>CM028131.1:1632005000-1633205000 GCA_016271365.2 Neoceratodus forsteri | reverse complement strand
TCAGCTGTACCTGGGCCTTCTGCTAGTGCAAACAGACAACATCAGTGTAGTCCACTACATCAACAAACAGGGGGGCACTCACTCCTACCCCCTCTGTTAGGAGGCAATGAGAGTCCGGTACTGGGCTCTGGATCATGGTCTAGAACTCTCGGCCGTCCATGTTCCATGCACCCAAAATGTCCTGGCAGACTGCCTAAGCAGGTCACATTCATGGATACATGAGTGGGAGCCGCTGACCTCAGTCATAGAACTGTTGGACAAGAGGGGTCATCCAGAGTTGGACCTTTTTTGCGTCCACATTAAATGCAAAACTGCAACATTTTTGCTTGCTTGATCCAGGGCCTGGAGTTTTTTAGCAAGATGCATTGTCCCTCTCTTGGAAAGGGAGACTTCTGTATGCTTTTCCTCCCTTCACCCTGCTCCAGAGGGTACTGATCAAGCTCCTGATGGAGGGGGCCATAATGATATTCATAGCCCCATTCTGGCCTCATCAGATCTGGTTCACCTTGCTGCAACAGCTAACAGTGGAACCTCCAGTTCCTCTTCCTCTGTGCACCAGGGCACTCTGGTGCATCTGGACCTCAAATCCCTGCATCTTCATGCCTGGCTCCTGAGGATATAGCCATGGCTTGGTTCAGGGTGTCCCCCAGGGTAGCCAATGTCCTAGTGGTGGCTAGGAAGCCTTTCACTAGGGTCACTCATTCTATGAAGTGGAAGCGTTTGACGCTCTGGGCTGCTTCCCGCCAGCCGGATCCCTTCACTTGTCCAGTGAATCAGATTCTGGAGTACTTACTGCCCCTCTCAGGCTCCGGTCTGAAGTACTCCTCTCTAAAAGTGCATGTCTGCCACCTCTGCCTTCCATGTGCCTATCGAGGGGTGTGCGGTGGCATAGCTTGAGGTGTCCCATACATTTCTGAGAGGCATTCTTCACCTTAAGCCTCCTATCTGCAATCCAGTCCCACCCTGGGAACGAATTTTATGTTACAAAAGCTTACTCTGGCTCCTTTTAAGCCAGCCGTGACACATAAGCTCGTTTTCTGTCATGGAAAGCATTATTTTTAGTTGCTATTACTTCTGCTTGAAGAATTTCAGAGTTATAGGCACTCATGTGCGAGCAACGTTATCTGATTTTACACAAAGACCAGGTGTCTTTGCGTACTAACCCTAAGTTTCTTCCTAAGGTGGTGTCGGAGTTCACCTTAAACCAAATCACCCACCTTCCTGTTTACTACCCAGAGCATGCCAATCCAGGGGAAACATTGCTCCATACCTCAGATAAGCACAGAATTCTGCATTACTATATCCATTGAACAAAGGACTGTAGGACGTCCAAACAGTTGTTTCTTTTGCCCCTAGGAGAGGAGGCATTCCTGTTTCAAAACCGTGCTTGTCCAAATGGTTGGCCAACTGCATCACTTATTGCTACAGGAAGTATAGCAAGGCCCTTCCTGGCACTGTCCGTGGTCATTCCACCAGAGGCATAGCCACTTCAACGGCCTTTTTCAGGAATTTGTCAGCGGCACAGATCTGTGATGCTGCCACCTGGAGTAATGTCCACATCTTTACCAAGCACTACAGTCTGGACTTTGCCTCTAGGCATAGGGCCAGTTTTGGACTAGCTGTCCTCCAGGGCCTACTTTCTTAGGCTCTCAGTTTCCTACCATCCAGACTACATTTCTTGATTTCAGAAACTGCTTGGGACTCGTTCCATAGGCATGGCCTGCTACAAGAGATACTCCCAAAGTCAGACAGCACAGTTGCGAAGAACTTACCATAACAGTAGATCTGCAAGGGGATCTCTTGCAGCAGGCCATGCTGTCCCTCCCTTCTTCCCTGAGCTTGTGAGGTTCTCCTGTGTCTGCTTCTCCTCTTTATCCTTCTTTTGGTGGAATCTTTGGTCCCTCCTCAGTTCCCTCAGCTGGGATTAAGTGACTTATGGTCTCCAGCAGGAGATGTGTCCGCCCGCTCTTACAGCATGTGGTGACGTTGACGCTGGACGTCAGGGTGGGCGGCCCCTGGTAGACTGCTAGCTAGAAAAGCTTCTGTGTTATCCTAATGCCTTAATGCCTGGTAGTTATAGTACCATAGGTGTGGCCTACTGCAAGAGATCTCCTCGCAGATCTACTGTCACAGTAAGCTTTTACGTAACTGTACTTTATGGTAAGTTCTTACATGACTATACTATCTTTATCAAGGGTATCTCTTGCATCAGGCCACACCTATGGAATAAGTCCCAAGCAGTACTCACATAGAGACAGTCTGGGTGGGTGGAGGCGGTATCCAGCGAACATGACGATCGTGATTGAGCGACTGCAAAAAGGGCGATTCAATCACGGCGCCTGTGTTCTGGGCTACCTGGCAGGGTAGCGACGGGATACTGGGTAGGTGACTAAAGCGACAGGATGTCGCTAAATATACATGCATGCGGGTGGGGGGAACATGCTGCACGACGGGCAGAAGGGGAGGGAGGGGTGGTGGCTGGGGTGGGAGAAAACAGAGCATCCAGAGGACTGCTCTCCTCTCTCTGGAGGGAGGGAGGGTTAGTGTCTGGTGTTTGTCTGGCCCCTAGCACTGGCTGGGGTGAGGCAGGCTAGGCTGTTAGCTTAGTGGAGAGAGTGGTAGCTGCCAATGCTCCACGTAGCACTGAATGCTGCCCCTTAGGGAAGAAAAGCAGAGAAATGGTTGCTGAGCTGCTAATGACCCCCAGCCACCTGGTAGCCCTGCATGCCATCGAGCACCCAGGCCATGCTGCACCAGTGCATACGTAAGTCCTGCAGGAAAACAGGGGAGCAAGGCTGGGGTGCCAGCGTTAAGAGGGTGGCTTTGAGTACTGGAGAAACATCTGTAACTGGGGGGGGGGAGTAAGACATTCACCACCCCCAGCAAGTCATACAACAGTTCAGGTGCTGCCAGAGGCTCCATTTTCACTTTGGACGAGAAGCCCTCATGACTTCATCGGAGAAAGTGCAGCTGTCTTGACCTTCACTGCTCTATACTCACCATTCCGCACCTCCACCAGGGGTTAAATCCAGTCGCCCCCCCCGGTTAGTGAGCCAGTCTACCCAAAGAGTGACCATACACAGGCAGCTGTTACTCATACTTACTCCTTTCTTATTGGAGACTGGCTTCTTCTTCATGATAGAAGATGGGACCTCTGCAATCAAAGAGCAACAGGAGGTTACTTGTTTTTTCCATTCTAGGGGACAGTTGGGCTTAACAGGATATGCAGCTACTGCCAAACTACTAAAAAACAAAGGTGCAAAACATCAGCTAAGCCCACATGCAAACATGCCCTGTATTGTGGTAGCAATGGAAGCAAATCTGATCTGTGAAAGGCACAATGCATGAAACACAAAAGAACACAAAGATGAAAAGTTTTGGGGCGGCCATCTCTCTTTGTTGATGGCAGTGCCTGTCCCTCCCAACCATGAAGGGAACATGGCAATCTGGGAAGAGACAACTGGCTCTACTAGCCAAATGCCCTCACAGCCAAGGTGTAACAAGGAGGTACAACACAGACAATACATTGAGGGTGGGGGAGTAGGGGACTACAGGGGAAAAAGAGAACTGGATTAAAAAAAGATATAAAACAGAATCACACAATGCCATTACATGATCAGTTTCAATTACACTGGTGGGGTGCATTTCAGTTGGAATTCTGAGAACGGGTCAAAACCTGATGATTCCTAACATTTTCTGCAGCCTTTAGGTAATGGGACTGGGGATAGCGCCAACCCCAACCCCATATTTAGATTTAATATACAGCATCTACAAAGAACGGTATTCAAATCAGCTCTGTCCCTCTGGGACAATATAAAGACAAAAGCAATGCAAATCTGTCCTCAAGACACACACATTCATGGGAATATTCAGAAGGTGATAACACAATTTTTAAACAAAATCGTAAAGCATCTTGAAAAACTGTGTCCATCTTAGCTGTAAAATTGTATTTCATAGAAATGAAAGGATCTGAGAAATGAAAAATCAACAGTAAAACCAGGATTCGGAGAAGTAACCACCAAGTAGTAGAACATCTCACAACAGCTCTCTAATTATATACTACAGCCTGCCTTTTTCATTATACAGGGTTTTATTTAACTCTAAAAATTGATTAGCGTTTTGCCCATGAAAGTTCTAAAACACTGTGAAAATGCATAGCACTTGCCTCACTGTGTTTAACAAACTTAACACTCCTAGCAAACCTATATAAATGCTTTCTGTACAGTTAGTATTGTCCCAAGAAAAAAAAACTGCTAATCAATTATTTAAAACCCTGTTATACCCTTTTCCTCTGAATATGCATTTGAAGTACATTACTTAGGGCAAATTGTTAGGACTTCATGCATTCTCGAGTGTATACAGCTAGCTCTTATGTGTATTTAGCCCTGTGCTGCTGTGTAAAATCAAGTCCTCTGTACAGCATAAATTGTTAAATATCTTAGGGCTCTGTGTTAGGCTTTGGTGCATTTTCTGAAAGTTTTGCAGCTAGCTTATTTGAATTTTTAGTATGTTAAAACTGTATGATGCTCCAGCCCAAAATTGTGCCTAGCTTTTCTTTCCTGCCTTTACCACAATTTTCTAATTTCCTCATTTCTTCTATGCTCTCTCTGTAATTTCTCCCCTTCTCTGCTCCTCCCTCTCTATTCCCCATATCTTTCTCCTCCTATTGCAGAACTCTTTGTATGCTCCCAAACTCCATTTAATCAGTTTGCAAACCCTCTTCCTACTTTCCTTAGCCCCGGCTACAAGAAGGACATTTCCCTGCCCTCAGGAGCAGCTACTCTGCCCACTGAGAGGATAAACCCACAAAGTACAGATTTCCAAACGCCCTCCTGAACTGCGCCACAGACTCTGTTCTCCGCTTTCAAATTTGGTGCCTTTTTTCCTCCGCAGTCGGAGCCAGGGCTCCAGCCATTAAAAGTAATTTTTCTCTGTGAGGCTGTTTACCTACTCAGTCGGGGATCTCCTCAAACATGCACCCAAAACACTGCCTACTGCATTGTAATCAGCCCAGTTGAAAATTCATTGATTTTGCTCTGCCTGTAAACAGCCGAGAGCTTTAAACTTCTCCTGAGCTTTGTGTCTCCAAATTTGTACGAGAACTGCACCGGAGGGTATTTCATTCTCAAAGCCTCCCCATAGCCTTAATTTGGTAAATTATATTCAGCCACACGGGGTCTTAGTTTAAGCTCAATTTCTCCTGCTGTGCTGGTAAAGAAGTAGGCTTACCTGGCCGGCCTGGTGGCGCAGAGGGTTGAGGTGCTGGACGTCATACCTCGCGTCACGCCGGCAACCCGGGTTTGGGAACAAGCCCAGACCGCCAGGGGTCAGCGTGGGGGGAGAGAGAGGATCGAGCGTCTGATGGAATGCTCTCCTCTCTCGGGGAGGGATCCAGGGGTAGCCCGGTGCAGCAGCGACCCCTGGTGGAGACCTGCAGTACTGCTACGCACTCGGGCTCGTAGAAGTAAGTGAAGATATCGGGCAGCTGCCTTCCGGACGTAGGTGGGAGCACCTACGTCACGGGTTGGGCAGCATTGCACGTCCCATGTTGGGGGGGGCCAGAAAGAGGAAAAACCTGGTTCGGAGGGATAGGCGACAGCACCTGCCCTCCATGCCCAGCGCCGGATCCGACTTGGCCAGGCCTCAATACTCCTCCACCCGTGCCCCGCCTGCTCACCAGTCTGCCTAGAAATAAGGAGCCCATGTAGGAGTCGGGCTACCCTCCCCGGGCATGTTAAACTGGGGATGCTGGCAGTGGTGGAGGGGAGAGAGAGGGCACCAGACCGTAGAGGACCTCAGGTGGGCAGGCACAAGGGCAGGGTACCCGAGAGAGTTCTTCCAAACCGTGACCAGAGGGAAAAAGAGTTGGGAAAAAAAAAAAGAAGTAGGCTTACCTGCAGATCTGAAGAGCAGCTTATGGACCCTGTGCTGCAGTGTTAAATTCAGTTCTCACTTCCCGTAGCGCTATGCTGCTGCTCCCCTCCCACCCTTGGCTGGCTTGTCTTAAATAGCATAACTCCCCACTTTCCCATTAGCAGCCTATCAGCACCTGCCCACAGAGGGCGCCTGAAAATACCTCACACACACTCCAATTAGTTGCCATTTTGAAAGACAAATTTTATTGCAACCAAGCTCAAACTCTGTTTTCTTTAATAGCCATTTACTGGTAACCTTCCTAAAAGTGTCTTATCCCCTATCCTAGCTTGCCTATCCTGTCACTCTATCGCTAGCCCATTAAAATATCAAATTGCTCCAAAACTAAACACATTATTGCTGCCACGTCTCATACTGGGTCCCTTCCCATGGCTCCCAATGGTTTGCTGCCCCCATCCCCATCTAAGGTTTTCACCACAGATCAAACTAACTTTATTTTCTCCAATATGCTAATACGCCCCAATAAACCCAAAGATATCTCCCCTTACTTATCCCTCACAAATACTTCTATTAGGTAGCTTACACTTTTAAGAACTGACTTCTCTGCCACATAACCCTGTCTTCACCGATCATCCATCGCAAACTATGGTATCGCCTCTTGATTGCCCTAATACTTGCAGGAGATACTGAACTGGACCCTGGCCCACCTGCTCCCCTCCCCCCAACGAGATTCATCATGGAAGGACATAAAGGGACTTTGCTTTGCACACATGAACATAAGAAGACTCCTCCATAACTTAACTGAACTAGAAGCTTGGGTCTTACAATATCACCTGGACATCATTTGTCCGAAACTTGGCTTAAATCCCCAACCCCTAATTCTGCCTGCTCACTACCCAACTATCACCTCGTCAGGCGTGACATGCCCACCTCAAAACGGGGCAGTGGAGTTGCCATCTTCTATAAATCACACCTTAACCTCTCAAACGTAACCACACCTGACCTCTCACACTGTGAATCCATCCATGCCACCCTCCAGCTCTGCCCGAAAAAATCCATATTGTATGTGCTTATAATCTCCCTCTAGGTGGCTCCACTGGCCTCGAGGAGCTCCTCTCACATGTCGACTCAGCTGCTGGCCACAATGAAGTCCTGATCCTTGGAGATTTAAACCTCAATTGGATTGGGAAACCTAACAAATCCCTCCACACAATGGCACAATGCCAAACGTCCACCAGCTTATCACTGACCCCACTAAGGTCATGCCTCCCCCAAGATCCAGTACTCTAATTGACTGGGCTCTGACCAATCGTGTTGACTGTATAGTGTCATCAGGTACGCTTGCTGATGCCATGAGTGACCACTCCCCAATATATTGTATCTGGCACTCTATTAGACAACCCACTCCCCCACCACGACTCATCACTTTTTGTAACCTAGCCAACCTTGATCTAGCTCAGTTTCAGAGCAATCTCACCATGCTTAACTGGAGCTGCATCTACTCTGCCACCGATGCCCAGGCAGCTCTGGACCATTTCTTTATCCTGTTTAGGTCTATCCAAGATGTTCATGCGCCCCACACCACACGTCGCATAAGTGGAACCCACACCAAATGGCTCAACAAGGACCGACTCACCAAAATCAGGGCAATCTCACCAGGCTTAACAAGAGCTGGCAGCGTTACAAGGTCTCAGGCCTCTTGTCTGACTATAATGACTACAGAACATGAAGAAACTTTTGTAAAAGGAACATTCGCCTTGCAGAGAGTTCATTTTGCAAAGGCTTATTAATAAATAGAGAAGGTGACTCCAGAAAGTTCTGGGCTCATATCAAGACACTCCTTGGAGCCAAACACAACAGAATTTCCAACGACATGATTATAGATGGTGTGCACTGCAACAATCAGTCCACCACTGCAAACTCCTTTAATCTCCATTTCTCAGATTTATCTAAATATTTGTCTTCCTCCCCACACAGCCACCATGCAGTCCCCCCCGCCACCGCAGACAGTGGATCACAATATAATTACCCCACTTTCCATTTTCAAACTATCACCAGGTAGGAAGCCCTAAAGATGCTACTAGGTATCTCCGATAGTACTGCTACTGGCTCAGATGGTCTTGTGTTCAAGCTCCTGAAACTCGCCACCCCTACTATTGCCTCACCCTTAGCTAGAATCTTCAACCTATCACTATGCCACAGCTCAGTCCCCAGCATCTGGAAAATAGCAAAAGTCACTCCCATACTTAAAAAAGGAGACCCCACAAATATTGCCAACTACCAGCCCATAGCCATTCTCTCCGTTCTTAGCAAAATACTCAAAAAACTAGCAGGCAATCAAATCACCTCTTTTCTACAAGAACACAGTCTTCTCTCTGGTTCCCAGCATGGCTTCCGCAAAGGCCACAGCACTGCCACCGCTCTCCTAAAATTCACAAATTATATCTACACTGCAGTGGACAAAGGCCTCCCTACCAGAGCGGTCTTTATCGACCTAAGGCATTCAACCTTGTGAACCACTCCCTTCTCCTCGACAAGCTCTGGTCCCTTGGCTTCTCCACAGAGGCAGTGGCCTGGTTCAATAGCTACCTGTCAAGCAGAAGGCATGCCGTAAATTATAATTCGTCCTGTCCAATCTCTACCATAAATATTGGTGTTCCACAGGGATCTATTCTGGGCCTCTACTTTTTTTTATCTTTGTAAACGATCCCCCGACTGCTCATCTCTGCTATATGCTGATGACCTTGTTCTCTATTCCAGTGCCAAGAACACCTCGGACATAAATCGCTCTCTCTCCGCAGATTTCATCAAGATTCAGTCCTGGCTCACTGAGAACAACCTTGTTCTAAACACGGGCAATACTCACTCAATGCTCTTCGGCTCCCCAGCCAGACTCAGAACAAACCAAAACCCCCTCAAAATCTCTTGCTCCGATCGCTCACTATTGGTCAATACAAGCTCCTTCAAATACCTGGGCATCCTGCTCGATGAATCTCTGGTCTTTGATCAACACATTAATGCCATCTGCAAGTCCATAAATGATAAACTCGGAAGTGCCTACCAGACTAGTTATGCCCTTACCCCATCAGCCAGGCTCGCTACTGCGCAAGGCATTCTGCTTCCGGCACTATCCTATGGCTCGGTCACCTACCCTGGTACTTCAAAAACTTCTCTTCACAAGTGGGACACCACCTATAATAATATCTGCAGATATGCTTCTGCATCCCCTCGCTACAAGCACCACTGCCAGCTCTATGGTGACCTAAAATGGCCCTCCCCACAGCATATTGGCTCCAGTCCCTCAGACCTCTCACTGACAACATTGCCAGATCAGGTCTTCCCCAATCCCTAGCTTCTATGTTGGATGCACAAGCTGTCTCCTATGAGCTTCGATCCAATGCCCAAGCACCTCTCCACATCCCTAGATGCAAAACTGCAATGGGCACACAGGCTTTCTCGCATGCAGCACCAAAATATTGGAACTCTCTTCCCCAAGCAATTCGTCTCGCTCTGACCCATGCCTGCTTCAAGAGGATGCACCATGATCATCTACTTGGCTCAACCGCTGTGCCTGCTTTCAACCTCCATAGACCCTCCTATCCTCTTCCCCCTGGCTGCCTCATCTCCACCTTCTACCGCTTTCTCTCCACACCTCTCTTTTCTACCTGACCCCTGTCTTCCATCACCCCTTCCACTCTCTCACCTCCCCACCTTTTCTCTCTCTTAGGTCCCCTTGTCTCCTTTGCTCTTCCTTCCCCTGTCCAAGAGCAT
Source organism: Neoceratodus forsteri (assembly GCA_016271365.2). Lineage (NCBI taxonomy): Eukaryota > Metazoa > Chordata > Ceratodontiformes > Ceratodontidae > Neoceratodus > Neoceratodus forsteri. The sequence continues at coordinate 1,633,195,355 of CM028131.1, read as the reverse complement.
GATACTTACTCCTCTGTTCTCTGTCTGGTTTTCCCCCTGAACTCTCACTCCACTACCCTCCTTGGACCTCTAGTCCTTTGGTTTTTGCTCAAGCTGATCGTTTGTGTTTCTAACTCATCTCCAAGTTGGACCGCCCTTTGTACCTCGTTAGCTAGCTCTCCCAGTTTGTATCCCTAATATGGGTGAACTTGCACTTGCTATCTCGTTACTTTTATGTTTTACTTCTTGTTATCTAGCGTTGATTTGTATATACTGTACATTTTTGTTGAAAAAAACACCGTTTTCTACCTATTGTTGTACTCTACAAACTGTTTTGTTGTCATCTGTAATCCTTGTACTCTCCCGGGTCGTGCCTGAAAACAGACACTGCTATGCCTAGTACACTTACCCAGTTACCAAAAGCAAATAAATAAATATTTAACATAGGTTGTCTCTGCAGACTACAGGTTATCTGCAGAATCCTATAACAAAGTCTCTGAAGGTGGTGGTGGTGGGGGGGCTGTACAACAGACAGACACCCACCAAACCCAATGAGCCAGGATAACAGGATAATTCAAGATAGCTTGTCACTCCTAGGAAAACTTTGTAAAAACACAGTGTTTAGATTAAAGGTACATATTTTATAGATATGCAGTATTTTTATTCTGTTTATACTTCATTATTAGGTTCATTTACATGGAAAACCAAGCCTTTTTCCAATACAGTTGATCCACTCCTGCTGTGCAATCCTTCGCTGACGTCACAAAACTCTGTTTATAACATTATAATAATTTCCACAGCAACAAACTGTGATGTCACAAGCAAAAGATTATGACTTCAGCAAAGGATTAAGCAGCAGAACTAGATGCAGTATGGGACAAGGACACTGCCTTCAGCAAAATAATGAAGAACAGAAGGAAGAGAAGAAAAAATTACTTACTATAGTAATACTGTTTCTTCCAGGGGATCTCCCAGTATGATCAGACATATGCAGTCAGCCCAGAATCTCTGACTGCCCCGGAGCTATAGTGATGTAATGTGGAATGTATGCAAATAATGGAACCAGAACACTGTTAAAACTGCTGCCTCTATGTGGACTGTGTTCCAAGTATCAGATTCATTTTTGTAGCTAAAAAACACTAGACTATCCCATCTAAGATATCTTATCCCAAAATAATAATACCCACCCCACGTTAATGAAACAGATTATGATAAAAACAGAAATGCCACAAAGGAGAAACCATGCGAACCAGTCACCTTTGTGTGAGTAATGAAACAGTAAGTTAAGTCAATGATTAAAGGCAACAATAAAACACTTAGAAAGTAGTATTGCAGAACCTGACTCAGGTTCTGGAAGGGGGGAGGTATGGTAGGAGGTCTAATCAAACTGGGAGATCCACTGGAAGAAACAATATTACTATGGTAAGTAATTTTTTTCTTAAAATCCCAGGAATCTTTCAGTATGATTAGACATATGCAGACTACCAAGCAGTACCTTGGGAGGAGGGTACAGAACCTACTTGGGAAAAAGGTTCTGCAATATTGCAGTGCCAAACCTGGCATCACTTCTGGACTGAATGTCTAGACAGTAATGTTTTGTAAAAGTGTGGACTGTACTCCAGGTAGCTGCTTTGCAGATTTCCAACAGGGGAATGTCCCTTGTAGCTGCCACAGAGGCAGCACTTCCACGAGTGGAATGTGCCCTGAGGCCTTGACATGGCCATTTCTCAGCTTTGCTGTAACAGAATTGGATGCAGGATACTACCCAGCGTGCAACAGATCTTTTTTGAGACAGGTCTACCTTTTCTCCACTTCGCCATAAGGGATAAACAACTGTGAGTGGGAGCACCTGAGGTCCTTGGTACGGTTGATATAGTAACTAAGAGACCTATTAACATCCAGACTATGCAGCTTTAGTTCGTCTGAACTAGACTTTGCTGTGAAATACACAGGAAGGGTAATGGACTGATTTAAATAGAATTCAGATACCACCTTATGTAGGAATTTCCTGTTGGTCCCGAGGACTACCCTGTCCTTGTGAAGATGATATAATTAGGGTCAGTGCAGAGAGACTGAAGCTCACACACCCTTCTAGCTGAAGTAACAGCCACCAGGAAAGCTGTTTTCCATGTGACACATTACATACCTGCAGTAGCCATGGTCTCGAAAGGAAGTTCCATGAGCCTGGCTATACATAAATTCAAGTTCCAAGGAGGGACTGGTTCCTTAATAGGAGGGAACAGGTGTGCCAAGCCTTGAAGAATTTTCTGAAGACAGGGTGCAAAGCTATTGTCCTCTGACCACCTGCACACAAGTAAGCAGAGACTGCTTAAGGGTCGCAGGCCTCAAACCCAGGGCCTGCAGATGGACCAAACAGTCAAGCAGAATAGGCAAGCTCGACTGAAGAGGACTGATCTGTTTGGATTTGCACCAAAGAGAAAACCTTTTCCATTTGGAAGCATAGGTTTTCCTAGTTGTAGGCTTTCTGGACACTAAGGACCTTGAGAACATCCTCAGAGAGCTAGAATTCAGAAATCACTAACTCCTCAAGAACCAAGCCTTCAGGGCAGGGTCTTGAGATCCAGGAATGCTACTCTCCCCGAGCGACTGTTAAGAGGTATCATGGTTGCAGGCTGGCTCCTGAGTTTGAGAAGGCCCCTTAGCAACAGGCGTAGAGGTGGAAAGGCATACAGGAATTTCACTATCCAGTCTAGAGCTAGTGCCTCCATGGGTACTGTGCCCAAGGAGGGAGGCCTGCAGCAGAAGAGAGGAAGCTGATGGTTTTCCCCTCAATGCAAACAGATCTATTTCTGGAGTGCCCCACCTTCTGAACACTGTAGCCAGCACTTGTCGGTTTACAACCCATTTGTGGTGGTCCTGGCTGATTTTCCTGAAGCTGCCAGTGTATTGTCTTTCCCTGGGAGATGGACTGCAGACAAGTGCACACTCAGGTGGTATGCTAGGGACCAGATTTTCATGGTTTCTGTGCACAGCCTTGAGGATCTTGTGCCTCCTTGCTTGCTGATGTACCACATGATAATGGTATCGTCTGTCCTGACTTGGACTGAGTGACCCTTCAACTAAGGAGCAAAGGTCTTTCCAGCAAGGAGGACTGCTCTCAGCTCTAGGAGGTTGATATGCAATCTGGATTCCCGAAGGGACCAAGTCCCACTGACTGTTTGGTCCCTTATGTGTGTCCCCCTTCTAGGAGAGAAGAAAGAAATTACTCACCGAAGTAATCTTGTTTCTTCCAAGGTGTTCTTCAATATGATTAACTCCAGCAGTCACTCTCCTGTGATGAACTGCCCCAGAGATCAATGGAATTAATGCAAATGATGGAACATCTATTGGCTCATGCCACCATTCAAACTGCTGCCTTTACCAACTGCTGCGTTCTGTAACGCTCAGATTCATCAGAGCCTGCAGGAGTAGACCCCTTACTGATCTATCATAAACTAGTGATAAAAAACTTTAACAATAACAACCCCCCTTTAAAACTGTCCCCTGGCAACACCAGACAGGACAATAAGAAGGAAAAACAGAGCCACCTGGTTTTCAAAACTCAATGTGCCCAGCATAAGACCCTTATAACAATAAAAAAATGAAAATTACGTACGTAATGAAAATTATGTACCTACCGTAATTCCTGATCTTTCTTGCATTGGTTCCGTAATGTTCTACAGCCAATCCAGTCACAGGGGTGGCCAGAGGTCTTGTGTTTATGCCAGGCCTCATCACATTGTATCATCAGGGATTTAAGTTCAGGGGTAATCCACTTGTGGCAGTGTCCCTGCACTCTTAGCTTCTTAAGGGGGGGCATGTAAGTTGGCCGCAGAGGTGAAGGTATTCTGGAAGTAGTCCAGGGCTTCGTCAATGGTACAGAGAAGACCGACTGGGCTCCAGTCAAGGCTAGAGAGGTACCTTTGGAAGGCCACTCACGAGAATTTGGAGAAGTCTCTAGCTGTGATAGATCTAGGTGGGACTTTGGGTGGCCGATTCTTCCATATGCAGAAGACTGAGGAGTGGTCGCTCAGGGCATCTGCAAGCGACCCAGCCACCTAGGTGTTGCAGGGATTGGATACCAGGACCCAGTCAAGGGTGGTATGGTTTCCAGTTCTGCATTATGTCTTGTGGGCACAGTAATGATTTGCGTCAGTCGGGCATCCAGGAGTGACGCCTTTAGAACCTGTTCTGTGTCAGGGGCCCAGCCCAGTTTGAAGTCACCTAGAATTATTGTTTTGGAGGTGACATGGTCAGCAAGTGTCTTGGTAAGCATCTCGATGGCTTGGGAGGCCACTTTAGGTGGATTGTATAGCCAGCCTATCAGAAGGGACTTTGCTTGCCCCAGGGTAACCTTAACAAATAATGATTCACTGCCACGGCAGCCAGTGGGGGTTAGTGAGGCAATGGCTGCATCAAGGGAGTCCTTGGTATATATGAGGACCCCACTCCCTTTTTTGACCTCTCTGTCTTGCCTGAAAGCATTATATCCTGGCAGATCAACCTCGTGAGTTAAGATGTGGGGCTTTAACCAGGTTTCCGAAACTGCAAGCACATCGGGCTTGTAAATATCAACCCAGTCCTGCAATTCATGTATTTTAGGGAGCAAGCTACAAATGTTCATGTGGGATAGCCTTAGGCCTTTGGGAGAAAGTCAGTTTGGGTCGTGAGGGGAACCGATGGCAAGATTAGCTACTGGGGGGCCCAGATTGGGCTGGATATCCCCCGCCAGGAGAAGCAGGATAAGTGAGACTACAGTCGCTGCCCATGGGACCATGAAGAGTAGGTCCAGTACTCCCGTTTTGGAGTGATGGAACATTAGGTAGCAGGTTCCCTTTTGAGTTAGCCCATGAGTGCCCATGTTACTTCTACTACTTTGGCTGACTCTAAGTGCTGGATGACTGGGCGCTGGAGGACTGGTGGGTCCTTGGGCAGGTAGGGGCATCCAATTTCAATCAGCAGGTTGTCTACCCCTTTGAACATACAAAGGTAGAGGAAAAACAGGATCGTAGCCCTGAGAGGCAGTTGCCTGTGGTTCCATGTTAAAATAGCGACCGCTTAATAGCGCTGTAAAAAAACGGCGAATTCAAAACAGCGACTGTCAACTTAGCGCTCATGCATAATAGCGCTGCACATTTAGCTAAAGCGTCAAAACAGCGCCAAGTGATGCAGGTCAGACAGGCACCCTCCTGCTCTGGTTTGTGCTTTCTCTTAAACCCCATTATACCTTTAGATGCCTGGGGCTAAATGACTTGTTGAAGAAAAGTGACAACATGACAGGCAATCAGCTCGAGAGGTTATAGATATACCTAAATTTATTAGACACCTACTTCCACCAACACTTTTTAATACTGATATCTGATTTCTGTGTCAGGGGATGCTCACCTTCTCCGGGCTGAGAAGTTCTCTGCAATCGCCATGTTTATTGCATGCTTGTGATGCATGTTCTGCATCAGTGTCTTGGGGAAGGGGGAGCAGTAAGAAACACCCAGGTTGATAAAATGAAGCACGCCCGGTACTCTTGGGCTTTATGCCCCCTGTTCCCCCAGCACAGTAGGCTTTCCCGCATTCGGATCTGGAGGTGAAGTGCCATACCTAAAAGCCCCAGAGGGTAAAACTCTGGGGAAGTACGGAGCCTCTGGGGGTGCTAGCAGGGTGATGGGACTGGAAGGTGGCCTTCTATTGATGGGAGTAATGTCTGGTGACAGAGTAAAACAGTAATTAAAAGAAAATAAATACATTCAAGTCTGAGCTTAAGTTTTGCATTTTTACTCCTTATATATTTGTCATGCTCCTTCTTAGGCAAAGGGGATGGGGGGGGACCCACTACAAAATGAGAAAAATAAAAACATATTAGGAAATGCCACAGCATAATCTTCTGATTGAACTAGTTTTACAGATCCCAAGTGCCTCTAATATTTTATAGAACTATACTATAATTTGCAAGTCGTGATATTTGTTGACCGAATGGCAGTTGCAGTCGCTTTTCTGGCGTATGTGCTAATATGTTTGTGCGCCCATCTTGCATTCGCTGTTTTTTTAGATGCCGTTTTTGCAGTAGCAATTTTAAAGTCGCGATTATCACGGGATACCCTGCCCGTGGAAGCCCTTCTTGGGGAATGGAGACTGATGGCACTGGGGACCTCCCGACATTGCAATAGCTGAGTCAGCCTCAGGGGCAGGGGCCCGGGCACCTGAGAAGGAGGCTGTACACAAGATAATAAGTTCCTTAGGTATGGCTTTACAGGAGCTGACTTAGACAATGAGGGGATTGTACCCAGTGCTACTAATGTACTATTCCTCGTCTAACTTGGTTGTTGTTCCGAGAATGAGGCCTTTCAGGGTGAGACAGTGGGCTATGCCACGGGGGCCGACCAACGGCTGCTCAACAACTAACATGATTCAGTGGGCAAAGACCACAGTGGATTATGCGGACCACTAGCTTTGCAGTTATTAGCAAATGCTGGCTATGACTATGACAGGTAGAATACGCCTAACTATATGGATATGGCTATGACAGGTAGAAAATCCCTAGCTATAGACTTCTGAGGAGCTTTTCACAAACTAGCCAGGCTGCCCACTTTGATCTTAGGTTGCACATGATTTCAAGCTGTCAAGAGTTTCAGTCAGTAGGAGGTAGTGTATAGGGCAGCAGATCGTTGACAAGCTGAGCCACTAGATGTTCCAGGGATTGAGAGTCACAGATTATTGGGTAGCCTTTATAGTACCTTTAGAGGATTTATGCTGCAAAGAAGAAGAGAGGGAGCACCAAGTTCTTGGGTTCTGTACTTCCTGAAACCATCCTTTCTGCTCCCCCTGCTGTCAGTCAGTGGTTGTCACCTTACCTTGCATATTCAACAGAGGTCAGGGCCTGGGACGGCGGGCGGGAAAAACCCACCTTTGGGCAGCAGCATGGTTGACTCAGCTCTGTGACAGTGGAATGGAGCAGAAGGTCCTGGACCGGTGAGTTCTTTTCACCACTGTGGAAGCAGTGAGTCAAATCGGTGAGGACTCTCAGTTGTGCTGCAGCTATAGTAGCAGGGAGCCAGTTTGGGTGGTAGCCGCTTGGGTTCTCAGTGTTGAGCGGGGGCCACTGAAACAGGGGTCCCGTGGGCTCCTTGGCTGGTCTTCGGCAGCGTCGGGTGCGGGGGGGGGCAGCGGGAGCTAGCTGATCTGCTGTCTCTCCCCCAGTGCTGCGGCAGGGTTAGTTTAGTGAGCTGCACGGGGTTCCTTCTTATATTGGTGGCCCAAGTGTTTAAAGTTGGTGCCAGAGTCCCGATCTTGCCTGACTGGCTGGCTGGGGCAGAATGAAGGGAAGAGCCTCTCAGTAAAATGGCCGCAGTAGGGGGATAAAGAAGAAACCCATGTTTGGGCAGCAGCGTAGTTGACTCAGCTCTGTGGCAGTGATGTGGAGCAGAGAGAAGGTCCTGGATCGGTGAGTTCTTTTTTGCCGCTATGGAAGCAGTGAGTCGATCAGTGAGGACTCTCAGTTGTGCTGCAGCTGTAGTAGTAGGAAGCAGGTTCAGGTGGTGGAAGCTTGGGTTTTCAGCGGCGAGCAGGGGCCGTTGAAACAGGGGTCCCGTGGGCTCCTTGGCTGGTCTTCAGCAGCATCAGGTGTGGGGGGGGGGGAACAGTGGGAGCTAGATGGGCTACTCTCTCTCCCCCCTGGTGATGTGGCAGGGCTACATAACCTCTTGCCCATCCTTGTGCGGAACTGTATAGTTTACTTGCCTGTCCTTGTACAAAACTGTATAGTTTACATGAATGTGTTCCTGTGCCCTGTTTTGTATTTTCTGCATCTTATTATTTACCGTAAGTGAATAGTTATACTTGTAGTTGCTCCTGTGTCAGCATATGGGGGGAGCCACAAGCATGGTGGCCAACCTCAGGAAACTAGAGGAGTGGTCAGAACTGTGTCAGTTAAAGTTTAACACCAAGAAATGCAAGGTCATGCACCTAGGAGAGTGAAACCCAGAAGTAAAGTACACACTGGATGGGCACCAATTGGAGGTAACAAAGATGGAAAGGGACTTGGGTGTACTCATCAACAATGACTTAACAGTCACAAAACAGTGTGAAAAAGCTGCACAGAGAGCCAGTGGCATCCTAGGATGTATACGTAGGGGCATTACAAGCAGAAAGCAAGAGGTAATCATGCCACTGTACAGATCCTTGGTGAGGCCACACCTGGAGTACTGTGTCCTGTTCTGGAGGCCACACCAGAAAAAGAAGAAAGAAGGATTAGAGACGGTGCAGAGAAGGGCCACTAAAATGGTGCAAGGGCTGCACCATGAGACATATGAAACTAGGCTCAAGGAACTGAAGTTGTACTCACTAGAACAGAGAAGAAACAGAGGTGACATGACAGAAACGATCAAATATGTCAAGGGAATAAACAAGACAGAAAACCTCTTCCAAGAAAACAAGGGCACTCGAACAAGGGGGCACAATATGTGTCTGGTGGGAGGCAAGTTCAGGAGCAACTATAAAAAGTACTTCTTCACAGAAAGAGTGATAGAGCCATGAAACAGCCTGCCAACACAGGTGGTGGCAGCTAAAATAGAGAATTTAAGCTAGCATGGGACAGACAGCTTGGCTGGAACAATTAAAGGGGAGGGGGGTAGCCACCTTGGACAGACTAGATGGATCAAGTGGTCCCCATCTGCCAACACCATTCTTATATTCTTATATACCCACTGTATTTCTGTGCATTTTATTCTTGTACTTAACTGTATAGTAATTCTTGTCGTTGTTCTGGTGCTCTGTATTGTATTTGTTACTCACATTTTGTGCCATCTTCATGGCCCAGGTCATGCCTGAAAACAGTCCACGGTATCAGTGCACTTACCCGGTGAACAAATAAATCAATAAATTAATACGGTCTTAGCACCACAGGTGAGGTTTTATCAGAAAGTTGCAAGTTTTGTAAAAAATAAATAAATAAATAATAATAATTATTTATATCAGATTTGCCAAGTATGTTAAGTGAAAAAATAAGTCAGGTTTCTAAAACTGTCTCTCTATGAAATACATCTACAAAAACGTTTAATGAGAAGTTCATAAAACACAAGGTTAGCTGAAAGCTCCTTTTCTTGCTATGGGCCTACAGTACTAAGTCAACCTGTACAACAGGATATTTGATCTGTCTGTAAAATTCCCAGTGTTTCAACAAAATCTAATTAATCCTTAGGCTGCCAACATAATTAGAACGTATAGGAATTCTGGACTGATATGTCAGTACGCAGCCCTGCAAGGGTTAAGAGTCTGTGGCCAACTTCTGTGTGTAACTGCAAATGTTGCTTAAACTGTATGTTAGGTGAATTGTTCACTAGGCAAATATAGGTCTATTGACAGATTTATATTGTGTTTTTTATTTAACATTTTACTCCTACTGTTGTACCCCTCACCCAGGCATGACTGAAAACTAATCTTTTTGATCCAGTCCATCTTCCTGGTTAAACAGAAATAAAGAAAAAAAGAAAACGATGTTAAATTCCTACCTGACTCTAGGGGGAAAAAGTGAGCTACCTGGAAATGCGAGTTAAGCACCTTATACCAGGCTAAACGTGCCAGTCGGGAGAGGCAAACTCATGCCATCTGCCTGATGCAGACTGCTGTTCCTACCAGTCTGGAGGCAAACTCGCTAGCATCATAAGATGCCCTTAACTGGTGCTGTGCTACCTCCAGAGACCCTGGATAAAAAGGCCAAAGCCCTGCCTGACTCGCTGTGGCAATGCAGCTAGGAGAGTGTTCAGCTGCAACCACAGGCCATTGTTTTATGTCGCTACATGTGCCTGGTGTGCAGAGATGTACATAAGGGTGCGTGCTGAGGTAAAAACCTTCCTTCCGAGAGCATCTATCTGAGCGGAATGTGCCTCTGGTGGTCAGTCACGTCTGAAAAATCATGACCCCAACAGGGTCTGCAGTACTTAAAGCCCAGAAGTGGGCTGAAGTACCTTGGCCCTAGACCCTGTGGGTGTGCCATACTGCATGAGGTTTCTGGGAATGGCTGGATTGGAGAGGAAATGCCTCCATACTGCCCTAGATACCCCCTACAGGGCTCTAGGCCACGGACTGATGATCACACTGGGAACCCTAAGGAGTCCCGAAAGCAGGGCTGCCAGATCGCGACTTGTAAAAATCTTGTACGTCAAGTGTCTGGAGCATCTCCATTAAGAATCACTGGTACAAGGCATACTTAGCAGCAGAAGGAAGGTGGATAGATTATTCATTCTCCTCTGACGAGAATGTCGAAGGAGACGAGGTGCTGCCCCCGGGTACTGTCGATGCTGGGGAGAAGGGCCTGTAATGGACCATGTCAGACTCCCTGTGCCAGTTCTTTAAGGCATGGACCAATATCCGGTATTGCTCCCACTTTAATGACCGCTCAGGGCATAAGAACAAGAGCATCCTTTCTAGAAAATGGTGAGGCCCTTCTAGGAAGGGTTGGAAGTCCTGATCTTGAGGGCCTCTGCCTGGGCTGAGGAACTGGCTCGGGAGCCTCACCTGAGGGGAGGACCTAACAGAGTCACCCAAACGGTGTCCCCTTACATCCAAGAATGACCCAATCAGTGCCCATTGGGGAGAACCCCCAGTGAGGAGAAAGACTAGTACAGGTCCCACAGTGTGACCCCAGTCCTCAAAGGCGACGTCATCCAGCTCCAGAGGGAATTCTACCTCCATGCCATCATCCGACCCCAAGTCAGTTCTCAGGATCAGCCACATCCTCAGAGACAGGCCTCTCCTCTTTGCTGTAGACGGCACCATCCTCAACCCCTTGCTCAGTGTCAAGGACATCCTCAAAGACAACAATGCCATCAACACCTCACTCGGAGCCTGACCCGGGATCCATCACCATGTTCAGAACCATTACTCTCCTCTGCGTCACTAGCGACACCATGGATAGTGATAGCCTCCGAACGGGCATCAGAACTGGCAACAGCCTCCAAGCCGGTCCCTCCCCAACACTGCTAACAGTGTCAAGGGAGGCACCGTGTCATCCTTAGTGCCACCAGCCACATCAACACCACAAACAGAGGCAGCACCAGGGGATGACACTGAGGTGCAGACTGAGCGTATAGCTGCTGCTCGCCATTGGTGACATCTGCTACATAGGGCAGGCAGCTCCCAGAAGGAGTCATTTGTCCACCAGACCCATCCACTAGAGTCTTTGATGCCTCACTATGGTCACATCAGGAAGAACTCTGTACTTCTGTAGAACCAGAGGTCTCAGCAGGAGGCCCCAGGGAAAAAAATCTATGGACCTAGTCTTGGATGCATGTCTGCAATGCCAGCCTCAAAAGGTGGGGATCAGACAACCCCACCTTAATGCATGGTTCTCTAAGGTGCAGGGGTCCATGGAGATGCAGGCATCACAAGTATCATATCATGTGCTGGTCCACAACAGGCCACACAGGACTGATCCCGGTCCGTTGTAGCCACTGGTTTCCCATAAGGGCAGCAACACATGATGGGCATCTGTCAAACTTTTTCTTTTTCGATACAGCCCCTTTATTCTTGGATTTCAGCATCGTGAAAAAAAAAACAAATGTAACGCAGCATTGTGAAGAGAAGGGAAAGCAGGCTGACGCTGTTAGTAACTTTTTTTTTTTTTTTTTTTTTTAGTTGTTTAACCAGGAGTAGCACACTAAGCTGAAAGCTTTTTTTACAGGTGCGACCTGGGAGCACAGGGAAGTTAAGTGACTTGCTCAAAGTCGCACAGTATGCAAGTAGAAGCTGTGGGATTCAAACCCAGGTCTGGTCTGCTGGATGTCACCAGATTTGCAGTTCAGAGCCTTAAACCACTGCGCTATACTGCACAAGGTGAACTAAGGAGATGCTATCATGGTGTGCACTAAATAACTGGAAGAACAGAACTGAGGTTGGTGAGGGAACCGGGCAATGGTTATTGACAATCGTACGAAACCACATCGGGGGTTCAGGCACAGTGCCAGCAACTGCTGCTAGTCCCCTGTCCAAAGCTTTGCTCCCGTGAAGTCCTAGTGCCTCGAGCCCAGATTCATAAACGGGAATCAACGATGAAGATTGATTCTTGGACGATCGGGCCTTTGCCCTACATGTCCATAAGACCACTTAACAGTGCTTATATCCAACGATCTCTATGTTTAAGGAAAATGTCCAATCCACTTTTAAATATTGCCAACGCTGGACTACAAACCACCGATTCTGGAGGCTGACTGCACACAGTCACCACTCTTTGTCTGAAGAGAGATTTTCTAAGAGTTTTTCTGATTATATCAGCCTTTCAAGGTATTTATATCACTCATGCCTACTCAATAACTGTTTGTAACTTCCTGCTGCTTTAACTGTACCCCAGGACTCACTTGAAAACTAAGAGCATACCTGCCTAAATGTGGATATCCTGGCATGCAAAATTCTGAATACAGAATTTAAAACATTTAAGAAACACATTTAAAGTGATTTACCAATAGTCAGAAAAATAGACCAGCTGATATTTCATTAATTCTCTGCACTGACCTCCCCCAATCTTTAAAAGAGGACATCTGCATGAAAACGGGATCTTTGTCCTCAGACTTCAGCAGACGGAAAGCATCAGGAGCAGATGAAGTCTTAAAGGAGAACTCTTGATTTAATGGAACTCCCCAAGCCCCCCAGCCCCCAGTTAGGCTTCTTGCAATAAAAAAATGGAAGTGTTTCCACTTTATTTTATTTTCGTAAATTCCACCATCAGGCAACATGGCGGGTGCAGTGTCATGTGTTACAGTGTGGCGCCACACTGCTCACTCCATTGTAACATGAGATGGCACTGCACAGCACCGCCATGCTGCCTGACAGCGGAGTTCAGGATGGGGAGTCTCACTAAATCAGAGCGCTCCTTTAAGTCTTTGTTTTTTTTCCATCCCCTGTTAAGGTGTAATACTGTAGAATTCCCTTGCCACGCATATTCAGAGTTGTTTAGAAACTGCATTTATCTAACTTGGCAAAATGTACTTGTAATCGATTTTTTTAATTTTTGTTTTTATGTTAGTTTTTCTCATTGTTATACATTGTAGTTGTGACATACTCTGCCCTGGGTCATCCTTGATAATGGGCATTTTGCTCAACAAGTTATCAGGTTAAAAATACAGTAACTAAATAAAAACAATCTGTTGCTACGGAAATAATTATGATTTCACAAATGGAGAATAATGACTTTTTAGAGAATGATAAATTAGATGGGTGCAATAAAGTCTGGGGCTGGCAGTATAGCCTAGACGTTAGAGAAACGAGCTGTGAATGAGCTTGGTACATCCAGCAGACATGGGTTTGAGTTCCATAATCTCCACTTGCATACTGTGTGACCCTCAGCAAGTCACTTAACCACCCCAGTGCTCCCAGGTCACCTCTGAAAACAGGCCTAGTGCCTAGTGGGCCTTCCCGGTTACCAAAAGAAATAAAACAAAAAAAAAAATGCTTCACTCTGCCGCATATGCAAGTCGAGTTTTTAGTGCAAAAATATAGGCACTAAAGACAGGGGGAGACCATCCGTAGAGTTTTCATTACTGTCATACAGGAATTACTGGACTTAAACATGAGGTCAACTTATCTGCGGAGTTTCCATTGTTGTCATATAAAAAGTACTGGACATGGCAAACTTCAATCAAAGGCACAGCATACATAATGTAATAAAGGTACCCGGATGGGTACCGTATATGGTTTTGAAGTACAGAAAGCGCGGTAAAACAGGGTGACCTATACTTGAGGTATATCAATAAATATTTTGAAATCACATGAAGGGGATCAACTCATATGTCAGTATATACGGTACATGTAAATATCCTCAATAATAAAGAATGAGGGGAGATAAAGAGAATATTTGTAGTAAAAGCGGAACTGTTTCTAAATATAATGAAAAGAGGAACAGTTTCTAAATATGTTTTAAAAAGCATTCCCAGAGACTGGAAAATGTATTTAAACAATACTGGAATTGCAGGCTAGTCCACTGGTGGGGCTGCAGTGCACTGCACAGTCCCTGGGGAGACTGGGGGATTGAGCGTGATCCCTGTAATGCCACTCTGCGGCCAGCTAAAGGTGGGTGCATCTCAGAGGTGTTGGCACGCCACAACTCTCACATGCTTCCTGCTACCTGACAAGTAAGGATCAGCTATGGCAACAGCTCGGAAGGCAGCGGGCCACCCCCCCCAACCAGAATGCAGCCATGGTGGCCCTGAAACGTAGGATGGGGAAGTGGAGAACCAAAGGGAAAATGGGTAAAAGAAGAATGAAAACAAACAAACAAACTGATTGAATTGCAGGACTATACAAGTCAGAGAGAATAATGTATGGGCAACCATACACAACAAGGCTGCGTTTCCATCAAGGGGTTGGGATGACAGCATATGGACCTCAAGAGCGAAGCTCAAGAGGTTCATGCTGTCATATCATCCCCGAGATGGAAACACATGCCGAGTTGTGTGTGGTTGCCCATGTTTTATTTTATATAGTATATGGTTTTGTGCACAGAAATCACAGAAGTGTTACTCCCTAAATAAAAACAAAAGAAAACACACAAAAAAACTTGCCATTTCTTTGTTCAGTTTTATGATCAAAATTAAATTTATAGAGTTTTACAAGTTAAAAGGTACACATTTGGGCACTGGGTGGTTAGTAATCAGCTAGGTACTGGGTGAATGAGGAATTTAAAATGTTATGACCTTTGAACTGTGCTGAAACAACTGCTCGGAATGCGCACAACAGTTTAGAATATGCACAAGGTTTTTGAGCAGGCTGATTTTTATACAGAACAAAGGCCAACCATATACTGTAAAAGGATGTCTACAATATCTCACTTAAAAACAAGAAAACATTTACAATGCCGATGGCAAAAGCCAAACTTGGCAAACCAATGCAAATGGTTAGAATCCAACAAGGGTGGGCAAAGCACCAGGGAATCATCCTGATTCTGCCACACAGTTCTGAGGGTCAATACAGTACTGTATTTATTTAAAAAACTGCAAAGAATCTCTATTTGGTCTTGTATTTGCTGTACTCGTACTAGCTCATCGGGCATCCTTCCCGACTCCATCTCTGACCACTCCCCCGTGTACTGTGTGTGGAAGATCCCCTCCCTGAAAATTCCGCATAAGATCATTCAGGTCAGAGACTACTCCGGGTTTGATCTTGGCTCCTTCCATGATGATCTCCAGTACACCAACTGGTCTGCAGTACGGAATGCCCAGGACTCCTTATCTGCTGTCAGTCACTTCCTCATCACTTTTAGGGCTCTGCAGGATAAGCATGCCCCCCTCATCAGACGGAGGGTCGGGGGTCAGCTACAAAGTGGTTACATGGTAGACTTCTAGCCCTTATGAAGTATAGAGACAACTGCTGGGCAAAATTCAAGGCCACGGCGGATCTGGCTGTATTTCAGCAGTATAGGAAACTCAGAAATGAGTGCAAGAAGGCTATAATGACTGCTAAAAGTGAGTTTTGCAAAACTGTACTGATGAACTCAGCCAGGGACCCCAGGAGGTTCTGGAGGAACATTAAAAACATAGTCAGTGGTTCCCAGAGTGGTGAGACCTCTGATATGATTATTGATGGTGCTAGCTGCAACAACTCGCTAACCATCGCAAATGCATTTAACCTGTATTTCTCTGACTTGTCTGCTTTCACCTCGTCATTCCACTCTGGTGGAGGCGATAATGGTGAACAGGTCCTAGCCCCTCCATCACCCCGCCCGCCCTTTCATTTTAAGGCTGTAAGGGTGCAAGAGGTGCAGAGATTGCTCTCGGGCCTCTCCCCCTACTCCCATATTTTCAACTTGTCCCTATCATCTGGTGTTGTTCCGGAAATATGGAAGGTCGCCAGGGTGGTCCCTATCCTTAAACAGGGGAACCCAAAACTACCGACCGATATCCATTTTGTCTGCGGTCAGCAAACTTCTTGAGAAAGTTGTGGCAGGGCAACTCTCGGAGTACTTGGAGTCACATGACTTATTGTCACCTGTGTAGCATGGCTTTAGGAAGGGGCACAGCACATCCTCTGCCCTTGTCACTGTCTCATCCTGGATCAGGGCGGCTATGGACCAGGGCAAACTCTCTGGGGCTATCTTTATAGATCTCTCACAGGCCTTCGACCTTGTTGATCATGCCATGCTCTCTGCCCAGCTTAGATCTATGGTCTATCACCTGGTGTGCATAGTTGGTTCTCCAACTATCTACACGGCAGAAAGCAGCTTATTAAATATGGCAAGGAGCTCTCGGGCTCTATCCCCGTAACCATGGGTGTCCCCCAAGGCTCTGTCCTGGGGCCCCTGCTCTTCTCCATTTTTGTAAATAATCTCCCCCCTCCTCTGTCCACTGTAAGCCAATGCTCTATGCAGATGACTTGGTCATTCTAACTCACTCCCTGGACACAGGGGCCATTAATCGCCACCTGAGTGAGGACTTGGGGAACATCCAGTCCTGGATCTCATCTCACAAGTTGGTTCTTAATATTAAAAAAACCCAGGCCATGCTCTTTGGGTCCCAGGCCAAGATTAAGGCCTCTCCTGCCCCGTTATGCGTTGCTGGTACCAACGGTGTTCCGATTCCTGTTACTGACAACTTTAAATACCTTGGGGTAATGCTGGACCCGCAGCTGGACCTGGGTCGCCACATCCAGAATATATGCAAGACTGTCAACTGCAAACTGGGTATGGCCTACAGAGCGAAAAGCAACCTTACTCCTGCGGCCCACATTGCTCTTGCCAGAGGTGTGCTCCTCCCTTCGCTCTGCTATGGGCTCCTTTTGTTTGCCCGCTCCTCCAAAGCTCACCTCACTAGGTGGTCTACTGCCTACAACAAATGTCTGCCGCTTCGCTCTGGCTGCCCCTCGTCTCACCCACCATCGTGACCTCTACAGCAAGCTGAACTGGCTCTCCCCCTCAAATCACATAGACTTTGTCCTAGGGTGCATAACGGGAAAGGTCCTTGGCACTGGCTCCCCTCCGGGGCTGGCGAAATTCCTTGTCCCGGCTGCCTCCTCATCCTAGTCCCTCAGGTCTCAGGGGCCTGCTATCTTTAAGATACCTGCTACCCGGACTCAAATGGTGGTAGAGATTTTGCTGCGTGTGCTCCTAGACTATGGAACGCTTTCCCTGCCTAGGTCCACTCCTCCCACTCACAGGTGTGCCTTCGTTCCTCCCTATGGAACCACCTCAAACTCTCTTCGGCCTGTGGCTGCCCCAAATCCCCATGATCTATCCTGACCCTTCACAGCACTCTTCTCCCCTGGACAAAGTCTTGACTTCCTGGGGCCATTAAGTCGTAAATAGTGTTGCTGCATCTCAGCTTGTACCTTTTGTACTGCTCTTAGTTGCTACATGTGATATTCTGTTGTGTACAAACTATACAAAACTATGCCTTACATGACTTGTAAGCTATGTTAATCTATATCATGTTGGGTCTGCACATGACTTGTAAGCTATTTATATCTGTATCATGTTGTTCTATGTATTTAAATCTGTAATTCCTGTACTCTCCCAGGTCGTACCTGAAAATGGGCAATTGTCTTGCCTAGTGTACTTACCTGGTCAACAAAAGCTAAATAAATAATTATCTGAAATTAGCAGTATAACCATACTGTGTCCTGCGCCACTAGCCATGTGGCTCTTTCCAGCACAACTGGCTATGTTATATGGAAAGAAGCCTGTTATACGGCTTTCATGTTTTATAGTGCAATAACTTGTGTGCAGTATCTGTCTGGATAGCATTAATTAAAAAAATTTAAAAAAATTTGACCCTTTAAATTCATGCTGTTCAAGATATTTTTTTATCTGGATATATTTTTTGTTGCGGTATCTTGACTTAACCTGCTATGCAGAATGTGTTTATATTCAGTGTGCTGTAATTACAATGCTGATGACCCAGTTTCAGGAATGAGTTGGAGCCATTGGAGGGCCAGTCGAGGGAAGAGGATTCAGTGTCCCTAAAGACACTCTCCTCCTCCTCAGGGAGGGAGGGACTGCAGATACTACCACAGTACCGCCATCTGGGTTACCACAGGTAGTGGTGCACGCTTGAGCTGCAGAATAAGGGGTGCTAGCTGCACATTCGAGCAGACTTGATAGACCTCTAGGCCTTTATCTGCTGGCAAATTTCGTATGTTCGTAAGACAGGGAGGACGCCAACAAACAATGTCGTGCATGCACATCTATGAGCCACTCATTGGCATCCGTTGAGGGAAGACAAAACAGAAAACCCTGGATGTGGCAGTACAATGCCACCCCCATGCCACAGGCCCCACACCACCGACTGCGGCTCACACCTCAGAAACCAAGTTGAAACTCCACTGAGGGGAAATCGACCCACCTACAAATGGCCCCACCTTGTGGGGGCAAGCCAGAGAGGAACCACGAGGTGGAGGTAAGTCCAGGAGATGGCAGGTGACAGAGCTGGGCATGGAGGTCTGGCTGATGAGGGCAGTCTGAGAGATGCCTTTTTTTTTTAAATCACACCTGTCAACTGTCCCCAATTTTCAGGGATGTGCTTGATTTCATCCCAAATATTTCAGCAACCCCTCCTACATAGTGCATTTCTATACCCGAAGAGTAGGGATCTGAAGCATAAAATAATACTAAACTTTACATCTGCTTTTCCTTCAGAATATGGTTTTCCTGAAGCCTGCTGGCCCAGCACACTCTGAAGCAGGTGACCCAGGCTTGGCAGCAGACTCTGAAGCTTGCGTCAGCGCACCTAAGAGCTGGGAGCAGTGTAGCCTCGGGACTGGAGCCAAAGCCTGCCTCCACAGCAGCTCCCCTTGGTGTGTCGGAGAGCATAATAAAAATAATATATATCCTTTTCACACTGAACTATACGCTTTTTGAGCCGGTATTATATTTTTTAATGACGTGTCCCTAAATCTGGTCATTTGCCCTGATTTGATGTCTGAGGCACAGCATACAGAAATATGTGTTGCACTACTGTTTTAGGTGACGATAATGAAGATCTTTTTAGACCAATATATGCCTTTATTTTTCAACAGCCTGCGCTGGTGGTTTCAAAAATCTGCCCAAAACAAATGTTAATTAAAAAAAAAAAAAAAAAAAAAGATTTTTTGTGGGTAATTACTACACTCTACTGGTTATTTGTAGGCTTGGTATAATTAAACTGATTTTAATAGTGTCCCAAAACATCAAACAGGATATTTTTGCATTAAACTGCATCAAATATAGCATATTTTACAATCAAGAAAAAAGATAAAACATACTTTATAATGACAGAAGGGGGGTGGTGGGGTTAGAAAAGCATAGAAATATAACAGTACAAAAAAGAAAAACATGGGACTTAAGAAAAGGAAAGGCACCCTATAAACAGTGCAACCCATTATGTGCTGAAAATAAAACAGAATCACTGTGCAACTGCTCTATTCCACCTGCGTGCCCAAGTGTGAAAAGGGCACATGTCAACAGGTCATCAAGAAATATCCGTCACCTTTAGTATGGGCAACACCTGCACAAACTATGTTCATGGAGTCAGCTAGAAACAAGAAAGAAAAAACTCTGAGTAACAGGCAGAGAACTGAAAAAAAAACCAAAATCACACAATGCATGAATCGTTAAAGCAGCAGTGCAGCGAAGTCAGGCAAACTATCTGACCCTACCCTTAGTTTGGCTTGTTTTTTTATTTGCTGTTCATGTCTCCTCCTTGCCATCCTGCTCCTACCACCTGCTCCCCCACAACCCATCACCTCTCTTCTCCTGGATTTATCTCCCTTTCTTCTGCTCCCGTGGCTTACTCACCACATTGAGGCTCCATCATCAGGGCCGGTAATGCCCCTCAAGTCACTTAGTTTGAGGGAGGGTGCCATGTCCGATAGTGTGGGGTCTGCAGGAGAAGTGGGCATGAACTTGCCAGGGCCAGCTACGTTTCCATGGTCTCTTGCAAAAGCC
Source organism: Neoceratodus forsteri (assembly GCA_016271365.2). NCBI lineage: Eukaryota > Metazoa > Chordata > Ceratodontiformes > Ceratodontidae > Neoceratodus > Neoceratodus forsteri. The sequence goes on along the minus strand of CM028131.1, from coordinate 1,633,175,482 downwards.
CTGAGGGATGTTGCATGCACGGGTGTCGAGGCAAGCATGCCGACAGTCGACGTCCCTACTCTCCCAAGCGTGCTCTCCTGCACTCCCACCAATGGCCACCCAGGTGACAGTGCTGCAGCAGACTGTGCAAACACCTCCTCCCTAGAGAAGGGGAGTGTCCTGTGTGATGTTTGGTCCTTCTCCCACAGGCCGGACCACAATGCCCAAGTTTGTTCCCAAACCCATGTTGCTGATGTCAAGAACAGCAGTCCTGTAACCTACCCATTATCCTCACACCTTTCCCTCCATGGCAGGGGCTCCCATCCCCTCCCCAAGGCAGTCTGGTGTGTGGACTAGGATCCAGTGCTGGCAGGCACTAGCACACAGAGGAACCCCAGAGGCAGCAACTGTCATTTAGACGGTATGCTTTTTTTCTCCCTTCCATGTTCTTTCCACCTCCCTAGACAGGAGGGAAGCCTTCTTGGCGGCATCACATGCACACATTTGTCTCATGCAGGAAGAGCAAGCTCCTTAGCCCACTTGCAGGGGTAAAAGTGGTGCCAGAGCTCGTCACTGACCCTCACCGACGAAGGCATACTGGTGCATGGCAGCTGCTTTAGCCTGGCTGCCTCCTGACGTGGTGACTCAAGTTTGCACCTGAACCCAGGTCGCCCTCAGTGACTCAAGTTTGCACCTGAGCTCAGGTCGCCCGGGGTGAGTCAAGTTTGCACCCAAACCCAGGTTGCCTGCACAACAGCGCAAACTGCTGCTTCTGAGCCATCAGGGTAGCCCCTTCCATACCCTTAACTATAAATGATTCTACATTTTCCACATTCTTTTGCTGGTTATCATTTTCCAGTTCTACCAGAATTGAGGTATTTCCTTTTAAGTAAGATTTTTTTCTTAAGACAAAAAGATGGCCACTTCTTACACCTCACAAACAGCACTGGTATCCTGACAAGATTACATTCAGGATTAGGATCGAGAAAATAAAAAAATACTTTGTATGCAGCACAGGAAGCATCTATAACACACCTACCAGGTATACTAATATTTTTTATTAACAGTAGCACGAGATTTACTTTATGGACAAGCTTAATTCATTGCACTGCTGCTTTAAAATGCTTTTTTTAAATAACTGTGCCCCTCGCTGTTGACGAAGTATGCGTATTATTACCTAATGCTGCCTTGGGTGACACACTAAGCAAATCAACACTGGGCCCATGTTCTGATCCACCTGAAAACAAGAAAACATTTTAAAAAGAAGAGGTTATATCAGCTCTTTTACTACAGTTCTTTAGTTTTTGCTGCCTGATTAGTACCTGAAAACAAGAAATGTACACAAGTAATTCCAATAACATATGAATTATCAAAGCATGTCACATATTAATACAGAAGGGTGTTAAAACTGGGAGTGCAATTCTTTTCTGTTTATAGGAAATTTCCAACTTTCACTATTGGCTCTATAGCCCGTTACCTAAGATCAATGACAGTTCATCCAAGGCAATTTCAGAATTATTGCAGCACCCCAGTTCAGGAGGGAAAGGATCGTAATTTGGGCCAAACTAACAGCAAAGCAATCCCTTCAACTTTCCAGTCCCACACCCGCACTCAAGACATTTTATGACATCTAACCAGGGACAGTGCGGGGTGCGCTCCACTGTAGGTTACAGGGGTAATTTTAGAAACTATTTTAAAACTGTTACAGCATCCTTTGATTTTAATGAAAGCCACTGTTCAAATAATTGGGCCCCTATTAGTTGAGCAATGGCCTTCATTTAAATCAAAGGGTGCTGTAACACTTTCAAAATTGTTTCTCAAGTTGCCCCCATAAACTGCAATGGGGCACAAACTAGCACTCTCCTAGGTTAGGTGTCATGTAACTTCAAGGTGTGGGGGCAGGACTGGAGAACCAGGAACTGGAAGGGATCATCTGGCCGTTGGTTCAGCCCTAATTACAACCTTGCTTCCTGAACTGGGGTGCTGCAAAAATTCTAAAACTGCCTTGGATGAACTATCGCTGATACAAGGTAACAGGCTTGTCGCAAGTAATAATACACAACAGGGCGCTGGCTGTCTGGGGTTAATGCACACACAGTTGCATAGCTAGGCATGAGGCATCTGCGCAGACAGCCTTCTGTGCCAAGAAGTGCATTACCCCCAGACAACTGATGACCTAGAGGGTCTTGCTGGCTTATAAAAATGAGTAAACTGAACACATTGCTAAATGAAAAATGCCACTTTTTTATTAGTAGATATTTTCTTTTGTTAAAAGAAAGTAGTAAAAAGTAGTCCCTCCCCACATGTCAAGCATCTGTCTTTCCATTCATTCTTAGATGGTGTGCAAGTTCATAATGGAATACAGGAGATAAAACTTCTGCAGAAGTCCTCTAACACAAAGTCACTCCCCCTTCCCACCTACACACACCAGAAGGCTTTATATGAAGCCATGGTCTCAATTTAAATTGTGTCAGGGTTAGCTGCAGAGATTATCCTGGTAAGGATAAGAAAGGGATTGTTTCAGAAAACACCAGGTGAATAGTACATCATTTTAAAAATGTATGTGTGTAAGGAAAGAATCAAGAGGAAAGAATATATTTTTTTTAATTTAAGGAAGTTTTATTTGTATAGCCTTGTTGCAGGTTTTTAATTAGTAAAGTCAGCAACCACGTTTGTGATGGCAAACAGGGATTAGTGAAGTGGCCACTGAACCCTGCATGCGATTTGCTCAAATCCCAAATCCCACTGCTTGAACTTGTTTCAGCCTGTGCATTTCTCGGGGATTAACATATGCATCTCTGAATGTAACTGGCCAATCAGTAAGCAGGACATTTTTCAACCCATTTTAAAAAGTATATTAGGCCGGCCCGGTGGTGCCGAGGGCTAAGGCACTGGATGCTACACCAGCGACCCGGGTTCGGGAACGGACTCGGGATGCCAGGGGCTGGCAAGGGAAGGAGAGGATTGAGCCTCCACAGGACTACTCTCCTCTCCTGGGATGGGTTGCAGGGCAAGCCTCGCTCAGCAGCAGCCTCCAGTGGAGAAAGCGGAAACAGCTTCAGAACTGGCCGGATGATGGCTGCCGGTCCGCTAATGCCACTGAATCCACAACAGAGCCATGTCCGCCTCAGCAGCACCCTGGGGCCAAGAAGTAGAGTGTGCTGACCAGCCCCACAGGCGCCTTCCCCCTCGGAGGAGAGGGATCCATCCGGTGAAGGGTTACACCGGGTTACCTCAGGGATGGCTGCAAATATGAGGACAAAGGCTCAAACAGGGGTAGTAGGAGGTATGCCAGGGTCCTTGGCAGCTCGAAGGAGTGGCGGGTCCTGGAGCACATAGGGGAGTAAACAAATAATACAAAAAAAAAAGTGCATTAAATACAATATGGAATTTTGTGATGCAAGACATCCAACCGAGTATGATTTTTTAAAAATTTTTTTAGTGCAGCAGCATTCATCATAGCACATTACCAGCACCTTTTACAGGACGTCAATGTTTTCAATGCAAGTGAGTGGGATGCCAGTGTTTGGGTGGACTGGCACTTTTTTTTGTTTTGTTTTGTTCGTTTTAAGAGATTTTCTGGTTTCTAGCCAAAAAATTCACAGCTGCCATCAAAAGAACACATTTACACAAGATTCTCACAAATGTAAATTTCAGGATTTTTTTTTTTTTTAATCACTGAAGAAATTTTCATTAAAACAGCATATTTTCCCTTAGGCTTCATCAGTGTACAATATGTTGCTTATACCGGTCATATCATCATAATTATCTGTTTATGACATCACAGCCCGTTAACATGGAACTTATTCTGATGTCACAAGCCAAACACTGTGATTTTAAGGCATAAAAAGCAGCAGGAACAGATGGGAGTCTAAGGGGCAAAGAACCAGTTTTCATGTAAATGTCTTCAGTAATAAAGAATGGAGTGCCCAGAAACTCAATGTTTCTTTGGGAAGTTTATGAGATTTGAGGTCTGTGGATGCTGACAGTAATTTTTTGCAAGAAACTGCCATAACACTTTGAACATTTTTAAAAATGGGACTTTGTTGGGAAGTCTTAAACATGCTGGGAAGTCTTAAACACAGAATTAAATTCTGTGTTTAAGACACTATCAACCCCACATTAGTTTAAAACTGGCCAAAAATCATTAGCCTGTTTTTTTTTTGGGGGGGGGATTTTTTTTTTTGAGGAGGGGGCTGTGGCCTTTTAAATAAGGACAGTTTACGAATCCTATGCAAAGCTCTTCCTGCAAACGGTCTCTCCATAGGTTATCTCCAAGTGTACTTAATGTCAGATTTGCTCTAGGGCTGGCCTGGTACGTGGGCTAAGACAGCGGCTGCATTACACAGTCCCAACAAGAAGAAATACTTATCTGTACAGTCGTTCTCAGCCTGAACTGAATAAGATGTACAAGCCTGACTGAAAGGTGATGTCTACTCTGGTGATGCCTTGTCAACCTGCCTTTCACAAAGATTTGCATACCCATGATGCCATGTACTGGGACTGCGGCTATAGACTGTGTATGTGCGTGGCGGTGGGGTGGGTGTGGTTTGGAAACATGAACAGAAACCATACATAGTAAAATAAGAACAGAAACCATACATAGTAAAATAAGGTCGGAAGGGACTCTAGGTCCATCATGTCCTCCCCCCGCTTCATAAGCAGGGATGTAAGCATAAGTATGCTGTGCATACATAATACAGTATGTAAAATATTTTTATAAATTGATTGGTAATGTAAATGTTGATATTTTCGGGTATAAAAAATACCAACCAAGAATCTGCAGGGAACTTCCAGAATTCGTCACCACTGTATAGCCTGGTTTTGTCCCAAGAAAACATGAATACACATTCATCTAAACCTACAGTCTCTTGTCACTTTTTCTCTGTTTTTGTCTGCTTGTCTACAAACTACTGCAACCAAAAACCCAAGCTATTTCTTAACTGCTTCTTCCCACCAGATGTAAGCAGTATTCTAAAATGGACAGGGTCTTAACATCTTCCACAAGATGTCTCTTACGGTACAAGAGAGTCAGAGTTTAAAGTTTGGGTGAGAAGACAGCAGAGCAGTTCTGGCTGCTCAAACCTCATGCAAGGACCTCCTTATACCATAAGACACCCCCCCCCCAACAGAGGACATTAACTTATTGTAAATCACTCACTAAGTGATTTATAGTAAGGTTTAACACGTATTTTGCAGCTGTACTTCCCTTGGCTCTGAAGTGGAATGCTCCACTCTTTTCTGCCCTGTTCACTGGTGCAGCCCTCTTGCAGGGGTCAGTCACAGCCCTTACATCCTACATCCCCAGCACTTACCTCCTCGTCCCCTAGTTTAGCTCTCTGAGGTGGGGCCTGGCCACAGCCAGGAAATATCTCCTGCCACTCCTGGGGTCTGGAGCAGGGAAAGCCCATGGTGGAGTAGAGGATGGTGCTGGAACATGGGGTTTAAGCACGCTGCCAGTCATCCTGAAAGCAGCAGGGTAATTTCCAGTTTCTGGCTCCCCATCCTCAGGACACCTGGCATGCATGGGGCTCCAAGCACACACATGCAGCAGAGTGCTTGTGTGGAGCCCGGCAGGCATCCTTTCTCCCCTTCAGTACCTCAGCTGCACTACCACCTGTGGTCACCCAAGTGGCTGTACTGCAGTGGAGGCAATGACCCTCTCTCCACAGACGAGGAATGCGTCCAGTGGGATGCTAGATCCTTCTCCCTCGTCCAACCACGACGACCCTGGCTCATTTCTGAACCGGGGTCACCAGTGCCATGAGCGGTAGCTCTATCGCTGCACCAACAGGCTGGCCGGAATGCTCCACTCAATGTTCCTGCACAAGAGACCACTGCATGCAGGATAACAGGTACTGTGGTTCTCAACGCTGAATGGCTGAATTCATGTATGTGGTTTATAATATGTTTACCACTATGCTTGATAGTTTTTGGAGGGAGTTTGGAGGTTCCCTAAAGGATTAACCTGCCCATTTCTTTCCAAAGCGTTATTTAAAATGGTAGCAGTCACATTTCAGGAAAATCTCTTGTCTTTCTGGGGAGGGTAGCACACAGTAACACTGAAGGGAGGGTAGCAAGCATGGTTCTGAAGGGAGAGTAGCAAGCATGGGTCTACGGTGTCTTCCTTCAGCTGGCCAGCCTGAGTTCCCTCCCTCAAGGCATAACTGCTGGTTGTTGTGAATAGAGGGGCACACCACAATTGGGGGCCTACCACTGCTGACTGTAGGCAACGGCCAACCGCATGTTGTACTGGTAGCAAGGGTGCCTCTAAAACTGAAGTTCTGGGCTGGCCCCACAGTGCCTTGCTCAGCTCTGTGCTGTCAACTAAAAACACACAATTTTTTATATTATGGTTATCGTATTTTGTCCTGATGTACCATTTAAGTATTTTGTGTATGTCTTTATGTATCCAGCATTTATGCCCTTGGGTTCTTACCCGGTTAAGACAGTTTAAATAAAGACAAACCAAAAAATACATGAGCTGGGTTCAAGAGCAGACTCGGGTTTCAACTCTAGAATTGCCAGGAAGTCTGGATTCATCATAAACTGAGGCACATGGCTCCTGCAGGGACAGAGATCAGGCTGCTCAGCTTCTAGGCATCCCCTACCAGCCCATCACTGAGACATACTGGAACTGGCTGCAAAAATAGCCACCTGCCCACCCTCTTGGACATAAACCAAGGTGCAACAGGTGGGGTGGCACTGGATGGTTAAAACAGTCAAAAGAAATCAGTAGGTTCTTAGATGGGCATCCTTCTCCAAAACTAGCACAAAGGATCAGAATTAATCTGCATTAAGAAAGGTCAGCAGGGCCTCTCCACAATTTCCTATCTAGACAGCAGGACAACTGTTAGGTCTAAGGGATGTCTGTTTACTCCCCGAGATCGTTAGAGGTAAAAGTTAACACCATAAGCCCCTAACGCTTGTTGAATGGCTTTGCCTACATCATTTATGAAATGTGTTTGTTATTGCTACATTCACTGACTGTGATTTTATGCTTCAATATCTTGAGGCTGTGATCTTTACTAAATTAATATCTGTACTTTCATCTTTTATACATTTCTGTTTCCTCCTTTGTATTCGCTGCATGTCATCACTGCCCACTTTTTCCTGGTGAACAAACAAGTGAATACAGAAATACATTTTTCCCATAAATAAACTCACTGTGGTTACACTTTACATTGTTTCTGTACCCACAGTGCAATTACAGTGTAACTGCAAGGTAACTACTATGTACTTACATGGATCATGTGTAACTAAAGTGAGTAATCATTAATTAGAGAATAATACGAGTGTGTGTGTGTAACCAGAATGTTATATACACCTGAGGTGTCTGATGCTAAATACACCCAGAGAGCAAAACTAGAGGGGTTTATTAAACACAGCACACTAAGGGTGTTAAAATTCTAGATTGCACTCACCCATGACTTATTTTTTATAACTACTGGTTCCACTGACTGGCAGAATAAAACTGTCACCTGTCACTCAGGGGCCATTTAGTAGGGGGTGGTTTGCATCAGTTGGGAGGAGGATAGTGCCTGACTATGCATGGAGGGGTGTGAGGCCTGCCAGTGAAAGCATGTGAGCAAGTAATGGAGGGAGCGTGTCGGCCTTGCCAGATTCCTGCCGAATTTGTGCAGCGCGCTTTGAGAGCCACGCATCTGAATGACAGCTCTTGATTACACATAGCCAGTTGTAATGGATGAGTACAACACGTAATACATGTATTACAAAAATGGTGACCAGTAATTATATAGAGCATAACACATGGGAAGGTGGGCATAACCAGAATTTTATACTCACCCGAGGTGTAGGATGCTACATAAGAAAAAATTACTCAGCATAGTAATGTTGTTTCTTCTAATGGAGTTTTGCTGTATTCTGACTATATGCAGTTAGCCCCAGCACTTCAACTACCCTGGAGAGTAAAAGGTTAACTCTTTGCAAAGCCATAGAACGCTGAGCTCGAGCTCGGTTTTCAAACCTCTGTCTGTGGTATTCTGAAGCGTAACCGTCAGATTCTTACAAGCACTAAACTAACTAACTCAAAGGAAGAAATTGTTTCCAAAATGTTGTGCCAAATGGCAAAACAAAGCTTTAGGGTCAGAAGACTCGAGTCGAGAACACCCAAAAAGAACACAACAGGTAGTGATTTACCAAAATGTTTAATAACAAACAAAAATGAAACCCCCTAAGAGATGAAGGCGTGACCAGTACACCTCTGGGGTGCAGCACTATGCCTGCCCCACCACATCCCAAAACTACTAGGTTCCAGGAGGGGAGGCAGGGAAGGAGGTCAGAATACAGCAAGACTCCATTAGAAGAAACAACATTACTATGGTGAGTAATTTTTTCTTCAAACATGAAGTCTTGCTGTATTCTGACTATATGCAGACTACCAAGCAGTACGCCCTCGGAGGAGGGAGTTAGAGAACCTATTTTGGGAACAGGCTCTGCAGCACAGCCGTACCAAACCTAGCATCACTTCGTGACAGAACGTCCAAAGAGTAAAACGTGGTAAATGTGTGAACAGATTTCCAGGTAACTACTTTACATATTTCCACTAATGGTATATCTCCAGCTGCTGCGATAGAAGCAGCTGTACCTCTGGTAGAGTGAGCCCTCAGGCCTGAGGGAGGCTCCTTCCCAAGTTTAGAATAGCAGAATTGAATACAAGAGACAATCCACCTGGCAATAGACCTCTTGGTAGACCTCTTCTTACCCACCTCACCATAAGTGAGAAATAATTGAGAGTAATCCTCCCTGTGGGCTTTAGTATGCTCAACATGGTAGCTGAGAGCTCTTTTCACATCTAGACTGTGTAGCCTCCTCTCTCCAGAGGAAGAATGATCAGTGAAAAAGACAGGCAGGGACACAGACTGGTTCAGATGAAAGTCTGACACCACCTTGGGAAGGAACTTTCTATTGGTACGAAGGACCACCTTATCCTTATGAAAGGAAATGAAATCAGGTTCCACTGATAAGGCATGTAGTTCACTGATCCTCCTAGCTGAAGTAATGGCTACCAGAAATACAGTTTTCCAAGTCAAATATTTCAGCTCAGCTGAAGATAAAGGTTCAAAAGGGGGCTGCATAAGCTGTGCAATACAGATGTTCAGATCCCAAGAAGGAGTAGGCTCCCGGAAGGGAGGACTGACATGGACCAAGCCTTTGAAGAACTTTTTGAACACTGGATGAGAAGCTAGGGAAGAGGTCTTACCAGCCGAAAGAAATGCAGACACAGCTGCCAAGTGTACTTTAAGAGTAGTAGGCCAGAGGCCTAAACTGTTAAGATGCACCAAATAGTCCAGGACAGTGGCAATGTCAGCCAGCTCTGGCTTAATATGCCTACTGGAACACCAGAAACCAAACCTTTTCCATTTGGAGTTGTATGTCTTCCTAGTGGCAGGTTTCCTGCTAACTTTTAAAATATCCAAGACTGATTGGGACAGATGCAAACTTGCATATTCTAGCGCTTCAAGAACCAAGTTTTGAGCCTGAGAGTCTGAAGGCTGGGGTACAGAATCCTCCCCTGAGAGGAGGTGAGGAGATTGTACTGCCTGGGAAGACACCAGGGCAGTGTTACTGACAGTGACAACAGAAGAGCATACCAAGGCTGTCTGGCCCAGTCTGGAGCCACCAGAATCACCTAGCAAGGCCGGGACCTGATCTTTAACAGGACCCTGAATATCAGAGGAAAAGGAGGAAATGCATACAGAAACTTGTTCGTCCAATGTAGCAGAAGAGCATCCTGAGGAACAGAACCCAGAAGGGGTGGTCTGCAGCAATACAGAGGGAGCTGATGATTGTCTGGGGCTGCAAAGAGATCTATCTCTGAGGTGCCCCATCTCCTGAAGATGACTTGAAGAATGACAGGGCTCAGGGTCCATTCGTGGTGACCCTGAGAAATCCTGCTGAGAGCATCTGCCAGAATGCTGTCCTTCCCTGAGAGGTGCACAGCCATCAGAGAAACCTGAAGGGAATAGGCTAGAGACCAAATTTTCATGGCCTCTGTGCACAAGGCCGAAGACCGAGTGCCTTCTTGTCTGTTGATGTAACACATGGTTGTGGTATTGTCCGTTCTGATCTGCACCACTTTCCCTTGGACAACTGCTGAGAATGTCTGAAGAGCCAGAAAGACAGCTCTTAATTCGAGAAGATTTATGTGCAGAAGGGACACCTGGTGTGACCAAGTTCCCTGGGCTGTGAGATGATCTAGGTGGGCCCCCCACCCTAGAAGAGAGGCGTCTGTAGTGAGAACCACAGAAGGGACCTGACTGACAAAGGGCACCCCTTGTCGGGTTGTCCTCGTCCAACCACCACTGAAGGGCCTGGACCAAGGTTTTGGAGACTGGAACCAGTTTGGAGAGAGGGTCCTTTTTCTGAGACCAGAAAGATCTGAGATGAAACTGAATATCTCTCATTTGAAATCTTGCTCCCTGAACTACTGTTGTGGAAGCTGCCATGTGTCCCAGCAGCTATAGAAAGTGTCTGGCTGGACGAGACACCAGAGGATGAAAAGAGGAGGCCAGAGTGACCAGAGACTGAACCCTTGAGAGGAGAAGAAATGCTCTTGCTTGAACCGTATCTATTTCCACTCCTATGAAAGTGAGAAGTTGGGCTGGCTCTAGAACAGACTTCTCTAAGTTCAGAATGAAGCCCGAGGATTCTAGAAGTCTTTGGGTGACCTCTAAAGCTGACTTAACTTGGTCTAAGGATTGGCCCACTAGAAGCCAGTCATCCAGATATGGGAACAGAAGGATGCCCTGCCTCCTGAGGAATGCCACCACCACTGCGAGACACTTGGTGAACACCCTTGGAGCAGATGTGAGGCCGAAGGGCATGGCCCTGAATTGGTAATGGCCTGAGGGCAACTCGAACCTGAGGTACTTTCTGTGGGAGTGTCTGATAGGAATGCGGAAGTAGGCATCTTTGAGATCCAGGGAAGCTAGCCAGTCTCCTGGTCTCAGAGAGGGAAGAATTACTCCCAGAGTCACCATTTTGAACTTTGGTTTTGTCAAATGCTTGTTCAGGCACCTTAAATCCAATATGGGTTGCCACTCCCCTGTCTTCTTGGGGGTAAGGAAGTATCTTGAATACAGTCCATTTCCCCTGTGACAAAGAGGTACCTTCTCTACTGCTTGCAGAAGCAGAAGAGAGGAAACTTCTGCCTCTAGGGCCTTTGTCTCCAAGGGAGAGGGAGGACTGAAAGACTTTGCTCTCATTTTTGGGAACCTTTTGAAACTGAGAGCAAGTCCCTGGCTCACTACTTCCAGGACCCATTTGTCTGAAGTAATACAGACTCCCAGGCCTGGGAGTAGTAAGCCAGCCTGCCCCCTACTAGGATTAGGGAGGCGACCCTGTCTGACACCTCAGGGTGTCTGCTTGGCAGGGGGCTTGGACTGAGTGGCTGATGGGGTCCTGGTCACCCCACACCTATCTCTTCCCCTAAAGAACCACCTCTGCTGGAAAGAAGAGCAGGAGGCCTGAGCTTGGTAAAAAGGCCTGCCCCTGCCCCTAAACTGCTGCCTCTGAGGAGTGGTCTGCTTCTCTTTATTTGCAGCACTCCTATAAGTGGTCCTGTACTCGTCCATTTTCTTCATGTAATTTTCTGTTTGTTCCCCAAACAGAGAATTACCCATTACAGGAAAATCCACGGCCTTAGCCTGGGTATCCTGAGAGAGATTGGTACACCTAAGCCAAGCAAATCTCCTCATAGAGATAGATGTAGCCATGACCCTGGAATGAACATCACTGGAATCAACAGCAGCATGGAATTGCACCTTAGATGCCTCTATACCATTTGTAGTCACCTGCTCCAGCTCCTTGGCCAACTGGGGAGGAGCACCCTTGGCCAGTTCCAGAACCGTATCCCACATAGATTTCTGGTACCTGGCAGTGCATGCCATGTAATTAGATTGCCTGAGCCCCAAAGATGATGCTAAGTACTGCTTTTTTGCCATGGCATCAACTTTCCTGGAATCCTTATCCGGGGGGGGGGGTGAGATGCCAAAGGAATATTAGCCATGTCACAGGCTGCAGCTTGCACTACCCCAAAATGGCTGCTATGAGAAGAAAGGAATTCCATTCCAGAACCTGACAGAGCATACCTCCTGTCCATTCTTTTTTCCACAGGAGGAATGGATGTAGGAAATTGTAGAATTTTTTTGTGTCTGTTTCCCCAAGGATTTGTGTAAAGGAATAGACACCCTCTTAGACTCTGGGACAGCCATCATTTCCAGATAGTCAGGTTCTTCCTGATCCTGTTCAGCCTCTTCCATAGGAAGCTGAAGAGTCTCAGTCACTTTCTTGTAAAACAAGAAATGGGAAGGGGACTCAGAAAGCCTGGGAGGAGAAGCCTGAGAAGGCCTGTCTTGGGAGATGTCAGGCTCTACTGGCTCATCTAGGCCCTCACATTGTTCCTCTTCGTAATCTTCATCCTCCTCTCAATAGCCCTCATAGTATGCCTCAGGATCCAATTCGGAAGCAAGTACCTCCGACCGAACCAATCGGCTCTGAACAGAGACCGGTTCGGTCGGAATCGGGCAAAGCGACTGTACAATTGAAATCGCCTTCGCTATTTCATCAGCGGTCAGACCATAGGAAGCCGAATCCAAACCGGCTGATTTTCTTTTTCTTTTACTCGGGACCAATTCCACAGAATCAGCTCTCTGTTTGCCCAAAGAGGTATCGCCCAGGTCAGAGGGCACCTCCTCTGGTTCGGCCGCAACCGAACCCGGGCTGGCCATCCGGGTCAGCGGACTTCTCGGCCTCCCTCTCCCTTAGCCTACTCAAACATTTTTCCAGAGTGGCTTTGGGAAAGTTTTTACATATTTGGCAGTCTTCCTTGAGGTGGTCAAACCCCAGACAAAACACACATACGAGGTGAAGGTCGGCCTTAGCAATGGCCTCCTTACACTCGGTACAGTGCTGAAACCCAGTGGGTCCGGTTTTCTTTTTGGGTTTCTCAGACATGCCTTACAAAGTAAAGTCACCCAAAAACAGCAGTTGAGCCAGGCGACTAACTTATCGGTTCCAACCGTGTCACGGGTCGGTTAAAAAAAATCCTAAAAGTCGGATTATTTTAGGAACCGATAAGTACTGGAAAAACCACACAAATGTAAAGTATACAAAAATACAGAATAGGTTTCGGTTCCAAACCGGACCGACCAGCAAAGAACTGAAAATAAAAACACTTTCTTCTGAAAATGACCACTACCTTTACTACCACTTACTGGTACCAAGACAGAGGCAAGAATACCGATTTTCTACCGAATGGGTTGACAGAACCGACCGATTCGAACTTTACCAAACCGAAGTGCAGGAGACAGCTCCGGAGCAACTTCACAGTTAGGCAGAGAAAGAAGTCTGACGGTTACACTTCAGAGTACTACAGACAGAGGTTTGAAAACCGAGCTCGAACTCAACGTTCTATGCCTTTGCACAGAGTTAACCCTTTACACTCTGGGGCAGTTCAAGTGCTGGGGCTAACTGCATATAGTCAGAATACAGCAAGACTTCATGTTAGTTGAAACCCCCGAGAGTGAAGCTTGAGAAGTTTATAAAGCATCCTACACCAAAGGTGTGTGTAAAATTCTGGTTTACACCCACGCTCTTGTTTTTTAATAATTACTAATGATCATTTTAATAAATGGGGCGGTTCTTCCCCCCCTCCCCTCTGTCCTCACCGCTCGCTCTGTGTGGCTGCTCGCCATTTTTCCTGTCACTCCTCGTACCTTCGCTCCTTTCCCCGGCACAAACGGATGCTAAAATCTATTTTACAAGCTATATTTATGAATCGCAACTCACCAATGCCAGCTCCTTGATCCACAGAGCTGATGCCAGCAATCATATACTCCCACCTGCTCACTAAAGCCCACCACCATATATTTCTGAAAAAGCCAACTCACTCCACCAATGAGTGGTGTTGTAGCAAACAGCTTGAGCTTGACTGACATGGAGAGATTACAACCACCAATTGTAACACATAATTACAACCCAGCGGTTGTAACGCATTTTTATAAACCTGTAATCCGAAGCATTAAAAATGCTCACCAGTAATTACAGTGTAAGTATATTAAAACTACAGATTAATTACACTTATGTTCCATGTAGGTAAGTAATAGTTACCATAGTTACCCCGCAATTACAGGGTAATTATACTGTAATTGCAGTGCAGTTTGCACAAACACATTTAGTGCTGACAACCCATTTTAATCTGCAGATACAATGCAAAACAAATCACCACAAAAGCAGAGCAAACAAAAGAAGGGCATATTAGCCTGTAGTTTTAAAAAAGAATTACTTTCATTAACGTCTTGGACTTTTTCTGAAGATGGCAGCAATGCAGGGGCAAGTTGTGATGACGATGATGACCAGTCATTAGCAGCAAACTCCTATGGAAAATATATGTTAATCCATCTTACTTCAACCAAACACAGGATGAGATACATGAGCATCAGACATTCACTCGTGGCAATGGAGAGAGTGCAGTTCCCAGCATGTTACTACTTCCCCCTGCTCCTTGCAGTGCCTGAAGGGGCAGCACACAGGACTACAAGCAAAGGTGTGGGATGAACCTCTCATGAAGACACCCCCCGTCATATTATGTAAGAGCAGAAAGCACTGAGAGAGGTCTTCGAGACTGCAGAGAACAGAGCACCACTGGATGCTAAAGGTCTGCAGTGTCTGAAAACAAAGAGTTACTAATAACCCTGAAATGCAAAGTCCTATTTTCTCACAGGCCGGGTGCAGAGTAGGATAACCTTAATAATCACCAGTGTACCTCAACAAGGAACTGACATTAGGTTGCTTTTATTTCTTTTTCCTGCTAAGTCACTCTGATCAAAGATCCAGCTGGTCAAAACAAAATTCTAAGTATCCAATCCATAGTGTTCTGATTTTTATTTTGATTATTTACTTTTCCAGTGAGTCTAATAGGACACTTACCAAGATTTACAAAGGCCAAACAGAAATTTGACTAGAGGATGGCTACCAATTTGATGGCTATTTGTAGAGAACCAAGTTCTGCCAAGCCAGCAGGGGCTAACCAGAAAGAAATCTAGACTAGCAGACAGCATGAATGCGGGGAACTGCTAGCCTCCCTGCATGGTTACTACAGGAAAATCAGATCTTCCTGCAGTTCACAACATAAACTCGCCTCACTCTAAGCAGCCTAAAGGGTAAAGCGAAGGCACCCTGCTATATCCCTTTCAACACCAGATCTGTGGTGAGGATCAGTACTTACAATGGACTAGCTGAGACCATTCACAATTCATGTCACTGAGGAATTAGGTTCAAGCCCATGCCCCCAAAAGAGAAAGGCAAAGCAAAGAAACCAACTGGGCATCTAGATTCTTGTGCCTGGCTATCTAAGATGTGAAAAATGAATGGGTACGGTAACTTAACATAGAAAGTGTTGGCAGAAAAGGACCAGTATGCCCATCTAGTCTACCCTATTTCCTTACCTAACACTACACCCTGGACCCTGCTTGGTCACAGGTGTCTCTCCCCTCCTCCCTTACCTCTGCTTGTCATACCCATGTGCCTATCCCATGCAAGTCTAAAGCTCCCGACTGTCTTCAACCCTATCACCTCTTCTGGCAGACTGTTCCAGGAGTCTACCACCCTTTCTGTGAAGAACTATTTCCTTGCATCCCCCTTTACCTCCCCCCCCCAAAGCGCCACAGCATACCCCATGTTCTGGTGGTTGTCTCAGTGGTGTGGGAGAGGCATTAGGGAAAAAACAGGCAAAAGCTAGTGCCTGCCCCTCTGAATCAGGCTGCTAAGGATATGGGAAGAATGAGGCCATAATGAGTGATAAAGACATGAAGGAACTGAAGCTCAGTACTTCTGATTATAGGGAAGACACATTCATGAAAGATGAGGTAAGGAAACAAAAGAGGGAAAAATGTAAAAGGAAGTGAAACTGACATTGATAAAGATACATCTAGAGAAGAAGAAATCGGGGAGGCTACTAACAATTACAAAAACTTCAGCCAATCAACAACTATCTTGACAAAAATACCTCAACAGTCAAACCACACATTAGAGTGAAACTCTATAGGGGAGCTTTTCGTTCATCATAAATGTCAATAAATTCAACCCTGGGTCTACAGTTCCTAAGTGATGCATGTCCATATCTGTATTTCAGAAAAGGTTTCTAGTTTCTTTCTTTACCCACCACACCCACCCAAACTAATAAAGTGATATTATGCTTTAATATTAGCTTTAAATAGCTTGGTTCAGTCGTTTGTTTACACACAGCTTTACAGCGGGAGAAGGAGTCAGGGAGCGGGTCGGTGGACAGCCGGAGTTAGTTGATCCTTTTAAGAGGACCACAGGCTAGCTCCTGCCCACCTCCTCCCATCCCACCCACCCCAGGTTCATCCACATTTACAGGCAACAAATAGGTTAGAGCTTCCTGCAACCACACAGGAAGAGGCTTAGCACAGATAGATTATGCGGCCTCTCTGATAGTGATAAGTTAGCAGAGCAATTTAAGGGTAACCTCTTTCAATAGTCAAGCACCTACACGGGGGGAGTGGAGGAAAGCGGAAGAAGAAGAAAAAGAAGGAAGAAAGAAAGGAGAAAAAAAGCCATACTTGGGGGGGAAGGGATAAACACTGGGCACAGGGTATAAGCAATAAAACTAGGAGTCTAGCTATAGCAGCAGAAGGGTTTAGTTAGCAAAAAAGGAGGTGACATAAACAGAACAGAAGAGGAAGATGCAGGGAGTGGTACAGTGCAGTGGGAGTATGGGGCAGCAGTCTTCAGGAGGGCGTTCTGGGTACTGCGGTGCTGTCCCATATTGCAGGCACCTCTCTGGGCTGAGGGCGGAGGTTGCCAGTCTTCGGGCCGAGCTGGTTGGAGTTCTGGTGACCTTCACCCCTACCCAGAGGCCACCATATCACCTGCCACTGCCACAACAGTTGTCTGGGCAGGGGGCTGTATGGACTACAGTGGGCTTAGGGAGGATGAGCGACGTGGGACAAAGACACATCCCCCATCCAGTCCAACTTAGAAACTTCTATGCTGTCCTGGAGGATTGGGTGAGTCTAGGGGAACTAGAAGCTGAGATCATGGAGAATAAGCAGGTCCTCCAGGAGGGAGACCAAGGGGCGGGAGGAAGAGGACCACAGAGGAAGCAATTCCTGGTGGGGACTCGACTGTCCAGGAATGGATCTGGGCCCAGGTAGCGAGGTGGAGACAGAAGTTAAGTGCCTTCCAGGAGGCACAGCTTGGAGGGAGGGGAAGCGGATCCAGAGGAACGCTAAGGCGGTAGCAAGGAGAGGGGGCTGGATGTCGTTGTCCACCTGGGGGCAAATGACCTAGCCAGGGATGAAGTAGGCATAGAGCAGGTGCGGGAGGACTTCACGGAGTTAGGAAGGCGCCTTGGGGAGGTAGCAAGTTCCATGACATTCTTGGAGGTATATTGGTCCACAGCAGAAGCTTCAACATTTGGTTGGAGGGCTGGTGCAGGAAAAAGGGTTTTGGCTTCACTGAAGACTGGGGACCCATCTGGAACTATGTGGGCCTGTACAAGGGCAACAGCCTTGATCCATCAAGGAAGAGAATGGTTGTCCTCAATGAGCGGTTTAAATGCTTCCTTGGCAAGCATTTAAACTAGCCGGGGGGGGGGCTGATGGAAGTAGGGAGACTCAAGCAGCCCACCCCCTCAGGTTAGAGCAGCCAGCAAGGAAGATCAGGAAGTTAAGTTGTTGACAGGTGCACCTGAACCCATTATAAGGGACATAGCAGAGGAAGGGAGGCAACAAAGGAAAGAAATCAGAGTTGGAAGCAGAAAACAAGAGGGCAAAAGCAGGAACAAAAGGTGGACAGTCAGTAAAACATGGAGGACCATGTATACAAAAGTCCGCAGCCTAGGAAATAAAATCCCAGACCTAGTGGCCTTGATGGCGGAGGCTGACCTGGGCATAGTGACAATAACCGAGACGTGGTACACTGTAAACCACAACTGGGAGGTAAGTGTACCAGGTTATCATGCTCTATTCAGGAGGGATAGGGAGGGTAAAAAAAGGAAGGGCCCTGTATGTCCGGGAAGGTATAAAAGCTACTTCGGTACAGGGTAGGCAGGGGGAGGCCGAGGCACTGTGGGTCACCTTTGAGCCAGGCAATGGCACAGCAATTCACACAGGGGGTGATCTACTGGCCTCCAAGCTCAGGGGGAGGAGGTGGATAGGGCACTAGTGGAAGAAATACATGAGATGGTAACAAAAAGAGAAATACTGCTGCTAGGTGAATTTAATATGCCAGACGTGGACTGGTCCATCCTGGCAGCTGCCTCAGCCAGGAGGCAAGACATCCGGGACTCCCTCCAGAGGGCAGGCCTTAGGCAGTACTAGACCCACCAGGAACAGGGAGGTTCTAGATCTAGTACTGACCAATGGAGACAGAATCACAGACGTCTGGGTGGAAGGTGACCTAGGGTACAGAGACCACCATACAGTGTAGTTTAGTATGGGTAAAGGTTCACAGTCAAACCACACAAAGGTGAGGGTCTTGGATTTCAGGAGGGTGGATTTTGCTAGGATGGGGATATGTATCAAAGAAGCCCTGGCAAGGAACGATGCAAAAAGCAGGGTTGAGGAGCAGTGGGCACACCTAAAGGAAGCCATAGTGGAGGTGACAAACCAGTGCATTAGGCTGAGAAACAAAGGTAAGAGAAGGAAGAAACCACTATGGTTCTCAAAAGATGTAGCAGAGAAAGTAAGGGCCAAAAAGTTGGTTTTCAGAAAATATAAGGAGACATGGAAGAACGAGAATAGGGTGGTGCACCTAAATAGACTGAGGGAAGCGGGAAAGTTGTTAGGCGCACAGAGGCACAAACAGAGGAAAGAATGGCACAGACAGTGAAGACAGGGGACAAGTCGTTCTATAGGTACACCAGTGAAAGAAGGAAGGCCAGGGGTGGGACTGTAAGGCTCACGGGGGATGAAGGGGAGTGTGTGGAGGAAGACCTGGAAAAAGCAACAATACTGAATAAATACTTCTGTTTAGTTTTCATTGAAAAAGGTGAGGGACAGGGACGACGGCTAGGTATCAGATACACAGAGGGAAGGGAAGTGAACATCAGTCTATTTACAGAAGAGAGGGTCCTAGAAGAGCTCAGAAAACTGGGGGTGGACAAAGCAATGGGATCAGATGGCATGCATCCCAGGATATTAAAGGAGCCACATTTGAAGCTAGCAGCAGCACTGGCAGCCTTGTTCAGTGAGTCGATCAATACAGGAGTGGTTCCAGGGGCCTGGAGGAGGGCAAATGCAGTTCCTCTTCACTAGAGTGGAATCAGGGAGGAGGCAGGAAACTATAGGTTGGTCAGCCTCACCTCAGTAGTGGGTAAGATTATGGAGGCACTGCTTAAGGAAAGGACTGTGGAACACTTGGAATCCAGTACAGCACAGGATCTAGGCAACATGGATTTACAGCACGAAGGTCATGTCAAACAAATCTGATAGATTTTTTTGACTGGGCGATGAAGGAGGTGGATCGGGGGGGGAGCGGTTGATGTTGCCTACCTCGATTTCAGCAAGGCCTTCGACACTGTTCCACATAAAAGGCTGGTAAATAAGTTGGGAAGCCTGGGTGTGGGCCACAAGGTGGTGAACTGGGACAGAAACTGGCTGTGGGACAGGAAGCAGAGGGTGGTGGTAAATGGGATCCAATCCGAGGAAAGGGGGATGGCCAATGGGGTACCTTAAGGATCATTCCTGGGGCCAGTCCTTTTTAATGTCTTCATTAGTGACATTGTGGAAGGGCTGGAAGGGAAGGTTTGCCTATCTGCATATCACACCAAGATCTTACAACAGGGTGGACACTCCTGATGGGGTAGAGGAAATGAGGAGGGACCTAGGAAAGCTGAAATAATGGTCTGAAGTGTGGTAATTGAGGTTCAATTCAATGTAAAGTAGTGCACACCAGACACCTGGGTTAAATACCAATACTGACACTGTAGTGCAGCATGAGGGGGGTGCCATCTTTCAGATAAGATATTAAACCGAGGTCCCATCTGCCTGTTCTGGTGGTAGTTCAGGTGGATGTTAAAGACCCCATGGCACTTCTCGAAAAGAGCAGGGGAATTTCCACGGTGTCCTGGCCAAATTTCCCCCATTCACTAAAAATACCAACAGCAGCTTAATCTGGTTCAATGTCAGTTGGCATCCATCTGTATCCCCCTCCCTTGGGACGAGGCTGAAAATAGGCAGAACTGTCTAGTCCTCCTTTCCCAGTCAACAAAAACTAAAGTGCAAAATTATGCACCTAGGGAGCAGAAACCCTGCAAAGAGATACAGGAATGGGGGGGGGGGGGTTGCTGGCGATCACCAGGGAAGAAAGGGATTTGGGGATTATCATCTCAGATGACCTCAAGGTGGCCAAACAGTGTACAAAGGCTGTAGGGAGGGCCAGTGGCATGTTGGTGTGCATCAGTAGGGGTATCACTAGTAGAAGAAGGGAGGTGGTGACATCACTGTACAAAACACTGGTGAGGCCTCACCTGGAATCCTGTGCACAGTTTTGGAGGCCACATCTTCATAAGGACACAGAAAAGGCAAAGGCAGTTCAGAGAAGGGCAACAAAGATGGTGCAGGGCTTGCACCAGAAGACATATGAGCAGAGATTAAGAGGCCTCAATATGTATACACACTGGAAGAGACGAGGTAACAGGGAGATATGATAGAAACCATCAAGTATTTAAAGGGCATTAACAGGGTGCAGGTGGGTGACATCTTTCAGTATAGGAGGGGTACAAGAACGAGGGGGCACAATATGAGGTGAGGGAGCTGGATATGGGGCAATTGGTGGAAGTTTTTTATCAAGAAAAGAGTGGTGGATGCATGAAATAGCCTATCCCAGGAGGTGGTGGGAGCGAGCACAGTTGGGGGAGTCAAGCATGCACGGGATAGGCATAAGGGAACCCTAGAGGTGGGAAGGAGAGGCTGAAGCTGATGACCTAGTAGGGTCAGCAACCACTGACAAGAGGTAGGGTAAATGGGCAAACTGGATGGGCCTAGCGGTCTTTATCTGACGTCAATTTTCTGTTTCTAATGCTCCAGCTGTCCAAAGCAGACTGCACATGCCATCTAAAAGACATCATTCACTACAGAGATATCTCCAGCCAAGCTCTGCAGTTACACAGTGCATGAAGAGAAGTATTCATTTTTTTTAAATTAGTTTTACTAACTTCGCAAAGACTCTGAATGACATCCATCAGTGTCTCAGTAAATGTGCAAGCAGAGACCACAGAATTAAATAATGAATTCTGGAAAAGGGGCTTTCCTGCTTTCAGCAGGCTTCAGTCCCACTATTGGTCAGTAGAGGTTTACTACACTGCCAGATACCCCTTCCCCATTTTCATGGCACATAGGCGGTCTGAGAACAGGAAGAGAAAAAACGGGTTACTCACCTGTAACAGTAGTTCTAGGAGTGGTATATGATGTTCAGCCACACTAACTGGCAGTGTCCTTTCCCTTTAAGATGATGCTGGAAAGTCTTCAAGCTGGCTCCTCCCACCCACCTGGGTGGTAACTCCCTTGGCTCCACCCCATGACACCAGATTTTGCCCACTGGAAGCAGCGGAGTGCGTCAAAGCTAGGGGAGGTTGGGTGGGTCCGTGAGAATGAACATCATATGCCACTCCTAGAACTACTGTTACAGGTGAGTAACCTGTTTTTCTAGGGACATGGATATGATGTTCTACCCATACTAACTGGCAGACTCCTAGTAGTTCTCTGGGAGGAGGGAGGCAAGGTGCACATCCCCTACTTAGGGAACAGAGATTGGAGAACTGAAGACCCAAAACCAGCATCTTGACGTGACTCGACGTCAGTGTGGTAATGGGAAATGAAGGTGTGTGCTGACCTCAAAGTAGCAGCCCTGCAGATTTCCTAATAGGGATGTCCCTGGAAGCAGCCACCAACGCAGCAGTATGGTAGGTGGAATGAGCCCTTAGCCCTCCGGGAGGCTCCCTACCTGCCAGCCTATAGCAGAGATCGATGCAGGATGTGATCCACCTGCAATCGTCCGCCTGGCTGTAGGTCTGCCAGGTGCGGCTTCAGCGCAGGTGACAAACACCTCTCCCCGAACTCCAGCTGTGCACTCCTTGTATTAAGCGAGCACTCGCCTCAGGCCCAGAATATGGAGCCTGTGCTCAGCCTCCGAGGTGTGTCTGGTGAACTATACCGGCAGATTAATCACCTGGTTAAGGTGAAACTCTGACACAACCTTTGGGAGGAACTTCGGGTTGGGGCGCAGGAAAACCTTGTAGTTGTGAAAGACCAGGTAAGGAGACTCCACCGAAAGCACCTGGAGCTCACTGATCCTTCTGGCTGATGTGATAGCCACCAAGAAGGCGGTCTTCCACGACAGGTGAGAGATATCACATCTGTGCATCAGTTCCAATGGCTTGCCCATGAGCTTTGCCAAAACCAGCAATAAGTCCCGTGGTGGTGGTGGTGGTTCATGCACCAGAGGGGAAACGTGGTCAAGGCCCTTGAAGAAGTGCCAGACATCCTTTTCCTGCACCACCGACTGCTGACCAGCCCATGCCCGGTAAGCAGAGATGGCTGCCAGGTGCACCTTAAGGGTATCGACCAAAGGCCCGATAAAGGGGGACCAAAGGTAATCAAGAATGTTGGCCACTGGACAGGATAGAGGGTCCAACCCCTTGCCCTGACACCAAATGGAGAATCTTTTCTATTAGAAGGCATAGCACTTCCTAGTCGACTCCTTCTGAGATGCCTCCACAACGGTGAAGACAGCTTCTGAGAGACCCAAAGCCTGAAACTCTAGTCGCTCAGGAACCAAAATGTCAGGTGCAGGGATTGAAGGTCTGGGTGGAGTACCTTCCCCTGATTGATGGAAAGCAGGTCCAGGTGTAGGGGGAGACACCTCAGAAGCCTGCTGCTGAGGCTGAGGAGATCAGGGTACCAGAACTGGCATGACCAGTCTGGAGCCACCAGAATCACCTGTGCCTTCTCCCTCCTGGCCTTGAGGAGCACTTTGTGGATCAAGAGAATCAGCGGGAAGACATATAAGAGGCCTGGGGTCCAGGGCCTTGAAAAGGCATCCCCCTGCAGCGTTCCCTGCTGAGGGGGGCAGGCACAATACAGCCAAAGCTTTGCATTCTCTCTCTGGAGACGAACAGGTCCACCTGAGGGGTGCCCCACTGGGAGAACAGGCTGTGTACTACCTCTGGATGGAGAGATCACTGATGAGACGCCTTGCTCACCCAGCTGAGGGCATCCGCCGGCTGATAGGAGGAACCTGCCACATGGATGGCTAGGAGATCTGCCTCCAAGCTATGCATGAGGGTCCAGACATGGAGAGCTTCCCTGCACAAGGGCAGGGAGTGAGTCCCGCCCTGTTTGCTGAGGTAGTACATGGTCACGGTGTTGTCCGTCTGGACTTGGACCACCTGACCCCGAATGTGCAGAGCAAATGCAGTCAGCGCTAGCCAAACTGCCCAGAGCCCCAGCATGTTGATGTGGTATCAGAATTCCTCGGGGGTCCAGAGCCCATGGACTCTGTGTTTCCCTCAGGTGGGCACCCCAGCCCACGAGAGAGGCATCGGTTGTCAGGATGACCATCGGCTCTAAGTGGAGAAGTAGGATCCCTTCCTGCAGATTTGCTGGGATGAACCACCACTGGATGGCGTCCCACATCCGTTGGGTCACAGTAACCAGCCAGTCGAAGTGACCCTTGCGCTGAGACCACTGGCTGGGCAGCTCCCACTGCAGGGAGCGCATTCTCCAGTGGCCCAACCGACCACGCTGGTGCAGGCCACCATGTAGCCCAGCAAGCACAGGAAGTCCCAGGCAGGGCACAATTCCCCAACCTGAAATGATCGGGCACAGAAAGAGACAGCCTCCGCCCTCTCCACCAGGAGTTGGGCTCTGGTACTGCAAGAGTCGAGCTCTGCCCCAGTGAAGCAGATAACTTGGGAGGACACGAGTTCAGACTTGCCCTCGAGACGCAGATCTGGAAGGCCAGGTCTCTGGACCACTCCGCCTCCTGCCTGGAGGGACCTGCAATCAACCAGTCATCCAGGTAGGGGTAAACCCGGACTCCTCAACACCTCAGGTAAGCTGCCACCACTGCAATGCACTTGGTGAAGACCCTGGGGGCCAAGGAGAGGCCAAATGGCATGGCCTGGAACTTGTAGAGGGCTCCCTCTGCTCAGAAGCTGAGGAACCTTTGATGAGACGGATGGATCGGGACCTGAAAGACCACGTCCTGAAGATCCAGGGAGAAAAACCACATGTTTCGTTCTAGAGATGGTATGATCTGAGACAGAGTTACCATCCTGAAGGTGCGCGACCTGAGGATCTTGTTCGGGTCGTGCAGATCTAGAATGGGGTGCCAGCCCCCCGTCCACTTTGGCAACAGGAACTACCGTGAAACAAACCTTGGGTGTTCCAGAGGATCCGCGACAGGAACCATGAGCTCCTTGTAGAGGAGCTGGGCTATGTCATCTCTGAGAGCTCACAGCATGTCTGCAAAAACCAAGTCCTCCCATTGGGCGTGGACTCAGGAAGGAGGGTACTGATTGAATTCCAGAGGCAGACTCTGACCCACCACTACGAGAGCCCACCTATCCATGGTGACAGCGGAACAGGCAGAAAAGAAGTGGCAGAGCTGGCCCCCCACATGAGGACCATGGGGAGGTGTGGGCATGAGGGCGGCATCCCTCATCCCATCACTAGGCAGGCTTAGAGGAGGAGGAGGAGGGCCCAGCTGAGGCGCCACCAGAGGCTCTCCCTCCAGGCTTGCAGACGACTGAGGCCACCGATTTGGGCTGAGGTCGTCAGGCCCAAGCCTGCTGGCCAGTCTGGGGGTTTGGCCGGAGGAGCGAAGGTTGACCGAAACGGATTCCTCTTCTGCAGCTGCCTGTAGCCCTTAGGGTCCTTCTGGGCAGATGCCATGGAGTCCAAGGTGGCAATGGACTTCTCAATATGGGTGAGGTGGCCCTCGATCCCGAGCCCGAATAGGTCGGTGCCCAGGAAAGGGACATCTGCCAGCTTGTGCTGAGTGTCCGCCGTGAAGGTCAAGATCCTCAGCCATGCCCTGCGGCGCATGGCCACTGAGGCCGCCATGGAGTGGGCACAGGAGTTCCCAATGTCCATGGCTGTCTGGAGCTGTTTGGTTACAGCCCAGCCCTGGTCCTGGACCTGTTTGATCGTGGTCTGAAGGTCCGCTGGCAGATGAGAAAGCACCTCATCGATAGAGCCCAGCAGGGCATGAGAGAAGTGGGCCATGAGGAGGGCCGAGCTCGCCTGGCAGAAACCAAGTGAGGAGGCAGCACAGACCTTCTTAGCTGCATGGTCCAACTTCTTGGACTCCTTGTCCGGCAGCTTGTCAACATCCCCAGTGTTACCAGAGCGCTTAAACACAGAGTCTGCCACCAGTCCCACAGCTGAGAGGTGCTCTGTGAATCCTGAAAGGGAACCGGTGGGCACCGCATATTTGCGGGCCATCCAGTCAGAAGGCGCAGGGCCGGAAGCAGGGCACTGCCAAAGCTCCAGGGCAGGGTCAAGAATGGCTTCTGCCACCGGGAAAGCCTCTGGAGTGTCTCCCCGGTCGAAGATCTCGGTCAATGGGTAACAAGCCCACTTCTGGACAGGCTCCATTTTCATACCTGTCAAGTCAGAGATCAAGCGGAGAAGCACCATGAAGGAAGATGTACCATCATCCATCGTGAGGTCCCCCACAGACTCTACATAGACCGGACGGGAGTGCAGCGAGGACCCCTCAGACTCTGAGGAGTCATTAAAGAGTGGTTGACCGCATGGGTCCCCACTGACCCACCAAGGATGGTCAAGGGTGACGGTGACCGACAGTCGATGGGGAACCCCTTAGATGGCCAAGACACCTTAGCTGGAGTGCTGGTCAGCGGTGGTTCCACCTCTATTGGCAGAGACGATAGAGTCGGCTGAGCCGGGACGGTTTTGGTTGGCTCCGTCGATGGAGACGGCTTTGGCTTTTCCGGCGACAGCCAGGTGATGGCTTGCGCAGGAGCTGGAGTCGCCTTGACGCTGGTCAGCACCAACTGTTGCCACATCAAGTCCTTGTAGCGTCGACGCAATCTGCGCCAAAGCCTCTCCTAACCCGAGGAGGATGAGGATGAAAAGTAGCGGCGGTGCCGCTTCCTGTGGTGCCGAGAACAGGAGCGCCAGTGTCAGTGGGACTGACTCAACCCATGGGAGGAAGACCTCGACCGCCGGGGAGGTGGAGGGGGCGGCCGCAAGGCTTGGAGGGAGTCTGTGTGCACCAAAGCTCTTCTGGGTCTTAGTCATCGACCAGAGGTGGCAGGTCAGTGGACTGATCCATCCCTCCAATGGTCTGAGTCAGGACCAGAGTCCTGGACAAGGAAGTGTCGGCCTCTTCAGTCGACAACTGGTCGGTCAGTTCGAGAAAAATCTTGGCCGGGACCTCAACCAGTGTCTCAGCCAATCAGCCCGATGGGGTTACCATGGAGCCGGCAGCCTGGGCCAAGGATTCACCCAAAGTCAAATCCGGAGAAGCGCGGGAATCAGAGGCTCTTGGCCAAGAGTGCTCCTGATCCCATGAACTCTGGACTCTTTTTTGAATTTAGATTTGTGCCCAGAGGGTCCCTGACCGAGGGTCATCAGAAGCTGATACAATTTCTTGAAGGGCCCCATGAAAGTCGAGCCCAGCTGGAGCGGCACGAATTCAGAAGCCAAAGAGCAGTGAGCTATGGCCTGGGCCACCTCCTTCTTAAATGCCGCAAACTGTTCAGCAGACCCCGCAGCCTGGGAGACCATCCAACCGGCATCCTTGGATTTGACCGGCAGGTTCCGAAGCACCGGGCAGCCCAGTTTAAGTCGGGCAAGATGGTCCTCCGGGACATTCGAGTGAAAAGAAGAACAAAGGTCGCAGGCTTGGGGATCATGGTTGTGCCCCAGGCAGTAGATGTACATGGTGTGCAGGTCAGTCTTGGACACCTTCTGCCCACAAGGGCACCGGCAGAACCTGGGAAAGGACTTGTCATCCATGACGACCGTGATCAAAGATCGAGCTGAAGACAAAACTCGTGACAGTTTTATGTTTTAGAAGTAAATCCAAAGATTTAAGTGCAAGGGCCTACTCAATGCGGGAGTGGTAAGGAGGGAACCTGCTTCTTCCAGCAGAAAGGAAGATCTGACGTCATGGGGCACAGCCGAGGGAGTTACCACCGGGGGTGGTGGGAGGAGCCAGCTTGAAGACTTTCCAGCATCATCTTAAAGGTAAAGGACACTGCCAGTTAATGTGGATAGAACATCATATCCATGTCCCTAGAAAACAAATTTATGAAGTGAGAAACTGTCTCAGATAAAAACTGGACATAACCGGGGATCTGGAATCCAGCTTCCATGCCAGTAAGAAAACATTACTTACCATAGTAATCTTGTTTCTTCTAAGGGAATCTTACTGTATTCTGACAAATGCAGTATGGTCTCACCACAGGACTGCCCCGGAGCCAAAATGGTTACTAGAACCTATGCTAATAGTGGAATGTTAGGCTCGAGCTCGGTTTTCAAATCGCTGTCCCTGGTTGCACTTCCTGCAACCGTCAGATTCTTACAAAGCATGCAAAAGCTAAAAAGGCACTATCTAACAAAGCTAAACTAACAATTAGTAGAACCCCTGTTAGGGGAAATAAAATCCCTTAAATAACAGAGGGCATCACTAAGACTCAAGTCACAGATGTCCAATAAACTACTAGGTACTCACAGGTTTCCAACTTTAGTTGTACAGACAGTATGTAGTGCCTTGTAGGTCCTAGCAGGGGAGGAGGGTGGGAGCTCAGAATACATAAGATTCCCTCAGAAGAAACAAGATTACTATGGTAAGTAATGTTTTCTTCAAACCCTAGGAAATCTTACTGTATTCTGACAAATGTAGACTACTCAAGCAGTGCCTTTGGAGGTGGGCAGAGGAACTACTTAGGAAATAGGCTCTGCAGAACTGCTGTGCCAAACCTCGCATCACTTCTAGCCTGAGTATCGAGGCAGTAATGCTTAGTGAATGTGTGAACTGACTTCCAGGTAGCTGCTTTACAGATTTCCAACAAAGGGATATCCCTAGAGGCTGCTATGGATGCAGCTGTTCCTCTCATAGAGTGGGCCCTAAGACCCTGAGGGGGTTGTCTGCCTACCTTGCTATAGCAAAACTGGATACATGCCACAATCCACCATGCTATGGACCTCTTTGTGGCAGGTTTCCCTTTCCCCACTTCCCCATAAGTCAGAAAAAGCTGGGTCCTATCCCCTCTGTGGCCTTTTGTATTTTCCAGGTAATAGCTGATAGCTCTTTTAACATCCAGGCTATGCAGCCTACATTCACCTGAAGAAGAATGGTCAGTGAAAAAGACTGGTAGTGTAATGGACTGGTTGACATGAAACTCAGACACTACTACTTTAGGAAGGAACTTGCTATTGGTCCTAAGGACCAGCTTGTCCCTGTGAAATATAATCAGTCTCTATGGACAAAGCCTCAAGCTCACTGATCCTTCTGGCTGAGGTAACTGCAACTAGGAAGACAGCCTTCCAGGTTACATATTTGAGGTCAGCTGATGACATAGGCTCAAAAGGTGGCTGCATGAGCTGTGCAATACATATGCTGAGGTCCCACACTGGGGTGGGAGCCCTATGTGGCGGGTGCAAATGGAGCAAACCCTTAAAGAATTTTCTAAATACTGAATCTGAAGCCAGTGATGATGCCTTACCTGCCAACAGATAGGCTGATACAGCAGCCAAATACACCTTGAGTGTAGAAGGCTGAAGGCCGAGGGAATGGAGGTGTGCCAAGTAATCCAGAACTACTGGCAAACCTGCCCAAGTGTGATCCAGACCTCTCTTTTGACACCAAATGAAAAATCTTTTCCACTTGGACGTGTAA
This sequence comes from Neoceratodus forsteri, assembly GCA_016271365.2. Taxonomy (NCBI): domain Eukaryota; kingdom Metazoa; phylum Chordata; order Ceratodontiformes; family Ceratodontidae; genus Neoceratodus; species Neoceratodus forsteri. The sequence goes on along the minus strand of CM028131.1, from coordinate 1,633,146,583 downwards.
ATCTTCCTGGTGGAGGGTTTTCTAGAAACCCTAAGGCCCTCCATAACCCCTTCTGAAAGGAGCAGATCAGCATATTCTAGGTCCTCAAGAACCACGTCTTGAGCCTGAGGGACTCAGGGCCGGGGTAAAGGATCCTGCCCTGGGAAGAAGTCAACAAGTTGTGCTTCCTGGGGAGGCTGACTGGTCTGGACACTGACAATGCCAGGACTAGGGGGTACCATGGCTGCCTGGCCCAAACTAGAGCAATGAGGATCATTGTGGCAGGCTGGGATCTGAGCTTGTTCAGAACCCTCAGTAGCAAGGGAAATGGGGGGAAGGTATATAGAAGCTTCCCTGTCCAATCCAGAATGAATGCATCCAATGGGACTGAGCACAAGACTGGAGGTCTGCAACAGAATTTGGGAAGCTGGTGATTGTCTGGGGCTGCCAAGAGGTCCATCTCTGGACTACCCTACCGCTTGAATACCACTTGTAGCACCTGCCTGTTCCCAGGCCCATTTGTGATGGTTCTGATTTATCCTGCTGAGTGCATCTGCTAACACATTGTCTTTTCCTGGAAGGTGCACTGCTGACAAGACAACCCCTAGAGAATAGGTGAGACCCCATATTCTCATGACTTCTGTGCACGGGGTGTAGACCTTGTGCCCCCTTGTTTATGCAGTACATTGTGGTCGTGTTGTCTGTCCTGACCTGTACTACCTGTCCTTGTAACAGACTGGCGAATGCCTGAAGTGCTACGAAGACTGCCCTGAGCTCTAGCAGGTTGATGTGAAACAGTGATTCCTGTTTGAGCCATGTACCGTAAACAGTGTGCTCCCCACCCTAGTAGGAAAGCATCTGTGGTTAACACCAGGGAAGGAATCTCCTGAAGGAAAGGAATTCCCTGTCTGAGGTTGTCTATCTCCAACCACCACTGCAGTGCTTGCAGGAGGGTTAGTGTGACTGGAACCAGTTTTGACAATGGATCTGATTTCAGATGCCAGTACAATCTGAGGTGATACTGGACATCCCTCATTTGAAATCTCGCTCCTGACACTGTGGCTCTTGAAGCTGCCATATGGCCCAGCAGCTGTAGAAAGTGTCTGGCAGGCCTGAGGCTTTGGGCCTTGAAAGTGCCAGCCAGCTGAACCAGGGTATTTGCTCTTGACTGTGTGAGAAAAGCCTTTCCCTTCACTGAATCCAGCTCAGCTCCTATGAATTCCAGGAGCTGCACTGGTTGTAGTACTGATTTTTTCAGATTGACCAGGAACCCCAAAGACTGGAGGAGCTCCTGTGTCAGTGCCAGAAACTGCTTCATCTGATGTGGAGACTGCCCTACGACTAGCCAGTCGTCCAGGTAAGGAAACACTACTACTCCTTGTCATCTGAGGTGTGCCACAACCACAGCCAAACATTTTGTGAACACCCTTGGAGCAGAAGTAAGTCCGAAAGGCATTGCCTTGAACTGGTAGTGACCCGATGGCAGTCTGAATCTCAGGAATTTTCTATGGGACTGTCTTATGGGTATATGGAAGTAAGCATCCTTTAAATCCAATGATGCCAACCAATCCCTTTGTCTTAGGGTTGGGAGGATAGTACTCAGGGTTACCAGTTTGAACTTTGGCTTCAATAGATGCCTGTTTAAATGCCTGAGATCTAATATGGGTCGCCACTCCCCTGTTTTTTTCAGTGTAAGGAAGTACCTTGAATAGAGTCCCTTTCCTCTGTGTACCAGAGGAATTGGTTCTATTGCACCCAAGGATAGCAGATTCAGTACCTCCTCCTCCAATAACTTTATTTCTGAGGGGGACGATGGTCTGAAAACTCTTGCTCTCAGCCTTGGTTGTAGCTTGAAACTGAGAGTCAGTCCTTGGCCCACTACCTCCAGAACCCATTTGTCTGTAGTGATGGTTTGCCATTCCTGGAGGTAGTGGGCCAATCTGCCCCCTATCTGGACTGGGGAGGCAACCTGGACAGATACCTCAGGGTGTCTGCTTAGGCTGGGATGCTGGTTGGTGACTGGGGCTAGTTCGGGTTCCACCTCTTCTGCCCCTGCCTCTGAAATAGCCCCTCTGCTGTTGATACTGAGGGTAGGCCTGTGGCTGGAAATAAGGCCTATATTGACCCCTACCTCTAGCTCCCCTTGCTTGGTTTCTCTGAGGGGTGGAGGCCCTCTCCTTGGATGCAGCACTTTTGTAGGCTGTTTTGTAATCTTCCATTTTTTTCATGTAAGCCTCCATCTACTGACCAAACAGAGAGGAGGGCTCACAAGGGAAGTCCTAAGCCTTGGACTGTGTGTCTTGGGTCTGGTTGGTAGTCCTAAGCCAAGCAAATCTTCTGAGGGAAATGGAGGAAGCCGTCTGTCTGGCTACAGTGTCATTATTATCTATGGCCAGTCTAAACTGTGCCTTAGAAGCCTCAATGCCCCTCTTTGCAGCTTCTTGTAAATCAGCTGCTATAGGGGCTGGCACAGACTTAGTAATTTCCATAACCGTGTCCCACAAGGTCCTCTGGTATCTGGCTATGTATGCCATATAAGAGGCCTGTCTGATGATGAGAGAGGATCCCAAATATGTCTTCTTTGCAATGGTGTCCATCCTCCTTGAATCTTTATCAGGAGGGTGGGAAGCCAGGGGAATGCCAGCCTCATCACATGCAGCAGCCTGTACTACTCCCTTATGGCTAGGGTGTTCGAACAGGAAGTCTGCCCTAGCCTTGGAAACCCAATATTTTTGTCCACTTTTTTTTTATCTACTGGTGGCACAGAGGTAGGAGTCTGCAGGATCTTATGAACCTGCCTCTTAAGAGATTTATGAATAGGTACCAGCAGCCTCTTCGAGACAGGTACATCCATCATCTCTCTATAGTATTCTTCCTCCTCATCAATAGACTCCTGTATGGTTTAAAGCATTTCCTGATATTTTGTGATTTTAATTGTTTTTATGAATTATCTGAGGCTGTTGTGAAGCGCCTTGATATTTGAAAGGTGCACAATTAAAGATCATTATTATTATTAAGATCAAGAGACTGAGCCACCTGTTTAATAAAGGCATAATGAGAGGTAAAATTCTCATGTCCTTTATCAGGGGAGTCAGAATGGCGAGGATCCGGGAAAACCTCTGGTTCAATAACCTCCCCATAATCCTCATCCTCATCATCATCACCTAACCGTTCCTGTTCAATTTCTAATGAACCGGGAACTGGTGTAGGAGGAGCTAAAGGGGCCTTCCCAACCAGAACCGGAGTGCTTGGTTGCAAAGCCTGAATTATCCGGATAGCGTTAGCTATCTCCTCAGCAGTCGGAACCGCTACCACTTTCAGTTGCAGTTTGACCATTACATGCTTTTCCTTCTTTTTTTCTCCCCTCCCCCCCCCCCCCCCGAATGCCAGGTTAGCGGCAGGATTTGCGGGGCACTTTCTGGAAGAAGAACCGCACCCTGGTCAGAGGGCTGGTTCTCCGGTTCAACTTGGCCCGTGGCCAGTTTGTCCTTAGCCAGTTCAGCAGCCTTATCGGACATCTTCTCCTACAGTCGCTTAAGTCGCCTATCAAGCGTCGACTGATGGAAGCTTTTGAAAATATCACAGTCCTCTTGGAGGTGGTCAAACCCCAAACATAAAACACAAATGAAATGAGGATCTGCCTTAGCAAACGGTTCCCCACACTCTGTACAATGTTGGAAACCTGTGGGGCCCATTCGTTTCTTGGTCTGTGACACTGAATAGAAGATAGACCAAAAGACCGAGAGTTACCCCGGAAAAAACACTTTTTTTTTTTTTTTTAACTGTCTTACTGGATGGCAATAGAGTTAAATTAAACTGTAAAAATAAAGAAACAATATCAGTTCCTTCCCGGTTGGAGAAACCAAGTAGGAACCGAAGAAACTCACCAAATATTCACTAAATCTAGACTAATTCTACCTATGAACCAAGGACAGTGCTTCAGAAACCGAAAATAAACAACGGACTTTAGAAAAAAAACAAAAAAATAAATTTCTTCAGTGAAAGTGAAGGCGATTCTCCGGAAACGTCTTACTAGGGCAAGCAGAGTAAAGAATCTGACGGTTGCAGGAAGTGCAACCAGGGACGGTGATTTGAAAAACAAGCTCAGGCATAACATTCCACTATTAGCATAGGTTCTGTTAACCATTTCGTCTCTGGGGCAGTCCTACGGTGAGACCATACTGCATTTGTCAGAATACAGTAAGATTTCTAGGGGTTTGAATCCAGGTTTATAGTCCAATGCCAGAGCATCACTGCAGGCCGAAAGAATAAGGACTGAGGTCTACACAGGATGCTTTATACCTCCAAGTTGGGGGAGAGAGACATCAGCTACAGCACAGCTCCCTACTGTTAGATGCTACATAGTTGTCTTTTTGGGGACTGGGACTCTACCCAAGGGGGTCATGAATGGTGCAAGAATAGGGAAAAAAACAAAAAAAGGCAGCCAGCCAAGTGGCATGGCGGTAGCACTACCTCCTGACATGCCAGGATCAGAGTTCAGGAGCAAGCTCAGGATGCATGAGGGTCGAATGGGGAGAGAGGATAAGGATTCCACAGACTGCTCTCCTCTCTCAGAAAGAGGGAGGGGGTTGCCTAGTTGCTATGGGGCTGGCCTGCCACCCCGGCAAAGGCTGATGACAGCAGTGTCTAGCTGAGGATAGACATGCTAGAGAACACCTGCTTGTGCATGCTCATGCACCCCGAGCAGCCTTAGGGTGAAATACTGAGGTAGTAAATCCCCAACCAGTAGGATGATGCACTGGTCCCCTACAAGCATTGCACAAACCAACTTAGGTTCTCCTATAGATTCTTGATTGTGCTCCAGAGGGGCCTGGCCAGCCTTGATGGCATTCCCATGTGGGGAATCTGTGGGGGGACTCAACGGAGGGGTTACGTCCCAGAGAAGGTGCATGGCAGGGCTGGGGGACCGGAGTAGATGGGGACTGGTCAGCAATCAAGAGTAGAAATAAAGGACAGAAAAAAAAGGCACCAAGCCATCTAGAGGATAATGGACCCACCACAGTCCTATAGCAGAGGACAACAGCAGTAAGGTAAGTCCCAAAGAAGCTGGGTGACAGGGCTGGGTGGGGTCATCAGAAGGGGTAGCCGGGGTGAGGAAGAGAAAAAATACAATACAGAAAAAAAAGTGAATAGCACATTGTTAGAAACAGTCAATATCCTAACAAAGGCGGTAGACTATATCACCACTATCACACAAACAAATGGTCTTTGTATCAGTTAATGTTACAGTAATTTACTTACTTTAGCTTCTGCAAGGTTCTCTGCCATCCCAAAATATCCCAGCCATTCATGAAACTAAGTATGAGCTACAGCAGTCCCAATTTGAATTTCAAGTAAGGTTGATTTTACTTTTAACATCTGAAGTGTTCTCGCAAGAACAAGCATGTCAACAGGGAGGGAACTGACTGACTCCGTGGTCTGGGGACAGTGTGATCTGTGCCACCTAGCAATCCGGAGTTCACTTGCGATCCCCAGCATCCCATTCTAAAGTTAGTTTGGGGTCAGTCAAATCGTGAAGGTGAGGCACTCAGTGCTCTCTGCACACCGCCTGGCGGCAGATCACGGAGCAGCACTGGCATTATTGTAAAGGGTGCTACCAGCCTGCCCTCCCAGATGTTAGAAGGGTGCAACCATGTCAACTCTGAACATGGGGGACAGCAGAAGGAAAACACAGGGCAAAATAAAGGGGAGAAAAAGGAGGAATTTCAGAATTACCCAACAATCAACTTATTAACTGAAACACAAGCAGGGAGTGCAATGGAGCAAACCGGGGTGGGATTTGGGGAATATGGGTTACTCACCTGTAACCGTGGTTCTTTGAGTGGTATATGGTGTACATCCACACTTCTAGCAGAATCCTCTCCCTTTAATTCTGGCAGGAAGGTCTTCAAGCTAGCTCTTCCCACTCACCCAGGTGATATCCTCCTCGGCACTGTCCCGTGATGTCAGATCTTACAAGTTGGAAGCAAGATCAGTATGCCACTTGCCAGGGGAGGTCGGGTGGGTTAGTGGATGTACACAATATACCACTCCTAGAACTACGGTTACAGATGAGTAATCCTCATTTCTAGGGATGTGGATATGGTGTACTATCCACACTTCTGGCAGACTCCTAGCAGTTCTCTGGGAGGAAGGGGGAAAGGCGCACACCCGTTTAGGGAACAGAGATTGGAGAATCAAGGCCCCAAAACCAGCATCCCGGCATGACTCAAGGTTGATGTAGTAGTGGGAGATGAAGGTGTGTGCTGACTTCCAGGTAGCAGCCCTGTTGATCTCCTGGATAGGGACGTCCCTGCAAGCAGCCACCGAGGCAGCAGTATGTCTGGTGGAATGAGCCCTAAGCCCAACAGGAGGCTCCCTACCAGCCAACCTATAGCAGAGGTCGATGCAGGAGACAATCCACCCGACAATCGTCCGCTTAGCTGCTAGTCTGCCAGATGCCACTTCATTGTCGGTAACAAACAGCTGGTGACCCAATCCCAGAACTCAAGCCATACGTTCCTTGTAATAAACAAGTGTTCGCCTCAAGTCCAATGAGTGGATCCTGTGCTCGGCTTCCAAAACTGGGTTGGTAAAATACACCGGGAGGTTAATCACCTTGTTAAGGTGGAACTCCGAAACAACCTTTGGGAGGAACGTCAGGGCGGAGGACAACCTTGTCCTTGGGGAAGACCAAATAAGGAGACTCAACAGAGCACCTGGAGCTCATTAATCCTTCTGGCAGAGGTGATAGCCGCCAAGAAGGTGGTCTTCCACGACAGGTGGGAGATGTGACACCTGTGCATCGGTTCAAATGACTTGCCCATGTGCACTGCCAAAACCAGCAACAAGTTCCAAGGTGGTGGTGGTTCATGCACCAGCGGGGACAAGTGGTCAAGGCCTTTAAGAACACGCCCGACCACCTTCCCCTGGGTCACCACTGGCATACCAACCCGCGCCCGGTGTGCAGAGATGGCTGCCCGGTGCACCTTGAGGGTCATCGACCAGAAGCCCAACTGGGAAAGGGAGCAAAGGTAGTCCAGGATGCTCGCTACTGGGCAGGACAAGGGGTCTAGCTCCTTGCCCTGACACCAAAATGAAAATCTCTTCCATTTGAAGGCGTAGCACTGGCGAGTCAACTCCTTTTGAGAGGCCTCGACAACACGGAAGACCTCGTTGGACAGACCTAAACCCTGGAACTCTAGCTGCTCAGGAACCAGGCCGTCAGGTGCAGAGACTGAAGATCCATATGGTGGACCCTCCCCTGAGAGCACGAGAGCTGGTCCAGGAGGACAGGTAGACTCCACAGAGGTCTGCTACTGAGGCTGAGCAAACAGGGGTAACAGAATTGGCATGGCCACTTCGGAGCCACCAAGATCATCCAAGTCTTGTCCCTCCGCACCTTGATCAGCACCTTGTGGATCAGGGGAAAGGGAGGGAAGGCATATATGACCAGGATCTCACAAAGGCATGCCCCAGTAGCACTGAGGGGGGTGGGCACAAAGCAGCCTCAGCTTTGTGTTCTCCCAAGAGGCAAACAGGTTGACCTGGGGAGTGCCCCACTGGGAGAACAGGCAGTAGACTACCTCCTGGTAAAGGGACCACTCATGAGACGCCTCGCCCACTCCGCTGTGGGAGTCTGCCAGCTGGTTGGACATGCCAGCCACATGAATCGCCAGAAGGTCAGCACCCAAGCTGCGCAAGAGGGTCCAGATGTGGAGAGTTTCCCGGCACAATGGGAGGTAATGCGTCCTGCACTGCTTGTTGGGGTAGTACATGGTCATCATACTGTCCGTCTGGACCTGGACGACCTGACCCCAAACATGCAGAGCAAAGGCAGTCAGTGCTAGATGCACTGCACGGAGCTCCAACAGGTTGATGTGACATTGGGACTACTTGGGGGTCCAGAGCCTGTGGACTCTGTGGGCTCCCCAGGTGGACTTCCCAGCCCATCAGAGAGGTGTCAGTCGTGAGACTGACAGTCAGCGCTAGGTGGACAAATGGGACTCCTTTCTGGAGATGTTCTGAGACTAGGCACCACTGGATGAAGTCCCACATCAGCTGTGTCACCGTAACTAGCTGGTCGAGGTGAACGAGGCACTAAGACCATTATTGGGCCAGTCCCCACTGCAGAGGCGCATCCTCCAGCAGGTCCACCAGACCACACTGGTGCAAGCCGCCATTTACCCCACAAGGCGCAGGAAGTCCCAGGCCGAGCGCAATTGCCCAACCCGAAATGATCGGGCAAAGGAGGTAAGATACTCCACCATGTCCACTAGGAGTCAAGCTCCACCCCGATGAATTTGATGACCTGTGATGGATTTGGCCTCGATGGCCAGCAGGCCCAAGGTTGAGCTGGTCTGAAGGGCCATAACCCTGGACCGCTCCACCTCTGCCCTTGAGGAACTAGCGATCAGCCAGTCATCCAGGTACAGGTACACCCAGACACCTCAGTGCCGCAGGAAGGCTTCCACCACTGCTATCCACTTGGTGAAGACCCTGGGGGCTGAGAAGAGGCCAAATGGCATGACCTGAAACTCATACAGGATCTCTTCTGCTTGAAACCCCAGAAACCACCAGTGAGATGGATGGATGGGGATGTGAAAGAAGGCATCCCGAAGGTTCAGAAAGCAAAGCCACATGTCCTGCTCCAGGGATGGAATGAGCTGATTCAGAGTGACCATCCAGAATTTGCATAGCCTGAGATATTTGTCGAGGTTGTGCAGTTCCAGTATGGGGCACCAACCCCCTGTCCATTTTGGAACCAGAATGTATCTGGAGACAAACCCCAGACCGACCATGGCATCCTGGACTTGAATCACTGTCGCCTTCTGGAGAAGCTGGGCAATGTCCTCCTGAAGGGCGAACAACATGTCCACAGACACCATGTCCTCTTGTGGGGCACGGATTCGGCTGGATGGGAGAGCTTCAAACTCCTGAGACAGTCCTCGACCGACCATTTCGAGCAGCCACCTGTCCGAAGTAATACTGGATCAGATGGAAGCGAAGTGGCAGAACAGACACCCACAGGAGGTCCCGGGGTGGAAAGGACAGGTGGGAGGATGACACCCCCCCCCCCCAACTCATCACTGGGCAGGCTTGCAAACAGCAGCAGGGCTGGCTGCAGGAGCAGCAGACACTTGTCCTCCAAACTTCTTGGGTCCAGAGAATGCCAGCTTCAGCTTAGACCTCCAGACTTGCTGTTGCCCTGCTTGAGACGCAGAGTAGGGCCAAAATTTAAAGGGCTTCTTCCGCAGTTTCTGGCCCTAGACATTCTTCTGAAAGGACTTAATGGGAGTCCAGGGTGGCGCTGGACTTCTCAATGCGAGTAAGGTAATCATCAACGCCAAGCCCGAATAAGTCAATTCCCAAGAAGGGAACATCCACCAACTTGTGCTGAGTGTCGGCTGTGAAAGTCGCAATTCTCAGCCGAGCCCTGCTGCATATAGCCACTGTCAAGGCCACTGACCTGGCGCACATGTCGCCAATATCTAGGGTTGTTTGGAGCTGCTGTTTAGCGACAGCACGTCTCTGGCTGCAGATCAACTTGACTGGCAGCTGCAGGTCAGCCAGGGGCCAGGTAATAACCTGATCCAGTGTGCCCAAAAGAGCATAGGCAAAGTTTGCTATCATAACAGCCGAACTGGCCTGCAAAAGGCCTAGGGACGAGGCAGCGTAGATGTTCTTGGCCACATGGTCTAATTTCTTAGACTCCTTGTCGGGGGGGCTTATCGACATCCCTGACGTTACCTGTTCACTGAAACACCGAGTCAGCAACCAGCCCTTCAGTTGAATGGTGATTGGTGAACCCCAACAGAGACCCTGTAGGCACTGTGTACTTGCAGACCATACCAGCCAATAGCATCAGGCAGGAGGCAGGGTGTTGCCACAGCTCCAGAGCGGGGCCAAAGATGGCCTCCACTACAGGGAAGGTGACCCTAGGAGAGTCATCCCTGTCGAGGATCTCCATCAAGGGTACTTAGCCTGCTTCTGGACAGGTTTCAGCAGGATCCCAATGGAGTCGGAGATCAAGTGGAGTAGGGCTCTGAAGGAGGTAGGCCCTTGCTCCGTGGCGAGGTGCTCCCTGGACTCATGGTCAAAGCCCAGGGTCTGACACGAGTGCAAGGAGGAGTCCTCTGAGTCAGGGGACTCCTCAAACACTGGCTGAGAATCCATGTCCCTGCTGACAATGCGAGGTTAGTCAGCCTCCATGATTTTCACTGAGAGCCAAACGAGGAGCCCGGCTGCCGTGCGCACAGTCTTTGGAGGCACTCCATCCTTAGGCTGTGGAGACAGAGGTTTCACTCGAATGGGTGGGGAGGCAGGCATCGGCCTGACAGGGGGAACCAGGTTGGGCTGCAGCTCCAGCAACCATGGGAGCGCCAGAGTGGGCTGAGGCATATGACTCATGCCAAGAACCCACTGCTGCCAGAGGAACTCCTCATACTGGTGCCGCATTTTATAGCGGAACCACTCCTCACCTGAGGATGAAAAAGATGAGGAGTATCGATGGTACCTTTTCACTGAGGGTCAAGAACGGGACTGACAGGAGCACTGAGAGTCCCTTGATCGCAATCAACTGCGGGACCTCAATTGGCACCTCGACCGACAACTCGCCAGTCATTGGGAGGAGAAGTGGGGGAAGGCGAAGGCTGCCTGGGAACCCCAAAGCCTTGGGTTCCCAAGGTGAAGGAGCCAGTTCAAAAGGCTGATCTGATCCTCCCTGGGAGAGAGCCAAGGGGGACCAGACTCCTAGAGAAGGAATCATCTCCTTTATCCAGCGACAACAGGTCGACTAGATCAAGATAAATCTTGATCGGCTGGTCAACCCACGTCTTGGCCAGCAAGCCTGATGGGGATGCCAAGAGACTAGCAGCATCGACCTGATTAGGAGTGACGGCTGTTGAGCCAGCTGAAGCACGGGAACAGGTACAGTGGGCCCTCTCCTGATCCCACGACCTGCAGTTGGACTTCTTAGACTTGTCTCGAGAGGATCTGGACCACCGAGAAGGGCCCTCCCCCAGGGTAGGCAGGAACTGACATAAGTCGTGGAAAGTCCTGGTGAATGAGGTGCCCAAGCCCACAGGAACCAAAGCGGATAAAGCGCCTGAAGCGGCCTGAACCACTGATTCCTTGACTGTGGCAAACTGAGCTGCAGAACCAGTCGCCAAAAACCATCCTGCAGACGTCCTTTGACTTATTGGGAGAGTCTTGTTCCTCCAGGCGTCCCAGAAGAAGGCGGGCAGAATGGTCCTCCAAGGTGGAAGGCTGAAGGGTGCAGCACAGGCCGCAAGCCTACAGGTTGTGCTAGACTCCCAGGCAGTAGACTCACACTGAGTGCAGATCGGTACGCAACATTTTCTGCCCACATGCTGTGCACTGCTTAAAGCCGGGACTGGTTTTGAGGTCTACCGGATCAATAATACAAAAAGCAGTCGAAAAGGCTTAGAAAGCTTGAAGATTGTAGAAAATAGGGCCTACACCTAGCAAGGAGTTGCGATGGAGGAAACCTGATACTTCCAATGGAAACGAAGATCTGGCGTCACGGGACAATGCCGAGGAGGATACCACCCGGGTGGGTGGGAGAAGCTAGCTTGAAAATCTTTCAGCCCTGAAATAATGGGAAAAGATTCTGCCAGAAGTGTGGATAGTACACCATATCCACACCCCTAGAATCAAGGTTTAGGTGTCCTAACTTTATCTGTCCTCACATCATGAAGGTTTCTAGACTAAACACCATAAATGTTACTTACAACAAATGTTTTAAGAAATACTAAACCAACAAGTTTATTTTACACTGCACCACTGTTATATTAATTATGCGAGTTGTGTCACAGGGCTAGGCATCAAATATTTCAAAATAAATTGTTTTAAAAAGAAGAGATACAACATATAATGTCACAGGACAAAATGACAGAGAATAAAGGAGTAATGAAAATGAAAGTGCAACACTGAAATGCTGGCAAACTGTTGTCTTTAAATGCTGCCTAGTTTGCTGCCAGTAGACGTCAGGATACTGACAGGAATGGAACAAGACAGGATCTGAAAATCACTAGCACTGCAGGGGAGGGCTCTTTGCCATGGCAGGAAGCAGGGAAGTGGCTACGGGAAAGGCATGCAGGCTTGAGAGGAGATTTAGAACTGCTCCTGAAGAGAAACAGAGGGTCTGAAGTCCTACCTTGGTGTGTGCAGAGAAGAAATCTTCCTCTTTGTGCTGAGGAGATAAAGGTGCATGTCCAACGCCATCAATCCACAGCTGCAGCAAAGAACAAATGACCACAGTTTGAGCTGGATGGAGGACACATTTCATTTAGCAGTGTAAAGGGTTTAATTCTATGTGATGAAATTCGACTAGGAACAATTGGTACACAAAGCTACAAAAGTGGTACACGTCAAGGAGTAGAAACATAACTGTGATAAACATAATGACAAAGGAGCAACTGCCCAAAAAGCAGTGCCCACTCCATTTCCAACTGTATTTCTGGTATGCCTCATCTTCTTAAACACTACTAATGCCACCAACTCCATGACGTTTCAGGGTCTGCTGTGCCAATTCATCCTGATGCAGTGGGACACAAAACACCACTATGCAGACTACAGCCATTAATGGCATTTAAGAAAAGAAAATATAAAAAAATGTGGCTGCAAAGCGGGGGGCACCCTGCTTTTTTGAAGTCTGTTCCTTGGGAATTACAGGCTACTTCAGGGCACCCCGCCCCAAGACGTTTTACCCTCTATACAGGTGGGCGGAGCAGCCTAAAAAACACACCACACCCCCTTTTGTTGGATTATAATGACCCCAAACCCCCTTTTGTTGGATTTCAATGACCCCAATCCACCTTTTGCTGGATTAAATTACCCCAATCCCTTTCTGTTGGATTATAATGACCCTAACCCCTTTTGTTGGATTATAATGACCCCAACCCCTTTCTGTTGGATTATAATGACCCTAACCCCTTTCTGTTGGATTATAATGACCCTACCCCTTTTTGCTGTATTATAATGACCCCAACCCCTTTCTGTTGGATTATAATGACCCTAGCCCCCTTCTGTTGGATTATAATGACCACAATCCCTTTCTGTTGGATTATAATGATCCTAATCCCCTTTTGTTGGATTATAATGACCCCAACCTCTTTCTGTTGGATCATACTGAACCTAGCTCCCTTCTTTTGGATTATAATGACCCAACCCCTTTCTGTTGGATTATAATGATCCTAACCCCCTTTTGCTGGATTATAATGACCCCAATTTCTTAGATTATAATGATCCTAACCCCCTTTTGTTGGATTAAAATGATCACACTGAAAACAAGATATGGTATCTCAGCTAGACTATCCTGGGTAAATAAACTGTCAAAAAACAAATTACAACCAGAAATACTGTCGGACTCCAACAGCATCATCTCAAATTACAAGTGTCAGCAGTGTCGTATTTTTTCATCCCACATCCAGTATGGGTCACAGCTGTGTAAAAATCATGTTAAAAATGAAGGGCTGGATATACTTACAAAAAAAAAAAAAAAAATGTGTCCTGCTCAACCATCACGCTGTTGCTACAGCTGTGACACACAAATGTTTCTCTTCCTCTCATGTCAGGATGACTGTGAACAACCCACAGCAGCACTTGCCCTCTGGGCTGCAGAGAAAAATCAGTAGAGGTTGCCCAGCACCCACAATCACTTGATCTGTGTCACTGGGAAATAGGAACTGCCCCAAAGAACACCACCTGACGGGTCCCAATCAAGTGCGCCTACAACTCAGTGGTTGGAGCACCAGGATGGTATTCCGGGGACTGGATTCAGTTCCAGTAGGTCACATTATTTCTTTCCCACTACAATTTCTGATAAAATAACAATCCTGTGATGAGAATTAATGTGCTGTGAGCAGAGGTGGTGTGCTTAGCATACCTCTGTAATATAGCAGTGCAACGCTGGGTTCCTTAAAGAGTCTGGGAAAACTTCACAAAAAACTTAATATTTACATGAAATGCTGTTTATATTTCACCCTTTTCTGTATTTATCTATTTCTCTCAACTGCAAGGGATACAGCTTGAAAACAGGATTCTTGTCCCTCAGACATGGTCTGTTCCTGCAGCTCGTTTACATGTGATGTCATAATCCTCTGTTGAACTGGTTGCCATAGAAACAATTATGTCACGAGCGGGAGATTATGACATTACGTGAAGGCAAACAGCAGGAGCAGATGGCAATCCAAAGGACAAGGCTCCAGTTTCCATGTAAATTTCCTTAGTAACAGAGAATAAGAGGGAGATAAAAATAGGAAATGTAAAAAATACAACTAAAGTTTTGTAAAACGTGTAATGTTTTTCAATAGATGTTGCAGGCTCTTTAAAGGAAATTACTTAGATAATCTTCACAGAATCACATAAATCCGATGGCAGAAAAGGACCCCAATGGCCCATCAAGTTTGACCCCCCATCTCCACTGGCCCTCCCTTCCCCCACCTTACCCACCCCATATGTCTGTCCCATGCCCTTTTGAATCCCTCCACCATTTCAGCCCCCACCACCTCCTCTTGTAGTTTGTTCCAGGTCTCCACCACCCTCTCCATGAAGAATCACCCCCTCACATTGCCTCTATATCTTCTACCCTCCAATCTCAGGCTATGCCCTCTAGTTTTAGCCCTTCCCTTTTAACTCATTGTCTCCTAGCAGACGCCTGTAGTTGTCAGTAAAGTACACTGGTGTGTCCTGAGGACGTCTGCAGAAGTCGGCTACTGACTCCCAGTGTGCCCTTGCAACGTCTGGAGAAGTCGCTTATATACTTTAATATATAGTGTAACAGAATATAATATATATTTGACTGCATAGCACCGTTGGAAAGGTAATTTTATGCTGAACAACTTTGTCACTGATATTTTGAGTATATCATGTATATTTTAGGAGTTATTTACATTTGTTTATGGTATGGTGTGTATGGCTTATGTTGCCTGTTTCAGTGAAAATTTTTTTTTTTTGCTGTTTCAACCAACATAAAAAAAAAATGACATATTATTTGCATACCACCACTGGAAAGGTAATTTTGTGCTGAACAACTTTGCCACTGATATTCTGTGCGTATGTGGTGTGGTGGTATATATATATATATATACATACATACATACATACATACATATGTGTGTGTATGTATGTATGTATATATATTTATACAATGGGGTGAAGTGATATGCTATGAATTAAATGGTGTTATTTTCACAGCCATTGTATAACCACTGTGATGACATCACCACTGTGGATTTATTTCCTGATAAACCCACAGTGTCTACATCACCAGCAAATATACAACAATGGTGATGTCACCAGAGTGAGACCATCTAAACTGCAGCCTGCATTTAATAGCGTCACAGTTTCTCTTTCTCACTGAATCCTGCAACGAACTCAATTAGCATTGTAAAAGAAAATCACCTGTGTCTCATAGTTATTCTGACAATCCTAGCCCATTACTGTGCTGCTCTTATCTTCAAACCAGCCTCCATCATAAACCAGTTTCTCTGTCTGAGTGCTGACTGCAACAGTTTCTCTGTCTCAGTGAAGCCGGCAACTTACTGAATAAACAGTCTGTTTCTCACTCCTAGCTACAGGTAACACAATGATCACTCCAAAACACATTTACCTGTTTCTCATAGTGTCTAACAGTCTCAGCCCATTCAGAAACACTTACACACACACAAACAGTGCTGTCAGTATAGCCTAGAGTTTAGAGTAACAAGCAATGAAAAAACTTCCTACATCCAGCAGCCCAGTCCAGTGTTTGATTCTCACAACTTCCATTTCAATACTGTGTGGCTCTGAACAAATCACTTAACTGCCCAGTGCTCCCAGGTCCCCCCAATCCCCCCTCCAAAAAAAAAACTTACCCAGTTACCAAAATAAAAAAAACAGAGTAAACAGGGAGAAAACACAGACAAAAATGTTCCCAATGGATAGTAGCCCTATTGTATAAATCGCACACATGATGTGCGACTTGTAGAATATGGCAAACTATTTGCACTATGCAGAGTGAACTGCACACGTCCCGCGCTTCGCACTGTGGATATCACCAGTTCACTCTGCACTCATCCAAATATTTTCCATATTCCACACTCGCCCATCATGTTATATATATACACATACATACATACACACACACATATATATATATATATATATACACACACATACACACACACACAGTACACTTTCGATTATCCGACCTCCGTTCATCCGAACTCCCTATCTAACAGACGGTCGGATTGTCCCCCACAGATATTACACTTAGACATCAGATCCTAAAAATATTCAAGATATGGGTCTGTGAGAACAATTGTTCTCACAGCGTGCCTTGCCAAAAAATGCACCGTAAAACTTGTAACGGCAATGGCAGGTGACAAAAGCTTTCAAGCCTTTCGCTTAACTTATCAGCAAAGCCGCACCAGAGCTTCATTCACCCCCCACTCCATCATGCCACAATGACTATAAAAGATCAACATACCCTGCAAGTTGCTTTTGAAACATTACAGTACTGTAATTCCAAACTGGTGGCCTGGTAATGAAATATTACAGTACTGTAATTCCAAACTGGTGGCTTGGTAATGAGATGCAGCCGCAGATGGAACGACCCAACTAGGTGCCAAGCATTCAGGGTTTAGATATTCACACATATGGGGCACAAATTCCAGAGCAATGCAGTCACAAACTACAGTGGCTCCATGAAACAAACAAAACAGCTTTTAGTCTTTTTTGAGACTGTGTTCTCTCCAGTATGTTTCATATGTTGATGCTCTGTACAACAACATCGCCTCATGGCAAGATTCTAACAGATTCAGCAAACCACTAGCAAATTTGTTTTACTGCTTCTTTTAGGGAAGGGTTGCTTCTGCCAATAACATTTTAGACTGACTTCTCATTTATCCGACCTCCCGATTATCCGACCATTTCAGATGTCTCCAAAGGCGGTCGGATAAACGAGAGTGTACTGTGTATGTATATGTATATGTATATATATATATATATATATATATATATATATATATATATCACATTTTAAACCAGTTCTAAAAGATTTAACAGCAGAGTTTTTAGTAATTTGGGATATGTTTCAACTTCAGTTTTGGTCGGAGCATCCAATACGAGAAGTAGGAGTCCGTAGCCTCACTCTGACTTGTTTTGATTTTTTACAATTACGTGCAGGGTTTTAGCACTTTAATTTCTACACCCAGACATTAGCTCTTAGATCTGTGATGGTTGAAGGCTTTTATCTGTAACAAAAATAGAGCATGCCTTATGTACATTTCAATTCTGTGTACAAAAACAAATCTAGAGACAGTTTGCATTACTAAGGAACAGTCGGTTGCCTTTAAATAACGAGAAGGTTTCTTCTTTAGGGAAACATTTCACACCCCAGAATAGCATAAAAAAAGAAAGCTTACTCTACTTTTTTTTGGAGCATCCGAGAATCTTGATGTGAAGCTTTGTGTTTAGTTGGTCGGTTATGCAGTACTTCTTTTGTACTGAGCATTACTCTGTTGCACTGCAGACCTCGGCAGAGAGCGACTACGGAATTAACTCTCCAGCCAGCCCCGTTTCTCTGGTGCAAGGCTGTCAGCCAGGAAATGAACTTTTTAACAGGGTGCTTCTTCGGCTGGCAATTCAACAGGACATAAAGTAGAACTCCCTTATCTCCAGTACAGCTTACCTAAGCTAGCGAACAGCTTGGTATAAATTGGACTTTCTGTTTTTTAAGTGGGCTTGGGGTTTGCTGTCAGGCAAAACAGCAATTAAGGAAACTCCTGTTTGTCCTGTTTAATCTTGTTTTTGGCTTTCAGGTTTGTTTTATTGTTCATTTTCCTGGCTAAATATAGTATAATTATTTAGACTTTCAGCAATTTTAAAGAGTTTTAATTATTTCTTTAATTTTAGGTATAGCTAGTATATCTGATTTTTACATTAGCATTACATTTCACTCCTTTGAAGGCGCTTAAAAACCTGCAGCAAATTTCATGGTTTGTTCGTACCTAGGAAGTGTTGAGGAATCAAGGGGCTAATTACAAAATTAATGGTTTCAGTACCGAAAAGGACAGCAGGACCTCCCAAAGCACCATTTTATGCACAAAATTGCTGCCTGATAGATTTTATTTAGGGGGACAGTGATCAGGGAGTGAGGGGTGCCACTAGACACCAGGTTAAGGGGGCTCACATGCATACTGCAGCAGACAGCACGAGTTCAGCTGCGGCTGCAGAAGTAAAAAAAAAAAAATCCCCTGTTCTCATACAGAGAAAGCGGGGAAAGCACTCCTCTCACTAAGCTGGACACCTGGGATTTCGGGTGCCCAGAAAAAGTATTTCTGGCCCTAACTGTGAAAAACTAATACCAGAATCTAGCTAAATAGGGCCCATTTAGCTAGGTTCTGGTGTCTGATTTGTAAAATCATAACTTTTTTTTTTATTTTCCACACTTTTTAGTTTGTGGGAACAAAAAACAAGATGGCGGCCCACAAACAAGGAATTTTTTTGTAGTGAAAAAGGACTGGCCCCTAATGAAAAAGGAACGGATCTCGCAAGAAAGAATCCTTGTTTCTGAGATCAATCCTTTGTCGAACTTTCTCCCTCTGTCCTAGAAAGTGATCTTCTCATTGAAAACAACAGGACTTAAACATTGAATAACTTTGCAACAGATTAGTATTTTTTCACCAAACGCATGTCAGTTCTGTTACTCAAGCTGTATCTACAATAAAAAAAAAAAAAAAATCACACCAAAATTCCACACCGTCTGAACACAAGACGATAAGGAATAAAACCTGCAAAAATGGTAACTTTTAACGTTTTTGCACTATCTGGATCTCAGAATCCGTACATCCAACCATGAAACTTGCCACATCAAGAGATCTACCCCATGGGACAGCGCATACCAAATTTTGTATCCACTGATCGGCTGCAAAGTTATTAAAGTGCGAAATTTGAGGTTTAACAAATATATTATATATATATTTACATGCCACAAGAAGGCCAGTGTTAATTCAAGGGGACATAGGGAGACTGGATTTTTTAAAAATGTGTGACCTTCCTTTGACTTGAAGGCCAGCTTGCTTGCCAGGAAACGGACAAGTACTTGTCAAAAAAAGCTTGTGGATAGCTGATCAAAGGGTATTTCCCATAGTTAACTAACTAAGGGAAACAGAGGTAAATAAAATGTTTAGGAGATAGCCCTCTTTCACTTCAAAAGCAGGATGCTGTGATCCAAGGAAACTGTCATAGTATTGCCTTTGATGAGATGAAAGAAAAAAAAACAGGAACATCCTTCCTAGCAGACCTTTGTGAGATCCTAATTACAGGTGTTATAAATGTAAGGCAGGGTGACATCATCAGGCAGCTAGAAAATTGTGTTGGGATTTTGGAAACAGCAGAACAGTGACATCTCTTGGCCAAGTAGTTGCTTTGGGGAAATAAACCAGTTTTTTTAGAATTGGGATAATTGATGACACTGCAAGTTAAAGAAGGTATTTAAAGACACACTTTCATTTGGACTTTGCCTGACACACAACAAAACAAAAGTGCTACCAAGACCAAAGAAAATGAACTTTCATTCATTGTTCTGGACTTCAAGTTTCTATGAATTTCAGGCAGACTTCCGCTATCAGTCATAGTGTATGTTCATCTATATTTTCCATTTTTTTCTGTATTCTGTGACCAAATTAGTGTTTTTTGGTTGTAACTGTACGACTATTACTAAAGTATTTTCATAAAACATTTGTTTTTCCTAAAGAAATCCTGCCTGAGTGAGATTTATAATCTGTGTGTAAACTGTGGGACAATATTAATAATCTGACGAACTGTTATTGCTAAGGGGTTGTTACCATCAGCAACCAAATCGAACAAGGGGTCTGTAAGGGATCAGGAAAGACAGGGAGAATACAAAAGTCTTAAGGACGAGTCTGTAGGGATTTGAACCCGGATACTGCATGCCCATGGGAGAAGACCAAATCAGATTTTACACTGCTACCCCGAAGAGAGTGCGACGCCTCGGTCTTCCCCCTTTGTGTAATAGCCAAGGAGGGGTTCATATTTGTCCACAAGACTCGAGACTGGTATTGTACCCTTATCCAGAGGTAGAGGGACACCCTGGGTCTTCGTGGCAGAGGCGCAGTCGTGACCTCAGCAAGCAGTCTAAAAGGACATGAGGAGGGTAGCCCTGCCCCCCCCCAATCACGGATTGCACTTAGGGGTGGGCAATGTGAGCTCAGTGGACCGGACCCCCAGAAGTGGGTTTGTGACAATCTTTTTTTTTTTTTTTTAAGTTGGAATACATTTCAAGGAAAAATCAAATTCACCACTCAATATATGAGTGCCTTGTTAGTGGAGCAGTGGCTTTTTTTCTGAAGTACGCTACAAGTTTATTAAAAGTGTGTCTCAGCTCCTGAGCATAGTCACCTTTCAGAAATCTATTTTTTTTTTATTTTACATAGTGATCTCCTCACAATGCAGTTGACCTTCCACAACTAATGAATAAAGATAATGTTCAGAAGTTACTGTAGTTATAATCCCTGACATATGTGTGTGTTTTGTACCTGCATTTTGTTCGTTAGTTTTGAGATACGGAACACTATTAATTTAGTTTTGAACAACACTGGGACAGCTGTACCTTTAATTTATTCACTATATGGCCCAGCCCGCTGGAGCAGCGGTAGTGCCACTGCTTTTGGTGCCAACAACCTGGGTTTGGAAGTGAGCTTGGGAGTCAGTGGGTCAGCTATGGGAGGAGGAGGAGGATCGAGCGTCCCAGGGACTGCTCTCCTCCTCCAAAGAGGTGTGAGTTTGATGCCCGGTGTCAGCCTGGCCCCCACCAGTGGCTGGGTGTCAGCACAACAGGGAACGCACAAAGAAGGGGAGCTAAGGCAGAGTACTCACCATGTTGTGCCCGGTAGCGTGTGTAGCCCAGCCACTGGCGTCACTGCATGCCACATCCTCCGCATCAGGGAACAACAGGAGGGAAAACAGCAGTATGATGCCGATGTCTCACAGGCCCTGCACCTGGCTATCAGGGCACATCCGAGCCATCCAGATCCTGTCTCGGTGGGGGCTACAGGGGGAACCCCACCGACCCCGCATGGGGGAAAGAATAACGGGAGGGAAAACGGGGCCAACCAGCAGGATGACGCCAATGTCTCGCAGGCACCCCATCCAGCTATCTGGGCACATCCGAGCCATCTGGATCTTGTCCCGGTGAGGAGCTACAGGGGAGACCCCGCTAGGGGGGGCAGGCATTGGGGAAAGAGCTGGACAAGTAAGTCCCAGAGGACGCTGGGGTGACAGGGCTGGGGAAAATCGGGGGGATGGGGGCCAGCTGGACAAAGGCAGAAAAACAGATTAACAAAATTAAAAATGTATTCATTATATACAGATGTATGTGAGGCAACTGCTCTGCCCCCGATCAAGCTGCCAAGGGAGGTGAAACGCTGGTGTACTTTACTGGGTGCACTTCTATGCCATATTTTAAATAAACCTCTTGCGAACAAATTACATTTTCTTTATTATTTGTTTTGCCTCTAGTTGATGAGTGCATCTGGAGTCACTCGCTCTGCCTTCCCAGTGAAATCTCAGGGAACAAATCTGTGAAAGAATGGTAAAGACTGCTATAAAAGAGCTCTTTTAGTCCACTTATGTTTACTTTTGCTGCCCTGGAGTTAACAAAAAAATTCTCATTCTTTCCTAAAAGTTCTTAAAGAATCTCATGGATTTTGTTTTGGATACCAAGTTGACACCAACTGTTTTTTATTTTTGGCCTTACCTTCCTCTGTTACTACCCACCACATCAGATAGCTAGCTGTGATCCCTTATCTCTGTAGTGTTAACAGGCCTCGGGTGTAAGCCTGGATACAGCTTAATAAACACTGCTGCTATGCAGTACCTCTGTATGACCCAATGCTATATGATGAATAAATGTGAAATAAAAGTGAAGTTTTAAAAAATGATAAAACACTAGCTTCAACCTATAATACAATATTCACCGCTTACAACAGACACATTCTTGTTGACAGTTTCCGGCCGTTTTTGCCAATGTCTGCCTTATTGTAGCGCGGCACATTTTGTTTTTTTACTTTTTTTATATGCGTGTACACTGTGGTTTGCAACACAGTTTGTGATTGTGGTGGTGGAAGAAGTAGAGTGAGGGGGTTGGAATGGTTGTGGCAAACATGTGTTACAGTACTGGCTGATATTCACTTTTTAAAGTAGCCCCAGATCATTGATTGCTTTTGTTTAGTAAAGCAATAAGCATGCCACACGCCTTTGGTTTTTTGCACGTTATTCCAATCTGGGACAATGTCCTCACACTCTTCCATAACGCACCTGAGTATCATTAAAACATTTCATATATCCTCTACTGTCACTACAGGTTGTGGCTTGTCCTGCAAGTCATCTTGCATGTCCTCTGTGTTGCCCTCATCAGTCACTTAAGCCCAGCATCTCTTCCACCACTTTGGCAATGTAGTCAGGCTCTTGCACCCCCGCATCCTCTAGGCATTTCACCTAGGCGGCATATCAAATCGAACTCCTCTCCCGTGAGAGCAGGCGGTGGACTTACAGCTTCATCAGTGTTCAGCCCCTCATCCTCTGTATTTTCACCTATGAAAAAAAAAACGCCTTTCCTGAAACAGTTTTTTATAGTGGCAGGTGTGACAGCATCTAATGCTCTCATCAGTCGAATCGTGTCTAGCAGGTTTCTCTGCTTAACGGAAGCTGCGGCAGTGAGCTCTTCGGCTGAATCCAGTGCTTCCAGGACCCGGGTGCGCATCGAGTTTACATAATCTCTTTTGAAAGACATTATGACACCCTTGTCTAGTGGCTGGATAATGCAGGTCACATTCGGGAGGAAGAAGATTAGCCATATGTTCCTAAGCCCAGGCACATCTGAATGACTGCTAAAGTTGTCAACAATCAGGGCAATCTTCTGGGATTTGAGTTTTTTTGTCCCACTCTTTTAGCCATGAAATGAAAATATCACCAGTCATTCACACTGTCTTGTTGTTTCTGTATACAACAGGCAGGTGGTGTACCCCTCTGAAACACCGTGGGTTCGCTGATTTACCCACCACCACCAGATGTTTTTTGTCTGTGCCGTTCATATTGCAGCAGCACATCACGGACACCCTCTACTTAGCATGCTTCATGCCCAATGGGGCTTCATCTTTGAATGCGAGGGTCCCATACCCAATGTATAGAAAGAAAACACCTGTGTCAGCGTTATAAATGTTATCAGCCCCATAGCCAGCAAGTAGACCGGGGAGCACGTCACTAACCCACTTCTGGGCACTTTCTTGATCGGCACTTAGTTTTTCACTGTGTGGCAGTTTAAATCCTATGTTGTGGCGTGTTTTCCAATGTTGTAACCAACCTTCTGTAGGACAAAAGTTTGGTTTTCCAAGTGCAACTGCTAAGCTTTCTGTTTTAAAACTGGCCCTATTAGCATTGCCTCCCGACACCGTGCAGTGGTAAACCAGCACAGAAGAACATCCTCCATCTCACTATCCTTCCCTTTTCATTTCCTTTTACAGTCCAGATCTGGTTTCCATGCCACTGAGTTAGAGTGTCCTCCCAAGACCGCAACAAGTCCCCCATAGTCAACTTTGCCAAGCCGAAATGCTATGCCATGTCTCAGATGCTCATCTTTGGCAGGGAGTTGATTTCAGTCAAAATCTCAACCTTTCTTGCCAGTGTACGAGCAATCCACTTAGCACCAAGTGTGGATTTGCTGGACATTTGCTTAAAAGAAACAAATGCTGCTGTTACCCACAAGGAAATTACTCTTTCTGTAATGTTAGCATCTGTCAATATGGGTTGCTATGCAGTTGCTAGGAAGTGATGTGGTAGTGACGTGTGCCATCATGTGTCTGACGCTGAGGTAGTAACAGCTGAAATAAATGTTCTTACTGTCGCTCTTTGCTACCGAAATTCTTTTAGAAAGTAAAATTATTGCTTTTCATGGCACTAACTTGGGACTGTTTTACATGGATACCTGTTTGGAAACACAGAAGTCAGGTAGCGACGAGGCGGAGTAACCATTTGGAGTCCTTCCAGCTATCCGTTCTCACCAGAGCACCAGGTATGCTTTATTAAGCATCATTAAAATGGGGCAATACAGGAACCGGCATTTGGCAACCAAAAATTGCCCAAGATAACAGACTGTCCACCATAAGTGTGTCCATTTTATCTGAAGACTACTGTACCAACTGGAAAGGTTTGGCATACTTTTAGTTAATCACGTTTATTTATTTATTTTTTTATTTCATTGTTTAACCAGGTATAGCACACTAAGCGGAAAGCTTTTTTAAAGGAGCGACCTGGGAGCACAAGGAGGTTAAGTGACTTGCTCAGGGTCACACAGTATGCAAGTGGAAGCTGTGGGATTCAAACCCAGGTCTGGTCTGCTGGATGTCACCAGATTTGCAGCTCAGAGCCTTAGACCACTGCGCTATACTGCCTCCGATTTAAAAGGGAACTGTCTTAATTACGAACCACTCACACAAGTTATTGAGCAGGACCTTCACAAGTGGTCACAATTACATTTATCCTTTTATTCCAGAATAGAGACAATACCTATCCCTCCCGCACCATATTTCTTTACATCATGGAGTAAAATTCTGTCCAGGTTTGTGTGGGTGGGAAGCCGTCCCCGATTAAGATGGTTCATTCTCCAGTTGCCCCTCAAAAAGGCCAGTTTAAATCTCCCTAATCTCCAACATTATTTTCTAGCAATAACAACGAGTATTGTTCTTAGTTGGTTAAAACCAGCTTACAAAGCACCTTGGAAACAGACAGAAAGTACGCTGAATGACTTACATGATGTGAGATGGATTGTTTTTGCTCCTTCAACCTCACTCCCAAAACTAGCCAATTTTTATCTGGGTACAGCACATACTCTGCGTACATGGTACAGAATACGTCCCTTCCAGCCCTGGCCCCTATATTTTATTATTAGCAGTTGTTAGTGGCAGAAACAGACTTTCAGCCAACATGTATGGACCTTACTTTTCAGAAATGGCACCTTGGTGGCCTATCTTATATTTAGCAATTTCTTGACACACGGGGCGTAATTCCATTTGCTCAACTCCAAGCTACATATCAGCTGACAAATAGAGAATATTTTAGGTATTTGCAAATACAAATCTTTCTTTTACATAAGGGCCCACAGAGAAGCCATTTACTGGAGCTCCTACCATTATTACTAAATATTTGTATATCCTCTCCAAAGGGTACACACTGGCAACACTTAATTGGGCTTCTGTATAGAGGCCTCAGAGAGTACCTGGGCAACAACACAGGGGATTCTGGACATGCAGAATACACAGGTTACTCACCTGTAACAGTAGTTCTAGGAGTGGTATATGATGTTCGTTCACACTTTCTGGCAGTGTCCTTTCCCTTTAAGATGTGCTGGAAAGTCTTCAAGCTGGTTCCTCCCACCCACCCCAGTGGTAACTCCTTCGGCCCCGCCCCATGACACCAGATCTTGCCCGCTTTAACCAGAGTGTGTACGCCCAAGCTGGGGAGGTTGGCTGGGTCCATCTGGATGAACATCATATACCACTCCTAGGAAGTACAGTTATGTAAGACCTTGCTGTAACAGTAGATCTTTGAGGAATGTCTCTTGCAGCAGGTAATACACTTGGGTCATTGTCAGAGGTCACTGTGGCGGACGGCAGCTCTTCTACCAGTCTTTTCCAGGGGCCACCCACACATGACATCAGATCCTGTTTCCTATATAAGTGTGGGCAGTCCCTGGTATCATCGGTTTCACCCGCTTGATTCAGCGCGCTAAGCGAGGACCGAGGGGAAGCCGAGGTACCATAGGTGTCCCAACCCATAAATCACTGGACCAGAATCTGTTCTCCTAGAAAAGAAGGGGGATGAAGGGCTGGATTGTACCTGCTGCAAGAGACATTCCTCAAAGATCTACTGTTATGGTAAGGTCTTACGCAACTGTGCTATCTTCCACGGAGTGGTCTCTTGCAGCAGGTAATACACTTGGGATGAATCCCAAGCAGTAAACCCAAGAAGGGTGGTCATTATGACAGGAGGCCTTGTAGGACAGCTCGGCCAAAGGCTGTCCTATGGCGTGAAGCAATGTCTAAGTTGTAATGCTTCATTAAAGTATGAATTATGAACTAGGTAGCTGCGTTGCAGAGATCCGTGATAGATGCCCCTTTAAAGAAGGCAGCAGTAGTGGCCATAGCTCTGGTAGAATGGTCTTGGACAGGTCCTGGTAATGGCTTGTTGTATTTTGAATAACAAAATGTTATACAGTGTGCTAGCCAATTGGACAGGGTCCGTTTAGTGACCGGGAGACCTTCCCTGCCTGTAGCAAAGGTGACAAAAAGTTGAGAAATCTTCCTAATCGATTTAGTTCAATTAGTATAGTATCATAATATACAGTGGACATCTAGAGTACGTAAGAGGTGTTCACCTCGATTGGAGTGTTCCGGATAATATACTGGTAACTCCAGGGACTGGTTTAAGGTGTGTTCAGACACTACCTTAGGTAGGAAGGAAGGGCTTGTATGAAGTGCCACTCTGTCTTTGTGAATAATCAAGTAAGGTTCTCTACACGAGGGCATGGAGCTTGGAAATACGCCAAGCTGAAGTGATAGCCACTAGGAATAGTGTTTTCCAAGAAAGAAAACGGAGGTCACAAGTGGCCGCCGGTTCAGGAGTTAATTACTCTATTAGAAAATTGAGATCCCACGGAGGAGTGGGTCTTCTGATAGATGGCTTAATATGTAACATTCCTCTTAGAAACATTTTGGCTAGATGATGTTGATACAGTAAATCGGCCATCCAGAGGTTCATGGCAGGCCGAAATAGAGGCCAAATGGACTCTGATGGAGGAATAGCTTAATCCTGTCTCGGCAATCAAGGCCAGGTAATCCAAAACTCATCAGTGGATAGGAATAGGGATCCAATGATCAGGAAGCAGCCCAGATGGAAAAGCGCTTCCATCTGGCATTATATGTTTCCCTGGTCGCTGGTTTACATGAGGCCAGTAATATATTGGCAACAGGAGAGGACACTTGTAAACGTCCTATGAAAGCATCCTCAGGAGCCAAGCGAGAATGTGTAGTGCTTTAAGGTTGGGATGTAGAAGGGTCCCTTGATTCTGAGTCAAGAGATCTGGTCTGATTGGCAACGGAACGGGTTCCTCTACTGAGAACTGTTGAAGCAGGGGGAACCACACCTCCTGAGGCCACAGACGGGCTATGAGAATCATGGTGGAAGGTTCGAGTTGTAATTTCAATAGAGTCCATTGCAGGAGTGGGACGGAAGGTGGGGGAGCATAGAAGAAGAGTCCTGACCATGCTTGGGACAGAGCATCTATAGACCGTCCCTTTTTGCTCAGGATAATGGAACAGTATCTGGGGAGATGGTGGTGGTTGACTGGGAAGGCAAACAGATCCAGTTGCAGGGTCCCCCACAGATGAAAGATCTTCTGAAGCACTTCGTAATGAAGTGTCCATTCATGTTTGAACAACTGGCAACTGAGAAGGTTGGCCAGTAGGTTGTAACATCCTGGTAGATGGATGGCTGTCAGTACGAGGTGTTGCCGAATGGCCTCCTGCCAGACTACAAGCGTCTCTTTGCATAAATACAGAACTTTGTACCTCCTTGTTTGTTGAGGAAGAACACTACTGCAGTGTTGTCTGACTGAATCAGTAATGGTCCTGGAGACAGGCGAGGTTGAAAAGCCTGGAGGGCTAAGCGAACCGCCCTCAGCTCCAGGAGATTGATGTGGGGATGAGGGATAGAAGTGGTCCACTTGCCTCATTTCCTGTAAGGACACAGGTGCGCACCACATCCTTCCAGGGATGCATCCGTGGTCAACATCTGCTGGCGTGGGGGGGACTGGAAGGGCATGCCTTGACATAGGTTGGCTCGGGGCGTCCACCATACCAGGGTGGATCACAATGTGGGAGTGACTCTGATTTTGTCTTCGAAATTTCCTGTTCTTTGAGACCAGTGGTTCTGGAGAACCCACTGGACTGGTCTCATATGAAGATGGGTGAAAGCTACCATAGGGATGGTAGCGGCCATGTGACCGAGGAGACATAGCGTGCATCTGGCTGTGACAACCTTCTGGGCTTGTATCTCCAGTGCCAGACATAGAAGCTTGTCTTGCCTGTTGGCCGGAAGGTAGGCCCTGGCGGAGACCGTGTCTAGGACCGTTCCTATATATTGGAGCGACTATGTAGGAGTCAGATTGGACTTCGGCCAATTGACCGTAATCCCTAGAGCTTGGAATGGAGTTAAGGTTGCTTCTAAGGAGGAAAGCAGATCAGTTTTGGACTCTGCTTTGATGAGCCAATCGTCCAGGTATAGGAAGACAAAGTGCCCGTCCCATCGTAGGGCTGCTGCTATTACCACCACTAGGCATCTGGTGGACACTCTCGGGGCCAAAGAGATGCCAAATGGGAGTGCCCAAAACTGGTAGTGTTGACCCAACAGGTGAAAACGAAGGAACCTGTGGTGGGCAAGATGGATAGGGATATGTAAGTAGGCATCTTTCATATCTAGTGCACATAGCCAATCCCCTTGTTTCAATATTGGCATGATGGAGTTTAGGGTGACCATACGGAACCTTTTGTACTGGACGTATAGGTTCAGTTGTCTGGGGTCCAGTATTGGTCTGAGATCTCCAGTTTGTTTGGGTACCAGGAGGAAGTGGGAGTAAAACCCCTTTTGGTGTTCTGTAGGGGGTACTGGGTAAACAGCCTTCTTGGTTAGAAGAGCCCGTAATTCCTCCTGGAGAACAGGAATATGGTCAGGTGGGTAATGGACAGAGCGTGGGGAATGAGGGGGAGGTCTGGAAAGTAATTCCAGAGTGTGACCTCTCTGAATGATCTGGAGTACCCACTCGTCCAATGTGATCGTTTTCCAGGCCTCCAAATGGAGGGCAAAATTGTTTACTGATCATTGAAAATCTAGGATTACAAATACCTTTGAGCCAAGGCTCTTTTCCAAAGGTTCCACGTCAAGAGAAATACAAACATTTTAGACTAAGCTACATTCTTCTATACATAGGCAAACAAAAACAATTGTTTAAAACAGAGATTAAATAACACTCATTGGCTCAGATGCTGCATTATAGAAATAAAGTAATGGGACACTTAGGTTCGGATAAGTTCAGAGATCTGTGAGTAGTAGGGAGAGAGGGGTTGGGGGGGCAGCAGCTGAAGAGAAGCTACAGCAGATTCACAACATTGTCAAAGAGCAGAGGAGAGGGGAGGTGGGCCACAGGGGAAGAAGGAAGTTAGGAGAGGCAGTCACAGCAACTGGAGGTAGTGAGATGAAGATGTAGTCTTGATTTGAAAATGCCCAGTGAAGAGGAGGAAGTGATATGAGTGCTAAGGGCATTCATCCAGGTGGTGGCACGGTGTGCAAAGGATCTTTGACCCAGTGATGTGCGGTATCGAGGAACTTGGAGGAGTTGTTGTTCTGACCCTCTGGTGTTGTGTAGATTAGTGACTGGACTCAGGAGGACTTGGACACAAGGTGGGGGAAATGCCCAAGATAGTTTTTTTCGCCATTAGACAAGTTAGGTACTTTATACGATCTGTGAGTTGAAGCCATCCTGATTTGGCATAGAGTTCACATGTATGTGTGAGTCAGTGGGCTCCAGTGAGCAGTCGGCAGGCCTTGTTTAGGGAGGTCGTTATGCACCTAAGGGCGGTGGTGGTCGTGGCAGAGTCATAGACTATGAGGCCATAATCTACGACGGAGACAACAGAGCTCTGGATGGCCATCTTTAATGCTGCTTGGGTGAGGTGTTGCTTGTTACGGTAGAGAATTCCAATGCGTGCGTTTACAACTCTGGCGACGTTATCGATGTGGGTCCCACATGACAGACCATGGTCAAGAGTGATTCCTAGGTATTTAAAATATGACACTTGTTCAAGGGAATGACCAGCGCTTGTTTTGATGTCAAGGGGGTATCGCCTATGTTTGTTTTGCGAGCTGCAGAAGAGCATTGATTTAGTCTTTTTGTGGTTTAGAACCAGCTTATGAGAAGAGAACCAGTTTTCAACAGATAAGAATGCGAGTTGAAGGTTGTGAGTTAATGGTTCTGGGTCTTTATGTGGGGCCAAAAGCACAGCATCATCGGCATAGAGAATAATTTGTTCTGGGCAGGATTGTGGGTGAGAGTTTAGGAAAAGACTGAAAAGTAGGTGACCTAGTATTGAGCGCTGGGGGACGCCAGAATTGACTGGCTTGGAGTTAGAGAGATTATCTGAGATTTTTACTGTTTGTGAGCGCTGGTGAAGGTAACTACTGAACCATGCTGTAGTGTCCGAGGAGAGACCGTATTCAGCAGCTGTCTGGAGAGCAGGCCGTGGTGGACAGTTTTGAATGCTTTGGTTAAGTCGATGAATACGGCTCCAGTTAGATGGCCTTTGTCCATAGACTTGTGGAGGGCTCCAGTGAACTCCAGAAGGGCTGTAGAGGTGCTGTGCCATTGCCTGAAACTGTGTTGCTGAGGACATAGGATGTTGTATTTGTCCAAGTAGACCGAAAGCTGGTCAGCTACAATGTGCTGAAGGGCTTTGGAAAGGGGGGCAGTATAGAGATTGGTTGCTAGTTTCCCAGGATTGACGTGTTGCCACTTTTGAAGACTGGTGTGACAATAACTGGTTTCCATTTGCTTGGGAATTGACTGAGGCTGAGTGAGAGGTTGAAAATTCCGATTAAGCATGTGCAGCACTTCCTCAAGTGTGAAGGACAGCAGTTTCAGGTCCAGTGAGTCACCACTGGCTCTGGTCTTGGAGATGGCCCTTTTTACGTATTTGCAGACTTCACCTGTTTTGACTTTTTTAAAAGTGGAATGGTGGATGGCTTGAGTGGGTAGGGAGGGAAGTTGATTCAGGGGTGTCAGTTTCCGAGAAAAAGTCTGGGGGGGGGACACTACTGAGGTCCGTGAAGGCAGTGTTGAAGGCGTTTGCTATGGCCAGTTGGTCAAGGGTGGTGGTACCATCGATATTCAGTAGAGTAGGGGACAATTTTGATGGTTTCCCTGAAATCTCCTTTATATTATCCCAAAAGGCTCTCCCATTTCCCCAGGTGTTGGTGAGGGCTTCTTTGTAGTAGGTGCTCTTAGCCATTCGTATTAGCTTCGTGCAATTGTTGCGAGATTGTTTATAGGCTAGAATGTCCGGTTGGGCGCCTGTGGCCCTGGCAATTGCCCAGAGGTGGTCCCTTGCTTTTAACTGTGTCAGTAACCCAGTATTAAGCCAGGGACTGGATAGTGCCTTGACTTTGCGCTTTTTTACTGGGGTGTGTGAATCACAGGCGGCATTGAACGTGGTGATGAAATGATCAAGAGCCATGTATACCTCCTGCGCAAGGTATATGGGAGACCAATCTTGTCACCTGAGGCAGGATTTTAGGTGGGACAGTTTGCCATGGGGGAGGACCCTACTAGAGATTGTTAAGGGAAGAGGCTTGCAAAACTTATTAGACCAGTTGCAGATAACAGGATAGTGGTCACTGAGTGAGTCAGAGAGGACAGTGATGTTGCTGATGTGGGTTGGGTGACTGGTAAGGACCCAGTCCAGGAGAGTGCTGGTAACTGACTTGTAGTTCTTCCTAGTTGGGGAGTTGACCATCTGCGTGAGGTTAGTTGAGGAGATAGCATCCTTGTAGGTTCCGGTGTCAGGTGCAAGCCAGTTGATGTTGAAATCACCAAGAAGAAGGACCTCGGATTCAGAAGGTTGGGAACTAACAAAGTCCAATACAGCTCAGAGACCAGTCCCTTGGTTTTTAGGTGGGATGTAGACAGGGACTCCAGTGAGTGCTTTATTTTGTGCACCAAGGAGTAGTCTGACGGGCAGGAATTGCGCAGGAGAGTCAGGGGGGTAGTGGTGACAGGGTGCGCAGTGATGTTGTCTTTGACGTAGAGTGCACATCCTCTCCAGTCTGTGGATATTATAGCCTTGTAGAGAGATAGCATGGTCAGGGGTTTTGGGAGTTAGCCAGGTTTCAACAACAGATATGATGTCAGGGTTATGCAGTTCAGCAAAAGTTTGGAGGGCAGCGAGCTTAGGTAGCAGGCTGCAGATGTTGAGAGTGGAGATGGTGAGACCCCCTACTGATTTCCTGGTACTGGCTGGGTTGGGGGTGATTGGGCCAGGGTTCGGGTGAACACACCCAGACATCAATAGAAGGAGGAGCAGGAGTTTAAGAGCTGTCCGCTGTTGGTTGTAGTAAGTGAGGTTTTGCCTCCTTGATTTGCCTGACTGGATCCAGCGCAGGTGCCGTAGGTCCCAGTGTAGTGCAATAGACAGTAGCAGGGGCTGCTTTGCCCAGGTTCCAGATTTGTTTTTGTCAGCAGTAGGCCAGCCCTTGGTGGGGGGGGAGCCCCGTGGGAGGGCTAGGTGAGTGGGCCAGAGTGCCATATGGAAGGTAGGGGACAATTAGGTAGTAGGTAGTGTGAGGAGAGGGGTGGCAGGCACCAGGGTGATAGCTGAGTGGTAGAAGAGAAAAGAGGGAGAACAGAAGCAGGAGCTGGTGATTTTGGAAAGGCATGTCAGGGGGAGTAAATAAGGGGGGGAAGGGGAGGCTGGATGGAGGTGACAGATAAGTGGGTGATTAGCGAAAAGGGACTGGTGGGGGTGGGACCGGTAGGCATAACAGTCAGTTGTGCACTAGGCAGGGGCATATTGTCTAATGGGACCCAAGAGTGTGGGTGGAGCAAGAGGATGGAAGAAGAGGATAGGAGCTGAGATAGGCAGGGGAGGGACAGGAAGCAGGTGGGCGGAGCAAGGGTCTATTTAATTAAGACAGATGGGGGGAGGCGGCGAAATTCTGGCAGTCTGCAGTGCTTCTGAATGGGCAGAGCCCAGATAGCAGCAACAGTGGGTTGCCCAATGAGAAGGTAGTGGCCTTAGCTGGAGACCAATCGGGTGGAGGAGCAGAGAGCAGTCGGCCAATAGCAGCCGATCACCGCTTCCCTGGCCCAGGCTCTTTCCTTACCTGGCTTCCTGAAGTGCTGAGGTGTCGTGCAGTGTAGGCTTTGGATGCAGCAGTTGCTCCTCGGGGGACCCAAAATGACCACCCACAGCTTCCGAGGCCTGGTTGAGGAAG
This sequence comes from Neoceratodus forsteri, assembly GCA_016271365.2. NCBI lineage: Eukaryota > Metazoa > Chordata > Ceratodontiformes > Ceratodontidae > Neoceratodus > Neoceratodus forsteri. The sequence continues at coordinate 1,633,113,481 of CM028131.1, read as the reverse complement.
CGTGGACAGAGCCCCAGTAGGTCACTGGGAGGCAGGCTGACCAGCCCCACCAGGAGGGTGGGAGTGGGAGCCCTTGGCAGCAGAGGTGTTGGTTCTGGTAGACTAGGAACGACCTCGGAATCCGCCCCATTTGAGCCTCTGTATTTTCCACCTCTTTTGGAATAAAAGGAGGACTGAGGATGGTAGGATGACTGAGAAGTATGGTACATGCCATGTACCTTATGCAGGGTTCTTCCTGAAGCTTGGAGATCATCTATCAATGTTAGGGTACCTGGCACGAATAGTTTGTACCCATTAAAGGGGGCACTGACCACTCTATGCTGTACATCGTGTGTGAAGCCTGAGATGCGAAGCGAAGCATGGCAATGCAGGGTAATGCCAATTGCTGACATGCAGGCCGAAGTATCAACCGCATTATATCCCAAACAAAGTAGGTGTCGAGAAATGGAATTGCCAGCAGATATTGTAGCCAGTAATTGTTCCCTTTCCTGTGAAGGAGAAAGTTTATTGACTAATTCAATGGCAGAGAACCAGAGTGTACACTGGTATTTGACCATATGTCCCATGTAATTTAGGATTCTGAGATTCATGGTGCTTGCTTGGAAGACCTTTTTTCCCCATAGTCTGTTCTGCAAGAATCTTTATCCGGAGGTAAGGAGCTCATGTGTTTCGGTCATTTAGTACGATCATGAGTGGCAACAGTCACCACTGAATCCGCTTCAAGAGTGGTGGATAAAAAGGAGTGATCCAGAAGAACCTGCTAGAGGTGATCCGCCTTTCGGAGAACAGCCATAACAGAGGAAGGCTGATTCCAGGCTGCAAGCATAACATTGTGGTATGTTTGGATTAGTGGGGGTACCACTAAGACCGGATCTTCTGGTAACTCTAGATAGTCTGCCATATACTTACATTGTTTGTCATGTTCGGCAGTACAGAATCCCATAACTTTCTGAATTTGGACCATCATCTCACAGAGGAAGGATGGGTCATCTGGAGGAGAGGCAGCTGGCCTGGATAAATCCTCGTTTAATGAGGAGATCTATGATAGGGGAGACTGGGGCTGGAAATCCATATCCTGGAATTCCTGATCCTCCAGATCTCGGGTAAAGTCTACCAGAAATTCAGGCTCGTCTGAAAGGTAGTCACCTACATACGAGGGAGGTGACCAGGGTGGTTAAGGGTCCTTGTCACCCTGAAATCGTTTTGGCGGAGAAGTAGGGGAATGGGATGGGTGGCTCGGCTCTCCTGGATCAGAGGGCTGAGCATGCCACATGGCATGCAAGATGTGCTGTGCTACTGAAGTAACGTCCAGATGAGAAGTAGGGGGCTGGGGGGGGGGTTCTGGCAAAACAAGGGGATGGTGGAGGGGACTGGACGCATAGCCTGATCAAGTCTTGCCCCGGGTGGTAAAGTCCAGGGTCCCGATCCCTGTCCGCCTGGCCCCTATGAGTGCCCACCTGTGAGGGTGGAGGAGCAGTATGCATAGCAAATGCAGTAGGCTTCCCCAGTGGAATGCGGATCCTCGTCAACGGAACCGCTGGGGAAACTGTATTATGCAGTGAAAACGATGTCCCCATTGACGGAGAGGAGCCCCCATCGATGGGATGTCGATGGAACCCATAAAGGGTTCACCATAGACTGCTGTCAATGTGCTAGAATGCACTGTTGACGAGAAGGAATAACCTCCCATCGACGAAGAGGCAGTCTGAGAACGCATCGTCGACGGTGGGGCACCTGTAACAGCGGCCATCGACAAGCGCTTAGGCACGGAGGTTGAGGAGGGCTTCTCCTTCTCCTTTTTGTGCTACTTATGAGAATCAGTGGAAGGGGAGCTCTTTGGATGAGCCCCCTGATTCTCCATGAGAGATCATTTCTGCTCCATAAAGTGGTTTTTGATTTCCTGCAGCCGTCATTGACGGGTTGCCTGGTTGAAATCCTGGCAGAAAACAAGATCAGCCTATTCGCAGACGACATACTCCTTTCCCCTTTTATCCCCTATGGAATCGATCACAGAGACGTGGAAAATACTGACCCGATTTGAAGAATTAGCCAGTTTTAAATTAAATGTAACAAAAACAAAGGCCCTTTTATACAACTATATCCCCCCAATCACTCTAAAACGAAGTCTTACAATAAAATGGCACTGAACCAAAATAAAATACCTAGGAATACACATCCCTTACAACCTTCCTTTAATTGAACTAATCAACTATGAGCCCATCTCTATAGAAATCAATAAAGACTTGGACAAATGGATCCATCTCCCATTATCCTTATTTCAACGAATAGAAACCATTAGGATGAACGTTTTACCTCGCCTGCTGTACTTATTCCAAAAAACATACCATACTTCCCATCTCATTATTTTTTCAAATCTTGGGACAACATCATATCAAAATTCATATGGAACAAACAGAAACCACAAATTTGCCTTTCCATATTAAAACTATCACTAGCTCAGGGCGGAACTAATCTACCAGACCTTACAAAATATGCCGAGGCCGCCTTCTTAAAAATTCTTTTACGTTGGCTCTCTTATCAGTTCGATTCCCAGTGGAAGAGGCTGGAATTTCATTTGAACGACATGTTCGATATTAAAAAAATAATCTTTTCATCCTCAGGGAGAACTCCTCCTTTAAAAGACTTCACAGTCATTACCTCACAGGTCTTAAAAATATGGTTTATAATGCGCGAAAAGGCGCCACTTCAGTTAATTTACGAATACCGTTAAGTTAATTTCACAAGATGAGCTTTTTGCCCTGCCCCACAGCGATTTAGCTTTCTCCCGCTGGCGCAGATTGGGACTGGAGCAGGTGTTCCAGTTCTTGGGTCCAAACGGAATCCTACCATTTGAAGACTTAAAATCAAAATTTAATCTCCCAAGTGTTGGCCAATTCAGATATTTCCAAATTAGAAACCACCTTCTATGCAATAGAATTATCCAGGTCAAATTGAAGCCTCCCCTTCCTCCTCTTCTAAAATTATTCATCGACCACTCTCAGGGGCAACATTGGAACCATTTAATTAGTAACTTATACAAAATGATGCGAGATCAATCAAAAGAATCAACAAACTCAATCTTAGAAAGTTGGAACAAGGATTTGGACCTAGAAGTGTCTAACGAAGACTGGTCCTCCTCATCTCTGAGAGTGGTCAAAATCACTAGATCACATGTGTGGAGGGAATACTCCTGGAAGTGCAGATCAAGATTTTTCAGGTCACCGGACTCTGACTAAATATCTTCCAAGTGAATATGGGGTTTGTTGAGGGAGGGAGCACAATTAGTGACTTAGCACATATAATGTGGCTCTGCCCATGTTTAATGCCCTTCTGGCTAACTATACAAAATGAAATTAGTGAGGGCCTAGATGAACAAGTTGAGCTTGCGGCTGAGATGGTGCTTATGGCCGTTTACCTGGATCGCTCCCCCCCTTGGACAAAGACCCTGCTTCCCATTCTGTTATTGGCGGCAAAGAAATCTTTGACAAGGAAATGGATGACAGAAGTTGTACCAACTATACAAGATTGGAGACAAATTGTGTATGGTATATATCAGATGGAAAACATTACAGCGAAACTAAACAATCAAATGGATGGTTTTGCCACCTTATGGCAGAGATGGTCAGTCAATCAGGCGAGAATTGACCCCGATTTCTGCCTTTAGAGAGTGGGTCCTCAAGAAGGATGGGGAGGAGGGAGTGGGGGCTTGGACAGACTCGACTCTATATCAGTTAAGGAAAGTTTGGTTTTGGTCTCTATGTGTTACCAATGTAAAAGAAATATATGCATTGCTCTCCTGTATAATAACAAACCTGAAGTAATCATAGAAAATCTTCTGTTTGTAAAATGTCTCCTGATATAAATGTAATAGTGAAGGGAAAAAACCTAATAAAAAATAAATTAAAAAAAAAAAAAAAAGGACATTAACCAGCTGGAGAAGTTCCAGAGGAGGGCTACAAAGATGACAGCCAGTCAGCAGAGTAAGGAATATGAGGAGAGGCTGAGGACAAGGAACATGTACTCCCTGGAAGACAGGAGAGAGAGAGAGAGGGGACATGATTGGGACGTTCAAGTACTTGAAAGGGATAAATAAGGTTGATATGGAGAGTCTCTTTAAGCTGAGTGGCAACCATAACACGAGGGGGCACAGTCTTAAGCTGGAGGGAGGGAGGTCAGGAAGCACTTCTTTACAACGAGGGTGGTGAAAACTTGGAATGTGCTGCCGGAAGAGGTCATCTTGTTGAAGACAGTGGGAAGTTTTAAGAGAGGATGGGATAAGCATAGGGGGAAGGTAAGGATCAGGGGTAGGGAGGATGGCAGGAGTGGGGAGGGAGGGCAGGGACATTAGCTCAAGCTGTGTACCCTGCAATACGAGCAGACTTGATAGACCAAATGGCCTTCTTCTGCTGGCTTCTTCGTATGTTCATATTTTCATAACGCAATGGCAGGGACGAAATAGCACTATCTTGTTTGAAAATTCTTTGGACATTCAATTGCTCAAATTTTCGTCGACGACTGCTGTTCTGAAGTTGCTCTAGCTACTCCATGCGAGCTGAAAAGGGCAGGAAAATGAACTGAGGATACCAGGAACCGCCCACACTTATATAGGAAAAAGGAAGCTGATGTCATGTGTGGGTGGCCCCTTGAAAACACTGCTAGAAGAGCTGCCGTGCGCCACAGCAACCTCTGGTGACGACCCAAGTGTATTACCTGCTGTAAGAGACCACTCCGTGGAAGAGCTACTGTTACAGGTGAGTAACCTGTGTTTCTGGTGACGTGGATATGATGTTCTATCCATACTTTCTGGCAGACTCCTAGCAGTTTTCCTGGAGAAGTGAGGCAAGGCGCACACCCCCTACTTGGGGAACAGAGATTGGAGAACTGGGGCCCCAAAACCAGCATCCCAGTGTGACTCTAGGTCAACGTGGTAACAGGAAATGAAGGTGTGTGCTGACCTCCAGGAGCAGCCCTGCATATTTCCTGGATAGGGATGTCCCTGGAAGCAGCCACCGACGCAGTGGTATGGCAGGTGGAATGAGCCCTTATCCCTCCGGGAGGCTCCCTACCCACCAAACTATAGCAGAGATCAATACAGGATGTAATCCACCTGCCAATCGTCTGCTTGGCTGCAGGTCTACCAGGTGCGGCTTCACCGTAGGTGACAAACAGCTGGCGAACCTCTCCCCAAACTCAAGCCATGCGGTCTTTGTAATAAGCAAGCGCTCGCCTCAGGTCCAGAGAATGAAGCCTGTGCTCAGCCTCCGAGATGTGATTGGTCAAGTACATCAGGAGTTTAATCACCTGGTTAAGGTGAAACTCCAACACAACCTTCTGGAGGAACTTTGGGTTGGGGCGCAGGACAATCTTGTCCCTGTAGAAGACCAGGTTAAGGAGACTCCACCGAAAGTGCCTGGAGCTCACTGATCCTTCTGGCTCACGTAATAGCCACCAAGAAGGTGGTCTTCCTCAACAGGTGAGAGGGATCACACCTGTGCATCAGTTTGAATGGCTTGCCCATGAGCTTTGCCAAAACCAGTAACAAGTCCCACATTGGTGGTGGTTCATGCACTGGAGGGGAAAGGTGGTCAAGGCCCTTGAAGAAGCGCCAGACCACTTTCTCCTGCATCGACTGTGACCAAGCCACACCTAGTAAGCAGAGATGGCTACGAGGTGCACCTTAAGGGTTGTCGACCGAAGGCCTGACTGAGAGAGGGACCAAAGATTATCAAGGATGCTAGCCACTGGATAGGGCAAAGGGTCCAACCCCTTGCCCAGACACCAAATGGAGAATCTCTTCCATTTGAAGGCGTAGCACTTCCTGGCCGACTCCTTCCAAGATGCCAGCACCTCAGTAAAGACATTGTCAGAGACGCAAGGCCTGGAACTCCTCGGGAGGCTGATGCTAAGGCTGAGGAGACCAGGGTACCAGAAATACAGGTTACTCACCTGTAACAGAAGTTCTAGGAATGGTATATGTTGTTCATCCACACTTATTGGGAGGTTCCTTGCCGCTTTAAATCTTGACGGAAGGTCTTCAAGCTGGCTCCTCCCACCCATCCGGGTAGTAAAACTCTTGGCTCCGCCCCATGACGCCAGATCTGGCCCGCTGGAAGCTCAGGCTATAGGGCCAAGCTGGGAGGTGGTGGGTCTTGTGGATGAACAACATATACCATTCCTAGAACTCCTGTTACAGGCGAGTAACCTGTATTTCTAGGGACATGGATATGTTGTTCATCCACACTGTCTGGCAGACTCCTAGCAGTTCTCCAGGAGGAGGGAGGCAAGGCGCACACCCCCTACTTAGGGAATAAAGACAGGAGAACCGAGGCCCCAAAACCAGCATCCCGGCGTGACTCAAGGTCGATGTGGTAGTGGGTGATGAAGGTGTGTGCTGACTTCCAGGTAGCAGCCCTGCAGATATCCTGGATAGGGACGTCCCTGGAGGCAGCCACCGATGCAGCAGTATGGCGGGTAGAATGAGCTCTTATCCCTCTGGGATGCTCCATGCCCGCCAACTTATAGCAGAGATCTATGCAGGAGGTGACCCACCTGCCTATCGTCCGCTTGGCTGCAGGTCTGCCAGGTGCGGCTTCAGCGTAGGTGACAAACAGCTGGTGAACCTCTCCCGATTTCAGCTGCAAGGCCTTATAGTGGCGAGCGCCTCTAGGGTCCAGAGTATGGAGCCTTATTCGCCTCCGAGGTGTGACTGGGGTAGAACACCGCAGAGTCAACACCTGGTTAAGGTGAAACTCACACCACCTTCGAAGGAATTTCGAGTGGGGCGCAGGACAACCTTGTCCCTGTGGAAGACCAGGTAAGGAGACTCAATGGAAAGCGCCTGGAGCTCTCCCATCCTTCTGGCTGACGCAATAGCCACCAAGAAGGCAGTCTTCCACGACAGGTGAGAGAGATCACACCTGTGCATTGGTTCGAATGGCTTGCCCATGAGCTTTGCCAGTACCAGCAGTAGATCCCACGGAGGTGGAGGTTCTCGCACTGGAGGGGCAATGTGATCAAGGCTTTTGAGAAAGCGCTAGACCACCTTCTACTGCGCCACTGACTGCTTCCCGGCCCGCACTCGGTAAGCAGAGATGGCTGCCAGGTGCACCCTTAGGGTCGTCGACCTAAGCCCTTGCTGAGAAAGGGACCATAAATAGTCCAAGATGCTTGCCAAGGAACAGGAGGAAGGGTCCAGGCCCTTGCCCTGACACCAAATGGAAAACCTTTTCCATTTGAAGGCATGGCATTTCCTGGTCGACTCCTTCACGGACGCCCAACTACATTGAGGACCTCGCCGAAAGACCCAAGGCCTCAGAACTCTAGCCGCCAGGAACCAGGCCGTCAGGTGCAGGGATTGAAGGTCCGGATGGAACACCTTCCCTTGATTGACTGAAAGCAAGTCCGGCGAGCTGGAAGCTGCCTGGAGCCTGGAGCTGAGGCTGAGGAGATCTGGATACCAGCATTGACGGGCCAGTCTGGGGCTACCAGAATCACCTGCCTTGTCCCTCCTCACCTTGAGAAGCACCTGTGGATCAAGGGAAATGGGGAAAGGGAGAAGAGGCCGGGACCACGGCCTCGAGAAGGCATCCCCCTGCAGCGAGCCCTGCTGAGGGGGCGGGCATGGAACAGCCTCAGCTTTGCATTCTCCTGGAGGCAAACAGATCCACCTGAGGTGTGCCCCAATGGGAGAACAGATCTAGTACTACCTCCGCAGGAGAGACCACTCATGGGATACAGCCTTATCTGGCTTAGGGCATCGGCCAGGGTGTTGGAGACTCCTGCCACATGAATGGCTAGAGATCCACCTCCAGGCTGCACGTAATGACCAAATGCGGAGAGCCTTGCACAGAGGCATGGAGGTGTCCCGCCTCTGGCGGTTTAGGTAGACATGGTCGTGGTATTGTCCGCCTGGACCGAACCACTTGACCCGTAGAACGGAGGCCAGCGCGGTGAGAGCTAGGCGGACCGCCGGAGCTCCAGCAGGCTGATATGGCATCGGGACTCCTGTGGGGACCAGAGGCCGCGGCGCCTTGTGCTCCTCAGATGGGCACCCCAACCCATCAGAGAGGCGCCGGTCGACAGAGAGACCGCGGCTCGGGGCGGACAAACGGGATACCCTCCTGCAGATGAGCTGAAATGATCCACCACTGGAGAGCGTTCCACATCCCCTGGGTCACCGTCACTAGCTGGTCCAATGGATCGCAGCATTGAGACCACTGGCTGGCCAGTCCCCATTGAAGGGGGCGTATGTTCCAGCGGGCCCAACGGACCACGCTGGTGCAGGCCGCCATGAGACCCAGGAGGCGCAGGAAGTCCTGGGCAGGGCGCAATTGCCCAACCAGAAATGATTGGGCAAAGGAGGAAAGAACCTCGGCCCTGTCCGCCGGGAGCCGTGCTCTGGCTCGAACAGAGTCGAGCTCTGCCCCGATGAAGAGAATCACCTGCTTCGGTTCGAGCTCCGACTTGGCCTCGTTGATGAGGAGGCCGATTTGAGAGCAAACCTGGAGGGCCAGATCTCTGGACCGCTCCACCTCCTGTCTGGAGGGGGCTGCTATCAGCAATCGTCCAGGTAAGGGTACACCCGGAACCCTCGGCGCCGCAGGAATGCTGTCACCACTGCCATGCATTTGGTGAAGACCCTGGGTACAGGAGACAGGCCGAAGGGCATGGCTCGGAACTCAAAAAGGGATCCTTCCACTCGAAAGCAAAGGAATCTTTGGTGAGACGGACAAATAGGGACATGAAAAAACGCGTCCTGCAGGCCCAGAGAGCAGAACCACACGCCGTGTTCCAAGGATGGTATTATCTGAGCCAGAGTGACCATCCTGAAGGTCCAAGACCTTAGGAACTTGTTTAGGTCGTGTAGGTCGAGAATGGGGCGCCAGACCCCCGTCCGTTTTGGGACCAGGAAGTACCTGGACACAAACCCTGGGTCTGAGGGAGGGTCCGCCACCTCTCTGATCACCTCTTTCTCGAGGAGCAGAGCGATGTCGGTTCGGCGAGCCGACAGCGAGGCTGTCGACCCCGAGGCCCCCCTGGGGCGACAGCTCTGAAGGGCGGGGCCTGCTCGAACTCCAGAGGCAGGCCCTTTCCTACCACTTCCAACACCCACCGGTCTGTGGTAATAGCAGACCAGGCGGAAAGGAAGTATCGGAGCCGTCCCCCCACGGGAGGAACCTGGGGTGAGGTGACGAGGTTGGGGTGACACCTCAACCCGTCACTGTGCAGGCTTGGAGGAGGACCGGCCCGGCGACGTTCTGGCCTTTACTCCCTGCTTCCTGGAGGAGGAAGCCCGGGCTTGGGTTTGGGATGCCAAGCTGAGCCTGCTGGCCTGATGTTGCTGGGCCGGACGTGCCGAGGCGCAGACGGACGAAAGGGCTTGGGTTGGCGGTCTGGCGGCCCTTTCCTCCGAAAGGATGAGACCGAGTCCAGTGGCATTGGACTTTTCGATCCACTGGAGGTGGCCTTCCACTCCAGGGCCGAAGAGGTCAGTCCCCAGGAAGGGGACATCCGCCAATTTGTGCTGGGTATCCGCTGTGAAGGTGGATATCCTCAGCCATGCCCGATGGCACATAGCCACTGCGGCCGCGACTGACCTGGCACATGAGTCTCCAATGTCCAAAGCAGTCTGAAGTTGCTGCTTTGCCACCGCCCTGCCCTGGTCCCGCACCTGCCTAACCATAGTCTGCAGGTCAGCCGGAAGATGAGGGACTACCTCGTCCAGGGAGCCCAACAGGGCATGGGAGAAATGTGCCATAAGCACGGCCGAGCTGGCCTGACGAAGGCCAAGGGAGGACGCAGCGTAGACTTTTCGCCCGGCATAGTCCAATTTCTTGGACTCCTTGTCGGGAGGTTTGTCTACGTCCCTAGCATTTCCGGCACGCCGGAAAACGCTGTCGGTAACTAACCCCTCGGCTGAGGGATGTTCCGAGAAACCGGACAGGGAACCGGTGGGGACCGCATACTTCCTGGCCATCCTGGCCGAAGGTGCAGGGCAGAAAGCAGGACGCTGCCAGAGCTCCAAGGCCGGGCCCACAATGGCTTCGGCCACAGGGAAGGCCTCCATAGGGGAATCCCCCCAGTCCAATATCTCCGTGAGGGGATACTTGGCCCGCTTGGATACGGGCTCGAGCTGCATTCCGGTGGACTCTGAGATGAGCCTAAGCAAACCCAGAAAGGACGAAGGGCTATCGTCCAGCGACTGACCCCCAGAGGACTCCAAGTCCACTCACCTGGAGAAAAGGAAGGAATCGTCGTCGGACTCGGAAGAGTCCGCAAAGAGCTGCCTCGGGCCTGAGCCACCCTCCACCTGCCGAGGGCGATCGGGAGTGAGGGTGACCGACAGCCTATGGGGTAAACCCTGAGCCGACCGAGAGTTCTTGGTCGGAGCCCCAAACAACGGCTGTGGAGGCGGAGGTCAATGGGTCGAGAAAATCTCGACCGCGCCGACAGGAGTCTCAGTCAACTGACCTGACGGGACACCGTGAAGCCAGTGGCTCGAGTCGAAGGATCGATCGGTCGATGGTCGACCACTGGGAGGGGACCTCTCCCGCACTCAAGAGCGCCGGACGGACGGACTTACCTTGTCCTTCTTCTTTTGGACCGAGAGGAAGGTCCCGAAGATGAAGGTCCCTCTCCCTTGGTGGAGAGAGACAGACAAAGCTCCTTAAAGGAAGCAGTATATGAGGATCCCAGGGAGAGCGGATAAATGCCGCGGCTGAGGAAGATGCGGTCCGCGCCGCCTCCGAGGGTGATCATCTGCTCAAGCTGATCCGCCGAGCCCGCCGCCGTGGAAACCGCCAACCGGGCCTCTTTCGACTTCACCGGAGGGTAATGCTTCTCGGGTCACCCACGTTGCAGACGGGCAGCACGGTCTTCCAGGACATAGGCTGAGAAAGAAGAGCACAGGTCGCAAGCCTGCAGGTCGTGCTCAAGGCCTAAGCAGTAGACGCACGTGGATTGCGGATCCTCTGAGACATCTTCTGCCCGCATGGGCATCTCCGAAACCGGTCGATTGTCCATCGCAGTCATGAGGGAAAAAGTTGACCAAATCTAGAAAACTTAGAGTTTAATTTCGAAAACCAAGAGTTAGGAACCAGTCTTATATGCAGAGCGTTAAGGAGGGAACCTGAGCTTCCAAGCGGTAAGGAAGATCTGGCATCATGGGGCGGAGCCGAGAGTTTTACCACCCGGGTGGGTGGGAGGAGCCAGCTTGAAGACCTTCCGGCAAGATTTAAAGCGGCAAGGAACCTGCCAATAAATGTGGATGAACAACATATCCATGTCCCTAGAAATGGAAATTACGTACCTACCGTAATTCTTGATCTTCTTGGACGAAGTCTCCACCACTCATTTACACTAATGGAATCTACGCCGCAGGCGCTAGGACCCAGCGGGAGCAAACTTTTTACAGTAGGGCCGATGCCAGAGATGGAGCCGCAAACCTCTGCTCATGCGACAATGACTATCTCGACGTCGACCCTCCAACCGCCTCAGTACCTTTTTTTCCGAGGAGGCGCAGCGTAACCTAGAAGGATAGCCTAACCATAAATCGGACATAAGATAGTCCAAAAGACCCGTATAAGAAAGGTCAAGAAAGAAGTCTTCACAGCCTAAGATTGAGGGAGTGAAGACCAACAACAGAGGTGAGCTCGGGGAATGGCGGGTGAGCATGTGAATGAGTGGTGGAGACTTCGTCCAAGATCATCAAGAATTACGGTAGGTACGTAATTTCCATATCTTCCTGGACATAAAGTCTCCACCACTCATTCACACTAATGGGAGAGTACCGAGCTAATAATCCCCCGAGAGGGCGGCAGGAGAGACCAAGAGCTCATAAATTTAGGACAGAAGTCCATTAAGGATGGTTCTGCCAAACGAAATATGTCATCTGGCATGGACATCCAGGGCATAGTGTTTGACAAACATATGCACTAAGCTCCAGGTAGCCGCACTACAAATATCTGCAATGGGCACGTTGCAAATTTCTGCCAGGGATGCCACGACCGCTCTGGTAGAGTGAGCGTACACTCTGCCTTCCAGCTTAACCTGCACCATGGAATAACAGTGGCAAAAGCATGCCACCAGCCATGCAGAAATGCATCTGACAGCGACACGATTGACCGAGCCGGGTCTCGCTGAAGGAAACAAACAGTTGTTGAGCTTTGCGAAATTCTTTTGTTCTATCTAAATAGAAACGCAAAGCCCTTCTGACGTCCAAAGAATGAAGAGAACACTCCCCTTCATTTTGGAAGTTCGCAAAGTAAGTAGGAAGGACCAAAGGTTGGTTTAGATAGAATTCTGAAACAACTTTAGGGAGAAACTTAGGTTGGGTCCTAAGAACTACTTTGTCTTTATGAAACACAGTATACGGAGGGTCTGTGACCAATGCATGTGATCTGCCCTGCTGAACTCATGGTGGTAATGGCCACCATGAAGGCCGTTTTCCAAGTGAGAAATTTCAACTCACAGGTAACTAGAGGCTCGAAAGGTTTTCGAGTGAGCATGTCTAGCACAAGATTAATGTCCCAGGGTGTGACTGGACGTCTGATAGGAGGTCTGTGCAGAATTCTTTAAGAAACCTCTAACCTATCGGTAACTGAGCCAGTGACAAGGAAAGCACTGGCTCATGATAAGCTGAAATGGCACAAAGGCGAACCTTGACAGTAGAGTATTGGAGACCTGAATTTGAGAGGTCTAAGAGATACTCTAGAACTTTATTTGGTGGGCATGAAAAAGGAATCAGAGAGGATTTTGCACACCAGAGTGAAAAAAACATCCATTTGGCTGTGTAAGTTTACCTAGTGGCTGACTTGCGCGCAGCCAGAAGAATATCTGAAACTCTGCAAGACACATTGAACCTGTTTACTTCTATCTCTTCAGGAGCCAAGCGTGAAGGTGAAACGATCTCAGATTGGGATGGACCACAGGTCCCTGAGTCAGACGGTTCGTCTGAAGGAGAAGTGCTTTCGGAGAGGTTTTCGACATACTGTTGAGTAACAGAAACCATATTTGTCGAGGCCAGAAGGGAGCAAGGAGGATCATTTTGTCCCCCTGGGACTCGAACTTGAGAAGCACCCTCTGAATTAGAGGTAGGGGCAGAAAGGCATATAGAAAGCGTATTGTCCACTGCAGCCTGAACGCATCCTGACAGAAAATGCCAGGCCCTGGATTTCTGGAGCAGAAGAGAGGCAGTTTTGTGTTGAGTGGGGATGCAAAAAGGTCCAGGTCTGGAGTTCCCCACTCTACGAATAGTGACTGAACTACGGTTGAGTCGAGAGACCATTCATGAGGATCTGTCTCTGTTCTGCTGAGACGGTCTACCAGTTCGTTCTGCACTCCTGGCAGGTAGAGTGCTGGAATTAGAGCCTTGTGTTCCAAGCACCATTCCCACACTCTCACCGCTCCCTGCATAAGGGGTAAGAGTGAGCACCGCCCTGCTTGTTGATGTAATACATCACTGCTTTGTTGTCCGTTTGAAAGAGAATGTTCTTGTGACAGAGAATGTCCTTCAAAGCCCAGACTGCATAATGGATGCCCTCATTTCTAGGACATTTATATGAAGCTGGGACTCTTCCTGAGTCCACATACCTTGAGTGTGGAGAGTCTGACAGTGAGCTCCCCACCCCATCAGGGACGCGACTGTGGTAATGGAAATCTGATGATCTAGAGGAGCAAAGGGAAACCCTTCCAGAAGGTTGTCCTCTTGCGACCACCAGGTGAGTGACTTCTTCAGAGGTTCTGTCACCTTGATGAGAAAGGACTGAGGGTGAGTGGTTGGGGACCACCGAGTACTGAGCATCCATTGAGAGGTTCTCATATGCAGAAGTGCTAGGGGTACAGTGAACAACGAAGATGCCATAAGACCTAGCATCCGCTGCATTAAGATAACTCGAACTGAGCTGTTCTCTCTGATGTATAGGGTCATCTGCAGGATATCGCTCCTTCTGTCCTCTGGTAGAAAAGCTTTCGCACAGGAGGTGTCCTGAAGAGTTCCTATGAAAAGGAGCCTCTGGGAGGGCTGCAGCTGTGATTTCTTGAGATTTAGCAGGACTCCCATGGACGTGAGAAAGTCTGAGGCCATGGCAACGGCGTCAAGAGTTCCTTGCCTGGAAGGGCTTGCTAGAAGCCAGTCATCCAGATATGGGAACACTTGTATTCCGATTTTTCTGAGATGCGCTGCAAGTATTGCACAACACTTTGTAACAACTTGTGGCACCAAGGACAGCCCAAAGGGCAGGACTCTGAACTGATAATGCTGACCCAAAGCCAAGAACCTTAGGTATTTGTGATGCCTTGGGTGAATAGGAATATGTTGGTAAGCATCCTGCATGTCCAGGGAGGCTAACCAGTTGTGTTGATGAAGCAAAGGTAACAGGTTTCCTAGCGATATCATTTTGAATTTGTCTTTGGGAAGAAATGTGTTTAGTTTTCTGAGGTCCAAAATGCGGCGCATGCCCCCGATTTTCTTTGGAACCAGAAAGTAATGGGAGTAGAACCCTGTGTTCCGTTGATCCAGCGGAACTACTTCCACTGCCCTGTTGTTCAGAAGGCCTTGTATCTCGGAGACGAGAAGTTCTGACTGAAGTACTGACAGTCTGTGCTGTCGTTTGGGGGGACGATCCGGAGGGGTCTCTGAAAGATTGAGGGAATACCCCTCGCGGATTATCTGGAGGACCCATTTGTCTGATGTTATGGACTTCCACCAGTTGTAGAATTGAGTCAGATGACTCCCACCGCTGAGGAAGAGTCCTCGGCAGCTGAGGTGGGACTTGGGCCAGCAACTCAGAAGGCGGCACTGGGCGCTTTGGGTCCCTGTGCCTGCTGTTGTGTTTTCTTTTGAGGCTGAGGGGCTTGGTTTTTATTAAAACCTCCCCAGCCTTTGCCTCGAAAGGACTGACAGTTATGAAACTGGCATTTGTTAACACCCCCTCAAGAGAGGGCGGGAGGAGGTCGAGCCAATTTAATGACTGATCTAGTCTTTTGTGTGGCCTCTAGAGCCTGTTCTACTTGAGGGCCGAAGAGGTACACACCATTGAAAGGCAACGCCATGACCTGTTGCTGGGCATCATTCATAAAACCTGAAGTGCTTAGTTACAGGAATGGCGGGCGGTACAAATGCCCGCCGGCCCGGAGGCAGTATCGAAGGTGTCCATAGCTGCTTTAACTTCTGTTGGACTGGAGCACTTGGTTATGGCTTGAAGAAGCCTGAATTCAGAGTCCCACCCGAAGAGCTTTCAACCACTTGTCTGAGCAAATGCCAAAGAATATACTCATATTGAGAGAAATAGCCTCTGGTAGCTGGCGATACGCATACCCAGAGTGGATGCAGCAAAGACTCTCTTACCTAAAGTATCTATCTTATGAGATTCTTTGTTTATAGGTCGAGCTGTAGTAGTCTGACGAAGGACGACCTAATCGTTCTCTGCCAAGACTGCAATAGGATCCGCAAAGGCTTGGGAGGCCAAAATAGGTTGATCCTTGGGAGCAGCATACTTCCTATCTATGGACTTAGCCACAGAAGGAATGAAAGCAGGATTGTTCCATACCATTTGAGAAAACGTCTCAAAGGAGGGTTGTACCGGGGAAGTTTGTGAAGGTACTGGAGTCTTAAAAGCTTCCCAGGATTGATGTCCATAGTCTGGAGAGAAAGAGTGGAATTCAAGTTTTTTAGCAGAGATTTAAATGACAGGTCCTCGACCACAGGCTCTGCAACAGGATTAGGTCCTGCTCCTTCCGCATCATCATCCAGTCTAAGATCTGGGTCAGGCTCAATATCGTCTCCCGACAGTCCAGGAGGGAATGCATGGACAGAAAAGGAATGAAAATCAGCAGGAAAAGAGGAAGGAAAAGAATTCGGAGAGGAGAAGCCCTGAAGATTGGCAGATGAAAAACCAGGCCTCGGCACCAAAGAGCACGGCGACGAAAAGCCACATGGCGCCGACAAAGCAGACGGCACCGAAGAGGAACATGCTGCCAAGAAACTCAACAGCACTGAAAGGCGCATCGGCGCCGAGGGACCCACCGACACCGAAACCAACCCAAGGCCCCGAAAGTTAGGATTTGAGGGAAAGGAAGGAAGAATACCAGGCAATAGAGGCATCGGAATGGCCCCCTGCGCCGCAGCCGTGTGAGGGGGAAAAACACCTGAGCGCGGAGTCGATGGCACCAAAGAAGGCGCCACGCGACTAGGGAGGCCCAACTGCCCTGCCTGATCCCCCGAAGAGCCTGAAGGCCCTGGAGTGACCGGGCCAGGCAGCTGGACCAACCTCAGAGCCCACTGTTCCATCAGAGCGGCCCACTGATGAAACTGCTCATCGGAAGCCCTACCAAGAGGCAGGGAAGGGCTCCGACGTCGAAGAGGTCGGTGACCAGAACCAGGAACCAGCGACTCCGAACGAGGAGACTGGCAACTGACCCTGGATCCACCGACCGTCGACGCGTTAAACATATCAGAGGGTGATCCTCGAGTGACGCTTTCTTTTGGACCTCACGGGTCAAAGAAGAGTTCAAGGCTTAACAGTGCAGAGAATATAACCGCTTTTTATACCGGGGACCACCCATCCCCTCGGGCATCGGACCGTCAGTAGTCAGACGCCCCCCTCCGGAGAAGATGGCGGACCGGACCCAGCCCGGCTGACTGAACAGCTTTCATACGAAGTCTCCCTACAGTCACCTGACCCGTTCATGGTCGACTCCTTCAAAGCAGGATGAGACTTCTTTCTTTGGCAAGAATAAATTATCGTAAGTGGTACTTTATTCGAGAAATGCTACAAAATAATAAACTGAAAACTATGCTGCTAGTTTGAAGTTTAACTCCCGGCAGGCAAGCGACGTCATCACTGAAGTGCACTCGATGGCGGGAAAAAAGGAACTGAGGCAGTTGGAGGGTCGACGCCGAGACAGTCATTGCCACACGAGCAGAGGTTCGTGGCACCGCTCCTCGCGGCTCCATCTGTGGCGCCGGCCCTCCTGTAAAAAGTTTGCTCCCGCTGGGTCCTATCGCCCCCGGTGCAGATCCCATTAGTGTGAATGAGTGGTGGAGACTTTATGTCCAGGAAGATCTGGTATGGCCAGTCAGGAGATCACCTGTGCCTTGTCCCTCCTGGCCTTGAGGAGCAACTTGTGGATCAAGGGATTTGGAGGGAAGGCATAGAAGAGGCCTGGGGTCCAGGACCTCGAGAATGCATCCCTCTGCAGCATTCCCTGCTATTGGGGGGGGCACAAAACAGCCTCAGCTTTGTGTTCTCCCTGGAGGCAAACAGGTTCACCTGAGGGGTGCCCCGCTGGGAGAACAGACTGTGAACTACCTCTGGGTGGAGAGCCCACTCGTGAGATGCCTCGCCCACCCAGCTTAGAGCATCTGCCAGCTGATTGGAGGCTCCTGCCACATGGATGGCTAGGAGATCCGCCTCCAGGCTGCACACGAGGGTCCAAACATGGAGAGCTTCCCTGCACAAGGGCAGGGAGTGCGTCTTGCCCTGCTTGTTGAGGTAGTATATGGTCGTGGTGTTGTCCGTCTGGACTTGGACCACCTGACCCTGAATGTGCAGAGTGAATGCAGTTAGCACCAGCCGAACTGTCCGGAGCTCCAGCAGGTTGATGTAGCATCGGTACTCTTCGGGGGTCCAGAGCCCATGGACTCTGTGATCCTCCAGGTGGGCACCCCAGCCCATGAAAGGGGCATCGGTCGTCAGGATGACCGTCAGCTCTGGGCAGGACAAACGGGATCCCTTCCTGCAGGTGTGCTGGGACCAACCACCAATGGATGGCGTCCCACATCCACTGGGCCACAGTGACCAGCTGGTCAAAGTGACCCCTGTGCTGAGACCACTGGCTGGCCAGCTCCCACTGCAGGGAGCACATTCTCCAGTGGGCCTACCGGACCACACTGGTACAGGCCACCATGTAGCTCAGCAGGCGCAGGAAGTCCTGGTCAGGGTACCATTTTGCCCAACCCGAAATGATCGGGCAAAAGAGGAGAGAGCCTTCACCTGTTCTCCAGGAACCAGGCTCTGGCTCTGCAAGAGTTGAGCTCCGCCCCGGTGAAACTGATCACCTGCAAGGGTACAAGTTCCAACTTGGCCTCATTGACCAGGAAGCCAAGTTCGACACAGGTCTGGAGGGCCAGGTCCCTGGACCGCTCCACCTCCTGCCTGGAGGGATGTGCTATCAGCCAGTCGTCCAGGTAGGGGTTAACCTGGACCCCTCAACACCTCAGGAAAGCTGCCACCACTGCGATGCACTTGGTGAAGACCCTGGGGCTGAGGACAGGCTGAATGGCATGGCCTGGAACTCGAAGAGGGTTCTCTCAATTTGAAAGTAGAGGAAACTTAGGTGAGATGGATGGATCAGGACATGAACAAATGTGTCCTGAAGATCCAGTTAGCAAAACCATATTTTGCTCTAGAGATTGTATGATCCGAGACAGAGATACCATCCTGAAGGTGTGGGACTCGAGAAACTTGTTCAGGTCATGCAGATCTAGAATGGGGTGTCAGCCCCCCCCCCAATCCATTTGGCACCAGGAAGTACCTGGAGACAAGCCGTGGGTGTTCTGGAGGATCCGCGACAGGGACCACGACCTCCTTGCAGAGGAGCTGGGCTACGTCGTCTCTGAGAGCTGACAGAATGCCTGCGGAAAACAAGTCCTCCTGTGGGGAGAGGGCTCAGCAAGGAGGGTACTGCTCGAATTCCAGAGGCAGACCCTGACCTACCACCTCGAGGACCCACCTGTCAGTAGTGACAGTGGACCAGGCGGAAAGGAAGTGGCAGAGCCGGCCCCTCACGGGAGAACCCAGGGGAGGCGTGATACGCATGAGGGAGGACCCCTCATCTCATCACTGAGCAGGCTTGGAGGAGGAGGGCCCAGCTGAGGGGCCACCGGATCCACTCCCTCCTGGCTTACGAACAACTGAGGCCAGTGACTTGGGCAGAGGTCACCAGGCCTGAGCCTGCTGGACAGCCGGTTGCTGGACTGGCTTGGCCACAGGAGTGGAGGTGGACTGAAAAGGGCTTCCGTTTCTGATACTGCTTGGAACCCTTGAGGTCCTTCTGGGCAGATGTCACGGAGTCCAAGGTGGCACTGGACTTCTCGATACATGTGAGGTGGCCCTCGACTTTGGGCCTGAACAGGTAGGTGACAAGGAAAGGGACATCTGCCAGCTTGTGCTGAGTGTCCACCATGAAGGTCGAGATCCTCAGCCAAGCCCTGCAGTGCACTGTCACTGAGGCCACCATGGAGTGCGCACAGGAGTCCCCTATGCCCATGGCAGTCTGGAGCTGTCTGGCCATAGCCCAGCCCTGGTCTCGGACCTTTTTAACCATGGTCTGAAGGGCTGCAGGCAGATGAGGAAGCACCCCATCTAAGGTGCCCTGCAGGGCACAGGAGAAGTGGGCCATGAGGAGGGCCGAGCTCACCTGGCAGAAGCCAAGTGAGGAGGCAGCATAGACCTTCTTAGCTGCATGGTCCAGCTTCCTAGACTCCTTATCAGGCATCTTGTCAACATCCCTGGTGTTGCCGGAGCGCTGGAACACAGAGTCGGCCTCCAGCCTCTCAGTCGACGGGTGCTCTGTGAATCCCGACAGGGATCCGTGGGTACCACATACTTACAGGCCATCCGGGCTGAAGGTGCAAGGTAGGAAGTGGGACACTGCCAGAGCTCCAGGGCACGGATAAGAATGGCTTCTGCCACAGGGAAAGCCTCCATCAGAGAGTCTCCCCGGTCGAGGATCTCAGTCACCGGGTAACAAAACCATTTCTGGATGGGCTCCATCTTCATACCTGTCGACCTGGAGATCAAACAGAGAAGGCCCTTGAAAGAGGATGGACCTTCGTCCATTGAGAGATACCCCATGGACTCCACGTTGACCGGATGGGAATGCAGGGAGGAACCTTCGGACTTTGAAGAGTCGTCAAAGAGCGGTCGACCGCCGAAGTCCTCACTGACCCTCCGTGGATGGTCAGGGGTGACAGTGACCGACAGCCAATGGGGAAGCCCCTTGGCTGCCTGAGACTCCTTAGTCGGAGTGCCGACTGTCAGCTTTTTAGGTGGCAGTTCCACCATGATCGGCGGACAAGCCAAGTCGGTCGAGTCAGGACCATCTTAATCGGTTCCGTCGTCAGAGTTGGTGTCAGCCGTCCGGGTGGCAGCCAGGTGATGGCCGGTGTAGAAACCGGGGTCGGTCTGGCGCTGATAAACACCAACTGTTGCCACATCAAGTCCTCGTAACATCGATGCAACTTTCACCAAAGTCCCTTCTCACCTGAAGAGGACTAAGAATAGCGGTAGCGCCGCTTCCCGTGGTGCCAAGAGCGGGAGCACCAATAACAGCGGGACCGGCTCAACCCATGGGAAGAAGACCAAGACCTCGATGGAACCGGTGGAGGGAGTCGGCGATTGCCGAGGCTCCTCCTGGTCAGGGTCAGGGACCAGAGGCGGCAGGTCAGCAGACTGATCTGTCCCTCCAACGATCTGCATCAGGACCTGGGTCTTAGACAAGGAAGTATCGGCCTCTTCGGTCGACAACTGGTCGGCCGGCTCAAGAAAAATTTCAGCTGGGACTTTGACCAGCGTCTCAGCCAACAGGCCCAACGGGGCTACCATGGAGCCAGCAGCCAAGGCTGAGGATTTGACTGAAGTCAAATCTAGAAGCATGGGAATCGGGGGCCCTCGACCAAGAGTGCTCCTGATCCCACAATTGATGAGTCTTTTCTTTCTTAGACTCTTTTAGATTATATTTGTCGGAGGGTCCCTGACCGAAGGTTGGCAGAGACTGGCACAATTCCTTGAAAGATCCCGTAAAAGTTGAGCCCAGTTGAAGCAGCATGAAGGCAAAAGCTAAGGAAGAATAAGCCATGGCCTGGGCTGCCTCCTCTTCGACGGTCGCAAGCTGCTTAGCAGAGCTCACAGGCGCGGAGACCACCCAACGGGCATGTTTGGATTTGACCGGCAGGTTCTGTTGCACCAGGTGGCCCAGTTTCAGGCAAGCAAGACAGTCCTCCAGGACGGTTGCGTGAAACGAGTGGCAAAAGTTGCAAGCCTGGGGATCGTGGTCGTGCCCCAGGTAGTAGATGCATGTGACATGCAGGTCGGTCCTGTAGATCTCCTGCCCACAAGGGCTCCGGCGGAACCCGAGTGTGGACTTATCTTCCATCTCAGTTGCAATTGAAGATCAAGTTGAGGACAAAACTCGTAAGAGTTGGTTTGGAAGTAATTCCAAAGAATTTAAGCGCTAGGGCCTACTCAACGCAGGAGCAGTAAGGAGGGAACCTGCTTCTTCCAGCGGAAAGGAAGCTCTGGTGTCATGAGGTGGAGCCGAGGGAGTTACCACCCAGGTGGATGGAAGGAGCTAGCTTGAAGACTTTCCGGCACATCTTAAAGGGAAAGGACACTGCCAGAAAGTGTGGACAGAACATCATATCCACATCCCTAGAACATGAGCTTTCCACGTCTAACCCATACGAAACTTAGGTCAAATATACACTTCCCTCTATTAAAATTTACTCAGCTCCCTACTGGCAGGAATTTTCATGGAAGTCCCACAACCGGTACTTTAATACTCCCTCTAGGCTGGCAGAATTCCTTCCGGCACAATTTGGGCACTGCTGGAAGCGGTGCGGAGAAACTTTGGACTCGCACATACACGTTTTCTGGACCTGCCCAGTACTGGACCCCTTTGCAGCAGATCATGGATAGTCTGTACACCCATGTAGGGGCAGAGGCTGTGTTAACACGAGAACTAGTTCTCCTTTCAATCCCACATAGGGATCTTCACATTTCGCGGAGTTCACTTCTATACATATAAATGTTTGCAGCCAAAAAGGCAATCACACACCTTTGGAGACAACCCAGGGCGCCAACGCATATTCAATGGTATCAGATTATAAATGACATGTATGCCCTAGAATGCCTTATAGCAAGGTGTAATGGTAGAATTTCACAGACTGCGATAAGGTGCAGAACTTGGGTGTTTTACATTTCAGAGAAAGATGACTCATTTATCCTTTGACCAATATGAGTGGTCTGGAAGAGGAGGGGGCTCTTGGGTCCCACCCATGTTGTGGGGTAATGGGAACGAACCTTTGTGAGGCTGGAGGGGCCTGGACATAGCTACTTGGGATACTTATCCTTCCTTCATGAGTGCCAAGAACTGAAATATACGTTAGAAGTAAGTGATAGTGTGGATTTATGATGTGCCACTAATGTAAGAAAGACTGTAATTTCTCCTCTCTGGGTGATATGGTGTAGAAACTAATGAATGCTTTCCTATGTGTGCTTCAATAAAAACTGACATTTAAAAAAAAAAAAATAAAAGAGCAGTCAGCACTACGAGCACTAACCTTTAGCTGGGTCACCCCTACATTTTGGAATACTTTCCGTGAATCACTTAAATTGAGCTAATTTTTCAGCCCTTACTATTTTCTTTTTTTAATTTATATTTGTTCCATTTTAAATAAAACACAGAGTGATACAGCTCATGTCAGACATCCATATTAAGATACAGGAGACATTCAATATAGAACAGGATCAGCAGCACAAGCTATCTAGCTAAGGCACTACTTGGTCAATTTTGTACTGATAATTGTAAATGCTATTAAAATACCTTGTAAATTATGTTGCTATACGCTGCTAAAACTGTACTTGTATGAAACTGTTTGTATGCATTGACAGCCTTCAAATTCTGTATACATTTTTATTCTGTTGTTCCTAAACATAGATTTAGTTCTTATTTGTTAGCCTTTCTTCCAAATATGCTGCATCTATTTTTTTTTAATCAGACCTTGTATATTGTTATTTGCCTTATTATCTTCTGTAATGTCTCCTTGTAAATGAGCGTTGCTGAATGGAGCTTTTTTTGTTTTGCTAGTTCAATAAATTATTTCAAGAGTTCCACACCCAAGTGTGGATCTGGTCCCAATTTGCACTTTCTGTGCAAGAACATTTCTTTTTTTACTTACTGTTTACTGCAGTACAGTGTATTATATCAGGCAGTTTCTGCAGACTTCAAAGCTAGCATCTGCTGTAAGAAAAAATTACTCACCTTAGTAATTGCTTTTCTTCTCATGGAGTCTTGCTATATTATAACAATAGCAGTCAGCCACTGCAGCTGAACTGCCCCGGAGAGGAAGGAGTTAACTCCAGAAGATCTGGAGTTCTACAGCACGAGGGCGCTGTGCCCAAAGCTCTATCTGGCAGTTTCAAATGAAACTGTCAGATCTTTACGAAGCCAACATCAAAGGACGGAAAAAGTCTGTGTGGAAAAAACTACACTAGCCTATGGCTACCTACTAGTAGTAATAACAACAATATAAACAACAAAGAAACACCCAGAACCATAATAACAAAGATTGATGGTATTATGGTTCGTTTTACCACCCTTGACAAGCACATATGAACCCCTCTTCCCCCCAAGACTCAAGTCCAAGAAGGGGGCAATAAAAATGACCTAAATGAACAATCTAGATCCCTAACCCAAAGGAAAACAGGGTTAGGAAAACTAAAATGGCATGACACAGTGCTTGCACCAATTTGCCACCTCTACCCAAGTAGGAATTCTGAGAGGGGCAGGAGGGAGGGTGTAGAATATAGCAAGACTCATGAGAAAAAGCAATTACTAAGGTGAGTAATTTTTTCTTCAAACACCATGAAGTCTTGCTATATTATAACAATAGCAGATTACACAGCAGTACCTCCATGGAGGAGGTCAGAACCTACTTAGGAAATAGGCTCTGAAGCACAGCTGTGCAAACCGAACATCTCTCCTGGACTGGATATCCAGGGAATAATGCTTGGTAAAGGTGTGAACTGTCTTCCAGGTAGCAGCTTGACAAATCTCCAGAATAGGAATGTTCTAGCAGCCGCTAGAGACGCAGCCTAGCCCCTGGTGGAGTGGGCCCTCAATCCTGAGGGGGTACTCTACCCAGTTTCTGATGATAAAATTGGATACAAGAGACAATCCACCTTGCAATTGTTCTCTTAGTGGCAGGTTTCTTGCCAACCTCGCCATAGGTAAGAAACAGTTGAGGGATTCAACCCATGACCTCTGGTGCGCTTCTAGATAGTAACTTTTAATGCCCTTTTGACATCCAAGCTGTGCAGTCTCCTCTCACCTGAGGAAGAATGCTCAGTGAAAAATACTGGGAGGGAGATAGATTGATTCAGGTGGAAATCAGAAACCACCTTAGGCAAAAACTTTCTATTAGTCCTAAGGACTACCTTATCTCTGTGGAAAGAGATAAAATCTTCTTCCACTGACAGGGCCTGTAACTCACTTATGCGTCTGGCAGAGGTGATAGCTACTAGAAAAACGGTTTTCCAAGTTAAATACTTGAGTTCTGCTGAAGACAGAGGCTCAAAGGGGGGTTGCATTAACTGAGCAATGCAAATATTCAGGTCCCAGGCGGGAGCTGGTTCCCGAAAGGGAGGGTTAGTGTGAAGTAACCCTTTAAAAAACTTGGAGAACACAGGGTGAGAAGAAAGGGAGGCAGGCTTCCCTGCTGACACAAAAGCAGAGACAGCTGCCAGATGAACCTTCAGGGTAGCTGGTCTAAGGCCTAGGGAATTCAGATGGACCAAATATTCCAGAAGAATGGGAAGATCAGCAGATTCTGGGATAATCTGCCTCAGAGCACCAGATGGAAAACCTCTTCCACTTAGAATTATAAGTGGCTCCTAGTGGAAGGCTTCCTTGAAGCCTTTAAAATATCCATGACACCTTGAGAAAGGTGTAAGTCAGCAATTCTAGCTCCTCAAGAGCCAAGCCTTGAGGTGGAGGGACTTGAGGTCCGGATACCACACTCTCCCTGTGCACAGGCCAGTAAGTCGTGAACTCTGGGCAGGCTCAGGCAGGGTGGACTGCCAGGGACAGGAGCAGAGGGTACCAGGGCTGTCTGGCCCAATCTGGGGCAATCAGAATCACTCTGCAAGGTTGAGATCTGATTTTCACTAGTACCCTGAAAAGGAGAGGAAAGGAGGAAAGGCATACAGGAACTTCCCTTTCCAATCCAACAGAAAGGCATCCAGAGGACTGAGCCCAGAACTGAGGCCTGCAGCAAAAAGAGGAAGTTGGTGGTTGTCTGGGGCGCGAAAAGATCTATCTGAGGAGTGCCCCAACTGGCAAGAACAGACCCCAGTACTTGTGGATTCAGAGCCCATCGTGCTGGCCCTGAGAAATTCTGCTGAGGGCATCCGCCAGCACATTGTCCTTCCCTGGGAGATGAACCGCTATCAGGAGGTGTTCAGGGAATAAGCCAGAGACCACAACTTCATTGCTTCGGTGCACAAGGCTGAAGACCGAGTGCCCTTGCTTGTTGATGTACCACATTGTGGTGGTATTGTCTGTCCTGACTTGAACCACTTTGTTCTGGACAGAATCTGAAAAGACCAAGAGCTAAAAAGACAGCTCTGAGTTCCAGAAGATTGATGTGGAGCAGAGATTCCTGAGGAGACACACTCCTGAGTGGTAAGGTCAGCCTAGGTGAGCCCCCACCCTAACAGGGAGGCATCCGTGGTGAGGGAGGGAGAAATGGGAATGAAGGGAACCCTTGTTTCAGATTGCTTTGATCCTGCCACCAGTGTAAGGCCAGGATCAGGATTGAGTAACTGGGACCAATTTGGTAAGGGGTCCTTCCTCTGAGACCAATAGGCCCTCAAATGGAACTGAATGTCCCTCATCTGGAATCTTGCTCCTGCACAACAGCTGTGGAAGCAGCCATGTGCCCAGAAGTTGCAGAAAATGCCTTGCTGGTCGAGAGACCCGAGGGTAAAGGAGGATGCCAGGGCTGATGAGTCTGTCCACCCTTTCCGACGGAAGAAAGGCCCTGGCTAACCTTGTGTTCAATTCTGCGCCTATGAAAGTTAGGGCCTGAACTGGTTCCAGAACTGACTTTGGTAAGTTTAGCAGAAATCCCAGAGAAGTGAGAAGCTGCTGGTGGCTTGCAAGTGGGATTTCACCTGACCTGGAGACTGACCCACAATGAGCCAGTCGTCCAGGTAGGGAAATACAGCAACCCCTTGCCTTCTTAAATGAGCCACTACTACACGAGACATTTTGTGAATACCCTTTGTGCAGAGGTAAGGTCAAGGGCATTGCCCTGAACTGGTAGTGGCCTGAGGGCAGTTCAACCTGAGGTACTTTCGTGGGAAGGCCTGATCAGAACATGAAAATAGGCATCCTTGAGGTCCAGGGAAGCTAGCCAGTCCCTGGCCTTAGGGAAGGCAATATCATTGCCAGGGTTAACATCTTGAACTTTGGTTTCAACAGATGCTTGTTCAAGTATCTTAAATCCAGAATGGGCGCCATTCTCCTGTCTTTTTGGGGTAAGAAAGTATCTTGAATAAAGCCCCTGCCCTGATGGCAAGGAGGAACCCTTCCACTGCTTTGCAGACCAGAAGAGAAGAAACCTCTGCTTCCAAAGCAAGGGCTTCTGAAGGATTTGCAGGTGGGAAATGCCTGGCTCTCATCTTTGGAAAATATTTGAAGCTGAGAACCAGACCCTGGCCTATTACCTCCAGAACCCATCTGTCCGACTTAGGGACAGCCAGCTCTGGCTGAAATAGGCCAACCTGCCCCCACTGGTACAGGAGAATCGGCCTGGGCACCCCATCCAGAGTGCCTGCTTGCTGTAGCCTTAGGCTGAGGGAGGGGAGGCAGGTCTACTTGCGCCCACGTCTACCCCCTGCCTCTAAAGAAACCTCTCTGAAGACAGCAGAGGAGGTTGAAATTGGTAAAAGGCCTGGAAAGGGTCTGCCCTTACCTCTGGGAGCATGCCTTGTGGCATGGCATGCTTCTCCTTAGCCTGGGCACTTTTGTAGGTAGTTCTGTATTCATCCATCTTTTCATATAATTTTCTGTTTGCTCCCAAACAGAGAATTTCCCACTACAGGAAAATCCATAGCCTTTGACTGAGTATCTTGGGACAGATTAGTGCATCTGAGCCATGCCAACCTACGGAAAGCTACAGAAGTGGCCATGACCCTAGAGGAAACATCATTAACATCAACAGCAGTATGAAATTGAACTTTAGAGGCTTCAATGCCATCAGCAGCCACCTGTTCCAACTCACTAGCCAGCTGGCCATGGGCCTGCTTGCTTAACTGCAATACTGTGTCCCACCTAGATTTCTGATATCAGCCACATAAGCCATATAATTTGCCTGCCTGAGTCCCAAAGAAGCTGCCATATACTGTTTCTTCGCCATGGCATCAATCTTCCTAGAATCCTTATCAGGAGGATGTGAGGCCAGATGAATATTAGCCTTGTCACAGGCTGCAGCTTGTACCACACCTACATGACTACACTGCTCAATAAGGAAGTCTGTATCCGAGCCTGACAAAGTATACCTTCTGTCCATTCTTTTATCTACAGGAGGGACAGAATGAGGATTTTTTAAAATCTTTGTTGTTTGCTTCCTAAATGACTTATGCAAAGGAATAGACAACCTCCTAGACTCTGGAATATCCATCATTTCCACATAATCAGGCTCCTCTTGCTCATCCACAGCCTCCTCTAAAGGAAGCTGGAGGGTTTCTGCAACCTTTTTGTAAAAAATAAAGAAAGAAGGGGACTCAGACAGAATAGGGGATTCTAAAGGTCTGTCTGGAGAAATGCCGGTTCAATGGGCACGCCCAGACCCTCCCAGCCACACATATATTGATCAAATTCCTCCTCCTCCTGTGGTTCATAAAATCCTCAACTTCAAAATCCTGAACCACTGGGACTGAACGAACCAACCTTTACCAACTGTTGGTGGTTCTACAGATCCCTGAGACAGTGACTGGACAATCTGAATGGCTTTAGCTATCTCTGCAGCAGTTGGAGACACAATTCTGGACTCAAACCTCCTGATTTCTTTGTCTTTTACTTGGGACTGGTTCCTCTGAACCAGTCTTCCTTTGCCCGAGAAGTCTAGCCCTGGTCAGAGGGCACTCCCTCTGGTCCAGTGGGTACTGAACGGGCTGCCATCCGGTCAGCGGACTTTTGGCCTCTCGTTCCCTGAGCCGCCCAATCTCTTCTCCAGGGTGGCTGCAGGAAATTTTACACACCTGGCAGTCTGACAGGAGGTGGTCAGCCCCAGACAATAGACACAGTGGTGTGTGGGTCAGCCTTGGCAAAGGCGCCCCACAGACATCACAGTGTTGAAACCCAGTGGGCCCGGTTTTTCTTTGGGTTTCTCAGACATAATGCCAGCCTAACCAAAACTTGCCCTTTGATGGCAGTGCCAGGCAAGACACCCTTATCGGTTCCTAACCGTGTCACGGGTATTTGAAAAAACCGTAATAATTTCGGTTTTTTTAGAACCGATAAGAACCGGGAACCGCACTCTAAAACCCACAGTACAGTTTTAAAAAACAGAAAAAACTAAGCGATTGGTTCAAAACCGAACCGATAATTAATTTTCCACACAGACTTGAATTTTTGTACTTACGGTTACCAGATAGAGCTTTTGAACCGAAATGCGGTAAAATTAATGATTTTTGCCGTTCAAATGAACCGAAAACTGCTCTTTGAACCGAGAATGAACCGAGCTGAAGGAGCTGATCTCCGGAGCGACTGTTCAGTGAAGCGGAGTAAAGAATCTGACAGTTTCATTTGAAACTGCCAGATAGAGCTTTGGGCACAGCGCCCTCGCGCTGTAGAACTCCAGACCTTCTGGAGTTAACTCCTTCCTCTCCGGGGCAGTTCAGCTGCAGTGGCTGACTGCTATTGTTATAATATAGCAAGACTTCATGCAGTTTGAACTAGAAATTCCAGAATCCCCTGCAGCTGACATTACAGCAGGGCTGTAGCAGTTCAGTAGCCTGCAGTGCATATTAACGTTTTGTATAAGCTCTGATCTTTTGTTTGCTGGTCCTGCTGTCCTCTTGGGGCTAAATACAGTCACAGAAGACTGTACTTAGCCCTGGGAGAAAAGTGGGACCAGCAAATGCCTGATCTGAGCTTATAAAATCTCTAACATGCACTGCAGTCTGTTGAATCTCCCATTGTTGCAGCCCTGCTCTGATGTCAGCTGCAGGGGATCATGGAATTCCTAGTTACAGCAAATGTTAGCTTTGAACTTTGCAGATTCAGTCTGCTATTATCTTTATTTTTACCCACACAAAGTGCAAACCGTGACCAGCCCCACAACCCTTCCCCTTTAATGGAATACCTGACTGACAGTATACAGGAAAAGACAGACTTGTTTTGGTCCGAATGGCTACAGTGGGTACTGTACATACTGCCCAAGGTCCTCTCTTTCATCCTATGATCCATCTCGTCTATCAGAAACCCACTCACCACTCCTGCTTATTTATACTTTTTTCGCTTGTGCTCCAAGTTGTGTGTGGCTGTTTGTTTGCTGTATTGTTGAAAACTGCAAACAAAATAAACCCCCCCACAAAAAAAAAAAATCACATTTGAAACAATTTTTTCACTTGGCGTTGCCCCATGATCCTTGCCCTGTTGACAAGCATAATTACCATTACAGCGTACAGAGCGGACTGAGTCTAGTGTAAAACAATACCCCTCCAACTTCTGGTCTCAGATGAGGAGGGAACTGTCTGTGATCTGGGGGAAGAAATGCCAGATGCATTTCAGCGCTAGCTGCTAGGGGCTCCTATCAGAGGGCTGACAGGTGGGAAAAAGAGCAAGTGTCTTCAACTACATGTCTATGGCAGCACTCAAGACCCTTACCTCCCACTGATTAGACCAAGAGGTACCAGATATAGCAGAATGGAAAGAAAGTGCATCACAGGTCTTCAATATAGAACACTTAACGGCCAATCTAAAGCCGTGTTTACACAGCAGTAGCACTTCAGACTGTAGCAGTGCGGTCCCGGTCACCCTGTCTACATGGCCCCTCTCTGTACCACTACTATCTGTGCTGGTGAGAGGCCATACGTCAGGGGGGCCGGACATCTGCTCACCAATGTTGGCGGTGATGTAAATGCACATTTGAATATATATGCCAGAATTATGGCTGTAAATTTCAGTTGGAGAGTTCCAACTGTTGCAGCCCTCAGTTTTTAACAGCAGCTACTTTGCTGCACTCAGGAGACTCTCCTTTTTGTGGGGAAAATATAAAGCTCATTGCACTTGCCGAAAATGGAGACTCATGAATGAGTCTACATTACCTCGGCTGCGCAAGTGCCAAAAGCCATGATTGGAGAGGTTGCAGTGGCATAGACAGTCCACACTGCCATTTAAAGTCACTGTAAGCTACACGCTCCACTCAGCATCCCCAGCTTGACTAAGAATCTGGGAGCATCTTAATTTGCAGCTTACCCTGATCGGGTCAGTGTCTACATAGTCACATTTGCACTAGTGCAACCCAAGCTCATGGGCTACTCCAGTGCAAATGTGACCATGTAAACAGGTCTTAAGACTTATGAAGTTCAGAGAAGCTTGGCAACCCTGGCGTAGGGTACGCCAGTCAGATGGTTACCTAAAAGAACAGATAACCGGGGGGGGGGAGGGGGAGACCTGGTTCTATCTGGTGAGATTATATAACCTCTGGTAGTAGAACAAAAAGCAGCAGAAGTCAGTGGGGAGGGTGGGGGAGCACATACGAGGCCTAAAGTGTCATAAATTACCTTCTGACAACTAACATTCAGACACACACAACTCAGTTGAAATGTTTTTTTATTGGTTTTAACTTTCACTGTTTGCACTGTTAAGACAACACGGCCCAATATTGTTCTGTAAAGCTCTTTAGAGCTAAACATGCCACATAATGTTGGTTAGCACATGGGTACAGTGCATCAGGTAAGCAAAATCATCATAGCTGGAAGTAAATACAAGAAATGGGTTCGAGACATGTATGATTGCTTACAGCTAATCAATATTGTAATAGCCACAGTTGGAGTGTCGAGTAATCACCTGTTGCAACCGGAAAATTACTCCATTCTAAGTACTATAACATGAACTGTAAGACTTTTCTCTGACGTAAAGCGGAGTTAAGAAAAAAAAAAAAAAAAACACAATTCCCCCTCACTGAACCGATTCAAAAAGAAAAAAACCCACTTCATAGTAACATTGTTTCTTCCAAGGGATCCCTCACTATGATTATGTTGCAATTAGTCTGTAGGTCTGAGCTGCCCAGGAGTAGGGATGTTGCAAAATAAAATTTCACCAGCAAAATTGCCGTGAAATCTTGCCGCAATCTCGCCCACCGCAAATGAGCATCTTCTAAAGCTGTCTCATCATGTAGTGGCCGCCCAGCCACTCACTGGACAAATTAAAAAATCCCTAATGTCTAGTGGTCCTCTCTGGCCCGATCATGGCCGAAAACTAAATAACATCCCCTCCCCCCCCCGTTACCCTGCTGTGTCATGTCCCGACTCCCAAATAAGTCTGAATCCCTTATCCAACCTTGTGTAAAAAAAAAAAAAAAGGATAATAATTAATTAAATCCCCAACTCCCTGGTGTCTAGTGAACCCCACCCTGCATCTGACAGCGCCCCCTCCCCGTACCCCAATCAGACCACCAGCAGAGGCCCTCCACTTACCTCCCACGGCCAGTAGCCCAACTAGCTTCAAAGAATGAGCATGTGCTTGTACAAGCTCGCGCTCATTAATTGGATTCAGACAGCCAGCACTCTCACTAATACTGGAGTGTAGTGAGAGCACTGGCTGTCTGACAATGAATGAGCACGTGCTTGTACAAGCACGCGCTCTTTTACTGAAGCGCTCAGCCAGGCTGCCGGCCGTGGAGGTAAGTGGAGGACTGTGCCAGTAGTCCGATCGGGGTACTGGGGGGGCTCTATCTGATGCCAGGGTGGGGTCCATTAGACACCAGGGAGTTGGGGATTTAATTTATTAATTTATTTTTAAACACACAATGTCGATTTGGACTCAGTCAGAAGGGACATGACTCAGGGTAACGGGGGGGGGGGGCCTTATTCAATTTCAGCCATGATCGGCCGCAGGGAGGGACCACTAGACACCAGGGAAGAAAGCTGATCATAGTGGCAAAATTACAGAATTTCACCCGCAACCAATGAATTTCGCCAGTTCGCAGACAAAATTTCGCATTTCGCCCAACGAAATATTTTGCAAAATGCGTGAATTCCACAAAATATTTTGCTGGGTGAGATTTTTCAGTTTCGCACAACACTACCCAGAAGTGGAATTTTATGTAAATTATGGAACTCTGGAATGCAAATTCAAATCTCTGCCACATTGTGGCATTCTACCCTGCCCTCCAACATCAGATTTATTTCAACAGCCAGTGGGTAGTGGCCATTAAGCTTGCTAAACTAACCCCAAGAAGAAATATATATGGAAAAACAAAAAAAACTCCAAAAGATTGGTCCCACAGAACAAACTATGGCAGGCTAAGGTTGTGTAACAAATGACAAGAACTGACTAGGCATTTCAAGTAGTAATGCTCAAGCCAAAATTAAGAGCAAAAATAAGAGCCGATTCCTGGTTCTGAAAGGGGAGGTTGGGTGGGAATGTTAAGCATAGTGAGGGGTCCCTTGGAAGAAACAATATTACTATGGTAAGCCTTTTTTTTCTTCAAACCCCAGGAATCCTAACTATGTTCACTGTTGCAGACTATGAAGCAGTACCTTGGGAGGCTGGGTACAGAACCTATTTAGGGAAGAGGTTCTGCAAGATACCAATGCCAAACCTGGCATCCCTTCTGGACTGCATGTCCAGACAACAGTGTTTTGTTAAGGTGTGTACTGTTTTCCAGGTAGGTGCTTTACAAATTTCTAGCAAGGAGACATCCCTTGCAGCTGCCACAGAGGCACCATGGGTGGAGTGAGCCTTAAGGTGTGATGGCAGCTTGCCAGCTTTGCTGTAACAGAACTGTATGCAAGAGACTATCCAATGAGCAGTAGTTCTCTTGGAGGCTGGTCTACCCTTTCCCATTTCACAATATGTGAGGAACAGCTGTGAGTGGGAAGATCTTTGGTCCTTAGAGTGGTCCAGGTAATAACTAAGTGCTCTCTTAACATTCAGCCTGTGATGTCTCTGCTCACCAGAACTGGATTTTGCTGTGAAGAACTCTGGAAGGGTGATGGACTGGTTCAGGTGAAACTCAGACTCCACCTTAGGGAGAAACTTCCTGTTAGTTCTTAGGACTACCTAGTCCCTGTGGAAGATGCTGTAGTTTGGGTCTGTGCAGAGAGCCTGCAGTTCGCAGACCCATCTGACAGAAGTTACGGCAACCAAGAAAACAGTCTTCCAGGTGACATACTTCAAATCAACAGTAGCCATGGGCTTAAAAGGAAGTTACATGAGCTTTGCTATGCACAGGTTCAAATCCTATGGAGGACTGGGTCCCTAATCAGAGGGTTGTGGTGTAGGAGCCCTTTCAAGAATTTCCTGAAAATGGGATGTGAGGCCACAGTTTTCCTCCTTACCCACAGAGACACAGGTGGATAAACCAGCCAGGTGTTCCTTATGGGTAGAGGGCCCAAGGACTAAGCCCTGAAGGCAGACCAAGTAATCTAGAAAGGTGGACAGGTCTGCCTGTAGAGGGCTGAGCAGATAGGGGCACACCATAGAGAAAATATTTTCCTTCTGTAGGCATAGGTTTCCCTAGTGGCTGATTTCCTAAAGACTCTTAAGGACTTTCAGGACTTCCTCTGAAAGGTGAAAGTCAGAAAACATTAGCTCCTCAAGAACCATGGCTTGAGGCGAAGTGACCTGAGGTTCAGTAAGGTGATTCTGCCCTGCGACATGGTCAACAGGTTGTGCCTCAGTGGGAGATGGATGGGCTTCTTGATGGAGAGAGCCAAAAGAAGGGAATACCAGACCTGCCTGCCCCAATCTGGAGCACCAGTATCATGGTGGCTGACTGGCTCCTCAGCTTCAACACCACCTTCAGCAAGAGGGAAAAGGGAGGGAAGGTGTACAGGAATGTTCCTGATCAGTCCAGGGTCAGAGCACCCACTGGGACTGAGCCCACTGCTGGAGGCCTGCAACAAAAAATAAAGGAAGCTGGTCATTCTCCCTGGAAGCAAACAGGTCTATCTCTGGTGTGCCCTACCTTCCAAACACTGTGGTCAGTACCTGCTCGTTCAGGGACCATTCGTGATGTCCCTGGCTGATCCCGCTGAGGGAACCTGCCAGAACACTGTCCTTCCCAGGCAGGTAAACTGCTGAGAGCTGCACTTCTCAGAGTTTTATTTAACTCTAAAAATTGATTAGCATTTTGATCATAAAAGTGCTAAAGCTTTGTGAAAATGAATAGCTCTTGCCTCACTGTGTTTAACACAGCACTTCTAGAAAATCTATATAAATACTTTCTGTACAGTTAGTATCATCCCAAGAAAAAAAAACTGCTAATCAATTATTTAAAACCCTGGCTGCACTTCTAAGGAATAAGCCAGATTCCAGATTGTCACTACTTCTGCACACAGCTTTGAAGATCTTGTACCCCCTTGTTTGTTCATGTAATTCATGGTGGTGGTGTTGTCTGTCCTGACTTGGACTGACTGACTTCTGACATGTGGAGCAGAAGACTGAAGAGCCAGGTAGACAGCCCTGAGTTCCAGAAGATTTATATGCTCCTGAGATTTCTGGAGAGACCAAACTCCATTTACAGTCAGGTTGTCCAGATGAACTCCACAGCCTAGGAGCGAGGCATATTTTGTTAAAATAACTGTGGAAAACTTCTGCTGGAAAAGCACTCTTACCATGAGGTTGCCTTCTTCATTCCACCAGTCCACAGTTCTTAACAGGCTTTGACACATACACAAGCCTTGAGAGGGGGTTTTGTTTTTGGGACCAGTGGGCCCTTCAGTGGTACTGAATATCTTCATTTGAAATGTGGCTCCTGCCACCACAGCCATGGAGGAGGTCATGGCTTAACAGCTGGAGAAAGTGTCTTGCTGGCCTGGGCTGGCCCAGGACAAAGGACTTTGCCATATCCTTAAAGAACTGGTGACACATTCAGGTGAACT
The DNA here is from genome assembly GCA_016271365.2 of Neoceratodus forsteri. NCBI lineage: Eukaryota > Metazoa > Chordata > Ceratodontiformes > Ceratodontidae > Neoceratodus > Neoceratodus forsteri. The sequence continues at coordinate 1,633,078,580 of CM028131.1, read as the reverse complement.
TTAACAAAACGTAATATTTAGACATAGTCCAGCTTGTATTTCCCATTAGTGCTGTATTCCTCCTCCCCATTATTTATTACTGAGGTCATCTGCATTTAAACAGGATCTTTACTCCTGAAGAGTTAATCTATTCCTGCTGCTTTCTCCCTACCTGAGGTCATAGAGCACTGTTTATGATCTCACAGTTACTCCCATGGCAATGATTTGTGATGTCACAAATACAGGTTACTCACCTGTAACAGGAGTTCTAGGAATGGTATATGTTGTTCATCCACACTGTCTGGCAGGTTCCTTGCCGCTTTAAATCTTGCCGGAAGGTCTTCAAGCTGGCTCCTCCCACCCACCCGGGTGGTAAAACTCTGGGCTCCGCCCCATGACGCCAGATCTGGCCCGCTGGAAGCTCAGGTTTGCATCAAGCCAGGAGGTCGAGGAATGTAGGGATGAACAACATATACCATTCCTAGAACTCCTGTTACAGGTGAGTAACCTGTATTTCTAGGGACATGGATATGTTGTTCATCCACACTGTCTGGCGGACTCTCAGCAGTTCTCCAGGAGGAGGGAGGCAAGCACACCCCCTACTTAGGGAATAAAGACTGGAGAACCGAGGCCCCAAAACCAGCATCCCGGCGTGACTCAAGGTCGATGTGGTAATGGGTAATGAAGGTGTGTGCTGACTTCCAGGTAGCAGCCCTGCAGATTTCCTGGATAGGGACGTCCCTGGAAGCAGCCACCGATGCAGCAGTATGGCGGGTAGAATGAGCTCTTATCCCTCTGGGAGGCTCCATGCCCGCCAACTTGTAGCAGAGATCTATGCAGGAGGTGACCCACCTGCTTATCGTCCGCTTGGCTGCGGTCTGCCAGGTGCGGCTTCAGCGTAGGTGACAAACAGCTGGCGAACCTCTCCCCGAATTTCAGCCGTGCACTCCTTATAATAAGCGAGCGCCCTTCTAGGATCCAAAGTATGGAGCCTGTATTCGGCCTCCGAGGTGTGATTGGGGTAGAACACCGGCAGAGTCAACACCTGGTTAAGGTGAAACTCCGACACCACCTTCGGAAGGAATTTCGGGTGGGGGCACAGGACAACCTTGTCCCTGTGGAAGACCAGGTAAGGAGACTCAATGCAGAGCGCCTGGAGTTCTCCCATCCTTCTGGCTGACGTGATAGCCACCAAGAAGGCGGTCTTCCACGACAGGTGAGAGTTCACACTTGTGCATTGGTTCGAATGGCTTGCCCATGAGCTTTGCCAGTACCAGCAGTAAATCCCACGGAGGTGGAGGTTCTCGCACCGGAGGGGAAATGTGATCAAGGCCTTTGAAAAAGCGCCAGACCACCTTCTCCTGCGCCACCGACTGCTCCCCGGCCCGCGCCCGGTAAGCAGAGATGGCTGCCAGGTGCACCCTTAGGGTCGTCGACCTAAGCCTCTGACTAGAAAGGGACCATAAATAGTCCAAGATGCTTGCCAAAGGACAGGAGGAAGGGTCCAAGCCCTTGCCCTGACACCAAATGGAAAATCTCTTCCATTTGAAGGCAGATAGCATTTCCTGGTCGACTCATACGGGACGCCTCAACAACACTGAGGACCTCGCCGGAAAGACCCAAGGCCTGGAACTCTAGCCGCCAGGAACCCGGCCGCTCAGGTGCAGGGATTGAAGGTCCGGATGGAACACCTTCCCTGACTGACTGAGAGCAGGTCAGGCGAGCTGGAAGCTGCCTCGGAGCCTGGAGCTGAGGCTGAGGAGATCTGGGTACCAGAACTGGCAGGGCCAGTCTGGGGCTATCAGAATCACCTGCGCTTGTCCCTCCTTGCTTTGAGAAGCACCTTGTGAATCAAGGGAAATGGGGGAAAGGCGTAGAAGAGGCCCGGGGTCCACAGCCTCGAGAAGGCATCCCCCTGCAGCGAGCCCTGCTGAGGGGGGCGGGCATGAAACAGCCTCAGCTTCACATTCTCCCTGGAGGCAAACAGGTCCACCTGAGGTGTGCCCCAATGGGAGAACAGATCTTGTACTACCTCCGGCAGGAGAGACCACTCGTGAGATGCAGCCCCTATCCGGCTTAGGGCATCGGCCAGGGTGTTGGAGGCTCCTGTCACATGAATGGCTAGGAGATCCGCCTCCAGGCTGCGCACGAGTGACCAAATGCGGAGAGCTTCCTTGCATAGGAGCATGGAACGCGTCCCGCCCTGGCGGTTTAGGTAGTACATGGTCGTGGTATTGTCCGTCTGGACTCGGACCACTTGACCCCGGAGAAACGGAGCAAAGGCGGTGAGAGCTAGGCGGACCGCTCTGTGCTCCAGCAGGTTGATGTGGCATCGGGACTCCCGCAGGGACCAGAGACCGTGGGCCCGGTGTTCCCCCAGATGGGCACCCCAACCCATCAGAGAGGCATCGGTCGATAGAGAGACTGTCGGCTCGGGGCGGACAAACAGGATGCCCTCCTGCAGATGAGAGATGGAACGGTCCACCACCGGAGAGCTGCCCATCTCCTGGATCACCATCACTAGCTGGTCCAATGGATCGCAGCGCCAGACCACTGGCTGGCCAGTCCCCACTGAAGGGGGCGATGTGCCAGCGCGCCCAATGGACCACGCTGGTACAGGCCGCCATGAGACCCAGGAGGCGAGGAAGTCCCGGCAGAGCGATTGCCCAACCAGAAATGATTGGGCAAAGGAGGTAAGAACTGCCCTGTCCGCCGTGGAGCCGTGCTCTGGCTCAAGAGAGTGAGCCTGCCCCGATAAACAGAATCACCTGCTTCGCTCGAGTCTCGACTTGGCCTCGTTGATGAGAAGGCCGATTTGAGAGCAAACCTGGAGGGCCAGATCTCTGACCGGCTCCACCTCCTGTCTGGAGGGGGCTGCTATCAGCCAATCGTCCAGGTAAGTGGCACACCCCGACCGGCATCAAGAGGAAAGCTGTCACCACTGCCATGCATTTGGTGAAGACCCTGGGAGCTGGAGACAGGCCGAATGGCATGGCTCGAACTCGAAAGGGATCCTCCGTCCGAAAGCCGGGCAATCTCCGGCGTGACGGACGGATAGGGACGTGAAAGAACGCGCCCTGCAGGTCCAGAGAGACAGAACCACATGCCGTGTTCCAGGGATGGTATTATCTGAGCCAGAGTGACCATCCTGAAGGTTCGAGACCTTAGGAACTTGTTCAGGTCGTGTAGGTCGAGAATGGGGCGCCAGCCCCCCGTCCGTTTCGGAACCAGGAAGTACCTGGACACAAACCCCGGGTCTGAGGGAGGGTCCGCCACCTCCCTGATCACCTCCTTTTGGAGGAGGAGAGCGATGTCGGCCCGATGAGCCGACAGTGAGGCTGCGGACCCTGAGGCCCCAGGGGCGGACGTCTTGAAGGGCGGGCCTGCTCAATTTAGGCAGGCTTTTTCCCACCACTCTCCAGCACCCACCTGTCCGTGATAATAACGGACCAGGTGGAAAGGAAGTGCCGAGCCATCTCTGTCGGGGAACCTGGGAGTGAGGTGACGGGGTTGGAGGCGACACCCCTCAGCCCGTCACTGGGCAAGCTTGGAGGAGGGACCAGCCGAGGGACCTCCTGGGCCTTTACCTCCCTGCTTCCTGTTGGAGGAAGCCCGGGCTTGGGTTTGGGATGCCAAGCCCGAGCCTGCTGGCCCTGACGTTGCTGGGCCGGACGCGCGGGGGTGCAGAAGGACGAAAGGGCTTAGGCTGTGGTTTGCAGCCTTTATCCTTCTGAGCGGAAGAGACCGAGTCCAAGGTAGCATTGGACTTCTCGATCCTCTGCAGGTGACCTTCCACCCCAGGGCCGAAGAGGTCAGTCTCCAAAAAGGGAACATCCGCCAACTTGTGCTGGGTATCCGAAGTAAAGGTGGATATCCTCAGCCAAGCCCGACGACGCACAGCCACTGCGGCCGCCACAGACCTGGCACTTGAGTCCCCAATGTCTAAAGCAGTCTGGAGCTGCTGTTTGGCCACTGCCCTGCCCTGGTCCCGCACCTGCCTGACCGTGGTCTGCAGATCCGCGGGAAGATGAGGGACGACTCATCCAGGAGCCCAACAGGGCATGAGAGAAATGTGCCATGAGGACGGCCTAAACTGGCCTGGCGAAGGCCGAGGGAGGACGCAGCATAGACTTTTCGCCCGCATAGTCCAATTTCTTGGACCTTGTCGGAGGTTTGTCCACATCCTTTAGCGCTCGCACGCCGGAAACGCTGTCGGTAACCAACCCCTCGGCCGAGGGTGTTCCGAAAACCGGACAGGGAACCGGTAGGGACCGTGATACTCCTGGCCATCCTGGCCAAAGGCGCAGGACAGGAAGCAGGGCGCGCAGAGCTCCAAGGCTGGGCTCACTATGGCCTCGCCACCGGAAAGGCCTCCGTGGAATCCTCGTCCAGAATCTCCGTGAGGGATATCTGGCCCGCTTAGAACGTGGTTATGAGCTCATCCCGTGGACTCGAGATGAGCCGAAGCAATCCCAGGGAAGGACGAAGGGCTATCGCCCACCGACTGTCCTCCTGAGGACTCCAAGTCCATTCGCTTGGAGAAAGGGAGGAATCATCTTCGGACTGGAAGAGTCCTCAAAGAGCTGCCTCGGGCCTGAGCCACCCTCCACTTGCCGAGGTCGATCGGGAGTGAGGGTGACAGACAGCCTATGGGGCAGTCCCTGGGCCGACCGAGAATTTTTGGTCGGAGCCCCCAACCAATGGCTGTGGAGGCGGAGGTTCCACCGAATCGTGGGCAGCTGGTTTGGCCGAACAACCGCCTGGGAACAGGCCTCGGATAAAACGAGGGTTGTTTCGCCGGCCCGGTGACAGCCACTTAATGGCTGGGAAGACGACGGCGCCGCTTATTCCCCGGTCAGAAGGAGCTGTTGCTATGTGAGTTCTCATATCTTCGAACATGCAACTGCCGAAGCCTCGTCCGGAGGAGGAGGAGGAAGAGGATCGATATGCGAGCGCCGAGGACCGAGACCGCCTTTGGCGCGGGATCGGCTGGACCGCAAGAAGTCCGAGACCGGCTTTGCCGAGGGACGCAAAGGGAGGTGTCGCTGGGAACCGCACCGGTTCAGAAGATTCAATCAAGGCTCGAACCAGAGGCACAGACGAGCCGACGGGTCCTCAACTCCACCGGGGAACTGGAGAGAGGATTCTGGCTTCTCCAGCCGACAACTCATCAAGTCGGGTCGAGAAAAATCTCGACCCGCGCAATGGGAGTCTCGGTCCAGCTGGCCTGGCGGGACACCGTGAGACCAGTGGTCAGGGCGAAGTCGCATCAAGTCGACGGCCGACAACTCGGGAGAGGGATCTTTCCTGGCTCCCAAGAGCGCCGACGGTGAGACTTACCTTGTCTTCTTTGGACCGAGAAAGCGGTCCAGAAGAAGTTGGACCCTCACCTTTAGTCGAGAGGGTCGGACAAAGCTCCTTAAAAGAAGCTGAATAAGAGGCACCGAGAGAGAGCGGGACAAATGCCGCAGCCGAGGTAGAAGCGGCCCGCGCCGCCTCTCTTCGAGGGACGATCATCTGCTCGAGCTGATTGTCCAAGCCCGCGACCGACACCGCCAACCGGCCTCTTTGACTTTACCGGAGGAAATCGCTTGGGACGCCCCAGTTGTAAACGGGCAACGGTCTTCAGGGCGTGGGCGAAAAAGAAGAGCACAGGTCGCAGCCCGCGGGTCGTGCTCAAGGCCCGGCAGACGACGACGTGGAGTGCGGATCCGTCTCGACATCTTCTGCCCGCAGCGGGTATTCCGGAAACCGAGTCGACGGTCCATCGCAGCCGCGAGGGAGAGAAGACCAAGTCTTTTAGCAAAACTTTTAATTTCGAAAATTTCAAGAATTAGGAACCAGTCTTATACGCAGAGCGTATGAGGAAACCTGAGCTTCCAAGCGGTAAGGAAGATCTGGCGTCATGGGGCGGAGCCGAGAGTTTTACCACCCGGGTGGGTGGGAGGAGCCAGCTTGAAGACCTTCCGGCAAGATTTAAAGCGGCAAGGAACCTGTCAGACAGTGTGGATGAACAACATATCCATGTCCCTAGAACAGAGGATTATGACTTGGGAGTAGGGAGTAAGCTACAGAGAGATGAACTCAGAATAAACTCTAAGGGACAATGATCAAACTTGTACACATTTCCTTATTAATAAATTATGGGGAGGAGAAATATATAAATTATAAATGGAATGCAAGCAGAACTGTACCTAATTATTATGTTTTTTTAAAGTTTTCTTTGAGGCGTCAGTAATTCTTTAAGACTTTTCACCCTGTCCTGAGGCAGGACAGCTCTCCCTTGGAGAGCATCCAACTCTGTTTCTATGAACCCCAGTACTTGAACTGGCTCTATCTGGGACTTCTGGTCATTTATGAGGAACGCCAGCCCTTCCAGGGTGCTCTGGGTCAAGAGGAGAGAGGTCTTAGCCTGCTGATGTGACCGTCCTGTGACTAGCCAGTCATCAAGGTAGGGGAAAACCTGCACTCCTTGTCTTCTGAGGTGTGCTGCCACCACGGCTAAGCACTTTTTGAACACCCTGGGAGCTAAGAAGAGACCAAAGGGGAAGTCTGAGAACTGACAGTGACCAGTTCCTACCCTAAACATACTTCCTGTGAGTGGGTCTGACTGGAATATGAAAATAGGCATCTTTCTTCAGGTCCAGAGAGCCCAGCCAGCCTCCTTGTCGAGGGGATGGTATCACTGTAGCCAGTATTACCATCCTGAACTTTTCCTTTTTCAACTGTTTGGTTATCCGAGATCCAAAATGGGTCACCACTCCCCAGTTTTCTTGTCAGCAAGAAAGTACCTTGAGTAAAGGTCCTTTCCCCTCTGAGAGGGGAGGCCTCTTTCTGCTGCTTCTGCCTGCAGCAACCTTTTGACCTCTAACTCCAGCAGGATTTTTTTTGCTGGAGTGGGAGGTGTGACATTTCAGCAAACCTGCAGTCTGGGGAATTCCTTGAACTGCAGTGTGAGCCCCAGGCTCACCACTTCCAGGACCCACTTGTCTGTGGAGATGTTTTTCCACTCCTGGAAGAAGACAGCCAACCTTCCCCCACTGGTAATGGATGAGAGACTCCTTGTCAGGAGTTGAGCCTCAGGTGCTGGGGCTGAGTCAGCCCATCTGCAGCCTCTTTTGCCCCTGAAGAAACCTCTCATCGTAGAGAAATCGTAAGGGAGGAAACCGCAGGGAAAGTAACCCCTATCCCTACCTCCCCTTCTACGGGGCCTATATGAAGTAGAGGCCTTTTCTTTCTTGGTGGTACTTTTATAGGTGGCTTTGTACTCCTGCATCTTTTTCATATACGTATGTAGTTATGTATTTAGTTATTTATTTTAAAGTTCGGTATTCAGGAGAGGCACACTGAGCCGAGGCTTATTTCCAGGTGCAAACCAGGTGGAAGGGGAGGAGGGGAAAACAAAGTATACAAGTAAAATAAACAGCAAAAATATGTCTAATACAAATAACAGGAAGAAAAACGAATAAAGTAACAAGGAGTGGTAACAATATGTGGTTATAGCACAATACAAAAAAGCAATATCCAGGAGCTGTGACGAATGCATAATGAACATAAGGATAAGTAACCTAGGAGAAAACAGTACTGTAGGTGGGTCAGATATCCTGCTGAGCTTAAAGAAAGCTAGTAGTGGCATGGGGAACTAGGTAGAGGAGCATGCCTCTGTCTTGTAACCAGATAAAGAGTTACCCTCACAGGGGCAATCCATGGCTTTCGTCTGCATATCCTGGGACAGATTTGTAATCCTGAGCCAGGCAAACCTTCTTAGGAAAACAGCATGGGCCACACGTGACCCTGGAGGCCGTGTCATTGGCATCCACTACCATATGGAACTGGTATTTAGTTGCATGCAGGGCTGATTTTGCAGTATCTGCTAAATCCTGAGCCAGATCCCCGGAGCCTTTGTCACTTCAGGACACGATAGAGCTCCAGACAGCTTTCTGGTACTGGACCGTATAAGCCATACAGGCAGCCTACCTAAGTAGCAAACAGGCAGAAGTGTAAATCTTCTTTAACATACTATCCAGCTTTCTGGAGTGTTTGTCTGGGGGCTGGATAGAGGGAGGACCTTAGCCTTATCACAGGCTGCAGCCTGCACTACCCCTTTGTGGTCAAGGTGGCAACAGAGGTATTCAGCACTCTGGCTGTCAACTGGTACTTCTTTTCAGTTTTTTTGTTAATGCCCAGGGTGGAAGTGGGAGACTGTAATAATTTACAGGTTGCCTTTTTAAGGGGCTTATGCACTGAAAGAAGAAACCTTTTTAATTGGGGTTAGACCCATCATGTCCAAAAACTCCACCACCTCCTCATCCTCCATAGTCTCTTGGGTGGAAAGGTTGAGGGTGTTGACCATCTGCCTCACAAATTAATCGTGGGAGGACAAATCCTCCTGGCCCCGTGAAGGGGAATGAATTCCTGTTCTGGGGAGCCATTAGGCTCTATGGGTTCTCCTTCCTCTTCCTCCTCATCATAGTAAAACTTGTCCCCAAAGTCCTCTCAAACCAGGGAGGAACCTGGAACCAGAGGAGGAACCAACATGTCCCATAAGCGATCCCATGGCTTGAAAAGCCTGGAAAAATTGACAAGCCTTAGCCATATCCTCCATGGAGGGTATTTTAGGTCTGTCCACTGACATTTCCTTTCCTTCTTCAGGAGAAGGGGCAGCAACATGTTTTTCTTTTTGTTTTTTTTCCTTAGTAGGAACAGATTCTAGAACCTACTCAGAGGGTCTTTTATGCTTGCTTACATCAGGGTTCCCTCTTGCAAGAGCCCTAGACTCTAGAGCATCTTTGACAGGTCTTTGTTTTTGCTTGCTATCAGATGAAGGACCCTAATCAGTGTGCTTAGGTGAAATAGAGGCAGACTGAGAAGCCACTATAATTTTTAGTTTCTTAGCCCTCTTTCTTAACAGTTTTAGGGCAAAACTTACTGCAGAGTTCAGAATCAGAAAAAGGGTGCTCAGGACCCGGGCACGTTAAACACAAATCATGGCACTCCACCTTAGCCAATAGAATATAGCATTTTAAACAATTTTTAAAACTAGTAGGACCTGTTTTCTTTTTGGGCATGTCAGACATGCCATACACGTCAAGATCCCAGGAAAAAAACAGTTCCCAACAGTGAAAAACAGAAATCTGTGGTTCGGTTCCTAAATAATAAGTGAAGCACTAATAAAACGCCCTTTTTTTGTGAGATTTTAAAAAAATACAACAGTGCACCTTGGTTACCAGAGGATGGAAAACTGAGGCAAAAACAGAATTAAAGGATTAAATATTAAGACAGAAAAGAGCAAAAAAATAACTTTGTGCAGTTGAAAAACAAGAGAAACAAAATGTAACTAAAAGAGTTTTTTCTCTGGTTGCTGGGACACATTAGAGAGCTGGAGAAAGTTGCTAAAATAGTACAGGAAAACCAGAAAATATGCCAAACTAATCAAAATGGTAAAGTGAAAAAGTAAATGGAATACTTGCATAAATAATAAAACCGATCAACTTCATGCAAGAGGAAGAGAGCTCTTTGGGGCGACCTTCTTCCTAAGGCGGAGAAATAAATCTGACATTGGAGGGCAGGGTAGAATGCCATCACACAGCTGAAATTTGAATTTGCATTTCAGAGTTCCATAATTTGCATAAAATTCCACCCTCTAGGGCAGCTCAGACCTTCAGGCTAACTGCAACAGTAAGCATAGTGAGGGATTCCCGGGGTTTGAAGTATGTTTACTGTCAATACCTCCTGCCTCATGTGCCCTGAAGGACTGCTCAGCAGAAGTATGTCTGCACCACTTGTCAGTTCATTACTTACTTCTGTGCCATGCTTTCGTGTTGCCTGTGACCCAAGAGTTCTGATCTTCTCTCGGTAAAGCTGGGCAGCTCGACTGTTATACTTGGCATTAGTGTCATTGGTGGTACAGCCATGTTGCTGGAAAAAAGAACTCTGTGGGGAAAAACAACAGAAAGATCATATACCGACTGTAAAGGGGGGGCATAAGACTCTGCACTGGGCCTTTTCTTTTTTTTTTTTAAACTCTATTTATCCTGCCTTCCTACCTCGGTGTCCACTCCTTCAGACTGCTCATGCCCTCCAGAGCACTGCTCCAGGATCTGCCCCTAGAGTGCTTCTTCCTCCCTCCTATCCTGCACAGCGGGGTCTGTCCCGGAATTGGTGGTCCTGGGTGGAACAGTCGTCATCTAGGACCACCGAGGGGATTATCTGTTTTTCTCTACTCCCCTCTAGCCCAGCCCCTGAGCGCGGCGCCAGGGCCGAGCGTCCGAGAGGCGACATGCTGACACATCTCTCCAAGCGTCCGACCAGCATCCCCCTCCCCGACTCCGTGAGCGGAGCCACCAGCCCCTCGAGAGCCCGTGTTCCCACGGCTCTCTCAGGATGTCGGGTGCATACTGCACCCCTGGTATCCCACCCCTGAAGGAGGACAGCATCCGTTGGGATGCTCAATCCTCCCTCTCCCGGCTGATCCCACCGACCCGAGTCCATTCCCGAACCCGGGTCACCGGCGTGGTGCGAGGTGTGGCGTCCAGCGCCTCAACCCTCAGCGCCACCGGGCCGGCCCTGGGCCTTTTCTTTTTTGTTTACCATTTACTTACATAGGTTAGCCCAGCTTGGAGTCAGTATCTCATTTTTCCCTGGTGTCATGTTTGTACCCAATGTTATGGCTAGGAGGGACTGAATCCTGTTGATGCAACACTTCATCCCAAAAACTGTGATTACATAACCACACTGCTTCTATTAGAAGTCTGCTCCAGTGCTCTCGCCATCTCTCAAACTAATGCGCAGTCACGTTTACCCAGCCCCTCCCTGCACTGAGGCAAGCCGTGCTGGAGTGGGGCCATGTAAGTATGGGGGTGGGTGGTAACTACAGCCTGGAGCTTACGGAGCAACTGGCGCTATTCAGTAATCAAAACTTGTACTAATTAGCTTACATCATGAAAGCAAAACCAGTTTTGATTACCGGTGTGACAGACATACTGCAAGGCAATTATAAAGCAGTTGTCAAGCTATGAAACAGGAGTAATTTCAGGAGGTTTCATTTACCAGCAATATGACCATGCCATCTGCAGTATAGTCCAGTGAATCCTGAAAGTTTCTGAAGATGGTAGTTTGCCTCCAAATTACTTACTTTTCCTTGGAAGCTGAACCAAACATAAAGGGCAGAGGAGTATTCTGGGAGTGTCCCCTTTGTGAGCTGGAGCAAGTGATGCATCCTGTCCACATAGCTGCTTACAGTGCTTACTCCAAACGGTTTCCCCAAGTTGTAAGCAGATCGGGATGAGAGGAGTGAAGACCAACTTATCTCAATCAGAAAAGTATCTACATGCCCGCATTGGCAACGCAGCAACTTGACTGTTTGAGTTGCTGTGGTGAAAATGCTACCACATAGAAAGGACTAAAGTGAGTCAGAGGCTGTGGTGGAATCCAAATCTGGCATCCAGAGACTTTATAAATTAGATCACCAATTTAAATCAGGCCCAGGACGGCAGTGGTCGAACCAAGAACCAGTCAATGTTGAAGGCAGTCTAGAAAATGAGTACAGCTAAGGTTAGCTGATACTAGGGGTTGGGGGGTGCATGGAGTGATAGAGCCCAAAGTCTCAGTTATGACTACGGGGAGGTCTGTAGCATAATAAATAGACTTTCACCCCCAAGAGAAACAAGACCCCCCACTCCAGAATCAAGAACCCACTAAAATATATATTTTTTCAATAATACACTGTGGTTCACTTGGCAGTCTTTACACTAAAGAGATCAGCATGGTTGAAACAGTCTCTAACCTTGTAGAGATAGTCCCTGCAGTTCACTGCTAGCAGGCATTATTAAAGATGTGTGGGAAAATGTGACCCAAGGTCATCAGAAGAGTGAGGAATTCAATGACTCTGGTGTGAGTGGTGTGGTGTGGTGCGTGTCTTGGGGGAGTAATAACTAACACGCACCCTCCAATAGTGCCTTTAGAACTCAGAAGATTCTACTACTTAACTCTGAAGCAAAGTGGCCACCTCAGAGTGGGTGAACTAAGAAAGAAAGACAAAACATACAAGCTGTACTCACAGCATTTGCATTTCCTCCAACCTGCATGCACCTCAGCTGAAACCAAGACCAGTTGGAATCAAGCTCTGTGGATCTGCGGAAGAAATACAAAACAGTTAGATCGCCTTTAAAATCAGCTATTTAATGCTTCCATTACTAATCAGAAAGGTGCACAAGCTTCCATTACTAATGACTGAGGTGTAAAACTGAAAAACTGAAACTTGCAGGCTCTGTGGCACAGAGCGAGGGAGAATAACTCTGGGATACTGGTGACTCGGGTTCATGCTCTTAGCCTGGAACATCAGGAGCAGAGGCTGGCAGGGAGGGCTCAAGAGCATCCTCTGCACACTCCGGGGGGGGGGGGGGTTACGCGCTGCAGCACTCTACAGAGGCTCCTGGTGGCGGAATGGTGCAGGTGTCTGATGGCATGGGTGACCACGCACAGTCAAGCACCCCCAGGTCAGTCGCAGTGTGCACAAGCATATAGGAGGATGGGGAGAAAATGCTGGAAGTATCATATGGGTATGCCAGATGATAGTCTTGCAGCCCCTCTCCACGCCAAACGCCAGCTAAGCACACCAGTTTCGACACCCCACATCAGCGTCTTGTGTGCATAAGTTCACCCCTGCAGTTGCAGAAAGGCCCTTGGCCGGGACAAGCACGCCAAACGAGGACAAAGAAGATGGAGGATCAGGTGTTAGCTCTTCTACGATGACAGTGAGGGAGGCCCCTGGCAGGGATAAGCCAATCTGAAGAGATTGCTGTGGTCTGTACTGGTCCTCGAGTACCTGGCAGCAAGGGGGAGTCAGGCGGGAAGTAGTGGCATGGAGGCCCAAAGTAGTGAGGAATATAAAGACAACGGGCAAAAAAAAAAAAAAAAAAAATGAAAAGCTAAGAATAACTGGAAGTTAAAGGGAGTCACATACATATATACATATGAATTTGCCAGCAGATAAAGGCCTTACATCTAGTCTGCCCAGGAGTACAGCGTCCCCCTCCCTATATCCTTCATACGCTCCCCCAACCATCCCCTTCCCTCCTCCTCGCCCTCTTTGCCTGTGACTTCACCCATCACCCTGTCCCATCCCCTCTTGGAGCTGTCCACCATCTTCAGGGATACCACCTCCACTGGCAGCTCTTTTCACTTGGGCCCCACCCTCTTGGTGAACAGGTGCCTCCTGATTTACCTCCTGAACAATCCTCCCAGCAGCTTTCGGTTGTGCCCCCTAGTGGTCTTGTTCCTATTAAGGCAGAAGAGGTCCTTCATGCTCATCTTGTTTATGACATTCAGGTACTTGAAGATCTCAATCATGTCATCCCCCCCCTCCTCAAGAGAGTACCTGCTGAGCGCCCCGAGCCCCTCATCACAGGCGTTACCCTGCTGGCCCTGGATCATCTTGGCTGCCCTTAAAATCAGCCTGTTCACAGACGACACCAAGCTCTGTGGGATGGAGTACACGGACGAGAGAAAACAGGAACTCAGGGAGGACCTGGCTAGGCTAAAAAAGTGGTCTGGCATTTGGCAACTGGGGTTCAATGTTAAAAAGTGTAAAGACATGCACCTTCGGGTAAAGAATTCAGGTACCAAATACTTGCTGGGTGCTCGGCAGGTAGCCAGGATGGAGGAAGTAAAGGTAAATGAGTAAAGGACCTAGGAGTAATTATCACGAGAGACCTGAAACATGAGCACACTGCAGAAGAGCAGCAGCCAAAGCAAATCAGATGCTGGGCTGCCTAACCGCAGCTTCTGAGAATCCCCACCTCCTTCAAACCACCACATTCCATCTTTCGGATGAGACGTTAAACCGAGGTCCCATCTGCCTGGATTGGTGGTAGTTCAGGTGGATGTTAAAGATCCCATGGCACTTCTCGAAAAAGAGTAGGGGAATTTCCCCGGTGTCCTGGCCAAATTTCCCTCATTCACTCAAAATACCACCAACAGCTTAATCTGGTTCAAGGTCAGTTGGCATTCATCTGTATCCCCCTTCCCCTGGTTGTGCCTGAAAATAGGCAGGATTTGTCTAGTGCACTTACCCGGTCAACAAAAACTAAATAAAAATGTCCTGCAACCAGCTCCAGACACATCCCACAAGTTTAGCCCCCACCTCCAGGTCGTCCAGCTTTGTGACCAGTTTCCTAAGAGGCACAGAAGTCAGGGGTGGAGTTAGGGTGGGGAAGGAGGTGCAGTTAGGGCAAAGAGGGTGTACCTTCAGTGATCACATACACACTCTCTCCCCAAAACAGCATGAGACTTTAGAAGGGGTGATCATTTATTAGAGCGCCCAGACATCTTCAACTGAACAGGTCAACAGGTCTGAACTACCGACGGATACCGTAGGGCAGTAAGAAAAAATTACTCACCTTAGTAATGTTGTTTCTTCTAATAGAGTCTTACTGTATTCTGACTATTGCAGTTAGGTCCTGCCTTTCAACTGCCCCGGAGAACAAACAGTTAAACCTTCCATGGCTAGCATGGAATGTTCATCGCGAGCTCGGTTGAAGCCCCTGTCTGCTGTTGTTTAAACTCCAACCGTCAGATCTTTACGAGCAATACTCACTAGAAGTTCTGTGTGGAAACTGTAAAACTCACACTAGCCAACTGGCAACTAAATTTATATAAAAGGGTTTTTTGGTTTCAAAGCAAAGACTCAAGTCAGGAAACCCAAAAAACAAAATGCAACACACACCCAAAATAAAGGAGGTGAAAAAGGGACACCCCTAGGGTGCCAACACTGCTCAGCCCACCACTCCCAAAACCAGGTTCTGAGGAGGGAGGCGGGGGAGGTCAGAATACAGTAAGACTCCATTAGAAGAAACAACATTACTAAGGTAGGTAATTTTTCTTCAAACAACATAAAGTCTTGCTGTATTCTGATTTTCTACAAACTACAAGCAGTGCCTCCATGGAGAGGACAGAACCTACTTTGGAAACAGGCTCTGAAGTACTGCTGTGCCAAACCAAGCATCACTCCTAGCCTGTATATCCAGAGAGTAATGCTTGGTGAATGTATGGACTGTTTTCCAGGTGGCTGCTTGACAAACTTCTAAGATAGGAATATCCCTGGCAGCAGCCAGGGAAGCAGCTGTACCTTTAGTAGAGTGAGCCCTCAGGCCTGAGGGTGGAGTTCTACCCAGTTTTTCATAGCAGAATTGTATACAAGAAACAATCCACTTGGCAATAGATCTCTTAGTGGCAGGTTTGCCCATACCAACCTCTCTATATGTGAGGAACAACTGGAGGGACTCAAACCTGTGACCCTTGGTGCGCTCTATGTAGCAGCTGAGGGCCCTTTTAACATCCAAGCTGTGCAGCCTCCTCTCTCCAGAGGAGGAATGGTCAGTGAAGAAAACAGGGAGAGACAGAGACTGGTTAAGGTGGAAATCTGAAACCACCATAGGCAAAAACTTCCTGTTAGTTCTTAGGACCACTTTATCTCTATGGAAAGAGATGAAATCAGGCTCCACTGACAGGGCTTGCAATTCACCGATACGCCTGGCAGAGGTAATGGCTACCAAAAACACAGTTTTCCAAGTCAAGTACTTAAGCTCTGCAGAGGACAAAGGCTCAAAGGGTGGTTGCATAGGCTGAGCAATGCAAACATTAAGGTCCCAAGCAGCAGCAATCCCTTGAAGAACTTACAAAACACAGGATGGGCTGACAGAGGAGAGGGCTTGCCTACTGACAAGAAGGCAGAAACAGCTGTCAAATGCACTTTAAGTGTGGCTGGCCTAAGGCCTAGGCCATTGAGATGGACCATATAGTCCAGAACCGCAGGCAACTCAGCAGATTCTGGAGAAATATCCTTATTAGAACACCAGATAGTGAACCTTTTCCATTTGGAATTGTAAGTCTTTCTAGTGGAAGGCTTTTGAGAAGCCTTAAGGATATCCAGAACCCCTTGAGAAAGATGCAGATCAGCAAACTCTAACTCTTCAAGAGCCATGCCTTGCAATTAACAGACCTGAGGTTCGGGTACCGAATCCTCCCCTGAGAGGATGTCAACAGGTTGTAATTTCTGGGAAGAGATACGGGAAGGTGGACTGCTAAGGACAATAATAGGGGGTACCAGGGCTGTCTGGCCCAGTCTGGAGCAATCAGAATCACTTTGCTTGGTTGGTGACCTTATCTTGACTAGCACCTTGAACAGGAGAGGGAAGAGGGGAAAGGCATACAGGAACTTCCCCTCCCAATTCAGAATCAGAGCATCCAGGGGGACTGAGCCCAAGATTGGGGGTCTGCAACAAAAGAGAGGAAGTTTGTGATTGTCTGGGGCTGCAAAAAGATCAATCTGTGGAGTGCCCCATCTCAAGAAAATCACTTTCAGTGATAAAAGTATTGAAAGTGAATCGGTTTGCAAACCGGAGCGTGAGGAAAAGTAGGCACACATGCCTGCTTTTTCCCATGCTCCATTTGCAAACCGATTCACTTTCAATACTTTTTAATTAAACGCACGCTTTTGATGCTTTCTTTTCAAATACAGGTTATTTTTTAGAAATATGAGCGGAAAGTGGCAGATTTGGGCTTCTGTGCACTCTGAATGGTGTGAGAGGATCACGGCAAGGAACTTCGGTCTTCCATTTTCTGACATGCAGCACGATTTCAAAGGACTCTGGTTTAGTCATAAAGGCTTTATTTATTAAAACTTCAAAGAAACAGGCACTAGAATTTGGTTCTTTTATGAACTACTGAGCTACATTTCAAAAAAATAGAGCTTTTATTTTACAAATCCAGTCAGAAGGGAGAGTCTTCTTGGCTTACAGCTCACTTCCTGTCTCACATTTTTGATGGGGACCAGCATGATATTGTAGAAGCTCCGTTTCGTTAAAATTACAACAGCTAAACTATACAGGGCACTATTTAGTTTGTTAACATAATATTCTACAAAACTGGCACTTTACTTTTTTAAATTTGGGTTCTTGTATTAAAATGAAATGGCTCGTAAGTGCAGCTCAGCCAGTCAGACTGGCACTTCCAGTGCTTCACTCAGACACAAAACTTCCCAGGGCTTCTAAGGGGTTACATTTCAATTGTGACCATTTTTTTTTTTTTAAACTGTGAGTAAGATGACCCTCTATTGGCAGACACGATACAAATAGGTGTCTGCTGATTGGCTGGCTTGTAGTTTCGCTGAAAACATGATGCCATGGGACGTCCATCGGAAACAACAGATGGCATATGGAGATGTCTCAGGGTGCTACTGGCAACACAGGCTGCAAAAGTAAGTGACGTCTAGAGGCACTAATGGGTAGAATGAGTTTTAAAAGGCGCCCATCCCAGAGGTTCTGGGAGCCGTACAACAAACAAAACAGTAACAAAAAACAAAACCCACATTACAACTACAAAATAAATACTACACATTAGATCAGCACAATTGGTTTTTTTGGGGGGACTCCTCCCGCACCTGGCCAGTCTCTCTTTCAGGCACCCACGTGAACTGCCCTACCACGGCTTCTCCCGACCCCTACCGACCCACATCGCAGCCAGCCCCAAGTGACCCCAGTGTATCTCTTCACCGGGTGGGTCTCTTACCTCCATAGGAGAACGGCCTGGCGACAAACCAACGATCCTGGGGTGCTGCTGAGATGGCATATCGAGGTCCAGGAGCCCGGTGGTGAGGGTTCTGGAGGGCCGTCACCCAATCAGCCTGGCGCCATTTTTTCCGCTTTGCTCCCTGAGAGTGATGTGCCACCGACATCAAGGCATGCGCCGACGTCCGTCACTCCCTAGTGTGTTGGGACTGACGTCCTGCTGTGTTCCCAGCCTCCGCCAGGAGTCAGCAGGCACCAAGCCGCATATTCACCCTCTCCCCTGAGAAGGTGAGCCGTCGGACGCTCATTTCCTTCTCTCCCGGCCGGCCCTCCAGCAGCCCAAGTCCATTCCTGAACCCGGGTCGTTGACGTCGCAGATGGAAATCCAACAGCTGCACTGGCGGGCCGGCTAATCAGCACAGTTTAATAAATCAGGATAACTAATAAATAAATTGTAACTAATAAATAAATAATAAATTGGGCTGGCAGTATAGGCTAGAGGTTAGAGGAACGAGCTTGATACATCCAGCAGACCAGACCCGAGTTTGATTCTCACAACCTCCATTTGCATACTGTGACTCTGAGCAAGTCACTTAACCACCCAGTGCTCCCAGGTCGCCCCGAAAACAGGCATTTGTGCCTAGTGGGCCTTACCCAGTTACCAAAGACTAAAATAAAAAACAAATAAATAAATAGCTAAAAAAAACAGGGACAAAAATAATCTCAGAAGTCAGGCCAAGAAAGCTCATAAAACAAAGTCTGGGAAGGCCTGATTATACAGAAAGACCTTGAGGCAAGCTTTAAATACCTCTACTGATGGGGCCTCTCTTACAGTTGGAAGCAGCGAATTCCACAGGGCAGGTCCGGCGATGCTGAATGCTCGTCGCCAGCAGTTTTCAACCTCATCCTGGGAATCACAAGAAGGCCCCTAGAGGAGAAGTGGAGGGAGTGGACCAAGACAGCAGGTGTTAGAAGGTCCTTTAGGTAACCAGGGCCCAGGTCATGGAGGCCTTAAAGGTAAGTAAACCCACCTTAAAGAGGACCATCCACCTGACCAGCAACCAGTGCAGTTCACGCAGCACCAGGATGATGTGGCAGTACCCAGAATGCCCAGTCAACAACCTGGCAGCTGTGTTCTGCACCAGTTGCAGCCGATAGAGGATACCTCCAGAGACCCCGAGATAGAGTGCATTACAGTAGTCAAGCCTAGACGTCTCAAAGGCATCCACCAATGTGGGGCGGTCCAGGGGTGGAACTAGGGGCTTAATCCTGGCAATATACCTCAGATGGTAAAAACTGGTACAGACAACAGACCACACCTGAGATTCAAGCATCAAACCGCTGTCAAGAATAACGCCAAGATTCCGCACCCTAGAGGAGATCCAGAAGCAAATGATTTGATACATCTGTGTTGGTCCATTAAAAGATAACAACAAAGTGCACTAGCTTTCGGACCAACAAGTCCTTCATCAGAAGCGTAATGACAGTTATTTAGAGCAGATGGCTCTTAAATTAAATGAGTGTCACAATGTGTATAAGAAAGCAATTACAGAAAAACAACCCCCACCCCGGCTAAAGACATACTAAGATTGTCTGAGCACTACAAGAAGCATCTATGTATGTATTACAGACAAAGAGTAATCAGTAAAGCTTCCTTAAAAAGATCAGTAGTTACACACTGTATGATGTGTAAAACTTTGCTGGACCCATTACCCGGCTATACTCTCCAGCTAGATATTATGCCCCATAAACTTCAAAAGCCTATAGTGTAGTAACAGAACTTCATAAATGATAATATAAATTGACAGTATAAATGTCAACCAAAAAACTCTTGTCAAGGACCACCAAGGAATTAAGACCATGCAGCCTGATATGTACTAATGTCAATAAATTCTCAGTGTATAACAGCTTGATGTACCGATAATGTCTAAGGAATCTGAATAAGAAATGAAAATTAAATTCTCTCCTCCCTCTACACACACACACACCATACCATACCCCACCCACCCCCCATAGCATTGAGAAATAACTAATTTAAGGAGATATATACACAAACACAAACACACACACACAACCCATACACACACATGCCGAAGTCCTATAATATGTCAGTCCGAAGAAGAAGATGTCTGTGGATGTTAAATTCTGTAATGTCCCATGAAACCCAGATCTATGTTCATCCCATCTGCTACCATATTGGGCTGTAAAATAAGTTTAATCTCAAAAGCTTGTCTCTGTTGTGTGCTTTTGAGAGTTCCTTTTAAGACCATTACTGACATATCTGAAATTGAGTGGTTAAGCTGGGAGAAGTGTTGCCCCACTGGTTTTTCAGTCTTCTTTGTTTTAACAGTATGTCTGTGTGAGTTCTTCCTAGTACGGAGCTGTTGGCTCGTCTATCCAACATAACCTGTTTGTGGACATCTCTTGCACTGAATGAAATAAACAACATGTGATGTACATGTATAACTCCCGTGTACCTTGAATTGTCTGCTTTGTGACGTAACCACACAGTTCGAAGTGGAAATGAGCTCACAAGTCTTACAGGTGCGTTGACTGCAAGGTCGTCTACCATTTAGTGTCATGGTATTCTGTTCTGGCGAAAGCTTGCTCCTAATAATCAGGCTGGCTAAGTTTGGTAGTTGTTTAAAAGATAGTAGTGGTAGTTCCTTAAAAATACAATTAAGGTCTCATTCTCACTAAATATTGGGTGGAGGTCTTTTGTGTGTGTGTGTGTGTGTGTGTGTGTGTGTGTGTGTGTGTCTCTTTAAAACTAGTGACCCCCCCCCACATTATGGGGGTGTGGGGTGGGGTGTGCTGTGTGTGTGGAGGGGAGGAGAGAATTAAATTTTTAATTCTTATTCAGATTCGTTAGACATTTTTGGTACATCACGTTGTTATACACTGAGAATGTATTGACATCAGTACATATCAGGCTGCACAGTCTTAATTCCTTGGTGGTCCTTGACAAAGAGTTTTTTGTTTGACACTTATACTGTCAATTTTTTTTTTTTTATTTAGTTGTTTAACCAGGTATAGCACACATATTTATATTATCATTTATGAAGTCCTGTTACTACACTATAGGTTTTTGAAGTTTATGGGGCATAATATCTAGCTGGATAATGGGTCCAGCTAAGTTTTACACATCATACAGTGTGTAACTACTGATTTTTTTAAGGAAGCTTTACTGGTTACTCTTTGTCTGTAATACATACACAGATGCTTCTTGTAGTGTTAAGACAATCTTAGTATGTCTTTAATCCGGGTTGGGGCTGTTTTTCAGTAAATGCATTCTTATACACATCGTGACACTCATAATTTGATTTAAGAACCATCTGCTCAAGTAGTTGTCTCATATGTCAATTTAATTTATACACAGCAGAGTTCTTTGTATGTCTTCTGCACTAAGCACCTCTGACCCAGAGACTCTCTCAGCTGAAAGTGACATGGTACTGTTTAGCTTCTCTGACACAGTCTTCTGTTTTTTAAAAATTAGTATTTTAAACCAGTGGGGATTTTTCTGTTTTTTTCTGCATGCTCTGGGTGTTAAAAGTATTGTTTTTTTCTAAATAACTGTCATTACGCATCTGGCGAAGGACTTGTTGGTCCGAAAGCTAGAGCACTTTGTTCTTGTTGTTACATCTAAGTTGGTCCATTAAAAGGTATCAAATCATTTGCTTCTGGATCTGTTCTTACAAGGACCGATACCAATACGGCAAATATTAAATCTAGATTGCACCCTAGAGGATGCCTTCAATGGTACAGATCCAAGGAAAAGTCCCGTTCTACACCAGAGGCCATCCAATCATGCCCTCTATTTGACTCCACCACCAGCACCTCCGTCTTATCAGGACTGAGTCGCAACCAGTTGGAAGCCATCCAATCACTGATCTCAGCAAGGCAGGTGTTTAGCACATCCACAGCGTTGGATGTCCCAGGGGCAAAGGAAAGATACAGCTGGGTATCATCGGCAAAGCAATGAAAGCCCAAGCTGTACTTCCTAATGAGCTCTCCCAGGGGCAGCATGTACACGGCGAACAACATCAGTGACAAGATGGAACCCTGGAGTACTCCGCATGACAGGAGGCTAGGGGAGGAGGAGAAATTCGCCATCACTACCCTTCGCCTCCTGTTGGTGAGAAAAGACTCAAACCAGCGGATAACACTGCTGGCAAGTCTGCAGAATTCCCTCAGGCGGTCGAGCAACACACAATGGTCCACCGTATCAAATGCTGAGGAGAGATTGAGGAGAACAAGAACTGTCCCATCCCCTCAATCTCTTGCCCTAATGCACCTGAGCTAATGCAGTTTCAGTGCAGTACCGTACCTCGCATGAAACCCAGATTGGAGGAACTCGTATAGATCATAAGCCACAAGGTGTTCCTCAAGCTGAAGCACCACGACCTTCTCTACAATCTTACCCAAGAATGGAAGATTGGAGACGGGATGGTAATTCGCCTTGACGTCTGGGTCTAAAGATGGTTTCTTCAGAAGGGGTCTCACCAATGCCTCCTTCAACATTGGGGAAGACCCCTCTCTGATAGAGAACACCAGACTATCAAGGCAAACACCGAGCCAACAGAGTCAACACATCACATCAAGAAATGTGTCGCACCAGGTCTAGTTCACAAAACATGTGCCTCAGTTGAGAAGTCACCCCAATGACCTCAGCCACCTCCACCAGTCTAAACTCATCCCAACAAGGTGGAATGCATGCTGGATGACCACGGCGACCACTGTCGGCCATGGTGTGGCTCACTGGCGCAATTTCTTACCGGACTGCAGACATCCTGCCCAAGAAGAATCGAGCAAACTCTTTGCATAAAGTATCTGATAGAGTTTTTTTCAGCTATAGACAGGCTGGATGAAGAAGCCTGTCCACAGCCCAAAAAAGCACAGTTGGTTGGTTGCTCCCGGTGGCAATCTCCCTGGACAGGAACTCTGCCTTCTTATGGTTGACTGCCCCATGGTACACATCATGATGTGCATGCAGGGCCAGTTTGTCTGCCTCCAGTCTGGTCTTCTGCCAGCAGCGCTCTATCTCTGACCCACAATCTTCATCGCCTTGAGCTCCCCATCAAACCAAGGGGACACCTCAAGTGATAAGATGTAAGTCGTACACAAACCGGTGCGAGGAAGTCGAGCGCATCAGTTAACACCTTATTGTAGGCTGCAGCTGCAGCACACGTACTCCTGACGCATGCACTGTCCACACTAGATAGAGCAGCCATCGCCAGAAATCCTTCATGGGTCAAACCCCTCAAATGGCAATAGCTAACCATCTCCGCAGGGGAGGGCTCTCGGGGGTGGGGGGTGCGCTGAACTGGAACTCCACCGTGCAATGATCAGACCAAACAACCCAATCAGTCTTGAGATTATTTATCTCAAGCCCCAGAGAGAACACCAGGTCCAACATGTAGCCACCCTGGTGGGTCATGGAGGAAACTTCCTGTGACAGGCCCAGAGATGGCATCGTCTGGAGGAAGTTATAACCAAGCCAAGATGATTCGTCGTCACCCAAACATTAAAGTCCCTCAGCACTAAACATCTGGGGGCCTCCAATGTTTCACCGACAACAAAGGCGGCTACTTCCTGCAGGAATTCTCCTGCCGCTGCAGGGGGGCAGTAAATCAGGAGAATCCTGCAGCCTGCGCCCAGACCCCCACAAATGGCCACACATTCAAATGAACCCGGCCTTCTCACCGGGTGCAGGGTGAAGCCCAGTTTGGATCTAAAACAGATGACTATCCCCCCACTCTCCTCTGTGTTCCACTCTGAGGAAATGCACTGTGGTATACCCGGGCAGGACAGCAGCCTCTAAAACCAGGCCAGCATCATCACCCATCCAGGTCTCCGTAATGGAAGCCAGATCGACCGAAGAAATCAAGTCCACTATAATTGCGGTCTTGTTTCTGATCGATCTGGCATTGCAAAGCACAGCCTCAGGGGATTTGTGGACAGTGCAGCCCCTCTCGCTGCCTGCCCACTCAGTCTGGTGGGAACCTTGGTGAAAGGCACCAACCAAGTCTGGCCTCATTCTGGGGCCAGTCGAAGTCCAGGGCGCCTTCTGCATGTAACAACCTCAATCCTGCCGCCCTACCACAGTGTACAGGGCATCCCTCCACAACCGATCAATGCAGTTCCTCTTAATCCTGACCTCCCAACAGCGTCTTGCTGTGGTGGAAGAAACTGGGAAGTTGGAAAAAGGCCGCAGATCGAGCAGCTGGGATGCCCCATACACTATCCTAGCCCGCCCTTCTTTCCCAGACACATCCTGCCTGATTAGAAAGTCCCGGGTCACAATACTTACTAGGCAACCACACACACCACAAACATACACCAAAATAACAACCCTAAACCATACACACCTCATATACACATTCACCAACTAAAAAAATCCTCACCCACCACCCAAAACACCACCACCCACAACCCAAAGAAGTAGGAAGCCCGTAATTAAGTCTAAATACAAATCAGGAGAGCAGTCTGCAGCTCATAATTAAAATGTAAATGTTCAGGATTATTTTAAATTACAAATAAAACAGGAATCTGAAAATGATGCCAATCCAACGCCAAAGCTACTTTCAGGCAAGGGCCCTCTCATTGTCCCAGTCACTTGGTAGACAGATATATTTATGGCAACAATACGAATTGCAACCAAGGACATACTCCCACGGGTGCCCCAGTGCTTCTCTCACTAGCCACTGGGACCCCAATGGACGTTACCAGAGTTTGGAGATCTTCTGGCCCCCTAATCGATAATCCACGGGGGTCCAAGTCCCAGAACACAAATCCTCCAAGCAACACAGATCAGCCACTCAAGACCGCGAAGCAGCCAAAAGTTCCACATGACGCTCCGTGGAACAAGCCAGGCAATCGACCGACAGTCCGGCCCTTTACCCCAGAGTCAATGAAGCGGCAGCACCCTCAGCAACTGCAAACCCCAGAGATGCAGCCAACAGCCCAATGGATCAAGGTAATATCATTGGGCCTTCCGTAGGAAAAGAAGCACTAGCAAGGTGCACAGTTCCATAAAGCTGGCGGCCGCACAAACAGTAGACTGTAGAGTCCTGTCATCCAGACCGACAGACTGCAGGTGGGAGGGGAGATTCCTCAAAGTCAGCCCCTCCGCTCCTCAAGGGGACACCTTCCCATAAGATGCAATGCTGCCTCTGCGACAGTAATCCAGTCGGGAGGAGATGAAAGCCCAGGAATGGACAAGAGTACCAACACACCGGAACCAGATCTCCCAGGAAGCAGTTCAGAAGAGATGGGTGAGCTGCAGCCTGTTCTTAAAAATAAATAAACTTAATGTCTAGGCTACCTCACTCCCCTGCCCTGTCTATGCTAAAACACCCTAACGCCCTAACTAACAGCAAGCAAGAGTAATTTAGGTTCTCGCTGTCGTATTAAGATGACCCAAGAACTCACACATCAAATTTAATAACCACTCTCCAGAAATCTTAAAACAGGCATACAAACAGATAAAACAGAGGAGGATTTGCTCTCTCATGGAGAGCCTAGCAAGCTGTAGCACAGCTCTACCACCATCTTGCTTCCGTCCTACAAGCCCTGTGGCAGACAGAAAGAAACAAAGAGACTCTGTGGTGCAAGAAGAATTTACAAAAAGCACACCGATGAAGAACTGCTGAACATCCACCCCTTCCCAGTCTGGCATAATGCCTCGAATCACTGCACTAGGGTTGGGGGGGAGGGGGGAACTTTGTAGCATACGCTGCTGGACCAGAAAAAGTGAAGGGGGCAGTACCTAACCTGGATAAGGAAGGGAAAAACAGAGTAAAACATTTAACAAATAAAATTAATTTGATTTCTGAGTCAATCACCATCTGCCCACCACATCACTACTGGTAGATCAACAGAACTGACGAAAAAGCAAATACCAGATAAAGACTTCAACGTCCCCACAACCCCAAACACTCATATGATATGTGTAACAGTATTCAGTGATTGGCACTGGAAAGGTCACAGGACAAACTGCACTGACCCACTGACTGCAATCTTTAACAACATGGTGGTCAGCGGCACAGACACCTCAAGTCAAACGTAGCTTTAGACAGGCACAGATTTCAGCGTTGAAGCCAGAACACTGGGCTACATGCACAGCTTCAGAGACATAAGTAATATTTTCTGGACGTGAAGTTCGGTAACAGAACATATGGCCCAATAGTGCATATTATATGCATTCTGCACATTTTTAATGAAGCTAATAGGCTTGGTGCCTGGGAACAGGCACATTCTTACAGAGTGGTGAGAAGCAGGGTAGGGCTAAATGAAGAAGCAGTACCCAAATGGTAGTAGAAAATAAGTCCGAGGCTGGCCCAGGGGTTCGATGACCACCTGGAAGATAAGAGGGTTCATTTGCTAGCCCTGCAATCCCACAATGGGGACCAAATGGGTCACAGAAGTGAGAAGCTTGGCTTCGAGGGAAGGCATTCCCACACACTCTGCCTACCAATTTCGCAGCAATAGCACTGCTTGTTAAGACAGCTCCTTGCCCGCCTCCTCAGCTGATGGAAGAGTATGGCTGTGCTGATCTCAACTGTCAGGGCAGGAGACTGGTGGATACTAAGCCATGCACCGATAATGAGGCTGGATTTTCAAAACCTAGTTCTACTGGCGCAGTTCTGTAGTGCACCAGAGTTGACCGTTTTCACACAAACTGCTGTGCATTTCAACCCCCTCTGCCATCTTCACTAGAATTCAGCAGGAGAAAAGTTTCTTACACATGGCTGGAAAATCAAAAGGCAACACATACAATCCCCAAAAAACAACCATAAATAATCAGCAAATATCAGCCCCCAATACAAGGCCTGCTGCACATTTCAAGAGCCTCAGAATACCCACCCCCTAATATATATGAAAAGAAAATGCAATTCACACAGGAAACTGAGAAAACTGACCTGATGAAACTCAAGTGGACTCCAAGCGATCGATGTGTGCCTGAGCAATCGATGCACAGAAACACTCCATATGTAATGCTTGCCCAACTCGGGTTCTTGGCTCCGCAATCAAAGCACATCTAAGGGGGAATAAGGCATAAATAAATGACTGAATACTGAGCAGAAAAAAAATCAGCATTAAAGTTAGCAACCCCTTAGTCCTAAAGAAATTATCAGCTCAGAATAGAAGTCCTGAAATTGCAAAAAATATGTCTCGGGCTGCTGCATGGAAAAGACCCCAGACGTCTCGGCTACCTAAGATTTTACTCTGGCAAGTAAGAGTTCAATTGGTGGCAGAGCTTGTTAACCCCATGCTATCAGGTTTGTTTAGGACTCCTGACCAAAGTTGCACCATTTTTTTGACCCAAACATTTTCAACAGACTTTCCTACCCAGTATTTCCATGCAAATAAAGTACATAAACAAAAACTCACTTTTAAAGAGTTAACACTGCACTTCAATGCGTACTTTCAATACAGAATACAATTTTGTAATTTTGAGTTTTCCTTTCCAGGGTTCTAAAGCATCATTATAGCCCGTCTTTGGGAATATGTTTATAAAAAAAAAAATGACTGTCCACAAATGACCTCATCATACTTTTGTTTATGACATCAGACTACCCTCCATGACAACAGTGTGATGTTACACACTGCAGTTGTGAGATCAGTTGGGGCCAGCCAGGAGACTTTCTGAAAGACCCAGTGTGATAAGTACTGCATTATTTAAAATATTTAGTACACCAATAAAAGGAGACCGTATAACAAAACAACAACTTTAACATCCTAAAAAAGGGCAGTCAGCATTATTTATTTAGTTTTTGTTTACCAGGTAGGTGCACTAGACAAAAGCATTGTCTATTTTCAGGCACGACCCAGGAGAGTTACTGACAACATAAGCAGCAAATAACAGGTGATACAACAATACAGAACAGCATTAAGAGCCCCACGCCCAAGTGCGGGGCTTGCTGTGTGCAAAAATATTTTTTTTCCTTACTGTTTACTGCAGTATAGTAGATTGTATCACATGAATTCTGATGATTTCCAAGCTGACATTTTCTGTAACTACAAATCCCAGAATCCCACAAGCCGACATCAGAGCAGGGCTGCAGCAGTGGTAGAATCAACAGCCTGCAGTGCATGTTGGAGATTTTATAAGCTCAGATCAGATACTTGCTGGTCACCCTGTTCTACCCTGGTTAAGAATAGTCTTCTGTGATTGTACTTAACCCCGGGACAACAGTGAAACTAGCAAACAACGATCAGAGCTTAACAAAAACTCCACCATGCACCACAGGCCACTGAACCTCCCATTGCTGCAGCCCTGCTTTGATGTCAGCTGCAAGGGATTCTGGGATTCCTGGTTATTGAAAATGACAGCTTGGAAGTCAACAGAATCAGCCTGATAAAAACTGAGAACAGTCCCACACTTTGGGGTGGGGTTCTTAATGCTGACTGTTACCCTTTAAACATAACTGTTATAAATATCATAGGTTTCAGTCTCTCAGTTCAGTAGATACCTGCTCTTTAAACATACTGTACTGCAGTATAAGGACACATAGCAGTTTTTTTTTTGCCTTTTTTTATGGAGAAGGCATAGACAAATCTGCAATATTTATATGTATGTATTACGTACTGTACATATGTAAAACAATGATCTAGGGCAAACTGGGGCGCATTTGTAATTGTAACGAGCAATTTCCCTGAGGCAAACTGTCCCCCAAACCCCTCACAATGTGTGCTCACACAGTCAGCACCATGAATGCCATATTCACTCTGTAACTGCTCCGTGGGAAAAGGGATGGGGAGAAATGCCATACATTTAAAGTCAGTGGAGCCAAAACAGGCAGATAGGGAAATAATAATTTTAAGAGATAATCAGTTGTAACTTTTTATTTCTGAAGTATTTTACTTTTTCTCCTTTTGCTCATTATAAAGTCTTCTATATGATGTCGGGGTTGAAACTAACATTTTCAGCCACTAGTCAGCAGGGCTAGTGACTGGAAAAACCCACCGGCCCAAGAGGATTTTCACTAGCCCAACACAGTACTTATTTTTTCCTCAAAACAAGCTTTATTGCAATTTTTAATGAGTATTAAACTTTTAAATGTAAATGAAGTGTGTGTTTGTCTTTTTTCTTTTACTGGCAAGGAACTGCAACATGGAAATGAAAATAAAGTCAGTATTTCAGGAGAAAGTATGGGGCAGTACAAACCTATCCAGAAAAGACAGCCCAGACCCATCCAGGAGGGACATCAGCAGCCAGGAAAGGGCAGCTGTGACACAGCTAGAAGGTCACACCTCAGACCCAGCTAGGATACAGCAGTACAACAGGCTCAGCCAGGAGAAGACAAATGAGGATACTCGAACCCCTTTCCAGCTTGCAGTCGTTGTCACCCTTGTCCTCAAGAGCATTCTGAAGCTACCACAGGCAGTTTCCGTCGACTGCACCTAGTGGCAATGCCTGTAACTTCATTGCCTATATACAGTGGTAGTCGTGCAAACACTGACCGTTAGCGCAATACACCTGCATGGTGCCTTACCACAGCAGCGCGGTAGCACAATACACGTTATTCAATGGTTAATGCACCATGCAGTATATCGCCCTAATGGTCAACTTTTGTGTGATTACCACAAGGCGCCTGGTGAATGCTCTGCAACACTAGATTAACCGACCCGAGGTAAAATCTTCCCGTTTCTGGCGGGCGGGCAGGTGTCAATTTTGAATCCTGTGATAAATACTGTGCTGGATTTGTGGAACGGCTCTTAGCTTGGGAGCTGACATATCTGTCTCTATACCTCACCATTACATCATCAGCACTGTGATCTCACCGACAGTGACATCACAGGCAACTGGCCTGGCAGCTGCTGTTCCAAAGCAACTGTTAGGTCAGACTGCTGATGATGTAGCAGGGGGGACAGAGACAGATACGTCAGGCAGAGTGCTGTCCCACACACCACACCTACTAACATCAGGTAAACAATCTTCTAATTAACCAAAGGGAAAAGAAAAAGTACCTCAGATATGAAAGGTAATGGTTGACTACTTTTAAAAACTAATACTAGCTTTGCATAGTACAATAGCTCTTTAATACTCTTGCAGCTAAATACCAAAGTATAAAAGGAACACATCATATGTCTCTAGTAAACTGCAGGATTGTCACATCTTGAATTGTTCTAGAACCAATATAAACCGCTGGAAACATGCATAGTATGCATCCCTTATACAAAATGAAATTCCAGGAAGGACAACTAAGCTCTTGGTTAATCATTAGGTTAGGCAATTCAAAACTGGTTACTCAAAGTTTATTATGGATTTTCGCCAGACAAAAGGATTTTACCATCCCTCCGCCACAACTGCCACTAAACACTTGTAAGATTCATAATAAAACTGTATTTTCCAGAAGGTGCTAGAAGACGATTCTGTTGTTGGCTGTACATTGTTTCAGCTAGCTTAATATTCTGATGTTTGAAATTGCAGCCTGCGACTCAAATTCTGGCATTTCATCTTACTAATCACTGAATTCAAACTAACTGACTGAGATGACTGATCCTAGCTCTCTCCAACACCTGCAACAGGGTATTTTTATTAAATAAGCTGAAAAAAATTGGATGGTTAGACCACACCTCGAATACTGCACGCAGTTTTGGCGTCCGCACTTAAACAGGGACACTGCACTCCTGGAGAGGGTCCAGAGGAGGGCAACTAGAATTATTCAGAGTCTGAGGGATAGGTCCTATGAGGAGAGACTTAAGGACCTCAACCTGTACTCTCTGGAGAGGAGAGGAGAGACGGGAGATATGATCGAGGTCTTCAAGTATCTAAAGGGGTAAATAGGGTAAGCCTAGATGGAGTGTTCCAGCAGAGGGAGGGGTCACCAGGGGACACAGTTGGAGGCTGGAGGGAGGGAGACTCGGGGGGAGAGAAGGAGGCGTTACTTCACTGAGAGGGTGGTGGAATCATGGTATGCACTGCCTGAGGAGCTGGTGGATGTGGATTCTGTGGAGGGGTTCAAGAGAGGCTGGGGCAGGTATAGGAGGAGGAGGGTGAAGCTGAGTAATACCAACACTTGGGGGTACTTCAGATGGGGGATGGGGGGATCCAAGGGGGGGGGCAGCAACAGTGCCCACCACAGGTACTGACTTTTGAGCAGACTCGATAGACCATGAGGCCTACTCTGCTGGCATTTTAGTATGTTAGTATGTAACTGTGAAAATGCATAGCACTTGGCACAAACTGAATAGCAAAATTAAAAGAATATCTATATAGTTTTATTTATGTTGTCTACTGTGCCATGGACTCATTCAAAAAATGGTTAGCAGTCTACTGCTATGCATTTCTGGAAATGGTTAGCATTACCTCCTGTTTTGTGTAGCGTTTTGCTATTCAATACCTGCTTGTGAAACACTGTCTATTAAAAACAGGCCAGTCTTTCCTGCCATCCACCGCACCTCCCACACTCTGGTTCTAAAAGACTGGAGGTTCAGGTGCTAACAGTTAACTCTGCAAGCCATGCCTGTCAAATGTCTCATTATGAGGGACGACCCTCATTTTACCCCTCAACATTGTTCTGCTCCTCATAGTAAAGGTACTGCTCACATAGGGAAGCTGCTGTAAATTCAGACTTTGAAGCAGAAATTCACAATACTTAAACATGTTAAATCAAAACTAAACTTTGTACAAGTGAAGTCAATGATTGCCACAGTTTGTTGAGTCTCTAGCTCCATGTTTCAATATGTGTCCCACACTGACCCTCATTCTGGGTGCATGGGTCACTCATTTCAGTGATAAAAGGTTGAGAGGTATGCTGCAAGCAAAAACACAGTGCACACAAGCAGTAAGGTAATAGATAAATAACATTTACAAAACATACAGTGCCGAGAACAAAAAAACATGGAGGACTGGTTTCCCAATAGTTTGAGTTGTGTGGACTCTTCCACAGACCTGCTGAAGAAGAGTCAGCGCAATTCAAAATGTTGGGAAGCCAGTCCCCTGTGCTCATTTGTACTGTGCTGCTATATTTTTAAACACATTGCTTTGCTGTTCCTTTACTGCTTATATGCACAGTTTTTCTGTGCAATGACTGGTTCTCCTTTTGGTTGGACGGTAGCACCTTTGGGCCAGGGCAGCACACTCCCCTTCGTTGCTCCTGTAGCTAACAGTTATGTCCCCAGAAACAGGAAGTCAGACCCCTCTTTTTGAGATCTGGAACTAGATTCCCTCCCCCTTACTGAAAATATAATTACAGAACAAGTTATCTAAAACTATTACTGCGAAATGAAGGGCAGTAATTTTGTTGCGTCTCCCATACAAAAGCCTAAACTAGAACTAATCACAGATAAATCTTTTCGCACTTTTTCCCAAACTCCCCACCCTCTAAAGCTTTACCCCCCATTTAGATTTTCACAAGACATGAAACATCTTTTAAAACCTACCACATACTTTAAGTCTGTAAATACCGCTAGCAGGGGCATGGCAGGTGCTGGGTGGTGCCATCTTAGGCTCCGCACCACTCGCTTGTATTGAAAAGCATAGAAGTGAGCGGTACAAAGATGCACAGTAATCTGATATGGCACCACACAGCACCCGCAACGTTCCCTGCTTGAGGTATTTACAAACTTCAAGTGGCAGGCTGCAAGAAAAAAATGTCTTTCCTTGCAAAAACCTTAATCGGGGGGTAAGGCTTGGTGGGGGAGTTTAGGAAAACAACATTTTTCCTTTAATAGCTATGGCCAATGAATGATTCTCTAGCGCTTAAAGCAGCAGTTCATGTTAATAATTTTTTTTTTTAATATGCTTCATTATGCAGTCCTTTTCAACCCCCACTACTGATCTCCGCTGTTTATGTTAATTTCCATATGCTGCCGCACTTCTTTATGTGTTCGCCATCTTAGGGTTTGCGTTTTTTTGTGGCCTGCAGTTAGTCCTGCTGCCCCCAGAGTCATATAAGGATGGAGGTCCACGGTCAGAAAAGAAGCTAAAGAAAATATACAGTGTGACTTTTACTTCATTTTTTTCAATTTGAGGAAGGAGGGGATTATAACGAGAAAGAACATTCAATGGATTTTTTTTCCCTCCCTTTGTTTTTTAATTTTGATGAAGTGTTTTTTAGAGGCCTAACTGACTTTTTTTAGTGAGTAAAAGTGGCATCCATGTTTGTAATGGAAATCAGGAAGCCTGTAAAAAGACACTGATTTGTTAGTGTGCCGTGTCCTGATTGTCAGCACTTTTTTGTGTGTTTTATTTAACCATTAGTTGCAGCCTCACAGTGCACAGCTGCTGACCGATCAGCACTTAATAATCCATCTAAAGTCAACAAAATGTGACATTAAACAATGTTTGTTCAAAAACAGGTGAGAATACAGATGAAAACTGAAAATGTCTTCAAGTAATTAAAATGGAAGGCCTTAAAATTCAAATTTTGGTCAGGGGGGTTGTTTAAAGGTGATAGGAAACAGTTTTTTTTGTTTTGTTTTTTTTTACACCTCGAGCTGCCCTCCTGTTGACCCTTAAGTGTCTATCCAATATGCGGATATGTTTCTCACCTGTTCGTTAAAGTAATAATATACTTTTGCTGCCTTTTAACCACCCTGAATCCCTCTCTCCTCAGCAATTGCTGCTCTCTCTCTTCACACTGCCTGAACATTCTATGACATCAATAACACCATTCAACGCCAATCAAACACCACGGAATGGTGTTACTGATGTAATGGAATGTCTTAGAAATATAAAAAGAAAGAGCAGTAGTAGCTAGTGATGGGGGTGGATCTCTATGTAGATCTGAGGGCTCCCCAAAACTCGATAATTTATTTATTAAAAATGAGTCCAAGATCTTCAGAATGTGTAACTGGCATGGAAAGAAAGATGAAAGGGCAGTTGACAATGTGTAAAAATAGTTCTGTTGATGCTAACAGGGCATATTTTTGCTGGAACCTTGAAAATCTCTCTATTCATTGTTTGTTCAAAAACAGCAGAAAAATACTGATAAAAATGGTCATGTCGGTCCTATCTTCTTGGACAGGCACACCTCCAGCCCTTGCTGGGAATTAAGCCTGGGACCCCAAGTCCCAAAGGCAGCAACTCTAACCATTCAGCTAAAAGACAATTTCCCTTCACTGGCAAGTTAGGGGCTCCTTTTATTTTTATGTTGCTTGCACGCATGTGCAAGAAACATAGTGCCATCATCCAAGTTTTTGGAGGTGTGGCAGCCCTCTTCCAATTCAGTCAGTGTGTTTGCAGGTGTGGCCAGCAGTTCTCCAATCAACGCTGCAGCTGTCTATGATAGCAGTTGAAAATGCAGTGTTTGTACAGTTGAAAGGGAGAGCTGCGTTTCAGTGAGCAGCTATAAGACGCATGCTCATGCACCCCCCCACATTGATGACACTGTATAGCCGACAGGGTGCCCACTCCCCGTCGGCTGTGCTACACTCCCCACCCCAACAGAGTTCTAGGTGCCACGTTGGGAGCCCACCCCAGTGTGACAGCAGTCTGTATGGCCGACGGGGGTGCCCAATTCCCAGTCGACTCTACTATTTCCACCCCTCCTCCCCCAAGACTATCGGGTGCCACGCTGGGAGCCCACCCCACCGTGGCAACAGGTCCTATGGCCAACAGGGGTGCCCAATCCCCCATCAGCTCCACTGCCCCGCAACAGCCTTCCAGCTGCCACACTGGAAGCCCACCCAGCATGGCAAACATCCGCGTAGTCCAAGTTATAAAAAACAAACAAAAAAAGAAAAAACCTTCCCTGCTGCTGTCTTGACCCCTCCCACCCACGCCCACCCACTGCACACCCTGCCTCCTGCAGCCCCATTTCACCCCATATTTACCTCCGGAGTCCAGCACAATGATCTCTGGTGGACCGGGAACACGTCTGCACTCTTCAAAGTCGACTGCGAACTGAGGAAATGCCGGTAAGCTGTATAATGGAATAAATAGGGTTTTTTCAACTTTACTGCATATCTTGGGCATTTTGGGGAATTTTCCCACCAAATTTTCAACATGGGGCTTTTGGGACCCCACCTCATGAATTCTGTCACTGTCATGGCGTTAATCGGCCCCGAAAAGTGATTTCGTGGTCACTGCGCAGAACCATGTTTTGGGACAGATTTACGAAACGATAGTGTCACAGTTCATGAGGTAGGCCCCCAAAAACCCTATGTTGAAAATTTGGTGAAAAAATTCCTAAAAATGACTGTTTTACGAGCATGCGTTGCGCTGCTCCTATGCACGCTCGTAAGTTCGCAAATTTTCAATATTTTCACTCCAGATTTTCAACATTGCCATTTTACCATACCTCCTTATGAGCAGTACAGCTGTCATTTCTCACTTCTTGCCTAAAATGTGTTTCCGCGCATGTAGCGCACAATGGCGCAGTCGGTGTGCGAAATCAGTGTTCGGCACAGATTAAGAAAATCAAAGTGATGCTGTTCATGAGCAGAGGTGTTAAAATGGCTATGTTACAAATCTGGTGAAAAAAATGACTGTTTTACGAGCATGCGTTGTGCTGTTCCTACCCACACTCATAAGTTCACGATTTTTTTAATATTTGCACTCCAGATTTTCAACATTGCCATTTTACCACACCTCCTTATGAGCAGTACAGCTGTCATTTTTCACGTCACACAAAATGTGTTTCCGTGCATGTACACACAATGGTGCAGTCGGTGTGCGCAATCAATGTATGGGACACATTAAGAAAATCACAGTGACACTTCATGAGCAGAGGTCTTAAAATGGCTATGCTGAAAATTTGGTGAAAAAATTCCCTTCAGCCGTTCTCCAATGTTACTAATGAAGACATTGAACAGGACTGGCCCCAGGACCAATCCCTGCAGCACCCCACTGGTCACCCCCTCTCCCTAGACTGCACCCCATTTACCACCACTCTCTGCCTCCTGTCTGTCAGCCAGTTTCTAACCCACTTTACCACCCTTTCCCCCATGCCCAGCCTACCCAGCTAGCTTATCAGCCTCCTATGTGGAATAGTGTCAAAGGCTTTGCTGAAATCAAGGCAAGCATCGTCCACTGCCCCACCCTGATTCACTTCCTTTGTCACTCAGTTAAAAAAAATCAACCAGACTTGTCTGACATGATGCCCCCACTGTGAATCCATGTTGTCTATGGTCCTGTGCTGTGATGGCTTCTAGATGCCCCACTATCCTTTCTTTAAGCAATGTCTCCATGATCTTCCCCACTACTCAGGTGAGGCTGAATGGCCTATTGTTCCCCACCTCCTCCCTGTTGCCGGACTTGTGTAGAGGGACCACATGTGCCCTCCTCCAATTCACTCGTGTTGAATGACTCAGTGAACATGGCTGCCAGAGGTATTGCTATCTCCTTCGCAGTTCTCTTAATATCCTTGGGTGTATGCCATCTGGTTCCATCGCTTTCTCCACCTTCAATTTAGTGACCTCCTGCAGGACTCTTTTGCCTTTGAATACACTATTGTCCACCTCTTCACCCCCTTGGCAACTGCTGTACTGCTGTGGCCCTTGCCCCTCCCACTCTTCTGTGAATACTGAACGGAAAGACACAGTGTAGGTCTTGGGAGGAAGGCATGGAACTATCACTTCCAAATACCTAAACAGCACATACTGTACAAGCAAGCAACATTCGGCATTGACAAATGCTTGTTCTACTTGCTGTCCCATGAACCACCAATTACATGACTGCATCACTTTTAACTGTTCTTCACAGCTTTCACTACTAGATGGCATTTCTTTGCAGACTGCCTTTTTCTCATATACAAAAAAAAGTGACAGCCACATTTAATAATGCTCACTGCAGATTATTTAAAATCTTCAAAAAGTGCTAATGCAAACTCGAACTGAGGGAAAAGAGCATCTTATACAACAGGAGAAAAACAGTGATCTAAGATGGAATAAAACAAAAAAGTATACAACTGTTCACTGTACAATGAACTGCTGCTTTAAAAAAACAGAGCGAATGGGTGAGAATTCAAATTCTGGCAAGTATGGAATTTTCAACTTCGCTTCTGAAATCTCGACCATACTATCATGGCTGTGAGAATGCACACTTTAGAAGGATAGCTTTAACCAACAGTGAACTATGATTTGGGCAAAGGGGGGAAACAAGGAACCCGATTCCTTTGTCCAAGATGATACAGAACTTGGCATACAGTACTATGTTTTAACTACAAAACAAAAGTCATGGAAGGAAGGCCCACTGGCACTGCAGAAGTACTGCAGCACACGACATGAGCACCCCAGGTTCTTGAACAGGCCCAGGGCATGGTGGCAGCATGGAGAGAAGGACTGAGTGACCTGAAAGAAGCTTTCCTCCTCTGGGGAGGATGAGTCGCTGCACCTCCTGCTGCATTACCAGCACATGGGTAACCACAGGTGGCAGAGTAGCAAGGAAATGGGGAGCACTTGTGGACATCGGCATGTCACATACGACACGATCTGACAGTGTCGTCAGCAAGTACTTTCGGGGGGGGGAGAGGGGGCAGGCCATGCCAGCCAGATACCATAGCCAACACAGGTCCACTTCACCATTGCTTAATTCATGCTCCTCAGGTTGTTCAGGCACTGAAGGGATTACGCCCATGAAGGTTCTGATAGGTGGAGCACCACCCCTGATGGTAATTGGGGGTGATAGGGCTGTTGTGATAGTACTCGACAGGGAGACAGCCAGAAGGGTCCCTGTGGCTGAGCAGAAGACCAGGCGATGGTGGAAGGAGGCCCAACTGGCAGGCCGATAGGTGGAAAATGTACACTAGAGGGAAAAAAAAAAAAGAGAGTCATGCAGTTATCTATTGTACGCTACCACAACAACTGAGCAAGCCATGACAGCTAAACTGAGTTTGCATACTTTTTAAAAATCTTATTTGCATAATTTTTTTTTTTTTAATCTTAAAAAAATCTTATTTGTTCAGGATGGACAAACTGAGCATAAAACTCATTTACGATGACAACATGGAAAAGATGTTAGCTGTTCCAACTTAATCAGTGCCAAGATTTGCTTGCACCTGAAGACCTCTTAACAACCACAAGAGGGTCAAGCTGCAAATTTGTATTGTGACTTGGATGATTTACACAATGTCAGTCAGATCACCAAAGTGTCATTGCCTTCTTCAAGAGTATCACCTCTTGTTTCACTTCGGTGCTAAAACAGTTTACTTTCAGTCTGCTGACCTCTCACCCAAGTAAGAGCCAGGTGACATCCAAGAAGCCCCAACGTCTGTATTTGCATATACAATTGAGTACGACAAAGAAATACATTCCAAGACTTAAAATTCCCTTTTCAACCGAAGTGGGAGCCCCCACCCAGCCACCACCAACTGGAGTACTGTACAGAGGAATTTAAAAAAAACAAAAAAAAACAGATTTTGGTCTTTACATTTTTAGTACACATTTTACATTCCTCCCTTCAGTGTTTCTACTTTGTCTCCTCCTGTTTACTTGTCCCATTCTTTCTGATTTGTCAGTTTCTCTTTAAGCACATTATAATCTCAGACAAGTACTACTACGTCTGCTGCAAGATATAAATCCAGCTTCTTTTTAATCTGCAGTATCAAGTAAATGCCAATCTCAGAATAAGAATATTTTGTGTTTTCAGGGAAAATATAAATGTTCTCCAACACACACAAGTCTTGAATAATAGTAACTATTAGTAGTACAAATGCTTTAGACAGACGTGTGACTTCAATAACTGGAACTGATGTCCCATCTTCAAACAAATTATCAGGCCCTCCTGATGATCGGCCATGCTTTTTTCTGTTTGCTTGGTCACAAAATGTGAGACAGTCATTGAATGGATGGAACAAATGTTAAGACAACCATGTTTTCTGAAAGACAACTATATTAAACTAAAAGACAAACTCAAAACTATCCGTCGGGGGGAGCTTCTGGATGAAATTCAATCTTTTCTGTCATCTAGCATGCCCCAGTGTTACCAGATGAGCAACGCAAATGTCTGGAAGGTCCCATTACGTAACAGAAGGTACTAAATGATACTGGGCAGCTGTGCGGGGGCTAGGGCCTGATGGTTTCTCAGTGGCGATATATAGGGTCATTGGGGATCTTATTAGCCCTCTTCTGGCTGGCACCCTTCAGGATGTTTGGCAAGAGAGCAAGTTACCTGACACTATGAATGATGCCATCATTACTGTGATGGTTAAGCCGGGTGAGCATCCCTTCCAGTGCGCACGGCTACCACCCCATCTCACTTCTAAACGAGGACCACAAACTCCTAGCCAAGATCTTGGCAAATAGGCCGAATACGGTACTACAACTCTTGGTCCATTGGGATCAGGTGGGGTTTGTGTCGGGTAGAGGTGGGGCGGACCACATTAGGCGTTTGGTAAACCTGATGTGGGCCACGATGACTTTTGTCAGACGCTGTGGTAGCACTGGCTTTAGATATGGAAAAGCTTTTGATTCTGCCAAATGGCCGTATCTTATTGCTGTTTTGCAGAAATTTGGGATTAGTGAAGTGTTTATTAAATGGGTCCAAATTATTTATGCTTCCCCATGGGTGGCAATCCTTCCTAACAGCAGACCTTCCCCACATTCCGTCTTGGTAGGGGTACCTGCTAGGTATGCCTCCTCTTCCCTGCACTTTTCGTCTTGGCCGTTGAGCCTTTGGAGCAAGCAATGAGGGAATCCCAGGTGATCCAAGGCCTGCAGATGGTGATAGCCATTATAAAATACAGTTACGTAAGAACTTATCGTAACAGTAGATCTTCGAGAGAGGCTCTTGCGGTAGGTAATAACCATTAGGACTAGGGGCGTCAGGCACTAGGACCACATGGAAAACTTTAGCTAGCAGTGTCTGGCAGGGGGCTGCCCACCCGTGTTATGTGACGGACGTCAGCGTGACACTATATAGTGGGCGTTCCCCATGCCCGCCCTCCAGTTCTCCTGCCGGAGACCTAAGAAGGTGCTATAAGATAAAGGAGTGGGCTCCTGGAGCTAAAAGAAAGGCTTAAAAGAAGTAGCCGCAGAAGCAGGGGGAAGGTGGGAGGGAAAAGGTACCTACTGCAAGAGCCTCTCTCGAAGATCTACTGTTACGGTAAGTTCTTATGTAACTGTACTATCTTACTGTGAGAGGGCTCTTGCAGGAGGTAATAACCATTATGGCTGAGTCCCATGCAGTGTAATTCAGACAAAGGCTGAAGCACAGGAGGCAGGAAAGGTCTGCAGTAGGTACCAGATTAAGACTCTGTGATGTAACAATGAGCCTGTAATGTAATGTATTTGTCTTCAATGTGACGAGGTACCTTTGGAAATGAGCCTCTGGCTCAAAGGCTGTAAACTGATGCTCAAATAAGTAAGATAGGAGGCCCTGAAGGACAGCTAGTCCAAAGCCTGCCCTGCGCCTAGAGGCAATGTCCAGACTGTAGTGCTTGGTAAAGGTGTGGACAGAGCTACAAGTGGCTGCAGCACAAATGTCTGCGGCAAAAACATTCCTGAAACAAGCAGTAGATGCAGCCATGCCTCTGGTCTAATGCCCCTTGACATCCCCCAGAAGGGGCTTGTAATACGTCTGATAACAAAACAAAATGCAGTTTGCTAACCATTTGGATAAGCATTGTTTGGAAACTGCCACACCCTCTCTTTTGGGTGCAAAGGAAAAGAGAAGCTAATCAGTTTTATGGACTGACTTCATCTGGTTCATATAATAACGCAAGGTTCTGTGCACATCGAGGGTGTGCAGAATGACCTCCCCTTGATTAGAATGCACGGGGTAATACACTGGCAAGTGTATAGTCTGATGCAAAGTAAATTCAGTCACCACCTTAGGTAGAAACTTAGGATTTGTATGCAGAGCCACCCAGTCTCTGAGGAAAATCAAATAAGGCTCCTTACACATCAGGGCCTGAAGCTCGGAAATCCTTCGAGCCAAAGTAACGGCAACTAAAAAGAGCACTTTCTAGGAAAGGTAGCGCAGGTCGCAACTCGTGGCCTGTTCAAAGGGAGACAAAGTGACTTTCTCAAGGATGAAGTTCAGATCCCACGGAGTAACGGGGTTCCCGACTGGGGGGTTCCGATGAAGAATTCCTTTCAAAAAGGTTTTGGAAACCTCCAACTTCGCCAACGTTTTGTCAACCACCGGAATGCGGTAGGCAGAAATGGCACACAAGTGGACCTTCAGCGAAGAATAGCTCAAGCCAAGGTCATAGAGATGCAGCAAATATTCCATGACCTGTGGGATGGAGCAACAGAAAGGGTTCCATCCCTTGTTGTTGCCCAAATGGAGAACCTCTTCCATTTCATAGCATATATGGTTCTTGTGGATGGCTTTTGGGCCAGGACTTGGACCACTCTGGAAGAGACCCCAAAGCATGCAACAGCTACGTCAGCAGGTGACACACATGACGGTGAAGGGACTTGAGGCCCAGATGGACCAGCTTGCCCTGGTACTGAGTCAGCAGATTCTGGCAGAGGGGCAGGGGAACCAGAGGGTCCTCGCTCAACTGCTGAAGCAGAGGAAACCACACTTGCTGAGGCCAATAAGGGCCTAGGAGGATCATGTGGGCTCCTTCTTGCTGTAGTTTCAGAAGCACCCTCTGCAACAGTGGATAGGGAAGGAAGGCGTACAAGAACCTCCCTGTCTAGCAGAGAGACAGCACATCTCACCAGAAAACACCACACCCGGGAACAAGCGAGCAGAAACTGTGTAGTTTTGCGTTGGATGGGGAGGCGAACAGATCGAGATCTGGGCGACCCCATCGATCGAAGAGGTCTTTGACTACTGACTGCTTCAGTTCCCACTCATGTGCCCTTGCCAGAGTGTGGCTAAGGGTGTCTGCCAGGGCATTCCGAATGCCTGGGACATGCACTGCCGTGAGCTGCAGGCTGTGCTGTATCGGCCAATGCCACACGCGCATTGCTTCCCTGCACAGTGGATATGACCGCGTGCCTCCCTGTTTGTTCAGGTACAAGACCATACACATGTTACCAGTCTGTACCAGTAGGGGTCCAGGGAGGAGTACGTGCTGAAAAGCCTGATAGGCATATAGTACAACCTGCATCTCCTGCACACTGATGTGCAGAGATACCTCCTGCTGAGACCGGGATCCCTGTGTCCTGTGGTCACCCAGATGGGTGCCCCAGCCCTGACCAAAAGCATTCGTTGTCAGGGTCTGAGCCAGTGGGAGCATCTGAAAAGGAACTCCTCTGGTAAGATTGGACAGATCCTGCCACCACAGGAGATCCTTACACATGGGGCTGGATACCAAAATCCTGTGATCCAGGTCGTCTGATTTCTGATCCCACTGGACCAAAAGGGTCCACTGCATAATCCACATGTGGAGCCTGGCTAGAGGAACAGTGGTAATAGCTGCTGCCATCAGGCCCAGAAGGTGCAAGACCGAACGGGCCATGGTCCATTGGCTGGTTGCCATTTGGATAGCCTGCTGACGCAAGACTTCCACCCAGTCCAAAGGGAGGAAAGCTTGACCCTGAGCAGTATCCAGCACCATCCCAATAAATTGGGGGCACTGTGAAGGAACAAGGTGGGATCTGGGGTAATTCACCGTGATCCCCACTTGCCTGACTAGATTCAGGGTAGTAGTCAGGGTGGCCACCAGGCTGTCCTTCAACAGTGCTGATAGAAGCCAGTCGTTGAGGTGCAAGAACACATATTCCCTGGCAGCGTAGAGCTGCCGCCACCACCGCTAGGCACTTTAACATTGGTGCTGAGAAGAGGCCAGAGGGGAGCGCTCTGAACTGGAAGTGTTCCCCCTGGAAGAAAAAGCATAAAAAGCGGCGGTGGGAGGGAAAAATTGGATATGCAGGTATGCATACTGCATATCTGGAGTGCAAAGCCAATGACCCTGGTGAAGAAAAGGCAGCAGACCCAGTAGGGTCACCATGCGAAACCTCTTGTACTCTACGTACAGGTTTAGCGTGCTGAGGTCCAGGATCAGACAGAAGTCCCCATCTTTCTGGGGACCAGTAAGAAGTGGTAGTAAATGGAAATTATGTACTTACCGTAATTACTGATCTTCTCAAATATCTTCACCATTCATTACTAATGGGTCCTACCAGAGGTCAGGACCCTGCATAGAAAAAAAGAGCACTGCCTCTTTAAAATTTTCGGAGCTTGGAGGAGCCGGAACTTGGATGGCACCGCCCACAAGGCCTGCGTTCTGTGTGGCACTCGCGGGTTGGCCAGTAACCAAAACCAACTCCTCCCTACATTCAGTTCTGTCCCACCAGGCGAGGAGAAAAAGGAAAGCTGGGTACAGCAAAGGGCCAGGGTGCCCGAGTGATAGAGAAGGGCTGAAAATAACATAAAGGCCGACTTGGAGAAAAGAGCAAGATCAGAGGAACTAACTAAAAGGACAGGAAGGGGCGACTAGAACACTGGGCAGCCCTAAGCAGAATAAAACAACCAAGGAGACAGGGGAGAAAGAAGGAAGACAGGTAGAAAAGGAAAAGAACCGACCTATTCCCCTCCACCCCAAGACCCCTGTAGAACCTGCCTCCTCAAGAACACACCCAGTGGAC
The DNA here is from genome assembly GCA_016271365.2 of Neoceratodus forsteri. Taxonomy (NCBI): domain Eukaryota; kingdom Metazoa; phylum Chordata; order Ceratodontiformes; family Ceratodontidae; genus Neoceratodus; species Neoceratodus forsteri. The sequence goes on along the minus strand of CM028131.1, from coordinate 1,633,035,597 downwards.
CAAGCTCCCATGGACAGGGCCAGGAGCTGCCCTAAGAACCTTGAGGGGTTCCAGAGGATGTTATCCGATATGGAGGAGAAGAAGGTGTGTGTGTGGGGGATGAGAAGGAGCCAAAGGGGAAGAGGCCAGAGGCCTGGGGGCCACTCCTCCTTCCTAAAGAAGTAATATCATCCCCCCCTTTTTTTTTTTTTTTTTTTAAAGGAAAGCAGTCAAAATAGAACACTCACCTCCCCAAATGCTTAGCCCCTAGTTAGCTTTTCATAAACAAAATCATTTTCCCCAGTAGAACTTACTTTATTTAATTTTCAGAAGTCTGGAGTCTTGAATGTGGCGAGCAGCACAATGCTGCTCCATTTACTGTGAAATGCGAGGCCGCACCACTCACTTCAATACAAATGCACTGAAGTGAGCGTGCGCGCCGCACTTTTACACTAAATGGAGCCGCACAGTGGTCACCATATTCCCGACTCCCGGACTTTTGAAAAATTAAATAAAGTAAGTTCCACTGGGGGAAAAATGCATTTTCTTTATGAAAAGCTCAATCCGGAGCTAAGCATTTGGGGGGTGGGGTGCGTTGTATTTTGACTGCTTTCCTTTAAAGGGGAGGAGAAGCCGGGGGTTTGATGACCACTCTGCAACAAAAGAAGCTCCCCCTTCTGAACACCAATTCATTTGGCATTCGAGACAAGACTCTCTTACCTGCCTTTCTCTGTCTATGCTTTCCCTCCTTCGAAGATTTAACTGAGACCTCACTGTACACCCAGGCTAAGTTTGCCAGACCTGGTTATCGACAAATGCATGAAAGAGGAGCAACAGCTCCAAGCGCGAGCAAAGTGTGAGGCTCTCCCGTGGCCTGCTTGGTAGAGGCCTCAGCCAAGAAGGCTCAACTTGTAGATGTATCCTCTGTAAACCAACAGGATTGCCTCACTTGCAATGCATTGGCGAGGTCGACAGCAATCCAAGATGACACAGAATTTGCCCAAGAGAGTACCCCTTATCCCCCCCCCCACTTCATCCCTGACTTTGGGGAAAGGGGGGGGGAAGAAAGAAGGGGACTGAGATGCCCATTGTCTGATCTTAGGGAGGGAGGGTGTAATGAAGGGTGAAGATCAATAATTACGGTAAGTACATAATTTCCATATCTTCCCCAAATCAATCTTCACCATTCATTACTAATGAGTCAGAGTGTAAAGATGGCGAACCCCGAGGGAAAAAAATTCCCCCAGCCTCCTGTGGGGGATGGGGGGCTGGCGAGCTTTCCCCAGATCCAGGAGAAGGAAGATGCCCCTACAGAACTTGCCGTGCCCTGTGAGAAAAGAAGTGGGCCCCCTGGAAAGGTGAGGATACCACCCTACACTAGGCCAGGGGTGATAACCTAGATAGGCGAAGCCACGCTGTCTGCCTGATGCAGATTGAGAGCTCTACTAGCCTGGAAGCCACCTTATTGGCATCACAGACTGCCCTGGAGAGGTGTCTTGCTAGCTCCAGGCCTTGAGCAGTTAGGTGGATGGCTAGCCTGGTTTCCTCACCATCAGGAAGCGCTGCTAGGACCTATCCCAGCAGAGACCAGATATGCCTCACACAGGTTACCTGGTGCGCCTGATGACACACTACCCGCAATAGGAGGCATGCCGAACAGAACACCTTCCTCCCCAATCGATCGAACTCTATCGAGTCCACGTAAGGAAGGCGGTCACTACTGAGGCGACAATGCCCCGAACGGGTATCCAGGAACTCCAGACCTGAGGAAGGCTGAGGCATAGTACCTGGGGACCCCCCCGCTATGCAGTTCCTGCAAACACAATCCCTAGGTGCAGGAGAAGGGGTGGCAGGACGTAGCCAGATGGCATGCGAGGCCTCCCATAAACGCCTAGGCCAGGGAGGAATGACTAGCCTGTCAGGGCTGTACTCCCCCAGGAATGACAGCATCACATGATCAGGGTTCCATCGGACCGGGTGGGAAAGATGAAGTTCCCTCATCATCTCCGTAAGAAAACACTGGTAGAAAGTTAAGTCCCCCACAGCGGAGAAGTGTCGGGATGCATCCTCCTCCATGAAGGAGGCCGAAGGGGAGAGGGAATCCGATTCGGTGCTCAGCGGCACAGAGGTCTGAGGTCTAAAGATGACCTTGGAGATGACCCTAAAGTAGCGAGGGAAAAGCTCCGACACAGCCCTGAACTGTTCCCATGTCAGGGGACCTTCTGGGCTAAGAGAGCCCGGGAAAGGGGGTTGCGGTTGCAGAGTGACCAAGGAAGAAATGGCCTGGCCATGTCAGGCAGGACCTCTGCAGAGCCTGGCGTCTGAGCAGATAAGCCCTGACAAGGGGGAGAACTGATTAACCCATCCTCCCCAGTGCGTCCAACCCTCGAGGGGTGGCCTGGGGGTTGCTCTGGGGGAAACACCAAGGGTGAGGCTAGAGCTGTGCAAGTCCCTCTGGAAGGTTCCTGCCCCCCAACTGAAGAACCCCTCCCCAGAAGAGAGGCAGGCCGAGATGGTCCAGGACCACAGCCCCCAACAGTTTTACGGGATTGTCCCTCTTGGTAGGCCCAGTGGAGGAATCTGGACAGACCACCCTGGGAGGGAAAGACCTCCTTGCCCTGGAAGAGGTGAGAGGGGCCACCCAAGGCTCGTCTTTGTTGTCTGGAATTCAGATCTCAGTGGGTCTGGATTTGGTCACCAAGACAGAGCCAGATCACAAGGTGGTCTTGGCAATGGAGAACAGGGCAGCACTGGCAGTGGCGCCGCTAAGAGGAGCAGCACCGGACGCAGTGTCTACTGAGGTCATGGCGCCGACCGCGGCATCACCCCAGGGAGTGGTGCCAGCTATGGCACTGCCACTCTCTGGGATCCCCAAGGGGCCTCCAGCACCAGAGGTGGTGCATGAGGGATCCGGGGCAGCGTTGCCACCAATGGCACTGTCTCCCAACTGCGATGCCAGTCCAGGAGACTTGACCAGCCCTGAAGACATCCAAGCAGAGTTCAGAGAGCTGGGGACCCAGTCAGGATCCTTCCAGTCATCATCCTTCGAGGCTGAGGGTGAGATCAGGGCGACTTCCAACTGGGCCACTCCGCGAACCATGGGCCTCCCGTTACCCAGAGAGGCATCGTAAGGGAGCCCAGACACGCTGTCCACTCTGCACCCCTCATCAGCACCAAGGGCGGCGCCGAGAGCCGGGGACGGAAAGGTGTGCGGTCTTGAGGGTACCTCCTGAGGAGAGCCCGCATGCAACTCTGACTCCACCTTGGAGGTCGTCCAGGCCTCCGAGGAGGCACCGAACTGTGAGGAATGACTATCCACCCCCCTCCCCCCGGGAAGGAGAGGGCTGCCCCACCAACTCCTCATGGAGACGCCTTGTCCCAGCAAGATGAGGGACAGAGGGTCCCTCCCCTCTGGGTCATATAAGCTGGGGGCTCAGGTGGAGCCAAAGTTCTCACCTTACGTCCCCAGTGTGTAGACGTCTGCCAAAAGTAGGGGGTTTCCTACCCCACAGCGCCGCATGGACAAGAGTTCAGAAGTCCATCAAAAAACAGGCGTTGCACTAGTCCATTGGATGGCAGGGACCCAGGCAAGAAAAACAATGGTCGTGGGGGTCCAATACTGTAATGAAGTTGCAGCAGGGGCACCAACACATGGGGGCAACTCCTGACTGTTTGGATTTCAAACAACACCCCAACCCTGACATACCATTGCAGCGGCTAAAATAATAAAACAGGACTTAAAACACCCGGTGCCGAGAAACGATAAAAAAAAAAAAAAAAAATCTAAAGAAAATCTCTGGCGCCGAACGACACCGGTACTCACGGCACCACAGAAAAGGATGAGGCCTAGGCAGTGATGCAGTTGCAGCACACAGTTCCCATGCAGGATCCTTCCTCGATTGTGGAAAAGACCAAACTGAGTGTAAGGAGGAGTCGGCGTCGGTTACTGGCCAACCCGTGAGCACCATGCAGAAAACAGGCCTCATGGGCGGTGCCGTCCTGATGCCAGCTCCTCCCAGCTCAGATAATTTTAAAGAGGCAGTTCTCTTTTTTCCGTGCAGAGTCTTGACCTCCGGTAGGACCAATTAGTAATGAATGGTGAAGACTGGTTTGGGGAAGATTATCCCTTTCCTTCCTGGATCCGAGAAACGGGCTCTATGGCCGATTTTGTCAGAAGAGCCTGAATCTCTTCCCTTATGAGATGAATGTGGCCTATCGGGTAGTGAGAGAGACCTGGAAGATTTCTCGGAGGTCCCTCTGTGAATTCGATGGTGTCACCTTGAGCAGTGAGCTGAAGGACCCACGTGTCTGAAGTGATCGCTTCCCACCTGGTCAGATGGTTGGTGAATCTGCCCCCTACTGGTTTCTCCAGAGTTGGTGGCAGAGGCTGGGGGCCCTGCCACAAGTCAGAAGGCAGGGGGGTGGGAGAGCGTCACCCCGGCAGCCCTTTGGGACTTGGCTGGAGGGGTGGCTCCCGCCAACGGGTCCAGATGTTTGTTCTGACGTCAGGCTGGTTGTTGCCTATTCTGGCACCATTGCTGGAGACGAAATGCTGGTTTTGGCTTGGTGTTAGAGCGATACATAGACTGGACAGAGTGCAGTGCCTTGCCACTGTCCTGGAGCTTAGTGATTACATCCTTAACACTGCCTCCAAATAGGACCGGTCCTCTGAAAGGGGCGTCCTGGATGGCCGACTGGACATCTTGGGCCAATCCAGATACCCACAGCCAGGAGTGCCAGTGCATGCTAATAGCCGTGGCTGTACTCCAGGTAGAGGTATCTACCGCATCATGTGTCGCTCTGAGGGAATGATGGCAGGAGTAGGAGCTGACGCACTTACTACCGCCACGCCGCCAGACTTTCCTTGGGCCCCGGGGTCTTGAGGGCCCAAAGATGCATGGAGCCTCAGACGGATCGGAGGCGCCCACCTGAACTGTGACCAGCTCTGGTGGGGGACCAAGAGCTGTTCCCTGCAAGGAGGGTCAGGCTTGACTGGAGGAGCGGTACTCGAGCAAATGGGAGATGGCTCATCACCCGCTGCCCCTGAAGAAGGCCGTGGGCAGGAAGGAGACCAATCGTGGTCCCAATGGTTCTCCTTGTCCTCCTCCTTCTTATGGGAGTTCAAAGAACCCCCTGGAGAGGAGGACAATCCCCGCAGCTTCTGCAGCTCCTTCTCCATGAAAGTCATCCCTAATTTAAAAACGTGGGCTTCCAGGGCCTATTGGTGGCATTTCCATGTGGCCTGGTTGAATTTCTGGCAGGCCTCACAGTCCTCGACCTTGTGCTCTGGTCCCAGGTCGAAGAGACAGAGGGAATGGCCATCCTTGTGAGGGAGCTGAGTGCCACAGGAATCGCACTTGTTCTTATGCGACTCGGAAGGCGTCAGAGAAGACATGCACAAAAAGAAAAAATTACTCACCTTAGTAATTGCTTTTCTTCTCATGGAGTCTTGCTATATTAGGACTTATTGCAGTTAGCCACTGCACTTGAACTGCCCCAGAGAGGAAAGAGTTAACTCCAGAGAATCTGGAGTTCTAAGCAGCAGAGCTATACCAAAAGTCTATCTGGGCAGTTTCAAATGAAACTGTCAGATCTTCGAAGCTAACACTAAGCAACAAGTCTGTGTGGAAAGCTCTACACTAGCCAAATGGCTACCTACTAGTAGTAATAACAACAATATAAACAACAATAGGAACAACAATAACAATAATAAGAATGAATAATGGTATTATTAGTTTCCCCTGACAGCACTATTAGGACCCCACTTCCCCAAAGACTCAAGTCCAGGAAGGGGCCAACAAATCACTCAACACAGAAAACCCTAGTTCCCTAACCTAAATAAAAAGGGTGAAGGAAGAACTACAATGGCATGACAAGTGCTTGCACTAATTTGCCACCCCACCCCAGTAAGAAGTTCTGAGAGGGGCAGGTTGGAGGTGGTCCTAATATACAAGACTCCATGAGAAGAAAAGCAATTACTAAGGTGAGTAATTTTTTCTTCAAACACCATGAAGTCTTGCTATATTAGGACTTAATACAGATACACAGCAGTACCTCCATGGAGGAGGTCAGAACCTACTTAGGAAATAGGCTCTGAAGCACAGCTGTGCCAAAACGAAGCATCTCTCCTGGACAGAAATCCAGGGAATAATACTTGGTAAAAGTGTGAACTGTCTTCCAAGTAACAGCTCGACAGATTTCCAGAATGGGAATATCTCTAGCAGCCGCTAGAGATGCAGCTGTACACCTGGTGGAGTGAGCCCTCAGTCCTGAGGGGGCTCTCCTACCTAGTCTTTGATAACAAAATGGATACAAGAGACAATCCACCTTGCAACTGTCCTCTTAGTGGCAGGTTCCTTTGCCAACCTCGCCCTAGGTAAGGAAGAGTTGGAGGGATTCGAACCTGTGACCCTTGGTGTGTTACAAATAGTAGCATAAGGCTCTTTTGACGTCCAAGCTGTGCAGTCTCCTCTCACCTGAGGAAGAATGCTCAGTGAAAAATCCTGGGAGAGAGATGGGTTGGTTCAGGTGGAAACCTGAAACCACTTGGGGACAAACCCTGTGTTAGTCCTAGGGACTGTCTTATCCCTGTGGGGAGAGAAAAATCTTCTTCCACTGCCAGGGCCTGTAGTTCACTTATGCGTCTGGCAGAAGTGAAACCACCAGAAAAAAACATTTTCCAAGTGAGAAGCTTGAGCTCTGCTGGGGACAGAGGTCCAAAGGGGTTTCATTAACTGAGCAATGCAAACATTCAGGCTCCATGCAGGAGCTGGTTCCCGAAAAAGGAGGGTTGGTGTGAAGCAACCCCTTAAAAACTTGGAAAACACAGGTTGAGAAGAAAAGGAAGCAGGCTTCCTGCTTGCAGAAAAACAGAGACAGCTGCCAGAGGAACCCTTAAGGTAGCTGGCCCAAGACCACTGAATTTAAAATGGACCAAAAGTCCAGAAAATGGGCAGATAAGCAGACTGTGGTATAATCTGCTTCTCAAGCACCAGACTGAAAACCTGTTCCACTTAGAATTGTAAGTGGCCCCAGTGAAAAGCCTTTGAAGCCTTTATAATATCTTTCACCTTGAAAAAGGTGTAAATCAGCAATTCTAACTCCTCAAGAGCTGCCTTGAGAAGGAGGAATTTGAGGTTCGGATACCACACTCTCCCTTGTGCAAAGGCCAGTAAGTCGTGGACTCTGGGCAAGCTCAGGGTAGGGTGGACTGTCAAGGACAGATACAATGGGTACCAGGGCTGTCTGGCCCAGTTTGGAACAATCAGAATTGCTTTGCAGGGCTGAGATCTGATTTTTACTAGTACCCTGAAAGAAAGGGAAAAAGGAGGAAAGGTGTACAGAAACTTCCCTTTCCAATCCAAGTGAAAAGCGTCCGGGGGGCTGATCCCAGCACTGGAGGCCTCAACAAAACAGAGAAAGTTAGTGGTTATCTGGGGCTGCGAAAAGATCTATCTGAAAATGAGCCCCATCTGGCAAGGACTGAACCCAGCACCTGAGGATTCAGAGCCCAATCGTGATGGCCCTGAGAATCCTGCTGAGGGCATCTGCCAGGGCATTGTCCTTCCCTGGGAGGTGAACTGCTATCGTGGACAGGTCACCTAAGCGAGCTCCTCACCCTAACACACGAGCATCCGTGGTGAGGGAATGAGGAGGACCCCTAGTTTTAGATTGCTTTGATCCTGCCACCAGTGTAAGGCCAGGATCAGGGATTGGGTCACTAGAACCAATTTGGAAAGGGAATCCCTCCTTTGGGACCAATAGGCCCTCAGATGGAACTAATTGTCCCTCATCTGGAATCTTGTTCCCTGCACTACAGCTGTGGAAGCAGCCATGTGCCCTAGTAGTTGTAGCAAATGCTATGCTGGTCAAGAGACTCGCAGAGTAATGGAAGATGCCAGGGCAAAGAGACTGCCTACCCTTTCAGAGGGGAGAAATGCCCTGGCTAACTTTGTGTTCAACTCTGCACCTATGAAAGTTAGTACCTGAACTGGTTCGAGAACTGACTTTGGTAAATTCAGCAGGAATCCCAGAAAGGTGAGAAGCTGCTGGGTGACTTGCAAGTGGGATTTTACTTGATCTGGAGACTGACCCACTAAGAGCCAGTCATCCAGGAAGAAAACAAAAGCAATCCTTGCCTTCTTAAAAGCCACTACCACAGCTAGAATTTCCAATACCCTTGGCGCAGAGGTAAGGCAGAAGGGCATTGCCCTGAACTGATAGTGGCCTGAGGGTAACCTGAGGTACTTTCGGTGAGAAGGCCTGATCAAAACATGAAAAAATAGGCATCCTTGAGGTCCAGGAAAGTAGCAGTCCCTGGCCTTAGCCAAGTTAACATTTTTAACTTTGTTTTCAAAAGATGCTTGTTCAGGTACCTTAAATCTGAGATGGGCCGCCAATCTCCTGCCTTCTATAGGGTAAGAAAGTATCATGAGTACAGCCCCTTACCCCAGTGGCAAGGAGGGACCTTCTACTGCTTTGCAGTTCAGAGGAGAAGAAACCTCTGCTCCCAAAGCAAGGGATTCCGAAGGATTTGCAGGTGGATCTGTCTGGCTCTCATCTTTGGAAACTGTTTGAAGCTGAGAACCAGACCTATTACTTCCAGAACCCACTTGTCAGAGTTAGGGACACCCAATTCTGGCTGAAATAAAAACCAACCTGCCCACTGGTATAGGAGAATCGGCCCTGGGCACCCCATCAGGGTGCCTGCTTGGCAATAGTCTTAGGCTAAGGGGAGGGGGACGGTTTACTTGTGCCCCGTCTATCTCTGCCTCTGAAGAGACCCCTCTGGCGAAAGCAGAGGAGGCCTGAGCCTCTACCTGGGCACTTTTGTAGGTAATCATCCCTGTTTTTCATATAGCTTTCTGTTTGTTCCTCAAACAGAGAATTACCCACAACAAGAAACAAATCCATAGACTTTGACAGAGTATCTTGGGACAGATTAGTGCATCTGAGCCATGCCAACCTACGGAAAGCTACAGAAGTGGTCATGACCCTAGAGAAAACAAGATTAACACCAACAGCAGTATGAACTTGAACTTAGAGGCTTCAGTGCCATTAGCAGCCACCTGTTCCAACCACTAGCCAGCTGGCCATGGGCCTGCTTGGCTAACTTCTGTCTAGCGTCCCACCAGATTTCCGAAATCTAGCCATAAAGCCATACAACTTGCCTGTCTGAGTCCCACAGAAGCTGCCATATACTGTTTTCTTGTCATGGCATCAATCCTCCTGGAATCCTATTCAGGAGGATGTGAGGCCAGGAACTAGCCTTGACACAGGCTGCAGCTTGTACCACACCCACATGACTACACTGCTCAGTGAGGAAGTCTGTAACAGAGCCTGTGAAATACACCTTCTGTCCATTTTTTATCTTACAGGAGGGACAGAAAGAGGAATCTTATAAAATCTTTGTTGTTTACTTCCTAAATGACTTATGCAAAGGAAAGACAACCTCCTAGCCCATCATTCCTACATAATCAGGCTCCCCTTTACTCATCCATAGCCTCCTCTAAAGGAAGCTGGGGGGATTCTGCAAGCTTTTTGTAAAACATAAACTGAGAAAAGGACTCAGACAGAAAAGGAGGAGATTCTAAAAGTCTGTCTGGAGAAAATGTCCGCATGGGCATGTCCAGACCCTACCAGCCACACATGTATTGATCAAATTTCCTCCTCCCACTCCTGTGGTTCATAACAATTCCTCAACATCATAAACCTGAACCACTGGAACTGAACGAGCCACCTTTTACCAACTGTAGATGGTCTGACAGGACCTAGAAACAGTGACTGGACAACCTGTATGGCTTAACTACTTCTGCAGCAGTTGGAGAGACAATCTTGGACTCCAAACCTACTGATTTCTCTGTCATATTCATTTTTTTTTTTTAACTGGTTCCTCTGAACCATCCTTTTGCCCGAGGAAGTCTAGCCCTGGTCAGAGGACACTCCCTCTGGTCCAGTGGGTACTGGACCGGGCTGGCCATCCGGGTCAGCGGACTTTTGGCCAATAGTTCCCTGAGCCGGCCCTATCTCTTTTCAGGGTGGCTGCAGGGAAATTTTAAACACCTGGCAGTCTGACAGGAGGTGGTCAGCCCCCAGACAATAAACACAAGTGGTGTGGGTCAGCCTTGGCAGGCTTCCCACAACATCACAGTGTTGAAACCCAGTGGGCCGGTTTTCTTTTGGGTTTCTCAGACATAATGCCAGCCTAACCAAAAACTTGCCTTTTATGGCTGTGCCAGGCAAGACACCTTATCGGTTCCTAACCGTTTCACGGTATTTGAAAAAACCTATTTAAAATCAAGGTTTTTTAGAACCAATAAGAACCGGGTACCGCCACTCTAAAAGCCCAAAACTTTAAAGCGTTCACAGACTTTACATTTTGTACTTACGGTTTACCAGATAGAGCTTTAACGAAATGCGGTAAAATAATTACTCTTTGCGGTTCAAATGAACCGAAAATACTCACTTGACCGAGAAATGAACCGAGCTGAAGGGCTGATCTCCGGGCGACTGTTCGAATGAAGCCGGAGTAAAAGAATCTGACAGTTTCATTTGAAAACTGCCCAGACAGAACTTTGGGATGGCGCCCTACGCTTTAGAACTCAGATTCTCTGGAGTTAACTCTTTCCTCTCCGGGGCAGTTCAAGTGCAGTGGCTAACTGCAATAAGTCCTAATATAGCAAGACTTCATGGTGTTTGAAAGGTAATTCTTTTCAAAGATTTACAGGAAGAAATAAAAACTATGAAATACTGATCCGAAAAATGGCAGTCGACTGAAGCAGCATTCTCCGCGAGGTCCGACGTGCACAGGTTGATGGCGGGAAGGAACTGCATGGTGGGTGTGGGGACCGCCCACTATATGGTGTCACGATGACGTCCATCACGTGACACCAGGTGGGCGGTCCCCCACCAGACGCTGCTAGCTAAAGGTTTCTGTGTGGTCCTAGTGCCTGACAGCTCTAGTCCTAATGGTTATTACCTACTGCAAGAGCCCTCTTGAAATAAGATACCGATGACATACTCCTCACTATCCGCAACCCTGCTACTTCCATCCCTGCCTTAATGGATCTTCTTGATCTTTTCAGTGCTTTCTGGCCTTAAAAATAACTGGGGCAAGATGGAACTTCTACCTCTTAATGGTAAATGCATTGACCCTATGCAGGCGTACACCAGGCTCCATTGGGCACCTCACCATATTAAATATTTGGGTTTACTGGTTCCCACGCCTGGAAGGATTGGCCCACTATCAACTTTCAGGCGTTGATTAAATGACTCAAATAGGATATTATTTAGTGGAAGGATCTCTGCTTGTCAGTTTGGGGCAAAGTACAGACCTTAAAATTACGGTACTCAAAAATGTTTTATATTTGATCAAATTATTTCCCCTAAAGTTGACAAACAGTCTCTAGCAACAACTAGTAGCGATGGTTAATGATTTTTTGGGGGAGGGAGGTCAGACTTGATTTTCCACCTTGCAGCTAGTAGCTCCATGGACCAAGGTGGGGTTTCGGGCACCTTGGTTTAAAGGCAATTATCTGGCTTCAGGTTTGCACCAAATCTGAATGTGGCTCCATGCTGACGGGAGTTCAAGCTGTGGCCAGATGGGTAGACTTAGAGGCAGCACTGGCAGGTGGCACACCACCAAAACTTACCCTCTGGGCACCTGTAAACTTAGTCCATTGCACTCCAATGCAGGCTTATGTTCTCCATGTTTGGAGAAGGCTTAAAGGAGTGCTAGGGTGGACGTGGGATATCCCTCTCTCCTTGTGGCCGCTGTGGTGGAACCCCTGCCTGACTGGGTGATCCCCTTTAATCTAGTCCACTTGGGGGAAAAAGGCAGTTTGCACCAGGAAGGGGATGTCTTCTCTCCTACTACACGGTATTTTAAGTCCTTTTCTGACCTGCCACAGCAGACTTTTCTCCCTTCTACACACCACTGGAGATACTTGCAATTTCATTATCTCCTTACAACCATTGTAGGAACCCAACTCCAACTACCTGCTTGCAGGAAATGGGATGATGTTATTGGTCTTGCAGGAAGGGGCCAATTAAGAATGACTCCCCCATGGCTGGGTCTCATATATAGGGCTCTTCTGGAGGATTATACTCCCTCCACGGCTCATCATAAAGAGAAATGGGAGCACCTCTTAGGGTATAGCCTTACAGATGTGGAATGAGAATATTGTTGGGCAAATGCGCTATGGCACCTGTCGAGCTACAGCAGGTAGGTTAGTGGAGCTCAATATACTCAATATATGGTATTGTATGCCAGTTCTCTTGTTTAAGATGAATTTGACACAGACTTCAGCACACTGGCGCTGCAGTGCTTCAGAAAGCAACCTCCTCCACCTGTTGTGGGGCTGCCGTCAGCTCCAAGAATGATGGAGTCAAGTCACAGATATCTCCATCCCACGTGAATTTTTTTTTTTTTGAAATTGTAATCTTATTGATTTTGCAATTAGGCAAACAACTCCAGACATACAAACAACAGTCCACATATCACATCTACATATAAAATGGAGAAAACAAAATAGAAACAAGGCTAAATTTAAATACCATAACAAGCTTCATAGAATCATATTACACTTTCAGGACTACATTATTAAGTTTTCATCATCAACATACATGTTAATTATTTTGGGAAGCACTATAAGACTCCCGGCACAATTCTGGCTTTACCAGGAGTGGTTCATGGCAGCCATTATGGAGGCCAAAAGGCTGTTGCTTCAGTGTTGGAGAATGACGCATGTTCCCATACATACGGAATGGGTGAATAATATGTGTGTAACCCCCTACGATCGGGGGTTCCCAAAATATCTTCCTGGGCTTGCCTACTGCCCACTGTCAGGCAAGGTGTTCTGTGTTAAACAGGTTAAAAGTGTGTGCATGCGAGTGCCCCGTTAGCCTCCCTGCCTGTCTCTTTAAGAGGCATCTGTTTCGTAGGTTATAATTAATCTGGGTGGGGGCCAAGTAGTTTCAGGCTCGAGTCCTGCCCGGGCTATGTTACAGCTGATTCATTGTGCCATCGCTAAGTGCGCAGAGGAAGCCCTATTAGGATCTGTGATTGTTTACTGATTATCTGTTTTAGCAGTAATAAATAGAATAATAGATAGGTTCTGGTATATTACAAGGTAGTAATTCCATCGAGGGGTTCTGGGGACACAGAGAACCTCGAAAGCGAAGCTCGAGAGGTTTCATGTGTCCCCAGAACCTCGAGATGGAATTACTACCTTGTAATATACCAGAACCTATTTGTTATTTTTTTTAATATATGGATAGGAGGTAAATTGACTCACCTCCATTTAAACAGTGGAGTCAGCGGGTCATGCGAGTGCTGGCAGGGTTCCCCAGTGCAGCGTGGATGACCGGTGCTGTGGGCTTCATTTACCGCTGCTTTTTTTTAACTGTTTGTCGGCAGCGGTATCGGTGGAGCAGAGGAGCTCAAAAATTTTTTTTTTAAAGTGAAAAAAAAACAGTTGTAGCGGCTGTTGACTGTTCACTCGCTTAGCGAGCGAGCAAGCCGCCATGTTTTCCTACTTGCTGTGCCTGCCCACAGAGCAAAAGCGGCCAATCAGAGGGCACGCTTTGTAAAACATCGGGGATACACTTGCGCATGCACTCTTCAGCTTTCTTGATAATACTATCGATCGGGTGCCGAACGATAGTATTATCACTCACGGACAGTAGTAATATCGCTCCAGGAGCGATGGTATTACAAGGATTTTTTTGTATGCTTTTCAAGCATATTATTTTCACAATCCATATATTAAAATATTAGTAGTTTGTCTAACCTGCTTTCCTTTGCAGCATGGACTATTTTGCTAAAAGCCACTACTTTGGTCCTGGACTGCCAGTTTGGGCCAATCGGATCCTCAGGGTACCTTAAAATGGAGACCATCTCCAGAGGTCTCGTGGGAGTGAATTTCTGTAGGAATTGTAGTTTTTACTGTCTGGCGCCTAAATGGACCTGGAGGAGGAGGAGGAGCCCTTTCTGTGACAGACAGATGGATCAACCAACCGAACCTTTTGGATCACTGGGAAAGCCCAGAGCTGCCTGCAGCAGTAGGCAGTGTGTAGTTGGAGTTGAGAGTGTGAACAGCTCGAGTAATTCGAGCAGCTGATCCTGCGAGGTATCGCAGAGAATCGGCGTGAAGGCTGTGTCTGGCTTGCCTCCTGCCATCTTCCTGCGTGAATAAGTCTGCAATCTAATATTGGACTCTTTCCAAAATTGCTCTTGTTGTGGCCAGAATCCTGAATTGAGAGAGTGAATTTCACCTGGTGTGGACCGAAGACTTGCTCCTGGAGTGATCGGCCTGTCAGAACTTGAAGACCACCGCAGAGCGCACGGTTCGCGAAGAGACACTGTTTAATTGCATCCGGACTGTCATCCGAACTGTGGTATTTGGCTATTCTTACTATAAGTGTGCTGAATGTGTAGTGTGGGTCGCAATTTGGTTCCCCACACCCTTGAATGTGTCACGCGAGCTGGATGCTGCATCCAGCAACTAACCGGACTGACATCTGAACCTTTCATCTGGTCTGGGCCTCTCCATCTCGGCCTAGATTGCCACTCATGCTGCAGAGATTCATCCAATGAAAGATCCGCTTGGAGATTCGGCACCCTGCTCAACACCACTGAACAGGATCGACCATTATGGTGAGCTGTGAGGGCCCTGCTTCCCCTCGCAAACCAGCTTTCCATCCTGCGGTCTTCATCTCGTCAATCCTGCATCCTGGTCTGATAGCGTGAGTAAACATCAGGGTAGCTCCCTGCAACAAAAGCTCAAAATCACTGGTGTGTCATCTGATTTAATTGTTGTGGTTAATCATTTCGGACTGAGCCATCTGGCTCCGGATTACAAATTGTGGGTTAAAGTGCATGTTGATTTCTTTCCTAAGGGCCCCAACAACAGCTGCAATGCCGGCCTACCCTGGGCAAATGCTTCAGGCTAGCCTGCATAACAACTGGGTACCCAGAGTGTTGTGTGACTGTGCTAGAGGAACTCTTAGTGCCTGCATGTTTAACCTGACTAAATCAGATCCAAAATCAAATACCAGATTACTGCCCCACCCTTGTTCACGTCCCCTGAATAAATCAGATTCTATTCTTTCTGCATATAACCTGGCTATGGAATACCTTCATAGAGGAGATACTGTATTGCCTTTACACTGTTCTATTCCAGGTCTTGTTTTACAGGAGGTCTCCAGGTCCTGTGCAGCTGATCCAGCCCTGGTGGTAAGTGTGGGTTCAGTACTGTGTCTTGATGTTAACTGTGATTACTTATCTACTGATAAGCGCAAGCCACTAGAGGGGTCAGAGGGGGGTATCAGTGTCCTCGAGGGCTGTACCCAGAGCAGCTACGCTACCCTTAAACCCACCCTCCGGGTGTAGGCACCCATTCAACGAGCTCAGGCCTCTCAACCTGCAATTAGTCACGCAAGCAGGGGTAGTATACCTTGGGACAGCGCCACCTAGGGGTTACAGGTGGGCAAGCAATGTGAGAGGGCAGTAAAGAGGGCTGGGGGGATACTGGGATGCATAGGGAGAGGCATCACCAGTAGAAAGCAGGAAGTTTTTATCCCTCTGTACAGACAGCTGGTGAGACCCCATCTGGAGTACTGTGTGCAGTTCTGGAAACCCAATCTCCGTAACGACAGACAAGATAGAAGCTGTTCAGAGGAGGGCAACTAAAATGGTGCAGGGTCTGCACCGGAAGACATATGAAGAGAGACTAAAGGACCTCAATATGTATAGCCTCGAGGAAAGGAGGGAGAGGGGGGACATGATAGAAACTTTCAAGTACTTCAAGGGAATCAACAAAGTCCAAGAGGGTAGCATCTTTAAAAAAAGAGATGTGCAAGAACAAGGGGGCACAATTTGAAGATGGGGGGGCAGCTCAGAGGTAACGTAAGGAAGTATTTTTTCAGAGAGAGGGCTGTGGATGCATGGAACGGCCTTCTGGAGGAGGTTGTGGAGTCAAAAACAGGTGGTTGAATTCAAGCATGCATGGGACAGCCATAAGGCAATTCTAGGGGGTGGGGGCAGAAAGATGTAGGCTGCTGGTTAACTAGGATCTGCAGCTTATCCATTAGGTAGGGAAATGGGCAGACTGGGTAGGCCAAGCGGTCCTTATCTGCTGTCAAATTCTATGTTCCTATGTTACATGTGTACTTTTGCAAGCTATGAATGTCTCACTTATACTGCTGTGCGGAAATGACAATGTTTTGCGGCTGTATGGAAGCCGTTCCTTACCTTGTATGGCACCACTGCACAGACAGGGACTGGAATATATAACTGTGAGTTCCCTTAGTTTTGTGCTGGTTGTATGGGGAGTGCACGTTTTCTTTTCAGTTCGGACTTAGGCTTGGCGGTCTTCCATGCCTGAGGGTCTCCAACCCCCTTCCCTTCCTTTTTCTTGTTTTCTCCCTTACCACCTAATCTACAAGTCTAGGTGGCTCCGGACTACTTATACTTAACTTTTTGTTGTAATTCATCATTCTACTGTCAAAGTTTGCTGGTTCTTGTTAGATTATGCATCAGCTATGTTCGTGTGTTATTGACCCGGAGTTTATAATCCATGGTTTATTTCCTTATTCTCTGGGTCTTTATGTTGGGAGGTGTGTGGGCATTTGTGAATGAACAACTGTCAAGTCAATCTTATGGTTTACAGTGGTGTTCAGCAATGCATGGGCAGGTATTAACAGCTTAATCTGGTTCAAGGTCAGTTGGTATTCATCTGTATCCCCCTCCCCCAGGTCGTGCCTGAAAATAGGCAGAATTTGTCTAGTGCACTTACCCGGTCAACAAAAACTAAATAAATAAATAAAAAATAAAATTATTAATACATGCATCCCTAGCTCTCTATTCTGTACGTGGATAAAATATCTGTCTGTAACCCAAGGAGTACCTGAAAAATCTGCTCTGGCCAGGCTGGGAGATTTGACTTGGAAGTCACTTGTCAAGTTGTACTCTAATGCAAAAACCTCAATAAAGAATAAATTTAAAGAAAACAGAGATAAAATTCCCCACATTCAAACTTATTTTTTCTGCTTGCAATGTCCCCATCCTGAGCACCAATTAGTTCATTGCCATAAACCGGCTCTATTCAAACTTGTTTGGAGCAACCTGTGAGTGCCCTGCACGTTTGACTATAGTCCCTAAACGTAAAGTCTGAATAAAAGGACTAAATACTGTACTCGTCTGAAAGCACAACTCGCTACTGGCCACAGAGACCCATTCTCCCCTTGGGTCGCACCTGAAAACATGCTCCATCTCCATGTGCCTTTCCCGGATACCAAGTTTCAAATACATTCTTGAAGACAGAGCATCCAAGGAGCAAACTCTGCTTTTGCACTTATTTATTTTATTTATTTAAAATGTTTCACCAGGAAAGGCACACTGAGCAAAAAGATGCTCGTCTCACGGTGCAACCTGGGGGGGTACAAGGGAGGAGGGTATACATACAACAGTCAGCAGGTTGAACTTGGAGTGGAGCAATACAAACAATTGTTACATAACTGAGTGAGATTACTTATGAACTTGTTACATGAGGAGTACAGTACATGACATGCGCCTCAAGGAAAGTGGCATACATAATTGAATACACAACAAGGACTATACATGATTACATAAGTGCCAGTAACAGACATTGAACTGAAGCAAGATGCACCAAGTTGGCAGCGGGAAATGGAAGTCGGAGATTGGGGCAAAGGAGAGGTGGTAGGACTGTATAGTAAACACTGGGGTATTAGAGGGGTTGATTTAGGGAAGACGGTGGGGGAATGAGAAGGGAGATAGCAGAAGTGAATGAGACAGGAAGTGCATTGGTTGTTTAGGGCAATGTATAAGCCAGCCAATTAGGTGAAGGCCTAGCCGCTGGTCAGGCACGTAAGGAGGAGAGGATCGGGGGGGGGGAGAAACCATCAGGGGGTGGGAGGTCAGGGGCAGGTACAATTTGGTGCAAGGAAGTTAGTGAGGGCAGAGGATAGAGTATGTTTGGATGAAGAATGGCGGATTTGGGCAGGCAGGCCATTCCAGAGCTTAGGGAAGAGGTAAGAGAAAGCCGATAGGCCTGCGGAGGTCCTTCGGTGAGGGATTACTAATAGCCTGGAGTCAGTAGACCTGAGGGCGGGGGTAGGTGGGGAAGACAGTAAGGATACGAGGTAGAGAGGAAGGGAACTGAGCCAGAAGTTAGAAACAAATTTAGCACTGTGAAGTAGGTGCCGGTTACTCAGGGATGGAAGGGCCAGTGAATGGAAGTAGGGGCATCGAGGGCAAAGCAGCAGAAAGCATTAAAGAGGGGGTCCAGTCTGGCTAAGGTGGACTTAGAGGCAGAGCTGTAAACAACATCGCAGTAGTCGAAGGAAGGTAGAATAATTTTCTGGACTATTTCGTGTCTCACAGGAAGCGGGAGACTAGCGCGGTTTCTATAGAGGGCACCAAGCTTTGGGCGCAGTTTTGATAGGATGGCGTCCACGGGTGTGGAAAAGGAGAGGTGGCGATCAAGCCAAACCCCCAGGTACCTAAAGGAGGGCATGTCTTCAAGGATGGTGTTATTTAGGGTATGGAAGATCGGGGGGATGTAAATCTGGATAGTCTCTGTCTAGTGCCGAAAGACAGAGACAGTTTTCTTGGCATTTAGGGAGAGTTGGTTGGAGCTGAACCAGTGTTGTACTTTGTTGAAGTCAGTCTGAAGAATAGAGGTGACTTCTTTGTAGGTACGGCCGGAAGTAAAAAGGACCGTGTCATCGGAAGTAAAGAGGACCGTGTCATCAGCATACATGTGTATTGCGGTAGTGGAGCAAGAGTTAGGCAGATCATTTAGTAGGATGGAGAAGAGGATGGGGCCAAGGACTGAGCCCTGGGGAACGCCGGTGGTAATAGAGAGTTGGGGGGGAGGTGTAGTCAGCTATTTTAGTGGATTGGGTTCTATTTTGTAGGTAGGCACTGAACCAGTTTGTGGCGGACGCTGCTAACCCAGCCCCTGATAGGCAGGATAGTAGGACGGAATGGGATACCGTATCGAATGCTTTGGCTAGGTCTATGAAAATAGTGGCAGTAATTTGTCCTTTGTCCATCCCAGAGAGGATGAAGTCCATGAGTCTTAGTAAGGAGGTGGTGGTAGAGTGTTTTTTTTCTAAAACCAGACTGGAATGGAGTGAAGAAGTTAGTTTTTGAGAGAAAGCGGGAGAGCTGAGATAGTACTAGGTGTTCCTGGAGTTTGGCGAGAGTGGGGAGGAGGGAGATGGGATGGTAGTTAGTTGTGGAGGTAGGATCAACTCCTTTTAGAAGGGATAGGACGGTGGCATGCTTCCACTCAGTGGGGAGTGACTTGGTGATGAATGAAAGATTTAGCAGGGCCACGAGGGGAGCAGCGATGGCAGAGGCAGATAGCAAGAGGAGTTTGCTGTCGAGACCATCGGGGGATGTACCTTTGGTGGGCTTCAGGGAGCGAAAGGCATCTAGGGTTCGATGGGGAGATGTGCCTGAAGGAAAGGGGTTCTGACCAGGCAGTTGGGGGGTATGGAAGGTAATCTAGGATGGTCGTAGCACAGTGTGGTGAAGTAGAAATTAAACTCGGAGACTACCTTCAGGGGTCGGAGAGTAGAGTCCTGGGCGAGGAGGAGAGGTGGGGGGATTTGATGTTTGGGGGGAGAAAAGGGAGTTGATGACTTTCCAGAATTTAGAAGGCCTCCCAAGATTTGCGTTTAGGGTGTTGTTAAAATATTCGGCCTTAGCTAAGCAGATGGCCTTTGTGCACTTGTTGCGGAGCATGCGGTAGGTGAGATTGTCGCCTGAGAGGAGCGTGGATTTGTAAATGCGCCAGGCCATGTCACAGGCCTGTTACCAAGCTATCAGCTCAGGTGATATCCAGGGAAGGTGAGACCCCCGGACCCTAGCACGGCGCGGGGGGGGGGGCGTGTTTGTCCCAGGCAGTAAGGAAGGTGTTCCGGAAGTGCGTAAGGGCAGCATCCATGTTAGAGCAGCTTAAGATCAGGTCCCAGTTTGAGTGAGCTAGTTCTTCCAGGAGAGGTTTAGGGATTTATATGACTGCTGGAATATAAATTTAGGAGGGGATTTAACTCTATGAATTTTGAAGACCAAGTAGATTAGGTGGTGGTCACTAATGGAGTCAGGAAGGAGGCCAGAGCTGACGACGCGGTGTGAATGGGAGGCAAGCGCCCAGTCAAGAAGTGAGTGGTTTCCGGTCTTATGGTTTGACCGTCTATGTTCCGTAATGGTTTGGGTAAGGTTGAGAGCAGATATCGAGGTTCGGGTTTTGTTAAAAGTGGGGGATAGCCAGTTGTGGTTAAGGTCACCCATAACATACAGTTCACCCGACTGGGCAAGAGATGTGAATTGGCACAGAAGGTCAGTGACTGTTGTGGTTGGAGTGCCAGGGCAGCAATAAATACCAGCCACAAAGATGGGTAATGAGGAGGGAGAGAGCAATTTCACCATAAGCAGCTCATAAGCTTTGGGTTCAGCTTTTGAAAGGAAGACAGAAAAATGTAGGGCTGAGCTGGTGTAGATAGCCACCCCTCCCTCTCTGGTGGGCCAGTCTTGCCAAGTGATGGTGAACCCTGGAATAGTGATGGTATGGTCTGAGAGGTTTGGGTTTAGCCAGGTCTCAGACAGAATGATTATGTCAGAGGCATGGTGGGCAGCTAGAACCTGGAGATGATCGAGCTTGGGAGCTAGGCTACGAATGTTTAGATGGAGTAGGCGTAAAGCTCGGGGAAGGGAGCCAAAGTGAGTGTCAGTGGTGGCCTTGGTTGAGGGGTTAGGCATGGGGTAGCCGGGACCAGGAGTTGGTGATGGGCCAGGATTAAGGTGTATATCCCCTGCAGCCAGTAGTAGTAGGGCAAGGATTAGCTGGTGGCGTAGTATGTGGAGGCACCAGGATTTGGCCAAGTGCCATTTGGGGAGGCAGTAGGGCAGGCAGTGTGGAGAAAGTGGGCTCTGGATTGGTAGAGGGAGACCAGGAGGCAGCCAAAGGAATAGACTGAGAAGGTGGGGCTCGTAGAGAAATGGGACCAGATGGTAGCTGGGAGAGATGCTGTGGACTTACAGGGGGCATTTGTAGGTGGAGTCAGTACAGCAGAGTTGGGGGAGGGATGCAGGGTAGCAACTTAAAGGGGGAGTTAAAAGGGGGAGGAAAAGTAGGATGGAGAAGATCCGAAGTAAGTGGGTTATTGTTTGTGCCATTTTTCCAAGTACAGGAGGCACAGGTAGGGAGTGAGGAGAGGTACAGCCTAACGTGGGGTAATGTAGATAGAGGGAGAAGAGGATCAGTCGCGAGAAGCACTAGGTAGCTAGTTGGACAGGGGAAGAGGGGAGGGGTAGTACTTTTAGGAAAGGGACTGGAGTAGGTAGAAAGGGGCAGGGCACTAACTTCCTATATTGGAACGTTACCATACAAATGGCCTCTTTGCCACTGCAGGGTAGTAAAATATCATGTGCCCCTCATTACAACGTCAGGAGCAATTGTTTGCACCTTGGATGAGGTGCTGGCTGTGGGTTCCAAACTGCAGCCTGTGGTCAGTAGTGGAGCTGTATCAACAACAAACAAACAAATTCTGGTAAGATCCACCACAGCTGCATAATGAAGTCAGTGACATTGTGCAGAATTGTTAAGGAGGCATAGAGAAACAACACAATGATTTGTAAGTAGTAAGATTTGTTTTATTTTGCATTCAAGGAAGGCATACACATTATTAGGAAAATATATGGAGGTGTACATTTCAATGGAAGGAATGGTAAACAATAAAGGTTTGACAGGTACAGTAGGTGGCAGTACATGAAAAAAGTAATGGCTGGCATATGGTCAGCCTTGGGATTATTTACACAGTTTTAGAGAGAAAGAGGGGTTTTGTCCATGAGGTGATACAAGTTATAGTTAAGTAATATGTTGATGTCAGGCAGCCAGGTGTAAAGATGGACTCTGTTAGGAAAGAAAATGGGATAGTAACTTTCAGAAGGGGTCGCTGTTGATAAGGTTAAGGTAGTTATGCTTGTGATAATGGGAATATCAGGACAGTATGAGGTCTATGCAGGAGTGGAGTACAAATATGCACTGTATCGTACGTATGTGCTTAGAGTGCAGGCAACTGTGATATACAGGTAAAAATAGGAATAGATGCAATTGATAGAAAGATAGATAATTACATAGATAGATATATAGATAGACAGAGGGAGACGTCATAGTCATGACAGTCTTTGGAGAGGCAACTGCCCCTAGAGTCACAGTCACATTTGCTAATTTGGGGTGAAAAACCTTTCAAGCAGCACTGTTTTGCTGTCAATAGTCGCCAATGGGTTTAAACATGTATTTGAACCATTTAAAACAGTTATAGTATAAGAAAAACAATGAAAGCAATTGTGTTATAGTTTAGCACCGAAACATACATGTTGCCACCTTGCTCCAATGAGCACCCTTCCCCAAGCAGAGTGCCATTCTTAATTATAAAGAGGAGAGCTGAAAAATACGTCTCAAAGTATGTCTCAAAGTAAATGCAGAATCATTTTTATTAAATCTGTTTCAAGAGTAGTCCTTTCCTCTTTTTTTTAATCTAATGATAAAAAGTAGTAGCACCTTTCTTCTGACCGGACTGATGTAAATGATGACAGTCCGCATTTAGGGATATGCTAGATGTCCCCAGGAGCAAAGTATGCTCCTTTGCTGGCTAGAGAGTAGGCTGTTAAAAAAAAAAAAAAAACACACAGATCAGACATTCTACCAATGAGACACATTACAGTGCAGCCTGCTGGAAGAGGAAGGGAGACACTCGGTTCCTGTGGGACCTGGGAGGATGGAGTGGTTCACCAGATGATATTTTTTATTTACCGATTTAAAAAAAATGAGCATCATAACTGCTTGGAAGAGCAGGCCCTCCCCCCAACATGGTATTCGGCGATCATTACAGTTATTCCAAAAGAAGGGAAGCCAAGGGATAGGTGTGCCTCCTACAGACCCATCTCCCTTCTCAATCAGGATTGCAAAATTCTGACCAAAGTTTTGGCTAATAGGTTACAGAAGGTAATTACTAAACTAATCCATCCGGATCAAACAGGATTTATCCCAGGGAGACATCTAGCAGATAATATCCGGAGATTGTTGAATGTCATCACAGGGGCTAGAGAATTTAAAGACTGGGGATTAGCCATTTTTCTGGACGCTGAAAAGGCGTTTGACCGCCTGAACTGGCAGTTCCTGGTTGCGGTCTTAAGGGAGACGGGTCTGGGGGATGAATTCCTGAAATGGATAAAGTTATTGTATAGCAGACCAACGGCAAGAGTAAAGGTAAATGGGGTAGTCTCCACGCAGATCCAGATACAAAGAGGGACTAGACAAGGGTGTCCCTTGTCTCCGTTATTATTCGCAATCAGTATTGAACCTTTGGCTCAAGCTATGAGGAGACATCCTAAAATAACGGGTATAATGGTAGAAGGGGTAGTAAATAAAATATCACTCTACGCAGATGACGCATTAGTTTATGTGTCAAACCCAAAACAGGCCATACCTCATCTTTTAACCCTGATACAGAAATTTGGCAAAATGTCAGGATATAAAATAAACCAAGAGAAAACAGAAATAAAAATAATTTCAGGAGAATGGAATCAAGATCTAAAAAAAAAAATATACCAGTTAAATACACTAAAAAGCCAATAAGATATCTAGGAATTAAAATCCCACAT
Source organism: Neoceratodus forsteri (assembly GCA_016271365.2). Classification (NCBI taxonomy): domain Eukaryota; kingdom Metazoa; phylum Chordata; order Ceratodontiformes; family Ceratodontidae; genus Neoceratodus; species Neoceratodus forsteri. The sequence goes on along the minus strand of CM028131.1, from coordinate 1,633,011,920 downwards.
GACGTGAAGGATTTGTATAAAATAAACCATGGGAAATTAAAAATACAGATTCAAAAGGACTTTGAGAGGTGGAAATTACTACAAATGGGGCTCTCTCAAAAAATAGATACTGTTAGGATGAACATCCTACCTCGCTGGTTGTTTCTCTTCAGTACCCTTCCGATAGACATACCCAGTAAAGATGGGAAAGACTTGGAGAAAGAATTAGCCAGGTTTATCTGGGCAGGGAAAAAGCCTCGAATTAGGCAACAACTATTGTCAATACCTAGAAAAGAAGGGGGAGGGGGGATGCCGCATCTACGGACTTATTTCTATGCAGCCCAAATGATGCCGCTCCTGAAATTCTTGATACAGGGCGAATCCCCAGACTGGGTAGAAATGGAAAGGAGGGCCCATATAGGTCTGCCGGTGCAGGTTCTCTCATGGACTATAATGGACACAAATCTGACCGAGGTCAGGAATTGCTGGATGAGACAAACTCTGAGAGTCTGGCTCCAGATCAGACAGAAATGGGGGGGGGGGGGCAGCTCCGATATGGCGGAATATCTCGCTGGAATATATACCAGCCATAGTGGGTATTAAGGGGTTTATCTCCCTAGGGAGTTGGGTCAGGAATGGTATACGAACATTACCCCAGATGGTGGAAGGAACAGAGGTGAAGTCTTTTTCTGAGTTTGCAGCAAGAATTTCAGTTGTCTCAGAAGGAATTATTAAAATATTTCCAATGTAGAAATATAATAATGGAGGCGATAGGAGTAGCAGAGGTGACCCGCCCCCTAACGGAGGAGATAGCTCTGATACAAAACAGAATGTTGTCAAGGGATACAAAAAGGATAGTAGCACAAACGTATGCTTTGTTATATCAAGGGGAAGGCAAGGAATACAGGGAAAATATACAAGCAAAATGGGAAAAGGAGATAGGATATGGGATTCAACCAGAAAGATGGGGGGGAAACTGGAAGGGCGTCAAGAGAACAACTAGTTTACAAAATTGGAGAGAATTTAGATGGAAAGTAAGCGTCAGATTTTTCAGAGTTCCAACATTAACTAAATATTACGACAGACAGAATTCAGATAAATGCTGGAAAGGCTGTGGGGGAGTAGGCTCACACTTCCATATTTTCTGGGGGTGTCCAGTAATAACAAAGTATTGGGCAGACATGAAGGAAATTATAATGAAAATGTTTGAGTTGCACCTCCTTCCTCAGTTTGAAAGTCTGGTTTTGGGCCTTCCCCCAGCAGATCTGTCAGGGAAAAAACTATAAATATTTGTTCTACATTTGTGTGGCGGCAGCAACAAAGGCAATTACACAGAGATGGCTTATGCAGCCTACACCATCAGTGGAGATGTGGAAACAGAATATGGAAAGGATTAAGCAATTAGAAAGTATAGGAGCAAAAGTACAGTTAAGAACGGAAAGGTTTAATGCCAGATGGTTACCCTATTATAAATATATCCAAGAAATCACACAAAAGACGGTATTAGAACAATACTTAACATAGAGGAGGAAGGCAGGTGAAGAGAAATAGGGACAGGAAGATTTAGGAGATCAAAATAGGAAGAAGACGAGTAAGAGGTGAATTGGAGGGGGGGAAGAGACAGGGAGAGTATTCCGAAGGTGGGTTGGAGAAAAATGAATCACCCGGGGACACATCCTGCATAATGTTATAATGTTATGAAAATAAAAGGTAAAGACTAGTATCCAGGTAAAAGGGTATCTGCAATATATACAAGATGGAATATGAGAAGTACAGACATGGTACAATAAAGGGTAACTTCAAGGGACATAGTGATGGAATGAGAGAAAGAGGGAAGCAACAAAGAAAGAATGCGGAGGAAGATGAAGGATTAAAGGAATGGGAATAAAATCTTGGAACTCAGGGACCGTATAAAATGGATCAAGGAAGGAAACAGATGAGAAGAAAAGAAGAAATAGTATTAGGGTTTGGAGTAGATATAAAAATTGTCATGGTGATAAGGATGCTTGCTATACCTTGCTTCTGTATTGTCCTAAGAATGAGGGATGTACCTATCTGTATTTGATAATGTATGTGCCATGTCTAAGATGCCTGGAAATAAAAAGACAAGTTAAAAAAAAAAAAATGTAGCATCTTTCTCCCAAGTGGACCGATGCAATTGATACTGTCAGGAGATAAAGAGCTGTCCGCAGGAGCAAGGTGTTCCTTTGCTGGCCCAGAGTGCAGGCTATTATAAAAAATACAAACAAAGAAATATCGGGAGAAGAAGACTGAAACTTGGTTCTAGTGGAATCTTAAGGGGATGAAGGGGCTCTCCAGATGGTAATTTTATTTATAAAAGGAAAAAAGGTAATCTTTCTCACAACCAGACTGATGTAAATTATGTCGGTTGTGAGATGCAGAGGTGTCCCCCAGGAGCCAGGTGTGCTCTTTTGGTGGTCAGTGAGCAGGCTATATACTCAACATCTTGAATTCCTGTGTTGTCAAATTATACGCAGTGCTCAGTAACAACTACATCTCTGTAGCACCCTATACTTGTTCAGCCTGCATGGACCACAAGCCATGTTGTCAATGTGTTTGTGATTATTTCTGCTTGGCCAATTGTGGGGGGGGTACTAGTACAAAGTCACTGGCTTTAGCATAATAGATTTTTTTTATTAATTTTTTTGTGTGTTTGTTTTTCATTTTTATTAAATTAGCCTGACAAGTTTATTTGTTTGTCTCACATACTGCAGTTAGAAATCATGACATCTATTTATGTCATTGTACTATCTAAATGTTACTAGTTGTAGTTAATTGATGACATCCATAAACCAGAAAGAGCTTTTTTTTTTTTTTTTTTTTTTTTTTAAATCAGACAGGTTGAAAGTAATAGTCTGTTTTTCCTGGTAGTTTGAAATCACCATTGTGAGATAACATCACACAGCCTTAAAATGTTGTTAGAGCATATAAATCTCTGTGGCGTACGTCTTCCTTTCTATGGTTAAAAAGGAGACAGTTTTCAAACAGCTCATAAGCTTCCAGTAGGTCTGCAAAGCGTGTATCACACCAGGACAATCACCTCTCTGCTCACCCCAAGACAGCTGCAGTCCCCTAACACAATATTATTAGTGAGAAGGCATGCGGTTGTATTAGGGGACTGCAATCGTCTTTGGGTGACCTGAGAGGTGTTTGCTAGCCAGACCCACTGGAAGCTTGTGAGCTGTTGGAATATGGTCTCCTTTTTTGCCTAAGAATGGCAGGCACACACCATTATCATCACTGTGTATCATGTATGTATGTATGTACTCTATCTTGTTACTTTGTATATGTACTCTTCTTGCCCATTTGTATCCATTATTATTAGTTTGTGTATCATGAATGAAGGTAGTGATAAACTTTTGAAACAAGCTAAACCTATTATATAACATTATATAAGTCTAAGCATACCGTTTGAGTCATTTTCAGAAACAGAGCACCAGTGAAAACAGCTGGTGTCAAAAGTTCAGGACGACAGGTAACCACCATCTTCATCACTCACAAGAGAGGTTACTGAAAACTACATTTATTCCTGTTATGAAACTGGGGTAGATTCCATGAGTTGGCAGGTGGCAAAATGAACACACAAAACTACAGCTACAAAACACTTTATTCTTATACCACACTGTAAAAGTAAAATTTTAAAAAATGATTGACCGTACTTTATATTATAAAGTTTCAACAAGTACCCTTAACTGAGCTGGCCTCACTGGGACAGCTAAGTGCATCTGCCCTTGGCACTGACAGGAGAGGGCCTGTAGAACTGGAAAGCATTTCTTTACATTTACATTTTTATGTCTGCCAGACATATGCACTAATGCAGCTGTGGAAATCCAGCACATCCAAGGGAAAAAATTACCTCAAAATCTTATTTTACTAAAATCTACACTCTTGGGCCATGGTTGAATCAATCTGTACTTATTCCTTAAAATTCACAACACAATGACAATTTACATGCTAAAAAAACAAGCCTTAGGTTACTTCACAAGACAATGCTAAATGTCATCTCACACGATCTCCAAGCTAAAGCTTCCAGACATACTGTCTCACAAGCAAACCCGACACACAAGTAACACACATCACCTTATAGTAAGATGTAGGTGTCAAATACAATTTACATGCAGACAACAACAACTTAAGCAACAAGATGGCTTTCTGAGCTAAGCATGTTATCCACCAAAAAGCATAGCCTACATTTACTGCTGAATATCAGAAGAATTTCGTCCATTACTTGTAACATACCCACAGCAATAACTGTTGACTCCATCAGTAGCAAATGGCCTCATATACTGTCTATGCAAGATGTGTTTGAATGGCTACTGCATTACTGCTAAAGGTATTTCATGACAAGAATATTTCAAGCATGGAGGGGATCTTTAGACTAAAGCAGGGAGGCATCACCAGAGGGCATGGTTTGAAGTTGGAAGGTGGAAGGGTGAGGGGGGAAAAGAGGAGGAGGTTTTTCACTGAGAGGGTGGTGGACCCTTGGAATGCTCTGCCTGGTGAGCTGGTTCAGAGATCCACAGTGGAGAGCTTTAAGAGAGGGTGGGACAGACACAGAAAGTGGATGTATCAGATGATGGCCTGTCCCAGGGGGGTTGGGATAGATGATAGGGGTTTCTGGAGCACAAGGGATGGGAGGGTCTCGGCACCCAACTAAGGATCTAGGTTCGAGCAGACTTGATAGACCATAAGGCCTAATCTGCTGGCAAATAGTATGTTAGTATGTTAGTAATTCAAAAGCTAGTAACACAAAATAGGAGCATCTTCTGTTACTGGATTTCATAACACCACCTTCAGAAGACCTTTCATTTCAACTACTTCATTTATGGGTGTACCATTCCCATTTACACACCTAATTCCATAAGTTTTCAACCACTGTGTAATAAACACAGTGTAATATATGCTTGTAAGCTAACACATTTTACATCACTGCAAAATGTACATATGGTGCCTCTGTTTTAATAAGTAATGAAGGAAAAAGTGATTTATTTATTTATTATTTCAGTTAAATAGTGGCTCTTACTTTACAGGGAGAGTATCACATCACTGTATAAAGTACATAAACATTTTTCAACTGTACAATACACTAGAAATGCAAGTATTTACCATTTCAGATTATATGAATTACAAGTCCAGTTGGTATCATTGATAAAAAAAAAAAATATATATTTCCACTTTTTTCTAATTCTGCTGGTAAGAATTGTCCATGCACTAAAATGAGATTGCCTCTGACCCAGTGTTTACATCCAGGTGAACATGTTGCCATAATGAAGATGGGGAAAAGCTTATATTTTCTGATTATCCTGCTAGGGTCATGTGCTACTGACAGCAGTCCTATATGCAGAATTCAACTCCGTCTGCTGGATGTACAGAGCTCATTCACAGTTCCTTACTATAACCTCCAGGCAATAATGCTACCAGCCCCAGTGTTGCAGTTTGAAATGTTGCAGTGTCAGTAGAGGGAGTAAACTGCATCACAAAATGTATTGTAATTTGAATGCCGACCATATTCATTTACTTTTATAAATGTCAAACCTTCGAAACGCAGCACTTATCCAGAACGTTCCAGGATCCACAAGGTCTACTTTCTGCTGTTTGCCTTGAGGTATATTCTTTGATAAAACCCTTGATGTTCTCTCTGCGATTGTTCTTGCAACCTTGGAAAGGGAGAAATGAGGTATCTCCTCCCTATCCCCGGGAACGCCTGCCCGCCCCTCGTGGGTGGCACCTGCTTGCCCTCTTCCCCCAAACCTGTCCATCCAAGTGTCTGGTCATGCCCCTGGACAAAGTCCTGCTTCCTTTGATGCCTTACAGGGAGGGGAAATTAACTTCTCAAGCCAGAGGAAAAATAGTGCTCTCCAGATCCCATACACACACAGGCAGCGTAGTAATGAGGCTTCAGCGGAGGACACTATTTTTAACACTCCATCATGTTGTTTGGAAGGTAATTTATGCAGGGAGTCATTTTCTAAAGCAAAACATCTCCAGCTGTAAAAAGCAAGCAGTTCCCCAACCCGATCCCTGTAGGCAACAAAAAAACAGCCCTGATGTCCAATGGTACTTCCTGCCCTCATCTGGTCCCAGGGAATATTCTCCCTGGTATCATGTAGGAAAAAAATTGCAAGAATTTCATCACCTGCTAAACAGAATTGTTTATGTATAGCAATCACTTGCTGCATATGCAATTTTATCCACAAGTGCATGTAGTGTTACTTCGCACAAACTTACTTGCAAAATGCTGCACACAATTTTCCTACTGCTACTCCAGTAAGTTTTTGGATCACTACAGTTGCTACTTGCCACACAAGCATTTTTAGGTGAAATTATTCCCTGGTGATGGGATTCAAATGGGTGGAGTGTGGGTTCTGCAATATTTAATAGGGGGCAACACATGAGGTGTAGGTACTGGGCTACTTGCTGGGTACTCATACGGTACAATTTAGGGGAACGGAGAGAGAATGTTATTGCAGTTTTCAGCATGCAGGGAAATTAAAATGGCACAAAGAGATTACAGAGAGATTAAACAGTCAGGAAGGTTTAGTGACTTGCATAAGGTAAATGCTAATTTTAGGTATCAAATGGGAGTTTGCAGGTTCAAAGCTCTGTGTTCAAACCATTAGGACAACAAGGGGAGACAAAGAGCACAGAAAGTAAATAAAAATAGAGAAGAACTGTAAAAAGATGGACTGTAAAACAGAAGTAAGAAAGCATGACATTCAGAGACAGGAGAAAGAACGTAAAACGGAAAAGAAGCAAAAGATCAGATGGGGTACGATGGACCCATAGTCCCTTCTGACCTAAAATGCCAGTCACAAAAGCAGGACCGGAGTTGGCCATTTCTGAAAACAGAAAAGCATTGGTCGTGTGTGTGTGTATACGTGTGTTGAGGGGGGACCTGGGGAGCTAAACAAAACTCGCTACCTACACAACCTAAAGTGCTACCCAAAACTTGCTTGTTACTACATACAGTTCATTTTGTACAGCAGCTACTGCCACACACAGGACTCTGGAACAACATTTTCTATGCCCGATCCACATATGAATTCCCTGGAGAACAGTGGTTCCTCCCCCTCCCAGTAGCATCTTGTACCCACAACAATCTAACCTGCCCCCCCCCCCCAACGAGATGGCGGTCAGCACTTACTCTCCTTTTGCCTTCCTGGCTGGGCACTGTCTGCTGCACAACAGTCCTTTACTGCTACAGACAGTGCAAGAGCAATACAGGACTTAAAAATAAATCAGTTTGAAACTGTATTATTCATAACTTTGTCATTTGTCAAGCTTTTTACACCAAACTTGGGTGATGCCTTATGGACCCTTCTCCACGACCAGATTAGTGGTGACCAGTAACTCCCACCCAAAACAGGGGTTTAGTGGGCAAGTGGGCATATCCCATAGGTGGGACTGTATTAGTCTCATGTCATAGTCTATCAGACAAGAGCAAAGTAAGCAATAAGACATGACAGGAAGTGCATTATGCTTTGATAACCGCATTCCCAGGGGCGTAGTTAGGAACGAGGCAGCAGGCCGAATGCTGGCTACCCAGGGAGTGTAGTTATCACAGTGTAATGCTCTCCACTGGAGTGTCTTACTGCACTTATAAAAGGGGTAACTAGGAAACTTGAAAAGAAAATAGGGGATTTCTAAACAGGAATATTAAAACAATTAGAAAAATAGTAAAATGTAGTGTGAAGTAGTCCTTCTGCCAAGTGAGTGATACTAAGGGGCACTCTGCCAGCTATCGGGGGGGGCAGTCTAACCCCGCCACCCGCGTGGGATCCCCAAGCTGTGACAGTTACTGAGGTTCAGTACAAAAGTTATATTCGAGATCGTGATTTTACAGGTAGAGCAGCCATCAGACAGGAACAAAAACGCTGCTGGTTTCAAAGTATTCTTTTTTTTTTTTCACCAAATTAGATGTTTCTTATGTGAAACTGGCTCTGAAATAAATGTGAAAATTGACTCTCAAGTGAAATCAGGCAGTTACAGTACAGGGCAATGCAATACCATGTCTGTGTGACAGTCTTGCGGCAGTATGCTACCATCTGCAGTAGCAATAATCATGTCTCACTAAGGCATGTGAGAGAGCAAGCAGGTGATCACTGTTGCCATGTTTCACTACCACAGCCCAGACTGCATCACAGGCAAAAGGAATCCACTTTACCCAGTTCTTGTATGGACTTAAAAAAAAAAAAAAAAACAGGCAGTACCTTATCAGAAAATATTTATTTTGGCTGACTAGAAGCAAAGCAACCAACGTTCAAAGCAGGTGACTAATGGTGGATGGTTCAGGTCAGGCTGAAAGGAAAAGGAAGACTGGATTTGATTTGGGGGGGTAAGTTTGGTGTTTTCAGTGATAAAACCAACAGTTATTTTATATTTCTAAAATTAACAGATTTTCTACCTGACAGTACTAGGTATATGTGGCATAGCACTTTACCTAGAGGCTGTCACTGCCAATTCTGTTCCTCCCTGTACATCATCCGCACTGTGATCTCACCAACTGTGACATCACTAGGAACTAGGAAGAGAATCTCCTGCTGCTTTATTGGTAACTTGTGACCCACATTACCTATCAAATACCAGGGCTTGTGCTGTTACAACGAGTGAGGTCATATGCTGACGATGTAATGGGAGAAACGGAGCTAGATAGGTTTGTTTCCAGGTAAAGAACTGTTTTTCACATCACACCCAATATTATGTAGAAAGTCATATAATGAGCACACAGAAAAAAATAAAAAATAAATATCTGTCAATGCTAAAATGTTGTCTTGCTGGCATTGACATTGGTAGTGCAGGAGTTACAAAGATGCATCATAGGAATGGCAGTGAAGTACTGAACTGACGCCAACCCCACCCTGCAGAGTGGCAAGCATTGGGGTGTGCCTTTGGGTCGTTGGTCATAACGCTCATGCCATTACACACCTCACCCTACACTGCAGACACCAAGTGTCGCGGTGTGCCTTGGGGTCTTCCGGCCTTATGCTCACCTGGGTCGCAGGCATGGGCCCAGGTAAGGCGCCATGCCTCAACCCTCTATGCCACCGGGCCGTGTTGGGAATTTTTTTAACCAAATTTTTCAACACAGGCATTTTGGGACCTCCGCTCATGAACAGTGGCACTGTGATTTTGTTAATCTGTCCCAAAAGTTGATTTCCCACAGCGACCGCACCATTGTGCGCCACATGTGCGAAAACAAATTTCGGGCAGGATGTGGAAAATGACAGCTATACTGTTCATAAGGAGGTGTGAAAAATGGCAATGTCGAAAATCTGGAGTGAAAACATAAAAAACTGTCAAAGTCACGAGCGTGCGTGGAAACTGCACAATGCACGCTCATAACAGTCATTTTTTGGAATTTTTTCACCAAATTTGCAACACAGGCTTTTTGGGAACCTACCTCATGAACAGTGGCACTGTCGTTTCGTTAACTGGTCCCAAAAGGTGATTCCGCACAGTGACAGCGAAATCACCTTTTGGGACTGAATAACGAGATGACAGTGCATGTGTTCATGAGGTGGGGTCCCAAGAACCCCATGTTGAATATTTGGAGCCAAAATTCAAAAAATGGCTGAGATATCCACCTAAGTTGACCCCCCCCCCACACTGATGCCATTATACAGCTTACGAGAGCATTTCATTTTGCAGTTCGACTTGAAGAGTAAAGACGGTTCCCCTGAAGATCACAGTGCTGGACTCCGGAGGGCATAGGGTGAGGGAGGGTGGGAAGGTGGGTGGCAGAGGGTGGTGCGGTTGGGGAGGGGGCGCGACAATGAGGGACCGCTTTTTTTCAGGTAAAAGAAAAAACCCGGAACCGGACATCACGAGACGATTTGTTGGGTGTGCCGCACAATGGGGGTGGGGGGGGAGCAACATACTGACACGGTCAGCTTTGTGTGAGCGGCGGCACACTGGGGTGGGCTCCCAGTGTGCCACACAATGTGGGTGGGTGGGGGACATGCCGACATGGGGATTGCACCCCCAATGTCGGCTCTGTTTGGGGATTGTGTGCCGCTGCCATGTTTATTGAAATGTTTCACCAGGAAAGGCACGTACGGGAGGCGTGTCATCTCTGCCGCTGCATGACGAGCTTGTCTCTGACTGCAGCAGCAAAGTGGACTGTTCTGTCTGTCTTACCCTTTCTTAAAACCCTCCACGGTTATCAACTCCATCACCTTCCCTGGCAGACTATTTCAAATCTTCACCACCATCTCTGTAAAGAAATGCTTTCTCATATCCTTTCTGAACCCCCCCCCCCCCAATGAGTTTTTATCTATGTCATCTGGTCACGGAACTCTCGCAGTACTTGAACAGTTGCTAGCTATTGACTTTGTTGATGTCCTTCACAAACCTGAAGGTTTCAAATATGTCCCCTCTCCCACCTGGTCTCCAAAGAGTACATGTTCAGGCTACACAGTCTTTCCTCATAAATCTGCCCCGCTGCACACTAACCATTCTGGCTGCCCTTCACTGTACTGTCGCCAATCTATCCCTATCCTTCTTAAAGGGAACATAACCCCTGTTTATGTTTTATATTAATGCAGCCTTTTTCCCCACTCAATGTTCACTTTTTATTTACTTAGCGGTTCCGAAACCCAGTGACATCAGTTGAGCTGAAGGCTACAATGAAGCAGAACCCAGTGACATGACTATTGGGCAGGAAAAAAGGTTACATCAATATGGTGCCCTAAATAAGGAAAAAAAATTTAGGACTATTTCAAAACCGACACAGAGAACAATACACTGAAATGATTAAACAGACTTCACAAATGCCCAAATTTACAGTTACAATAAAAAAAGGTAAACAACAGGATTTATGTTCCCTTTAAAGGGACACCATCAGTGTTACTGTTGTATGAATCTACGGAGCGCTGTATAAATGGGTATTATGGCAAGCAGTGGTATTATAAAATGCACACCCACCATCTGATTAGAAGAAAAATACGATTTCTTTATTTTTTTTATGGCATAAGTAAAAATGAGAGTGGTCCCCCCGAAGCCATCAACTGATGCTCTCACACGTCCCTGAAACGTAATCCTGTGCCATGCCACGGGAAAACTCTTGCACGTGCAAGTTTGCAAAAATCTGTAACTTTTGAATAAAATAACGTGCATCATACTACTCGCTTTTCCAGATTTTGAAAAAGTACCCCTCTTCCCAAAACAAGGGCTATAACCAGCTAAATTCACATTTTGAAAAAAACAAAGGCATGACTCTGGGCATGCGCAGTACCATCGATGCTAATGTGCATGCCCACAGTCACAGCTGCCTGCCAAAACAAATAATAAATCTTATTTTACTACAAATCAGTTGGCAGGCATGCATTTTATAATACAACTACTGCCATAAGGACCTCTTAAATAGTGCACTTATAAAAGCTACAAAAATGCTGAAAGTGTCCTTTTAAAGAGCTACTGATGCCTCAAAGAAAACTTTAAAAAAACATAATAATTAGGTACAATTTCTGCTTGCATTCCATTTATATTTTATATATTTCTCCTCCCCATAATTTATTACTAAAGAAATGTGTATGAAAGCCAGTCTGGTGGCGCCAAGGGCTAAGGCGCTGGATGCCTTACCCCGCGCCATGCTGACGACCCATGTTCGGGAACAAGCACAGGCTGTCGAAAGTCGGCAGTGGAGGGAGGGCGTGGAGCTGGATGGAGCCGCTGAAAGGCAGCTCTCCTCTCTGGGGAAGGAGGTGGCATCCCTCAGCTCTTGTCTGCCTCATGGTGGAGGCCAGGGTGCAGTACAGGCTAGAGGGTGCACAGGCACTAGGCCAATGGGTGGGCGGAAGGGGCCGTCACCGGGGCTATAGTATATATGCGTGCCTCCACGTGCCTGCGTCTCTAGTCCTGGGGCCCCGGGGTAATTTGGTGGACGACAAAATGGAGGAGAAAAGTAATCCGGCAGCAGGATGATGCCCGACCCTCTGCAGGCACTGCTCCCAGGGCGGGCATAAGGTAAGCCCCGGTAATTCCGGGTTGTGGGGGCTGGGGGGACGGTTGGGCTGAATGGGGCAGCCGGCAGTGATAAAGAGTGTCGTGATAAAAAAAAAAAATGTGTATGAATATATGATTGGTGCCCCTTAAGAGTTTATTTTGAGTTCCTCTGCCTCTATAGCTTACTCCCTACTTCAAGTCACAATCCTCTGTTGTGGGATCACAATCTGTTGCCATGGGAGTAACTGTGAGGTCACAAGCAGTGCTCTACAACTTCAGGTAGGGGAAAAAGCAGCAGGACTAGATGAACTCTGCAGAAGCAAAGATCCTGTTTTCATGTAAATAACCTCACTACTAAATAATGGGGAGGAGGAATACAGAACTAATGGGAAATAGAAGCTGATGAGTGCCTAAATAGTGTGTTTTGTAAAAGTTCTCCTGAACGTGTCAGCAGCTCTTTAAAGTGTTCAGAACCGAGCACAGTACTCCAGGACCCACTCATTGCTGCTAGAGAATCCTCTTCCTACATAGCCCAGCATTCTTTTTGCCTTCCTATATGCCCTGTACATTGTATCTGTACCTTTAAACTGTCTGCAATACTTCGTCCCAGAAACTGTTCCTCAGGCGTTACCGCGAGCTTTGCTCCCCCCAGCCAATATTCCATCCTGGGTTGTTCTGGCCAATATGCAGGAGCTTGCATTTATTTGCATCAAGCTTGAGCTGCCAGACCTTTGACCACCTCTCCAGCCTCTACAGCAGGGGTCAAAATTAAATTCTTACAGCTCTAGCCAGCAGGGCTAATGACTAAGAAAATCCAGTTGCCCTCCGTACACTCCACTAGCCCGAGTGGTATACACATTGAAAGGCTGCCGCTTCCATTACTAGCCGCAGGGCCAATTAAAGGAAAACCTTAGTAGCCCAATACAAAATCCACCAGCATTTGGCCAGTGGGCTGGTGACAATTTCATACCCTGTGCAGATCACTGTTCACACCTGACGCCTTACTCGCTATCAGCTCTCTCTCCCAACTTAGTATCATCTGTGAATAAGACGATTTTACCATTAATCCCCTCTCCTTTGTCACAGATAAAGACATTGAAAAGTACTGGCCCAAGTCTGACCACTGTGGTACTCTACTAGCAACATCCTTCTCCTCTGATTGCTTCCTATTTACTGCCACTCTCTGGGTCCTACCACTCAGCCAGTTCCCAGTCCACCTGGTAATCCTTTCCCCCCAATCCCAGGTCCCAATGCTCTTTTCACTAATCTCCTATGTGGAAAAGAGTAGAAGGACTTATTATAGTCCACTTACAGGATATCCATAGGCTGGCCATTGTCAGTCATGTGCATCACCACACTGAAGAAGTCAGTGTGGCTTGTCTGGCAGAATTTCCCTTTAACAAAATCATGTTGCTTTGGATCCTGCAGCCCGTTCTTCTCCAGAAACCCCACCACAGTCTCCTTCAAGATGGTCTCTAGTATCTTGCTCACAATGGAGGTTAAGGTTACTGGTCTACAGTTTCTTAGGTCCCCCGACCCCATGAAGCAGAACTACCTGTTCTTGTTTCCAGTCCCTCTGAATTGTGCCTGAAGTAACAAGCTGTTATTCAGATCTGCCAAGGGCGCTGCCAGCTGCCTACTGAGCTCCTCTAGCACCTAGGATGTAGTCAGTCAGGCAGTTACAGTACAGGCCACCGCAAGACCATGTCTGTGTGACAGTCTTGCGGCAGTATGCTACCATCTGCAGTAGCAATAATCATGTCTCACTAAGGTATATGAGCGAGCAGGCAGGTGATCACTGTTGTTGTCGTGTTTCACTACCACAGCCCAGACTGCATCACAGGCAAAAGGAATCCACTTTATCCAGTTCTTGTATGGACTTAAAAAAAAAAAAAAACAGGCAGTACCGTATCAGAAAATATTTATTTTGGCTGACTAGAAGCAAAGCAACCAACGTTCAAAGCAGGTGACTAATGGTCATAATGGAGATTTATATTTACGGCCGTTAGGGCTCTGTGGGCATTCTTGGACAACACATGCCTCACCTACAGCTTCTGTTGTAACTCTTGAGCTTCTAACATTCCACTTCCACTATCAGGTAGTGGTCCATCCATTTATTCTGCAAAAGTAGAACAGAAGCAGTTGTTTAACACATTCGTCTTCCCCTTGTCCTCCACCCCCCACTGCTGCTCAGCCTTTCTCTGCTCTCCGCCTCCTTTATTTTCTCGTTGATATACAGTGGACTCCACTTATACCGTACATGCTTTGTACGGACAGCCAATTATTGCAGACAAAAACAGTATTCAAAACCACTGCAGTAGACTCCCCATTATAAATCCACCTGCTGTAATGGATTATAGTGGTCAGTTATAGCGGCCGTCAGAGGCACCTAATGAGGTGCTAATCAGCCATCCTGACAACATGAACTAATGTTAATGAGAAGCTGATGGGCCAGCACCTATCCCTGATCCACTTCCATATCCCACTGCCCCAAAAGCTGCCAGGATAGCCTAGAGGTGAGAATAACAAGCTGTGAATGAGCTTGATACATCCAGCAGCTAGACCTGGGGTTTGATTCCCACAACCTCCACTTGCATACTGAGAGACTTTGAGCAAGTCACTTAACCTCCCCAGTGCTCCTGGGTCACCCCTGAAAACAGGCACCTGTGCCTAGTGGGCCTTACCCGAGTACCCGATTATTAGTACAGCTTAGAGGTTAGAGGAATGAGGTGTGAATGAGCTTGGTACAACCAGTAGACCAGACCTGAGTTTGATTCTCACAACCTCCACTTGCATAGTGTGAGACTCTGAGCAAGTCACTTAACTACCCAGTGCTCCCAGGTCGCCCCTGAAAACAGGCGCTTGTGCCTAGTGGGCCTTACCCGGTTACCAAAACTAAAAAATACATAAATAAATAAAAGGCTTTCCCTTAACCTGGACCCAATGTGCACTTTGTGTGCAAAAACATTTTAGTTTACTTTCTTTTTACTGTACTATAGTAGATTATATCAGACTAATTTTGCATATTCATAGGCTGACACCTTCTGTTACTACAAATCCCAGAATCCTCTCCAGCTGACAACACAGCAGTAGGCAGCAGTGAGAGATTCAATAGCCTGCAGTACATGTTAGAGCTTTTATAAGCTCTGATCTTTTATTTACTGGTCCTGCTGTCCTCCCTGAGCGAAGTACCGTACAGCCACAGAGGACAATGCTTAGTGCCTAGAGGAGAGAAAAACAGAACTAGAATACATCTGACAGGAGACTATAAAAGCTCTACCGTGCACTGCAGGCTACTGAATTTCCCACTTCTGTCTACTGCTCTGATGTCAGCTGCAGAGAATTCTGGGATTTGTAGGAAAAGAAGACGTCAGCCAACAAGTAAGCAAAATGAGTCAGATAGAATCTACTATGCCTGAGGGAAAAGAAAGTAAACCAGAATGTTTTTGCACACAAAATGCACACTGGGACCAGCCTCACACTTGAGTGCGGGGGCCCTTTATGACTGTTCCCCTTTAACAAATTTAATAAACAAAACGTGAACTCTACAGTACAGAACATGTCATCTTGCAGGTGGGGGAGCATTCGGTATGATCAGCAGTGTCAGCCTATACAGTACTGTTGACCTGTATCGTATTGCTCTGTTTATAATACCTTAAAATCATATTTTTGAAGAGTTCAGACAGCCACTTATAACGGACAAAAGTTCACCACAAAGAGCAGTCCATTATAAGTGCCTTGCACTGTACCTGAGAAGGCTTTGTTATTTATCCTTACACCCTCCACAGTAGGACTGTGCTCCCGCTCGCTTGTTCATGTAGTACATGATATACTGGTTGTCTGCCTGTACCAGCAAGGTCTTCCCCTGAACACATGGGGCCAGTGCTTTAAGCCTGTACAGGACAACCCTCATATCCAGTACATTTACGGATATCACATTCCACCGGGACCAGACCCCCCTGGATCTGTAGGGCACCGAGGTGTGCACTCCACCCAAGGCTGACTGCATCTGAAGCCAGGTGTCCTGCGGAGGGTTCCTGAGAAAGTGACTTCCTTACCGGAGATGCTGCCTTGCCCACCACCACTAGAGTGCGCTCTCTTATTTTTTCCCACTGTGCTGCTGCTGCCCGTTCTTTCCAGAGCTCTCCCTCTGAGTCCTCATTTCTTTTTCTTCTACCTCCCCGTTTCCAACTTGCTTCTATGCTCTTCCTCCCTCTCTGTTTTCCTGGCTACTTCCTGTGGAGCTTTAGTCTTGTTTTTGTTGCTTGTTATCCATTTGATGCAGTTTGTCGGAGCGAATGGAGACATCAGCCCATTTTGTGCATTCCACACCAGCCTGCTGCATCTCTGCCAAGTGATTCTACCTTGCTTAGCAGTTATACTCAAATTCCTGCTACGCAATTTTTCTACAGGTGCCTGTCCTGCCTGCTTTTCGATGCAAGCGGTTCCATACTACCAAACAGTACTTCCATTCCACCACCTTCTGGGTAAAGTAGTGTTTCCGCATTTCACTCTTCAACCTGGCTCCCCTGCTTGTGAACTGATGCCCTTGTGTTCTGCTGTGCCCTAGCAACTGCAACAAGTCATGCTTCTCAGCCCCACATCACTGATAATTAGATACGTCTCTATCAAATCCCCTCTCAGGCTTCTGTCCCATCCCCCCAAAAACAACTGTGTTATTTACAGCACTGCTTCTCTCTAATGCACCACAGTGAAACACAGAGCAGGGTGCTGCAAACAATCAAGCAACTAGTTAAAGGAAAGCTGTCCTTTGCAGGGGCTGCTGCCCCTGCAAAGCTTACCCTCCGGTTTAACTTTTGTGAGAAAAGCGGCCTTTTTCTCGTGCCACAAAGTAGCTTAATTTAATTATGAAAAGTCCGCTACCCAGAAGTATGGTGGTCGCTGGGGCAGCTCCACTAACTGTAAAGGTGCGACTGTACACTTCAATGCATTTGTATTGAAGAGCATGGTGTGGCACCGCACCTTTGCAGTTAATGGAGCCGCCCCAGCGTCCGGCATACTTCCAGGTAGCAGACTTTTCATAATTAAATTAAACTACTTTGCGGTGCGAGAAAAAAGCTGCTTTTCTCACAAAAGCTAAACTGGAGGGTAAGCTTTGCAGGGACAGGAGCCCCTGCAAAGGACAGCTTTCCGTTAAGTCAGTCTGAACAGTGCTGCTGGCACTTCAGGGCGCAGTAGAGCTGTGGACTGTAAGAGCCTGGGACAGGCACTTTGGGGGTACACCATTTGTGTACTTTTGGTAAAGAGTTTGGGAAAGTACAGCACTAGACCCTTCCCCATGGTCTGTGCCAAATATCGTAGCCATTCACAACAAAATCCTACAGATAAAAGCTTAATATTGCCACAAGCTCTCACAAACACAGAAAAAGCACTGTGGTCTACCACAGAAAAAGGCTAAATGAGCAGAAAGGCCACAGAAATACAAGATCTCCCACCCTAAGCAGCTGTATACTTGATTTCCCTAAAGAAAAAGTCAGACCTCAAAAACCACAAAGCAGATCCTTTTCACATGTTGACTCAAGAGTCAGAGAAATTATACAATAAGTGCCTCTGCATTTAATTGCTCCTTTGGTAGGCCTTCCTTCACTTGTGGTAGAACTATGTGTTTGTTCCTTTAAATTAAAAATAATAGATTTGTGTGAAGAGAAACTTGGGAACACCATCTGCAATTTAGACTTGAAAGGACCCTGTAAATCCCAGCAGTCAATTCTTGCAAATTTTCACTATGGGGAACTCAAGAGTATAAAAATTCAACACAGGATTGTGGAGCATTCAATTTCCTGGTCAGCCTTGTTCTTTTTCTTTTGCCTCAAGTGTGTCCTTTTCTTCATTTTTATGTTTGCTTGCACACATGTGCAAGAAACATAGTGCCACCATATGAGTTTTGGTAGGTGTGCCAACCCCACCTCCAATGCCCTGCTCCTTTTTGCTGGCGCGGCTCCACCGCAGCAATGAATGTCCGAGCTGTCTATGACAGCCATTCAGATGCAGTGGTGCACAGTTCAGAGAAAACCACCGCTACAATCAGCGGTGGTAACGTCTAGGCACTTTGCATTCTGCCGTCGGCAGTATGCAAATTACCTGCACGTCAGCACTGCATCTGAACTGTCATAGACAGTTCGTTTGTTTCCGATGGAACAGCGTGATCCCCAGTCGAATCCAGTCCCCCCCCAAAACAAACACCCAGGTAGCACTCTGGGAGCCCACCCCAGCGTGCTCATGTGCTCCACTCCATCCCGCACACTATATAGCCTCGTGGGGTGCCCAATTCCCCGCCGGCTGCACTGGTCCCCAAAAACAAACTTCCAGGCGCCACACTGGGAGCCCACCCCAGCGCAGGAAAAGTTCAGGGCCCAATGGGGTGCCCAACCCCATCGGCTCCACTGCCCCCCAAACAAACTTCCAGGTGCCATGCTGGGAGCCCACCCCAGTGTGGCAAAGTCCCATGTCGTCTTTTAAAAAAAACACCTAAAATAAAAGAAAATGGTCCCTCGTTGACTCTCTTGCCCCCTTCCCCAACCCTCGTCCACTCTCTGCGTGCCCCACCTCCCCACACCGCCCACCCCACACTTACCTCCAGTGGCCGGCGCAACAATCTTCAGTGGACTGGGAACATGTCTGCACTCTCCAAAGCCAACCGCAAACTGAAGAAATGGCAGTAAGCTATATAATTGCATAAGTGGGGAGGGGGGTTTCAACTTTGGTGCATATATTGGCCGTTTTGGGGAATTTTTTCACCAAATTTTCAACATGGGGTTCTTGGGACCCCACTTCATGAAATCAGTCACTGTCATTTTGCTATTCTGTCCCGAAAGGTGATTTCACAGTCACTGCACGGAACCACCTTTTGGGACCGATTTACAAAAAGACAGTATCACAGTTCATGAGGTAGGCCCTCAAAACCCTATGTTGAAAATTTGGTAAATCCAAAAATTACTGTTTTATGAGCATGCGTTCCTACGCACGCTCGTAGCTTCAAGAATTTTTATTATTTTCACTCCAGATTTTCAACATTGGCATTTTACCACACCTCCTTATCAACAGTATAGCTGTCATTTTTCACATCTCACCCAAAATGCGTTTTTGCACATGTAGCGCACAATGGCGTGGTCGGGGTGTGAAATCAATGTTTGGGAAAGATTAAGAAAACTACAGTGACGCTGTTCATGAGCATGGATCTTAAAATGGCAATGTTGGAAATTTGGTGACAAAAGTCCATAAAAATTACTATATTACGAGCGTGCATTGCACAGTTTCCACGCACTCTCGTAAGTTCACGAATTTGTAATATTTTCAGTTCAGAGTTTAACACTGGCAATTTTCCACACCTCCTTATGAACAGTACAGCTGTCATTTTCCACACCCTGGCCAAAATGTGTTGTCGCACTTCCAGCACAGTATAGCGCAGTCGCTGTGGGAAATCAGTGTGTTCAGGACAGATTAAGAAAATCACAGTGACACTGTTCATGAGCGGAGGTCACAAATTGCCTATGTTGAAAATCTGCTGTAAAAAATCCCAAAACTAATTACACTATGGGTGTGCACTGCGCAGTTTCTACGCACACTCGTGACTTCACCAGTTTTTTTACATTTTCTACCCAAGTTTTCAACATTGCCATTTTTACACCTCCTCATGAACAGCACAACTGACATTTTTTTCATCCTGTTCAAAATGTGTTTTCCCACCTGTGACTTAAATGGGCGCGGTCGTTGGCACAAAATCACCTTTTAGGCTAGCAGAACAGATAGTGTCACTGTTCATGCGGAGGGGTCAAAAAGCCCATGTTGAAAAACTGGAGTAAAAATACCAAGAAACGCCCAGGGCATTAGGGTTTTTGACCATAACGCCCTACCCCGTAGGGACTGACAGGCATCAGGGGTGTGACTTTGGATTGTCAACAGTAATAGTCATGCTATTCCACCCCCATCCCCACCCTGCACCCAGTGACAGGCATCGAGGTGCACCTTGGACCCCCTGGCCCCAGAGTTCACCCCATTCTCCTATACTGCACCCATTTCAGTTTATTTCCTTATGGAATGAGGTGAATGTAAAGCCCAAACACTCCAAGGCACACCTCAACACTTGTCAGTGTCTGCAGGGTAGGATGAGGTGAAATGTCGTGATCGTCATGGGCGACAACCCAAAGGCACACTTCAATCACTGTCCATCTCTGCAGGGTGGGAATAGAGCTGGCATCAGTTCAGTACTTCACTGCCATTCTTATACTGCATCTGTCTAACTCCTGCACTTCCACTGCTAATGCCAGCAAGCAAACATTCGGCATTGACAAACGCTTGTTCGTATTCTTCCTGCTTTTCTCTCCCCTTCCTTGACACTGCCCCTATTCATACTGCTTCACTTCTGATCGTCAGGCAGTGCTGTGAAATTCAGTACTGTGTTCTTTAAAGCGATCTGTCGAGCCCTTTTCTTTTATATAGCTTATTTCTCCCCCTGCCGGTAACACGGCTCAGGGATACACCTTGTTTATAAGGATACACCCGGATCAGACTGAACCTGGTCATCATAAACCCCCAAACATAACAAACTGGGAGAATACAGTATATGACATATATAAAATGGAGAGCCCAACGGCTAAGCTACAAAATAAAATGCCAGTCCCGATGAACAGGTGGACCCCCTGGTTTTTAGATACAGCTCAACACTGCCCAGATTTAATGCCCTAACTGGAGAATACCAATTAATTAGACTGCAGGAACTTACTAAGGATCGACTCCAGAGCAAGGAATGGGCTGGCCGACCTGTATTAACAAGACCCCCCCCCCTCCCTGGGGATGCATACAAGTTTATCCTATATATGGTTTAACAATTTATAGGCTAAAGCCAAGATTCCCCATGTAGAGAGTAAATATATATGAACTGGAGGTACTGAGACTAAGCTTCCTCCCTCTTATAAAAGTTAGAGATCTTGAACATAAAATAAGAAAACCTGGAAATGTGAATTCTGTATGCAATATCACTATCTGATGTCTACTTATCTGATGCAGAAGGATTTATGTACCAGATGGAAATTTGTCTCTCGTGTCATAAAATAACATTAAAAATAAAGTAAAAAAAAAAAAGAAACTGGTCATCATTTAGATGGATTCTGGGTTTTTTCCCTCTCTCCTACCCTGGCAGGGGTGATGCCTCTGTCATACTCACACAGCCACAGCATGCCATGCGGCAGCACCAAGCTCCCTGGCCCAGCTGCAGGGCTCACTGTGATAGAAACACAGAATCTGACGGCAGATAAGGTCAGCCTGGCACACCCAGTCTGCCCATTTTCCCCACCCGCTGTAATACCGCAGACCTTACTTGATCTCCGGCTTAATCCTCCTTCCTGAACCACTAAGGTTCCCTTGTGCCTATCCCATGCATTCTTAAATCCTGTTACAGTTTTTGCTTCCACCACCACCTCCACTGGGAGGCTGTTCCAGGCATCCACCACTCTTTCTGTGAAGAAGTACTTCCTCACATCCCCGAGTCTACCCCCCTCCAGTTTCACAGCATGATCACTTGTTCTTGAGCATCTTTTTTCCTGAAAAATGCTTCCCTTTTAAACCTTATTTATACCCGTGAGGTATCTGAAAGTCTCTATCATATCCCCCCTCTCCCTCCTTTCTTCCAGGATGTGGTGGCAGAACATGCTGGCAACCCTCCTCTGCCAAGATGCAGTACTGAGCGGCAGCTGTCTCGGCCCTGGCCTGCCTCTTGACAATCGGCATGGCAGCACAACTGGGTCATTGTGGCAAAGCCCTTTAAAGAGCAATTATGTCAGGGTCCCCACACGACTGGCAGTTCCTGGAGTGGAGGGCTATGAACCAAAAAAGTAACAGGAGACCTGATGGAGGAAGTATGGTGGGCCGGAAAAGGCAGCACCCAGTCAGGTTTCCTGCCACCAGACTATTTAGAGCCTAGACAGAAACCTGGGGAGCCCTGGGTCACCAGCATTTCGGCCCCTGAACTTGATTCTGCAACTAGAGGTTCTAATGTAAGCTGGACCTACTACTGTGAAAAAGGGCAACTACAATTTACAACTGATGAATGGTTATATGACCTGTAGGTGAGTACCTGAGAAAAGGAGACCGGTATGAACAGCAACATGTGACTGGTCGGCCAGCACCATGTCTACAAAGCATATAGTTATTATATATACCAACCAGATTATTTCTCTGTAAAATGCAGTAGAAAAATACATATAATTTCTTTTTTTTTTCTACTTATTTTTTATCCACTCCTTACTGTCCCTTCCAATCACCACTCCTTCCATCCTACAAGGAGTGACGGCCCCCACCTCTGCCGACCAGCTTGGTCTGCCCCTAGAGTGCCACACTGCCACTGAGGGCACCTTGATGGCCCGGATTACCCCCCGGGAGGGCGAGGAGAGATCCCTTCCCCTTCCGCGCAGCTGCACATTGGGGTCTGCCCTGGTCGGAGGGGTGGTAAGGCCGGCTCCGGAGGACTTCATCTAGGCGACCGGAGGGCATTTTCCTCCGAGTTGTCTTGTTTCCTCCCTTAACCCCGCCCTCTGAGACGCCGGCGCAGAGAGTCTGCGTGCTGACGCACGCTCCTCTCAAGTGCCTAACGGCATCCCCCCTCCCCGGCTCCGACAGACGGAGCCGCCTGTCAGTTTCTCTGGAGCTCTGTGCATCCACCCCTCTCCGACGGAGGTGCTCCAAGCGTGCCCCTGGCATCCCACCCCGAGGGAGGAGAGCATCCTGGGACGCTTATCCTCCTCCCCCGCCAACCCCTCACGACCCAGGTCCGCTCTCGGATCCGGGTCAGCCGCGAGTGAGGTGTGGCATCCAGCGCCTCAACCCTCAGTGCCACCGGGCCGGACCTCATATCATTTCTTAGATATCCTCAAAAAAAGTCGCACCCAGTCAGTAATGTCACCAATGAAAACAGCTGCTCTCTCGAAAACTCTGAAACCCAGCAATCAGCAATATAAAAGTACAGTTACTTTAGAACTTACCGTAACAGTAGATCTTCTGGAGGAGCTCTTGCAACAGGCTATTACAATCAGAACTATGCTGCAGGCACTAGGATCCTCCGGAAAACTTCTCAGCCAGCAATACCCAGCAGGGACTGCCCCCCCGACATCAGCCCTGATATAGAAGGGGGCGGACCCAGCTCCACCCCAGTTCCCCCGCCAAGGCCCGCGAACGAGTCCTGACAGGAGAACGAGGCGAAGCTCAAAGATGAAGCTCTGCACACCTCAAAGGGGGATGGAGGGCGGGGGTGAGCCTGCTGGTGAAGAGCTCCTCTCAAGACCACTGTCACGGTAAGTTCTAACGTAACTGCACTATCTTACTTCGAGTGGGAGCTCTTGCAGCAGGCTATTACAATCAGGACTGAATCCCAAGCAGTCCCTCGCCAAAGAGATAATCAACCCCGGTAGGTGGACGAGAGGAAGCTGGGCACAAAGGTTCAAGACAATAGCCCTTGAAGGACTGCTAGGCTGAAGCCGGCACGGCCTCTGGAGGCAATGTCCAAGCTGTAGTGCTTTACGAAAGTATGCACTGAATTCCAGGTAGCGGCTGTGCAAATGTCCCTAATCGAGACATTCCGCAGTGCGGCGAAGGAAGCAGACACTCCCCTGGTGGAGTGACCCCTAACCAGGCCCGGAAGGGGCTTGTTGTGCTTCTCATAGCAGAAAGAGACACAGTGGACAATCCACTTGGAAATGGTCTGCTTGGACACCGGTCTACCCAAGTGTTGTGGTGCAAATGCCACATACAGTTGCTCCGATTTACGGTGATTAGCCGTTCACTTCAGGTAATACCTCAGCATTCTGTGGACATCCAAAATGTGAAGGAGAGCTTCCCCTCTGTTAGAGGGGGAAGGAAAATAAACTGGAAGGTCAACCGACTGGTTATGGGTCAACTCCGAGACCACTTTTGGAAGAAACTTAGGGTTCGTCCTCAGGGAAACCCTTTCCCTGTGGAAAGTTAAATATGGCTCTTTACACATCAGAGTCTGAAGCTCGGAAACTCTTTGAGCAGACGTAATGGCAACTAAAAAGCAAACCTTCCAGGAAAGACATCACAGCTCACATTCTGCTGCGGGTTCAAACGGAAGAAGAATCAGCTTCTCCAACACAAAAAGGAGGTCCCAGGGTGGAATAGGATCCCGAATGGGAGGTCTCATGTGAAGAATCCCTCGTAAAAAGGTGCAGGCCACATCCAACTGGGCTAAGGCCCTGTCTCCCGAAAGGACGTGATAAGCCGAGATGGCCCACATGTGCACCTTTATGGAGTACCTCAAGCCTTGTTGGTATAAGGAGAGGAGATACTGTAGAGCTGAGTTCAAGGGACAAGTAATGGGATCCAGATGGTAAGATGAGGCCCACAAACAGAACCGCTTCCACTTCATAGCATAAGTGGAGCATGTGGAGGGCTTTCTTGCCGACACAAGAACGTCCGCCACCTCTGGAGATGCCCCGTACCTGTATTTTGCTACGTCCGAAGGAGCCACACATGAAAGTGTAAGGATCGGAGATCGGGATGGACCAGCGAGCCCTGATCCTGGGACAGCAACTGCGAGCATATTGGCAGTGGGATTGGAGGTTCCATGGATAGCCGCTGAAGTAGTGGGAACCAAATCTGCCGAGGCCATAGCGGGGCGATCAGAATCATTCATGCCCCCTTGGCCTGTAACTTCAACAGAACCCTCTGGACGAGAGGGAAGGGAGGGAGGGAAGGCGTAAAGAAACCTCCCTGCCCAGCAAAGGGACAATGCATCTGGCCAGAAAACACCAGGCGCAGGCTCTCGTGAGCAGAAAACTGGCAGTTTGGCATTGCGTGGTGACGCAAACAGGTCCAGCTCTGGACAACCCGTGTGATGAACAGCTGATCCGCTACTGACTGCAGTAGCTCCCACTCGTGCGCCTCGGACAGTGACCTGCTTAGACTGTCGGCCAAGTTGTTTAAGACCCCTGGAACGTGCACCGCGGACAGGGAGATGTGCTGCTCCAGTGCCCAATATCAGACTCTCATCGCCTCCCTGCACAGGGGGTAAGAATGAGCTCCCCCTTGCTTGTTGAGATAGAAGACGACCGCCATGTTGTCCATCTGAACTAGAAGAGAGCCTGGTACAAGATCCTCCTGAAAGGCGTGTAGCCCACTGAGGACGGCTCACATTTCCAGGACATTGATATGGAGTTCATGCTCCTCGGATGTCCAAATGCCCTGCATCTGACAGGCCCCCAGGTGCGCTCCCCAACCCAAATCCGAGGCATCCGTTGTAAGGGTCTGATTCGGAAGCTTCGGATGAAAAAGGACCCCTTTCTCCAAATTGAGTGGATCCATCCACTACAGAAGTGTTCTCCTTACTGGCTCTGTGAATCTGACCATGTGGTCTAAGTCATCGGAGCACTGATCCCATTGCGCCCTAAGCATCCATTGTGGGATTCTCATGTGGAGGCGGGCCAAAGGAGTGACTGGAATGGCCGCCATCATGTGCCCCAGAAGTCTGAGGAAGGTCCTTGCTGGGACATGAGGAGTTACTAAGACCAATCCGGCTATCTCCCGCAAGCGATCACCCCTCTCTGGGGGTAGGAAGGCCATGCCCTGGACCGAATCCAGGACCACTCCGATAAAGATGAGTCTTTGGCTGGGTTCTGGGCAAGACTTTTGAAGGTTCAGGGTGATCCCCAGGTCTCGGAAGAGAGTACAGATGTCTCCGAGAGCTTGAAGCAGTAGTGACCTTGAAGGGGCCGCGAGCAGCCAATCGTCCAGGTAAGGGAAGACAATGTCCCTGACGCCTTACAGCCGCAGCCACTACTGCCAAGCATTTCGTGAAGACTCGAGGCGCGAAGGAGAGGCCAAATGGAAGAACTCGAACCTGATAATGTTTCCCCTGGAAGTGGAACCTCAGGAACTTCCTGTGGGGGGGGGGAAACACATGTACCCATCTTGCATGTCTAGGGAGCAGAACCAGTCCCCTTGGTGCAGCAGAGGAAGCAGGCCTGGAAGGGTCACCATCCAGAACCTTCTGTACTTTATATAAAAATTGAGAGAGCTTACATCCAGAGTGGGACAAAGATCCCGAGTCTTTTTTGGGACCAAGAAGAAGTGGGAATAGTACCCTTTTCCCCGCTGCCGCAGGGGAACTGGTTCTATCGCCCTTTTTTGCAAGAGGGCCTGTATCTCTCCTTCTATAAGGGGGATGTGAGAAGGAGGATATCTGGAGAACCTGGGTGGCGTGTCTGGAGGAATCTCCGTGAACTCTAAAGTGTGTCCTCTCCTTATGACGTCTAGGACCCATTTTTCCGCAGTAATCGAGCTCCATCCCTGAAAGTACAGGGAGAAGCAACCCCCTACCACCTCCTCTGGGACCTCTGTTGGAGGAGGGGGGTCGGAAGGGAGTCACTAGGCGGAGCCAGGGGTGGGCAGAGAGGCCTGGGAGGACTTGGGCCCACGGGGAGGAGCGCCTCCAGGCTGCTGGTTGCCGGCTCTCCTCTGAAAGCCTCCTCTCTGTCCCTGTTGATTGCCATGGGCTTGACCCACCTGAGAGCTTCCGAAATGGCCGCTTTCATTGTCTCCGCTGGTCACCACGGTACATTTGGCAGATCGACCAGATGGATTTGCCTGACTCTTGGAGACAAGAGATAAGGGACTCCGTCTCCTGCTCAAACAAAACGGTACCCTGGAACGGCAGGTCCGGGATACTGGACTGCAGATCCTGGTGAAAGCACAAGACCCTCAACTAGGAATGGCGCCTGAGGCAGACACCTGACGCTGCTGCTCTGGCCACCATATCCGCAGTGTCGTACGAGGCACGCAAAACATGAGTGCCTACGTCCGAGCCCCATTTTAAGATGTCCAGAATCCCCATTTTCTTCTCGGAGTCTGGCAAGGCATTTACCAGCTCTTGTCCCCGTTCCCATAGTGCATTCTGGTATTGGACCATGTGCGTAAGGAAATTCAGGGACCTAATTGAACAGGTGGAGGCAGAATATACCTTTTTGCCCACCTGGTCCAAATAGCTAGATTCCGGATTGAGAGGCTGCGAGCTGAGGTGTCTGGGCTCCTTAGATTTGTCATGAGCAACCGTGATCACTGAAGAGTCCGCCTGAGGTTGCTCGGCCAGAAATGGTTCATCCCTCAGGGCTCTGTACAGCCTGTCCATTTTTTTTTTTTTGGAACTGCCAGGACCGAAGCCAGATGCTTCCAGGTTACTCTGGTGAGGTCCTGGAATGTGTCCACCAAAGGAGGCACCACCAAGGGCTTAGGCTCCTTTTGCCTCAGGTATTTAGCCAATCACCAGCGTTCTGGATCCAGGTCCTCCGTGTCCCACTCATTGGAGGCCTGGATGTGCCTCATGACGTCCATGAAAGTGGGATCGTCAGGAGGCGAGCGGGGCTGGTCCTTCTCTTCAAGGGAACCCCTGATACCCGAAAAGGAAGACGTAGAAGATGAAGAGGAGGAAGGGCTACTGGGTGACGAGTAGCCAGACCTATCTCTATGGCTAGCCCCACTCTGGCGTCGGTGGCTCACCGACCGACATCGGTCCGAAGACGGACGTCTGTTGCAGGACCGATGGCAGAGCTGAAACCCGACGTCGGTCAGGGGACCGATGTCTGCAGCAGTCCCATCTAACAGAACGGGAGCGGCTCCTGGTGTGAGACCTGACCCAGCGTCGGCTACCTGATCTGGTAGAGCACCGGTGACGGTCTACGGAACGTAAACAGGAACGAGCCCTGGTAGGAGGTGTAGGCGGCGGCCTCTCGGGGGTCTTCCTCAGCAAAGAAGCACCTCCTGGCTGTGGTTCACCCAAAGGGTCCGGGACCGGTGATGGGGCCGGCTTCAGGGGGGTCCGCTTCTGGACCTGTCCCCACCAGAAGGAAAACAGATCCTGGAGCTCATCCTTCGAATAAACGGAGGCCGCCTTCCCCAGAAATGGAACACCCGGAACAACGACCTTGGAAGTAGAGCCCCCTTCTGAGCCCCGGGGGGAGGAGGACTTGGGGGATGGGGATGCAGCCCCTTCACCGGCTGCATCCGGATCTGTCGTCCCATCACCCGGCGTCGGTAAAGGGACCGACGACAGGGTACCGACAGGGGGCGCGGGAATGTCCTTCGACTCCACAGGCGTGCTCTTGACTGGCAGCGCCGAGGCCTTGGAAGGCGGGGCCAAAGCTTGCGCCTCAGAGGACTTTACGGTGACCCTTAGCGGACTCACCTTAGGCTTCGCTGGCCTCTCCCCCGAAGGGTCCATCCTTAGCCAGATCTATAGCTTTAGGACGTTCATCTGAGTCTGTCGAAACACAGGCCTTCTTGGGAGAAGGCCACGAGCAGGAGCGAGACCGGGACCTGGACCGGTGCCGGGACCAACTACGGTCTTTTTTGTGGGACCACTTGGTTTTGTCGTCCTTTTTCTGCTTCTCCCCTGAGGTGTGCAGGTCCATTTTCTGTTCAAGCAGGAACACCTTCAGGGCCTTCAAGCGGCGAATCCGAGTTCGGCTGGTGAACTGCTTGCAGGACGAACAGGCCGTGGTGTCGTGCTCAGGCCCTAGGCAAAAAATGCACTGCTTGTGGCCGTCTTTAGACGGGATCTGGCGGCCGCAACTGCACTTGTTGACGTGGGGTCCCGACAAGGAGACCGAGGATGGTGAAGATATACATTGGAAGGCAAAGAAAACCATCAAAACTGTGGAGAAAATGCAGGAGTCGAAAAAAAAAATGATTTTTTTTTTGCTGAGCTGGCAAGCCAAGTAGCAGGAACTCTTCACGTCTGCGGGACGCGGCAGGGAAAAGAACTGGGGTGGAGCTGGGTCCACCCCCTTTTATACCAGGGCTCACTGGGTGGAGCCGATGTCGGAGGCCAGTCCCTGCTGGGTATTCCTGGCTGAGAAGTTTTCCGGAAGGTCCTAGTGCCTGCGGCATAGTCCCGATTGTAACAGCCTGCTGCAAGAGCTCCTACTCGAAGTAAGATATGAAAATTACGTACCTACCGTGAGTTCTTGATCTTCTCTGTATCTTCACCATTCATTACTTACTGGGTGTAGCCGAGGCGCCTGCCACGGAAGCTTTTTTTTTTTTTTTTTAAAGTTGCCTAACGGCCCCGGCCTCCGAGAGCGACGTCATGCTATTACAGCGAGGCGGCCGTTAGTAGCACGACTCCTCCTCCAACTCAGTTCTGTGAGCCAGAGAGGCAAAATGAAAGCAGAAAATATAGATAGCGAGGGCAAGATAGCCGAGGGATAGCAAAGCAAGGAAGAATGAACTGAAAAAGGAATAAGCCGATGGAGGAAGGACAGAGGAGATAAGAACATCTCTAGCCTAGGGGTGCAGGGCCTCCTTACCTGGGCGACTCTAGGAGGAGAGATGAGTAAGGAAATGAGAAAATAGAAGAAGAAGAAGAAAGAGAAGAGAGAGTGGGATGTTGAAGGGACCAGAATGCCCAACGAGCATAGTTAGTTTGTAGCTGAAGGCTCGACTAAAGGGAAGCAAGAATCCCGGAGATAAAAGCTGAAGAGAAGGTTCACCAACCCGGCTAGACAGACTCAGGAGGGCATAGTCCTCATCTTCAACATGCCATTGTTCTTGACACCCACCTCGGGCTCCTGGCAGGAAGGCCTTTAACTGGAGGACAGCCGAGGAGGAAGAATAAACCCAGCAGCATGACAGCGCTGCTCAGGGGTTTAGAAATGGAAAAATGTAAGCCTTTCAGGCGTCCAAGAGAAACGGGACTCAGACTGACTGGCTAAGGCCGCCAAGGCTAGGGCTGGCTAAGATTGGATATGGTCAGCAGAGCTCTATTGTAAAATTGTCCAGGAGGACACTTAAAGGGAGAAACCACTTAGGAAACAGCTAGAAGGATAGCCTACCTTCTCATTTGCCTTCTTGTTTGATTTCTCCTATTCCTTTTTTTTTTTTTTTTTTTTTTCAGATAGAAAAAATTTTTTTTTTTTAAACTAGATGCATGACCCAGATACAAGATGCCTATAGCAGTCGGAGAGAGTTCCTCAGCATTTTTTTTTTTTTTTAGAAGAGAAAGGAACAGACGTACTGCTCCTCTGCTCTGCAAGGCAAGAATAGAGGGGGGGGATTAGATTTCAGGGCAACTACCTGAACACGGGATTGCAGGATCAAAACTGAATAGCCTGAGCCAGGCCAAACAACCCCAGAGGTATCCTGCCATAAGAATAGCAAGAGATAGTTGTGCAGTCTGATCGCCAATGCAATCCGCGAGATGGCCCATGAATCTTAGAGTAAATAATTTTTCTGGATTTTAAACCCCGAAGATTTTTTTTTTTTTTTTTTTACTTTTGTTTTTTGGAAAATGAAGCAATTTTCCTATATTTTATATAATGCAGAGAGGAAGGAGACGGAGGTGGAGAAGCCACAGGAAGAGGCCACTGAGGGGATGGTGGGCGGGCGTAGTAATGAATGGTGAAGATACAAGAGAAGATCAAGAATTACGGTGGTACGTAATTTTCCTATCTTCCTTGTCAATCTTCACCATTCATTACTTCCTGGGTGAGTGCAAGCTCCTCTTCCCAGGAGGGGAAGAGGCCATACCCTGAGGGAACAAGACCCCCAGCCTTCTGCTGGTGAGAAACAGAAGGAGGAAGACCCTGGCTTATTCAGAAAGCCTAAGTGGGAGAAGAGCTAGGAGGTGCCTCCCGAGGACGAGGAGACGGAGGGCCCTGTAAAGATCTCCTAGCTCTGGATGAGAAAGACGGGTCCCCCGGAAGGCGGAGCGCATCACCCTACGCCGGGCCAGGGGTGACAACCTGGAGAGACGGCCATGCCAGCCCGCCTGATGCAGATCGCTGTCCCCGCAAGCCTGGAAGCCACCTCATTGGCGCCATAAGATGCCCTTGCTTGGTGTCTTGCCAGCTCCAGGCCTACCGCGAGAGGGCAACGGCTGTCTGTTTGCTCCGTGTCAGGCATAGATGCCAGCAGCTGGGACATCATCGACCACAGATGCCGGTTGTAGGCAGCGTGGTGAGCCTGATGTGATGCAATACATGCATCACCGAGAGAAGAGAACACTCTTCGCCCCCAACGGTCGAACTGGAGAGAGTCCGAATCCGGTGGGCGGTCGTGCACCAGGCAACGGCGCCCAGAAGGAGTATCCAGGTATACCAAACCTGAGGACGGGTTGGGAAGGGAACCTAGAGACTCAGAGGGGGCACAATACCTACGCTGGCAGTCCGCCGGGGCTGGGGAAGAAACGGCAGGGAACTGCCAGGACCGGATAGACGCCTCCTGGAAGGGGATAGGCCAGGAAGGTACCACCAGATGCTGGGCACTGAATTCACCAAGGAATTCACGCGTCACCCGTTCGGTATTGTCTCTCCGAACGTAGGAAATCCGAAGATCCCTCACCATCCTCGAGAGGAAACGCTGATATTCTGTGAAATCAGCATCGGAGGACAGATGAGCAGGGGGTTCCTCTCCCTCAGAGGAGGGAGACGAGGATGATGGGGAACTGGAATGTCCAGAGGATTCCTGCGGCGGTGGGGAGAGTCGAAAGACCCGCTCATGCATGTAACTAACATATGAGGGGAAGGCCGCCGCAGAACCCCTGAACTGCTCCCAGGATAACGGACCCGTAGGACCGACATGGCCTGGGAGCTGGGGTGGTGAAGGCAGAGAGATGGGAGAGGGGCACCTCCGAGGAGGCAACTGCTCTCTGCGAGGGCTCTGGAATCCGGGGAAGGGAGCTCTAGTAGGAGGGATCCCGGATATCAAACCAGGCACGAGCAGAACTCTGGGAAGCGGAACCTGAAGAGCCCTGGGAGAAAACTCCCTGTGACGATGCGGGACTGCATGGATCCAGAAGGCAGTCCACACAAACGCCGCAGAGGACACCCTAGAACCCTGGGAGTGGCGGGACTCTGCGCACGGCTCCTGGCCACCCCCTGAGGTGGCCAAAGAAGACCGAGCAGCAGGACGCCTGCCCCTCAACCCCTCGGATTCCGAGAGGGCCCTCCTTCCCGACTGCAACGTTCCCCTAACCCCAGAGGAGGTAACAGCACCCCGGGGGGTAGCTGTCACCGGACCTCCAGAGAGGGGAGCCTCCCCCTCCGTCACCCCCGCCTGCCCCCGGGACCTCGGCCACCCAGCGAGGAACCCTCAGGAGACGACGGCAAGGGACAGAGGGAGGGGTCCGCTGCGCCGCCTGGTACCTCTAGCCACCGAGGACCCAGATTCCGAAGAATGGGGATGCCAGGATGGGTCCACATCTGAGTCATCGTCCTCCGAGGGGACGAGACCAGCAGGACCCGATGCTGGCCACCCCAGGGGTCCCGAGGCCACGGGGCTGAACGCCCCGGTACGAAGTGCGCGCGCTCGCCCAACACGCCCGGCAGCATGAAGGCCCAACCCACACCCCCAGCGCTCCGGCAGACCTGGCACCGCCCGGAGGAGGAGAAGGCCGCCGCCTTGGCCCAGCGTCGGAAGGTGGCGGCAGGCTCATCGGCACCTGAGCGGCGCCGAGGCCAAGCAGCACATATGGCGCACGCCTGATCACGGCGCAGCAATGGCGCCCGGAATCAAGATGGCGCCCTTGAGCAACGCCGCTCGATCACCGGCACAGCGGCGGCGCGGGGATCTAAACGGCGCCGAGCAGCGCCGCCGATCACCGGCACATCGAACGGCGCGGGATCCAAGCGGTGCCCGGCGGCGAGTCGAGGGTCCACCCGAGCGGGCCAGCCAAGGAGCCTCGTGACAGAGGCCTGCACCTCCGAAGGTGACTGCCGGCGGTGTCAGCGCTGCGGCCCGGAGGGAGCTCTGGCACTCCCAACACAGCGGAAGGGCCTCCCTCGGCAAGAAGGGAAGAGGAGACCCCTCCTCCTCGGATCAGATAGGCCCGGAGGACCCGGGAAAGGCCTAAGGATCTCGCCGAGATTCCCTGGAAGCAACGCCGTCTCCGAAGTCGGCGAGGCCTTGCCGAGCTATGTAGCTGACCTCGAGGGGCACGGACGGTCCATCGAGAAACAAGCGCCGCGCGAATCCATATTATGGTTGAGTCCCAGGCAACGAAGACAGACGCATGCCGGTCCAGACGGAGAAATGCCAGCCGCAGGAGCACCGACGCATAGGGCACGACTCGCCTTAGAAGAACGCTTCGCTCCAGAACCGACATAACGCTAAATAAACAAGATTAAACACAGTCGGAAATACACCCGGCCGCAGATAAAGGAAAGAAAAAGGAACAGTCTTACCGGAGGCGCCGAGTGTAGAAAAAGGAGTCGGATACGCACTTTTCGGTTAGCTACCGCGAACAGGTGCTGCCTCGACGGCGGGAGAAACAGAACTGAGTTGGAGGAGGAGTCGGTCGCTACTAACGGCCGCCCCTCGCGCATGACGCATGACGTCGCTCTCGAGGCCGGGCCGCTAGGCAACTTTAAAAAAAAAAAAAAAAAAGCTCCCGTGACGGGTGCGCGCCTCCGGCTTACACCCAGGAAGTAATGAATGGTGAAGATTGACAAGGGAAGATCAAGCATTTGTCAATGCCACGGGTTAGCTTGCTTGTATTTTCTGTGTAGGTGTTTCACACTGATTGTACAGAGACTAAAATTAAACGACTTAACACCAGTTTATAACAGTGAAATTGTCATGACTGGGAAATGACGAGGTCCACAAATAATGCTGTTGTTTTCTTGGAATGTGACCTTGACTTTTTAAAATACAGTTTTTATTGCCCCAGCATATGGACATGGCAGGTGTCATCTATGAAATGCAACCTGAAACACTGCTTTGTGGAGCAAGTGCGAAAGCAAGCTTTGGAGGAGGCTCAGAGAACGACACCTGCTACGTTCATTCGATGGGAGTAAAAAACATGAGTATGTTGAAAATGTGGGTTAAAAAAGTACTACTGCAAAGTTATGAGTAAACAATTTAAAAATGTCAATGTTTGGTGTTAACTTTTTTTTTTTTTCCAATTTTGAACCCAAATGTTCAACATAATCTCTTTATTACACCGCCTTATGAACATTACTGGTCTCATTTATGAAATCGTGTCCAAAATGTCATTTTGCAGCACAAGTGTGAAAGAACTTTTGGGCAGCATTTGAAAAATGACACATTATGTTCATGATGTAAGGTACAAAATGGCTATGTTGAAAAGTTTGGTTCAAATCTGGCAAAATAGCAAATCTAGGAGTAAACACTGAAGAATTTCATTGTTGATTCATAACTTCATTTTTTTGAGATTTTTGACCCCAGATTTTCAACATAATCTTTAGACCTCCCGTCTGCCTGTGCCAACTTGAATATTCACAAGCATGCAGATGACATAGTTCTCTACACCTCCAGTCCCTTGACTACATCTCAGGAAGTCTGGCTTCTGCAAGCCTTTCACAATGTTCTGTTCTGGTTCCAGTTCAGTCAACTTCTGGTGAACACACAAAAAAAAAAAAAAAAAAATGTATCTATGACTTTTGGCACCAGCCACAAGCCGGGCTGCCCCCCCCCCAATATGTCTTCTCCATGCTGGATGACACACCGCTTCAAGTAGTACCACCTTTTAAGCACCTTAGTTTGTGGTTAGATAGCAGGCTTGACTTCTCTGCCCACACTGATGCCACCCATGCCAAACCACCCCAAACTCGGTGCCCTGTACCGGAATAAGGACTAGCCTTCTCCCCAGGTACGCAGGGAACTGCTCACCAAGATGGTTCTCACAGTTTTCAACTATGCGGAGATGGTTTATGGCACTGCCCCTTCACCTCCCGTGCCAGACTGAACACCCTCTGCAATGCCTTCTCATGCTTTGCTACCAACTCACCCTCTTGTACTCACCACTGCTCCCTTTACTCCTCCACAGCCATCCTCCCTCCCTCTTCTCTCAAATCGCCAGCCCCACTGTGCTTCCCTCATCTCTAAATACTGGTTTGGGTCCCTCCCCTCATATCCATCCCATCTAATCTTCCCATATCCCCTCCTCCTCCTCCCACCTCAAGGGACCCACACTCCTCAGCTGGGAAATCTGCTTTATTGTACCACCTCCCCTTCTTCTGGAACCAGCTACACTCCTTCATCCATCTCTCTTCCTCTTTTCCCTCCACCAGACACTAGCTAAAACTCCTCCTCCTCCTCCCCACTGCTGCTGCCAAGCCACCTCTGAATGATTCCTTACCCCTGCATGGATTCTGACCACTCCCTACCGCTCCCCTCCACCCTAACCTCATAGATCCGGCAACCTCGTTGAAGTTTATCAACCAGTTCTGATAACTCCTACTTCCAGCACCAGCTCAGCCTCCCTTCACTCTGGCACTCTGCACTTTCTGAGTTTGTCTAATTTGCACAGTTCTGCATGCCAATTTATTTGTCCTCCATATGCATTGTTTTGCCATTTTGTCTGCACTGCACTCAACTTATGCTCTTTGTGTGTCATTCTCACTGTAACCATATTACCTAACTGGCTGTATTTTGTTTGTAATTGTGCTTCTCCACTACCCTTTCCCATCAGTCACACCTGGAAATAAGCCTTGGCTCGGTGCGCTTCTCCCAGTTACCAATTTTAAATTAATTAATTACTACCTCACCTTATGATTAACACAGGTGATTTCATGGAGCGACTGCAAAAACATGTTTCAGAGAGGATATGAAAAATTACATCTGCCTTGTTCATGAGATGGGGTAAACAAAAGGCTATGTTGGAAATCTGGGGGGTCACAATCTGGAAAAATAGCAAAGTTAAGAGTAAATGTTGGAACATCTGTTCATAACTTTGCTTTTTTTTTTTTTTTTTTGATTTTGACCCAAAATTTCTAGCATAGTCTTTTTATTACACAACCTTATGATTAAGACAAGTGGATTTGTTTTTAAATCCCACCTGAAGTATCTGGTCTACTGTGCCAGTCGACTGCCTCCTGAAGACTCTGCAGCAATGGGATTGAACAGTGAGCCCTCCATCTTGCCCCCATCCCCAATCATTCATCAGCTCAGCCTGAAACGCTCTAAAAGCAGCTGCCGTGTCTCCACCAATTGAGCAGCTGGTGGGTGGGTGTACTGCTTCCCTATTTAACCAGATGTAGTCAAGCGGTCCTTCTGCACTGCGGTCCTCACATGAAGGCCCAAGCGCTAAGGACATCAAAGAGTCTGCCTGGAGTCAGCCGTTCATGCTGCTCACCAGGTGTGTCTCCTCCCAGCTTCTTCAGATTGCTTCTGCACCCCGTACACATGTGAAGCATGTAAGACAATATAATAACCTGCTGTTGCTGTGCTGTTCTCTAGCTGCACATCCACTGTTCATCCTATCTAGCCTGTGTTACTCATTCTCATTTGCTGTCATTCTGTCTGGTTGTGCTCTCACTGCCAGTCTGTGTACTTATCCATTTACCTCTGTTAATCAACTACCATCATAAGTCCTGCATCAGTTGTGTTTCACACTGCAACTTATTTCTTCTGACTCAATATTTAATCCCTATTTGGGTGTACCCATATTGCTGCTTAGCATTCTATTATGTTTTTATTTGCATAATTTTTGTCATTGTATGTTTCTCATGTCATTTGTTAGTCCTCAGCACTGCTTATTTGCACTTGCCTATGCTCTGCCAGTATACTGGACGTCCATGCTGCACAGAACCTTTCTAGTCGTTGCAACCATCTTATATTAATCACTTGCTTGCTTATTGTAAGTTTCCATTCACTGCTTAGACCTGTTAATAAATGGAGGTTTTGTGTTTCACTGTGAACTATTTCATTCAATTTACTGTGCAACTTAATAGTTGGCTGTTGCACCTCACCTCAGGATTACAATGTATATTATTACCACTGTCTTCCTCATTCCAGGGTATTAAATAACTGGTATAGCATAGCAAAACACTAGGCAAAACAGGGGGTAAGGCTAACCATTTCCAGAAATGTGTAGCAACAGACTGCTAACAATTTTTATGCACAAGTCCATGGCACAATAGACAACATATATAAAACTATATATTTTTTTTATTTTGCTAATCAATTTGTGCCAAGTGCTATTCATTTTCACAGCTGATTAGCACTTCCACACATAAAACTGCTAATCAATTATTTTCAGCTTAATACCCTGCATTCCTTTCCCCACTAACATCACCAGCATCTCCTCCTCCCCCATCTCCCCTCTATGCTAATCCTTCTCTCAGTCCACCCCCTAGCCCCCTTCCCTCCTATCCACCCTGGTTTATCTTCTCCCTCCCTTAACCTTGAGTTTCTCTACCGCATCCTCCTCCCCTTTCCCCACCTCCCTGCACCCCCTCCAACTCTAAAGGCCAGAAATCCCATTCCATCCTACTGCTCCTTCTCCTGTCTGGCAATGTGAAGTTCAACCCAGGCCCCACTCCTCCCTCCTTCTCTGCATCCTCAGCTGCCAAAATCCTGATCACTGTTTACCTCAATGCTCAGAGCCTTCTTCCAAACTTGACCTGCTGTCCACATGCATTTTGCAATACTCTCCTGATATCCTACATATCTCTGAATCCTGGCTCTCTACCAGGATCCAAAATTCTGCCCTGGCACTCCCTATCAACTTTTCAGACAGGACAAGGGTAAACATGGGTGTGGGGTTGCTATTTTTACACATCAGAGCCTCTCCTGCAACATGGCCAACTGAGAAGCTGTATCCTCCTCCCACAAGTTTCTTGCTAGGCTGTCATTCCCTCCTCTGTGCCCATTTTCACTGGTATACTCGATGCCTCATCCAAAATCTCCTCCACCTCCTCACTGGTTAAACCAATCACTACTATCGCCTCCCATGCCTCTGCTGGAGAACTCATTCTTCTAGGGGATTTTAACATCAATTGCCTTTCCCCAGCCTCCAGGTCAATCGCCCAAAAGGTTGAGTCCCTTAATCTCACGCAGACTATCTCAGATCCTACTCAGCTCAACCCACAATCACAAAACCACACCCTTTTGGACTGGGTTCTCTCCTCCCATCCACACTGCATTGCTGCAGCTGGTATTTTGCCTGACGTTTTCAGTGACCACTGCATAACGTTCTGCATCAGAAGGATATGGCGCCCTCCCTCCTCCCCAAAATACATCTGGTTCAGGCCCCTCAGATCACTCGACACTCAGACCCTCCTGATTGACCCTGCTGCATCACGTTGGACAGCCTTCTACACCAATCTGACATGGACATTGCCCTCTCCTTGTTTCACTCTAAATTCTATTTGATCTGGGACAAGCATGCCCCTCTCAAAAAATCCAGGGTAAAATGCCTTCATCACCCCTGAAAATACTGATTAGTGCAAGCACCGTGATCTTGCCTGGTCATGTTATAAATCTTCTAGTCCCCTTCCTAAATCACTCCCTTTTTGACACACACGCACACACCCACACCCAGCCTGGCCCCTCAGTTCTTCTGATTAATGGTTCAGCCATATCTGACCCCTCCTCTGTTACTTAACATGTTAATGAGTTCTTCGCCATTAATGCTCTCCCTTCCTCACCCCTGCCTCCCACAGCTCCTTCAAATCATGCTTATTCCCTTCCCTCCCAGGGCTCCAATTCTCCACTGTTTCCAACCAAGAGACCCGGATTGCCCTTTACTCTCTGAATTTGAATGGGTCTAGCCCAGACAGACGTGATCCTAGACTGCTGCATATCTCCGCCACTGCATCTCCTCTGACTCACCTTTTCAACCACTCCTTCTCCCTCAGTGCAGTCCTACAGTCCTGGAAGTTGGCCAAAGTTATACTACTACACAAGGGGTGGGGGGGAGACCTTTAGTCCTCCCGTAACTGTCAGTTTATTTCCATCCTCTACTCTCTTGCCAAGTTGCAAGAGAAGCTCGTCTAACACAGACTGTCCAACTTCCTCTCCTGCTCTGATTTCCTCTCCCCATTACAGTCTGGTTCCAGGAAAGATCACTCCACTGTCTCCTCCCTGCTATGTGTAAATGATTACATTCTCTCAGGGATGGATCAGGGTCACATCACAGTAGCCATCTTTATCGATCTGGCTAAGGCCTTTGATTCAGTGCCTCACCCTCTTCTGAAAAAGCTGCATTTTGCTGACCTCTCAGCTCCTGCTGTTGACTGATGCTGTTCTTATCTCATGGGCCATCTACAGTCTGCACAGGTAGGCAGCACCCTGCCACCTCCTCTTCCTATCCAGGAAGGGGTCCCACAGGGCTCTATCCTGGGCCCATACTCTTCTCCATCTTCTTCAATGACCTCCCTTCAGCCTGTGCCAACTTGCATATTCACATGTATGCAGATGACATAGTTATCTACATTTCTGGCCCTCCACCACTGACGTGGAAGGTGTGCTACAGCAACACTTCCTCAAGGTCTTAAGATGGTTCCCGTCAAACCAGTTTTGTGTCAAAATAAAAAAAGTGTCCACGACCTTCGGCACCAGCCAAAAACTGACCAAACTCACTTCAGTACCCATTTTATCCACCTTGGATGGCTTCCCACTTGAAATGGTTCCCTCCTTCAAGTACCTTGGTGCATGGCTTGACAGCTAGCTTGACTTCTCTATCCACAGACACCATCCATGCCAAGCTCCATCCTAAACTTGGTGCACTGTACCAAAACAAAGATTCTCTTTCCCTACAGGTTCGCAGAGAGCTTGTCACCAAAATGGTGCTACACATCTTTGACTATGTGGATGTGGTCTATGGGTCCACCCCTGCACCGCCCTGGCCAGACTGGATACCCTCTACAACCAACTCACCCTCTCAAACTCATCACTGTTCACTTTACTCATCACAATCCAATCCTCCCTTTCCATCCTGCTGCCAGATACACTATGCCTCCTTCATATCTAAATATTGGTTTCAGTCCATTCCATCCTAAATCTCATCACTTCTCTCCACTGTTCCCTCTATAGTATATGGTTAGGGCTTATTCTAGATGGAAATCCGTGGCTTTTCAAATGCTGTTGTAGGACAGTTCAAAGGTTAGAAAAGTTGTTGTACTATCGATCTGACGTCACAGACAGTACAACAACATTCCTGTCAATCAAACGCACTCTCACGTCGACGCTCCGTCAAGAAAACCAACAAAAACATGGCAGCAACGCTTAGCGAGAACCTCCGACCCTGAGACAGTTGACGGAAAGAGCCTCATACCGCTCCATGACCCAAAAGTTAATTTTTTTATTTAGTTTTTAAAACCTCTCCACCAAACCCAAAAAAGAAATGAAGGACAGAGCGACTCAGCGAATAGGAGCACCGAGAAGTGGGATCAGGGAGAAGTTGACGTTAGCACGAGCAGCGAGCCGGCGAATGGACGAGTGAGCCAGTAAGGAGAAAAAACAGAAAGCCTCTTATGTCCTGCACTTTGGAACCATATACTATATAAAATAGTATATGGACAATCCTACACAGACAAGGCCGTGTTTCCATCTTGGGGTTGAGATGACATCGGGAAGTCATCTCAACCCCTCGATGGAAACACAGCCTTGTTGTGTATGATTGTCCATACACTATTCTATATGTCTCATGCTCCTTCCTCTCCAGGGACCATCACATCTTTGCCATGCCATGTCCCCGGACCTCAGCTGGCCAATCAGCCTTACGTATCGTCTCCCTTACTCTGGAACCAACTTCTCTCTTCCCTCCATTTCATTGCCTCCCCTGCCTCCCTCAGATAGCAACTAAGACTCCTTTCCTTTTCCCCTTGCTCTGGTTTCCCCTGCCATTAACAGTCCCCATACGGCTGGTGTTATGTTCAACTGCCAGTTTCTATTCATTTGATCATTGTGCACTTGCTATGCCGTTGCACTCTTTTTGTAACACTGTACATGTGTAAGCTTTATACTACTTTTCATCCTTCCCTTCCCTCCCCCGGGTCACACCTGGAAAACAGCCCTGGCTCAGTGCGCCTTTCCTGGTCACCAATTTTCAAACAAATAACTAAAAATGTGATTTTGCAGAGTAACTGCGAAAATAAGTTTGGGGAGATCTGAAACATTTCTACTACCCTGATCGTGAAGTAGGGTAAAAAAAAGGGCTATGTTGAAAATTTGGCCCCAAAAATATAAAAAAAAATGACAAAGTTGCGAGTAAAACTTCAAAACGCATTAAAAAGCCATTAAGCAAATGTAGCCTGTTTTCAGTCATTTGCTGTCAGTGTTGGAAGATGCAATATATGTTGGTGGAAGCAACAGGGATGTGCCAGTGGAGACTGGATTAAATGCGTGAGGGTGTGGAGTGTGAGGTGCTGGGGGCTGGGATGGGGGTTGTAGAGGTCAGAAGTTGTCACTGAACAGTTTTCTTGGTTTACGTACAGGGTCACCAGGGGATGGGCACTATAACTGACAGTGGGTGGGAGTTAATTGGGCACAGGGAACACGACAGAGAAGTGGCCATGACATCTGGCAGTGGGTGGAAATTCAGTTTACAAAAGGGGCATGGGAAAGCGATTGGGAGGTCAGCAGGATAACTGGCAGTGGGTGGGAGTTTTTTCTTCTTCTTCCTCTTCTTTTTTACAGATGGGGCATGGGAAAGCAATCAGGAGGTGGGCGGGATACCTGGCACTGTCGAAGTTTATTTTTAAAAATGGGAATGGGGGAACCATCGATAGGTGGGGGGGTAACTGCCAGTGGGTGGGAGTTTATTTTCACAAAGAGGGCACGGGGGAAGCAGGGGAAGAGTGGGATAACTGGCAGTGGGAGGGGTTAGTTTCTACAGAAAGGGGCACCAGGGAAGCGACTGGTTGGTGAGCAGGTTAAACTGCAGAGAGTGGGACTGTTTACAGAGAGAACACTGGGGAGGTCTTCAGGTTTGAGGGAAGGACAAGAGCAGCCTGATACTAATGGTGCTCAGCTAGCTGCTGGGCACTTGTTGCAGATGAAAGCATGCAGACACTCTCTGATACGCACAACTGCTTCCTTTCAACTGCATGACGTTTTCATCCATCACCAGCAGAACAATGTCACAACAGAAACACAGAATTTGATGGCAGATAAGGACCGCTTGGCCCACCTAGTCTGCCCATTTCCCTACCTAATGCATGGGCTGCAGATCCTAGTTAACCAACAGCCAACTTCCTCCTACCCCAACTAGAATTGCCTTATGTCTGTTCCATGCATTCTTGAATTCTCCCACTGTTTTTGACTCCACTACCTCCACAGGAAGGCTGTTCCATGTATCCACAACCTTCTCCATGAAAAAATACTTCCTCACATTACTTCTGAGCCGTCTCCCCTCTATCTTCAAATTGTGTCCCCTTGTTCTTGTACATTTCTTTTTCTGAAAAATGCTACCCTCTTGGACTTTGTTAATTCCCTTGAGGTACTTGAAAGTTTCTGTCATGTCCCCCCTCTCCTCGAGGGTATACATATTAAGCTCCTTTAATCTTTCTTCGTATTTCTTCTGGTGCAAACCCTGCACCATTTTAGTTGCCCTCCTCTGGACAGCCTCCATTCTGTCTATGTCTTTGCGGAGATGGGGTCTCCAGAACTGCACGCTGTACTCCAGATGGGGTCTCACCAACTGTCTATACAGAGGGATAACAACTTCCTGTTTTCTACTGGTGATGCCTCTCCCTATGCATCCCAGTATCCTGCCAGCCCTCCTTACTGTCTTCTCACATTGCTTGCCCACCTTAAGGTCATCTGATATGACTACCCCCAGGCCCCTTTCCATTTTTGTTGTTGTTAGTATCTCATCCCCCATTGTGTACTCTTCCCCTGGGTTTTTGTTTCCCAGGTGCATTACTTTGCACTTCTTTGCGTTGAATCTATGGTGCCATACATTTGACCATTCCTCCAACCTTGCCAAGTCCCTTTGCATCCTTTCCACCCCACCTTCTGTATCGACCCTGCTGCAGATCTTTGTGTCGTCTGCCAAGAGACATACTTTTCCTTCCAGTCTCTCTGCAATGTGACTTACAAAAACATTAAAGAGGACCAGTCCCAGTACTAAAACCTGCGGTGCCCCGCTAGTAACCCCCCTTTCTTCAGAGAGAACTCCGTTTACTATTACCCTCTGCGTCCTGTTGTCCAGCCAATTTTTTACCCAGGCTACCACTTTGGGACCCACTCCAAGGCTGGCTAACTTCTTTTATTAATCTTTTGTGTGGGACTGTGTCAAATGCCTTGCTAAAGTCTAGGTACTATAGGCCATGTCCACAGCCCCTCCCTGGTCTACTACTTTGGTCACCCAGTCAAAGAAATCTATTAGATTAGTCTGACACGACCTTCCTACTGTGAATCCATGCTGCCTAGTGTCCTTTGCCCCACTGGCCTCTAGGAACTCAACAATTCTTTCTTTCAGAAGTGATTCCATAATTTCCCCTACCACTGAGGTCAAACTAACAGATCTGTAGTTTCCTGCCTCTGTCTTGTTCCAATTTTGTGAAAGGGAATCACATCCGCCCTCCTCCAGTCCTCGGGTACCACACCATCCTCCCATGATGTGTTAAAAAGGGTAGTCAGTGGTGTCACTAGTTCTACCCTTAGTTCTTTTATAATTCTTGGGTGAATCCCGTCAGGCCCCATTGCTTTGTCCACCTTCAGTTTTAAGAGTTCTTTCAGAACCTTTTCTTCTGTGAATGGACTGGTATCGACCTCCCTATCCAGAGTGCTTCTGTTCTTTGATTTTCGTACCTCCCCCTCCTACTCTTTTGTGAATACTGAGCATAAGTATTTATTCAGTATCCCTGCTTTTTCACTGTCCCCCTCTGCCCGCCCTCCCTTCCCTTTATTAATCTCCACTATCCCTCCCTTGGTCTTTCTTCACTCCCTAATGTACCTATAAAAGGTTTTATCCCCCTTGTTAACAGAGTTGGCCATCTTTTCCTCAGTTTGGGCCTTTGC
This sequence comes from Neoceratodus forsteri, assembly GCA_016271365.2. Classification (NCBI taxonomy): domain Eukaryota; kingdom Metazoa; phylum Chordata; order Ceratodontiformes; family Ceratodontidae; genus Neoceratodus; species Neoceratodus forsteri. Next base: position 1,632,968,246 of record CM028131.1, on the reverse strand, counting down.
TAGTCTGACTGCCTTCCCGCTTCCTTCTGCTTTAACTGGTACAGTTCTCTGTCCTGCTCCTTCTGTGTTTCCTTATACTTCCTGAATGCTACCGTTTTCTCGTTAACCTTCCCCGCCACCTCTATTAAGAACTATTGTGTTTTTTCTTTCCTTTTGCTTTGCTTCACACAAAGGCTTGTTGCCTTAGTGATGGCTGTTTTGATTTTTCCCCATTCTTCCTCCACCCCTCTATCTTGCCCGTTTGCTAGTGCTTTTCTGAGGCACTCTCCCATTTAACAAAATGTCAGCCCTCCTAAAGTCCAGTACTCTTCCTTTTGTATGGTTTGACTCTATGGCTGTGTTTATCATGAACCACATTGTTTGGTGGTCACTTGTTCCCAGATGGCTACCCACTTCCAAATCTGAGATCCTTTCTCCATCCCCATTTGACAGTACCAGGTCTAAGATTACTCCTTCCCGAGTGGGTTCCACCACTAGCTGTCTGAGGCATGCCCCTAGTAGGTCACTGAGAATAACCCTGCTCTTGGATGAGGCTGCAGCAAAGGTGCTCCAGTTAACATCTGGCATATTCAGGTCCCCCATCAACAATATCTCTCCTTTTTCTACCATACCAAGGATGCCTTCTATAATTTCCTTGTCCACTGCCTCCCTGAGGTGGGGGTCTGTATACAACCCCCATGCGGATTGTGGTGCCATATCCTGTCTCCAGGGTGCCCCACAGTGCCTCCGCTGCTCCCTGTTTATCCTTTAGTTCCGTTGCTTTGATCCTTCCCTTACAGAGAGAGCTACTCCTCCTCCTCTTTTACCCTCCCTGTCCCTCCTGTAGCTTGTGTACCCTAATATGCTGACATCCCAGTCATGGTTCTCAGTGTACCATGTTTCTGTGACTGCCACAACATCCAGGTGTTCCTCTTCCATCAAGGCCACTAGTTCAGGGAGCTTGTTATACAGACTACGGGCATTGGTACTCATCACCCTACATTTTTTGATGGAATTACCCCTTTTAGCTCCATCCCTCTCCTTACTGCCTTTTTCTGCATTTACCCCCGTCCTGCTCTCTATTAACTTCTCTACCTTGGTGTTTACCTCTCTAACTACTGTGTTTTGTGGGGGGAGACTGGGTTTTCACTGCTCCTTCTCAGTGCCTCCCCCCTTGGCTAGTTTAAATGCTTGCCAATGAAGCATTTAAACCTGTCACCTAGGATCCTGGTTCCCCTCCCAGACAGATGCAGACCATCACACCAGTATAGGCCTGTATGCCTCCAGGTGGTCCCCCAGTCCCCAATAAAGCCAAAACCCTGAGCTCTGCACCAGTTTTTCAACCATTTATTGAATCCCATGGTGCGGAGTACCCCAGCATCACACTTGCCATACACAGGCAGCACCTCCAAGAAGGTTACCGTACATGCTACTTGTCTAAGGCCCCTCCCCATCTCTTCAAAATCCTTTTGCACTGTTCTGATCCCATTCCCAGCCAGGTCATTTGTCCCTAGGTGGACAATGACATCTAGCTCCCTCCCTCCCTCGTGCAGCTGTTCCCGCGATCCTGAGGATTCACTCACTGTTCCTCCAAGCCATGGCGCCAGGCAGGCACCTTACCTCCCTCTCCCCTTCCTTCCCCAGTTCTACCCCCCTAACGATTGAATCCCCCACCAGGAGTTGCTTCCTTCCCCTGTGGGGTTCCATGCCACCCTCCTGTGGGTCTCCTTTGTGGAGGTTCCCAGCATCCTCCTTGGTCTCCACTGCAGGTGCCTCCATAAAGGAACTACTCTCCGCCAGAACAGCATATGAATTGTGGATAAGTACAACTGGAGGAATGCGCCTCTGTTCCACCACCCTCTCCCTCCCTGAGCCCACCTTGGTCCAACCACTCCTCTTTCTTGGCAACCTCTGAGGTAGTGGCGGTGGCCCTGGTGGTCCCTGGGCAGGGAGGAGGTTTCTCGAATCCTAGCCAAGTCAGCCTGGAGACAAGCAACCTTCTCCCTCAGACCAGAGAACTGCCTACAAATAGGGGCAACATCACAGCCTCCAGAATGTCTCCTGGAAGACTGCTGCCCCACAGCCACTGCACTGCACCACTCCCATCATGTCTTATTTTGTGGCCCCTCTCCTGTTGTTTTGTATGATTACTCTCTCCTCCCTGTTTTTCTTTCCTCCTACTGCCTATGTAGGAGCTCTCACGCTCCCTGTTCTGGGGCAGGAACTTCCTGTATTCTTCTGTAATCTCCTTCTTCCTTGCTCAGAGTCAGACCTCCAGCAGCTAGGGGGAGAGGGAGACCAGTGGCACAGCCAGGTTTGGGAGCATTTGGAAGCCGGGGGGGGGGTGGCATTCAGTCAATCATGGGCTCCACAATGGGCACTAAACATTGAATAAAGATGGTGGTGGGGCACCATTATTCACACTGGGGCAGCCAGGAGGGATAACCACCACCCCTGCCCCCCCCCCCCAGCTCCGCTACTGAAGAAGAGCTACTCTTTTCCTTCAAGAATGATGAAACGTATATGTATCAGTGATCCTTTCCTTCCTACTGCCAAACAGGAAGTTCCTGTTGTCAGTCAAATCCAGTGCCTATAAATGTAGAACTGGCTAAGGGTGGGAGGGTGCAGGGAAGGGAAGGAGGGCAATTAGTAAAAAAGTTCTAGTTTTATAGTGAGCTGCTCCTTGCTCTGAAAGCAAGATTTCTGTCCACCAAAAGCTAGCACTAGAACTGTAATTGGAGACACCTGCTTTTGTACTCCTAAGCCACACCCCAATTAAACTTCTCTCCTCCTGACTTAGCAAACTCCCTTTCCCTACCACAGAAAAACACACTGACTTTCCTTTTTTTTTTTTTACCCTAAATGAGATCCCCCACTTCTAATAAAGCATCTGTTTTCTTAATCCCAACAGGCACTGACTCCTGCTGAGATGAAAGTGTTCTATTAGTAAAAAAAGTTCTAGTTTTGTAGTCAGCTGCTCCTTGCTCTGAAAGCAAGATTTCTGTCTGCCAAAAGTTAGCACAATCAGCCTTATTGATCACTAGCCAGTCACTGTCGAGCTTCCTGTAGCCTGAGATGCCCTGGATATGAGAGTGACATGCCTCTGAAGGCTGCTACTCTAACAATATGTTTGCTTCATGCATGCTCACGAAAACAAACATAAAATAATACTCATGAGTTAAATACTAAGGCAAGGTTGTATTCTATCCTCTATGCCTTTTCTGCTTCAGAAAAGTGGACATGCTCTTCGTGATGTCACAGATCAATATATTTAAATTCAAGTAAATAGGGCCACCAGTATAGGATTTCATCTCATTCTCATAGCCATCCATTTATATAGGAATTATGGCTATCAATATCCTACCTCAAACCCCATTTCCCAATACTTTGTTATTTAAACGTTCTGTGGTGGAGCCCTCACCCCGTCCTCCTTCATAATATCATACTCTTTCATCTCTTCTGTGGAAGTACCCAGTAAAACATGTTTTAGCAAATGAAGTGCAATCTAGCCAAATTTAAAAAGTACATACCGGTTTTACTGGTCACGACTTTCAGTTTCCTATTAGATTTCAAAAAATGTGCTTAGATAACAGGATAATGAATGAATGCTTTGTTCAACCATTTCACCAATTATCTTGATCTTTGTGAAACCCATATTAAATACTGCACTCCTATAGCACTGTGTACATGTGACAGCCCTACTCAGTCTGTAAACCAAAGACAAGTGATTATGTAGAATTAATGCTCCAGAAAAGGTGAGGAATGGCCTATTTTACTCCCCTCTTTTTATGAAATACTCTTCAGAAAATGTTTTTAAGGAGTACCAGTAATCATCTCAACACTTAAAAATGCTCACACCCCAAAGAAAATAGTGCTTCTTAGCACTGTTGACACTTCAAAAGAAACAGGTTTTGTTTTAAAATGTTAAACATTTGTACCCACCTAAATTTTCATTTACTCAACATATTTAAACTGTTGTGATTAAACTACTCTTACCTGTCAACTGTATACGGCCTGTGGCAGTTAACTACAATTATACGACAGGTATCTGCTCTAAGCCAATCACAACACAGAATACCTGCCAGTGATTCTCCCACAAACTACCCCAAGAAAAACTCAGAGTTGGTTATTCAACTAAACCCTCCCACTCAGTCGGTTATTGAACTAAGCCCCTCCCACAGTTGGTTAATCAAACATCTGCCATGCCTACGACTGGTTATTCAGATGGTTCCTGACCACAACCTGCCTCCTCAGGCACTGTCACTAATCCCCATCGAAGAACACTGCACTTCTTCACGTGAAAAAAGTCAGTTTAGAGATGAAAAAGGCTCATTTTCTTTTTCTTCGCTGTATCTGACCACGTGCCCCCCTCCCCATGTCACTCACTCCCTCGCCACCACGGACAACTAGGCTGCACTCAGTTCAGTCAAATACATTACTGCTGCTAGCTTCTACCCCCATGCCCCACAGTAAACAACTAGGCAGTGCCGAAAGCAATCCAATAGTTGAGACAGCACAGAAAAAAAAATTACTCACCATAGTAATGCTGTTTCTTCTAATGGAGTCTTGCTGTATTCTGACTATATGCAATTAGCCCCAGCACTTGAACTACTCCGGAGAGTAAATGGTTAACTCTATGCCAGGGCACAGAATGTTGAGCTCGAGCTCGGTTTTCAACCCTCTGTCCCTGGTACTCCTCAGTGTAACCGTCAGATTCTTACGAGCACTATGCTGACTAACAAACAATCTAGAAATTGCTTTTAAAATTTTGTACCAAAGGGCAATAAACATTTTTTGTGGGTCTAAAAGACTCAAGTTGAGAAACCCCCAAAAGAATCCAAGTAGATAGTGAAAACAACAAATATATACCTAAATAAAACCATAAAAACCTCAAACAAAGATGAGGTATCCCAAGTACACCTCTGGGATGCAGCACCGCGCCTGCCAGACCTCATCCCAAAAACACTAGGTTCTAGAAGGGGAGGCAGGGTGGGAGGTCAGAATACAGCAAGACTCCATTAGAAGAAACTACATTACTCAGTGAGTAATTTTTTCTTCTAACAACATGAAGTCTTGCTGTATTCTGACTACATGCAAACTGTCACAAATTCACTCAGCAGGTCAGGCCCTCTACTCCCAAAGTGCCAACCTCTGAGCGCAGTCTTGTGAACAGTGTAACAGACAAGGTAACCCTCTTGTCTGTTTTTGTGAGTTCGGATCAACCTTCGGTCTCAGTTCTGGAGGGATTCAAACTGTAACGTCTTGCTAGCATACCCAATGCACAGGCTCAGATATATCTGTCTTCGTGGGGCCAGATATCTTTGCCTACGGGCACCTAACCAGGTATTCAGAGATGAACCGTTTAAAACTTTAATAAAGATCTCAGATTTAAAACGCTTCTCTTTCCAGTTTGGTACCATCATACAAGCTATGTCTGCTGTCTGCTATAACCATAAATCTTTCTTAGCAAAAGAAAGCAATTCAAAGACAGACCAGGTTTGCTCTAAAATTAGAGTTTTTACTAAAATATATAATAATATGTCAAACAGACAATACAGAACTCATATCACAAGACATACATATCTTTAAACAAAACAAGGTTTTAAACAGTGCAATTCCTACACCTATATTTAGATTTTGTCTAGCTTTCTAAATACCTGTTTTCAGTGCTCAGATGTTTCTTGGTCAGTGTCAGATAAAAAGTATCTCTCTAAAAGGGAATAATCTTTACAAGCAGTATTGGCCAAGTCCTTTTGGATGAAGTCATCCAGCTCCTCCTCTGTCAAATATCTAAAAAATATATATTTCTGTACAACCACAGGATGCAATTACAAAGCATCAAATCTGCAACCTTAGCATAATTCAAGTTTCAAATGACACTTTCTTTGATCTCATGCTGTACCCTCCTCACACAGGCTTCACAGGGTCATTTATGACCTCTCACCTCTGTGTAATAACCTGTGCTTTTTTTTTTCCAACGTCATAAACCTTTTTTATGATTTCCCTCTTAACAAAATTAACTCAAACCAGTCTATAATTAACTCAGAGAAACAGGATCCTTGATTAAAGTCTTCCAGGTAACACACTGCCTCTAAAAACTGAGTGTGAATGATGCATGCTGTCAGCAGTTCTCTGGGCCTGCAGCTGTCAGCTGAAATCTGGGGGGGGGGGGTGAGAGAGGTCATTCCTAGAGCATTTGATTTTTCAGCAGAGACATTAATATATTTTATATTAAAAAAATATATAATACAGCACTCAAAACTGGCCGTCTACGTCACACTTCTCCCCACCTAGACTGAATCTGGGGGAACTATCCTGTGGTGATTTTTTTCCAGGCCTGGAGAAAATGGGTCAGCCTGCCCCCTACTGGGAGAGGGGAGGCGGCCTGAGAGAGCAAGTCAGGGATCCTGCTTGGCTTGGGGCTGAGAGTGGGAAGCACGTCTGGAACCCCTCCAGCCCCGACCTCTAAAATACCCTTGCTAGGGGTACTGAGGTCCCTGGGGTGCAGCCATGGCCTGGTAAAAAGGCCTGGTGTGAAACTGTCTGCCCCACCTCCCCTATTGTAGGGCCTTGTGGAGGAAATAGCCTTTTCCCTTGGTAAAACTGCTCCTAAAGGTGGTTTCATATTCGTCCACCTTTTTCATACAGGCCTCTGTGTGGCTCCCAAAAACAGAGTTACCTTCCACAGGAAAATCCAGGGCCTTATTCTGAGTGTCCTGTGTGAGGTTTGTGGCTCTCAACCATGCAAACCTCCTTTGAGCAATGGTATTGGCCATCCATCTAGCAGCAGTGTCATTGGCATCTGCTGCCATCTGAAACTGGTATTTGGCAGCTTCCATGCCAAACTTAGCAGTTTCAGCTAAGTCTGCAGATAAGGTGGATGGAACCTTATCAGCCATAGCTGGCACAGCCTGTCAGAGAGTCTTCTGGTACGGAGCTGCACAGGCCTGAAAATTAGCCTGCCTGATGGCCAGGGAGGCTGACAAATAGCCCTTCTTAACCATACTGTCCATTTTGCGAGAATCCTTCTCTGGAGGGTGAGAGGCCAGAGGGACTTTTGCCTTGTCACAGGCAGCAGCTTGCACCACCCTCTGGTGGTCAGGGTGTGAATAAAGAAATTCAGCCCCTTTCCTGTCAAGCTGGTATTTTTTTATCCAACCTTTTATCCAAAGGAGGGACAGACCCAGGCGTCTGGAGGAGCTTAACAGCATCCCTTTTAAAAAACTTATCAATAGGGAGCAACAGCTTTTTGGTGGGTGTTAACCCCATCATTTCAAGATATTCAGCTTCCTCCTCATTCTCTACCACCTCTGTGGTAGAGATGTCCAAAGCATCCACAAGTTTCTTAAAGGAAAAATGTGAGGAGTACTCCTCAGAAGACCTGGGGGGACAGCCAAACTCCTGTTCAGGGGAGACCTCAGGCTCTATAGGCTCCTCCTCCTCTTCACCACAATCTTCTTGAAAAGAAGATTGGTTGGAAGCAACAGTGGTCTGAACTGGGGACTGCGGATCTGCAGGCAGCAGACCTTGTAAGGCTTGAAGAATTTTAAAAGCCTGTGCTATTTCCAGAGGAGAAGGCATGGCAGGTAGCACCAGAGAAGTCCCCTTAGGCTGGCCTACAGGGGGTTCAGTGTGCTTTGTTTTCTTGGTCTTTTTTGTTGGAACTGGAGAGCTAGCTGGTTCGGCCAATCTTTTTGAACCCGTATCGGGGTAGAAGTAATGGGTACTGTGGTTTCACCCACAGCCCCAGAGGGGCCCTTAGGAAGAGGTACTTTCTTTTTCAACCTTTCCAGACATTCTTCAAGCGTCTTCTCAGGAAAAGTTTTACATACCTCACAATCTACATTCAAATTATCAAAACCAAGGCAGAGGACACAATAATTGTGTTTATCTGCCTTGGTTGGCAAATCCCTCACTACACTCCGTGCAGTTTTTGAAACCAAGTTCACCAGTCCTTTTCTTTGGTTTTTCTGACATGGTTGGATGAAAAACCGCAACCGCAATAAAGTAAGTGATTTAAATCATTTTAAAGAAGTTTTTAAACCAAATCTATCGGTTGCAGTTGGTTCAGGAACCGATCGGACCCGGGAACCGATGAAAAAAGGAACCAGGATCAGCGGTCCAGTAACCAAGAATAGCAGTTACACAAATAAATTAAATTTAAACTTTTAAATGTAAAATAACAGTAAACTAGGGGAACAAACCCCACTAAAGCTAAAAATATCACTCGGTTTCTCAATCATTATACTGAACCGTGAGAAACCGAGAAAAACAACGTAATTTAACTAAACCTACTAACGGTTACCAAAATAAACAGTAGATCAGGGTAGCAGTTCAAAATAAAAAAAAAAGTTATACTTAAGTTTTTGTGACGAGATGTTGAGGAGAAGACCTCTGAGCGTCTAGTCTTGACAGGCAGAGAGAGAAATCTGAGGGTTAGAATGTAGGCAGTTGATAGGTGGCAGCATTTGAAAAAGTGGCTCATGCCAATGATTCCATCATTTGCATAACGTTCTATCTCCAGGCGGATCTGGCTTAAAGGCACACTGCTGAAGAGTTATGAATATTGGAGTATTCCTGGGTTGAGAAACAGCTCTGACAAAAGGATTTAATACTGCTAAAACACAAATTGTCACTCTGTTACATCAGAAGTATGTAAAACTTAAAAGGCACCACTGTGCATCTGGAAATCATTGCAGTTACTATAAACTGAGCGATAATGTACTGTCAACAGCAGCAAGTACATAGACGTTTTTCTCAGTAGTACACTTTTATTCCTTTTTTGAAGGTGTCTAAGGAATTGGCCATTTATAGGGGTTCCGGGAGGGCATTCCATAGACTGGGAGCAGAGTGGGAGAATTAGTTGCTCCCCAGAGAGAACCTGACCCTTGGGACTTCGAGCACTTTTTTGTTGGAAGTTCACAAAAATCTATTTGTGCGCTTTGGGACAAGTAGATCTTCTACACCGGGAGGTTGCTTGAGTGGAAGTGAGTTTGTACGCAGTACAAAGAGCTGAATACTGCAGCCTATGTGCTAAGGTCGGCCAGTGTAGGGAGGTCAGCACCTCATAATGGTGCTTCCTGTTGTGAGTTCACAGCAGCGAATCGGCCTGTTTTGTGATACTGCAATTCTAACCTGTTACTCCCTGATTTGCCTAGGGACTGCAGCACAGGGGCTACATATACTAGCTTGGGTATTAGTACAGTGTTTGCTATGGCGATTCTGGACTCCCGGAGGTGGTTATATAACCTATACAGTAGTCCTAGTTTCTGGTGTTTTGATCTAGTGACCCGATCCACATGTGATTTAAAGTTTATGGCTTGTTCAGGCATTAGACCGAGGTATTTGAGAGTGGCCACGACCTCAACAGAAGTGCCAGATGAGGTTACGAGAGTGAGTAGAGCAGAACTGTCCAGACCTAACCTTCTGGGGCCAAATAAAACAGCCTTTGTTTTCTTGGTATTCAGCACTAGGTAGTTCTCTAGGGTCCATTTCTATAGGGCAGTGAAGTCCGTCTCTAACAGAGAGCCGAGAGCCTTGGCATCTCTCAAGCTCCTATACAATACGGCGTCATCAGCATATAAAATGAAATGACTGTTACCGCAATTGTTTCCCATATCATTAACAAACAGGGAAAATAGTAGAGGTCCTAGTATAGATCCCGAGGTACGACTGCTGTGATTAGTTACTGACTTGACATGGCTCCGTGCCATTTATCCATCTGGGTTTGACATGTTAGGTAGTGAGAGAACCAGCTGATCATGAGAGTCAAGACTGATTTGTTTTAGTTTTCCAAGGGGCAATTTGTGATTGACCAAGTCAAAGGCCTTCGTAAGGTCTATGAAGGTAGCCCCTGTTGGGGATTCCAGTGTCTGCAGAACATCATTGGTGAATTTAATTACGGCAGTCTGTCGCATGATTGTGCCTGAATCCATACTGCTGAGGGAATAAGAGGTGGTGGAGCTCTAGATAGTTCCCCAGTTAGTTGTATACCAGCCTCTCCTGGATTTTGGACAGGATGCAGAGCAGGGAGATCGGCCTGTAGTTGCCTATGTCTTCCCTGAGACCTCCCTCATGGATTGGGACAACTACTGCTTCTTTCCACTTGGCAGGGATCACTCCTTCGCAGAAGGACCTGTTTATCAGCAGAGTTACTGGGGCTGCTGCTCTCAGGAGCCTAGGTTCTAATTTATCCAGCTCCGCAGAGTCACCTGGTTAAATTTTTTTGAGGAGGGCTAGCACCATCTTTTGAGACACTAGCTGAAGATGAAATTCAGAGTACAAGAGATCAGGTGGTGAGGGGTTGTTTGGGGCTTAGGAGTGGAGTAGGGATTGCATTCTTATATCTGTCCAGGTCTGAAAACTGGAGATTGAATGTGTTGGCCACAGATTGAGGGTCATTTATAATCTGATTACTGACCACTATTGTACCATGTGAGGCACTGGCTCCACCTTTAAGCAGGCAGTTAATCTGGACCCAGAACTGTCTGGGGTTGGATAGGTTATTTTGCTTAAGACCCCTAATGTACTCTTGCTTAGCTTTCTTGGAGATTTTCCCCCAGGTTGTAAAACTCTCTATATTTGATCCAATCAGGAGTAAGTCTGAACTTCGTAAACTGGGCCCAGGCTGTCACGCTGCAGCATCAGTGTTTGTAGCTCTGGGATAATCCATCTGTAGCAGTTACCCCTGACCCTGGGCTTCCGAAGTGGAGCAATCTTGTTGGCAGCAGATGCAAAGGAGTTCACAAAGAATTTCAGGGCATCATCAATGCTAGGCAGTGAGAGGATACGGCTCCAGTCCAATTCTGCCAGTGAGGCCTCGCAGGCTTCTGGAGAGAAGCAACAATATTTTTTCTAGTTGTGAAGACTCTTGGGGGGGGGGGGGTTCTGGGATGTCTATCCTTCCAGATGGGAGAGTGGTCACTAAGAGCATCCGAGAAAACACCCGAGGCCCTGATGCTATTAGGGCTGGATACCAACACCCAGTCTAGTAAACAATGGTTCCCTGTTTTGGTATTGTGCCAAGTTGGCTCGTTGATTATCTGAGTTAGGAGTTGCGCCTTGAGCCCTTGCTCAGTGTCCTGGGACCAGCTAAGGTTGAAATCACCCAACATGATTACCTCTGAAGGAGAGTGCTTTGACAGGAGTTTTGTAAGTGCGCCGAGTGCAGACGCAGCTATGCAGGGAGGGTTATAAAGGCAGCCAATGGTGAGGACCTTTGCATTCCCTAGTGTTAGTTATACAAACAGTACTTTGCTGTCAGCACAGTCTTGTGCTGGGAGAGTGGCTGCAGCCGCACATAGTGTGTGTTTTTTTTTTTTTTTTTTATGTATCACTGCTATTTTTGTCTCCTTCTGCGGCGAGACCAGCTTGGGGCAGCCAGCCGCCGGCCCTGCCCACCCGGAGAGCTGGGTGGCTCATACCGCACCCAGGAGGTTCCAGGACTGCAGTCATGCTGTCCTGCCGGAAGGCCCCCTCTGCCACTCCCAGCAAGGACAACCCCAGATCCTCCCCGACGGGGCTCCTCTCAAGTCCTCCGGGCTGTGCAGGGCACGGCCATCAAGCTGCATGGTCGCGCCCAGCCCTTTTTCCTCCAATTTTTGTCCCTCAGGGATGCAGACATGCAATGACGTCAGGCACTACGTGCCAACGTCCGCCGCACTCCCCCCTCACCTGCCATCACACTGGTAGTACCTCCAGGCGTCCCCAGAGGTCGCTGCCACAAGACGGTGTTCCCCAACCCACCCCAGGACTAAGAGAGCAGTCAACGGACGCTTGATCTTAGTCCTCCCCTGCCAGCCTGACGACCCAGGCTCGTTCCCAAACCCGGGTCACCAGCGTGGTGCGAGGTGTGGTATCCAGCGCCTCAACCCTCAGCACCACCGGACCGACCTCGGAGTGTGTCTTTTATGTAAACTATGACACCACCCTTTTTTTTTTCCCTTCCCTCTCTTTCCTATAGACAGAATAACCAAGGAGATCAACCTCATGCGTCATCACATTAGGTTTTAGCCAAGTTTCCAAGACTGCAAGGATATCTGGTTTATACAGGTCAGTCCAGGATTGCAGTTTGTGTATTTCAGGGTGAAGGCTGCATATGCTCATGTGTGCTGTCTTCAATCCCTTGGTAAATACCCAGTTTGGATCAGAGTGGAAGCTGATAGTTATGCTGGAAGGGGGAGGCCCACGGTTCAGCTGAACATCCGCTGAGAGTAATACCAATAATCTGGATAGTAGTTTTGCCACTGTGGACAAGTTACAGCAGCCAGAGGCACTTTAGCGAACAATTTGCTGCTGAGTGCATTTTGTAGTACGTCCCTTTCTCTGTCTGGGTATGCACCGCTATTAGGGTTGTGTCGTATCTCAGGGATGTGGCGAGGGTAGGCAGATGAGGGATGTGGTCTGTGGGTTGCCTGAAGGGATCAGTGACCAGGGCACCACCTAGAATGTAATCTACCCACGGGTTACAAGCAAATTTATGCGAGTACCATGGTAGCACCCTTCTTAGTTATTTTTGTGGAGGTACGCAGCTGCAGCTCACATGCTGTCTAAGGGTCTGTGGACACTCCAGAACTGTTTCGAATATGCAGAGCAGAAGGAACAGTTCAACACCTTCCCCTCGAGAGTAGGTGATTAGTGACACCAGTCAGTACCGTGTTTGATGACTATTACAGACCATTTTCTCTCTGTGGGTTACTTACAAGGCTGAGTCAATTCTGGCCCATCTAGCAGCTAGAAAAGAAACCCTCTAGCAAGTATGCTTAAAAGATTAGTGATCCTATTGGTGTACCAAAGGAATTTGGACTAAGCACAGAAATTTTAACTGACGGCAGACAGATAATAGAATTGTATCTCCTATCTACTCAGGTACAAGAGGCAGAGTTACCTATTCAGCAGAAGAGAGCTTATTTTTAAGGAAGCTGAGATTTGAAAAGAGGCTACCAACCGGCACTTTGTATCGGGGGGGGGGGGGACAGGACATCCACTGTTACCTTTGTCAGTGTTTAGAGAGGGAATATAAGAGATACTAAGACTTAAGAAAAGAGGAAGCTACCAGCAGCATCTTGTGGCGAAGGAGCGGGACATATCAATACAGTCTCTTGGAGTCAAGAACGAGAGTTAATGTTTCCTTATATCAGACAGAAGTTGAGGTTCAGTTTACTGCGGCTAAAAACAGGATGTTACCAACCACACTATGTGGAGGGGCGGCAGATCATACCAACTCAACCACTTGGCAGGGGTGTGGAACTTGGCAGATTGATTCTTGTGAGATCTCAAAGAGACTCCCCTCCTAGCACAATGTACACCCCCGTGAGGTACCTGTAGGTCTCTGGCTAAAATGCAAAACAACATGAGATTAAGACAAAACAAGTTATGCAATAAATGTTCAAAGGATAAAGGTGTCGCTATACGTGTTTTGGAAATGCCATAAAATTCTAAATTTGTGGTCTAACATAAAAAATTTCTTTAAAGACTTACAACAGAGTAGGCAAAACTCCAGCATACAGTGCTGGCCCGTCAGCACAACAGTAGCACTACAAGTCGCGACCCCGGCAACCAGAGTTCAGGAACAAGCACGGGTCATCAGGTACCAACTAGGGGGAAGAGGACTGAGCTACGGGTGTCACGATAATAAGATTTTGACGATACAATAACCGTGATGAAATTATCACGATAACCTTGTTATCGTGATAATTTTGCCACTTGTGCAACAATGTTAAAAAAAAGTATTTAAGTTCAAATTTTTTTACATAATTTACATATTTGACTCTTTTTCAAGCAATGTTATGCATTTATGCCATTATTTTGAAGTCTTTGTTGTAAAATAATGCAAAGACTAAAGTATTTAAAAATAAATTATTTTGTCACATTAAAATTTCTGAACTTCATAAAATTGCTTGAATTTTTTTAAATAAAAATTCAAATACACAATTAATACCTGTGTTATACACACAGGGATGGATATTCAGACTGAGCCAGGCCATGGCGCAAGCCTGGGCACAGTGCAACTGGGCTGTGCCGGGGCCATGACCAGGCGATATTCAACGGTGATGTGCCATGGCACAGCACCGTTGAATATGGCAAGGGCAGTGCACATACTGCGCATGGCGCAGTGGCACTGCGCCAGCACAAGCCACAGAGGGGGAGCACGGGGATGCGCCAGCACATTCACATATCTGGTCCTGTGTAGTACAGTATGGTCTGCAAGCCCACTGGTCCACACTGTGGCCCAACAGGCATACAGACATACTGTACGCTGTAATTCGGCGGGCCGCCGGGCAGTATGCTGGCAGGGTGCTGCCGCCCGCCGAAGTGACGGGGTAGAGGGCTGGGTGGCGGGGCCTCTGTGGGTGGGTGGGTGGGTGGGGAGGGGTACCACTGGGTTGCTCTCGTAGTACTACAGCCCACGATCAGGCATAGGTTTATATTGCTACGTACTACTGCCCGCGATCGAGCATACAGGGAAGGTCCACTAAACCACCAGGATTATCTGTATTGTTACTACTGCCCATGATCGGGCATGGGATTCTGTTACTTCCTACTACAGCCCGCGATTGGGCATGGGATTCTTTGACTCCTTACTACAACCCGCGATCGGGCATGCGGGGTGGGGGGCCACTGGACTACAAGGGGGGACCGGGTACTTGCGGCCGGTGTTCTTTCTGGGCGGGTGGCCACCCATGGCTGGCTGCTGTTGTGCTGCGCCTTGCAATACAGCCACCCGCCTGAGGGTGGCCAGCATCTGAGCCTCTTGTTCACGGCTTAACCCGAACCTGTGTGCTGCGCGTGAGGTTGCACCAGCTGTGTGCCTTTGTCCAGAGCTGAATATCAGGGATGTGCCACATTTGATTTGATACCCCATAACGGGCTGATAGCAAAGCTGGGGGAGATGGGGATGGGAGGACAGGTGCTCAAGTGGGTGGAAAATTGGCTTTCGGGGCGAATACAAAGGGTAATAGTCTGTGGGATAGTCTCCTCCCCCAGGTAGGTAATCAGTGGGGTTCCCCAAGGTTCATTATTGGGGCCTCTCCTGTTCAATGCCTATGTCTCGGATGTAGGGAGGGGGGTTAGGAATAGGCCGAGTCTCTTTGCGGATGACTCCAAACTGGGAGCACTGGTGATAGGGAAGAAGTGAGAGAGACAGTCCAGGGGGACCTGGATACCCTGGAGGGGTGGTCAAGGAGGTGGGGATTGAAGTTTAATGCTGGGAAATGTAAGGTACTTCATTTGGGGGTTAGAAACCCGGGCCATATATACACCCTGGTGGGTCACACTGCAAGCCACATTGGGTGAGAGGGACCTAGGAGTGGTGGTAAACGTTAAAATGAATAACTCCGAAAATTGCAGAAGAACCGCAGCCAAAGCAAACAGGATATTGAGCTGAATAGCCAGGGGAATTACGTCCAGGAGGAGGAAAGTGATCCTGCCTCTATATAATGCCTTGGTCAGGCCGCAACTCAAGTACTGTGCACAGTTCTGGAGACCTCATCTGAAGAAGGACATAGCACTGCTGGAGAGGGTCCAGAGGAGAGCGACCAGGATGATTCAGGGCATATGGGTGGGGGGGGAGGCCCTACGAGGAGAGACTGGAAGAGCTTGGGCTGTACACACTGGAGGAGAGACAGGGAAGACATGATAGGGGTTTTCAGGTATGTAAAAGGAATAACCAAGAGCGGAACCAAGGAGCTGTTCAGGCTAAAGAAGAGGGGAACAACCAGGGGGCATGAGTGGAAGCGGGAGGGGGGAAATTATGGGGAGAACGTAGGAAACATTATTTCACTAAGAGGGTGGTGGAGCCGTGGAATGCGCTGCCCGGGAGGCTGGTGGAGGAGGGCACTGTAGAGGGCTTCAAGAAGGGGTGTGACAGGTACAAGGGGAAACTGAGGCCAAAGAAGACCCTCTTGGGGGCTGGGGGGCAGGAATGCAAGCACCCACTAAGTGCTGGCTACCAAGCAGACATGACAGACCATTAGGCCTATTCTGCTGGCTGTTAGTGCATGTACGCACTGCCCTGCCTCTGCATACATACATTAACATTGTGCATCAGGAGTTACAGCGGCGCAACCTGCCCTTTTCAATATCACCGTGTTAGCGCAGGGTTGCACCATGCTCAACCCCTTTGAACATCCCGGCCACAGAGTACAATACATTTTAAAATGTGAATGAGCAAATATTTTTACTTGCTTGTTTAAAAGAGCACCTTTGCTGGATTTTTCTCCTTGCCTGGAAAATCATCAAGAGACTCCCTTACCTGACTGAGAGTTCCTCTGTAGTAGTTAAACAATTTTCTCTTCAGCCCCCTAAGGAAGTGAAAGGATCATATTTGCCCCCAAGGGGGTTATCTGCTCAATCCCTTCCACTTCCTAATCGCCGACGATGTCCCCGCGTTTCCTTGTTCTGTGAGGTCATTATATGCCTAATGCAGGGATGTGCTTCATGCAAGTCTATGGGAGTGGCATTTTAAAACTTATTTTTACGATTTTAACCCAACTTGTAATACAAATCGGAGTCAGTATTCAAGTAACACGATCCTTGTTACTTTTGTTAGATCAGGGTGGAGCTTTGGATGTAGCCTGCCTAGATTTCAGTAAGTCCTCCAACACCATTCCACATGGGAGACTCGTAAACAAGCTGGGCAGCCTGGGAGTGGGTCCAAAAGTAGTAAACTGGGTAAGACATTGGTAGGGAGGGTAAACAGAGCTCACGCCAAGGAAGAGAGAATGACCAGCGGGGTGCCACAAGGATTCAGTACTGGGACTGGTCCTCTTTTTAATGTCTTTAATTAGCAACAATGCAGAGGGGCTAGAAGGGGAGGTATGCATTTTTGCAGATGACACAAAGATGAGCAGTAGAGTAGACACTCCAGGGGAGGTGTGTGTGCGCGCACGCGTGTGTGTGTGTGTGTAAAATGAACAGGGATCGAAGAAAGCTTGAGGAGTGGTCAGAAGTGTGGCGACTAAGATTCTATGCTAAGAAGTACAAAATCATGCACTTGGGGCAAATAAACCCAGGGCAGAGTACAAGGTGTGTGGGGGGGTAGGGAGTGGTATTGATGACCAATCAGGAAAGAGACCTGGGGTAATCATATCTGACAACCTAAAGGTGGCCAAACAGTGTGACACGGCGGTGGGGAGAGTTAGTGGGATGCTAGGGTGCATAGGGAAGGGTATAACCAGCAGAAGGAGGGAGGTGGTGATACAGCAGTATAAGGATTCAGAGAAGGCCTTTGCGCACAGGCTCTTCTACAAAGGTTCCATGTCAGGTTGACAGACAACAGACATATTACATCAAGAAAGTACGCCAGCCCTTCCCAGACGGGGTGCCCTGCAGAGCAGCATACTGCCCCAGCCTGGCCTGTCTCCTGACATGGTTTCCTGAGTTTGATCCCGAACCAGGGTTGTCAGCACAGCAGTGCACGCCATCGGAGTGGCCCCACAAACTTATGTTTTAAACAGTATTTACTGCCAAGAGTTGTGATATAAGAGAGTTGCTCAACTGTATTTGATGAGTTTGGAATGCCGACAGGCATAGTTTAACTCACTTAATGTGTGGACTTATCTACCTAGCAACAAAGGAAAATTCCACAACTCACAAACAGCTGGGTATCCGCTACTTTCATCACTTTAGGGGGGCCCTTTGTTTTCCAGTGATGGAAGTTTACCAACTGGCAGGCAGCTTTATTGATACGGAAAGATATCCCCCCAAAAAGCTCAGAAGCATGTCTGCTATCAAGGCCTTTCAGGAGAACTTTGGCAGCTGTAAATGACTTGGCTAATAACTGCTGTTCAGCTCCAGTGTAATCCCACAGACTTTGATCCTGACCAGCAATGTCACCCAACCCTTGACCCCAGTTTCTCATGAGCAGACAACAAGGTACACACGTAAACATGACCGCATCTTAAATATTTCAACAAATTCAAAGATTTTTGGCTTCCAAGCCACAGACAGAAAATGTGTAATTAACAGAGGACCCTGTCACCTACCCCTGGATCACACAGTACAGCCCTTCCAATACCACCCAGGGTTTACACTGTCACCCTTCACTGAAGCCCCCATTTTATTGTTGTTGTTGATGATGATCTTAAATAGAATAGCTGGTAAATAAACAATAACAAAGCTGTACGTCTATTAAGGGATTCTGGTGACAAGAGTGATTAATTCTATTAAGGAATTCACAGCACAAAAGTGAATGTTTCCGGACTCCCAAGGTGGAAGGACAAATAAGCAATAAGACACAACAGGGTGTGGCTTTCTATTTGTAAACCGCATGTCAAGGTGTGCTGTGAGGGAAGAGGAGCCCTGTTAACTCCCAACCACTCACTTCCTTGTTTTGTAAAACAAAAACAGCATTTTCACATTATTTTACCAGCCTGAGTATTGTGACTTATAAATGCAGGAGGAGTGTCATGGTGTGGACTGTAAAAAAAAAAAAAAAAAAAAAGCAAAAGATTGCCACTTGTGTTACTTTTATTAGCTCATGAACAAAAACTGATGGCATGGCTAAAATGTATTTTATTTCAGAAAGTGTGCTGGAGTAACAGACAGGGAGAGGACTGGGAAGCGGGGGAGGGTGGAGACAGAGTCAGAGTGTGGAACATCATGATTTCTGACAGGTATTATTTTAGGCTGTATGCTGGTCATGGGCGTCTCTATACCAGGGCCTGCTAGGGTACGTGCCCTGATAAAAAAATGCTGTGCCCCAGTTGGTGCCCCATATGGTGCAGAACTTCCCCCACTGTAACAATATATCAGTGCCCTGGCTGTCATCTGTTGTGCCCCAGTTGTGCCCTGGTAACCATTTGTGGCTAGAGCCGCTACTGGTCCTGGTTGCCAGAAGACATGCAAAGCCATGGGTTTCTCTACATAAGCAACATGGCTTCTGAACTTTCACAGCCAATCAGGACACAGGAAATTCCCTATCCATTTTAGAAGCCTAGTTACTGATGGTTTCATAGCTGGTATTTTTGTAATATATAGAACTCCAAACATTCCATCTCATAATGCCATTGATCTGATGTCAGAACAATTGTATTACAAATATGTGCTGTCACTGATTCTCTGTGGGATAAAATGACCACCACATAATACAAAACCGCATGCATCCAACAAAAAACTGCATGCATCAAAGACAGACAGAACAAAGCAGCGCATTTTGTCACCCACCTTCCCCTCACCCCTAGTTCATTCAATGGGCCCCCTTTTGCTTACACCCCACAAAGAGAACAAAAATCAATGTAAACTGTCACTCACGTCACACCCTCAGATCATAATGCAGGGGCCCTTATGCTGTCATTCTACAGAGAACGGAAGTGCTTTTTCACCCATAAGTCTCTCACAAAGCCAGTTTACACGGCCACATTTGAAGCACAGCAGCCCATGCGTTCAGGTTACTGCGGTGCAAATGCAGCTGTGTGAACACTTACCTATCACAGCAAGTCAGTCCTCTCTCCTCTTCCCAAACCACTGCAAAAACTGGGGTAAATTCAAGAGTGAGTGGTGTAAATGCAGCTGTGTGGACAGGCTGCACTACTCATTCCAGTGCACAAGGAGCTCCTCCAAGCATCCTCCTCTGCCTCCAATGATTCCTTTGACCAGAACAAGAAAGTCTGGTGTGCTGTAAGAGAAGTGGTGGTGCCTCTGGTTCTGGGTGCTTCACAAAACCGCAATAAGAAATCTGAACATACAAATGTGAGGTCAATGTGTGTTTATTTGTACTGTTCGCTCTTCCCTGCTTGTCTCGGTTCCCACTTACATTTCCCATCCCCGATGCATTCTCTGCCATCCCCAATTCCCATAAACATATCCCACCCCGGTTGCCAGGTTCCTGCTTACATCACCCACCCCAGCAGTCCGTGCATCACCTGGCCCACGCCGTCGACATCACCAGGCAGTCAACCACCACCCCCAGACAGGTGGCCCTTCTCCTTGATCGGGGCTGGGAGGAAGCGTGCAAATACATACAGGAACCGGCTCAGGTGGTCAGGGGAACCGTGGAATGGACCACAATTAAGAGTGAAGTGACCACGTAAACAAGGCTACAGATCACTCTGTAAGACTTTTCCTCTGTTAAACTACACAGAGGGAGTGCTGCAGCGTTTGATAGAGAAGAGTTAAAGTGGTCTGTGCCCGGTGACAGATTCCAGTTTCAAATGCTGGATGAATACAAACCACAGTACCATATCATTCAGTGTAGTTGACAAAATTAATATTCATCAACTACAAATCATGTGACATTTTAATTTCTTCCTCTCTCCCCATACTCACCCATCAGTACTTTTTAAATGTATTAAACCATAAACTACATCCAACTGTATATATATAAATAAGGGTGCAGAGCCATCTCAGGGTTCTGGTAACAAGAATAAACCACTAAGCTTTTATAAATGCCACCAGAACCCCTTGAAAACTTGACATCTTTATTATGTTCTGTTGGGGTATAGCTCCCTTACATAATTCCAACAAAAGGTTCTGGTGACATCATAAACCATCAGAGTCAAACTTGAGTGGTTCCCAGATGTTGCAAGAACATCAAGATGGTATTATAACCAAGTCAATTTATGGTTCCTTATTTGTTATTTTTGTAATACAGAATAGGGACCTGAACTACTTACACAAAAATAAAATATAAATGTACTTTTTTAGGTGGTAAGTGCGAGATGGCTTTTACTATAAATGAAAGATCCAGTAAAAGCACACACGTGGAATATGAAGCACGTTCAATATCGTAATACCAGCGATGTGATGTCAGATCAATTTGTATCAGATTTTGATGTCACTACAATGGTATTACAGGGTTTGGATATCACCCTATTTGGGGGGGGGTGACCATTCATTTATTACAATTACATAGTAACAAAGTAGCAGTAATTTACAGGGAACATGAAATTTGTGCTAATTGACAGCTGTTTATAATTTCCTAAAACTATTGGTTCAGTGAACTTCAATCCAAAAACCCAATTGCAGTTTACACAAGTATGTATAATGGAGAAATTAAACAGCTCAGTGAGAGTACACAACTTTAAAAGACTAATTCTGCAGTTGTGACACTTTTTTTTTTTTTTTTTGCTCCTCCAGGCCCTAAGTGCCCCTATCCATGGAGCCTCCAATCATCCCTGTTCTGACCACCAGATTCACTTCTGCTTCTGGGCAGTACTCATCCAGGTTGCCAAGTGTAGTTCATCATCCCCTAGATTTCTAGCTGATCACTGCCCCCCCATGCTCAAGTGAAGCAACAGCGAGAAGAAAGTGTCCTGAAATATTGGGGAGGGCAGCCGGAGTGGTGGTGCCAGATCAGGGCTTGGAGGAGGAAAGGAGGTAACACTCATCCAGCGTGCTGGGCAGGCCACTGTTCCAGTTTACTGTGGCCCCCGCTCTGGCACCCCTACTGTGTCATCCTGGGGCCTGGCTTACGCAACATGTGGTTATCAACATCACACACACAGTACTGCAAGCCAACCAGCAGAAGCCACTCTTAGAGCAAGCATACCCTTCCCAAGGAGGAGAGCAACCCTCCCTGCCGGCCTCCACTCCTCACATCCCTGGCTGTGGGTGTGAACCCAAGTCACCAACATGATGAGAGGGTACCTCACCACTCGATGCCAAGGAACCGGCTAGCGTCAGCCACTTTTAAAACCAGAAATGATAAAAAATAAAACATGAGGAGCCTGGCAGCACACTTCCTTTTTGTTCGGTTTGTTTCGCACACCCTTGATGTATGGATGGTGACTGATTAATTCATTAGTGCTTTGCTCTCGTGGTTAAAGCGGCATCAGCCACCTTGACAGAGTAAAACGAACTTGTTACAGACCACACCCCATGTATTACTCTATACATATTTACAGAGGCAAGGCGATGGCAAGTTTATCTGTTTGATGCCCTTTCCCTAAGGCTCAGTGAGCCATACAGGTACTAAAATAATAAATACTTACAAGAATACGTAATAATGATTAAAAGTACAATACAAACTTGATAAATAAAGCTAGCTAGAGAAAACAGAGATAAAATTCATACTTTCAAATGATATACGCTTAACTGCATTTGAGTACACATTGATGGGGAAAAAAAACCTGCAGTTTTGTATTGCTTTCTTTTTATGGGCAACATTCTACCCAGTTCTCTTCGTGGAACCAGTAATTTGGAGTTTTGACTGTGCTATGGTTTATGTACAAAATGCTTAAGTATGAGCTGCTGACATATCAAAACAGCACTCGGAGTTCTGTACGCACATTACTATGATGTTAATAAGGAAACATGCTACCCCAGACACACTATCAGCGATGGTAACAAGGTGACATCCTACCTATGGCACATTTTCAATTATGGTAACAGGGCAACATGCTATCAAGGGCTCAAAATATAGTGTTTTTATGTGGAAAGGCATGCTGTCCAACGGAAATGTGTTAAAATGCTGACATTCCATCTGGAAATGGGAATCTCCAATTTGTAGACAAGCAGCTGTAGGAGCAGTCTGAGGCAGCAGCTTGGTAATGACTGCACCCTCAGTGACAGCGGAGGAAGGATCTGATAGGGGAGGTGGGCTGCCAAGTTCCTGACAGGCTAGTCGGGAGCAGAAGCTCTATTTGGATGTAGTCAGTTTTCTGGGAGCATCACAAACAGGCTTGATCAGAGGCACTGTGGCGCTGCTGTGAGTCACGCTCATGCTGGCTCTCTCATCTTCATGACAGCTGATGTGTGACTGGCCAAGGCTGAGTGCTGAACTGACTGTGTGATGGACAATTTAAGTCAGCTAGGAGTTAGTGTGGCGTAGACAGCTTCCCAGAGTCTGTTTTCCCAAAGTGACTTCAATATCACTTTAAAAAAGTCATCTTCAGATTTCAAATACATTATTTTGGACTGTGCTGGACTCTAATGTTTGATGTTGTAGGGTGGCTTTAGGCTTAATGTATGAATTCATGACTAATTCTTGGGAGCACTGCTAATTTAATCCTGCCTCCGCTGGATTTATGGCACTCATTATTATGGCTGTTCTTATCAGTGGGCAAAAGAATATGTATGGGGTACACCAGCAGAGGCAGACAGGATAGAAGAGGTGGCACCCCCCATACAGATCACGTGGGTGCAACCAGAGAGGTAGTCATGAAACCAGTCTGTGGTGGCAGGGGATAGTCCAAGACATCAGAGTTTGTCAAGGAGGATGTTGTGATTTACCAAGTCAAATGCCTTGGACAGGTCCACAATTACAGCTCCAGTAAGCATCCCACCATCCATGTTGCAGAGGACATGGTCAGAGAAACAGGCCAGGGCCGTGGTTTTGCCTTGCTGTAGCCTTTCCTGAATCTGTGTTGCTGGGGGCAGAGAAGGTTGAGCTTATTAACATAGACGGTAATCCGGTGATGAACAGCCTTTTCTAGTAACTTGCTGAGGGGGGAACAATATGGATATAGAGTGATAGTTGTCCATGTTACTGGGGTCACCAGTTTTAAAAATGGGGACAACACTGGCCTGTTTCCATACCGATGGAATTGTCCCTGTGGCAAGGGAAAGATTAAAGGTTGTAGAGAGGGATTTGGCAATTTGTTGGGCAATGAGTTTGAGGTCCTCGGTGGCCAAGGAACAGAGGTTGTTGGATGTCTTTCAAGACGCGTTCCTAACTCAGCAGGTGGGGGAACTGAACAGGGAGGAGCAGGTACTGGATGTGGTTCTGGCAGACAGTGACCAGATTGGGGGCCTGGAGGTAAGGGACCCGTTGGCGAGGAGTGACCATGCCACGGTTTGGTTCTGCCTGGACCTAGGAGGGGTAGAAGGCTGTACAAAGACGGAGGTAACCGACTTCAGGGGGGTGGATTTTAAGGAAATGGGAAGGATCCTTAAGGAGCATTTGGATGTGATTGGGTCAGATATGGACGCTTACAGTAGGTGGGAAATCATCAGGAGAGGGGTGCAGGATGCTACCAGCACCTGTGCAAGAGTAAGACGAAAATGCGGTAGGGCCCGAATACCCTGCTGGTGGACCAGGGAGGTCCAGGAGGTGGTGCAGGGAAAGAAGGCAGCCTATAGGCAGTTCAAGTGCTCAAGGAGTGAAAGGGATCAAGGTGAGTACGAGCTGATGGCTAGAAGGGCCACTAGGGTGGTGAGAGCAGCTAAGGCAAGGAAGGAGCAGAACCTGGCCAGGGAAATTAGGAGAGGGAATAAGGTTTTTTTTTTTTTAGATACATTGGGGAAAAACGAAAGGTGAACGGGCAGATTAGCAGGATTAAAACAGGGGAGATGGGCACAAGACCGGGGGAGCAGGTTGAGGCACTAAATAGTACTTCACCTCAGTTTTCACCAAGGAAAATGGGGGTGCTGCATCATACATGGAAGGAGACAGTGATACTGAGGAGAGGGGACCCTTACCGATCTGCGAGTCTGGGGAGAGGGGGAGGCATCACTGGCAGGAGGGGGGAAGGCTAAGCAGGGGGAAGAGGCAGGGGACGTGGAAATCACAGCAGAGAGAGTGAGGGAAGTCCTCAGGTCCCTTAAAATGGAGAAAGCTCCAGGACCGGATAAATTACATCCCAGAGTGCTGAAGGAACTTGCGGATGTTTTGGCGAAACCCGTGGCGGAGCTTTTCACCATCTCTCTGAGGACACGGTGGGTGCCCCAGGACTGGAAGGTGGCGCATATAGTGCCTATCCACAAGGGGGGATCAAGGGAGGTGGCAGGGAACTACAGGCCTGTCAGCCTGACATCAGTGGTGGGCAAGGTGATGGAGGACATTGTCAAGGAGAGGCTGGGGGGGACCTGAAAAAGTCAGGATGCCTGGATGAAAGACAGCATGGATTCGTCCCAGGGAAATCGTGTCAGACAAACCTTGTGGAGTTCTATGACTGGGTGACGAGTGTCTTGGACCTGGGTAGACCAGTGGACGTCCTCTTTCTAGACTTCAGCAATGCATTTGACTCTGTTCCTCAAGAGGGCCTGTTGGATAAGATGGGAGAAATGGGGGTTGGGAACCAGATGATCAGATGGATGGGCAATTGGCTCCAGGACCGGACCCAGAGGGTCATAGTTGGTGGGATAGTCTCAACCCCAGGGAGGGTCATTAGTGGGGTCCCACAGGGATCAGTCCTTGGGCCCCTCCTGTTCAACGCCTACGTCTCTGACATAAGGACAGGTATCAGGAGTGAGATGAGTCTCTTTGCGGATGACTCAAAACTGGGGGCGGTGGTGGATGGGGAGGAGGGTAGGGTGGCCCTACAGGGGGACCTGGAGGCTCTGGAAAGATGGTCTAGAAAGTGGAAGCTGAGGTTCAATGCAGGGAAATGCAAGGTACTGCACCTAGGGGCCAGAAACCCGGGCCAAGTGTACACCGGGGAATGCTACAAGTCTCGGCGACTGAGAGGGACCTGGGGTGGTGGTGGATGTCAAGATGAACAACTCGGAGACTTGTGGGAGGCAGCAGCC
This sequence comes from Neoceratodus forsteri, assembly GCA_016271365.2. NCBI lineage: Eukaryota > Metazoa > Chordata > Ceratodontiformes > Ceratodontidae > Neoceratodus > Neoceratodus forsteri. The sequence continues at coordinate 1,632,942,860 of CM028131.1, read as the reverse complement.
AAGGCCAACAGGATGCTGGGATGCATCACTAGGGATCACCTCCAGAAGGAGGAGGTGATACTCCTCTGTATAACTGCTTGGTGAGGCCGCACCTCGAGTACTGTGTGCAGTTTTGGAGGCCACACTTAAAGAGGGACATTAAACTCCTGGAGTGAGTCCAGAGGAGGGCAACCAAAATGATTTGGGGCCTGGGGGACAGGACCTATGGGGAGAGGCTTGACGAGCTAAATATGTACACACTGGAAGAGAGAAGGGACCCGGGGGACATGATAGATGTCTTCAGGTACATGAAGGGGGTAAATAAGGGAGGAGCAGTCAGGGTGCTTCGAAGGAAAGAGGAGGGGGCAACTAGAGGGCATGGGTGGAAGCTGGAGGGGGGAAGAGTCAGGGGAGAAAGGAGGAGGTGCTACTTCACTGAGAGGGTGGTGCAGCCTTGGAATACACTGCCCAGGGGGCTGGTGGAGGCAGAGACGGTGGAGGGGTTCAAGAGTGGGTGGGACAGATACAGGGGACCGGTTCTGGAAACAAAATCCAATGCAGCGAGAATATCTGGAACTGGGAAGGGAGAAGCCAGAGAAGGCGAGGGGAGCAGCAAGGTCAGCTCCCAGGGTGGAGGCTGACCAAACGAGCAAACGCGAAAGACCGTTAGGCCTATTCTGCTGGCATTTTAGTATGTTAGTAAGTGTGGGGAAAGGCCATCACTACCGGCACTACCCTTATTGGGGAGGCTCAGGAGTAGCTTGAGCATATCTCTTGGGGAGACAGCCTTGAAGAGAAATGGTGGGCTTTGGGGGCTCGAGGTAGGCTGTACTCGGGGGAGGAGGGCCGGGATTATGTGAGGGTAGTTTGCAAAGATATTCTTCCAGGTTGGTAAACTTATTACTGAAAGCGTCAGAAAACCCTGCTGTGTCAGTCAATGGGCCACTGGATGTTGACAGCTGGATCGGGGGCATATTACCCCCTGGGGCAAGCTGTTATTTGAAGTTGAAGTGCATGAAGGTGAAGAGTGGGACTTATACCTGACAGCGATAAGAATAATTCTCCTAAATGCACGAAAGTGCATTCACAACTCCAGAATGTCATAGTCTCGGCCCCCCCACCCCCGGCTATGTGGAGAGAGCTCCTGTTCAAAGTTCTCCCACTAGTACACATGGGTCCAGATATTCAAAGGTTGTGCACCCAATGCTGCCTAGCACAATATTCAAAGGAGCAAATTCGCTACTTAAATCCTACAATCTTTGTAGGGCACACTGGTAATGTATAAAGCATAGCAAATGAAGGGGCGTTCCCATGCATATGTGGCACATCCCGATGTTCATCCTGGGATGTGCAGCGTATATGCTGGCACAACTCTGATGTGCACCGCATACGGGGGCGCAATGTTGAGCCCTTGACAAGGAGGAATGAGTCCTGGCCACCCACAGGTGGGCAGCTGTAGTGTAAGGCGCAACACACCAGTCACCAGCCGTGGGTGGTCACACGCCCAGCAGGAACACCGGCCACAGGCATCAAAACATACCCTGGTAGGCTAGTGTACCCCCCTCCCTCCGGTATGCCCAACCGTGGGCTTTTGGTACAAAAAAAAACTACCCTGGTGGTCCAGTGGATCCCAACCCCACCCCTGGTATGCCCTATCGTGGGCTTTTGACATGTAAATTGAATGACCTGGTGGTCTAGCGGATCCCCTCCCACCCACCACCCACAGAGGACCATACTACACAGTACACTGTACTACACAGGCAAAATATGTGAATGAGCATACGTTCATTCATATTTGTCTTGATCAATACAGTATGGCCTACAAGCCCTTGGTCCACATTGTGTACCAATGGGCGTACAGTTCATACTGTATGTTGTACCCGGGCGGGCGGCCGGGCGCATGCAGGCGGAGTGTTGCCGCCCACCAAGACGGGGGAGCTGGGTGGCCAGAGGTCCTCTGTGGGTGGGGGAAGGGAACCGCTAGATCACCAGGTCATTCAATGTACATGTCAGAAGCCCGTGATCGGGCATACGGGAGGGAGGGGGTACGCTAGCCTGCCAGGGTGTCACTGCATGGTGACAACAGCAGCGCAGGGCGCCAGGCACAATTCACCAGGCTGCCCTGCGCAACGCATGCAAATGGGGCCATAAGGACATGCTAATGGCCCCATTTGCACCATGCATATATTATGGCCCCAAATGCATGCCCACATCTGAATATCGTGGGTGATGTACACAGCGCAACCAGACTTGCGCTGGAGGATTCCCTGTCCCCCATCTGGGGGATGCGCTGGCGCATTCTTCTTGCATTATATGCATTCTCTGCCATATGCAATGGTGATGCGCCACGGCGCATCTCCTTTGAATACCACCCTGTCCTGTCCTGGCCCTGGCACAGCTCAGTTGCGTTGCACCCACACTTGCACCATTGTCCGGCGCAGTCTGAATATCTGGGCCCAGATGTACAAGCTGAGGGGATGGGCAGATAAGTCTGAAAGACAGTGGGGTCCCTATCTGGCGTCCCTCTCTCCAACAGAAGCTGCAGTGATCCTAATGGCAGGATAGGAGTGTAAACCATAACAGAGTCTGGGCACAACTGGGGGATATTAGGAATACTCTCCCTTCCAAATATATTTGCACAGCCATGCACTTGTACTTTTTGGTAAAGCCTAAAAGTCATCACATTGAGCTGAGATAAAGACGTTAGCTAAAAGCAGTTTTTTTATCATCTCAAGACTTATGTGCAATGATATTACCAGATATACTAATGAAATCAATTCTGTAATGTGCACCTGAGCATATGCATGTAATTTTTGTACTGTCTGTCTGACAGAAGAAACATTTTCCAAGAACAAAAAGCTTAAAAAAGGAAAAAGCTCTCCCCACCACAAAAAACATCAGCAATGCCAACAGGGTTCCGCAATAGCGAAGCAACAGGGTTATCTGTTAACCCACGCGCTTAATCAATGATAGCACCAATCAGTTATCAGGGAAAATAACAGAGCAACATGTCATTCCAGCCTCAGACAATTTTCGGTGACTGCTATAAGACAACATATCATATTCAGGGCCCCAGCACATTATCGGTGATGGCAGTAAGGCAATAAGCCACCCTTAGAACCGCAGTACATTATCAGTAACTGTAACAGAGTTGACGTGTCAGCATTCAGCCCCACACGTTATCGGTGATGTGACCAGGGAGACATGCCCCCTTCCTGGGTCCCCATCACATTATAAGTGATGGTAACAGACATGTTACCCTCCCCAGGGCTAACAGACTGTCACTTAGCCATGACACCCCTTGGGCCCCAGCGTATCAGTTATGGAAAAAGAACTTATCAACTCCCCCATCTCCAAGGGCCCAGAACATTGTCAATAGCAGTAACGAGCTCATAGGGGACAGAGCGCATCAGTGATGGCAACAGGGCAACACATTTCTCTCACACACACGCCTAGCATGTTGCCAATGTGGTCAACCTTGGGTCAGTATTTTATTAGTGATGGTGACAGGGTGAAGAATCATCCCTTGGGTTCAATGCATTATCAATCATGGTAACAGGGCACCACAACACCCAAGGGCCCCAATATGTTATCAGAGATGGCAAAAGTTACTGGGACACAGCGCATTATCAGCAAAGGTAACAGGGTGGCAGATAACCCCTAGTGATTAGTGACGGTAAAAGGGGGGGGTCATCCCACATCCCATCCCGAGGCCTAGCAATCTGTTAGTGACATTAACAGCGGCGTGTCACCCCTGGGGTCCCAACTTGTCATTAATGTTGGTACAGGGCAACAAGTCACCACCGGGCCCCAGCACATTATTAGTGAAAGTAACAAAACAAATCATCCCATTGCCCCAACACATTATCAGTGATAAGGCTCTCCTACAGTTTATATCCCCATCCCCACCCCATGGCAGATACGGTTTAGAGGTGGAATTTTGACATCACTCCGCAAAAGGTCCATCAGTTAGGACAGCAATGTTATTATAAACATATATACTTATATTTATTGTCTTAGCATGTTTTAGCTACCACTGTGCTATAAAATCACGTTCACCATTTTTGAGAGGATTAAACTGCAGACGCTCTCAGTGATGGTGACATGTCACACCCCAGGGCTCCAGCACATTATCACTGACAGTAACGGGGTGACATGTCAATGACATTAGAGGATTAGAAGTATAGTTTAGAGGTTAGAGCAATGAGCTTGGTACATCCAGCAAACCTGGTTTCAATTCACACAACCGCCACTTGAATACTGTGTGAACCTGAGCAACTCACTTCTCCTCCCCAGTGTTTCCAGGTCACCTCTGAAGACAGGCCTTGTGCATAGTGGGCCTTAGCAGGTCATCAAAATTAACAATAACATGTTTTTTATTAGCTGTAAGCATGACATGTCACTCCAAGAGCCCCAGCACATTATCAGTGATAGTAAAAGAGTGGCATGTCACCCCTGGAGCTCAACACTTGGTAACCTAGGGCCCCAACACGATATCAATGACAGTAGCAGGACAACGTGTCACCCCAGGGTTCCAGCACAGTATAGGTGATATTAGCAATACAGATGAGTCTGAATACATATGCCATTGACAGAGCAGAGAAAAGCCGATGGCACATTCATAAAGTACAAAAAGAAACGGGCAGACTGGATGGGCCCTGAGGTCCTTATCTGCCGTCAACTTCTATGTTTCTATGTTAGCAGGGTGACATGTCATTCCCTGAAGCCCAGCACATTATCAGACATAAGGGTGGCATGTCAGTTCAATGGTCCCAGCAAGTTATCAGAAATTATAACGGTGGCATCTCCCCCCCCCCATAAAATATCACCCCGTGATGGGGTAACAGGTCAAAGGGTCGCAGCACATTGGTGATAATAAAATGGTGGCATGCCACCCCCAGGACTCAGCACATTATCAGTAATGGCACAGCAGCACAGTATCAGTGATAAGAGAAGGGTGACATGCCACCCTCAGAGTTCCCCACCTTCAACGAGGGTAACAGGGAGACAAGCCAACCCGGGGCCCCAGCACTTTATCAGTGATGGAGGGGGCTACGTGTCACCTGGAGTCCCAGCACATTATCAGTACCAGGGTGACAAGTCACTCCAAGGACTCAGCATGTTGCCAGTGATGGTAAACACGGCGACACATCAACCCGGGCCCCAGCAAATTAGCATGGTAACAACAGAAGGACATGCCACCCCAGGGACCCTAGCACGTCACCAGTGACGGCACCAGTGCGACGTGTCATCGACTACTCCGGAAACAACTGTGCCTCCTTCACCCAAACAAACCCGGCTAGTCCTTTCGGCTTACTTACCCTGTTGGTGGGGACCGAGCGCAGCCGCTTGAAGATGCTGGCGATGTCATGTTTGCTCGGCTCGCACATTGTGTCGTGCCAACAGGGACTGTGAGCAGCGTGGCGGAAGGAAAACAAAGACTGACAGCGACCCGAACGCGAAAACAAACCTAACAACCACTACCTACCAGTGCTACTCGGCACTCGCTCACGCACCGTGTGGCGCGCCACGTCGACCAAAGCCAAGCGCACGTCATCCACACGCGCAGCGCCCCGCCCCGCCCTACGTTTAAAGTGGTTTGTCTCGGGAGTGATCGTAGGGTCAGTTAGGTCACACACGTCACAGTACCTTTTATCAGGGGCTGGTGTGGGGGGTTCTAGCAAAATTTGTGGTTCCTCCTAGAGTTGGCGTGTTTCGTCACTGAAAAGTAGTGATGTGAAGCAAACTATATTACCAGATGTTAATGCTAGAGTCGTTTCCCCATTCAGAATTTGTTTTACAGTAAGCACCCGATGCAGCACGCTTTCTGATAGTCCCATCTTGTAAAATGTGTCCCTATTTTTAATTTGTTTAAGCCCTGTACTTGATTTGTAAGGCATGTAGTTGAGAGGTATGTGTGTCACCAGCATACCTCTCAACTGTCCCTGATTTTGCTGCAATCATACCTCTCAGCTGTCCCTGATTTTGCTGCAATCATACCTCTCAGCTGTCCCTGATTTTACCTCAAAATTTTACTCTGTCCCTCCTAAAAATTGTGTTTCCGTGACCAAACAGCAGTGGTTGCAAGCACAAAATAATGTCAAACATTGAAGTTACAGATTTGTTTTTCCTTGGAAAATGCATTTTGCACTAAGCCCCTTATTCTACCAGGTTCCTGAGTAGATATCACAAATTTTGAAGATGTGTTCCTGATTTTGGTCCTGTGTCCCTGATTTGTTTAAGCCTTGTCCCTGATTTATGAGGCAGGAGGTTGAGAGGTATGGCTGCAATATTTTTTTCTGTCCCTCCTAAAAATGTGTGTTTCCATGACTGAATAGTGGGGATTTTAAGCACAAAATAATCAAGCATTAGATTTACAGACTTGTTCTACTTTGGAAAGTGCGTTTTACACCATGTCCTTTTTTCTACCAGTTTCCTGAGTAGATATCACCAATTTTTTAATATGTGTCCCTGATTGTTTTAAGTTTGGTCCCTGATTTATGGGGCAGGAGGTTGAGAGGTATGGTCACCAGTCCTTGAAAGCAGCTCCAGTCTCCGTATTGTTACTATTCTGGATGATGGCACTCAAAATATGAAGTGGTATCCATGCTCGTCTGCACTTTTTAAAAATAAGTACCCTTATTATTCCATATTTCTGCTAATTTTAAACACCTTCCTCCTTGAAGGCTACTATCCCCACTGCATGCCACCATGGATCACCATACAAGTGAATATTGTATGTTTATTTAAAAGTTTGATCACTGAGAAGGGCACACCAAGCTGAGGCTCATTTCTGGGTGCAGCCCTGGGGGAGATGGGTTAGGCAAACGCAATCATCTGAAGAGCAGTAAAGGCAAAAACAAGTCTAAAATTCAATTGGTAACAATGCAGTGCAGCAGATATACAAGGGTTACACAAGAACTGAGGTGCACAATCTAAAAACTTGTACAGTAGGTACAAAATCGTGTAGATAAGACTGGGTGAAATTTTGCCCATTCTAGAAAGCGGACTGAGGGCAGGAGTCGAGGGGACTCCATAAGTAGGAGCCTAAGGACAGACGGGAGTGAGGAGGCTGCGGTGAGAAAGGGAATCAGGAAGGGGGTTGAGGTATGAGGAGGGGGAGAAGAGAGTCTTAGTAAGTGTTTTAGAGAGTGGGGAGAGAGGGATAGGCGAAGAGGATAGGGGAGCAGGTTCCAGAGGGAAGGGAGCTGGTAGGAGAAGGCAGCTTGGCCGATGCACAGGCGGTGGTGAGGTACAGAGAAGGTGCGAGGGTCCCTAGAATGTAGAGAGTGGGGGAAGGGAGAGGAAAGAAGATAAATAGGAGGGAAGCGAGTCAAACCAGTATTTGGCAATGAAGGTGGTGCAGTGGTACTAGCGACAAAGGGGTGGGGCTGGATGGTAATGGATGAGTAGCGGGAGCAGTGGTGGGTGTGGAGAGGAGAGTTAGAGGCAAAATAACAGAAGGCATTGCAGAGGGTATCCAGTCTGGCAAGGGGGGAAGGGCAGAGCTACATACCACATCAGCGTAATCAAAGATTGGGAGGATCATTTTGGTTATCAGTTCATGGCGGATGTGGATGGGAAAGCAGTCTTTGTTATGGTAAAGGACACCAAGCTTGGAGCAGAGTTTGGAGTATATGGCATCAGTGTGGACGGAGAAATCTAATTTGCTATCCAGCCAAACACCAAGATATATGAAGGTGGGGACGGACTCTAGTTGGGTGCCATCCATGGTTGAGAAGGCTGGGGAATGCAAGAGCCTTGGAAGTTTCTGGGAGGTGCCAAAGGTCATGGACACGGTCTTTTGGTGTTAACTTTGAGCTGGTTGGCCTAGAACCAGTGCAGCACATTGAGGAAGTCACTCTGGAGTGAGGCTTCAACCGCCAATGAAGAAGGACTTGATGAGTAAATTACTGTGTCATCAGTATACATGTGTATATGCAGTGACGCACAGTCAGAAGGGACATGGTTGAGAAATATGGAAATCAGTATGTGGCCAAGGATGGGGCCCTGGGGGATGCCAGCTAAGATAGGATGAGGGACAATTCGCCACCCACTTGGACCGACTGTTGTCGGGCCACTGACTGTTGTCAGCCCTTGAGGTATTAGCAGAACCATGCAACAGCCAAGGCAGAGAGGCCAGTTGAGAACAATTTATTCAGTAGGAGGGAGTGAGAGACTGAGTCGAATGCCTTTGTGAGGTCAGTGAATATGGCAGCAGTGATATGTCCCTGATCCATTCCAGTAAGAACAGAGTGTAACAACATAGAAACATAGAAACATAGAAGTTGACGGCAGATAAGGACCGCAAGGCCCATCCAGTCTGCCCATTTCTTTTTCTACCTTATAAATGTGCCATCGGCCTTTGCTCTGTCAGTGACCTATCTATTCATAGTCATTTGTATTGCTCCCTTATGCCTATCCATGCCTGTTTGAAGCCCTGCACTGTATTCATAGCCACCACTTCTTGTGGTAAGCCATTCCATGCATCTACCACCCTTTCTGTGAAAAGAATTTCCTCACATTCCCCTTAATCGGCCTCCCTCTAATCTCATGCTGTGTCCTCTTGTCCTGCTATTTTTCTTATATTTAAACATGTTAGACTCTTTCACCTTGTTTATGCCCTTAAGGTGTTTAAATGTCTCGATCATATCACCTCTCTCCCTCCTTTGCTCAAGGGTATACATATTGAGCTCCGTTAATCTGTCCTCATATGTCTTCTGATGCAGTCCCTGCACCATTTTGGTTGCCCTTCTCTGGACTGCCTCAATTTGGTTAATATCCTTGTGAAGGTGTGCCTCCAATACTGCACGCAGTACTCCAGATGGGGCCTAACTGTCTTGTACAGAGGGATTATTACCTCCCTCTTACGACTTGTGATACCCTACTAATACACCCTAACACCCCCTCAGCCTTACCTACTGCTTTAGAGGTCTGCTTGGATGATTTTAGGTCATCAGTGATGATGATGCCCAAGTCTCTTTCTTCCTTTGTGACTGCTAGCAACTCCCTCCCAGCCTATAAGTGGCTTCAGGTTTCTCTTCCCTATGTGCATGATTTTGCACTTCTTTGCATTAAATCCCAGTTGCCACTCTTCTGACCATTCTGCTAGTTTATCCAGATCTCTTCTCATTCTGCCCACACCATCTGGATCATCTACTCTGTTGCAGATCTTGGTGTCAACCAGGACGCACGCACATCCCCTAGACATAATGAGGTAGATGTGTCTGCAGTCCCTTGCTAGGTAGATGCAGTACCTTTACATGAGTTTACAGGGTCGCACCACCAGTAGGTTCTTCGTCTCGCTTACCACCTACAACCACTGATTGGGTACACACAGGACTTTACAATTACCTCCCCAATCAAGCAGCTGTCAAACCTGTATGGAGAGAGAGGGACTGCACTGGACTGACTTTAAGAGACCACAAGAAAAAATTGAGACTTGGACAACCTGAAGCATGATTCTAACATTCTCACAGTGATTCAGATATTAATCTGGATGGCTTATGTGCGAGATTGTGAACTTGTCTCACTACAGATAATTACCTCTTGTAAATTTATCACAAATGGTGTTTTATATCTTTATCAGCACTGCTCAAAAGCATCTTTATTAAGGAATTAACATAACATACCGCTACATCATCTGAAACGAGCAGCAAACTGAAACCTCTATCGGTTTTGTACACTAGTATGTCATCAGGAGGACGACCAGTCAGTCACAAGGTGTTCTTTAAAAAGAGTGTAGTTACAGACACAGTGTCACAGAATTATTCCCACAAATACAAATGAATTGAAATCTAAATTGCTCAGTGCTGACCATCTAGTACAAGAATTATTAAGTTTGCATTAGAAAAACTCCAATCTTAAACCACTGATTTTAAATTTAAGACATTAAACAGGTCTGCTGGATATAAGGTATCTGCACAAAACTCCCTGTCGTGTTCTTTCAAAACTTCTGTTCCTGTGCTGGAGGCAATTTAATGCTTCTTCGTTTTGCGCCCTAGAAAGAGAACACATATAACAGAGAGAGAGCACCGCAGGGAAACAGACTGAGACACATACATACGTATATAACTAAATAGTGAAAATTCATCCTCTCCTAACGCATTTCAGAATCTCAATCCTATCATTCAATCTGGGTGGATTTAATGCCCCTAAGGTGTATATCCAAAAGGACTTCCTTTGTATAAGCTTGGTACCCAAGTCCCCCTATGAGTCCCTGAGTCACCCTCTCCAGCCCAAAGAATTTAAACATATGGTTACCCCCCCCCGAGTTTCTACCAAGTTTACAGTGAATTGCCGAAGTGTTTTTGTTGTCTTCTGTATTTATGCTAGGTAAGTGCTCCCCTATGCAAACCCTGAATGACTGTGTGGTGTTGCCCACATAAAAGGCTTCGCTTTCACAGGTCACTAGGTACACTAAATTGTCAGTCACACAACTAAAGAAAGACCTTGAGCCATATGTTTTTGTAGTAAAATGTCTTAGTTTTAACAACTAATGTATAAAACTTGCAGTTACCACAAGGGTAAGAACCACACGGGTAATTACACCACCAATCACTTGCTCTAGGGGTAGTGGTACATATCTCTGGCTGATAGCTATGTACCAACCTAGCTTTGCTGTTTACACCCCTTTTGGACACTATTCTGAGGGGGAGGGCAGTGGCCTCTTTTAGTAAGGGGTCAGATTGCAATACACTCCAGTTTTCTTTAATCATTTTTTCTATCTTATGTGATTGCCTAATATAGGTAGTTACAAAAAGTATCCTAGGTTCACTTTTTTCTTTAGGGGTGACAGTCAATAAATCATGTCTGTTTGTATTAAAAGACTCATTGAAAGCACTTTCTACTATTTGCCCACCATACCCTCTCTTAAGGAACAGCTGCTTCATTTCCATCTCCTGGATAAGGTGGCCACTGTTCTCAGCGCAGTTTCTCCAGACCCTAATGAATTTGGCCTTTGGGATATTATTAACCAAATGGCATGGGTGGCAACTAATGGCGTGCAAGAATGAGTTCCTATCTGTCTCATTACAGAATACAGTGGTCCTTAAAGTCCCATCCAAATTCCTAAAAATACAGAGGTCCAAAAACTACAGACTCAATGTTACATTGCACAGAACATTTCAGATTTGCATTACTACTTTCTGGACATGCAACCAACTCATCCAGCTCACCCCTAGTGCCATGCCACACTGTAAATATTTATTTCATTTTTGTTGACCAGGTAAGTGCACTAGACAAATTCTACCTATTTTCAGGCACAACCTGGGGGAGGGGGATACAGTGTTAAGCCCTACAACTCAAACGGATGTTATGAAAAAAAGTTTGAGGGACCCTGATAATATTGAACATCAGATGGACGTACCACTAGATCAAGTAATTCAGGAAACTGTTTCAGATTCCTTTCCTTATCCCTTCATGGCACAAGCTGCAACTTGGTTACTGGAGATGGCGCTGGAACGAGGAGGTTGGATTTTGCAAAATGATATCTGGATCCCTGACCCACAGATTCCTTTCCTGGGGAATAGTTCAAATGACTCCAGACCCCTCTCGATGGTTGAACCAAAAGGTTTTCAGTTGGAACCTAGAACGGAATTGCAGGATGCAAATGTCAAGCCGACAGTAGGTTCAAGGGGTGCGGTTGATCCCTTTGATGAACTTACATCAGACGCTGACTCAGAGCCGGCCTGTCAAACACAAGAAGGTGAAAGTGGGGCTGGTTTGAAAAAAGACTATAGATGTAGCAAACAGTGGGAAAATGTACAAACCCCTGGCTAAGATACAAATGCAGGTATGCATACTTCTTTCTCTTTGGGGAATCATGGTAAAACGCCAAATAAAGGGGGAAACGGGCCTGATGGTACAGAATGGCCCCCAAGTTATGCAGATTTATTCAAAAGGCCTGAAGAGCCAGCCAGAAGATGTTTTGTGGCTAGGATATATTACAAAGGGGGTCTCAAGTTGCCTCCAGATCGTAACTATGTTGGAAGAAAACTAATAATTGACTCTTTGCAATTTTCCCCCACAGAGGTATATGCATTTATTCATGCATCTGGGGACCACAACTTTGATCTGTGTTTTAGGTCTTCTGGGCTGTTAGATAAATTCTGGGTGGCCTATTATAAAGTTAAACACACCACTGTCTGGAAGCCTTTTGTTGTAATCCCAATCATGAGGCCAACAGCAAAAGTAATAATGATTTTGTTTTGTAATGAGGGGGTGAATGTTTTAGACATAGTATATTGGCTAGAGAAAACACACTGTAAATGGCATACCCCAAGCTTTGATTGATGACAACAGGTTCTGGACTGGGGACTGAAAATTCACAGTAGAGTTAAAAATGACTGAAGATGGCATTCAACACTTGCCAAACTTCTTTTATATTGGGAGAGACCATGGGATTCTATTTTACCCGGGACAGCCTCGGTCTTGTTACTGGTGTGGGTCTCTATCTCACCTGAAATCAGACTGTGATCAGTTAAAGTGTTCATTTTGTGATACTTTAGGCCATTCTGCCACCACTTGTGTAGTCCCCCCAACCTGCAACCTATATGGTGAAGAGAATCATGTCTTTACCTCTTGTACATGGGTGGCTCACAACACATCAGATTACATGGAACATGATTTCTATATAAACAAGGCAGCAATAACCCGACCCTCAGCTTCAGCACAGCTGGGGGAGATGAAAGGGAGATCTAATGTGTCCCAAGAGAGAAATAGGAGTGATTCTGAAGAAATGAGACATGGGTTTAAAACACAGCAGAATTCCATGGGACCCCCACCCCCACCCACAAGTCCTTCCCCTTCCACATCAGGGGTAAATAAAGGAAAAAATGGTGAAGGGAAGAAGAATATAGGTTTTCAGATTGTGACTACAAGATCTAGAGCAAATAAACTTGTGAAGGACAAACAGATAAATCCGGTGGTGGTGGAGATTCAATATGAGCCTCTCCAAAGTTGGGAGGATATAATGGATGGCAATGACTCAGATATATCCTTACAGTCTACGAAGAGTGACACTACCAAAGTAAAGCCACAAACAAGGGAGGTCTCAGCAACTGTAATCAAACGAAGAAATACCAGGACTAGGAAGAAACAAACATCATGAGCAAGGCCACTGATTTATGGTGATTAAAACAATGAAATTCCATTTTTAAGACTTCAGATTCCAGAATTGCACCGGTGACTGTTACTCTAATTTCCAGATTTTACCAGGATTCTGCTGTCATTTTTTTGGTATGTGTATTAATAATCAGAATAAAAAAAGGCTTACTATACTGAGCATTACATAAAGCAAACTGAAAATAGTAGAGGAAGCAAGTATAAGAAAAATACAAGTTTTGTAGATTTACTGATCTGGTATAAAATGCCAGATTCCATAAAATCTTTGTTTTTAACGGTGTTCAGGCAGTTCTAATTCCGGAATTTCACCGGGTTTTCCGGTAAAAACCGAAAACCAGTGGCCTTGATCATGAGGGTCCTTTTTCTCAGTAATGCTTGGACATAGGTTTACAGCCATTTTCTCTTAGACTTGCTAGTTTGAACACAAATAGTATTAGGTCTGAGTATAAAAGGAAAGCAACATTTGCAGTTTTATGGTCTTTACCTTATGATGTTTTCTTCCTACAGGATGTTAAGACTCTATACGGTAAGGGATCTAGAGCAAGTAAAAAAAGATTGGTTTCAGGGTCATTCTATATGGTCTCTGAGTCAGGACTTGTGTTCTGGACTCAGTTTTTGGTTTTCTTCTAGTAATTACACAATCCAGAAGTTGGTGGAAATATGTCCTGGGAGGGCTATAATGCTTGATGTGGTTTAGCAGGGCCTAAACTGTAGGTTTATAAACATTTATTGCTTCAACAGAAAGCAATGAAAGTACAGTTACTAAAAAAAATAAAACCTTATTTATTTACAAGTTGAATGATTTTCTTGGGCAGGGACTTTAATTCCAATATAAGCCCCAAGCAAAGGGGGGAAAGTATATTGTGATTCCCAGGAATTAAGAAATGTGATAAACGTAGCTGACTTACTGGACATATTTGCAAATAACCCCAAATATACCTTTTCTAAGGGAGCATTAAAATCGCGGATAGACTATTAGTTTTGTTCAAAGAACATGAAGATTAGTGGGGGAACTGTCTTACCAATCTAAACTTCAGATCATAATCTAATTGGAATATAAATATCTTCAAGTCCAGCGGTCACACATGGGAAAGAGGTTTGGAGGGCAAATGTGGATTTACTAACAAAGGAAGACTTTCTTTCTCGCCTTACGGAACTTATTAATGACAGAAGGTTGGTTGATTTTTTATATGATTCCCAGATTGAATGGTGGGAGGACACAAAACAATGCTTAAGAGATTTTTTCCAATCACAGTCACTTTCATTTTCTGATACTAAACATACAGAATACAGGAATTTGAGAGGTGAACGGTATGCTTTATTTTCCAAAGAACAAGAGAAAAAGGATGGTCAAGAACAAATAGAGGAAATCAAACAGAAACGAATACAGGTTCAATATAATGGACAAAAATCTTTAGAGTTTGAACAAAAATATGGGACTCAAGGTAAAAAGAATCATATGAATCCATATGAGGACTGTAAAAACAGATCAGACAATAAACACATATCAGAGATTAAGAATTTAGCCGGTCATATAGCCAAAGAGAACTCGGATATTATACTGGTGGTAGAGGAATTTATTGAGCACATGTTTGGGACTTAATTGTCAGAAACCACAAAAATGGAGTTACTATTAAAAGCAGCAGATTTTCCAAAATTAAACAAGGAACAACAAAAAGAATTAATCAAAGATTTCTCAAGGGATGAAATTGGTGGGGTAATTAAGAATTTAAAGGATAAGACAGCACCTGGCTCAGATGAGTTACCCCCTGAAATATATAAAACATTATGGGAGATAATGCCAGATAATTTTATAAGACTCTTTAATGCTTTCTTGGCAGAGGACCACATTGCAGGAACAATGTACGAAGGCCTGATGATCTTTTTATTCAAGAAAAGAGATAGTTTAGATTTAAATAACTGGAGGCCCATAACACTCCTAAATGCAGATTTTAAAATCTTTTCGAAACTTTTGGGGAAATGATTAATACATTTCTAGATACACTCATTCATTCCTCACAAAATTGCTCTATTCCTGGTAGATCAATTCAAGATGCATTAATATTAATAAGGGAATTATTTATTCATGGCCATACAAGACAAAATAGTGGGTATATTTTTAGTTTTGACCAAGCTAAGGCTTTTGATCATATCTCACAAGAATTTATATGGTTAGCCTTAACTGAATATGGATTTCCAGTGGAATTTGTTAACTCGTTAAAAATGGGGTATCTACTAGCTTATGTGAAACCTTATGTGAACGGTTGGGTAGGTCAGAAATGCTATACAAGGAGAGGAATAAGACAAGGTTGTCCACTAAGTCCAATTTTGTTTATATTAGCATTGGACCCGGTTATTAGAATAGTACATAAATCTCCCTTAATAAAAGGGATAACATGGACAGGGCTAGGAGGGCTGAAAACTATTGGCTATGCTGATGATTTGTGTGTAGCAGTACCAGATGCTAGTGCAGGAGGTTTGATCTGTAAGGTATTACCTGCTTTACTGCATTGTATTGGTTCAGAGATAAATGTTCAGAAAAGCTTTTGTTTTAATTTATCAGGTATTACAATAAGCGAGAACTATAGTAGGGATGTAAAAATAACTGATTCCCCTCAAAACATTTTGGGGAATTTTTTGGTGTACAGAATGAGGCAGAATACATTTGGGAAATTAAACTTAATCAAGGAAGGGAGAAAGTATGTAGATGGAATAAGTGGCCAATGAGGAAGAAAACAACTGATTTTTTAATCAAAACTTTCCTTTTATCTATTTTTTATATGTTAATCATATTTTTCCGTTGCCATATCATTTTTTTGTACCAGTTTTAGGTCTGTTCTTCTCTTGTTTCTGGGGGAGTCATTTAAACCCGATTAAAAGGAACGTATTATACCTGAATTTCAAAGAGGATGGGGTCAGAATGATCCAGCCAGTTGTGTTTTTCTTTACAGTTTTCTTGGACACCAATATTAGACCCATCTGTAAATATGGAACACAATTATGGGTGGGTACGGTAGAAGGACAAATATATGATATAATGATGGCATGGCAGAATAATGGTTTTATACATAAAAACAAAAGGAAATATAAATTATCTGCAGATTGGGAAATAACCCTTGATCTGATAAAGAAGTGGGGGATCAATAAGGAATCAGTAGGGAGACTTTAAGGAAAGCACTGTATCAATTTATCCTAGATTCCCATTTTTAAGATGAAGCCTTTATAGATTTTTCAGATACAGAGAGGAAGATGATAGGTGAAAGGCTAATAAATGATAGAACCCCCAAATCAATGCAGGATATAACATGGCTGGGTGCACATGGGAAAATTAACACAAGAGGGAACCATAAACATAAACAAATACAAGAGAGATACTGTTTAAGGGAGTCACGTACAATGGTAATTGAAACTTTGGACCATTTATACTTTGAGTGTCCATATATTGTACAGTTTTGGAATATTTGGGAACAACAGTATATGCAGCATGGATGGGAAAAATGGGACTCAAGAAAACTATTTTATGGCTTGTTTCCAGCAGGATGGGGAAAGTACAAAGTAAGCACACTGAACCTGATAGCAACATTTATTCTTTATTGGGTCTGGCAAGTAAGATGTAGTTATATCTTTCAACAGAAAGCAGAGTCTCCAATGGAATTGTACCAAAAAATAAATAGCAGCATAGTACGAACTGAAGAAGAAGAAAGGAAACTGATTAAGAGGAGCATGTGGGAATGGTATTGGGAGGCTTTTTAGGTTAAGGTTCCTGTACAGCTTTCTTGCAATGCTGTAGGGTGGCGAAGATTGGATGTTTATACAATATTAATTTGTTTTTCAGGTGACAAATATATGTGTTAGTAATTTTGGTTTACAGTTTTTAACTATCTACCCACTTCTGTGGTGGGGGAGGGTGGGGGATGGGAGGGAGAATGCGGCTGAGGCTTGGACTTATATTTTCTCTCTGTTTGGGTTTACTGTATGATGCAATACTTTTTTACGGTTTTTCATTTTATTTTTCATCCTGATTCTGTATGCTGTAATACAGTTCTGTTCTGATTTTGTTTTTTTATATGTTTTAATAAAAATTCCCCTACTCTGTGCTAGGGGGCACTGCAACTGGTGCTGAGATGGCCAGTCACCCACAGACGGTGAAGAGGATGGATGTATGCAGGGCCGAGGAGCAGGTCTCCTCCCCGGCCTATTTGCCTTTAGAGATCGCAACACCAGAGAATGGAGAAACGAGAGAAGAACTTTTTTTGTTGATGGAGAATTTACCTGACGAATGCCCGATGGATCGGGTGGAAAAGATGGATGCGCAGCCTGTAAATGAGCTGACAGATTGTATCCAAGCCATAGAGGCAATACAGCAGAAGTTGCGAAAGGAAGAAACATGGTTCCTAGAAAGGAGGTACCTTTTGCAAGTGGAGTTGAAGAATAAGGAGCAACTGATGGAGACAGACCAGGAGGTCCTGGAGACTTCAGGAGTCGAGGAAAAACAAAAGCAAGTGGCAGGGGCCCAGCAAGAGATTTCTGCAGCAGTGGATTCACATGATTGGATTCTGGGAAATGGCTCTCCGAGACAACAGATAAATAATCCTTTGCTTGTTGAAAAATCAGATGGGAGCAGGAATATGTGCAGACAGGTAGAGATGCAAGAAAAAGAGCAGAGTGATGAGTGCAGTGACATTACAACTTGTGAGAATAGAGAAACGACAGGGGTAGTACCTTTCCCCACACAAAATATCTCCTTCACCATATGAGTGTCTTCAGGGGGAACAGGAAAGGAAAATCTGCCCAGAGAAGCTGCAAACAAAGGAAAAAAGGGACGAGGGTTCCAGAAAAGAAATATAGGGGATACAAAGTCATTAGCTGCCAGGTCTGATTTAACAAATACTGACTGGGATTCTGTAGCTATACAGGGAGCAGGATGGGTGAGAAACCCAGAGGGAACAGGATGGGATGCAAATTTACCAGTGGTATTTGGGGAAGTCCAGACCTCTACTGAGAACTCTGGGGAGGTTTAAACAGCAAACCACATTATGTCAGATGATATTACACCAGCACAATGTACAGGAAACGATAATGCAGAAAACACTTCAGATAAGGAACACAGTGGCATTATTGCTGACATAAAGCAAATAGAAGGGGATTTACAGACACAGGTCACAGTAGAAATAATGGAATAACCACTCCCCCACACACACCCTTTGAATACTGATGTTACACTTGATCCGGTACACACGGAACCAGGGCAGGAGTCTCTACCACTACATAATGTATGGAACACAAACACCACAAACCATTTATTTCCAGACAATCAGAGGAATTTATCTGAGCCTGCCACAAGACGGAATGCAGTGCATTTGAGATACAGAGGAGACATGAATGACATTCCAGATGGGATTTTTGTGGGATGCGCACTTTTGAAAACAAGTATGAAGTATTTTGCATATGAGATCTATGCACTGATCCATATGCCAGGGGATACCATATTTGATATCAGTTTTTAACATCCTGCAGGTTTGGACCGCTTCTGAAAACAATATCAGGTCCTTAAAACTACACCATTGTGGAGACCATTTTTGGCAATCCCCTGGACTAAACCCAGCTGCAAGATAATAACTGTGCAATTTCATAACGAAGAGGTAAATGTCGTTGATATTACATATTGGCTTAAACAGCATTGTACAGTGAAAGGGTATCTGGAACCTATCCTGGATGAAGAGCACCTCTGGATGGGGGGGGGGCAGAGTACAAAATCACCTTGCAACAAGAAAATGAGAGTCACAAACATTTGCAAAACAGTTTTTTTTATTGGGTAGCAATTGAGGAGTGATTTTTTTTACCAAGGCCAACCGAGAGCATGCTACAAATGTGGGGATGTGGGGCACCTCAGCAATGCTTGCAAAGAACAGAAATGTGGTATATGTGGTCAATTGGGGCATATTAGAGTACATTGTAGGCAACCCCCAAAATGCAATTTATGCGAGGAAAAGGGTCATAACTTTAGAAGCTGTGTGTGGGCCTCGCATAATAGTATAGATCAAGCCATACGAGCGGAACAGAATGTGTATGTGGCAACCGCGCAGAAGGAAAAAACGTGGCTACAGGAATTTATAATATTGACAAATCCTACTGTGATCATAGCACAGGAGGAGGCCAGGCTTTTGGATAAGGAAGGAGGATAACTTGTGCAGAATGGTAGAAAAATACAGGATATAGCTACACCTACTGAAGTACAACAAGAGACTATACTAGAAACAGCACCAGTAGAGCAGGAGGAGCTCTCAAATATTGGAGAAGCCATTGTGCATCCAAAAGTGGGTGGAATTATTGGTGAAAGGGCTGAGATTGCAGAACCAGTGAATATACTGGAAACTGGTACTGCTGGTGAAAGCAACATGCTACCTCCTGGAACTACAGATCCCCCTTTTATAAGGGTTACTAGATCTATGATAGGATTAAGGCCTATGATGGGGCAGATGGTACTACAAGTAAAATTCACAACCCCTGTACAGAACTCTTATGACATTTTCATGGACACAGAGGACGAAGATGATGGAAAGGAATCACATTTCTTCCATGACATCCTCACAGCCGGATGTTGCAGGAGACATATTGGTCAAAGAGAGAGCTAAACCAAAGAAACGGAAAAAGCACAAATGATGTTTTGTTTTAGAAATATGAATTACTTCCTTACTTTATATGATGATGGATAACCTATTCTTTATTACATCAAATGTGAATAGTATTAAATCCCAGGAAAAAAAGAAAGATTACCTTTGGGAGCTTACAGGAGGGGGGTGGATGTGTATTTTCTACAAGATACACACCTTCATAGTACTACAGAAATAGCACAGGCTCAAAGGGATTGGAGATGGGGTCCATCATTCTGGTCAATGGAGGAAAGTGCTTGTTCAGGGGTAGGGATTCTTTTTCAACAAACAAATGTACAAATCTTTAAAGTGCTAGATTTGCAACCAGGGCATGCTTTATTGATTGAGGCTCAAATAAATCATGTTACATACAGATGTATAAATATATATGCATCACAGTCAAAAGCACAAAGAGCGGAACTTTTTAGATTAATAGAATCTTTTCTGAATACGGCAAAGTTAATTCTATGGGGGGGTGGACTTTAATTGCGGACTTAGTGCTAGAGATTTGGGTCGTAAAACTGATAAACTATATCATGACACCAGTGCTTTGCAGTCTATTCTAGATAACACTACTTAAAAGGATGTTTATAAAAAACACAGTCATACTTTCTATAAAGGACATTGGAGCACTAGAATTGACTTTTGGTTCACAACTGACAAAGTCTCAAGTAGAACTATCCATGTAATTTCTTTACAGACATCAGTTCATCTTGCTTTAAAATTAGAAATAGGTTCACTTCATAAGATTACTGTGGGAAGAGGTCATTGGAAGATGACTACTTCCAAACTTCAGGAGGATTTATGTAAGGTAGAGATACATGATTTAATTACAGATTGTCAAAACATTGATTTTCTTTATGACAGTCCTATCGAATGGTGGGAAGATATTAAAAGAGACATAAAAGTGTTAATGATTAAGTTAACAAGCAAAGCGACAAAACAAAAATACATAATGTACTTAGGTTTAAGAGTGAAATATTTAAAGATAATAACACAAATCACAGGTGCAGGAAGGGCCATGACAGTTGCTCTGAATAGTATAAAAGAGAGTATGAGTGAGTATATAAAAGAACAGGAATGTCAAGTAGGACTACAACAAAAATTCATGACCAAAGGTAAACATGAAATAGTAAATCCTTATGATAAAGAACTGTATGGTAAAAGGAATACATTATTTACTGCATTAGTGACTGAGAACGGGAATATAGTGGATGGACAAAAGGACATTCAGCAGGTAATACAGCAATATGTTTTTAGAACCTTCTCTGTGGTAGAAGACCAAAACATAAATGAGATAAGTTTCAAGAATAAAGATGTTCCTGGTATACAGGAAGTAGATAGGGCAGCTTTGACTCAGCAAATACCTAGTGAAGAAATAAAAATGGTGATTCAAAGTTTGTCTATAAACACTACTCCCAGTATAGATAGTGTACCGAATGATTTCTGTAAAATGTTCCTAGACATCCTGACACCGATTTTAAAGAAAGTATATGAGGCTGTTCAACAAGAGCATAGATTATGTCAAAGTATGACAGAAGGAATAATGATTTTCTTATACAAGAATGGGGAGGCACAAAACATAAGGAATTGGAGGGCGCTGACACTGTTAACATCAGATTATAAGATTTTAACAAAAATTCTGGCAGTACGAATGGCAAAAATAGCACAGATAGTTGTGTTACCAACACAAACCTGTGCAATTCCAGGAAGGAATATATACCAAAATTTACAGTATGTAAGGGAGATAGCGGAACAAGGACTGAATTTTAGGACTGAGGGATACCTATTATCTATCAACCGAGAAAAGGCTTTTGATGCCATTAAGCATCAGCATTTGGAAGGTACTACAAGAATATGGAATACCAAAACAAATGGTGGATCTTATCAAGTTGTTTTATGATAAAGCACAAGTAATGCCAAAGGTTAATGGACACATGGACATTCCTGTTTACACAAAAAAAGGAGAGTGACAGGGATGTCCTTTAACTCCGCTTTTATATGTTTTTGGTCTGGATTCAGTTTTCAGACATCAGGGGATATAGCACCAATGGTGAGTAGGACCAGAGTACAATACAAAAAGGTGCTGGCATATGCAGACAATTGTATCTTAACAGTAACTACGGTAGAGGATGGAAAAAAGCATTACAGATATTGACTGAAATGACCACAGAAACAGGGATAAAAAATAAATCTCACAAAGAGCGAAATATTACCAGTGGGGAAAGTTCCGATGAATTTTGATTTTCCAATTCCGATGGCAAAGGAATCCCTAAAGATTCTGGGGTTATGGTTTGGAACACGAGAAGCAGAACAACAAAATTGTGATACAGCCTACGAGATCGCTCGACAGAAGGTCCAAACATGGCGGTCATGGAAAATAACGAGGAAAAAAAAAGGGTTCGCCTTATAAAGGCATACATTGCACCACTTTTTTTTACACATATCACACATATATCTGTTACCATATGTTATGCACACGAAACTGCAGGGATTATTTTTTTACCCTTTAATGGGGACGTAAACTTAATCCAGTGAAAAGGGCTCATACTTATAGGACATGGAAGGAAGGGGGCCTTAATATGATGCAGTCTTTAGTGTTTTTATTTTCCAATTTTTTTTTACACTGTTAGACCATTACTTTTAGGAACTAAGAATGTAAGGATTGAGATTATGCAGGAGTGGACTGCAGGTTTTTTGACAGCTTGGGGTAGAGGAAAGTGGCATCCCATGGATAAGTTATTACCTATATATGTGCAGACCACTCTAAAATGTGTGAGAACATGGAAGGTAGAGCTGAGTTGGTTCCTAAACCAATCCAAGAAACTATTTTACAATCTTTTGGTCACAAAATGCTATTCTGATGAACCACTTTTTATACTTGAAACAGGGATAAAGAGTAACCAATTATTAGAGAGCATAACAGACCCTAGGATACCGGTGAAAATGCAAGACACTATATGGTTATGTGGGCATGGGAGATTAAGTGCGAAGGGAAACCAAAAGCACAAGTGTATGCAGGAAAGAGTATGTATGGAATCAGGTTGTAAGGATGCACTAGAAACAATGCAACTAATTTTTTTTGAGTGCACATGGATACAAGGTTTTTGGTCTGCCTTGGTGTCTTTATGGGGCACGCCAATATTTTCTAGTATGACCTTTGAAGTCCTTGTGCAGGGACAGCTAACTGAACCTTGCAGAAAGTGGAAAAAGAGTACTGTGTGTGTTATTTTGGCATGCATGAAATGGGCAGTTTTGGCAGGCAAGATGCCAGAGAGTATTACAAAATGAGATGGTAAATTTTAAGATGTTTTGTTTAAAATACAAGTAGAATTGAATAAAGTGTATGCATATGAAAGAAAGACAATGGGAGGATCTGTATGTGATTATTTTTGGGAGGGGATTGATTGGATTGGATGATAGGCAACAAAAGGATAACATTTCCCTGTGTACTTTAAAGGTACACTGTTTAGTATTATAAGGAGTGAAAAAAATGGGAAAATGTAAGGTGTATGTCTTCAGAGAAGCATAATAAAAGGGTAAAGAAATTTGAGTCTGTTACAGTGTACTCATTATTCGATCAGTGGGTCGACTAGAAGTTTCAGGGATTGTTATTGTAGATTAGACTATTGAATATTTTCCAACAAGATGGAATTGTTAGTGTATGACTAAACTAATGTATTATTTAATCTGGAGACAGTACGTACCTTAAAAGATAAGATACATGCTATCTCCAGACTAAGGGAACAGCAATAGAGGCATCTTTTGCACTTAACTTTGCTAATCTCTATTTGGGATTCTGGGAAAAAGAAACAAGTCGATGACAGCCAGATCAATTCTTTTTACGATAGGATTGATATGTGGCATTGTTATATAGACAACATATTTATGGTGTGGCATGGCACTAGGGGTGAGCTGGATGAGTTTGTTGCATATCTAGAAAGTAGTAATGCAAATCTGAAATGTTTTGTACAATGTAATATTGAATCTGTTTCATTTTTGGACTTTCGTATTTTTTAAAATTTGGATGGGACTTTAAGGACCACTGTATTCCGTAATGAGACAGATAGGAACTCATCCTTGCATGCCTTTAGTTGCCACCCATGCCATTTGGTTAATAATATCCCAAAGGCCCAATTCACTAGGGTCTGGAGAAACTGCACTGAGGACAGTGGTCACCTTATCCTGGGGATGTAAGTAAAGCAACAGTTCCTAGAGAGAGGGTATGGTGGGCAAATAGTAGAAACTGCTTTCAATGAGTCTTTTAATACAAACAGACATGATTTATTGACTGTCAACCCTAAACTAAAAGGTGAACCTAGGATGCATTTTGTGACTACCTATATTAGGCAATCACATGAGACAGAAAAGGTGATTAGAGAAAACTGGAGTGTATTACAATCTGACCCCTTACTAAAAGAGGCTACTGCCCTCCCCCTCAGAATAGTGTCCAAAAGGGGTGTAAACAGGAAAGATAGGTTGGTACATAGCTATCAGCCAGAGCTATGTACCACTACACCTAAAACAAGTGATTGGTGGTGTAATCACCCGTGTGGATCTTACCCTTGTGGTAACTGCAAGTTTTGTACGTCAGTTGTTAAAACTAAGACATTTATTATAGTGAATGCTACTACAATATATGAATCAAGGTCTTTCTTTAGTTGTGTGACTGACAATTTAGTGTACCTAGTGACCTATGAAAGGGGAGCCTGTTATGTGGACAACACCACATGTCCATTCAAGGTAGCGTATGGGAGCACTTACATAGCATAAATACAGAAGACAACAAAAATGCTTTGGCAGTTCACTGTAAACTTGGTAGAAACTCAGGGGTAGTGGTAACCATATGTTGCAATTCTGTGGGGTGGAGAGGGTGACTCAGGGACCCGGGGGGGACTTGGGTACCAAGCTTATACAAAGGAACTCCTTTTGGATATACACCTTAGGGGCATTAAATCCACCCAGATTGAATGATAGGATTGAGATTCTGAAATGCGTTAGGAGAGGATGAATTTTCACTATTTAGTTATATACGTATGTATGCGTGTCTCAGTCTGTTTCCCTGCCGGGTGCTCTCTCTCTGTTATATGTGTTCTCTTTCTAGGGCGCAAAACAAAGAAGCATTAAATTGCCTCCAGCACAGGAACAGAAGTTTTGAAAGAACATGACAGGGAGTTTTGTGCAGATACCTTATATCCAGCAGACCTGTTTAATGTTTTAAATTTAAAATTAGTGGTTTAAGATTGGTGTTTTTCTAATGCAAACTTAATAATTCTTGTACTAGATGGTCAGCACTGAGCACTTTAGATTTCAATTCATTTGTATTTGTGGGAATAATTCTGTGACACTGTGTCTGTAACTACACTCTTTTTAAAGAACACCTTGTGACTGACTGGTCGTCCTCCTGATGATGCACTAGTGTGCGAAACTGATAGAGGTTTCAGTTTGCTGCTCGTTTCAGACGATGTAGCAGTATGTTATGTTAATTCCTTAATAAAGATGCTTTTTTAACACACAGTGGAGCGGTGCTGATATTGCTTTTCTCTGGACCTGGAAGTGCACGCTTCCAGCAGCAGAGCTGTTTTGCCCTTGGATGTTTTATATCTTTAAAGAGCAACTTGGCACTTCAGCATGTGCATTAATAAGTCAAATGTTTCAGCTGTTACAGTTTACCAGAGAATACATTTTTTTAATTTTCTAATATTCCTTTCAAAGATTTACAACACATCTTGGTAGTCTATCTAAAAGTCTGTATAGAAAATACTTGAAAACATTTGCCTCTCCCATGTTAACCTCACAGTGCCTTTGTTTATGACAGCATAGTGCTCACCATGGCAACACACTGTGATGTCACAAACATCAACTTTGTGGTTAGCAGGGGAGAGTCAGATACAGTTTGAAAGATTACATGAAATAAGTGCTGCATTTTTTTTACCTTTGTTTTACCAGGAGAGACACACTAAGCTGAAAGCTTGTTTACAGGTGCAACTTGGGAGCACAGGAAAGTTAAGTGGTTTGTTCAGGGTCACACAGTATGCAAGAGGGGGCTGTGGGATTCAAACCCAGGTCTCCAGGTTTGCAGCTCAGGGTCTTAAACCACTGCACTATACTGCCTCCCAAATCTACAATATTTAGTAGACCAACAGCAGGGGAAGTAGAAACAAATAAATAACTAGAAAATAATAAAATTAAAACATAATTGGTGTAACGCTAGTGTTTTTAAGCATTTTATTATAATACAGAGTTGCTCTTTAAGAAAGGACAGTATTATTTAAAATTATGGTGTTTCAGGTGTCTGACCACCCACCCCCCGATGAAGATCCTTCAGTCAAAGCTCTGGGGCAGACGGTCAGCGCCCTTATTGATCCACAATAGACTAATAGTTTGCTGGCATTTCTGGCCTCCCAGGTGCTTTCTTTTTTGTTTTCTTGGAGATTAGTGTGGCAGTCTAGTGAGCACTGGCTCCGAGTTCTTCCGCAAGCTTGACCTAGTAAAGACATGGATCACTTTAGATAAACCAGACTTGCTTATTCTCATGGACACTTGGCTTGCTTCCCGCATCACCTCTGCTGTCAGTGACATCCCTGGTTACCACTCTCACAGGCAGGACTGCAACAAATGGGAGGAGGAGTGTTCACATACTAGGTTTGCAAACACAACTTCAGCATTTCCACTCAAGAAGCTATTCCAAATCTCACAAGGTTATCTTGGGGGTACTTACTAGACCCATTTCCATCCCAGTAGTCATCACTGGTGCATACTGTTCTCCCAGGTCCCCTTCTGATGCAGTTATGAACATTTTGCAGAAAGTGCTCAACCCCATGCCTCATGGAGAGCACACCATGCTAAAGGACTTCAGTGTCAACTGGTTGGCTGGGTCTAGCCCCTCACCTCCCTCCAACCTCCACTCAAAAATTAAAGCCCTAAATATCACTCAGCTGATCTCTTCTCCTGCCCCATACAATGCCAGGTCCAACAACTATAACCAATAGACTGGGTGCTGTCATCTCATCCACAAAGAATCCTGGATGCAGACACACTCACAGACATATTTAGTGATCGTTGTATGATCTACTGTGTGTGGAAGATCAAAACAGTCAAAGCTCCCCAGAGGATTAGCCTAGCCAGAAAATTCAAAAACATTCAAGGCAGATGCATTCTTGCAGACCGGCTATCAGTGGACTGGGGTTTGACCCTAACAACTGTTGACCCAGATGAAGTACTGACCCTCTTTACCGCCACCTTTTCTGCAATATGTAATAAGCATGCTCCTGCCAAAAGAGCCAGAGTTCAAGGCCACCATTTGCCATGGGTTACCCTGGAAATAACTGAAAGCTACTGACACAGAGATGAGGCCTAGATTAGGAATAAATCTTCAGGGCTTCTCTCAGATAGGCATGCCTTCATATCCCTCTGTAACTTCTGCACTGAGATCACAAGGAAGGCCAAAGTCACCTAGTTCCAAAGCAAGCTTGAGCATGAATATTTGGACCTGTCTAAATTTTGAAAATCAATCCATGGCCTCCTCAACCCCTACATAGGCTGCCAGGGACCAGGCTACACAGTTTTAATTGGTTCCTCACATCAGGCTGTTTCCTCTGCAACTGAAAGCATGCGTTAGTCATGCCCATCCACAAAGGGGGTCTTGCGGATGCTCCCTCCAACTTCTGTCCAGTTTCCCTCCTACCAGTCCTTTCCAAGGTCTTTGAGAGGCTAGTGAGAAGGTAAATCATAAACTTCTACTCCAGCTCTTGCTTTTTTTTTTACCTTGTACCAGTCCAGTTTCTGACCTAACCACAATACCTACTCCTCCCTTCTCCTGGTCACTGACCACATTCATTCCAACATGGACAAGGGCATGAGTACAGGGGCCATTTTTATTAACCTTGCCAAGGGCTTTGGTGCCATGAACCACAATCTACTCCTGGAAAAGCTTTCAGTCTCCAGCATCTTCCCTTCTTCTCTGTCATGGTTCTGCTCCTATCTAACCACCTAAGTGCAGTCAGACAAGCTATACGGAACCATGTCCCCCTCACTACCAGTCACCCTTGGAGTCCCCCAAGACTCAGTCTTGTGCCCTTTGTTCACAATATTCATAAATTATCTCTCACATGCTTTCTCCCCTACTGTGACATACACATGCACGCTGATGATATAGTTATCTATGCATCCGGTCTATCTGCCCCTACCATTGAAGAACTCCCGCAATTAGACTTCTCCACTGTCCAAAAATGGTTTCAGGATAACTGAATAGTAACGAACCAGTAGAAGACAGTATCTATGCTGTTTGGATCCAGCCACTGGTTAAGTACAGTTCCTGACTCGCTAAACCTTCGCTCCATTCAAGGGGATTGCCTCGACTCAGTATCTTCATACAAATATCTAGGCATGCATCTGGATCAGCAGCTCGATTACGCTGGTCACATATCCCAAGTAACAGCCAATTGCTACGCAAAGACAGATGCCCTTTACAGGGTGAAAAGCTGCCTCCAACCACACATCAAGAAACTGATAGTTGAACGCTCCATCTTTCCCCTGTTAGACTGTGGGCACATGGTCTACACAGGAGCCAACTCTTCTGCTCTGTCAAAACTGATGACCCTGTTCTAAGCACTATTAAAATGAGTTACCTTAATGATGCACTAGGATCCCACTAAAATATGCATGTGTGCCAAGACTTCAGTAAAGATTAATTTATTTAGTACTGCCTAGTTGTTATTCAGTACTGCCTAGTTGGACTTTAAGCTAGGGAGCGAGTGAGAAGTTATTACAACGCTGTCCTGAGTGCTGCTTCTTTAAACTGTGCCAGATGCTAACACTGTTTTACTTTGTATTGAAAGAGTAACTAATGCCTGGATTCTATAGCACTGTTAGCGTTTTCACCTGCCCCTTTTCTTGCCAGCATAGGCTTCTCTCTGTCTCCACATCTAAGCTGTCTCCTCCCCCTCATAGCAGGATATAAAGATTTACCTGCCTTTCTTCTCTCCCCAGAGCCACGGATCCACCGAGGGTCCTGCCAGCTGCCGAGGTCATGAGGGCCTGTGAAGCTGCCCTCCCCACCCCAAGCAATCCCAGGTAAACAGCTGAACTTTGAAATGGCAGGGTGGGGTGACCAGGCCTCCCAACACTCACCTGCTCCTGCTAGAATCCAAATTTCGAACCCCGCAGACACATTGTTTCGGCTCCCCACCACCCCACCACCACCCTTGCTCAACTTCTCCTTATATAGGAGGTAAACGGTGCTGAATGGTTAATGGCTGAACCAATCAGCCCACTTTTTCATCTGCATCTTATACCCAGTCACCACTAGAGGCTGCTCTATGCTCTTTTCTCTCCACCACTGCTGCCTATCACTCACCCTCCAACCCCCCCTTCTCAACATGCTTCTTTTTCTCCTGTCTCTCTCCTCTGCTCTGTCCCCTGTGCTCATTCCCCCCTCCTCAACCTCCCATACCAGTCAAGCTTCCGGAGCCACAGGCTACCCCTACATCCACACTGCCTGGCATCCACCGGCTCCTGCAAAGCACACCAAGGGGAACCCAACCTACACTGCGTCCACCCTTCACCCAAGCTATGGGACCTTCCCCCTACCCACATATATCACATGCAACTATGACCACTGCCATACATGGACTACCCTCACAAGGACACTACTGCATCAGGTACCACTCCCTAAGAAACCTATGAACCCTCCACCTCCTCTCTCATCCCACCCTCTCCTACTGTCAGCCCCCTGCACACTCCCGTTCCCTATCCCCTTCCTTTCCAACTCCCCAGGAGCCGCACCTCGCATAGATCATCGTATACGAAAATCAGCCTGGAACTCTGCACTCAGATCCCTTCTCTTACTGCTACTCCTTATATCCGGTAATATCCACCCTAATCCTGGCCCAGTTGCAACCTCAACACCTAGCCATACCCCCAATAGCGGGCTTCGCATTGCCAGCCTCAATGTCTGTAGTCTACTAAAAAAATGGGACTCATACCAGGGTTGGGTCCTCCAACACCAGCCGATGTCATTGCCTTAACTGAAGCCTGCCTCTCCCCCTTGATCCCGGACTCTGCGGTAGCCATGTCTGGTTTCAACCTCTTCCGAGCTGATCGACAGGGAAAGCAGGGAGGGGGTTGTGCCATCTACGTTAAGGACACAATACACTGTCAGCCACTGCCCCTCCCCTCGCTAGTTCCTGGACCACAGGCCATCACACTCAAGCTCACTATGGGTCACTACCAAACCCCCCTCCTCATCACGGCAGCCTACATTCCCCCTAGAGACCAGAAAGTGGCATTCCACTCAATCCTGTCATATCTTGCCTCCCTCCCGCAACAAAATGAACAAATTATCCTTGGGCACTTCAACACCAACTGGCTGGCTAAATCTTCCACCCTGCTTATAGATGCAGCTACCTACCACCCAAGACCTCACACAAGTAGTCCCCTCTCCCACTGATCTGGACCCCCGCACCGGAGCCTCCTCCCTACTGGACCTGGTATTCACCAACTGTCCCCATAAAATCACTAGCACCACGGTACTACCAAATACAATCAGCAACCACTCCCCTGTTCTCTGCACATGGTCCTGCAAAATGACCAAGACCCCCCCCCCCAAGGTAGTCGTCTTTCATAAACTAGGCCCAGGCAAACTTGCTGTCCTAAGATCTCATCTCAGATCACTGGACTGGTCCTTCTTAACTAATACCCTCGATCCTGACATTGCCCTTGACCTCTTCATTCACACTTTCAATACCATCTGTGACCAATTTTCCCCACTCTCCAAAAGGATGGCCAAAGGCAACATTGCCCCTTGGATCACTGACCAGCTCCATGCCTTGATGCGTACCCCTGACTCTCTCTCTGGCACCTCTCAAATAAGACAGGCCAGCCATCTGATAAGCAGAAGTATAAAGCGGCCCGGAACAAATGTACGTGGGCATTACTCAAAGCTAAAGCCGAACACTATAAAGCTGCCCTTACCGATACCTGGGGCAGTGGGTGCAAATTCTGGGATAATGTCAAGGAAATCGGTGGCAAAATTCCTAACACCCCACCCAACCTAATAGCAGTGGATGGGCACCTGACTTCTGACCCCTCCAACATAGCCTCGGCCTTCAAACAAGCTTTCACTAACCTCAGCCATGTCCTCCCTCTAAACTTCTTCAACCCACCTCCTGCATTGCCGCCCCCCCAGCGTAACCCTCCCTTTCACCTGAGGTGCATCACCCTCAAGGCTGCTGAGCCTTATCTCAAAAATGCTCTAAACCACGCTCGTTATAGTAGCAACTCCCTGGATCTGAGGCTTCTCCGGCTCACCCTCCAAGATGTACTCTACCCACTCACCCATATTCTGAACCTTTCCCTCTGCCAAGGTAAATTCCCCTCCATATGGAAATCTGCCTCCATTACCCCCATATTTAAAAGCGGGGACCATACTGACACCAATAACTACAGGCCCATATCTATCCTCCCCCCATCCAAAGCTCTTGAGTGCATTGTCTATGACCAGCTCACTGACCACCTTAACAAACACGATCTCCTCTGTAAACAGCAGCATGGCTTCCGCAAAGGGCGCAGTACTACTACAGCCCTCCTGGAATTCACTGCGCACATCCACTCTGCACTAGATAAAGGCCACACCACTTGCGCTGTTTTTGTCGACCTCTGTAAGGCATTCAACACCGTACATCACTTCCTCTTGCTAGTCACACTCTCCAACATTGGCTTTTCACAGGATGCCCTACACTGGTTCACTGACTACCTAACGGGCAGGTACCAACAGGTCAAAATCGGCACTACCCTGTCCAATAATCTCCCAATTCTCTCAGGGGTCCCCCAAGGGTCCATCCTTGGTCCCCTTCTTTTCAGCCTTTACCTTAACTTCCTCCCTAGCACCTGCTTTAGCAACCTCCTGCTATATGCGGATGATGCTGTCCTCTATGCCTCCAGCCATGACCCTTTGCAACTCCACCATACCCTCCAGTCCTCCTTTAATGAAGCAGAGCAGTGGTTCACTGCACAACCCCTCATATTGAACTACAAGAAGACCAAGTTCATGATTTTCACCCACCCCCAGAACACAAAGCAGAAACTTTGCCCCCAGATACTAACTCCACCAGCACATACACCACCTGTCCATGGCCCTCAACGTCTGCCTTGGACTGCTATACCACGTTAAACACTGCCTTGCCCAAGACACACTCCAACTTGCATTCTCATCCTCTATCCTCTCCCTCCTCGACTATGGTACTCTCGTTTATAGAGCAGCCACCACCTCAGCCCTAAACAGGCTCCCCCTCTCCCTTAACAAAACCTGTCACCTTGTCCTGGGCTACGACCTCCTCACACACACCTGCTCCCTATATAACTCCACTAACTGGCTTAACCTCAACAATAGGATCAAATTCCACACCTGTCTTATGGCCAAAAAAATCACCCTAGGTCTTTCCCCCACCCGGGTCTCACCACCCTAATCTACCTGTCCACAACCCCAAAAGTAACTCGTAACTCCAGCAAACAACAACTCACAGTTCCCCGATACCATACCTCCCAATTCCAAAGGTCTTTTAGCTACAAGGCCCCCACCTGGATGAATGACCTACCCAGCTTCATCACAACCCAAAACTCTATTGGACTCTTCAAAACCCACCTTAAGGCTCACCTCCAGTCCCTAAACTGCTGTGACTGTTATTGACCTTGTCACAAGTCCCCCCCCCCCAATGACAACAGCCTCTGGCTGGCTAACCCCCACCACCACCAGTTTTCCTTCTTTCTTACTAGATGCCTACCTGAGCCTCCAAAAAGTCTGTTAGGTCAAGACTGCGAGCCTTATTTCTTACATTCACTATGTATCAAGCGTGTTTATGTTCCCTGCACTGTATGTTACCTTAACTTTGTACAGTTCAATATGTGTGACATGGAATCTTTGTAAATGAGTCTCTGACTTAAAGGTACTTTCTGATCTCTGAAATAAATAAATAAAATAAATAATACTGAGCTGTTCTCCAAGAACTCATCAATGTATAATGTACAATGAATTTGGATGGCTACCACCCCAAAGAGGCACTCTCCACATGCTGTGCTAGTGGAGGCTAGGTACTGGTCAGAAAAAAATTCCCTCAGTGTCCGGCCTGGTGGTGTTGCAGGTTGAGGCGCAGTATGCCACACCTCACACCACACTGGTGACCTGGGTTTGGGAGTGGACTCGGGCCACCTGGGGTCATCCGGGGGAGATAGGCTGGAGCAACTGATGACAGCTCACCTTCTCCAGGGGGAGGGATGGGTTTCAACCCAGCGTGTGCTGACCCCTGGCGGAGGCTTGGGGCATGACGGCACACCGGCACCTCAGGGGTTTGATAGGTCCACAGACCTTTGCCTGTGGCCAGTCAGCTCCGGGGGTTGAACCAGTGGGGACAGACGCTGCGGACATTGGTGTTCATGCCTTGACATCTGGACATGCAGCATCCACACAGGAAAAAGGGAAAATCACCCTTCGGAGCCGGCAAGATGGAGCGCCGAACCCAGTCTTGATGTGCCACTGTCTGCCGCTGTCTTGGGGACCTGATGAGACACTAAGCTACAGGGGTGTCCTGCCCCACCCCGACCCCACCCGGGGGGCAATCCACGGCAGGATGGAAGGACCCAAACAGCAGGTAAGACAGTGGCAGGGATGGGTTTCATTGGCGATTCCAGATGGGGTGGCTCCGATAGGAACGTATGTGGGATAAAAAGAAATAAAAAAAGAAAAAAAACTCTCAGTACCGTCTGGATCTTTTTACACCAGTCTCAGATCTCACTTACTTGCACAGGTCTGAGGACAGTTGACATTGCAAGATCCCTCAATGCGTCATGTAAGTGAAAAATAAAGGCACATCATGCCTCCCTGATTGCATGCCCCAGCTGCCCCAGTCATGCCCCCTCTGGGTGCAACAGTCACAGGTCTGATACCTCATAGAGGGTATGATGAGCAACAGTCTACCCTCCCACCCCCGTGACCCAACCCTACTTAGCACATCGCCTGTGGATACTGTGAGTCTCTTTTGTAAGACTCCAGTTGCACCTGCTTAAATATTGCACCTTGTATGTATTTGTGTTGTGTTCTTATGTTACTTACTGTTGCTGTTTATAAGATCACCTATGAATGAATGTTTTCCTATATCTTTTCATAACTTGCTACCTGTACCTAATACCTTCCTACCCCCTCACCATCCCACAGGTCATTCGCAACTGGAAAGGCATCATCTGGGCTCTGCTTGTTTACTTGGTAAAATATGTTTAAATAATAATAAATATTAATAAGGTGGGGTAATAAAAAGACTGTTGAAAATTTGGAGTCACAATCTCAAAAATAAAAGTTATGAATTCTTCAACGTTTTCTCATACCTTACTGTTTTTTCAGATTTTGATCTTACATTTTCAATGTAGCCTTTTTTTTCACCCCACATCATTAACAAGGCTGAAGTAATTTTTCAAATCCCCTCCAAAACACATTTTCGCAGTTGCTCTGCAAAATAACTTTTCAGATGGGGATTTAAAAAATTCCACTTGTTTTGTTCATAAGATGGGATAATAAAAAAAATCTGAAAAAAACAACGTTATATAGCAATGCTGGACTTTTTCAATGTTTTCTTGTAACTTTGCTATTTTTCTATATTTTGTCCCCAGATTTTAAATATAGCCTTTTTTACTCTACCTCATGAACAAGACAGATGTAATTTTTCAAATCCCCTCCAAAACATGTTTTCTCAGTCACTCCGCGAAATCGGACAGGATTTATAAAAAAAGTCTGTTGTCTCGATCACAGGGCAACTGCAACAATATGTTTCAGAGGGGATTTGAAAAATTACACCTGCCTTATTCATGAGGCGGGGAAAGGTTATGTTGAAAATCTGGGGTCAAAATCTGAAAAAACAGCAAAGTTATGAAGCAACATTGAAATTCTTCAACATTTACTCATAACTGTACTATTTTTCCAAGATTTTAACCCCAAATTTTCAACATAACCTTTTTCCCTACCTCATGAACAAGGCAGGTGTAATTTTTCGAATCCCCTTCAAAACATGTTTTTGCAGTCGCTCTGTGAAATCACCTTTCAGATGGGATTTAAAAAATTCTACATGTCTTGATCATGAGGTGGGTTAATAAAAAGACTATGTTGAAAATCTGGGGTAAAATCTTTAAAAAACAAGTTATTAAGCAATGCTGAAATTCTTCAACATTTTCTCATATCTTTACTGTTCTCTAGATTTTGTCCCCAAATTTTCATCATAGCCTTTTCTTACCCCACCTCATGAACAAAGCAGGTGTAATTTTTCAAATCCCCTCCAAAACATGTTTTTGCAATCATTCCATGAAATCACCTTTTGGACAGGATTTAAAAAATTCCAATTGCCTTCATCATGAGGTGGGGTCATACTCGTAATAAGACTGTGTTGAAAATTTTGGTTCAAAATATCACCCCCCCAAAAAAAGTTATGAAGAAACATTTAAATTCTTCAAAGCTTGTGCCTAGCTTTTCTGTTTTACTGGACTGTGACCCTACATTTTCAGCATAGCTATTTTTGTACCCCACGTCATGAACATGACGTGTGTCATTTTTCCAATCCTGCCCAAAATGTCTTTTCATACTTGTGCTGCAAAATGAGACCTGTCATGTTTATAAAGTGGTGTAATAAAAAGACTGTTGAACATTTGGGGTCAAAATTGAAAAACAAATTATAAATAAAGTTGACATTTTTTAATGTTTACTCATAACTTTGAAATATTTTTACTTTTTCATTCACATTTTCAACATTCCCATGGTTCTTGCCCCCATTGAATGAACATGGTAGGTGTCATTAAGGATGTAGTTTTGTCATGGATAATTTTTTAAAAAGTCACTGGTTAGTCATGGACAAATTACTAAAATTCCTGGCATTGTCATGGGTGCTACTTTTTAATGCACAATATAGGCAAAACCTCATTTCTATGCTCTTTTATCATACCAAACATGCATAGCACAACACGAAATAGACAAATATATGTTGGATTTCTGCTTCGTTTTGTCAGTTATGGACTTCATAATTTACTATTTTAAACCTGTATGAAAATTATATGAAAGCTGGACCTAATTTTCTATTATAGTAAATGAAACATCAAATGTTAGGACTCTGAGCAAGCAAATAGAACAAACTCCAGATGGTCATGGATAATTTTTTAAAAAGTCACAGGCTGATCATGGTCAAGGAAACCTTATTATTTTCATGAAAATAGTGAAAGTCATGGAATTTCTGAAAAAAGACCAAAAGTGATGGTATCCATGACTGCCATGACAAACCTTAGTCGTTATCAACCCCCCCCCCCAAAAAATCTGTTTTCACAGTAGTTCCACATAAAACAATGCTTTGAGTCACACTTCATAAATGACACTTGTTATGTTCACATATGTGTGTGGGGGGGGGACAAACAAAACAAGTATTTTGAAAATTCAAGGTCACAATCTAAGAAAACAAGAATGTTATGTGTGAACCTTTTCATTTCCCAGTCATGACAATTTCACTATTATAACTCATGTTATAAACACTTCTGTAGTAAGATAATGTTATGGATTTGTTTATTAGAATATGAGCTGGCATACTGTGTCCTTTGTTTAGTTTTTATTTCTGGTGTTTTCCTCAAGTGTTGTCTGTGCACATCTCCTACACTACTGCAGCCTGCTGCTGCCTACGATGGTGCCCATTTAGTGGGTTCACCCCCTTTTTCTCTGGCAGTGTCTCTCCCTCCATAATGCCTCAGGGTTCTTTATTTAATTAATTGCAGCCAGTTCCTATATTTAAAACCTAGTGCTTGCTGCCTACCGACTAATGTGACTGCTTTGTGCACTGAAATGGCAGTTTTCTTACTGTTGAGATTATGCTTAATCAATGCCTGACAGACTTAAGCCTGTTTAGCAACCACGGTAGCAGTGTGTTTGTTTTTGGGTCAGCGTCTCACTCAGGACCCATCCTTCTGCTGTCTCTGAGAGCCGCTCAGCTCTCTCGCACTCTGGCACCTGGAGCTGCTCAGCTTCCACTGTGCAACATAATAAAGGGCAGCTGCTGCCGGCCCAGTGGCACTGAGGGTTGAGGCTTTGGATGCCATACCTTGCACCATGCTGGTGACCCGGGTTCAAGAACGAGTCCAGGTCATCATGGGTCAGCGGAGGGGGGGGAGGCCAGGAGATGGAATGAGCAGCCATAAGGCAGCTCTCCCCTCCTGGGTGAGGACCCAGCCATGCCCGCTGCAAGGCTGCCCCCGAGTGGAAGCCCA
Source organism: Neoceratodus forsteri (assembly GCA_016271365.2). Lineage (NCBI taxonomy): Eukaryota > Metazoa > Chordata > Ceratodontiformes > Ceratodontidae > Neoceratodus > Neoceratodus forsteri. Next base: position 1,632,905,823 of record CM028131.1, on the reverse strand, counting down.
GAAGTCGTGAATTCAGGAGCAACTAGAGTAGGGAGGGTGCTGCGGGTCACTGTACGCACGTGCCTCCACACACACACATGCGCAGGCAACCATGGCAAGAGACGGGGAGAAAACTGGTAAAATGGAACTGGCAGGCTCTATGATGGTCCCTCAGCATCCGTGCCTGCCCCCACCGGAATCTAGATGTTGGTCTCCGGGGGGAGTCGACACCCTTCACCTCGGCCCTGCCACGGGGGGGGGCAACCTGTGGGGGATTGCCAGGTGGGGGCTGGAAAAATGCAGCAGTCCTGAGACTGAGCCCATCCGGGGGGGGGGCCAGAGTCACCTGTCCAGCTCCAGCATGTACCCCTGTCACCAAGTAAGGTGGGAGGTGGAGATTGGGGTCAAAAAGATGGATAAAAAAAATAAAGTAAAGAGCAACTGCTCTAAATAAATACATCACATTAATTACATGAGTGCAGCTGCTGTTTAAATGATGGTGCATGGCCATTACACTGCAGCCTGGTCCTACCATTTTGCTGCTAGACCACTAAGGCATGTTAGCTAGGGCAACCAATTACTATCCCGTGGCTACCAAATTATGCAAGTGGCTAATTACTATAGATTGGTGACAGGCACCCTACCATTTAATACAGATTATGTACAGTGTGTGTGGGGTTAGGGTTGCTGGCAATTGCCCCCCCCCTTAGCCATCTCCTTATGATTCTAATAATATGCTCATGGGTACTATTACAGTGTTTTGCCTCATATGTGGCAAGATCCCATCTGCCTCTGCTGGACCTCCCACCAGGTGACCCATAACTATGAGAAACATCATGTTATTTGTGGAACGGGCCTTCCATAACTGTTACAGTGGGGTATAACTGTTCCTTCTCAACAGAGGATAAAACAACTAACAGAGGAATTCTCCTTCCTATCAGTCCACATAAACTGATGCTTCTTGGACTGCAGATTTCTCTGGTTCTGATGGCATCTCTACAGAATGATAAAGAGCAGGGTGCCACTATACATGAGAATTTCTTCTTTTGATTTAATCTGTTTTTGCTGATTCCCAGTCCCACAGTGGTGGCACACCTCAGTTCTTTTGTGTGCATTATTTACAAGTCATCCTAGAAGGGCAGCAGGAAGCACTTGTACAGAGAGATTCACTTCTCTCCTATCATTTTTGGAATGATCGAAAAATGGGCAGGCTGGGATGCAGTTCTTATATTAAAAACCTACGTAGATTTTCGGGGCTGTCTCAGTGGCATGGAGGGCTGAGGTATCATGCTTTACCTCCCGCCATGCCAGCGACCTATGTTCATGGTGCGAGTGGGTCGCTGGGGCTTGGCCAGGGAGGGAGAGGATCAAGCATCCGGAGGACAGCTCTCTTCTTCCAGGGAGAGGGGGGGATGCAGGGGCCGACATCAGTCTGACACCTCGCAGTGGCTGGGTGCCAGCATGCAAGTCCTCTCAAGCAGCAGGGCAGGTGGAGCAGTTGGCCGGCGTGCTGTGGGTGGAAGTGTGCACAGCTTGGCCATTGCCGACAAGCATGCTCCACCTATGGGGGATCAAGAACACCAGGAAAAATATGGCAGCTGGATGACAGTGGGCACTTGCAGGCCCCGGCCCCGACTAGCTGGGGTGCCAGTCTGAACTGGATCTGGCATTGGTGGGGGTCTGGGGTCCCCCCGCCAACCCCACGGGGGGGGGTAAGCCCTGGGGGAAGAAGACTGGTAGCACCCAGTGAACACTGGTGGATGGGGTAGGGGCATCCTCCTGATTGTCGGCCAGCCTGGAAGGGGTATCTGATCATAACAGCACAGCAAATAAAGCACCAGCATTTTGCATTCCTAATAGCGTGGCATTTATTAGTGACCGCGACATTACAGTGCCTTACATCTTTGCCGTGACGAATGTGAAGCTTCACTAGTGCTTACTGTGAAGCTACACATTGTCAGAGTTCCCAAGCCGGTGCAGTTCATTGTTGAATCAAGCCCTGTCCCTGCTAGTTCTAGTCCCAGGGGTGAGGTGGAGTCTATCAATCCTGTTACCCTGAGCAAAGACCCTACTACAGGCTTCAGAGCGCTCCGGAAAGAAAGTAATAAGAAATGTATTGGAGTGAGGGGTTGGACTGCAGGCATAGCAGGTAGATTCAGGAATGGAGTTAGACAATGTCAGTGCAGAGGGCAGCAGACTGGAAGGAGGCACTGTCGAAGCATCTGGGAGTGTCTGAGGTGTGACCTGCACAGAGGGGCTTTTAGTTGAAGCCAAGGATAGTCCTGTAATAGGCTCCGAGAACAACTTCCTGACTGCATGTTGGTGAGTCAGATCCTGACCTTCTGCCACTGCCTACTATAGCCTCTGTTTTTTTTTATGAAGATGGCTGCAGTGTGAATGGGATTTGGGGCATTCTGACAGGGGCAATGATACCTACTGGAGAAAGGCATTTTAGCTGTGATTGCCCAGATATTACTTATAAATTCCAGTGACCGTGAGTGCTTTTTATGCCCACAAGCATTTTTCACAAGCGCTGCATTTGACACACGCTGAATTATCGGAGCTATAATGAACCACACTATTTTGGTCATGTGGTATTGCATATGTAACCCCTAGGTGGCGCTATCGTAAGGGCTACTACCCTTGCCTGCGTGCCAAGGTGCAGGTTGAGGGGTCTGAGCTCATTGAACGGGTGCCTCCACCCTGACTAATGGTTCTGGGGTAGCATAACTGCTGTTGGTATAGCCCTCCGGGATGCTATAATCCCCCACCAACCCCTCTAGTGGCCTAAACAGCATAGCAGCAAAACATTCACATTTATCATATGGCAGTAATGACTTGCTCACACCCCTTGCACTTACCACCAGGGTTGGATCCTCTGCAGCTGCCCTGAAACCCCCTGTAAAGTAAGACTTGTAATGCAACAGTTCACTGACACTACAATACCCCCATCAAAAAAGTACACACTAGCCAGGTTAAATGCAAAAAGAACAAAATCTGATTTATTCAGGGGGAAGTGAACAGGGGTGGGGCATAAATCTAGTGGATGACTGACAGATCTGATTAATTCAGGCTGAACATGCATGCACAGTGAGTCCCTTGTATACAGTCATACAACCCTGGGTACCCAGTTAAGCAGGCTAGCCTGAAGCAATGCCAGGGGTAGGCCAGCATTGCAGCTGTTGTTGGGGCCCTTAGGAAAGAAAACAATTAGCATGCACATCAACCCAGAATTTGTAATCTGGAGCCGGATGGCTCAGTTCATTGTAATAAACCCAAACAAATAAATCAGATGACACACAACGACTGCAGCTTTGTTACAGGGAGCTACCCTGTTTGGTACTCACGCTACCCGGACCAGGAGGCAGGACTGACGAGATGAAGACCTCTGGATGGTGTTCTGGTTTGCCAGAGGAAGCAGGGCCCACACAACTTGCCGAGGTGGTCGCTACCTGTTCGATGGTGTTGAGCAGGGAGAGCCGAATCCCCAAGCGGGTCTTTAACTGGAAAATGTCTCTGCGATGGGAGCAGCAGTCTAGGTCGAGATGGCAGGGCCTACACCAGAGCAGGCAGTTCGGATTTAGTCCATGTGAGTGCTGGAGCAGCTTCCAGCTAGCATAACACACTTGGAGGTGGGGAACCAAATCGCGACCCACACGGCACATTCAGCACACTTATAAGCAACACAACTCTTAGTCACAGTTCGGGTAAAGTCCGGTTACAATTTAGCAGAAGTTCTGCGCCAAACCTCTCAATCTGTGACTCACTTCGGTACCTGGCAGGCCGATTGCTTCTGGAGCAAGTCTTCAGTCCCAAGTTCAGGCAATGATCACTCTCTTTCTCTTCAGACTTCAGATCTCAAACAAAGGAATTAGATTTAAGTCCAACTTTCACATTCACAGGATTTCTCACTGGAACATGTGACAGGCAATCCAGCGCAGCCTTCCCGCCGATTCTCCCATGCTCCTATGCAGGAGCAGGTGCTCGATGGCTTGAGCTGTTCACTCTCCAAACTCCAGCTCACAACGGACTCTGCAGCAGGCAGTTCTAGGGATTTCCTCTGAGATCCAAGAGATTTGGTTGGCTGAGGGAACTGTCTGTCACAGCAAGGGCTCCCCCTCCAAGTTCATTTAGGCACCAAACCTTAAAAACTACAATTCCTACAGATTTCTATCCCACAAGATCTCTGGGGACAGTCTCAATTTTAGGTCCCCTGAGGTTCGATTGATCCAGCTCTGGCAGTCCAGAACCAAAACGATGGCTCTTATGCAAAAAGTCCAAGCTTCAAGAGAAGACAGGTTAAACAAACTTCTATACTATTATTAATAAGGCAGATAAACAGTAAATGAACACAGTTCCTAAGAGATCTCCCTCTGTGCATATAGCAACTGCAGAATGGAGCAGAAATACCCCTCGCCTGGCCGGTCATGAGCCCTAAACTACTCGGACCCAGCCCAGACTAATTTCTGACACAGCATAATGACTCTCTTAAAGAAACAGGCACGGAGGCTTTCTATAGCACTCTCATACCGACACATACAGCTACTGCAGACACAGGACACCATTCTCACAGTGGGCATTAGGCAGCCCAGGAAGACATCTTAGTAAACCCCAATTTGTAGGGGGTTACACATAAAAAGAAAGTATAAAAAAAAAAATTTAACAAAAAAAAGCACCTATGTAGATTTTCAGATAATTATATTTTTTTAATCAACTTCCCCACCAACTCGCCCAACAGTACAGATGCTAAAAGTGGGCAAAATTCACTCTGTATAGTAATTTGCAAATCGCAGCATTTCACAAATTACTCCTGAATAAAGTCTGCACTTTGCCGAAAACCAACTTTGCCATGATGCGAAGCAAAACTTTGCCTTTTGGCACCACGAATCTGAAGCACAAGAGCATGGTGAAAGTGCAACTTTGCCAGCGAAGTTTGCACTACAGGCGAAGTTTACACTGTACAGTGGGATTGGAGGTCAAATGTTGTTAAACAGGGGTCACATGTTGCTGAACAGCCTATAGAAAGGTGAGGGGGCCGTTCCTCAGTGCAGTGGTCAGAGAGTGAGCAGAGAGGACACAGCAGTGTGTGTAATTCTGTGCTTGATCCTGAAAATAAACCTTTATATTCATTTGTAACCTTTATAAACCTTTAACAACCTTATATACCCTCACTTTAGAGTTCATTTAGAGTACAGTTTTGTAGTGTTGTGTTCAGTTTAGGACTCTTTCAGTTTTACTTTTGTTTGAATCAGTAGGTGGGGAGGGAGGGACTGTTTGGGAGTGAGTCTGTTTGTAATCCCCCCCCCCGTATGTTTAGCAAGCAATCCTCTTCCCCCCCCCTTTCGTTGTTGCAATCCCTTTGCCGTTAAAAGAAAGAAAAAAAAAAGCTGCTTTAGTCGCTCTTCATATGGCTTCAGGCATCCCTCTTCAATCAAGACCACTAGTTCAGGGAGCTTGTTACCCAGACTATGGGCATTGGTATACCTCTCTCTCCCTCCCCCTACTCGAATCCAGATGCCTCACCCACCGCTTCTCCCTTGTTGGGAAGTTCTAGCTGTCTCCCCTCACCTCTCCTCTATTCTTTCCACCCCCTCTCCTCCCACCTACTTTCTCCGGAACTCTGACTACCGGACCCTGGCTCTTCCTTCTAGATCAACCACTGCAGGTCAGTCTGCTTTCTCCTACCGCTTCCCTAAACTCTGGAATTCCCTCCCATTAACTATCCATTCTGCCCCAACCTCTCGATTGCTTTCCTCTCTACTGCACAATTTCACTTCCCCTTCCTGCACTTGTTCCTGACCACCTCATTTGATGCCAATGCTTTCCCTCCCTCTCTTCTCTCTCCCCCCTAATTCCTCCTCCCCACCCCTTTTCTTATCCTCCTTACCTCTACTCTGATTCCTACCCTTTCTCCCCCATACCTCCCCATACATCTGCCCTAATTCCTACCCTTTTCTCCCTTTACCTACCTTTTCTCCCTCCTAACTGAGCTCTTCTACTTCAGCCCTACCTCCATCTCTACTGCCTCATGGCAGGTCTGTAAACTAGTTCACAGACGGGGTGTTCATCCAGCAGTGTCTGGCTCTTGTGGGTTTTTCATCTCAAAGGGAAAATGGTCTGCCTCTCCCGTACCTCCCTATTTCTCTCTCATAGACCTGGAAAACTGTGCATGGACTCGGTTCCACCCTGCCATGTCTGGACCTTGTGGGTTATCATCCCAAGGGGTCAAAGATGTGCCTCTCTTCTACCTTCTCCCCCCTCCTCCCCTCTCACCTATCTTCCCCACTGCATTCTCTGCTACTCCTCCTCCTCCTCTGCTCAAAGGGAACTGCATCTCACGCTGAATTGTATCTTGTTGTTATCTAATTAAATTTTTGGATATCATTATTAATACATTGATGCTGGTCGTATGCTCCCAACTCAAACTGTATAAATCTGTTCATTGCTAACTTGAATCTCTGTACACTGTTGTAACCTCATATATTGTATTACATTGTTGTTTTAAACCTGATGTACTTACCCACTCCCCCCCCCCACCGATGCACCTGGAAATGAGCTGTTGTAGCTCAGTGTGTCCTTCGTGGTGAACCTTTTCAAATAAATAAACAGTACACTACTGTTCAGTACATTTGTGGGCAACAACTTGTATTTGTGCTTATCTGTCTCTCAGACTCATGCAGAGGAGAAGGTCTTCCAAAACTCAGATAGTTAAATATTTTTCTCTCTCTTTTTTGGTCTCCCCTGCAGGTCACAACACTTAGCATCACCTGTTGAGAAACACACACCATGTGGGTTGCACCGCTCTGCCCTACCTGTAAGTATTGTAATGTTATGAATTATTTGTTTATTTAATCTTTTTATTGGTGGTCCAATTCTTTCTGGAACACTACAAAATTCTGTCACTAGCTGGGCACTAGGGAGCCATCTTTGAGGCAGGATGCACCCAGACCGAGCTCCAGTTGGTGGGGAGATGTTTTCAGAAAATAATTCTTATTAAGTTTAACATTTCGAAGTTTGGAGTGAATCAACTTCTGCAGCACATCATTTGGAGCAGTAAGAGTCGATTTTTGCCATGGGTCACCCTAAAGGGCAGCCGACTGGATCGTTTAAAGATCTGTAGCCATCTACCAGCAAGGCCGCAGGCATTCTTGGAAGTGCAACCACACCACCAGCAGACCCCCCATGGCAGTCAATGTTAGAATCCATGCGGGCAATGGATTCTAAAATAGAATGTACCTTGCAGAAATTAGAGCCTCACGATTCAGCACTTCAGACTCTCTCTAGTTCGGTAGCCGATTCCGACAAACAGCTTATGACTACTTCTACAGCCGTGACCAATCTCACCAGAGAAAATGGGCAACTTAGATATCTAATGGAATCCATGGAAAATGAAATCTGGTCTGGTCTGGCAATATTCGGGTTGTGGGAGTACCTGAGGGCTCTGAAAGCCCCAACTTACTACAATTTCTTATACAGTGGCTACAAGAAGTATTACTGAATTTAACTGACGTGGACTGGTCAACATGTAAAAGGGCTTACCGGGTGAATCTGCGTGTCCAACCCGAATCACCAACTCAGCCACGCACCATATTGATCAAAACAACAGGATCAGAGGTTCGGAACATGGTGATCTCCACAGCAACAGCAACCTACCAATACAGATTAATGGAGCTGAGATCAAGTTGTTCCCACACTTACCATTTCAAACAAGGGCTTGTCGCAAGAAGTTTGATGTGGTATGGCAGTGGCTTCAAGCACTAGGAATAGTGCACTCTTTTCTTCTCCCAGGCCATCTCCATGTAGTTTACAGGGGTAAAATGTGGTAATTCACAGACCCTCAAGACGCTGGTTAGTGGACCGAAAAAACAGAGGTCGAATTTGTCGCTTGCCAGGAGGTACACAGGATGCAGGAGTCAGAAGATGTTAAGGACTGAGTTAAGAGTCTGCACTTTGTGAGTGTAATTTGTTAAGAACTCGGGTGCACTTTGACTATGAATGTGGTAGATTTTCTCCAAAATATTTAGAGAAAGTCAGTTAATATGTTAGAAAACTTTTTAAAGCAGTAACACAAGTGACGGGAGCCTTTATTTATAAAATGCTTATTTTTCTTGTTAGGGAATGCAGCTTAATGTTCCGGCAGTTTCTGGTTAGCCATCACTGGAGGCTCTCACCTGCTAGGGCTCTTAGTTATCAGTCACCTGAGTCAGTCAATAATTTTTCTGTGAGAAATTCTGCACTAAATTCTGCCACAGTTAATATTTCTTAGTTTAAGATGCAGTGTTGCAATGTTCTCTTTAAACATTCTCATGTGCCTTATGATTTGTGTACACAAATGTGTTATACATAATGGGTATTTCTGAAGCATTTCATGTGCCTGCAAGGAGGGTCAGTTTGGGGCTATATTTCCTGATTATATCCCTAATTTTGTTCTTCAGGTTTAAATAACAATCCACTTGGATTGTGTAACAAGTTTTACATGTTACTTCTCCCTTATGGTACCACCTAAAGCCACTGAAGAGGCTGGCAACTCTTTGGACATTTGTTTTCCCTCTATATAGATTTTTTGACTCCCCATGCCTGGCAGATGGCTCCAGTCCCTCCATTGGAGGGACTCAGTCTCCCTGACCCAACAGCCCCTAAATCCTTCACACACACCCCATGGCAGGGCCAGGGTGAAGGGGTGCCTGCTTTACCCCCACCCCAGAGCAAAATCCAGACATCGGGGGGCCAGCCGGGGTGCTGGTGTGGACATCCTGGAGCCTGGCAGCTCCCTTTTCCTTTTTTCTCCCGTCCCCCCTTCCTACTGATGTAAGGACACTGGTGCGTGTCAGCGAGCGGGACGACCAGCCTCCCTCCCCCCGAGAGAGGAGAGCAGTCCTCTGGATGCTCGATCCTCTCTCGCCCCTGCTGACCGCCGATGGCCCAGGCTCATTCCCGAACTTGGGTCTCCTGCATGGCATGAGGTGTAGCAACCTCCAGCACCACCAGGCCGGCCTTCTGTTTGGACATTTTTAGATAATGATGCTTATCATAAATGTATGTTTGGATTCCCCCTATTCTTGTTGTAACAGAGTGCATGGTAACCTACTGTGATAGCTATCAATTTTGAGTTGTAACTTGCTTATACCTGCTCCTACACCATGTATGAGAAATATGCATATTGATTGACTGTTCATTCAGAAAATCATAAATAAAACATTTAAAAAAAATTCTGTCATTAGTTTTGGTATATTTGCACACGTACTTTGGAGTTGATATGTTTAAAGTTTTTCACCAAAAAATGAACTGAGGTTCACTCACAGTGAAAGTGAACCTGTGAAGTTGTTCGCATCACTATACATGTGATGAGTTTGATAGTAATGTGGTACATAATTTGGTGTTGATATATTTAATGTTTTTCACAAAAAAAATGTTTAAGTTACTTTTTTTTAATAAAAAGTCATTTTTTGGGCCAATATGAAAAATGAATGGTTTTGAAGTAATTGCATACTACTCTTAGAAAGGTAATTTTGTGATGAAATTCAGAACATACTGCAGCCACAGTTCTGTAAAGAATAAGACACCAGACATTCAAAGCATATATATCATGTTGGCCCTGGAAACACTCTTTCTACAAGTATATGCAGTACAAACAAGAATGCAAGTAATGCCCCATTTCAACCAATAGATTTGCACCCAAACATTAAGTGGTATTAAACAGAAGTTTCAGTAACACTGATAGTCAAACTGAGAAATGTTTCAAATCAGAATAAATGTGACAAGGTTGATAATAACATAGTAGTATTCAGTACTTTTGTTGGCAACATGTTTTATTTGTCTTTATTTCTCTCTTAGTCACGTGCTGGTTGACTCCAGTCATTGGCCTCGCAAAGGACATAAGGCCTTCATTACTCAGAAAGACATTAAAATGTTTTTCTTTCTTTCCCGTTGTCCCTACACGTTTCACCATTCACAGCGATGACTGCCAAAGGAAGTTACAAAGCCAGCCAGAAACAGAGAGGCATTACGTGACACCTTCCTACACCATCTCAGTGGCACATACCACAGCACAGCATGGCCAGCAGAACTAATGTAAGGGTAAGTATCATTATGATTTTCTTTCTTATTTTTTGTTCTCCTTTTTTACAGGTACACAGTGTGCTACAGTGGCCAAAGGGAGGTGTTGGCCTGGACCTACCCCTGCAGCATATGGTATGACCTACACTCCCTCACGTGGACTATTGTGATGTCATGACTTAGCACCTTACGTATGATTTTATGCTTAGTTAGGAATGTTATGTATAGTTAGGGATTAGTGTAGAATATACTAGATATGTTTCCATATATATATATATATATATTCCTGCTTATGCTTAGTTATTTGCTTATCTAGATATAATTCTGCTACGACATGTATACCTTTCCAGACAGAGTGATCACTGAGTGGGAAAGTACTGTGAATGTAGAAATGAACTATGTTTACACAGTTGTAGTCTACAGCGCCATCTGCTGCTATAAGAATATAACCATAATGCTATATAGTGCCTGTGATATATTTGTAATCCAAGAGCACCCTCTTCAGCTATAATGCACACTGCTGAAATCAGCAAATAATAATAATAATAAGTCAGTGAATTTGTGACTAAGCCATTGTCCTAGTTGCAACATTTAAGGACACACCAAGCCTAGACCATTTTAGATGTTGCAGCCGAAAGGGCAACTTAGATAACAGCTATACTGCCCAACAAATTAGCCAATCAGGATAATGTAGAATACGCAGATAGTGCATACATGAACCCATTGCCATAGCAATGGGACTTGATCTTATTTATTTATTTTATTTCTTGAGTTCTAGGAATTACAACTCAGCTCACTGAGTTTTTCTATGACATCATCCCTATGGTGAGGGTTCCAAACTCCCAGTTGAAAATAAGCGGACCTTTCTGCATGCATATATCATGTACTTGGGAATAAACCTTTACTCTGTAAGTACCTACTTCCTGTGTTGTGCTTTGCCATCAGGTGTAGAACCTGCTGAATCTTACAATGGTGACTGTGAGCAGAAAAAATTACTCACCATAGTAATCTTGTTTCTTCCTAGGGAATCTTACTGTATTCTGACTTATGCAGTATGGTCTCACCATAGGACTGCCCCGGAGCCAAAATGGTTAATAGAACCTATGCAAATCATGGAATGCTAGGCTTGAGCTCGGTTATCAAACCACCACTGTCCCTGGTAAACAGTTCTAAACCATCAGATTCTTACAAAGCATGCACTAACACTTATCTAACTAAACACTACTACAACTATTAATAACTATTGTAATAGAAGAAACTCCTCCCTACCCCTTTAAAGGTTTAAACTGGCACCACTTGTTTGGCACAAAAATGGAATTTTTTTGAAAATGTTTTTTTTTTTTCGAAAATTGGTCATTTTTGTTCAAAAATTTGTCATTTTTGTTTCAAAATTATGCACTTTTTGTGAAAATGGGGCATTTTTGTTTGAAAATTTGGCATTGTTTGAAAATTGGGCATTTTTGTGAAAACAGGGCATTTTGTTCGAAAATGGGGCATTTTTTGTGAAAATGGGGCATTATTTGGAAAATGGGGCTTTTTTTGTGAAAACTGGTCATTTGTGTTTGAAAATGTGGCATTTTTTTGAAAATGGGGCATTTTTGTGAAAATGGGGCATTTTCTGAAAATGAAGTACTGTTTGTGGAAATGGAAAAGTCCCGTTTTCCGAAGCAAGGGAGCATTTTCGAACATTATTGTATTGTTTTTGGAAAAAAATGTGCTTTTTCAACCATTTTCTTCTATTTTTGCATGTTATGAAGTACTGTTTGTGGAAATTAAAGCATCCAATTTTCATTAGTGAGGGATCATTTTCAAACATGTTTGTGTTGTTTTTGCAACAAAAGGTGCTTTTTTGACCATTTTCTTCAATTTTCACGTTTTCCAAAGATGTGGTATTGCTTACGAAAATTGTCCGGTCTGCTTACGAAATAATTCTGTTTATTTTGAAAATGTCTCTGCTTCCACAGTGACAGATACTAATACATAGAAAAGCAGAAATCAATGTCAGTGTTGCAGAGGTGTGGTGGGTAGCACACAGAGCTGCAGTTTAAAACATCCTGGGTTTGAATCTAACGAGTTACACTTTTTTTTCTAATTTAAACACCAGCAGAATTCCTGTTTTTTAGCTCATTTCTTCCAGTTTTTTTTTTTTATTGATGCGACTGTTACTGATATTTTTTAATGACAAATGATGTTTATGTAATAGAAAGAAGGTACAGAATTGTACTATCTTGGTGGACAGATGAGATTGGACCCTGTGCTCCCACTATGACGTATGGATATTGTTCTACTATCTGGATGTATGCATGAGAGTGCAGGGTTCTGTTGTACTATCTGGATGGAGGGATGGGAGCTTATTTGAAAAAGAAGGGAAATTCTTTGCACAAACATTCGTTAATGCATCAGTTAGGGTGAATACCACATTGTACAATCTCGATGTAGGGATGGAAGTGCAGGGTCCAAAGGACCCTACGCTCCCACCGTGACATATGGACAGTGTTGTACTATCTTGATGGAGGATTTGGACCCCGCGCTCCTACCATGACATATGGATACTGTTGTACTATCTCGATGGAGGGATGGAAGCGCAGGGTCCAAAGGACCCTGCACTCTCACCGTGACATATGGATACCATTGTACTATGTTGTACTATCTGGACAGAGGGATGGGAGTGCAGGGTCAAAAAGACCCAGAGCTCCCACAGTAAAATGAGAATGAAATTATACTATCTGAAAAAGAAGGGAAATTCTTTGCAAAAAACTTTGTTAATGCATCAGTTAGAGTGAAATACCACAGTGACAAAAGCAGGGAAATGAGGTATTAGTGTTTCCAACCCTAATGCTCCACCCCCAGGGTTCCCACCCTACCACCCCACCCCCATCCCCCACCCTCCACACACCAACAGGCATCAGGGAGTGCCTTTGGGTTATCAGGCCTAACTCTCACCCCATTGTCCTATACTGTAGCGTATAAACTTGTTTACATGTGGAATAGGGTGAGTGTTGGGCCTGATGTCCCATATGAGGGACTTTGCCTGCTGCTTCTGAGGGCAGGAGCGGGATGATCCTGGCTGCTGCTGCTGCTGCCTTCTCCTCTTCCTCCTGCTGCACACATGCTGCTCGTGGTCGTGTAACAGTTGGGGGGGCAATGATAGTGGTGGTGGTGGTGCCATCACCTCCTGGGGCTGGGGGTCCTGCGCTGTGGGGGCCTGGGTGATGCTGCTACTGGCAAACAATGTCCTTCTCAAATGAAAACCCTGACCTTTAGCCCTGGCTGCATGCACCCCCGGCCCTCTCTCGCTCTCTCTCTCTTGCTCTCTTCCTCTCTATTCCTCTCCCTCTCTCACTCATCTTCTTCAATAACAAAAGAAAACTAAAAGATGCGAAAAAAGGAACATAAAAAGAAGGAAAAAATACAACGAAGTGTTTAAATGAGCATTGCTGAAATCAGTAAACTCACTAAAAGTAAATGAACAATATAGGAATAATGAATGTGAGAAAAATGAAATCAAAAGAAAGCTAGAGTCTTTTGTTTCTGCTCTGTAAAACACTCTCTGGTGATTGTAAAGCACTCTGGACCAGTCGTGCATCAATTTTAATGCTAGGATACTTATAGGACATTGATATCAACGTCAACAACTGCAGTCTGGTAAAAAAACAAATTCAGAGCATATCAGAGCCAGTACATGCCATTCTGACCTACATATTGTTTACTGAATATAGCACATTTTCCTAATTTCATTTTATACAGCAACCTGCTTTCAGTTGGGGGGCTCTGCCTCCCCCCCACACCCCCGGTAAAAAACAAAATAAACAGCTAGGTATGAGCATATCAGAGCCACAGTAATCACAGTTACACTCATTATGTCCTTTCCTTGGTTGATTTTAAAGCAGGTTGCTGCATAAAATGAAATTAGGAAAATGTGCTGTATTCAGTAAACAATATGAAGGACAGAATGACATGTATTGGCGCTGATATGTTCTGAATTTGTTTTTTACCAGGGGGTGTGGGGGCGGAGCCCCCCAAATGAAATCATGTTAATGTATTCAATGAAATGAGGAAAATGTGCTCAATGAAATGTGCTATATTCAGTAAACAATATGTACTGTTTTTGGTTGAAAATTTTTTTTTTGTCTTTTGATGTTTTGTTAGTTTTTCCAGTTTCGGCGATTGTGAATCACTCTGGATAGGTTGTGTGACAATAGCGCAGTACACGACGTCAGCACCATAAAGTCTCCAAAAATAAGTGCATGACCGGTCCAAAGTCATTCACAATCACCCAGCCTCCTTCCACTCCTTTTTTTTTATACTTTATTTTTTATTCATTGGAAATCTGTTAATGCAACAACACATGAAACAATGGCTGTTAACAAACAAGTAGAATAGGCCATGAATTCTAGGATGTACTGTTACCTCCTCCTTCCACTCCCGATCACACTGCAAAAGTGAAACTACCACAGGCACAGCGTACCACGTGACCTCTAGAGATTTTATCATGTGATGAAGATCTTTCCAGGCAGGAAATTGACAAGTTTGTGCCGACTTCACTGGTGGCATTTAAAGGCAAATTTACAGTGAAGTTACTAGAAAACATTAAACAAACATATTACTATATAATATTTGTTATCCTTTGACTGCAGTAAATCCCACAAGGATGCAATCTGCCTAAGGGTGTAATTAAGAAGCTTAAACAATTAAAAGAATAATTAATTAGATAAAAGCGTTTTATAGGGCTGGCGTGCATTCAGAAAGCTTTGGTGTCTCAAGCTGTAGCTCTGTCCCCAAAACAGCATTATGATGATCACCCTAAATTAGGGTCACGGCTACAGCATGTTTAATGCAAAGTGTTGTAAAATCTATGCAAGGGGGCTGTTTAGAGTAACTCTACACAGCTTAACAGGCCCCTTTTCATTTTTTGGGATAGTAAACATGATACATAGATACATAGAAATTGTCAGCAGATAAGGACTGCTAGGCCCAGCTAGTTTGCCAGTAAGCCCTATACTTGTATGCAGTCACTAACACTAACTGATCAATGGCTTTTCATCACTCCCTTCCCACCCAATATTCCCTTGTGCCTGTCCCAGGCATGTTTAAACCCCTCCACTGTGCTTACCCCCACCACCTCTTGTGGCAGACTGTTCCAAGCATCCACCACCCTCTCTGTGTAGAAAAACGTCCTCACATTACCTCTTAAAGAGCTAGTGTACTGCTTTAGATTAATAGTAATTTTCAGATGCAGTCAGCTATCACTTCCTATATCTCAAGTATTTTTTCTTTTTTGTTTGTTAATTAGAAGATTTTCCACTTGGTAGTACTGTGGTGATGTGTGGAGCAGCACTCTGTCTGGAGGAAAAAAAAGTCAGTTCTGTTCCTCCCACTAGTTTTGTGATGCAAGCCATGCACCATCTTTGTCGCCCTTCTCTGGATAGCCTCCACCTTGTCTATGTCCTTACGCATCTGTGGTCTCCAGTACTGCGTGCAGTGCTCCAGGTGAGGCTTTACCAGCATTTTATACAATACCACCCCCCAAAATGAAAAGTGGCCTAAGCTGAGTCAAGTGAGAGGAGACAAACATTCCCAGAACATTCTTCAATTGTAAAGAGATTGCTAGTTTTTATTATTTCTTATTAATGTTTCTCTATAAGTGGAAAAGGGAAACTAATTGGTTAGATGTTTCTTTTCTTGTCTCATTTTCTTCTCAACATAACCAAAACTAGCCAAACAATTAGATAAAAGATTCATAAAGTATTTCTTTAAATAAAGTCAAATGTTGTCTACAGTATGTACCTGATTGGATGTATATATGCTATTGAATGAATATATATGATAGGTAAAATTTTTAAGTGTACATGATCTATATAAAATATGCTAATGGATGTTATTGTTATTTCTTTAATAAAACATTTTATTGACAAAAAATGTTTAATCGAGTGACATAAACAGCTCCCCCTACTGGTCCTACTACACTTTGCAATGAACACGCTGTAGCTCAGTCTCTCATTTAGCATCATCAAAATGCGATTTTGAGGGGCACAGCCACAGCTGCTCCTCCCTACTTAAACAGAGCATAACCAACAAAACAGGGTAGGCTGGGTCTACTGTGCGGCACTAGGCATTACTTGAAATGACCCCAGGTAAATCACGGATGATATTTAGGTAGACTGCCAAACAGTGGAGGAAAAAAAAAGAAATTGACATTTTGAGATGCTATATTCCTCAGCAGGAAAATGGCAATATGCACTTACACACAGGTTTTCTCCGATGAAGGTTACAGAGGTAGAGGAAGCTCCTTGTCAGACTGTGGCAAAATGCATTCTGTACAACTCATCAGTACAGTGGTACGGCTACTGCTTGTGATGCCGGTAACCCCGTTTGGGAACGAGTCCAGGATACTGGGGGCAACCAGGGGAAGAGGATCAAGCATCCCTAGAGACATTCTCCTCCTCCTCCTCCTCTGCTGTAATATCATCACCTAGGTAACCACTGGTGACATTACAACTAGAGTGGCTTTGGGTGGGAAGATGCTGGCTGCCGCTGTGCCTAGCCCCACCCTTGTCTGGGAGTGTGCACTTAGCATCCTCGCCATCAGCATCCTGAGGGTGGAAAGGACTACCGGAAAAACCCTGAATGTATATAGAATGACATTGTGCGCTTCTGGGCTCTGCCCTCCAGACTAGCTGCTCACCACCCACAGTAGAGGACCAGGGTGGAACTGAGAGAGACCCCCCAGGAATGACCACTGGGAAGAAGTTGTCCAGTGGCAATGGAAGCTGAGGTAAGAGCTAGAGATGGGGTGTAAGAGGGCCGGGCAGCCAGGGCCAAAAGTGGCAAGCACTGGTGATTGAGGGGGCATAAACAGTAAAATGTAAAAGAAGAAATGCATTCTGTACTTTGCATTGCTGTGTTGTCCATTAACATGTACCTGTGCCTTTTAAGTGGGATTCCAGCTGACAGCAAAATAAAAAACCTCTGGTCAGAG
This sequence comes from Neoceratodus forsteri, assembly GCA_016271365.2. NCBI lineage: Eukaryota > Metazoa > Chordata > Ceratodontiformes > Ceratodontidae > Neoceratodus > Neoceratodus forsteri. The sequence goes on along the minus strand of CM028131.1, from coordinate 1,632,888,809 downwards.
CCAATACAGCTGCTCAGAGAAACAGGAAGCAATGGTAGTGCAGTGAGAGCGAGCTAAAGAATTATTAGAGTGCTCGCCGCACCACAGTCTGCCGTTTGCAAGATGGCGGTGCCAACATAGGTGCGCATGCGCAAGTTGGAGCCGCCCTGCTGCACATAGCGGCTGTCACTTCCGCAGTTGCAGAAGAAAAAGTAGACCGCCACCAAGGGGGTGCATTTATGCAGCCCGCAGAGGGGAAGGGCCACATAAACAGCACCAGTGGAATTTTACCATAGTACTGTGGAAGCACACCAGACAGCAGTCCAGTCACATGCTTCCACAGTGCTCTCCTAAACCTCTTTGATGACATAATGTCTACGGAGCTCTGCCCACCCAGATGTAAAAATCACAGGTTCAGCACAGATGCTATGACCTACAGTACAGTAGGTGGTAAGAGGCTGTGAAAAGTGGAAGGCCAAGGATGTTAGGGGAAACGGGATAAATCCTCCTCCATTGAGTGAGCTCACCCCACCCTCAGTGTTTTCTCAACCAAATTTCTAATCTCTGGAATCCCCCCCTTAACAACTGACAGCAGCTACAAGTGCCTAGTTCCTGATCCCCTTCCCCCGAAGGCCTGGCCCTTTCTTTTCATTGGTAAAATTTAGCCACTGTGCTTTAACTCCGTAGGTCATGAACCCATCCCACCCCTATCAATGCTGCTCAGGCCTTCAGTTTTTGCAGGGTGTCAGTTTTCTACTAATGTCCTGCAAGCCACAAAGGGAGGGATTAGTAAGCAACACGGCTTACTGCATATGCTGTAATTTAAAGGCACAGTCCTCCCTAGTGTAACCACCCAGTCCCCTGTGGTTACTAGAATCCCATCAGTACTAGTATTACACAGGTAGGAAAAGGCAGCTGGTGGGGAGCTCATTAGAGGTTTCCTACATAATGACATAATTGTTTACTCAGCTAGCCTGAGAGAGGAATGATTATGTCATTTAGAACTCTCACAGCAGCATAACCATTTTTGAATCAGCTGCTCAGGGGAAGCTTAGAATGTTTAGCAGTTAGTCTGAGTTAGTTTGTTAGAGTGACAGGAGGTCTGCCAGTGGGGCACTGAAAAGGGAGCCCTGGTCATTTCTCACCCTAGTTTAGTAAAATCCTTGGTTTGCCTTTGAAGCGGTGGAGACTGTTTGCCTGCAGGACTCTTAGTTTCACTCCAGGGGGAGTGAGAGGGACTGCAATGTCTTGTGGATCCAAGGAGCAATCCCTCGAATATCCTGAAGTTTGCAATTGCCTTAAAGAATGTCAGTGAGTGGAATCTGACAAGCTACCAGAGGAAAAGGTGCCTTTCTTTTGCTCTTTCCATTACTGGGAGGAAGGAGCAACTAATCTGTGAGTACGTATTTTGTAACTGTTCTCTTAGGGAGTTGGCTGAGGTGTGTGTGCCCCAGATAAGGCTAGATCACACCCCTTCACCACAAATGTTCTGAATTTAAAGTTGAAGTTTGGAGTCTTTAGCAATTCAGTGGGGATTGAAGGCTTCTTTTGGTGTAATCCTGAAGGAATGGCAGAGACTGTCTTGGGGCAAAGGGTGGGAGGAATGCCATCTGGAGTTTCAGGCAGGGCTAACTGATTCATGGATGGGCACCAGTGTTCTCGGGGCAATGGCCATGCACCAGAAGGATTTTTAAGTGTGTGGCACATTCCGAAGATATACACTTTGGAAAGGGAAATGTGTTCTGGAAATGGATAAAGTGTGTGGCACATCCCACAAGAATACACGTATAGGGAAAGAAGATGTTTCTGTGGAAAACAGTACTGCCTAGCAATGTGTTTCTGTAAAAGAGAGTACACCTGTGTTGCAATGACAGACCATTGGAGGTCCACCCTTGCTTTAAGTAACATCTGTGAATAAAGCCATACTGCACAATCCCAGTTACTGCTTTGGACATTCAGCTTATTGCTTCCGTGTGAACGTTATTGGGGCCCCTTAGCAGTTAGGTCTAGCATACGCCTAGCATCCTCTCCCCTGGACCTGGTGGTAAATACAAAGGTTCATTTTTAGCATTGTACCCCCAACCCCCGTCCTCTAGATAATGAGCCTGGTATACACTCTAACACTAGGGGTGGTACCATTTGTGTAATTCTGCCAAGAGCAAATCGCATGCCATGATTTGGGCACTGGTTCTTTTAGGGGAGGTGCCAGCTGAAAAAAAGTGGCAAGGGAGTTACACTAGTAATCCATCAACACGATTGCAAACACTGATAGGGCCTTGGCCCTACAACTTTTAAAAGTGGTAGGGTCATAAACCTATTATCCCCCCAGTTCTGGCTCCTATGGTACCCAGCCATGCAAGCGAGGATTCAGCACAGCTCCCTTACACAACATTCCTTGCCCCCCAATATGTGAATTCCATTCTGTCTAACATCTTCATGCTCACAGGGTCTTTGCCCCTTACACTTCATCTGCTTCAGATGATTATTCGCTAGCTGTGGCAATAATCCTTTGCTTGTGATATCACTAGAAAACAGACACTACTCAGTGGGGACAGAGAAAACAAAACTCTAAGATCGCTTCTGCTGGTGCATCAAGTTTATTGTGGGTAACAGCACATCAAGTGAACAGGCAAAACTGGGGAGGTGTGCAGTAATGTCTTGACATTTCATGCCCATGCGGTTTGTCCAAAAAGTCCCTGGATAAAAACACAGGCACGCAAAACCTTGAGACATTGCAGCACACCTCCCCAATTTTGCCTGGTCACTTTATGTGCTGTTACCCACAATAAACCTGAGGCACCAGCAGAAGCGATCTTAGAGTCTTGTTTTCTCTGCCACTGATGAGTCGTGGCAGTTTTCTTGTCGCTGTCATTGCCTTTTTTACTGGTAGCACTACCTTCTACCAAGTGGCAGCCCTGTTAGTTCCAATATTACAAGCAGAGGATTATGACCCCAGTTGAGGAATAATCCAGTGAGACCACAATAATTTCAGCAATGTCTTGTGATGTCACAAGCAGGGGATCATGACCTCAGTTAGGAAGTATGCCTGAGGAGCAAACAAGTTAGAAAGACCCGGTTTGACTCTCCTTAGTGGTAAAGAATAAAACATCTTTACATGTTGGGGTAATATTGTGCAAGTGAGTTCGACTGTGCTGCAACAGTGATTTTTGTGCTGATGACAGAGCAGCACTTTATAGGAAGTCGGGGAGTTACACTGCACTTCTGCCTCAGACCATGGAGTACCATAGTTGAACTTACCAGAACCCAGTGACAGTCACCAAATATTGTCAGGGGTGGTAATAAATGGAAGTTACGCACTTACCGCAAATGTTGATCTTCCAGAATATAATCATAATTGATTATGACTTATGGGTCTGGGCCAGAGGCACTAGGACCCCACGGGAGCAAAGCTTTTGGCTAGGGGACTGGCAACTGCTAGTTGGCACGTCACATGAACACCCCCCACATGATGTCCCCCCATTGTAGACATGCCTGTATTTGTTACCCAGGCCCCTTGCACACACCCCTATGGTACTTCAGAAACTGCAGAATAAAAGCAAAAAATATAGCAGTACTGTACCGAGTTTTATGCATTTATTATACAATGGCAAGAACATTTCCTGGTCTCTGATTGGTCAGTCTTGGGCTGGCCCCGTGCTGTTATCCCAGTACAACATCACTGGTCTAGTCTCAGCCTCACTGTGAACCTGCAGATGAGCTATATGATGAGCTAGATGACCTCTTTTTTTGCATCTCCTCTTAAGAAACAAAAATATTTTTCCACACTAAAAAACATTCTTTAAAATTATTTTTATTTTATATATAACAACGAGCCATTGTATAATAGGAATAATGCCCTCCAGGGTGTGTGTCATTTGGGATAATGTCACACCTCAGTTGTTGGACGCACTCGGCCTGCGGCCTCGTGCCCAACCACCTGAGGCATGACATTATCCCAGCACAACACACACCCTGTTGGGCATTATTGCTTAAGTATTACACTTAATTGAAACAGATCACAACATGTATATTAAAACACCAGTAGGGGTAGAGCTCAGACAATAGGAATAGCCAAAATCAATGGTCAGAGCCCAGAATGATGCACCTCCCTAATCAACTTGCAAGTTTTGGCTTATTTGACATATGTGTTCCTATACTCATGGGCCTGGGGGAAGGAAGGCCCACGCAAGCTGGTTTTAATAAAAACTCTGAACTCCTTAGCATCTAGCAGCCAAGACTTGGGAGTTAGAGATGAAACACCTCCATGACTAATGTAGGCTGACAGACACTGTCAGACAACAACTGTTAGCATGACTTGCGTAAATGGGTCACTGTTTACTAAGTAAATAGAAATAAGGAACTCCAAACCTTGTTGTTTTTCCATGAAACCACAGGGTATGAAGACGATGAAATGTTTGTAAAGACTCTTTCTCCTCCCCTATTTTATGACGTGACAGGAGTGCTCTAGGAACAGGGAGTAGAGTTGCTGCCTTTTTAAATAAATACTTTGTTCACATCTTGCTTTTGCCAACAGGATGTTTATCCCAGTTTTCCGCATGGCACTACTGTTGACTGAATTACAAAAGAAAGTGAACAATATATTTGTTGGGCATATTTCCCTCAGACATTTATTTATTGAATTTTGTTGACCCGGTAAGTACCTTTTTCAGGGGCGACTTGGGGGAGGGGGGATACAGATGGTAAGCAACTGAAATTGAACCAGATTAAGCTGTTGGTGGTATTCTTAGTGAATGGGAGAAATTTGGCCAGGACAATGGGGAAATTCCCCTACTCTTTTTCAATAAGTGCCATGGGATCTTTAGCATCCACCTCAACTACCACCAATCCAGGCAGATGGGACCTCAGTTTAGCGTCTCATCTGAAAGACGGCACCTCAGAAGTGCAGCACCCCCCTCATGCTCACTGCAGTGTCAGTATTGGGATATTAACCAAGTGCCAGATGTGGGAACTGAACCCACAGCCCTCTGATCTCCCAGCCTCAGAGGCGAGTGTGCTACCTACTGAGCTACTGACACTGCTAATATGCACTCTAACACCCCCAAGGCCTCCAAACAGGCTGTCTGCTGGCCTGATGGTAAGCAGTATGGTGCAGCTTACCGTGCCAGTGGCCTAAGTCCAAATGCTCATTCCATGTTGTCACACATCAAGCTGAGATAGAAACAAAAGAATTAGGTGCCATGTCAGCGTGTGGGCTGAAACAAAACAAAAGGTAAAATTAAATGCATGCTGAAAATAGTTCGAATCAACGTTTTGACCATAGCTCTTATTCAGGAATTATCTAAAAGAGAAAAAAGCAAAGTTAGCAGAGAGGTATGAGGAAAAAAGGGATATAGATGTAAGGAAAGAAAATAAGGAAAGGCGCTAGAAGAAAAAGTAATAATAGGCAAGGTTACCAACTGTTAACTTAAATGTTTCTTTAAACTGGCTTTGTTTTATGAGTCTTTAGATAATTTTTATGTTGGAATGAAACAGGGTGTAAATGTTTATGTACAGCTACTGTTTATTCATTTGAATGTTGTGTGAATGTTTGGGTTACTCTTGTGATTCCAAGGGTAATTAGTTTGGGATTTGGGCGGGTTTTGCTTTTGGGGATGGGTTGTTTAATTTTATTTCTATTCTATTTTACTGCTGAGGTGTTTCCCCCTTTATGTGCTTAGCCAGGCCTCATTTAGTCTATTCCATGGAACAGCTACGGTAGTGTCGCCCCTTCAGGGGTTCCCTTGTACCTTGCCTGAGGCTGTGCTCAGTCATTACAGTGGGCTGGGGATCCTCCGGGGACACTGCTAACAGTGTAAATCTGCTCCAGGGGTGGACTCTGGAGGTAAGATCAGGAGCATGGCATTCAGGAGGCACCCGGGGAGTAGATGGCATTTGGAAAGTAGTTCTCCCTGCCTAATCCCTGTTCCCCAGGCTCCTGAGCTTTCCACTCAATGGTAGCTAAGGGACCAGCTGACTCAGCTCCTCCCTTTAGGACAGTTTTTTGTAATGCCAGGTCTTGCAGGAATAAAATGGCTGTAATGGAAGCTTTCACTGTGGAGTCCTCTGCAGACCTGATATGTATCACGGAGACCTGGCTGGGGGATGACTTAAGTCCTTTGTTCGAGTCATCCATTCCACCAGGTTTTTCCATGGTGCATTGCCCTAGGCAGGAGTATGGGGGGGGTAGCCATCTGCTTTAGATCCACTCTGGGATTGACACCATACCCCTTGGGATAGATCAGATCATTTGAATGTGGGGCTACAAAAGATGGGCCGGGTACAAGCTTCAGGATTGTGTTTGTATACAATCCTCCCAGTTGTGGGCATGAATTCCTGCAGGAACTGGAGACTTTCATGGCTGATCTGGTGTTGGAGTCACCCAAACTTTTGGCTTTGGGTGATTTCATGCCTGGGTTAATGAAGAAACATCTGCTTTTGGTATGCAGTTCCTTCAGGTGATGACATCCTTGGGCTTCATGCAGACAGTTGCCACCAGTACCCACCAGCACGAATGTGCCTTGGATCTGGTCTTTTCAACAGGTCTTGACAATTGTAATGTCAAGGTTCATCTAGTCATTTGGTCAGATCATCATGTCATTCAGTTCCTCTGTGGAGTTCCATGTTTAATCTCCCCTGTGTAGATTATTAAGTACCACTCTTTTAAAAATCTGGAGCCTCAGAGCATCCTGGCAGTACTGGACATCTCAAGCATGCAGATGGCTTGTGTGATGGGAGTTGTGGCAGTTGTGGAGGGTTATAACATAGCCCTCTCTTCTGCCCTTAACTCCCTAGTGCCATTCCATGTATGCCCTTTAACCTCACGCCTCTGGTTGCCCTGCTATGATGTGGACCTGAGGAGGATGAAAACTAAAGGGCAGAGGCTGGAGCGTTGTTATCGGAGATCCTGCTTAAAAGACAAATTGGCACTGAGGACTCACTGCAGTGAGTATCAGCGGGCAATCACCCTGAAAAAGTCAGCATTCCTGTCACGGGTGATTGCTGCTGGAAAGAATTGGCCGGCTCAGATCTTCAACATTGTGGACAGACTAATAAACTCAGCCTGTCTGCAGTCCTGTAGAGCCTTTTCTTGTCAAAAGTGTGAGGAGTTTAATCAGTTCTTCTTAGACAAAGTGTCCACCATCCAGGCTGGGATTTCCCCTGAGTAGCCTGTTATTGGCTGACAGTTTCCATTCTTCATGGGATGTAGGCACTCCATTCTCCTAGATTAAGTCTGAACCAGTTTAAGTGGGAGATGTCTCCCGGGTGGTTTTTGGTTTTGCGATTCCCCTTCTGAGCACTGGACCCTAGGCCAACCAGACTTCTTTTAGAGTGCTGGGATTCACCCTGTCCAGTTGTGGTGGAGATCGTCAGGTGTTCCCTTCAGTAGAATGTCTTTACATCTCCCCTTAGAAAGCTAGTGGTGAGGCCTCTCTTTAAGAAGGCTTCCCTAGACCCCGATGTTCTCTCCAATTAAACACCTGTCTTGAACCTTCCTTTTCTTGCAAAGTTGATCAAGAAGCTGGTGGCGTTGCAACTAGAACATCACCTGAAGAGATACAAAATCTATGACCCCTTCCAATCTGGTTTCTGGTCTCGCCATAGTACGGAAGAAAAAATTACTTACCATAGTAATCTTGTTTCTTCCCAGTGATACTCAGGTATTCATAACTTTCTGCAGTAAGGCTTCTAGGTAGGACTTCCCAGAGACAATAGAACACATGCAAATGATGGAACTCTTTGCACGTGACAACTTTTCAACAGTTGCCCTATACTACCTGCCAGTGTTCTAAACTCCTCAGATTTCACTCTCCACCTGAAAAGTCTGGTCACTTGGAGTGTCGCTCTTCTACTTTCCGTTCTGACATGAAGAAACTTATAAAAATACTATAAGTATCTCTTTTATTGATTTGCTGCCTCATACTCATTGTTTACTGTTAAAACTTACTTTAGCGTTAGTTTTTAGTTTTTTTACTGGTTCCTCTCGGTTAGATATAACTGAGAGTGAACTGGGTTAGTTTTTAGTTAGTCGGGTTTTCTAACTAAAAAAACCCATTAGTTTCTTAGTTTTTATTTTAAACTTTATTTTTGTAACCGCTTTTATCAGTTACTAAACCGCTAATCCTGGTTCACACTTTGTCCTTCGGTTTGGTTCCTCCGGTTCTTATCGGTTCCGGAACCGACTGCAACTGCTAAGTTTTATTTAAAACAATTCACCTGATAGCGGTTTACTTTTTTATTGGTAAAGTGTCAGAAAAACTGAGGAAAAAGACCAGTGAACCCGGTTTGAAAAATTGTTCACAATGTGGGGAAGTTTTTGCCAAGGCAGATAAACACAGTTTGTGTGTGGCCTGCCTTGGATATGAGCATCTGAAAGAGGAATATGATATTTGTAAAACATTCCCTGAGAAAACTGTAGAAAAATGCCTGGAATGGCTGAAAAATAAACTTCCTCCACCCAGGGGTCCCTCTGTCTCTGACCAGCCAATATCCCTTGTTAATGTGGGTGAAACCACTTCTACTGTTGCCTCTACCCCTGAGACGGGTGACAAAGGCATCAAGAGGGCTACTGAACCGGCTGACTCCCCAGTTCTCTCAAAAAAAATCAAGAAAATTAAAACACACAGAACCCCCAACTCCTAAAAAGGGGACTTCTGTGCCTGCCTCCACTATGCCTTCTCCTCTAGAAATTGCCCAGGCTTTCAGGGTAATTCTGGCATTACAAGGCTTAGTGCCTACTGAGCAGCAGCCACCTGCCCCAACCCCTGCGGGACAGCCTGGCAGCACAGGCAACTCTTCCTCCACTGAAGAGGAAGAATACAGTGAATGTGAAGAGGAGGAAGGGGAACCCATTGAACCTGAGGTATCCCCTGAGCAGGAATTTGTCTCTCCTCCCAGAACATCTGAAGATTACTCCTCACATTTCACTTTTGTGAGAAAAATGGCTGATGCACTGGACATCACCACAAGGGAGGAGATTGGGATGAAGAGGAGGTGGAGTATTTAGAAATGATGGGGCTAACCCCCCTCCAGAGCTCTCCTCCTTCCTGTAAATACATTTTTCAAAAAATATGCCCTTAAACTGCTTCAAACCCTTAATTCCATCCCCCTCTTGACAAGAGGATAGACAAAAAATATCAGATGGAGAGGGATGGGGCAGAGTTCCTCTTTTCCTATCCAGACCATCAAGGGGTTATTCAGCAAGCTGCCTGTGATAAGACTAGGGTCCCTCTGGCATCTCACCCACAAGAAAAGGACTCTAGGAAAATAGACAGTATGGCAAAGAAGGGATATTTGTCAGCTTCTTTAGCCATATGACAGACATATTTTCAGGCCTATGCTGCCCAGTACCAGAAGTCCTTGTGGCAGTCGGTTTTGGCCATGGCTCAGAAAGCCCCCTCACCCCTGTCTGATGACCTAGCAGAAACTGCTAGGTTTGGGCCAGAGGCGGATAAATACCAATTCCAAATGGCTGCTGATACAAATGACAGTGCAGCCAGATGGATGGCAAACACGGTAGCCCAGAAGAGATTTGCCTGGCTATGGGCCACAAATCTCACTCAAGATACCCAGTCAAAGGCTCTTGATTTCCCTCTAGAAGGTAAAGCTCTATTCAGGGAATCAACTGTGGCCTATATGGAAAAGGTGGATGAGTACAAGGCCACATATAGAAGCAACTCTAATAAAGAGACGGTGTCACCATCCACCAAGCCTTATGGAAGGGGAGGCTGGGGCAGGTCCTTCCACACCAGGCCCTTTTTCCAACCAGTGGCCACACCCCAGTACCAGCAGTACCCACATGCCACAGATAGAGTGAAGAATCTAGGGATCATTGAGGACTCCAAGCGTCCCTGGAGTTCCAGGTGTCGGCTATTATCCTCAATGGCTTTTACTATCAAGTTATATCTTGAATCAACTGATCTGGCAACACTAGTGCACACTTGAGTCTTGTCTAGGTTGGATTACTGTAATGCTCTCTACCTTGAGCCATCCGCAAGGCTGATGCATTGCCTGCGGCTAATTCAGAATGTGGCAGCTCGACTGGTTGCTGGGACATCCCAATCCGAGCATATCACTTCAGTTCTCTGTGCTCTTCACTGGCTTCCAGTCAGGTGGTGCATTAACTTCAAGGTTTGCTTGTTGGCATACAAGGCCCTGTACAATTTGGGTCCTGGCTACCTGCAAGACCTCCTGTTGCCATACACTCCTGGTCATGCCCTCTGGGCACTGGAAACAGACCTCATGTTTGTACCCAGATCTTGGTTAAAATACTCAGGTGACAGGATGTTCAGTGTAGCAGCCCTGATTCGTTGGAACGCACTTCTCCAGGAAGTGAGAGGTGCTCCTTCACTGGCTGTTTTTTAAAGATTCTTAAAAACCTACTTTTTTAATTTATGTTTTGGCCTGTTTTCTTGATTTTAGATGATTCACAGTCTGTTACTTAAGTATTGTTTTATTTATTTAGTTATCTACTATAAGGCACTAAGAGTCTCAGGAATTTGGTGCCATAGAAATAAAATTGCCATTCCCATTTCCAAGATAAGAACAGAGGTGGGAAAACAAAAAGGCGATGATGGGGATGGAGAGGAAGAGTCGGAGTGAATGAGCTGAGGAGTCCTCATTTGGAGACTAATTGGCAGGGCATAGCAAGAAGGCTGAAAGATGAAAAAGATGGGGGAAGGAGTCAGGGACATCTGGAGAAACTGGAAATGGATATGCATACATAACTGGAATGCCTAAGTGAGAATACGCACACTGGAAGTGTGTGCAGGCATACCCACACAGGCAAACGCACCATGGATGCATGAAAGCAAAGATATGACTGGGGAAAGGAGGTAAAAAAACAGGCTACAGTTGTAAAACATAAGGTGGCCAAAAGATATCAGTAGAAAATAAGTCTTATTTAAACTAGAGGGCTGCTGGGAGCCTAAACGGATGATAAGCTTGTTTGCTGTGTTTTTTCTTTGGTCAGCACCCCAAAAAACCTTGCTGAAGGACACAAACAGAAAGATCATTGAGGTTATGGCCCCTGGAGATAAAATGAGATACAATGGATTTATCAGTGTCTCCATTCCTGACTGCCTTGTAATGTTCCCTGAATCGGTCAGCCAGGCATCTGCCAGTCTCTTTGATGTAGATAGCTGCACTCTTCATGCAAAGACTACAATATATTACCTTGCTGGAAAGGCACAAGAACTCCTTGGTGATGTGAAAAACACCTGTGGGACCTTGAATATCAGTGACACTAGAAAAAATGTACATGTGTCTTAAGCCATGCAGACTTAGTGCTGAGAGCCACCCCAAATGCCTTCTATTTCTGGGAGGCAGATGACGCCTGCTGTTACACAACTACCTCCTGATGGCACAGGGGAGAGAGTTGTGTGAGCAGAAATATAGTATGTAGCTCCAGATGGAGGTGAAATCATGCCACTGGTGTGATGAAGGAAGCTGGCATATTACACAGTGTTTTCATATGTCCAATCCTGTACCGGCGAGTGTCGTTCGGTGTGTAGTGAGTGGGCCAGGTCCCAGCTCACTTCTGCTGGGTCAGAAATGTTCACCCCAGTGGTGTGCAGGAGGAGATAGAAATAAAACTGATGCTCACGCAAATGCTGCGCTCCCTCTGCCCAGCCGCAATGTCACAACCTCAGGGATCCCTCCCACCCCCTAATCTGTAAAACTGTTGCCCACTGCTCCCATCCAGACAGGTAAGTCAGGGACAGGGCAGTGGATATCTGGGGGCAAGAGGTAACTGATCCTATAGGAATGGGATCCAGGCCTAGTGGATGGGGTGAGGGAAAATCTGATCAACAGGGTAATATGGGAAAAATAGGAAGTATACTGCAAGTTGTGAAACAGAGAGCTCTGAGTTCAATGAACAGGAGATCATCATGATATTTGCATTTAGGCACTTGTTTTCGGGGAAACCACATATGAGATTCTGCCCACAAAAACAGAGACTAACCTGGATTATACAATGGCAAGAAAGAATCCTGTCTTCTGATTGGTCAGTTGGCTGTCACATCCTGGCATAACCCCCTGCTGAGTGTTTGTTGGATTTGGATGCCCACCTCCATGATGATCTCCTCTTTCTCTTAGGAAACAAAAATATTTTTACAGACTAACAAAAACATTCTTTAAAATTATTTTTTTATTATAAAACAACAAGCCATTGTATAAAAGGAATAATGCCCTCCAGGGTGGGTGTTATGCTGGGATGACATCCCTGCTCGGGTGTAGGACGCCCTTGGCCGGTGGCCTCGGGCCCAACCGCCCGAGGTGAGATGTTATCCCAGCTTAGATAATGGGTAAATTCAAACTCGCTTCCTGATTGGTTCAAACAGCCTGGCACCCGGGCCGTTATTTCTAACAACGGCCCACTCAGAAAAGTGCACAATTCGGGGTGCCCTATTACTAAAACTATCCTTGGGCACCCTGAATTTCGAAACTCGCCAGCTTCCGTTTTTGCCCCGCTCACTTAGGGAGACCAACTTCTGTAGACAGAGTCACCGGACAGTGTAAAAAAAACATAACCTGAAACACTCATTTTTTTCCTTTTCAGAAAGTTAAAACTTTCCTCACTGACCGCGGTTGCGCTCCGTGTCAACATTTAGCCGACTCTTTCAGTGAGCTGCAAACTCCCATGGCACCACATATCACAGCACAGGGGGAAAAAACCTACCTGCCTTGCAGTATAGATAATTAAACAACATTTCCCCTGTTCTGACAATGAGCCTTCTTTCAAGTTCTGTGCGTGTCTGACTAAGGGACCAAGAACCAGACAGAAACCAAAACAACCTGAAAAGCAGCCTCATGTCTGTGAGTCAGTGCGAAGAAACAAAGCAAGTTTAGAGCTCAAGTGACACACGCAAACATGGTAGCGCCCTGTGGTGATTCCAGCAGCACAGGGATTATTTTACTATAAAATGTACCTTTTATTTTCTATTTATTTTTGTAGGTAACTCTTTATTTTTCAAACAATTACACCTATAGCTCATTTTCTAAGTGTAATAATACCCTCCAGAATGGGCATTTGATATAACGGACCTTCCAGGGTTATATGCCCCTCGCCTGCGGCGTTGGGCCTCATTACTCCCCTGGGCAGTCCGTTATATCCCAATAACGCCCACCCTGTCGGGTATTATTACTTACTTAACACCAACCCTGGAGGGCATTATTCCTTTGGTGACACACATTGAGGGAAAGCATTGTCCATTAAATATACTGAATAGTTTTCTCCATCTGCAAAACTGTGTTGAGTTCCTTGGCAACAAGCTAAAAAAAGGTCAAAAACCCACAAAGCTGCCTGAGATGTTCAGCTGCACTGTGTTTGCTTATGGCTTGTACTTGAGATTGTTCCAGGATCCTGATCAGGTCGATGACATGATGAGAGTATCTTTGTGTTGTACCATGACTGGCTTAGAAAGGATGAGAAACAGCCTCCCATCAGTTGTTTGCCTTGTGTGCGTCTCTACAAATCACATGCCTACACTGTAAACTTCTAAAGCCTCCAGCCCAGTGCTAAACATCAGAGGTATGCAATACCTTGTGAAGAACAGGACAGAAAGGCTTCCCCAGAAGACAACCTGCTAAACGGCTTTTGCATTCACTCCTTTTGAGACCGAGAATGACAGACTGCAGGCACGTGTTTTGCCCCATTTGACGTCTTCAATGTACTACAGTTGCTGCCACAGCCAAGTACTTATCAGATCACCTCCGGAGAAAATCCAGCATACAATACACTTGGAGCTAGTATATCGGTGAGGCAGTTCACAAGAAGAGCAGAGTATAGAAACATAGATGATGATGGCAGAAAAAGACTGATGGTCCATCCAGCCTCCCCATATTACCCTATCATACCCCAGGATCTATTGTCTCATGTGGGGTCTTTGCTTACACTATTCCCCCTTTTGTTATCAGTGTTTCTGCCCACCACTTCCTGCCGAGTTGCTAAAATATCCCCTTGAGTTTATCCCAGCTGTGTTTGAAGGTATTTATGGTTTTGGCACCCACCATCTCTGCCAGCAGACCATTCTATCGCTCAGCCTCTCTTTCTGTAAAATAATACTTTTATATTAACTTTCCCCTGGTTAACTTCCACTTGTGACCCCTTGTCCTAGCTTCTCTGTTCCTGGTAAATAGTTCCTCACAGTCCACTTTGTTTTAATTCCTTTCAGGAACTTGAAGGGTCTCTATCATATCCCGCCTTTCTTTTCTGGTTTCTGGTGAGTATATGTTCAGTGTCTTTAGCCGATCGTCATAGGATCTGCCCTCCTGGCCCTGAATCATCTTGGCCATCCTACATTGTACCTTCTCTAGCCTGTCCCTGTCCTTTCTGGGGTGGACTCCAGAATTGGGCATAGTACTCCAGGTGTAAACTCACCAGAGACCTGCACAGTGGTAACAGTACCTCCTGCCTTCTACTGTCGAACTCTCTCCCAATGCACCACAGCATCCCATTAGCCTTGCTGAAGGCTTTGTTACTGTAAGCCCCCTGTAAATGCGGGGCTTGTATTTTTACTGTTAGGCATTTTTTTTAATGCTTCCCAGAGTTAGGAAATGTGTTTAGTGTTCCGGGGGATATTGCTTTGGATGCCTTAAGGTGGCAACAGAGAGTGGTAAAAAGGGTATAAAAAGGGGCTGACAGAAAGTAGCGGAGCCTTTTTTAGCCCGGGCATTAGGCCTGGGACTGGAGTGGGGAGGCTGAAAGAGTAGCATTAGGACCAGAATAGGTGGGCAAGTGAGGGAGCTTGGCAGTCCAGAAGGGCCAGTGGGGAAACCCCCCCAAAAGAGTGCAGTTAGGATGGTTTTATGAGCCGTGGCCAATGAGGAGTGGGGGTATGGAGCTCCACTGGGGACACAGGCAGCCATGTCCTGCGTCGTTGGGGGCTAGGGCATTAGGGGGCTTTAGTAAGCCTAAAAGAGAGAGATGTAGGAGCCCTCTGGAAGCCTGTTTGTGTATACCCAGGTCACCAGGGCTAGGAGGGCTGTGGCAGGGCCCTTTTAGGAGTGAACCAATAGCAGAGGTCCCCCTTGTACCCGGGGTGGCAGGGCAGCCTGGGGGGTCAAGGGAGCCGGGAACCCTTTTACCTGAAACAGGGGGCCTGTTTGGAGGGACGGGTCCTGGGGCACCGGTCCAGTTAAAGTTTGAGTGGGTCACAGACCAAAGAAATGTTAGACCCTGGAGGGTGGTCCCCATGTTGGAGCTTATTTTACCCCTAGGAACAGTAGCAGGGATGTGGGCCTGGCAGAGATTTTTCATAGGAAGTAAGTACCAGCAGAACCCCCCGGAGTGAATTGGGGGCCATGGAGTGCTGAGGCAGAGGCGAGGGATCGTGGCGGGAGTGGCCTTAGCCTGTACATTAGTGCCAGCTGTTTGGAAGGTGGTTCAGGGCCTGGGTCATTAGGAAAATTTTTAGATGCTTGTGAGGATGTGGGATTATAAGGAGGACACCAAAGACAACAGGTTTCAGATGTTCAAGAAGATTTATTCCTTGTTCAAGCAAATAAATTAACAGAAACAAAATATAAGGCGTACTTATACGGCAAAATAAAACTAAAGAGCATAAGAAGGTATATACAAAAAAAAAAACACTAGAAAACAGCAAGTGCTACCACTGACAGGGCAATGTGTGATCTCTCCCTGCAGTCACCAATCTGATCTCATGAATGAAGCAAGTCTCCTTTTATACTTTGAGCAGTCATGTGATATACTTGGCTCCACCCCTTTTTACTGCAAAGAACAAAATTCGTCTTTCTGCTACAATGTTCTACATTTTAGACCCCTTATTTCCTTAGTTCTTTTATTTACATTCATACAGACAACAGAACCTAAAAATAATGCTTAAATCAAAAAAAAAGATGCAAAGTCCTGATGCAAGCTCCGCCCCCTCTGTTACCAGGATTATATAAACAGGAAAACTGAGCCAACTGGCTCCTTAGAAACAGGCAGCAGAAGAGCACAGACAGCCTCAGAGTGTTTGCTACAGGACTACACCCTAATTTGGTGAGACCTGCTTTAAAATTAACAAAGTACCTATGAAATATAATAGGGTTTGCACTAAGGGTTTTTCTTCCTTTCCTATGAACATTTACTTGAGGCTAAAAGAAAGCAGTATGAAAAAGCTGAGAGCAAAATGAAATGCTATCAATATGCTAACACATTGAACTGCAGTTCTTTCAATAGGCTTCTGTGTGAACTGCAGTTCTCACTCGCTATTTAAAACATTATTCTTTCATTTTATTTATGGTGCCTTACTTACTGCAGCCACACTTGCTCACTTTTCAAGCTGACAGAAGGCAAAATCGAATTTTAAATAGAAACAACAGGTTTTCCCTGTAGACTGCAGGAGGTTTATTCTTACTGAGCCACTGAAATACTGCAGTACGAGCTGTAAAGCAAAGTGCTCGCTGCACACATTCGAGCGGTCGGCTCTTTTCTTAAGCACGGGGGAAGGGTTAGCGTTTTAAAGAAAAAAAACACTGGCTTTACACAAATGCTACAACTCTTTTCTGACTCCATGAAACTAAGAGGGTTCTGCCTTATTTTATTAATACCTTAACTTGGGCATTACTGAAAGAAACTACTGTACCCTTGCGTTCTTTACCAAGGGGCATTACTGTAATACACTCAAAACTCCACAGCAATAAAGGAGCATTAGCGGCTCCAATTTTAAACAGAGAACTTCTTCTTTCTCTCAGGGCTCGAGAAGGGAGATACAGGGCTTACATACTGGACATGGAAATATTAGGGAATAGCAAAGAATGACCTCATACAGGCAGCCTACCTGTACAGGTAAAGCAAACATAATTAAAGATATAGGAAAGTACAGATGAGTGCTGTTGCAACAGACTTTAGGGAAGAGGTTTTGGAAAAAGAAATAGTCCTGTATGTGGCACCTATATCACAATGCCCTTGTGGCTTGGGCCAGTGCCCAGGGGTCCAGGTGGGGAGGGCAACTCACTTTCCCATGCCAGTGTAAGGGGGATGACCAGTGCCAAAGTAAAGGGGACCTGTAGAGAAAAGAAAAGGAAGGTTGGCTTACCGGATCCATTATATGCCAGGAGATTGCAGGGATCTGTGTTCCAGGGTCTCGGATAGAGTACCTAAGAGTAGAAGCAGTAAAAAATGAGAATCCTTCTGGTGTCTGCTAAATCTGTGGTTCTGCTGTTTAAAGGAGGTCTTGGTCTGGTGGTTGGCTCAAAAAAAAAGATCATTTGCTGTGTACAGCTATGAAGACGGCATGCATGTAGAAGACAACTGTTTTCCCTGCTTTAGAAGTGTGCAAAAGGTCTCAAATGTTAGCACTTTAAGTGCTCCCTTATTTCTGCCTAAAGGATCTGCATTGTTTAAAGTATGCCCCTAGGCGGGGCATAAAAAAGGGGGGTGATTACATTGGCTGGTTTGTTTAAAGGAGTCACTAATAATGACTCCTTGGTCCCTTTCCTATGATGTTGTGTCTGACTTGATGCCACTCCAGTACTCTATTCCGGGGTTTCTGTTCCCTAAGTGCATAACTTTTCACTTTTTGACACAGAATTTCAGCTGCCAGAGTTTGGACCTATTTCCCAGCATTTACATGTCTCTCTCTAACTCCCTTACCCTCTCCATATTGTCAACCCTACCACAGAGTTCAGTGTCTCCGTGGATAGACACAACCTGCCCTGGATTCCCTCTCCCATGTTGCCGGTGAATATGTTGAAGAGGATTGGGCCTACAACAAATCCCTGTGGTACTCCACTAGTGATCCTTCTTTCCTCTGATCTGACCCCCTTCACTGCAACTCTCTGCTTCCTCCCCTCCAACCAGCTCCCTACCAGCCTTACTATTTCCTTAGCTGTTCCCAAATCCCCCATCTTTTTCACCCAGTCAAAGAATATTATCAGGTTGATCTGACAAGGCTTCCCTTTCACGAATCTGAGCTGCTTACTATTTTGAAGACCATTTTTCTCCACGTATTCCACTAGATCTTCTTTGACTAGTGTCTCCATCAGTTTCTCTACCATGTACTGTACCTTATGTATCGATATATTTTAAATATGTATATTTTATTATTGTTGTAACTTTACTTATGCAAAGGGACCTCATTGCAAATGAACTTTGCTCAACTGAGTTTTTTTTTTGGTTTTCTTTTGCAGTTTCTTATTTTTGCCTCCTGGAGTCCTCTGCCCTGCATCTGACACCCCCCTCCCGCTCAAGCGCCAGGTATGAGGCCCTCTCCCCTATACCCCATGACCTACCCTTTGTGGCATGGGGTGGGGAGCGACTTGACCCACCGGACTGGATTCAGTGTTCGGGGAGGTGCCTTCCTGGGCCATAGCGCAGGGGGACCATCGTCATTCATAGAGGCCTCTCCATTTCTCTCCTCTCCTGTGCACACCCCCGCCAAGCACCTGCCGCAACTCTTGCCCACAGTCTCCAGTGCTGACGTGCCACCTCCCAGGCTCCTCTAGGTGGCAGACAATCGCTGAGCCCTGCAATCCCCCCTCCCTGGAGAAAGAGAGCAGTCCTGGGGACGCTCAATCCTTCTCCATCCTGCCAACCCCTGGCACCCCAAGTCTGTTTCTGAACATGGGTCGCCGGTGTGACGCGAGGTAAGGCATCCAGCACCTCAGCCCTCAGTGCCACCGGGCCAGCTTTTTTCCCTCTCTTGAGAGATTAACAGGGCACAGTAAGAAGGCTGAAAGGTGAGAAAGATGGGAGGAGGAGATAGGGACATCGGGAGAAAATGAAAATGGATATGCACACACAGCTGGAATGCCCGAGTATGACCACCCACACACTGGATGGAAGTGTGTGCAAGCGTACCAAACACATGCAAATGTACCACGCATACATTAAAGCAAAGCAATGACTGGGGGAGTGGTAAAAAGGACAGACTGCAGTGGTAAACCATAAGGTGGCTAAAAGATATTAGCAGAAAATATGCCTTTCAATTAAACTAGAGGGCACTGGAAACCTATGTGGATGATGAACTAGGTTTCTATGTTTTTTTCTTTGGTCTGCAGCCCAGAAACTCTACTGAAGGACACACATGGAAAGATCATTGACATTATGGTCCCTGGGGATAAACTGGGATACAGTGGGTTTATCAGTCTCTCCATTCCTGACTGCCTTGTAATGTTCCCTGAATCGGTCAGTCAGGCATCTGCCAGTTTCTTCGATGTAGATAGCTGCATACCTCATGCAAAGAAGTAAGCAATAACCCATAACAGGGTGTGCTGTTACTGGGGATTAACGCACACCTGGTTGTGTTGTGAGGCACGAGGCCGCAACATGGGTTATGTTTAAACAACAACAAAAATCTCATAAAAGGTGTTTTTGTACTGTTTAAACAGCAAAACAGGTACTGTATCCTGCCATCTTGCAAAATAGTCCCCAACAAAAAGACACATTTTACTGCTGCTTTCGTGTTCATTTATTTTATTTATTTATTTATAGCTAGGATTACAAATACATTTGAACCAGAGGTTCTTTTACAAAAGTTCTGCGTCATTAGGATAAAGACTTGACAAAATAATAACAGGTGGTTACATGTGCAGAGAAAAACAATTCAGTGTAGTACAATTGTAATAACATGAAAACCAAACTTGAGATAAAGTCAAACAGGAGCAAAATTGCAGCCAGTTAAGAGCTAAATAGAGAATAAATTGAGCTAGATGTTGCCAGGTGGGGGGGGGACTAAGGTGAGAGAGGGGAAGGGAGACTGGCGATGCTGAGCATCACTAGGGTTGGGGGGAGATAGGGGCAGGGGAGATAAGGGTGGGGGAAGGTATAGGCAGT
The DNA here is from genome assembly GCA_016271365.2 of Neoceratodus forsteri. Taxonomy (NCBI): domain Eukaryota; kingdom Metazoa; phylum Chordata; order Ceratodontiformes; family Ceratodontidae; genus Neoceratodus; species Neoceratodus forsteri. The sequence goes on along the minus strand of CM028131.1, from coordinate 1,632,869,050 downwards.
AGGGAGACGGGAGCATAGGAAAATCAAGGTAGTGGTTTGGCAGCGAGGGGTAGGACTATGTGAAATGTTTAAGTAAGTAGAGTGGAATGTCTGCTTAGAGAGCGCAGTCACAGTTACTAAGTGCTGTGAGGTGCTGGTGGAGTTTCGATTTAAAGGGGCCTAGTTTTGACTCAGTGGAGATGTCAAGTGGGAGGCCATTAAGTCATGTAGGTGCCCGAGAGCCAAAAGTGCGCTGGGCCTGAGAGGTCCGACAGAAAGGGATAAGGTATGTCTTTTTGGATGCACTACGTGTGCACCAGGGGTTTTGTGCTGGTGTTAGTAGATGCAGGGTGGCTGGAGGAGTAAGGTGTAGGATAATTTTTTTTTTTTGAGAGCAGACAAATTTGGTAGGTGACCCTACCCTTTACGTAAAGCCAATTAGTCTGCTCATAAAGTTCACACATATGGGTACGCCTATCAACCCCTGATACAAGTCTACAGGACTTATTTAGTGCAACTGCAAGTCTTCAGAGGGTAGCGTTGATGACAGCTCCATAAATCATTAATCCATAGTCAATTCTGGATAGGATATAGCTGATTACAGCTAATCAAAGAGCCTTGGGGGTCAGGCAGTGATGATGACGACAGAAGATTTCAAATCCCCCACTATAATTGCCTTATGTCTGTCCCATGCATGTTTGAATTCCCCCACTGTTTTAGACCCCACAACCTCTCCAGGAAGGTGGTTCCATGCGTCCACCACTCTCTCCATGAAAAAAAATTTCCTCACATTACCCCTGAGCCGTCCCACCTCTACCTTTAAATTATGCCCACTTGTTCTTACACATATCTTTTTCTGAAAGATGCTACCCTCCTGGACTTTGTTGCTTCCCTTGAGGTACTTAAAAGTTTCTATCATGTCTCCCCGTCCCTCCTTTCATCAAGGGTATACATATTAAGCTCTCTCAGTCTCTCTTCATATGGTTTCTGATGTAGACCCTGCGCCATTTTAGTTGCCCTCCTTTGGACTGCTTCCATCCTGTCTATGCCCTTGCATAGATGAGGTCAACAAAACTGCACACAGTACTCCAGCTGGGATCTCACCAACTGTCTGTACAGAGGGATAACCACTTCCCTTTTTCTACTTGTGATGCCCCTCCCTATGCATCCCAGTATCCCCCTGGCTCTCCTTACCAACTTCTCACATTGCTTACCCATCTTTAGATCATCTGATATGATTACCCCCAGGTCCCTTTCCATTACTGTTGTTAGTACCCCCCCTGCTATTGTGTATTCTTCTCCTGGATTTTTATTTCCCAGGTGCATTACTTTGCACTTCTTTGCATTGAATCTAAGTTGCCATATGTCTGACCATTCCTACAACCTTGCCAAGTCCCTTATCATCCTTTCTACCCCCCTTGTGTATCAACTCTGTTACAGATCTTTGTGTCATCTGCAAAGAGGCATACCTTTCCTTCCAGACCCTCTGCAATGTCACCAATACAGACGTTAAAGAGGACTGAACCCAGTACTGAGCCCTGAGGTATTCCACTAGTAACCCCCCTTTCTTCGGAATGTGTTCCACTCACTATTACCTTCTGTGTCCTGTTGTGCAGTCAGTTTGCTACCCAGGCTGCCACCCTGGGACCCACTCCCAGTCTGGCTAACTTGATTATTAATCTTTTGTGCGGGACCGTGTCAAATGCCTTGCTAAAGTCTAGGTAGGTCATATCCACAGCCCCTCCCTGGTCTATTACTTTGGTCACCCAGTCAAAGAAATCGATTAGATTCGTCTGACATGACCTTCCTGCGTGAATCCATGCTGCATTGGGTCCTGTGCCCCACTGGCCTCTAGGTACTCAACAATTCTTTCTTTTAGAAGTGATTCCATCATTTTCCCCACCACTGAGGTCAAACTAACAGGTCTGTAGTTTCCTGCTTCTGCTTTGCTCTCACTTTTGTGAAGGGGAATCACATTTGCCCTCCTCCAGTCCTCAGGTACCACCCCATCCTCCCATGATTTGTTAAAAAGTGTGGTCAGTGGTGTCACTAGGTCCTCCCTTAGTTCTTTTAGGATTCTGGGGTGAATCCTGTCAGGCCCCACTGCTTTGTCCACCTTGAGTTTTAGGAGTTCTTTCAGGACTCTTTCTTCTGTAAATGGACTGGTGTCAACCCCCTTACCCAGAGTGCTTCTATTGTCTGGTTTGGGTAACTCCTCCGCATCTTCTTTTGTGAATACTGAGCAAAAGTTTTCATTCAGTATCTCTGTTTTTTCACTGTCTCCCTCTGCCCACCTCCCCTCTCCTTTACTAGCCCTCCCATCCATCCCATCTCCTTCACTATCCCTCCCATAACCTTTCTATGCTCCTTAATGTACCTATAAAAGGTTTTATCCCCCTTCTTAACTGAGTTGGCTATCTTTTCCTCGGTTTGGGCCTTTGCTTTTCTGACTGCCTTCCCCACTTCTTTCTGCTTTAATTGATACAATTCCCTGTCATGCTTCTTCTGTGATTCCTTATACTTTTTGAATGCAGCCTTTTTCTCCTTAACCTTCACTGACACCTCTTTTGAGAACCATAGTGTTTTTTTATTCTGCTTTGTTTTCTTTATTTGTTTCACACAAAGGCTTGTTGCCTCCATGATGGCAGTTCTGATTTTTCTCCATTGTTCTTCCACCCCTCCTTTCTGGCCATTTGCTAATGAATTCCTCATGTATTCACTCATTATGTCAAAGTCAGCCCTTCTAAAGTCCAGTATCCTTGTCTTTGTATGGCTTGTCTCCATGGTTGTGTTTATTGTGAAGCACACTGTGCAGTGGTCGCTTGTTCCTAGATGTCTACTGACTTCTAAATTTGTGATCCTCTCTCCTTTTGAGAGTACCAGGTCTAATATTGCTCCCTCCTGAGTGGGTTCCACCACTAGCTGTCTAAGGCATGCCCCTGTAGGGCATCGAGAATGACCCTGCTCTTGGATGTGGCTGTAGTCCATGTCGTCCAGTTAACATCTGGCATATTCAGGTCCCCCATCAACAGTATTTCCCCTTTTTCAGCCATTTTGAGAATGTCCTCTATCATTTTCTTGTCCATTTCATCCCCTTGAGATGGGGTTCTGTATACAATCCCTGTGCGGATTGTGATGCCATTCCCTGTCTCCAAGGTGACCCAGAGTGCCTCTTGTCCTCCCCTTTATATTTTAGTTCTGTAGCTTTGATCCCTTCCCTTATGTACAGAGCTACTCCACCTCCTCTCTCCATGTATCATGTTTCTGTGACTGCCACAATATCCAAGTGTTCCTCTTCCATCAGGGCTACTAGCTCAGGAAGCTTGTTTCCCAGACTACGGGCATTGGTACTCATTGCCCTCCATTTAATGTTGGCTTTATCCTTTTTTACCCCATCCCTGCTCTTATTGCCCTTGTCTATTTTTCCATTTACCCCTGTCCTGCCCTCTGTCAAGCTCTGTACCTCAGTGGTTACCCTACTACCTGCCATGTTTTGTGGGGGGAGGCTCGAACTTTCCTGCTTTCCATCAGCACCTCCCCCCTTAGCTAGTTTAAAAGCTTGCCAAGGAAGCATTTAAACCTGTCACCTAGGAGCTTGTTTCTCTTCCTGGACAGATGCAGACCATCATGCCAGTATAGACCTTCATCTCTCCAGGTGGAACCCCAGTCCCCAATGAAGCCAAAGCCCTGTGCTCTGCACCAGTTTTGCAACCATTCATTAAGCTGCATGGTGTGCAGTACCATAGCCTCATCCTGCCATAGACTGGCAGCACCTCTGAGAAGGTTACTGTGCTTGCTACCTGTCTGAGGCCCCTCCCCAACTCCACAAATTCATCCTGCACTGCACTGATCTCATGCCTAGCTAGGTCATTTGTCCCAAGGTGGACAATGATATCTAGTTCCCTCTCCTGTGATGCTGCTTCTGCAATCCTGAGGATTTGCTTCCTGTCCCTCCAAGCCATGGCACCAGGCAGGCATCTTACTTCCCTCTCCTCTCCCCAGGTCTACACCCCTAACAACTGAGTCCCCTATCAGAAGCTGTTTCCTTCCCCTGTGGTGTCCCTTGCCACCCTTTTGTGGGTCTTCCTTGTGGATGTCCCCAGCATTCTTCTTGGTCTCCACTGAGGGTGTCATGATAGAGGAACCTTGATTTGCCAGACTGACATATGATTTGTGTAGAGGTACAACTAGGGGGCTACACCTCTGTTTCACCACCCTCACCCTCCAGAACCCACTGTGGTCCAACTGCTCTTCACACTTGGCAACCTCTGAGGCTGTGATTGTGGAACTGGTGCTCTTTGGTGGGGGAGGCCTCCTTAGTGTCCTTGCCAGTTTAGCCTGGAGGTGGGCAACCTCCTTCCTCAGAGCTGACAGTTGCTTGCAAATAGGGTAGCAACACGGGTTCCAGAATGTCTCCCAGAAAACTGCTGCTCCACAGCCAGTGCATTGTACCACTCCCCACATGTCCCTCTTCCTTATAATATATCAGTGAGTAATATATAAAACATTACTTTTTTTTTGGTGTGTACTTACGTTTTATGCACTGTGTGGGGTTATTAAGAATATGACAGTTCTGCCCCAAGACCTGTTGAAGAAGTGATGTCAGAACCTTGGCTATAAAGGAAATGCCACAACCACTGGTGACTGTTGGAAACAATCAAATACACCACTGCTCCACCACCCTGGTGAGTACTGCCCTTTATAGTAATTCAACTAACACCACAATTTACTAGACCACTGCTCCTACACAAACCACTCTACTGAGTCCAGGGATAAAAACGAACTCACTCCTCAGCCAGCAGAACACTTCTAAAATGTTGCACAAATATCCTTCCAAATCATAGGTCTCAAGCACAGGAATCAAGCAACTTCAGTTGTAATTCACCCCCTTCTGGTTATAAAATTACTACACTTTAATGGAATCCTGCAATTCTCTTCTTAATGCCAATAAGAAAAAAATGAAACTTTCTGTAGAAAGTGTAGCTTACCTTCCTAACAAGTCCCCAACAATATTATGTCTTACCAGGTTCCCAGCTCCTCAAATGTGTTCTAGTTTGTTCTCTGCAGTATAGCAAGTTTCTCGGCCTCAAACAGAAGCAGGTAGCTAGCATGCAGTTGCAACCTAAATGGGCAGAGAGAAATTAAAGGGTTCACTCACAACGTGGGATGGATCCATAGGGCCAGCAGTACTCTAGTCTGCACTGAAGGCAGCTGAGAGCTGGGAGCCTAGGACTCAGGATAGGTTATGGAGCGAGGGAAACAGTTACAGTGTTCCCTCACAGTTCGAGCAAATAAGGTTTTGAAGGAATCCAAGCTGATGGGTACTCTCAAGTTCAGCGATTTTTGTAATTTATTCCATAAGGTTGGCAGTACAAAGCTAAATCCCGCTCTACCAAAGCGGGAAGAGACCTTGGGAATACAAAGTGTGAAAAATTAGGCACTTCTTAAGGCATAAGTCCCTGGCATGGAGACAGTCAAAGATATATTGGGGAAGCTTTTTTGTGACAGCTCTAAGAGTCCAAAACGCTGCATTTCTATTTCGTCTAAACATGAGGGAGGATCACTCTACAGCAGCATACAGCGAGCAGTGGTGGGTAGAAACAGGAAGGCCTGTTATAAATCTGATAGCTCTGTGATAAAGCCTATCCAGTTTAGAAAGGGAAGCTTTTGGGGCACTGACTGTATAAGAGGTCTGCATAGTCAACCAGTGATAGGAATGTTGATTGGACCAGGTGCTTTTTAGCATCTGTAGTCAAGAACTGGTTAATCCTAAAGAAGAGGTCCAGCCCCTGCCTTGGCTTCTTAAGCAAGTCCTCAGTATGCTCCAAAAATGAAATACTTTGGTCCAGCCACACTCCCAGGTATTTGAATTTCATGACAAACTCCAAGCTTTCTCCAAGGACTGCAGTGATCTGAGGTAGCACTCCAGTACTAACCAGGTTCACAACATGATTATAGGGCAAGAAAAGCATCGCTTTTGTTTTTTTGGCATTTAACAGGAGTTTTTTTGAAGAGAAGCTGATTCTGACAATGGTTGAATTCCTCCTGGAGATCTGCACAGGTGGCTTCAGGAGTCAGGTGACTAAGGTACAGAACCGTGTCATCTGCAAACAGGTGTATATTTGCCTTGGATATGCTATCATCGATATTATTAATATAGATAGCAAACAGTAGGGGGCCAAGTATTGACCCCATGGCACTCCCCCTCTGGAGAGGTTTTAGTAGGGTGAGCTCACCCTCAGCCTTAATCTGCTGGAACTGTCCTGAGAGGTAATCGGTGAGCCAATGCAGTGATACTGTGTCCAGACCTATGCTCCTCAATGATGAGAGAAGCAGGCTATGATCCACAGTATCAAAAGCCTTGCTTAGGCCTAAGAATATGACACAGATGAATTTTTTACTATCTAGATCACGGTACCAATCACTGGTCACTTTAGCAAGTGCCGAAATAGTACTATGTTTTGTTCTGAAACCAGATTGCAAGGGATTTAAGAGGTTTTTCGATTCTAAATCATTCCTGAGTTGGGTACTCACTATTTTTTCTATAAGTTTTGATAGAACTGGCAAGAAAGACATTGGTCTGTAATTGTTCAGATCACAAGGATCTCCTGACTTGAATAAGGGAATGACTCGCGCAATTTTCCATATTGAGGGAATAAGCCCTTGCGACAAACATAGATTGAAAAGTGAGTGATTGGCACAGCTAGAACACGATATGCAATCTTAATGAAGTAGGGATCTAGTGAATCAGCACCAGCACTTTTCTTCAAGTCCAGCTGAAGTAAGAGGTCTTCAACCTCTTTCAGAGACACAGGTTGGAAGGAGAAATCAGGAGCGGGACATCAGAGTCATCATCTTGTACTCCTAATTGAGAGCATGACAAGAATGCAGGAGAGTTATCAAACGCAAGACCAGCCGTAGCAAAATGATTGTTAAAGGAGTCAAGGATCCCCTTTTTCTCACATATGGTAGTATTCCCTGAGATGATTTTTGTAGGTACGGAGTTGCCAGGTGTGTGCCCCGACATTTCCTTAACAGTACTCCAGAATTTAGAGGGAGATTTTGCAGTGGAGTCCAGTTCATTATGGTAGAAAGCAGCCTTTGCTTCTCCGATCATTTTTGTACATAAGTTCCATGCCTTCCTGAACTGGTACTAGTCTGCATCCAACTTGGTTCTGCAAGCCTTTTTCCAGAGTTTGTCTCTTGCTAGCAATGCAGCCTTCAGTTCAGCCAAAAACCAACGACAAGCTTTGTTCCTTACACAAATTGTTACCACCAGGGCATGTCTATTTAGTGCCCCAACCAGAATTTCATGAGGTATGTCATATGCTAAATTTACCATGTTGGCTAAGATGAAAACTTGCCAGAGTAAAGAATGTTTCAGGTCACTGATGTATGCAAACTGGTCAAAGTTCTTCCATGACCTTTTTGTGTTAAATTTATCTGATGATACTGTGTCATGAACTGATCTAATACAAGCAATGAAACAATGGTCGCTGACATCAGAGAAAAAAGTGCCAGAATGAGAGAATAGGTGGGGCTTATTAACTAGAATGACATCTAAAAGGGTACTATTATTCGGATTCTTTTTGTTCGGTTGTGTAGGTTCACTAATTATTTTTGTCGTCCCATGAGAGTCACAGAAGGTATTCAATGGAGTCAAATTCTGAGACAGCCAGTCAAGGTTGAAGTCCCCTAAAATAATTGTTTCGAGGTTACCTTTCTCAAGTAAAGATCCAAAATAATTTAGGAGCTGCAGCCCAGCTGAAGGTGGTCTATAACAACCTATTACGCGGAACACAAGGGAATTGGCAGACTCAGTCTTAATGGTCAAACATTCAAATTCGTTTTTTGACAGTAGCTGAGTCAAGGCAGGATACGGAGTATTTATCCTTGACATAGACTGCCACACCTCCTCCTCTAGTCAATCTAGCTGCTCTGAAGAGAGTGTAAGAAGGGATGTTGATCTCACTATCAAGAGTAGCAGGCCTAAGCCATGATTCAGAGACCACTCATACATCTGGCGAGATATGGCTAATCCATGCTTGGAACATGGTAAACTTTTTCATGAGACTGCAGACATTAACATGCCAGAAGCTCATTCCTTTCAAATTTACAGTATCGGAGGAAGATGACAGAGCTGCAGGAGGACCAGGATTCAGCTCAATGTTACCAGAGCATAGCAGAAGAATTACGAGTATCCTAGAAAGGGCAGCAATAGTTAGTCTGAGTATTTTAGCCATGGTTTGCCTGTGTGGTTTGCCAATAACTGAATGCCAGACATTTCCCTTAGGGGCGTACTGACCCAAAGCTAGGGAGACCAGTACTCTGGCAGAGAACTGTAGGGAAAGGCAGGTGCTGAAGTGCTTAGGAGGGATAGCTCAAAAGGACTGTTCACTGCAGGTACCGCCCATGGCCTCTGTGCAGAGAGGACTTGACCTGGTGCCTCCCTGCTTGTTTATGTAGTACATTGTGGTGGTATTGTCTGTTCTGACTGTACAACCTTTCCCTGTACCAGTGTTGTGAAGGCTTTTAGTGCCAGAAACACTGCTCTGAGTTCCAGCAAGTTTATGAACTGGAGTGACTCTGCACTTGACCACATGCCCTGGGTTGTGTGGTCCCCTAAATGGGAGCCCCACCCCAGAAGAGATGCATCTGTTGTTAGAACAACTGATGGGGACTCTCATTGGAAAGGAACCCCTTCCCTCAGATTGGATTCCTCTTTCCACCACTAAAGTGCTTGTAACAAAGTTTTTGTTACTGGAATCAGCTTTGAGAGGGGATCTCTTCTCTGGCACCAGTGTGCCCTTAGGTGGAACTAGATGTCTCTCATTTGGAACCTGAAACCTAGGACTGTGTCTGTGGCCACAGCCATGTGGCCCAGGAGCTGTAGGAATGTCCCTGCAGTTTTTTGCTTGTGCAGGTTGAATGAGTTTGCAATCAGCTGGAGACTTCTTACCCTGCCCAGAGGCAAGTAGGCCCTGCCCTGCAGGTTGTTGATATCTGCTCCTATGAACTGCAGCACCTGTGCAGGTGGAAGGACTGACTTTTTGTGATTTATCAAGAAGCCCTTGGGTGGTCTGTAGATGCTCTCTGACCTGCTCTGGTGATTTTCCTACTACCAGCCAGTCATCCAAATATGGAAACACAGTGACACCCTGTCTTCAAAGGTGTGTCACAACCACTGCCAAGCACTTTGTAAATACTCTTGAGGCTGACATTAGGCCCAATAGCAGGGTTGAAAACTAATAGTGACCTGATGGGAGTCTGAGCCTGAGGTATTTTCTGTGAGACTGTATCTAATTCAGGAGAGGGGGCCAATCCCATTGCTCAGATAGAGGTGCTTCATGACCCTGTCAAGAATGGGAAGTGAATGGACCACCCAGTGGTTTGTGATCTTTTGTCTTGTGACCTGTAATAGAGGATTCAGTGGAATGGCAAATAATGGGGTGGCAATTCCTGACGTTTTCATATTTCTGCTTTTGGGATACTGATCTCTGTTTGGCCCATGTGATTAGAGGGGCTGTTTGTGCTGCTAAATAAAATAGCTGTAGATCTGGCATGGCTAGGCCTCCATTCTCCCTTGGTGTTATCAATATGTAAGCAATAAGACATGACAGGGTGTGCATGGAACATGTTTTACCACATGGTCAGGGGCGTAATAAGGCACAAGGCCTTGGCCAAGTGCCTTTAGGCCCTGGTGTGCGGTAAAATATGTTCCATGTACACCCTGGAGTGTCTTAATTGTGCTTATAAAATGGTCTACTATTTTTATTTTACTTTTTAGTTAGAAAAATAATGATTATATGGAGAAATAATATTTTGTTCTGCAAATTTATGATAAAATAGTCCTTCCGCCTGCATTTTGGGTTAATATTCAGTAGCTGATTTGACAGAAGCTGGAGAGAGGAGGTGATGGACAAGTACTTAACTGTGACAGAGAAACAAATGGGTTGCCGAAACAAGAGCCACACACAGGAATGCTGGGATCAAATGCTGTGCAACGGGGACCCTATACAGCAAATAAATGACAGGGCAGGCAAGCATGGCAACATGGATCACATCACACACACACACACCCCAAAACGTAAATCACAAACTTAATTTCCCTGGCATGTACATGGCAAATAAGTGACAGCGCAGGCAAGCAAGGTGACATGGATCACATCCACCCCGCTCCCCCATCCGCAAATCACAAGCTCATTTCCTAGGCGCTGTTTACCCGGTACAGACGCAGAGCGAGACAGAACGAAACAGAGACAAGATTTTTTTTGTTCCATTTCACGGGCGTGTAAAATAAACATTGCGAGCAATTATCTGAGTCCCCACGCAGCAGAAAGTGATGCAGCTGACAAACCTGTACATAACAGGAAGCACATCTAGTTCTGTGGCAGGAAGTAATATTTGTAGTGGCTTCCGTCTTTTTATTGACGATTGTGGATAGCAGGGTCCGAGAAGTGCTCCTGATTCAGTGACAGCCATCCCTACAGAGGGTAAGAAAGACTTTTTGCTTGCACTGTGCTCAAGACAAGATCTGCTCCAATCTAAGCTAACCTAAGCAGATATATTTCTAAAGCCATGCCACTGTATCTAGGAATGGCTTAACACCAGAATGGTTGTATCTACAAATCCTGTTGGTCTGTTCCACTTATAGTTTTACAGTTCCGTTGCCACAAAATCAAAAACGAACTTTAAGTAACTACAGTATTTTGGTTTCTAGGTGTTGTTGTCAGCTACATGCTGTCCCGAAGTCTTAGCGAGAGAAAAAAACAATGGCGACATTTTTAAATGCCAACGTTCTTACTCTTCATGGTATTTGCCTTTTTACTGCCGTCCTCTTTTTTTAGCCATGTATGGAACATATTTCATGCATGATGAACTAGATCACTTATTGGCTGCTGTAGCCTACCCATTTTATAAAATTATTTTTTTAACTCTGGGTCTGCGCCTTACTCAAATGAATTTGGAAAGATCTCTTATAACTTAGTGACAGAGGAAGTATTCTCCTTTGGGCCATGTCTAATTGCTTCACTGTATATCATGGGCCATAATTAACAGCAAACAATTTCGAGGCTTGGTGTGTATCCTTCACCCCTAAATATCTTATCTGATTGTGCCTGTCCCAAACAAAGAGGAAAGTCTGTTTAAATTCCATGGTACATTTCCCACTGATTTTTCTTTCAGGTCTGAGATAAGTGGGGTCAGGGTTCATTTTTGCACTAGTGACTCAAGAGATATATATGATTTACTACACCAGTAAAGGATGAAGTAATCTAGTAACAATTAGGTGTTAAATCACAAACTGCAGTGAAAAAGAAATAAAGTGACCTACTGGGAATTGAACTCAGGCCCCTTGAGTACCATCCTGGTGTTCTAACCACTGAGTTACAGGCTCACATGATTTATTGGACCCAAGGTTCCTGGACACACTTCCTTTCTCTGGTATTGCATATCCTATAACTAGGAGTAATCAAGATGACAATTAGATGTTTTTTGGTGCAGTATTAGCCACTGCTAAGAAATTTAATTTACAAAGTGTAGCGAGGAAGAAATAATGTGACCTACTAGGAATTGAATCCAGGTCACCAGAATATGTCCCAGTGCTCTAACCACTGACCTACAGACTCACATGATTGGTTGGACCTGAGGTTCCTGGACACACTTCCTTTCTCTAGTATTGTAATAGATATAGTAATAGTTCACTACATGCAGTATTGCAATACCAGAGAAAGGAAGTGTGTCTAGGAACCTCAGATCCGACCAATCATGCGAGCTCATTACACAGTGATTACAGTACCAGGACGTATTATGAGGACCTGTGTTCAACTCCTAGTAGGTCATATTATTTCTTTTTCACTACAATTTGTGAGGTCACAGAGTAAGATAACTCCAATATTACCAACACAGGAGGCAGTATGTTTAAGGAGTTCCGTTAGGCCAGCCACCACACTGCTAAGAGGGTTATAGGCACATATAATGTGGAGCTTCTTTGTACCCCCCCCAGCAGTAGAACGGAGTGCAGTGCTTCACATATGGGCAATTCAGGGATAGGTACTGCTGAGAGATTCAAAGTGCTCCTTACAATAGATTACATTATACCATCTTCCCTTTTAGAGGAGGGGTGCTCACACCTCAACAGTCTGTAATTTGTCAAGGAACTAGCAGAGTCAGGTGTAGAAGGCTACAGCCAGGATTCAAAATGTATAGTATATCCAGTTTGTACTGGGGCACTCAAGCCTTTAACTCTGGATGGTTACTAGTAGACTTCGGACATTACAGTGGTCAATTTTCAGTCCCTTAAAGACAGCCCAATGAGGATTAGAGCTACTAAGAGGGGCTGAGGCGCCAAGGTTTAATTCAATAGTGCCTGATAAGTTTAAGGTAATAAAGATATGAGACCATATGCCACTAATGTCAGCAGTAATGGGGCAGTTATACTGGGTACAGAAGTGGTACACATTCACAAACCTCAGTAGTAAGTATAAATATCTTGACTTCAGGAGTGGGGTTAGGTTAGGATGAGACACTGAAAATACGACGGTGTTAGAGTATGTAAAATCATAGCAGTCCGATGAGATATCAGTGTTAGGCAGTTGGGAGGGGGGGATGCTGTCCTACAAATGGAGTAGGAATAGCAAAACACTGCTGCACAGGACTACAAATGAGAAGGATGTCATTTGGGAGGCAGAATAAATTAGTTGCTGGGAAGTAACCAGTGAGGGCCAACCAAAGTGACCAAGCAATCACTGTAGTCACAAAACTGAGTCACTGTGACACACCCCCAACCAAACACAGACCTGGGATACTCCGGCAGAGCAAAAACCACAAAAGACCTGTGCCTAGGAGGCCATGGCAAGGGTCCTAATGCTAATATGGTCCAAAATTCTGTCAGAGAGAGAGAAAAATATTGTGCCCAGCAGGCCAAAGCAAAGACCCTTGTCCTAATGAGGTCCAAAATCCTGTACCTTTCTAAGGGTGAGAAAGAATAGTCAGCCTAGAGAAGTAACCCAGCAGAGATTTTTGGAAAGAGAAGTAGCATGCACTCCTTCCTTATCTCTGTACACTATCATTAGTGGCAGAGCTCATGACCAGCCATCGCAGCCCAAATCCACAAATAGCTGTATCCCACGAAATGACAAATTATTTTTGCTTGCTTTATTTTTTACTCTACCCCGAAATGTTAAGTTTACTATTTTGATCTGATGGAAAACCCCAGGCTGTTTTTGATACCGTTTCTTGGCAGGATTATTAGCCAGAAAATTCTATTTTGGGGTTGCTAGAAAAAGTCTAACCAAAGACACTGCTATAAGTATGGCAGCTTTTCCCCTAAGGGACAAGACCCTCCGAGGAAATCCTAGAGAGACCTCCATGCCATCCAGTGAGTAGCCCGGCCACCTTGAGACAAGCCACAGAGGGTATCTGCATGCCTTGGTATCTAGGAACAAAACAGCCTAGACATTCTTCTGGGTAAGAAAATATTGACTCAGGCTTCCAGCATAGACAGTCTACATGTAGGAACATAAGTAGAGAAAGACCAAAGGGCATAAGGAACTATTTATTTTTGGAAATCTTTGCTTGCTGCGGCCTACTGATAGAGATTATATTGGGATAGCAAACAATAGATTACTAAGTGCACAACTATTTTGCAGGCTAATACCCAAGGCAAACTCAGGCCTAGGAAAAGACATATGTATGCTTTGTGACTATTCATGTATTTTGGGTCTGCCCAGTGTATGTTGTTTCTTATTATAAAATGGGTAAGAAACATTGAGCATTTTGATTGGCTGCAACTGAAGTGTGAAATACGTTTTACACACAGAAAAAAAAGTACTGACAAGTAAATCAATGACTGCACTGCACAAAAATCTCTGTGCAATTAGAATGTTTACATTTGAAATGCCACCATTGTCTCTCCTCCCTCCCCCGCTAAGTCAGCTCATCGCTATGAAAGAAACTGGTGCCGTTCTGTTTCCATTTCTTCTCTGGTAAGGCAGAAGTATATTTCCCCTTTCAAAACCCCGCTCCTGACAACTCACTGCTCTTTTCATGAGCAACTAAAAACACATAGTGGTCTGTATTTCTTCCGTGCGGTCAGTCCCATAATAGGAAAGACTCCATGGGACAAGAACGTCTGGCTTGCTCAGCGACAGTGCTCAGGAGAGACGCTGCTCAGTCCTGCATCATTGAAATAAAAATAAAATAAATATAGCAGGTTCTCCCCAAACCCGTGTGTGTGTGTGTTTGGGGAGGGGTTCCTGCCTGCCAAAACCATGACATAATTTTCTTGCTAATGGAAGGACTATTTTATCAGTTCTGATAAAAATTGTCTTTTGCTGCTTCACAGATGTGCTATTTTATAGGAGTAAATATTTTTTTTTTAAAGATTCCCATTTCATAAGCGCAATAAGACACGATAGGGTGTGTGTTAAACAGATATAACCACACAACCGGGGCGTAGCCAGACAAATGAGATATTAATTTTTGCATATTGTTGTTAGGAAAAGGAGAAAGACACTTTGTTCATGGTTTATTGTTACTCAACAAATACAAACGATCGTATGCTGTTTTGCTTATTCGCTTCTGTTTTGTTAGTCTTAGAATAAACCTTTTGGATCTGAATTGGAATGCCTCAGATTGTCTTTGTACACACAGATACAGGCGGCACACTGCTGCCTTGAGAACCCTGATTGTTGCTGGTTTCAGCTCGGATGCTTGGCTCTGATCCAGATTCTTGGTTCTGGCCTGGTGTCGGTTTCAACCCAGTAACAAGTGAAGGGTAACTTTGGTGAGACCCTACAAGGGAAGGCACTAAAAGCACGCCTCAAGTATGAATGCAGGTATGTTGCAAACAGTACCCACAGCACTAACTGGTTATAGGAAAACAGCCTGGCTATAGATCAGTTTTCAGAGTTCAATGTCAGTGTAGGCAATAAAGAAATAGGCTAGCTGACATTACACAACAGCAGCCACCCCTCTGATATCTGTCAAGGCAGGTACAGTTATACTTAGGATTTGCATAAACTTTAAACAGGAAAATGTCCAGCAGATACTTAATAGTGGGCCTTTCAATTCAAACTGCGTTGCCTTACAGTAGTGCAGCAGGACTGGCAACAATCAGGGCACTTACAGAATGCCTCATATGAGCAGGGAGTTTAGGCAGAGTCTCCTGGCATTTTGGCATCTCTGCTCTGGTGACTCCCATTGAGGACTCCCACACCAACTGTGCCACTCATGGTGGGACCTCTAGAGTTGCAGACAATGACCGTGGCTCATTCCTGAACCCAAGTTGCCGGTACAGCATGAGGTAAGGTGTCCAGCACCTCAGCCCTAAAGCACCACCGGGCTGGCTCTATAGACCCCTTCTAAACAAACTTAGGGACAACTGTGTGAGCTGGAGTTCACTACCCCTCACACTCCTTACTAAAAACGAGTATCCTCCCGCAATGCCTTTATTTATTCCAGACTTTACCTGTCTATGTGCCCCACACCTTTCCACATCGGATTATTGGGGAGTGCAACTACTGCTCTTCTGTGGCAGAACAGAAGATCCAGACTAAAATGAGAGCTCCTATGGCAGCCGGTCGGGTCTACCAAAGTTTTATCTATACTATCTGGCTGCCCAGTTAGTTTTCCTCATCGATATTACTCCCTGTACCGGCGACAATAAGGCATGGGTGGAACTTGAGGGGGTGGAAAACAGTGCTACTTTATACAATACCCCTTTTGCAGCTAGTTTAGCGAAAAAGGCAGTTAAATGGATTAAAAATCCTTTCACTTGGGCCTCACTGCAGGTATGGATGGCTGCCCATAAAAATATGTATTATCCAGTCTCCCTATCCCCAGAGGTTTCAATAGAACATGCCCTTTGGGAGGGCAGTCAGATTCCAGCTCCGGTTCAAAATGTCTTAGGTTCATGGAGGATTAAGGATCTTTATTTGTTGTCACAGTTATATAAGGATGGAAGTTTTATGTCATATCAACTATCAAATCAATATGGCCTACAAGCCTCTCACTTTTTTACGTTCCTACAAATAAGATCCAGGCTTAGTGTGGTGGGAGGGACCTGGGATTTCCCTCCCTCCCTCCTTAGCCTATTCCCCATTGGTGGAAATTCTTATTGGGGAGCCTAAGGGTTGGACCATGAAGTTTTTGACCAAATACTATAAAACACTCCTGTGTACATTGCCTGACCCTTTCTCCCAGTTGTGGGAAGTTGACCTGGCACCTTCATCCCTCAGAGGGGGAGATTAGGAAGGCATTTTTAAGAAAGGGAGCCAATGTTCAGTTAATAACAGGTTAAGAGTGGTGCGCTATAATATCTCAAACAGAACCTATTTTATGCCAGTAATGGCGCATAAGATTGACCCCTCAAAATCTAATATGTGTCCCAAATGCCAAGCTCAAACTGGAACTTTTCTGCATATGATTTGGGTGTGTGCCCTAGGGTTATGTCCTTTTGGCAGGAACTTATCAATATATTGTCCAGGGTGTTGGGATTATGTAGACCTATGGACGCTGCAGATATCCTTTTGGGCCTGCCCCTTGGTGACCGGAGGGGTCAGGTGACCATCTGCTTTGTAGGCTGGGAATTGTTGTGGGTAAGCAGGTACTGTCCCAGCACTGGGGCTGGGATTCTGTTCCCATGATAGTCCACTGGATAAACTCTTTTTTTTTTTTTATGTATGGAGCTATAGCACACTCAATATGAGGTCAGCGACCAGCTGAAAACATATCACCAGATTTGGCTACAAGGAAGGCAGTCCTCCAGGTAAGAAACTTCAGCTCACAAGTTGCTAGGGGTTCGAAAAGTTTGCAGGTGAGCATGTCTAGCTCAAGACTAATGTCCTAGGTGGCTACCGGTCATCTGACTAGTGGCCTAGTGTGCAGTATGCCCGTAAGGAACCTCTTGACCAAAGGTAATTGAGCCAGAGACATGGAGTGTACAGGCTCGTGGTATGCTGAGATCGTGCAGAGGTGAACCTTTATGGTTGAGTATTGCAGACCTGTATTTGACAGGTCCAGAAGATACTCCAGGACTTTGTTTGGTAGGCAGGAAAAAGGGTCCCAAGAGGACTCCGTGCACCGGATGAAGAACCGCTTCCACTTAGCCATTTAAATTTTTCTAGTAGCTGGCTTGCATGCCGCTAACAGAATATCTGAGACCCTACATGAAATGTCAAACCTACTCACCTCTATCTCCTCAGCAGCCAGGTGTGGAGGTGAAGGGATCTCAGGTTGGGATGGACCACTGGGCCCTGGGTCAGCAGGTTCGTTTGAAGTGAAAGCTGTCTTGGAGAAGTTTCCAATAATCTGTTGATTAACGGAAACCAGGTCTGATGAGGCCAGAATGGGGTGATGAGGATCATTCTGCCCCCTTGTGCCTCCAGTTAGAGCAGCACCCTCTGAACTAAGGGAAGAGGAGAAAATGCGTACAGAAAGTGTCTTGTCCACCACAGTCGGAATGTATCCTGACAGAAAATGCCAGGATATGGATTTCTGGAGCAGAATAGAGGCAGTTTTGCGTTGACTGGGGATGCAAAAAGGTCCAGGTCTGGAGTTCCCCACTCTTCAAAGAGCGATTGCATGACATTTGTTTTGAGAGACCACTCATGGGGATCTGTTTCCGTTCTGCTGACTTGATCCACCAGATCGTTCTGCACTCCCAGCAGGTAAACTGCTTGATCAGAGCCTTGTGCTCTAGGCACCACTCCCACACTCTCATTGCTTCCCTGCATAAGGGGTAAGAGTGTGCGCCGCCCTGTTTGTTAATATAGTACATCACTGCTTTGTTGTCCATTTGAAGGAGAATGATCTTGTGACAGAGAATGTCCTTCAGATCTTGGACTGCATACAGGACAGCTCTCATTTCTAAGATATTTATGTGGAGTTGAGACTTGTCCTGATTCCACTGACCTTGTGTGTAGAGGTCCTGACAGTGAGCTCCCCATCCAATTAGGGATGCATCCATGGTGATGGAGATCTGGGACTCCAGAGAGGCAAAGGGAAACCATTTCAGAAGGCTGTCCTCTTGAGTCCAGCAGGTGACTGACCGTTTCAGTGGTTCTGTCACCTTGATGTGAAAGGACTGAGGATGTGTGGTCAGGGACTACAGAGTAGTCCTCTTCCCTCAAAGGCCACCTCAGCACATGGGAAAAGGGTTGTACTCCAGGTACTTCCTTTCACTAAAGAAAAATGGGGAGCAGCTGCCCATTCTAGATCTCCAATACCTAAACAAGCATCTTACAAAGCCAAAGTTCAAAATGACAACCCTGGCTACTATTCTGCCTACCCTCAGGCTAGGGGACTGGCTAACATCCTTGGATCTAAAGGATGCCTACTTCCACATTCCCATCACGCAGTCCCACAGAAAATACCTCAGATTTCGACTACCTTCAGGCCATTACCAGTTCAGGGCCATGCCTTTCGGGCTGACCTCTGCACCAAGGGTATTCACAAAGTGCCTAGCAGTGGTAGTGGCATACCTAAGAAGGCAAGGGGTCTCTGTTTACCCTTACCTGGATGTTTTAGGGAGATAGTGTCACGTGATCTGGTTACATGATGTGGGTTGGTTACACAGGAAAATGCCAATCCAGGGTGGGTGGGTGGGCTAGCACAGTACCCCTGTCATTACCCGAGGTTAGAGAGCCCGCAAACAGTGCGTTCTGCCTGAGGGAGGGTGGGCTGTTCACAGAGCCCAGATGCCTGGCTGCAGCCTCTGCTGAAACTGAAACTGTGTCTGTGAAAGTGGAAAAATGCAAGGGTAAGGGTGGGAAAACACAGGTTTAGCTTTGTACACTATTTCTGCTGTTGACTACTGCATTGTAATGTTTCAGTTTAGCTGTGTTCATTATTTATGCTGTGATGTTTTCAATGTACAGCACCTTGGTTTTAAAACAGGTGATCTCCAAGGAGGGAGGGATGTGCTGCACTCTGCTGAGATACTGCCACCTAGGTGAACACAGGTGGCAGTACAGGCAGACCCAGAGATAGGGAGCAATCTCAGGTTGTAGGGGTCAGCCGGGGGAAGGGATTGAGCATCCCAGTAAACACGCTCCTCCTCCTCTGGGGAGGGATGTGTGCTTAGCTGTGCTACCGCTACATTGGTGACCATAGGTAATGGTACAAGCAGGGCCCTGAAGGATGTGCAGATGCTTTCTGACCATAACAGTAGTAGGTATATATGCTCATGTCCCTGCAGTCCTTGTGCACTAAGCGCCTAAGAGGATGGGAGAAGATGGAACAAGACTGATGGATGAGGCATTGCGATGCAACATCCTCCTGCAGGCCCTGCACCACTTACTGGGCTTCCTCCCTATCACATCCGGGCTAAACCCTCCCCAAGGCTTGGAGAACCTTGGGGAGCTCTGCCACAGGTGGAAAGCTGTGGGGCACTGTACCAGACAGGTGAGTAAGTCCCAGAGACAGTGGGTGACAGGGCTGCGGAGGATGCTGCAGATGGTGGCCTGCTGAGCAGAAATAAAAATAAAAAAAATAATAAAATATATACCAGTGTCTTTGTTCTTTGTATCCCAGGGTATGCAGGATGTCAGGGCCAAACTGCATCTGGTATAGGATTTCAATGTCCTCCTTGCATTGTACCCCAGCGTGGGAGAATGGGGCTTAAGCGTGTAGGATATTTTTTATGGCGAGCCTGTCCCCAGCCCAAATATGTATGCTGCCTGCGGCTAGATTAACCATACCCCCACCCAGTCAGAGCTGCTATCTGTAGGAGGTAGATGTCCCAGGTGTAGGACAAGGTGCATTACCTATCTAGTTTAGCCTCTCCCATCCCAACCCACCTACGTCTCTTCCCATCTGGGCTGTTGCAGCCAGTCATAAACTCTCCCACCCTTTTCTCCTCCAAATGTGAAAAATAGCAACATTGGGTAGGGCCATGCAATTCTTACACAGAAGTTTAGTGTGCGTTAAATATTCAGTTGTGTGAAACCACATATCCTGTATTGTAAAAATGTCTTGTGGAAATGCAGCCCCTTTCTGTTAATACCTTTGTAACCCCACGCACACACACAATTTCGGGGGCCTTACCATGAGTATCTCCTTGGGGTCCTCTGATGCCCACTGCCAGGCAGACGTCCAGCAATAAAAGTTAAATCCATGTCCCATGGTGTGCTGCTTTTGCTCTGCATGTGTGCGCACATCCATTCCACCATGGAGCTCCAGCCTTGTGTATAGCACAAATAGCCTAGGCTGGGTCCGAGTACAACAAAGCTCACGACCAGCCAGGCATTACCCTATTTGACTCCACTCTGAGGTTGCTAGTACAGCAGAGGGAGCCCTTTTATAATCTGTAAATATTTATTTCTAAATCCTCACTGTTGTTTAAATAAAATAAATTGTTTGGACTGCCAATACTGCAGCACTAGTTTGTTCTGATGGGAGCCACCATGTTTGGTCCAGGACTTCCTGGTTTGGACCAATCAGAACCAAAGGGTTCTCAGCTCAGGTGCCTTGTGGGTGAGACTGTCAACTTTCCTGTTGGAGCCTAAATTGACCACTAAGAGCACTCTGTGACTGACAGCTCTCTAAGCCAACCAGAATGCTGAAAGAATGATCTTCTTGTGGAGCTACTTTTAAACTGTGTTCACTCTAGCTCGAGCCTCCGAGAAGTAAGGAGCTTCTAGGTTCTGTGAAGATTTACACAGGAGGGACCTAAAATTGCCTCCTGTGTTCAATTCCAATCCAAAAAGGGGTCGATTTCCAGAAACTGCCTGCTAGCAAACTGAGGGGTTGCTCAGCAAGTTGGCTGAGATTGCAACCAGCCACAAACCGGAGATAAGAGACTCTGATGTTTCTTCAGCTTGATGTACTGAGGCCTACCGCGTGTGTGGAGACATTAATCCTGGGACTCCTGAAGCAAAGCCGGAGCCACTCCAGTGCAGTAAGGAGTTTCAATTGCAAGGCCCAGCTGGAGGGTTCACCAGCATGCTGTGCAACTTTAAAAAGACCTTTTCTTCAGCTGGGCCTATGCCACCGATAGCCCAGCCAGACTGTTCCTGTGCAATTTTCAGCATCTTGGTGAGAGACCAACATCGGGGATTCATCCTCTGCACAGCAATCAAATGCAGGTTGCAGCCACCTACAGGGAAAGGCAATGAAGCGGAAGTGAGTCGTGTTGGCCCCGGTCCCCAGCAACAGCTCAAGCAAGCAGCAGGTCTTCATTTCACCAGTGCCTTCACCCATCTTCTGGGTACAGTGAGTAAAACCAGGGTAGCTCCCTGCAACAAAGCTTCAAATGTTTAATGGTATCATCTGATTCAATTTGCCAGTTTAAAGTGTTTTAAAATGACTGGACCATCCAGCCACAGATACAAATAATTCATGATTTACAAATGTAGTGCTTCCATGTAATCATCCTTCTTTCCATCAAGGGCCCCAACATCAGCTGCAATGGCGGACAACCCGCAGCACCGCCCCAGGCATGTGTGTGTGTTCCACTCTGGGTACCAAGTAGTTGCCAGGCTGATAAATTCAGGGACTAAAGTAATGAAAAGTAACCTAGCATGTCTTAATTACAGTAAAGCAATCATGGCAACCATGCTGGGACAGCCGTCACGTTAACTCTAGTCAAGTAGTTACTTTGAGTTTTATTTTATTCATTTATTTACTATTTTACTTTTTGTTCATTTCATTTGTGTTTTTGGGTCATGATTTTGATAGCTGCAGTTTGTAACAGTTTTGTTTGTGACGGTCGTTTAAATTTTCGATTGCTGCATTTGGATGCTGACCTTGCTGAAGTGGATTCTTGTTTTTGGGTGAGGTATTGTATAAGATTCTACTTTGGTTTTTATTTCCATGAACTGTTGCCCTGCTACTGGATTGATGGTGGAGTGCCCTCCTACAGTACTCACCACTGATACCTGGAGTGCTTTTGGCTGTCGGCTGGATGGTTGTTGACTGATTGCTGGGGTCTGGATCTCAGGTAGTTGTGGGACTGTTTGCTGAGGTCTGAGCTTCGAAGACGGTTAGCAGCTCTTCCGTGGCACTGTTTTCTATCAAGTGTGCTGCAGTGGTGTTCTGAATTTTAGAACAGAATAGACAGAAGTTTCAGAGACAGTCAGCAGCTTTCCTCTGGCATCAGGTTCTATCTAAGGTACTGCAGCGGTGTTTTGAGCATCATTTTTCAGCCAACTGTCATTTGTGCTGCCGTTTGGAGCTTGGCCTGGAGAGAAACTGATGGAATTTTAGGAGTGGTGCGAACCGTTATGGAATGTTTCATCCTGGTTGAACTGCCAGATGAGAGCGGTGGACTGTAGACCGGTCTGGCCAGCTATGGTGGTGGGCGCCTGGTTTCAGGACTCCCCGTGGGGATATAGGGCACTAGTCAGAGGGCTGGTGGAAAACCACCTCCTTCACTACACTGTGGTCTCCTAGTTTTACTCGGTGGCACTGGTGGGCTAAGTGGGGTGTCTCCTTCTCTAGGGGCCTATTTCCGAGCTGGGCTGGGGCCAATAATATTTGCATTCAGGCTGTCTCTCCTTGGACTGGCTAATCGTCCAACTTCCTAAAGGTTTGCTGCTCCTTTTATTTCTTGATCAAACTTCTGGCAGGTACTGTAACTTTACCTTTTCATTTTGGAGGCAGTGAGACAGCCTCATCGGGAATTAATATTCACTTTGACTCAGTATTTGTGGCAGTGAGAGAGACACGTTTTTGGACTTATTATTCAGATGGTGAGAGCAACCCTTTGTTGCATTATCTTTTAAAGGATTTGGCAAATTCTTTGAAACAGTTTCATATAAGAAGACACTGGACGGGCCGGCCTGGTGGCGCTGAGGGTTGAGGCACTGGACGCCACACCTCACGCCACTCCGGCGACCCATGTTCGGGAACGGGGCATGGACTGCTGGGGGTTGGCAGGGAAGGAGAAGGATCGAGCATCCAGAGGACAGCTCTCCTTCTCCAGGAAGGGTAAGGGAGCTGGTTCTGGCATCACTTGCCACCTGGTGGAGGCCAGGCGCATGGCACCACACTGCAACGTGGGTGGAGCTGGGACAGACACTTGCTGTAAGGCATCAGCATCATTGCACGTTCCCAGCTCCAAGGAACTTACTGCCAAAAAATCCACTGCCCCGTGTATGAGCCTGGGCTCAGTGCCCGACCCTTCAGTTCCACCTCAGGTGGCCACACTAGAGGGGCATCCCTGGGTGAGGTCTGGGTCAAGCCCGCTCACAGGTTTCGGGGGTGCCGGCGGGGGAAAAGTACAGTAATTTAAAAAAAAAAAGACAATGAACTTATATTAGACAACAATAAATGATTAAATTCAGTGCTGCAGCTGTCTTAATCACTTTAGATAGTTATTTTTGTGGGTTTTTAATTTGAGGTGGGTTGGAATTGTTTTTGGTATAACTGGGTATTAATTTTATATTACTTAGTTTGATTTTTTTTTAATAGTTTAGGGTTTAAGAGGATTGTTGTTACTAAGATAAGATTTATTGAGTTTTATTGCTCTGGGGAGGGACGTCAGATCTCAGAATTTTAAGATATGTGCCTGAGAAAGAACTTGGGAAGGTGCAGCTACTCAGTGGCCCTCTTTCGGAGCCTCTGTCCATTTGAGCTCCCATCACTTCCTTTAGAGACCTATGGGAGATGTCGGGCTCTAGGAATTGTTCAGAGGGGTGGCTGCCAGAGAGTCATGGATACGGGTGGTGAGGCCGAGGAGATGCTCTGGGGCGAAATGGCCACTGGAGAGGGGTCCTCCCTGTTTAGCGCCCATACCCAAGGGCTCCATGGAAATTAGTGGTCAGGCAGCTGATCCCCCCTCATCCTACTCAGGCTGTTATGCAATGCCAGGTCGATGAGGAACAAGCCTGCCATAATGGCGGACTTGATTGCCTCGGTAGACCTGGCTTGCATCATGGAGACCTGGCTGGATGAAAATGCTGCTCCCATTTTGGAGGTGGCAGTGCCAGCTGGGTACTCTGTGGTACACAGCCCGAGGAAGGATCGCAGAGGTGGAGGGCAGGGGCATTTGTTTTAAATCCGACCTGGGTCTCACGGTGCTACCTATGGGCCCTACCGAGTCCTCTGAATGTGTTGCTGCAAGGGAGGGGGGTCTTGGTGCTGGTTACAGGATCCTCCTCCTCTATCACCCCCCCAGATAGGAAGGGTGAATTTTTGAGGGAGATGGGGGAGCTCGTCACTGGGCTGGTGTTGGAGTCCTCGAGATGGTTAGTTCTCGGGGACTTCAATACCTGGGTAGATGACGGGCTCTCCACATTTGGTAACAATCTCCTAAGGAGTATGGAAGGGCTGAGCCTGGCACAAAATGTAACTTCAGCAACCCACTCACATGGCCACACACTGGACTTGGTGTTTTCATTAGGTCTTGAGACCATTGACCTTAGAGTTGATCCGGTAGTTTGGTCAGATCATAGCACTGTGAGGTTCAGGTTTGGGGGCCCCCCCTGAAGCCCGTGCCTCGGTGGAAATGGTCCGGTACCACCCTTTGCGGGGTTTGTTCCCATCTGGGTTATTGGCGGTGCTGGACCTATCAAGTGTGGGGACTGCTTGTGTGATTGGAATGGAGGAGGAGGTGGTGGTGGTGGTGGTGGTGGTAGTAGAATATAGTAGTGCTGTCATGGCAGCCTTTGATTCAATCGCACCCGTTCATGTCCAACCCTTATCTACTTGTAAGAGACCTCCCTGGTTTGATGGGGAACTCAGGGAGTTAAAGATTAAGGGTTGGAAGTTAGAGAGGTAATGGAGGAGATCTGTTCTGATGGAGGACAAATTAGCCCTGATGTCCCATTATAGGGATTATCAGGGAGCAATCTCCTGTAAGAAGGCAGAATCTTTATCAAGGAAGATTGCTGTGGCAAGGAACAGAACGGCTCAGCTCTTCCACACAGTGGATGGCTTATTACGTCCTGCCTGCCTCCATGTGGGGGAGCAGGGTCAAGTACTAGGTGCGAGAAGTTCGCTCTGTGTTTTGCTGACAAAGTATCCACTATCAGAGCGGAGATCTCCTCCACCGTCACTCAAAGGGATCTTGGGGTCCACTTTGAGGTGTTGCAGAACACTCCTCCTGTCTAGACTGTGTTTGATCCAGCTGGGGTGGAAGAGGTGGTGAGGGTTCTCTAGAGACTGAAGCAAACATATTGTGATCTGGATCCAGGTCCAACACAACGTTTGATTGGGTGTACAGACCTGATTGCACCTGTGGTTGTCGAGATTGTCCAGAGTTCCTTGATGAATGGGGTCTTCCCATTGGCCCTGAAAGAGGCCTTGGTTAGACCCCTATTAAAGAAAACCTCATTGGACCTGGACTATCTCGCCAACTACAGGCTGGTCTCTAACCTCCCATTTGTAGGGAAGGTTATAGAAAAAGTGGTGGCAAGTCAGCTTGAGGAATGTCTCACTTCTTCTTCCACCTATGAGATTTTCCAGTCTGGGTTTAGGGATGGGCATAGTACAGAGACTGCCCTGGTGAAGGTGCTTAATGATCTCCTAATGGTGAGAGACAGGAGAGATCATTCCATCTTGGTCCTGGATCTCTCAGCGGCGTTTGACACTGTGGACCATGAGGTGCTATTTGACTGACTGCGGTTCTGGTGTGGCATGCCTGGTAAAGTCATCAAATGGTTCAGGTCATACGTGCAAGGTAGAGTGCAGAGGGTAATGATGGGGTTGGCCTTGTCTAACCCAAAACCTCTTACTTGTGGTGTTCCACAGGGGTCGGTCTTGTCACCCTTATTGCTCACAGTGTATATGCTGCCATTGGGAGACATTATCAGGTGGTATGGGCTGGGTTTCCACTACTATGCAGATGATACCCAGCTATACCTGTCCTGTGCATCAAGTAACCAGATAGCGGACTCTGTATTTAACAACTGCCTGTCCGAGATCTGGACTTGGATGTCCCATAACTGGTTGAGACTCAACCCAGACAAGACAGATCCGGGTCATCGTGGGGGGATGGGGGTTTGTGGAGGCCACCTAGTCTTGTACTGGGGGAGATGCCACTGACCCCATCTGAATGGGTGAAGAATCTGGGTGTGATCCTTGACAGTGGCTTGACACTTGATGCTCAGGTGTCAGCCGTTGTTAAGAGTGGATTCTATAATCTGAGAAACATTGCCCGGATTTGGAACCTGTTACTGCCCCACCCCCACCCCCGAGGACCTAGCCTCACTAGTACATGCTTTTGTAACATCCAGGCTGGATTACTGAAATGCCCTGTACCTAGGACTATCTGGAGGTAACCTCTGCCGACTGCAGCTGGTGCAGAACGTGGCAAGATTATTGATGGGTGTGCATAAGTACGATCATATCACACCCATCCTCCGCGAACTGCACTGGCTGCCGGTTAGGTGGAGGATTGCCTTCAAGGTCAGGCTTCTGACCAATAAAGCCCTATATGAAGGGGCCCAGTCTACCTGCAAGATCTCCTTGTGCCTCATCGTCCATCCCGGGCTCTCCGTTTCACTGAGGGCTGTCTCCTGGATGTTCCTAGGGTGAGGCTGCGCCACTCAGGTGACTGAGCGTTCTTGGTGGCTGCACCCACCCTATGGAATCAATTACCTAAACAGCTACGGGAGGCACCTTCGGTGGATACGTTCAAAAAAGGTTTAAAAACTTATTTATTAAACCAGGCTTTTAATTAAATTTTTACTGGAATTGATTAGATAGATAATTTTATTTATTATCTTATTATTTATTTTATTTAATAAGCATGGGGGAAGGGGAGAGATCTAGGACACTGGCAGTGGACTTCGGGGGGCAGACTTTGTGGGCACGAGAAATATTCTCAAGGATCACTTGAAGGGGATTACAACAATGACAAATGTGGAAAAGAGATGGGAGGTCATAAAACAGGGACTTCATGAGGCAGTCAGGACCTGCGCTAAGGTGAAGCGTAAGGGAGCAAGGTCACATAAACCATGCTGGTGGTCCAGTGAGGTTCAGGTAGCGGTCATAGAAAAGAAGGCTGCCTACAAAAAATATAAAACAATGAGAGGGGATAGGGAAAAGGACATGTACCATCTTGCATCTAGAAAAGTCACCCAGATGGTGCGGGGGGCAAAGTCCAGTAAAGAGTAGTGGCTGGCACAGGGATATGGGGAGGGGGAAAAGGGGTTGTTCCGGTACATTGGGGAGCAGAGAAAAACTAAGGGCCATCTTGGCAGGTTGAGAACAGAAGCGGGGTGGGTGGAAGAGGTGAGGGACCAGGCAGAGGTATTAAACGAGTACTTCGCCTCTGTGTTCAATAGGGAAGGGGATGGGATATCTACAAAGCAAGGCATGATGGGGATAGAAGCAGTAGTGAGTGGGATCAGGGAGCAGCAGAAATGGAGGGAGAGGTACCCCAGGGGTGTCACATCAGGATAAGGATAAAAAGGCTAGTAAGGTGGAGGGGAGAGATGATGCTATCTCCACCGAAAGGGTGTGGTTAGCCCTTAAGGGCCTAAAGAAAGATAAATCTCCTGGGCCGGATGACATTCATCTGAGAGTACTATAGGAATTGGCGGACATAATGGCTACACCCCTGGCAGAGTTCTTCAACAGGTCGCTTGAGACAGAGAGGGTACCTAGGGATTGGCGAGAGGCACATGTGGTGCCAATTCATAAAGGAGGGGGTCAAGGGAAGTACCAGGCAACTATAGACCCATCAGTTTGACCTCGGTGTGGGAAAATTAATGGAGAGAATACTAAAGGAACAATTGGGGGTGCACTTGGAGGAGGCGGGAGGTCTGCATAGTCGGCAACATGGGTTTGTGCCAGGTAGATCATGTCAAACCAATCTTGTGGAGTTCTATGAATGGGTAACATCAGAACTGGACAGGGGAAAGCCTGTGGATGTATTATTCTTGGACTTCAGCAAGGCGTTCGACTCTGTCCCCCACAATGGTCTGGTGGAGAAACTGATGGGGTTGGGAGTAGGCCCTTTGATGGTCAGATGGATTGAAAACTGGCTAGCTGGACGCATTCAGAGCGTAGTGGTCAGTGGGGGAGCTCTTGAACCCTAGAGAGGTCGGTAGTGGGGTACCGCAGGGCTCGGTCCTGGGTCCAATCCTGTTTAATGCATACATTTCGGACATCAGGGAGGGCATAGGATGTGAAATGAGTTTCTTTGCTGATGACTCCAAGATGGGAGCAGTAGTTGAGGGGAAGAGGGGAGGTTGGCCCTGCAATGGGACCTGGACACCATGGAAAGGTGGGCTCACACATGGAAATTAAATTTCAATATCAGCAAGTGCAAGGTGTTACATCTTGGGTGGGGAAATCCTAAACAGAGGTACACCCTGGGAGGGGAGGCGCTGCAGGCCTCAACAGGGGAAAAAGACCTAGGGGTCATGGTGGATGCATGTATGAATAACTCTGAGCAGTGCAGGAGAGTGGCTAGCAAAGCAAACAGGATGTTGGGATGCATCGTAAGGGGGATCACCTCTAGGAGCAGGGAAGTGATTCTGCCGCTGTACAATGGATTGGTTAAACCATACCTTGAGTACTGTGTACAGTACTGGAGACCACACTTGAAGAGGGACATACAGCTCCTGGAGAGGGTACAGAGAAGGGCGACTAAGATAATACGAGGACTAGGGGATTTGACATATGAGGACAGACTTGAGGAGCTCTGTCTGTTTTCATTGGAGGAGAGGAGAGGCAGGGGGGACATGATTGAGGTCTTCAAGTACCTCAAGGGAATAAATAGGGTAAACACGGAGGGGATCTTTAGACTAAAGCAGGGAGGTATCACCAGAGGGCATGGTTTGAAGTTGGAAGGGTGAGGGGGGAAAGAGGAGGAGATTTTTCACTGAGAGGATGGTGGATCCTTGGAACGTGCTGCCTGGCGAGCTGGTTCAGAGATCCACAGTGGAGGGCTTCAAGAGAGGGTGGGACAGACACAGAAAGCGGATGTATCAGATGATGGCCTGGCCCAGAGGGGTGGGGATGGATGATAGGGGTTTCCGGAACACAAGGGGGGGGGAGGGCCTCGGTTCCCAACTAGGGATCTGAGGTTCGAGCAGACTTGATAGACCATAAGGCCTAATCTGCTGGCAGTTAGTATGTTAGTATAATGGTCTAGATTTGAATTGTATCTTTTTATCCTTTTAATATTGTGGTATTATATCGATTGTGAAGCGCACCGCGTCTCTGGAAAGGAGCATTATACAAATAAAGTATTTATCTATTTGCCTAAACTTCTTTGTTCACTTCCCCCCTTAATAAACCTGATTTGTTGTTTTACTGTTAACCTGGCTTGTGAGCATATCATTACTTGGTCTAAAGGTACTAAAGTACTGCAAAGCCTACTGAAAGTGCATGCTTGTATTATTGAAACTGTCTTTTGCAGGGGGTTGCACGGTGAATGCCAGGAGACTGAACCCTGCTGGTAAGTGGAGGTTGCATGAGCATACCATTATTGGTCAAACTGCTTTGTACTCTGGTGGTTAAGCACTGCAACTGTTTTGTTAAATCCAAAAGGTCACTGGGTGGGATTGTGGGGGGTTATAGCTTCCCAGAGGGCTGTACCAATTTTGTTAGGAACTCATTTAAGCACTGCTCTGGGAGGAGGCACCATAATTGTAGTTCTACTGTTGGTAGGCATCCCTCAGTATTTATTTCTGAACCCAGGCCCTTAACCTGTAGTCAGAAATGCAGGCAGGGGTAGCAGCCCTTGGTATAATGGCATCAGGGTTACACCTTGTCACTGAAATGTGGGACACTGATGCTCGAAATGTGGAAACTGGGCACCTATTAAATCCTGGAGATGTAAAGTCAGCACTCAATGCAAACCAATGCCTTTACTTGTGAAAGTTTAATTTTGCTTTACCATCATAGTGCTATGGATTTCTAAGTTTACTGCACAGGTTCTAAGGTCCACACCTTTTCCATGAGGGATAGGCACTGTGGTTAATACTGTAGTCCAGGGCCAGCCGCTTGGGACAGCAGTAGTGCTACCACTCGTAAAGCCAGTGACCCATGTTCTGGAATGAGCACAAGTCAACGGGGGCCAGCCAGGAGAGGAAGATCGAGTGTCCCAGAGGATGCACTTCTCCTACGAGGAAGGAATGTTGCCAGCTCGGCTCCTCCACTGCCATCTGGCTGACCACAGGTGGTAGTGCAGTCAGAGAGGCATGGGGGGAGGGGGGATGCAGGCTGGTCCCATGCTACAATGCACAGTCAGGGGCATGTGCATCCTTGCTGCTGCCTGTATCCCGAGGGAGGGGAACCAGAACAATGGAAAAGCCCTGGGCAGGCAGGATGAGCACTGACTCTCCACAGGCCCTGCACTGGTGATATGATGCTCCTCTTATCTGGGACCTAGTCCATGTGGCGAGAGGCTCAGCCCACCACCCGTTGCTGACAGGGGTTGAGATGTGTGGAGGACGGAGTAGGAAGTAAAGTCCATGAGAAGCCGGGTGACAGGGCTGGGGGTGCCAATGCAAAGGAGTGCTGGGGGGGGGGCAAGATTTAAAAAAAAAATGCTGATTCATTGTTCTTACCTCAGCCATGTAACAGAGGGTGCAGCGTACCCTTGTGAGATTTTTTCAGGGGTACAAAATTAGTTTTGAGGTTATATTACACCCATTCAAAAAATTGCAGGGTATGAACAACATAAGCAGGTAAGTTAGACTGAGAGCAGCAGCATAGAAAGTAGTAGTGATGAAAATACAGGTCAGACGGGCAGATCTATAGTCTGTACACCTATGCAGGCAGGCAAGCTAGATTAGTGGCAACACAATGCAACTGAACAGACAAAAGAGAGATTAATCACTGTCAGTACCAATTTTACTTAGTAAATACTTGGGAAGCACATGCTCATTCATGAAGTTGCTACTATAGCTGCAGCACTGACAGGGCTCCTCTTGGCTTGTATGCAATTGTAGTTTAATATAAAGCAATTCACTCTTCACAGCAAATTACCTAGAAGCAGTGCACTGGCACTGCAGATCCCAGCGGCGTGGCCTACACAAAATGCACATTTTCAGGTGACCCACCCTCCCTGGCAACGACTTCTGTACCGTACCCCTCCCTACTTCCACTGATTGGTGCCACAGTCTGTTGCCAGGCTAGGACTGCCGCCTCCCCCCAGTTGATGCCAATTCCTCACCTGGTGCTCCTAACTACAACGTAGTCCCTCCTGAATCCCAGCTGTCACAGTGGTCAGGAAGCTGCCTTGTGCTGAAATAAAAAAGATGCAGGCAGTTCACAGTGCTCCAGCCCCCACCATCACTTTACAGGTCAACTGACGGCTGATCATGCCAGACAACGAGCCATGGAGCTGATGGCAGTTGGGCTGGTGGGGAGCACTCGTGGTGGGGCCCCACTCTGGCACTCTTACCCTCTCCTGGCCCATAAAGCAATTAGGGACTCATACCTGTAGGCATATGTCCCCAGGATCCATCTGTGTTGACATCAGCAGTGGGTCTTCAGTTGATTCAGCTCAACTGGATCTCCAACTTGCTCTGCTGCCTGCCAACTCTGAGTAGCACAACTCTCCTCAGCATATGAATTCTGCCACCTGCTTGGCTCCTGCCTTCCACTGCCTACTCAAAACATGTGCAGGCATACTGTAGTGGAGAGGGGGAGAGGAACAAATGAAGGGACCAATCAATGCCGGCTAGAGGAGGTATCTGTAAACACAAAATCCAGTGCGTAGTCACAATGAAGGGGACAGTGCAAATGGTTGCATTCAAAGGAGGAGTCTTTGTATGCAGTGCACCCCCTCCACATATAAATGCACCTGAATTTTGTAATTTTTTTTTCCATCAGTATTTTATCCCCCTTGTCACCTCTGGCCAGCCCACTTCTGTCCGGTTCCCCCAGCCCCATCACCTGACTTCCCTGGGACTTACCTTCTCACCTGGCATCCTCTGCTGGCAGGACTTTTTCAGCAGGGTGTCCGGTTGCCGGTGTGGAGCCCGCGAGGGACTGGATGTCATTCTGCGGTCAAAAGGTTTTTTCCTCCATTTTTTGGTGCCCCTGAAACCGCACATGTGCAGTGGCATGATGGATGGGCTCTTTCTTTGCGGAGACATCCTCAAATGCCCTTTTTTTTTTTTGCTTGTGTACCCAGGCTGTGCTCCCACCTGGACACCTGTAGGTGGCAGTCAAGCAGCGGGTCACACCACCGCCCTGTCGAAACAAAGGCTATATCATCACTTTTTATAATCCAGCACTTGAATTTACCTTGGGCCTTACCCTCAAATTATTTTCATAAATTACCAAAAATAATGATAAAATTCACATATATTATCCCCATTCTCCAGATTCAAAAATGATGATGAAAACACTTTCTCCACACTTAGAAATATGGAAAATATATATATATATTATTCACATATGTACAAATTATAAATATTCCTACTTAGCATAAATATCAAGCATAATAAAAATAATGTAAACATCAACAGATTTCGGAAAATCAAACCACAAAAAAATAAAAAAACAAATGTTAGCAAATAATGCAAATGAATAAATATTCAGCACAATAAATGACACTGTAGGGACTATTATTTCAGCATACTTATGAATATCATGACCTTTTTACTATGAGAACTTGCAACTCATTATACTAATGTCTCTGATTATATCTTTGTGTACTCATTACACAAATGTCTCAGACTGTATCTTTGTATAATAGTTTTAAACTTTGTAGGATGCAAAATGTACTGTTTCTTTATGTCTTAATCTATATACCCAAGGTTTTGTAGCTAAAAATTCACTATGCTACCACCCCAAATATTAAAATACTACTTATATTTTTGGTTATCTGTAGGTGTGGTCTTTACTTTTTAACTTTCAAAATCGTGGTGAGAACTTCTGATTTTGGAAGACAAAAGTCCTTCAGTGGCTCGGCTTGGCTGTATTCTTCTGTCTTTTTCCCTGGAACTGTACAATCTTCTGACATCAATGAAGCAATGCAGGCTGGATCCTTCTTGCTTGACGTCACAAATCATTAAAAGTCACTTATCAGGTTTTGGTGGGAAAAATCAGACAGTAAGATTTGAGCAGTTCAGCAGCACAACAGTTTACAGGAAGATATTTCCCTGTGGACAGCAAAGTTGTTTTGGTAACTGGACTCTGACTCTTTCCTGTTTCAGTTCATTTCTGCTCTTGAACCTGCAACTCCAGACTCACTGCTATCCAACAACACTGCAGGCTTGCTGGCTGGTAAATTCCAAAGTCAGTCTCTTGTTCAGGCTTTTAGCAGAAATTTCAAAACATTACTTTAGTGCAGATTCTCAGTATACAAAACATAGACCTTGCTTTAACCAATATTGGAAAGAGTCCTTCCTGTAACAGTTTTAGCAGCCGACTTTGGTGCAATGTTGTGCAGACTTTCAAGCTTGTGCTTGGCACCCCCTGGTGGATGCAATGTTCAACCCAAATGCTGGTCCCAAGCATGTGTGACTTCAGGCTTTTGCCCTAGCAAGGAATTCAAGACCACCAAAATTAAGACAGCCAACACAGGTCCTCACACACCGAAGGATCAAGCAGTTCTGGGCTGGTTTTGCCAGCATATTTATGTCCCTCTTGCTGGGTGAAGTCATCATCAAATTATGATTGGTCTGAATGCACTTTGAGGGTGTGACTGTTAGTCCCTCCTAAACCATTTTTTTCTCAATATGACTTCATCTCCAGAAACAATTTCTGATATAAAACAATTTGCCTTTCTTGCATCTATGTGCACCTTGTTACAAACGTAAAACCTATATTGTCAGGTGCAGCTAAAAGAGAGAATTTATTTAAGACCAAACATGATAGTGTCTCCTTTCCTTTCCATGGTCTGAGGGCTTGCTTCTGCAGCACTCCCCAGCCAAGGACAGTTCGTCGCCGGAATTTGCCCCAGAGGTATGGACATGGAGGAGCCCTGAGTGCACTGAAACTTTTGAACTTGGCACCTTTTATGGTGCAGTAGCCCAATTTTATGGAGCTTAAACTTCATTGCTATTCAGAGGGAACAACTTGCATTTACCTTGTGTGAGCTGTGCTCCTTCAAGCTGAAATATTCGCCCTTCCCCATTTATTAAATACTCCTTTACTCCGCCCTATGCCCTGACTGGCTTCTGGTGATAAACGAGCAGGGCACATAACTGTGGGCAGTCCTAGAACCTGCAGTCTACTGTGTTTGCTGCCTCGGTCCTGCTTCTGGAAAATATCAGATTCTATTACATGATCATGCAGCCCCCACTCTACCTGCTAGTCCTACTGACTACTCTCTGTTGCAGCATTGCCCTGGAATACTTCACCCCCTAACTGCTGCTCTTCCAGGCTTTTCCACAGACATGAAGGACTTTACTTTCTCCAATCTGCTACCTCTCCCCAAGCAATTCAATAGTCATATTGAACACTCTTGCCAAAACCTGATTCTCCGCCTGACTAGGTCTTACAGCACACCTAAACGCATCTCCAAAGCTAGGACCATCCTCACCTTTTTGAATGCTGCTACCTGGATTATTGTCCTCTCCTTATCTTTGGTAGGTGATGTGGAAACTAACCCTGGCCCGCTCCCTCACTATTCAGTCGGTTCTTCCCCCTGGGCCCCATTCCAGAGGACTAAAGATTGCCCACCTTAATATAAGAAGCTTGGTGGCTAATCATGCATAACTTATAGCTTGGACCACCACTCAAAGGCCTGATCTTGCAATTTCTGAATCCTGTCTTAAGCTTTCTCTCCCCGACTACAACTTGTTCCAGGTTTATCGTCCCACATCTAAAAGAGGTGGCAGTCTGGCACTATTTTACAAGTCTCATCTAAACCTAACCTTACTACCATGCCCCTCGCTTGTATCCTGTGAGGTACTTCATGCACTGCTTCTGCTGGGTGACTCAAAAAAACTGCACATTGTTTGCACCTACATGCCTCCCGTTTCCTGCAAACATGGGCTTGAGGAGTTCCTGGCTTTTCTCCCCCGGACCACCAAAAACAATGAAGTGATTTGTCTAGGTGATTTCAATCAGAATTGGCTCGGCCCAAACCTCCCTGTCCTTGACTCGAATATAAGCTAAGTCACCCTAACCCAGCCTGTCTCGATGCCTACTCGACATTTCAACAATGGTAACTGTCACCCCCTCCTTGACTGGGTACTTACCAACAGGCCGTGACCGTGCTACCAGACTCCATTAGCGACCATTCACCTGTGTCAGGGATGCCAGCCCCCCCCAAACTTGTCTCCATGTCTGACTTCTCTGCCCTTGACACCTCAGCTTTTCTAAGGGATCTTCAGCATGTCAACTGGCCCCCCATATTCGTGACAAATAATATTGACTTGGCTGTAGAATACTTTACCAACTCTCTGCACTCCTTGAAGTCCAAGCACATTCCTTCCATCAGGTGCAGGGTATGGGGCCTGCCTACCAAAAGGTTAACTAGCCCTCTTCTACGTATGCTTAAAGCATGGGACAAACTCTGGACCAGATGGAAAACCTCCTCCCTGCTCTTTGATTTCATAACATATTGCTCCCTTTGTAACTCTTGCAAGAAAGCGCTACGGACTGCCAAAAGCAATTACTACCTTCTTCACACCACCTCTAGTAACCCAAAAAGGTACTGAGCACAAATAAACCACATAATGGGATGCTCCACGTCCCAAACCCCCCATGACTTTCTAATAAATAATGTCTCCTGTAACAACCCATATACCATAGCTAATGCTTTCAGCTCACTCTTTACTGCCCTCCCTAGTTTTGATGCTGACAGTCCCCCCCCTCCACACCTCCCCCCAATCCCATCCTTCCCTGATTCTCCACCCGGTCTCCAGGCTGGATGTCCTACAAGTTCTTAACATGATGTTTCCCCATGGTAGCACAGGCACTGATGGACTGGAACCCAGAATTCTCAAATTAGGCGCGTCTGTTCTTGACACCCCCATCATGTGATTGTTCAACCTCTCCATTAGCTCGGGTACTGTGCCCCTCTCCTGGAAAAATGCAGTGTTATCCCAGTCTTCAAAAAGGGTGATCCAAAAAACCTAACAAACTACTGTTCTATTGCGCTCCTGCTGACCCTCAGTAAACTCCTGGAGAAGCTTATCCATCACCAGGTGTCTAAATTAATTGCCAACTTTAACCTGCAATCTCCTGCTCAGCATGGCTTTAGGCCAAACCACAGCACCACAATGGCCCTAGTGCAATTAACCAGTGGCATCAAATCTGCTATGGACCAAGGCCAGCTTACTGGGGCTGTTTTTATTGACATGTCAAAGGCATGTGACTCAGTTAACCACAACCTGCTCCTGCATCAACCAGGCTCTACTGGTGCCTCCCAATCCACACTTGCCTGGTTTGCCAGCTATCTGTGGAGCCTCTTCCAGTCTGTCTCCTGTCATAAAGTTCTCTCTCTGCCCCTGCTCTGCTTCGTTTGGGCATCCCACAAGATTCCATATTTGGGCCCCTTCTATTTTCTTTGTTCATCAATAACCTACCTTCAGTGCCCTCCCAGTCTCTCCTTACTCTATGCTGATGACTTGGTTCTCTATGTCTCCTCCAGCTCTATTCATGAAATTAACTCCCACCTCTCCTCCAATCTTCATTGTATCCAAACTTGGCTTACATCCCACCACCTGGTGCTAAATGCTGCCAAGACCCAGGCTATGCTCTTTGGGTCATAAAGGAAATCTGTCGCTTTAACTCAGTCTCTCCAGGTTTCGTGTCTTGATGGCTCCCTTGTGGAAGTAACTCAGTCCTTCAAATACCTAGGGGTCACACTGGATCCATCTCTTAATTGCTCTCTGCATGTCAAAGTTGTCTGCAAATCAGTCAATGCTAAAACTGGACTGGCTTGCCAAGTCCGTCAGTTTCTGACCCCTGCCGCCAGGATCTCTGTCACCCAAGGCCTTCTCCTCCCTGGACTCTGCTATGCTCTGCCTGTCTTTGCTATGGCACAGGCAAGCATCTTGCAAAT
Source organism: Neoceratodus forsteri (assembly GCA_016271365.2). NCBI lineage: Eukaryota > Metazoa > Chordata > Ceratodontiformes > Ceratodontidae > Neoceratodus > Neoceratodus forsteri. The sequence continues at coordinate 1,632,832,200 of CM028131.1, read as the reverse complement.
GTGGACGTTGCCTACACTAATGTCTGTAGATTTGCGCTATCTGCTCCTCGTCTTAAGCACTACTGTACTCTCTACTCTTACCTCCACTGGTTGTCACCTTCCTTGCATCGGGCTTATTCATTAGGTTGTCTGACTGACATTATTCATTCTTCTATCCCTTCCACACCCGCTGCTATGCTCACCCCTCATGGACTGCCTTCGTTCCCTCCGTTCCATGTCTTTAGCTCTGTTATCTGTCCCAAAATGCTCTACCAGGATGGGTGAACTTGCCTTCTCCTTCTATGCCCCCAAATTTTGGAACTCTCTCCCATTTGATCTTAAGCACTCCAAATCCCACCCCCCTTTTCAAGAAAGGCCTCTCCAATTACCTCACCTCCCTTGACATTTGCAAATGTCCCTAGCTTCATGAGTCATGCAAATCTACCATTGTCCTGCAGTTAAATTTCCCTGTGACCTCTTGATTCCTCCCATCCCCTCTCTTCCTCAGCTACAGCTACACACTTTGTTCCCTGTCTCTGCCTGGGAATTGTCTCCTTGCTGACTTACAAACAGCATTATCATTATTTTATACATTACTAACCGTAAACTGTGCCTTTTTGTCTGTTTTGTTCCTATTATACTGTGTGATATATACCTCCTCTATGTACTATGTAACTTGCACCTCTGTATAACTGTTTGGAATCTCCTATTGTACAATACTGTATATGTATTTGTTTTTACCTGTTCCTTGATTTGTACTCTCTCTGGTCATGCCTGAAAATAGGCAGTTCTGTCTAGTGCACTTACCCTGTTACCAAAAGAAAAGAAAATAAATTCTAACATAAAATCTGTAATTTATAAAACCTTTTATTTTAGAGATCTAAAAAGTATTTACAGATTTCAGAAGTACATTTTTTCCTGTTCAAAAGGATATATGTATTACTTATCTGTCATTTTTCCAGTCTGTAACATGAGAAAACATCTTCCTAAAAATGCTTTCCTTTGTCTGTGTCTCCTGACGCATGGCATCATGCTGTCTGGAGCTCATTAAGAAAGCAAAGATAAAGTGACTAGGTGTTGCTTGTTAGACAAATAATCAAGACTCATCTTATTGGAGAGGTTGTAAGGTCAGCTTACTTTAGACACCACTCTAATTCCCAGCTTTGGTGCTACAGAACTCTGTAAATAGCTCAGACTACACTTCTCCAACAACGCTGAAACTTAATCACTGTGCAGATTCATATACTGCAAATAACCTGTGTGATTTTCAAATACATAGGGGCTTTTGTGCATTTTCTATGAATAAAAGTTTCAATTTCATGAGTCTATTGTATTACAACCTGCATTAGACTTTTGTGCATACCAGGAGTTGGGTGACACAGAAAAACACATCCATATATCATTTCAAGCTTCCCTAGTAACATTTGTTTTCTCTAAGAAGTGAAATCTTTCTCCTATATGGAATACCTACAGTGTGCCTTTTCTCAGCCAGAGGACACTTGGAAATTTAAGCTACAGAAAATTTTTTTTCTTAACTCTGAAGCAATGTTTTTCATGTAGGCACTCATTTTAACTAGAAGTATTGTTTCTGTATGCCTTCCTTATAGTTAGACCCTTATAAAAGCATATATCATCACTATTAATAAGACTTTGATTAAATTGTAATAATAAAATATTTTAATCAAATTAGTTTTGTTCCTACAGCCCTCTCCCGAGGAAGGAAAGCCATCCACTGGGGTGCTCAATCCTCCTTCCCCTGGCCAGACCCCAAACTACCCACATATGTTTCCAAACCTGGGTGGCTGGTGTGGCAGGAGGTAAGGAGCTAGATGCCTCAGCCCTCCACGCCACAGGGTCAGCTATGAATTTTGTAATTTTTTACATGATTTATGCATGAATGGGAAGACTACTGTGGTTTTAGGGCAGAAGATCTGTGGTTCATCAAGACTGCTCCCCCAATCTTTGGTTGTATCCTGTTTTTTTTTTTTTTTTCACCCATTCTATAATTTTCTAAAATGGGACACGAGGAGTAAACTGAGGGCCATCCCTCAATTTGGGACAGCTGAGAAGTATATGACCTCCTGGTGAGCCTATACTGGGAAGGCACCTGTCCCGTGCAACATACCTCTTAACTTCCTTCCATTACAAGGGACACCCCTCATAACTGTTCCATCCCACAAGGAAAGCGGATTGCCCATACAGGTGATCTAAACTGATTTTCAAGCAGAAAGTCACAAAACTTTGTGTTTCAATATCAGAAGTAAACTTTGCACACCCACACAGGCTCTGGTTTCCACAGGGTGCTAGGCTTTTTATCTTGTCTCATGATGTGCCACATCTGGAATGTTAGTGTCACACATTTCAGTTACAAACAGTTGAGAGGTCTGCCTTGCAGTGTGGTGCAGTTGAGGGGTTAGTGTGAGATTCAAGCACCTCCTGCACCCGAACAGTGGACTGTCAGAGTGGAATCTTCTGTCATTTTATTACAATTTTGGGCTGCTGTCTTCCATCTCTCAGCACTTGTTGCATAAATGTAACCCTCACACCATTACACAAAGGGCTACTACACCTGCCTGCTTGCCTGAATACAGGTTGAGGAGTCTGGGTTCAGAATAAAGGGGTTCTGTGGTTTCCCTACCAGCAGTCTTGCTATGATAATGGTGCCTCCACCCAGAGTAATAATTAAGTGGGTTATTAGTAGTACTGGTACAGCCCTCTGCGAAACTATGACCACCCACACCCCCGATTAGTGGCTCTTCACACAAAGTTCCACAATCACAGTATAGGACTTCAGCTGCACAATGGTTCAACTGCATTAATGATATGCTCAGGTGTACCACACTTACCAACAGGGTTTGGTCTTCTAGCATATACCCTGTGCCCCCTGTAAAGAAACAGGTTCATATGACAACAGAGCTTTTGCACAGTAACTTTGAACAAACTCAGTAACCAGACACTGGGTAATAATATGCGTACCGCCCAACTTAACATCAAACAGTAAATCGGGTTTATTAAGGGGGTCTGAACAAGGGAGGTATGTGAGTTTAGAGTAATGATTTCTGTAATACTATAAGTAAGCAGATGATAATTAATAAGCATTAAATCTGTCCCTGAGTAAATCAGTTTAACCAGCGGTTGGGTACCCAGAGTGGAACTAGAAGCAGGCCTGAAGTGTTGCCATGGGTAGGCCAGCGTTGCAGCTGGTTGGAGCCCTTGATGGAAGAAAGGGTATTATTATCAGATGAAAACAATTGTAGACAGTAAGAGTATTTGTAATCCCAGGCCAGACGGCCCACAAACACAGTTGAACCCAACGAGAAGCTACAAAGCAAATCAGATGACACAAAAGCATTTATCTGTTTGTTGCAGGGGGCTACCCTGTTTGTACTCACTGTACCCAGACCAATAGAGACTGATGGCTGTAGCTCTCTGGACTCTTTCTTGCCAGAATGGAACATGGGAACCGGAGTCGACATGACTCGCCTCCACTTTACGGCCTTGCCCACAAGGTGGCCGTAACCTGTGATTCTTCTCTGCAGGGGCTGAATCCCAAAACTGGTCTTTAGCCAGGATGATGCTCAGGCTGGTACAGGAACAGTCTTTTGAGCCATGGATGACACAGGCCCAGGACATCAAATCTGGCTTGGTTTGCAGAATAATAAAGTCACTTAATGTGCAGCTAACAGACTGGCTCAACTTGGATACGAAAGAAGCAGAAACAACTGGCAACTGGTCTCCTTTCTTCCCAAATGGGGTAAGAGAGACACTGTACAACTCCCTAGTAAGACCTCATTCTGGAGGTTCCATCTCTAGAAAGACAGGATGGAGATGGTTCAGAGGAGGGTGACAAAAATAGTGTCCTAAATGCAGCATAAGTCGTATGAGGAGAAACTCAGAGCTCTCAATATGTACTCCCTGGAGGAAAGGAGAGAGGGAGGACATGATGGAGACCTTCAAGTATCTGAAGGGGATCAACAGGGTACCAGAGGGGGAGCATCTCTCACATGAAGGGAAATAGCAGAACAAGGGGGCATAGCATGAGACTAAAAGGGGGAAAACTTAGCTGGAACTTGAGGAAGGTCTACTTCACTGAAAGGGTGGTGGAGAGATGGAACAGTCTCCCCCAGGAAATGATGGGGGCAGCCATGGTTCAGGGATAGGCACATGGGAATTATCACGCTAGGGCGAAAGGAGGGGGGGACTTGTCGTAGCATCTAGGGTACCTTAAGCATTAGAAAGAAGGATAGGGCAGACTGCATGGGCCACAAGGCCTTTATCTGCCGACAACATCTATGTATCTATTCAGTTCTCATAGATGGGTTTATAAGCCACACTGCAATGGGCGGCATAAGAAGGGCGTAATGCAGCTGGTTACTGAGTTTGAGTCATGGAAGTCTGCCCATAAAACACATATATGTTGTATATCTTCCTGCATGTGAAAGTAATGGAGGTACTGGTCTTCGAGTTCACACACTGGATTGCATTTCAAGTAGTAAAAATAGACTTTGTTTACATTGTGTTCTGCATTTTTAGGCTATTTTTTAAAGTATTAACTCATCCAGTTTGTAATGTTTATATAACTGTTTTAATATATTATTTACATTTGGTAATAATAAAAATATATTTTTTTTTACGCAATTGGTTGTGCTTTATTTTTAGCTCCCTCATCCCTTCTCCATCTTTAAGTACACGTGTGTTTGTACAGAGCTGAAACTCCAAAAAAAAAAAAATGAGAGAAATTGTGGACTGTAACATGGAAACTAAGGAAATAAATGCTGAAGAAATGTGGTCAGTGAATAAAAATAAATGATACAGGGTTGGCATGTCGGTGCTTGCGATGCCGGTGACCTGTGTTTGGTAATAAGCCTGAGTCGTGGCCTGGCCAAGGAGAGGAGGAAATGGACATCTCAGGGGCACTCTCACGGGAGGGAGGGTTGCTGTCCTTGGTGTGGTACAGATGAGTGGGAGGAAAAGATGCGGGCCTAGTGATCCATGCTGTGCACATATGTGCTCCTGGATCAACGTATGCCCAGGGTTACAAAGGGGAGGGGCCAGCTAGCAGCAGCTAAACAGCTGCTGGGAGCAGTCAGTTGGAGGGAGGCAGTCTTAGTGGCAGCATCTATCCATCTTCCCTCTTTTCTCCAGTCGGGTTACCAAAATTAAAGTCTGGCAGTTTGTGGTGGTAGCCAATGCCATAGAATGCCCAGCTGGTACAGCCCTGTAGTAGAGTTTGACAGGAACATCATTTACATCAAAAAGAGGGACAGAACTGTCACTGAAACCAGGATCTCGAGCTGAGGTGACCTGCGTCTGTCTGTGAAACCGTCTGCACTTGGGTAACCCCCTGTGGCCCCTACTGTTCATTTTGAAGGGTTAACAGTCAAGAAACGCACCATGCTAAGGGTCACCTAACTGATCTGGAACATACGAAATTTGCCAGCAAATAAAGGCCTAGAGGTCTATCAAGTCTGCTTGAATGTGCAGCTAGCACCCCTTATTCTGCAGCTGCCCTTCCCTTCCACCCTTCCCCTTCATTAACCCTTCCCCTTGTCCTGTCCCATCCTCGTTTGAAGCAGTCCACTGTTCTACTGCATACCACTTCATCAGGTAACGCATTCCACCCAGCCACCACCCTCTCTGTAAAAAAGGGTCTCCTCATCTCCCTCCTGAACCTTCCTCGCTCCAGTCTCATATCATGGCCCCTGGTGGCCCTCCCCTTCCTTACTTTGAACAGCCCCTCTGTACCTGTCTTTATTCCTTTCATGCATTTAAAGGTTTCAATCACGTCACCCCTGTCTCTCCTCTCCTCCAGTGAGTACAAGTTCAACTCCTTTAACCTCCTCTCGTATGATAAGTCCCCCAGCCCCTTGATCATCTTTGTCGCTCTGCGCTGCAACCCCTCCAGTAACTTAATGTCCCTCTTCAGATATGGACGCCAGTACTGCACGCAGTACTCCAGGTGTGGTCTAACTAGACCTATACAGTGGCAGAATCACCTCCTCCCTCCTCGAGGATATACCTCTTGCAATACAACCCAGCATTTTGTTGGCCTTTGCAGCTGCCTTCCTACATTGTGCCGAGTTGTTCATTGACCCTGTAATGAGCACACCCAGATCCTTCTCCTCCTCTGTCTGGGCTAGCTGCACTCCCCCTAGCTGGTAACTCCTCCTTGGGTTCTTCATCCCAAAATGCAGCACCTTGCACTTTTTGGCATTAAAGCCCAGTTGCCAGGTGTCATCATCCTGCAACCGCTTCCATCCCCCTAGGTCATCCACCACCGCGCCTACCTTGGTATCATCAGTAAACAGACTGATTTTGCTCTTGATGTCCCATGATATGTCTACAATGAATATCCCAAACAACACTGGTCCCAACACTGAGCCCTGTGGAACACCGCTCGTCACTGCCCTTGGTATGAGAGCCCCACCCACCCACCACCCTCTGTTGCCTTCCTTGTAGCCAGTTTCCTACCCATCTCACCAGCTTGCACCCGCCTCTGTGCCTACTAACTTCCTTCCCAGCCTTCCATGTGGCACTGAGTCGAATGCCTTACTGAAGTCCAGATACAGGACATCCACTGCATGGCCCCTGTCCAGTTGCCTAGTTACCCAGTCATAGAACTCGACCAGGTTGGTTTGGCAGGATCTGCCACGTATGAAGCCATGCTGTCTGCTGTCCTGTAGATTGTGCTGGAGATTGGTAGATCATCAGACATGCAACAGACCTACGTTATTAGTGTGGAGTTCAAGTTATGCTACTTAGCCGTCGTTGGTTATTTTTATTTGAGTTGGGGGCTTTTCCCTCACACCCTTTAAAAAAAAAACAAGGGGGCGTGGGTAAAGCCCCGGCCTCAAATAAACTGACAAAACCAAAATTAACAGGAGGTACAAGCACTTGGCCAATTTGGCCTTTTGGTATTTTTATTACTTTATCAGCCTCACACCCTCCCAAAAAGGTGGGGGCAAAGCCCCTGACTCAAATAAATTGACACACAAGCATAAAAATAATCCAATTTAAAGTACAAACTAGTGGGAGGCACAAGACCAAAACAGCATTGTATTTGGGAAGCTTTTACAGCAAGCTTCCTACGCATGTCTGATAATCTACACAATTGCCACTGATCTAAGGGTAGTTGTTGACCACTCCAAGTGTCACGTGGAGGTGGGCATAGGTTCTTCAATTTTTCCCACTGCCTAGATGGGTACGAGGCAGGCAAGCGCTTGATGGACCACATGCAGACACCGTATACTGTGTCTATGTTGACACATCCCAATTGTTTTCAGAGTAGTTGGACTCAATCCACTGTGGCAGGTGGCCCCTGCCAGGCAGGCATGTCTCTGGTTTCCTACAAGTATCCAGAGGACTTTATGTCAGGGTTCCCACTTAGGGAAGAAAAGGGACAGCTGAAGCCCCATCTTTGAGAGACTATCTCCCCACTCCTGGGAATAAAAGGATTTTCAACTTTGAAAGTCACTCACAACTATGAACTGACTTAGTCTGCAGGTACAGATTGAGGACAATGAAATAATTTATTTCAAATGTTTCACCAGGAAAGACTTGCTGAGTTGGTAACATATTTCCAGATGCATCCTGGGATAATGGAGTGAAGGAATAGACAATAACAAAAGTGCAGAAAACGCAATACAGAATAAAATACAGGCAAACAGTACAGTAAAGGACAAGCACAATAATACACAGATTGGCAGACATAATAAAATACAACATGCAGATTTAACCTACAGTAGGGTGCAAGAGTAATAAAAAAAATACTATACTGCTGGGCAGTCATGAACTGCAACAAGTGTAATGATATAAAAATGTAAAAGATGCATGGACAGGACAGGGAACAAGTGTACACAGTAACTGGCAAATCCGGGTGTGAACCCAATTGGGGCAAATAGATAATTGCTCTGATGGGGGGCACCAAACGGGGGGGAAGGGGGGACGCTGTCAAAGGAGTCAGGTGCTGTTGCAGAAGGGGCAGTAACAGCACAATTATACAATGAGGTCCTAGAATCCGCCACTCTCATTGACTGACTGGCACCTTTCTGCCGAGGTATATCCTATGATAACCCATGAAAAAGGTGCCAGTCAACCTCATCTGGAATTACCCCTTATTCATCCAACCCTGAAAACAAACACAGAAATCCATCACACAGATTCCTCAGTTAGTGCTCCCAACAGTCAAAACTATCATAAACATACACTCGCTTCCCGAAACTACACATCTGAAAAATAAAAACAAGTAGAAAACTAAAACTGCTACTGACGTCAAATAACAGGACGCATGCTCCTTCCTGAATCTGTGTAGGCTGGCACCTGTGACCACTAGCTTCCTCCAGCATCTGTTAGTGACAGTTACCTCCACCCAGTACCACAGACTTCCTCCCATCTCCCTTCAGACTCCCTCCAGCTCCCTTAGGTAACCAGTAAGCCCCATATCTGTTCAGCATTTTTAAAATGACCCCAAGAGCAGAAAACTGTTGAGCAATTTCCCCCCCCCGACCCAAAGCGCGGCAACAGCTTGTGTAGACGTGCACACCTCCCACCATGGCTGTCCAGCTTGACAAAGTGCTCCTTCATGAAAAACACTAAAGTTGTACAAAATAATCAAAAGTAGCTGACACCCTCAGTGCTGGACTCCCTCTCACATCTCGCATCCTCCTCCAGCTTCACAACAGAAATCTGTCCCGCATTAAAAAAAAAAAAAAACACCTTTCAAGTGAGAAACAGAAAAGAAAAAAAAAAGTAACCAGACTAACCAGCCAGGCCACGCCAGTCGTAGGTAAATCCCAGCATAACTCACACCCTGGAGTGGTTTATTGCTTAATGAAAGGACTTGAGGGGGTAGGAGAAGGAAGAGAGAGAGAGAGAGAGCAAATAGATAGGGAAAGAGAAGACCAAAGCTTGGGGAAATCATATGCGACAGTGACTTGGACCACAGTATTCTTCCTGGAAGGGAGGGAGAGGGAATGGGATCCAGTGTTCCGCAGACACTAAAAGGTAGGGTGGTACAGCAGGGTAGAAAGATAGGGTGGGAGAGAGCAAAACCAGAATTTGGAGGTGAAGGCACAGTGGGTGAGGCCCCTTGCATCAAGAGACAGGAAAGCAGGAGGAGTACAGGGAACAGTAGTGGGTATATGGGGCAGGGGGAGTCCAAGGCAAAACAAAAGAATGAAAAGGGGGGGTTCAGTCTGGCAAGGGAGGACTTTGGAGCATAGTCGAAGATGGGGAGGATCATCTTCAACACTGTCAGCGGGCAGAAGAGGGATGCTGGCTTTGTTCCTGTAGAAGGCATCCAGTTTGCATAGGTTCTGTTAACTCATTTCCCTCCAGGGCAGTTGAATGCTGAAGGCTAACTGCATATGTTAGAATACAGTAAAGATTTCCTGGGGTTTGAAGAGGGGGGCATGGCAAGGAGTCAAGGGGAGGAGGATTCAGCTGCTGGGGCTGATCCATCACCCCTGCAGTGGGGGGGTGGGCAAGATGACAAGGCTCTAGGTTTACCTTGGTGCTGAGAGGCTGCTCCGGGCCTGCTGGACACCTTGTAAAAGAAAGGGGACTGCCTACTCCTGGGCTGTGTATGTCAGAGCAAGTGGACAGACTTCATAGCCCTGCCAGATGTCTGTAAATCATTAATGATGTCCTGGACATCTGGCCCAAACAACTTTGAGCCAGTGAAGGGGGTATTCAACACCATCTGTTAGACATACACTGCAAAGCCCAAGACCCTAAACCAGGAGTGCCTACTGAGGCAAATACCTGTGGCAACAGCCCTGGCAGTAGTATCAGAGATATAACAGAGGGCCCACAAGAGGTGCTTGCTAATATCCTCAGCATTTTGCAAGCATTTAAGGACCTCCTGGTTCTGGGTGCCATCTGGAAGGGCCTAGGCCGTGATCTTACCCTTCTTCCAAATTGTACTCTGGTACGTCATCATATGAGAAAGGTAGCTGGCAATCCTCAGCCCAAGAGTGGAGGAGGTATAAACCCTCTTGCCCCAGAGATCTAGTCTATAAGACTCACTGTCGGGGGGTGCTTGGGCACCTTAGACCTATCATGAGCTGCTTTTATTACCACGGAATCAGTTTCAGGTTGGGCAGCATAGTGTGGCAAACCCTGAGTGGCATGATATAGCTTATCAGCCCTGTGGGGCATGGCTGGCACCATGTCAGGCCTGTGCATTCCTCAGAGCAGGCAGGATAGGAGTAATGACCTTGGCAGGGGACTCTGGAATCTCCAAGAAATTCACCAGATCTCTTCTGGTGGCATCCTCCTCCTATGTATGAAAAGCCATGGCTGAGGACAGCTGCTTCATAATATCTAAAAAGGTAGTCTCCTCTGGAGGAGACCTAGAGGTATGTCTGACCAAGTCCTCACTCACCGAGGAAGCTGTACATCTGTCAGATGAGAGGGTCTCTTCCTCTTCTTCCTCAGGAAGAATAAGATCAGGATGGCACTTCCTCCTCGATGTCGACCTGTTCCAGCACCAGGTCCAACGAGCGAGGTGCTGATGATTGCCTGCGGGAAGCTGCTTGTGTAAGCAGAAGTAGAAAGTAGACCTACATGCGCCTAGCTGATTGACTAAAACAGATGTGAACTTGGTCAAAATGTTACTGACGTTGACGGAGGAGGGATCGATGGTATACGGAGTGATATGCCCTGAAAGCCCAAAAAGCCCACCGCCCAAGGACCTGGGGAAGCATCAGGCCTCGCTGGGAGGACCGCTGATGAAGAGAGGGCCAACGACCCGGAGATCGACGGACGACTACCCTGAACATCAGGTGGAGGTGCTGTCGATAGGGGTCTGGTAGGAAGAAAGATCTCAACAGCAGGTTTAGGTGCTGATGCAGCCGCAGCCAACGGAATACTCAGGAGGATGAAGACCGAGGCTGTTGAGGAGTGTGACTGCCACTGGGGAGGGAGCGGTCCCTATCTCAGTCCTGTGACTTTTTCCTGAAGATTTGTCTCGGGGAGTTCAAGGACCCTGCCGGTGACTGAGAGGGAGGGATTCCGGAGGACCCCTGCCTAGAACTGGCTACCCGTTGCTCCATGAAGAATTGCTTGAGAGCCTTTTTGTGTCACCTCAAGATGGTTTGATTAAACTTCTGACAGCTCACCGTCTGAAACGTCATGGCTAGGCCCGAGGAAGCAGACACAGAGTGTTCCTCTGTAGAAGCAATCTTCTTTCTGCAGCCGCAGAAAAGAGAAGTAGAAGGATTAACTCTCGACATAAACAAGGTAAAGGAATCTTTTCGGAAAAAAAGAAATAGAAGTAAATAAAAGCCGTAGGGTAAAGGTTGGCGCGAAACTGCGGAGGAGCTTCTGAGGAGACATATGTGAATGAGTCGACGGCGAGAAAGAACTGAGGAGGGAGCGGGGCTGGTCACGCCTTTATAGGGTTGGTGACATCAGCAGATGTCGTGGGCAGCCCCAGTTGTACTGCTGAAAATCTTCCATGGGGATCCTGCTTCACTGATGGTTAAGTTCCATCTGTGGAACCTGATGACAGATACCCCCCAAAGAATATCTCACAGATTCTGTTTGGGCTAAGCCCTAGAGGACAAAGCCTGATCAGACTTTCGGGAAGACTTTCTTCCTCTGATTCTGAAGTAACCTCTCAAATGACAGTAGTCGTACGCAATAGGTGTGGGATAGTAAGGTACTGTGTAATGACCTCTAGCCCGACCTACCCTTCCTTGAGGCCTGTAACTTGTAAAGACCTTGTCTCTCTTTCTATATTGCTTTAGTAAGTGGTTTTCTATTCCATAACTTTTTTCATGTAAACCTCTGCTTTGTCACCGAAGAGGCAGTTATTCTCAAAAGGGAAATCAATGGCTTTTGTCTGAGCATCGTGAGACAAATTAATTATCCTCAGCCAGGAAAATCTCCTAGGGAAACAGCATGGGCCATGGACCTGGAAGCCGTCTCGCTTGTGTCTGCAGCCATGTGGTACTGGTATTCAGCGCCATCCAGGGCTCTTCTGCCTGTGTCTGCTAAGTCCTCCACCTGATCCTCTTGTATTTGCTTGCACAGTGTCAAAAGTGTGTTCCAAAGGGCTTTCTGGTACTGAACTGTGTAGGCCATGTATGCAGCCTGCCCAAGGAGCAGGGAGGCATTTGTATACATTTTCTTCCCTATGCTGTTCATTTTCCTGGAATCCTTATCCAAAGGTTGGGGAGAAAGAGGAATCCAAGCCTTGTCACATGTGGCCGCCTGGACTATGCCCTCATGATCCAGGTGTGTATAGAGGTACTCAGCATTATGTTTGTCCAGTTGGTATTTTCTTATTCACTCCTGGGATATATGTAGGAGACTGAAATAGCTCACAGGTTGTCTTTTGTAGTATCATGTGCACTGGTAAGAGCAACCTTTTTGTGGGGTTCATCCTAATCATGTCCAAGTGGTCAGCGGCCTCCTCTTCCTCACCTGTCTCATGGGTGGGGGGTGCAAGAGTATCTATCATTTATCTAACGTAAGCACAGAAAGAAGTGCATTCCTCCTGCTCCTGCGAGTGGGATTCCAAATCCTGACTAGGAGAAACTATTAGATTCTATGGTCTCCCCTTCGCACTCCGGTTGGAACCTGTATGCCATCATTGCTTCCATGGTTTGGATGACCGTAAAAAATCTTAAGACCCTTGTCATGTCCTGTTGTGTGGACATCATTGTCTTGTCCACTGCCGCCTCCTTTTGCTCTCCAGCAGGAGGGGGCAGTGACTTTTTTTTAATCTTGTGTTGTACTTTGTCCATTGGTGTCTCCTTTTGCATTTCAGCAGGAGGGGCAAAGGCTTTCTTTGTCTTATGTTTTAAAATGTCCACCAGCATCTCCTTTTGATTTGCAGAAGGGGCAGATACGTTTTAATTTGTGTTTCTTTTTTGTAAGTACTGGTAAGGGAGTCTGCTCTGGTGATCGTTTCAGACTATCAGAGGGGTCCCTAGAGGGTCCTGGGGTGCAGCTCTGAGAAGGACCCTCCCACGCATCATTAGGTAGCAATACAGAGTGACCAGACATTGTAATAACTACTGTTATTAACAGAACAAGGAAACTCCATGTAAATTGTACGAGCAGCCTGTCAGTTCACACGGCATAAACCAAAACAAAGCCTCAGTGTCCCCTTATTCTGAATAGAACGTGTAGGGGAAAAACGCAGTGTTCTGACAGAGGTTTTATTTTTTTTAATCCCAAGGGGAAATCTCTGTTAATGCGCCCCGGTTTCAGAGATCGCAATTAGCGGACCTCTAAAAAAAAAAAATAAAACAAATAATTATAGAGCTGAAGTTTGTTCTCGCCTTTTTTTTTTTTTAACTGGGTAAACCACTATAAGTAGCAGGTCTCTGAGGTATGAAGCCTCAGAGGAGAACTTATGCTACGAGGACTAAAGAAAAACAAACTCCAGGGAAAACGATTAAAAAAAAATACAAAAAACAGCCAAGCCAAAGAGGAGCTGTCAAGTGTCGCAGACTAAGGAACGGAAACGCTGAGAAGAGTTTCCGATGTAATAAAAAGCACTCCAACTAAAACAAAACAAACGACAGAGAGCAAAGCTAATAAAAACAGGTTACTCACCTGTGACAGTAGTTGTAGGAGTGGTATATGTTGTTCAGTCACACTGTCTGGCATTGTGCCTTTCCCCTTTAAATCTTGCTGGAAGTCTTCAAGCTGGCTCCTCCCACCCACCCGGGTGGTAAATACCTTGGCTCCGCCCCATGACACCAGATCTAGCCCGCTGGAAGCCAGGTTGTGTGCCTAAGCCGGGAGGTCAGGAGGCAGGGATGAACAATATACCACCCAGAACTAGTGTTGCATGTGAGCAACCTGTTTTTCTAGGAATGTGGATATGTTGTTCACCCACACTGTCTGGCAGACTCCTAGCAGTTCTCCGGGAAGAGGGAGGTGAGGCAAGGCGCACACACCCTACTTAGGGAACAGAGATTGGAGAACCGAGGCCCCAAAACCAGCATCATGTCGTGACTCAGCAAGGTGCTGCATTTTGGGATGAAGAACCCAAGGAGGAGTTACCAGCTAGGGGAAGTGCAGCTAGCCCAGACAGAGGAGGAGAAGGATCTGGGTGTGCTCATTACAGGGTCAATGAACAACTCGGCACAATGTAGGAAGGCAGCTGCAAAGGCCAACAAAATGCTGGGTTGTATTGCAAGGGGTATATCCTCGAGGAGGGAGGAGGTGATTCTGCCACTGTATAGGCCATTAGTTAGACCACACCTGGAGTACTGCGTGCAGTACTGGCGCCCGTATCTGAAGAGGGACATTAAGTTACTGAGGGGTGCAGCGCAGAGCGACAAAGATGATCAAGGGGCTGGGGGACTTATCATATGAGAGGAGGTTGAAGGAGTTGAACATGTACTCACTGGAGGAGAGGAGAGACAGGGGTGACATGACTGAAACCTTTAAATGCATGAAAGGAATAAACAAGACGGGTACAGAGGGTCTGTTCAAAGTAAGGGAGGGGAGGGCCACCAGGGGCCATGATATGAGACTGGAGCGAGGAAGGTTCAGGAGGGAGATGAGGAGACACTTTTTTACAGAGAGGGTGGTGGCTGGGTGGAATGCGTTACCTGCTGAAGTGGTATGCGGTAGAACAGTGGACTGCTTCAAACGAGGATGGGACAGGATAAGGGCAAGGGTTAATGAAGGGGAAGGGAGGGGCAGCTGCAGAATAAGGGGTGCTAGCTGCACATTCAAGCAGACTTGATAGACCTCTAGGCCTTTATCTGCTGGCAAATTTCATATGTTCGTAAGGTCGATGTGGTAATGGGTAATGAAGGTGTTCTCTGACTTCCAGGTAGCAGCTCGACAGATTTCCTGGATAGGGATGTCCCTGGAAGCAGCCACCGAAGCAGCGCTATGGTGGGTAGAATGAGCTCTTATCCCTCTGGGAGGCTTCTTGCCTGCCAACTCATAGCACAGACCTATGCATGATGTAATCCACCTTGCAATGGTCCGTTTGGCTGCAGGTCTGCCAGAAGCAGCTTCAGCGTAGGTGACAAACAGCTGGCGAACCTCCCCCTGAATTTCCGCCGTCCTCTCCTTATAGTAGGAGACAGCACACCTGAGGTCCAGAGTATGGAGACTGTACTCGGCATCAGAGGTGTAGTTAGGGTAATATACCAGCAGAGTCAACACCTGGTTGAGGTGAAACTCTGACACCACCTTCGAAAGGAATTTCGGGTGGGGGCACAGGACAACTTTGTCCCTGTGAAAGACCAAATAAGGGCAGTCCTCTGAAAGCGCCTGGAGCTTCCCCGTCCTTCTGGCTGACGTGATAGCCACCAGGAAAGCAGTCTTCGACAAGTGTGAGAGTTCACACTTGTGCATGGGTTCGAATGGCTTGCCCATGAGCTTTGCCAAAACCAGCAAGAGATCCCACGGAGGTGGAGGTTCACGCACTGGAGGGGGAAGGGACTTTTTTTTTTTGCTATCCTCCTTGCTGCACCAGGGTCCTCTCTTCAGGGATCCCTAGGTCGTGTGTACTCGTAGTCCCGCCCCAGGTACCTCCCTCTGGAAGCTGGACGGCCTGTCCCCATCCTGCCTTGGTTTGCCCCCTTGGCGGGGCTGGGACCCACATTCCCTCCCATGGTCCCCAAGTCTGTGTCGGAAGGCCTGCCAGCTCCTTCTATGGAGCCTGGTTATGGGTGTTCTCGAGTCGACCAGGTCCCATCTACGGGAACCTGGAGCAGGGTAATTTTCCGTTTTTCTTCCCTGCCCTCAGGATGTCCGCATGCTAGGGAAGCCTAGGGGCGGAGCACGTCACGATGTGCTTGACGCTCCGGCTCCCGGCAGATGTCCTCCCACCCTATTGTGTGCAGTCTCGCTGCACCTCCACCTGTGGTCACCCAGGTGGCGGTATTGCAGCAGGACTTGCATCCCCACCCCACCCGGAGGAGAGCAGCCGCTGGGTGCTCCATCCTCCCCCAGCTGCCTGGAGTCCGCTCCCCAACCCAGGTCGCTGGGAGGCCACAAGCGGTAGCCCTGGTTTCTGGCCAGCGCGGCTGCCCACTGAGGGGATATGTGATCCAGGCCTTTGAAGAAATGCCTAATCACCATCTCCTGTGCCAACGTCGGCTGACCAGCCCACACCCGGTAAGCAGAGATGGCTGCCAGGTGCACCCTAAGGGTCAATGACCGAAGACTCCCTTTGGAGAGGGACCAAAGGTAGTCTAGAATGTTAGCCACAGAGCAGGATAAGGGGTCCAGCCTCTTTTCCTGGCACCAAATAGAAAATCTTTTCCATTTGAAGGCATAACATTTCCTGGTCGATTCTTTTCGAGATGCTTCCACCACGGTGTAGACATCTTCAGAAAGACCCAAAGCCTGGAACTCCAGCCGCTCAGGAACCAGGCTATGAGGTGCAGGGATTGAAGGTCCGAGTGGAAGACCTTCCCCTGGTTCAACTATATCAAGTCCGGGTGTGTACAAAGCCGCTCCTGAGCCCTGCAGCTGAGGCTGAGGAGATCTGGGTATCAGAACTGGCGTGGCCAATCTGGGGCTACCAGGATCACCTTCGCCTTGTCCCTCCTCGCCTTGTGTAACACTTTGTGGATCAAGGGAAATGGAGGGAAGGCATTGAGGAGGCCTGGGGTCCACGGCCTCGAGAAGGCATCCCCCTGCAGCGAACCCTGCTGAGGGGGGCGGGCATGGTACAGCCTCAGCTTGGTGTTCTCCCTGGAGGCAAACAGATCCACCAACGGTTTACCCCAATGGGAGAACAGATCGTAAGCTACCTCTGGGTGGAGAGACCACTCGTGGGATGTCTGGTCTATGCGGCTAAGAGCATCCGCCAGTTGGTTCGAGACTCCTGCCACATGGATGGCTAGGAGATCCGCCTCCAGCCGGCTGACGAAGGTCCAGATCTGGAGCACCTCCTTGCATAGCAGATGGGAATTATTGTCCGTCTGGACTTGAACCACTTGACCCCGGAGCTGAGGAGCGAAAGCTGATGGCCAGTCTGAATGCTCTGAGCTCCAGCAGGTTGATGTGGCATCGGGACTCCTTGGGGGTCCAGAACCCGTGAGCTCTGTTGTCCCCCATGTGGGCTCCCCAGCCCATAAGAGAGGCGTCGGTCATAAGGACGACCGTCGGCTCGGGGCGGACAAACGGGACTCCTTCCTGCAAGTGACTCGAGACAGTCCACCACTGGAGAGCGTCCCACAACCTCTGGGTGACCGTGACCAGCTGGTCGAAGAGACCCTGACGCTGAGACCACTGGGCGGCCAGCTCCCATTGAAGGGGACGCATGTGCAGTCTGGCCCAGCGGACCACAGAGGTGCACGCTGCCATGTAACCCAGGAGGCGCAGGAAGTCCCGGGCAGGGCGCAAAGTGCCCAACCAGAAATGATTGGGCAAAGGAGGAAAGAACCTCCGCCCTGTCTGCCGGGAGCCGAGCTCTGGCTTGACAAGAGTCGAGCTCTGCCCCCAATAAAGCCCATCACCTGAGAAGGCATGAGTTCTGACTTAGCCTCGTTGATTAGAAGGCCCAGGTGGGAGCAGGTTTGGAGGGTTAGGTCCCTGGACTTCTCCACCTCCTGAAGGGAGGAACCCGCCAGGAGCCAGTCGTCTAGATAGGGGTAAATGCAAACCCCTTGACGCCGTAGATGGGCTGCCACCACTGAGATGCATTTGGTGAAGACCCTTGGGGCCGATGACAGGCCGAATGGCATGGCTCTGAATCCTCGACAGGGTCCCCGCACCTGAAGTGGAGGAACCGCTGATGGGACGGACTGATTGGGACGTGGTAGAATGCGTCCTGAAGATCCAGTGTACAGAACCACGTTTTGCTCCAGAGATGGTATGATCTGGTTCAGAGTTGCCATCCAGAAGGTGCGAGACCTGAGATATCGATTCAGGTCGTGGAGATCTAGGATGGGGCACCAACCCCCCGTCCGCTTGGGCACCAGGAAATACCTGGAGACGAAGCTTGGGTCTGAAGGAGGATCCGGCACTGGAGCCACCGCCTCCTTGAGGAGGAGCTGAGTGATGTCGTCCCGGAGGGCTGACTGAGTGCCAACTGAGATCCTTTCCTCCAGTGGGGCACGGGCTCGACTGGGGGGTACTGCTCGAACTCTAGGGGCAGACCCTGCCCGACCACTTCCATAACCCACCTGTCTGAAGAGATACTGGACCAGGCAGAAAGAAAGCGGCGGAGCTGGATCCCCACAGGGGGACCCAGAACTGGCATGACAGGTGCAGGGGAGGCCACCCCCGACCCGTCACTGTGCAGGCTTGGAGGAGGAGAAGGCACCTGGACCAGCACCTCGACCTCCTTTGCAGGGCTGTTGAGGACCTTGCTTGGGCCTAGGGCGCCAAGCTTGACCCTGCTGCTGTTGCTGACCTCCCTGGAAGGAGGGCTGTCTGACCACAGGGGAAGAATGCTGAAAGGACTTCGTCTTGTGCTTCTGCTGGTTCTTGCTCGAAGAACCTTTAGCAGAGGTGGCATCTAAGGTGGCATTAGACTGCTCAATGTGCTGAAGGTGACCTGCCACTCCCGGACCGAAGAGGATGGTGCCAAGGAAGGGCACGTCAGCTAACTTGTGCTGGGTATCCGCTGGAAAGGAGGATAACCTCAGCCAAGCTCTGCGGCGAGAGGCGACTGCGGCAGCTAGTGAGTGGGCACAGGAATCACCAATGTCCAGAGCCGTCTGGAGCTGCTGTTTAGCAACTGTCTAGCCCTGGTCCCGGACCTGCTTGACCGGGTCTGCATGTCTGCTGCGAGATGAGGGAGAACTTCATCAAGCGACTCCAAAAGGGCATGAGAGAAGTGTGCCATGATCACTGCTGAGCTAGCCTGATGAAGGCCTAAGGATGATGCCGTGTAGACCTTCTGGGCCGAGTGGTCCATAAGTTTGGACTCCTTGTCCGGAGGGCGGTCAGTATCGGTAGAGCTGCCCGTTCGCCTAAACACTGAGGCAGTCACCAGGCTTTCTGCCGAAAGGTGCTCAGTGAAGCCTGCTAAGGACCCCATGGTCACCGCATACTTGCGGGCCATGCGGGCAGAGGGAGCTGGGCAAGAGACTGGACGCTGCCAAAGTTCCAGAGCCGGGCCAACTATGGCTTCGGCCACTGGGAAGGCCTCCGTCGTGGTATCCCCCCTCTTAAGAATATCCGTGAGAGGATATTCTGCTTTCTTCTGAATGGGCTACAGAGGCATACCTGTGGACTCCGAAATGAGTTGAAGGATGCCCTGGAAGGAAGAAGGCCCTTCCTCCATGCCTGACACAGACAGCTCATCATGAGAGTGAAGGCCGGTAGTATCCAAATCCGAGGAGTCCGGATACAAAGGTCTCCCCCCTAAATCCCCTTTGATGCGCCTAGGGCGATCAGGAGTGACCGTGATGGACAGCCTGTGGGGCAGGCCCGAAGTCGGTCGGTCCTCCTTAGAGGGAACCCCTTCCTGAAGCTGTTTTGGTGGTGGTTCCACCAAAATAGGTGGGGAGCCTGTAACAGGCCGAGCAAACCGGACCCACCAGAGGGAGAACCAGAGTCCTTGGCACCGAGGGAGTCGGTGTCAGACGAAGAGGCTGAGGCCAAGTAATGGCCGGTACTGCCGGGGCAGCCAGCTTTTGACCTGTTAGAAGAAGTTGCTGCCACATAAGGTCCTCATAACGTCGACGGAGCTTCTAAGTCTCTCCTCGTCCGAGGAAGATGAGGAACGGTGGTGGCACCTCTTTCGGGAGTGTTTGTGGCCCTTTTTTGGTCTTCTGACCGACGAGGTCCTACTCCTCGATCGAGACTGACGGCGTCGGCTCTGTTGGTTCGGGAGAAGCCGGGTTCAGTGAGAACCGGGGTTCCAGCTCTTGTCCCTCGATTGGGATGCCTGAAGGACAGGTCTCCTCGTCGGGGAAGGAGAGAATAGGTGTCCTCTCCAGAGAGTCGTCGACAGGCGTCGGCGACAACAGCTCCATCGGGTCGAGAGAAATCTCGGCTGGTTCAGCCGTGTCCTCGGCTTTGGTGCCCTGGCCTGAGGGAAGGTCAGAAAAACCGGCAGCCGAGGAGGCGATCTCAACCGTGGTCGAGACCCCTTGCTCCTGAGAGTCGGACCGTTCTCAGTCCCAGGAACGTCTTCGGGTAGAAGAAGATGGTTTAGGATCCTTATCCTTCTTCTTGGGTCGGGAGGAGTGCGAGCCCGAGGGCGCCTCACCCTTAGTAGGGAAAGACTGGCACAACTCCCGGAAGGATCCCGTGAAGGTGAGGCCAAGTTGGCAGGCGGCCGCGAAGAAGCAGGTTGGCGAGCTTGGGCGCTTCTTCCTCAAGGCCGCCATCTGCTTGAGCTGCTCATGGATCCCGCAGCTGCGAAACCGCCCACCTGGCCTCCTTCGATTTTACCGATGGATTGCGAAGCTCTGGTCTCCCCAGCTTAAGGTGCGCCTTACGGTCCTCCAGAACAGTGGTATGCAAGGCCGAACAGATAGTGCACGGCGCCGAGGCAGTATACGCACGAGAGGTGGGGGTCGGTGCGCGACATTTTTTGTCCACAAGGACACCAGCGAAACCCGGGGGACGACTTGTCCTCCATATCCGAAGCATTCGGATCGAATCGCATAATTTCACGTAGTTTTTACATGGTAAATGTGGTGAAAACGCCGATTTGACTCCAGGGCCTCTATTGCTGCAAGGTAGCATGAGGGAACCTGTATCTTCCAGCGGAAAGGAAGATCTGGCGTCATGGGGCGGAGCCGAGGTATTTACCACCCAAGTAGGTGGGAGGAGCCAACTTGAAGACTTCTGGCAAGATTTAAAGGGGAAAGGCACAATGCCAGACAGTGTGGATGAACAACATATCCACGCTCCTAGAACCCATTTTTCTAGCGGCATGGAGATATGATGTTCTATCCACATTTTCTGGTAGACTCCTACCAGTTCTCTGGGAAGAGGGAGGCAAGAAGTACAGTTTGGAGAACTGAGACCCCAAAACCAGCATCTTGGCATGACTCAAGGTTGATGTGGTAATGGAAAATGAAGGTGTGTGCTGATCGCCAAGTAGCAGCCCTGCAGATTTCCTGGATAGGGATGTCCCTGGAAGTAGCCACAGAGGCAGCGATATGGCAGGTGGAATAAGCCCTATGGGAAGCTCCCTACCTACCAAACTATAGCAGAGATCAATGCAGGATATAATCCACCTGCCAACTGTCCACTTGGCTGCTGGTTTGCCAGGTGCAGCTTCAGCATAGATGACAAACAGCTGGAGAACTTCTTCCTGAACTCCAGCCATGCGCTCTTTGTAATAAGCAAGGGCTCACCTCAGGTCCAGAGTATGGAGCCTGTGCTTGGCTTCTGAGGTGTGACTGGTGAAGTACACAAGGAGGTTAATCACCTGGTTAAGGTGACACTCTGACACAACCTTCGAGAGGAACTTCAGGTTGGGGTGAAGGACAACAGTGTCCCTGTGGAAGACTGGGTAAGGAGACTCCACCGAAAGTGTCTGGAGCTCACTGATCCTTCTGGCTGACATGACAGCCAACAAGAAGGCGGTCTTCCATGACAGGTGAGACATGTCACACCTGTGCATTGGTTTGGATGGCATGTCCATTAGCTTTGCCAAAACCAGCAACAGATACCAAGGTGGTGGTGGTTCACGCACTGGAAGGGAAATAAGGTCAAGGCCTTTAAAAAGCGCCAGACCACCTTCTCCTGTGTCACCGACTGCTGACCCACCCATGTCCGGTAAGCAGAGATGGCTGCCAGGTGCACCTTGAGGGTCATTGACCAAAGGCCCGATTGAGAGATGGACCACAGGTAACCAAGGATGCTAGCCACTGGACAGGACAAAAGGTCCAACCCCTTGCCCTGACACCAAATGGAGAACCTCTTCCATTTGAAGGCGTAGCATTTCCTGGTTGCCTCCTTCCAGGATGCCTCTACAACAGTGAGGACATCTTCAGAGAGACCCATAGCCTGGAACTCCAGCCGCTCAGGAACCAAGCTGTCAAGTGCATTGATTGAAGGTCCGGATGGAGTACCTTTCCCTGACTGAAGGAGTGCAGGTCTGGGCAGAGAGGAAGACACCTCAGGAGCCTGCTACTGAGGAGACTGGGGTACCAGAACTGGTGGGGCCAGTCCAAAGCCACCAGGATCACCTGTGCCTTGTCCCTCCTGGCCCTGAGCAACACTTTGTGAAACAAGGGAAGGCATAAAAGAGGCCTCGGGGTCCAGGGCCTCAAGAAGGCATCCCCCTGCAGCGTTCCCTGCTGGGGGGGCAGGCACAATACAGCCTCAGCTTTGCATTCTCCCTGGAGGTAAACAGGTCCACATGAGGGGAGTCCCACTGGGAGAACAGACTGTGTACTACTTCTGGGTGGAGAGAGCACTCGTGAGATGCCTCACCCATGCAGCTGAGAGCATCTACCAGCTGACTGGAGGCCTCTGTCACATGGATGGCTACGGGATCGGCCCCAGGCTGCGCACGAGGGTCCACACATGGAGAGCTTGCTCGCACAACGGCAGGGAGTGCGTCCTGCCCTGTTTGTTGAGGTAGTACATGGTCATGGTGATGTCCATCTGGATCAGGACCACCTGACCCCAAATGAGAGGAGCAAAGGCAGTCAACGCTAGCTGAACTGCTCGGAGCTCCAGCAGGTTGATGTGGCACCGGGACTCCTCCGAGGTCCAGAGTCCATGGACTGTGTATCCCCAGGTGGGCACTCCAGCCCATGAGAGAGGCATCGGTTGTCAGGATGACCGTCTGCCCATAGCGGACAAACGGGATCTCTTCCTGAGGTTTTCTGGGACTAACCACCACTGGAGAGCATCCCACATCTGCTGGGTCACAGTGAAAAGCTGGCCAAAGTGACCCATGCGTGAGACCATTGGCTGGCCAACTCCCACTGCAGAGCGTGCATTGTCCAGCAGGCCCAACGGTCCACACAGGTGCAGAACGCCATGTAACCCAGCAGGTACAGAAGTCCTGGGCACGGCACAGCTGCCCAACCGAAAATGATCGGGCAAAGGAGGAGAGAGCCTCTGCCATGTCTGCCAGGAGCCGGGCTCTGCAAGAGTTGAGCTCCGCCCCAATTAAGTGGATCACCTGTGAAGGCACGAGTTCTGACTTGGCCTCACTGACTAGGAGGCCAAGGGAGATGCAGGTCTGGAGGGCCAGGTCCCTGGATCACTCCACCTCCTACCTGATGGGACCTGCGATCAGCCAGTCATCCAGGTAGGGGTAAACCTGGACCCCTTGGTGCCTCAGGTAGGCTGCCACCACTGCAACGCACTTGGTGAAGACCCTGGGGGCCAAGGAGAGGCCGAATGGCATGGCCTGGAACTCATAGAGGGCTCCCTCTGTTTGGAAGCGGAGGAACTTTCTGTGAGATGGACAAATCAGAACATGAAAGAACGTGTCCCGAA
The DNA here is from genome assembly GCA_016271365.2 of Neoceratodus forsteri. NCBI lineage: Eukaryota > Metazoa > Chordata > Ceratodontiformes > Ceratodontidae > Neoceratodus > Neoceratodus forsteri. The sequence goes on along the minus strand of CM028131.1, from coordinate 1,632,808,863 downwards.
GCTCCAGGGAGCAACACCATATGTTCTGCTCAAAGATGGTATAATCTGAGACAGAGTTACCATCCTGAAGGTGCGCGACTTGAGAAACTTGATCACGTCATGCAGAGCTAGAATGGTGCACCAGCCCCCATCCATGTTGGCACCAGGAAGTACCTGGAGACAAACCCAGGGTGTTCCGGAAGATCCGCGACAGGAACCACAACCTCCTTGTGGAGGAGATGGACAATGTCGATCTGAAGAGCTGACAGAATGTCTGTGGACACCAAATCCTTCTGTGAGCTCAGCAAGGAGGATACTGCTCGAACTCCAGAGGCAGACCCTGACTGACCACCTTGAGAACCCACCTGTCCGTGCTAACATCGGAGCAGGCGGAAAGGTAGTGGCAGAGCTGGCCTCCCATGGGAGGATCCAGGGGAGGTGTGTTGGGCATGAGGGAGGCATCCCTCATCCCGTCACTGGGCAGGCTTGGAGGAGGAGGGCCCAGCTGAGGCACCACCTGGGCCTCTCCTTCTACGCTTGCAGACTACCGAGACCACTGACTTGGGCCGAGGTCCCCAGGCCTGAACCTGCTGCCCAGCTTGGGGTTGGGCTGGTTGCAGGAGTGGAAGTGGACTGAAAACAGCTTCTTTTTCTACTGCTTGGAACCCTTGGGGTCCCTCTGAGTGGATGTCACCAAGTCCAAGGTGGCACTGGACATCTCAGTGCGGATGAGGTGACCCTCAACTCCAGGCCCAAACAAATCAGTGCCCAGGAAAGGAATATCCGCCAGCTTGTGCTGGGTATCTGCCATGAAGTTAGAGATCCGCAGCTAAGCCCTGCGGCGCATGGCCACTGAGGCTGCCATGGAGCAGGCACAGGAGTCCCCAATGTCCATGGCTATCTGGAGCTGTTGCTTTGCTACACCCCAACCCTGGTCCTGGACCAGTCTGATCATGGTCTGAAGGTCCGCTGGCAGATGAGGATGCACCTCATCCAGGGTGCCCAGCAGGGCATGGGAGAAGTGGGCCATGAGAAGGGCCAAGCTCGCCTGGCGAAGGCCAAGTGAAGAGGCAATGTAGACTTTTTTAGCCACATGGTCCAATTTTCAAGGACTATTTATCAGGCGGCTTGTCAATGTCCCCAGTGTTGCCAGTGCGCCTGAACACAGAATCGTCCACCAAGCCTTCAGCTGAGGGGTGTTCTGTGAATCCCAACAGGGAACCAGTAGGGATCGCATATTTGCGGGCCATCCAGTCAAATGGCGCAAGGACTGCCAAAGTTCCAAGGCAGGACCAAGGATGGTCTCTGTCACCGGGAAGGCCTCCTTAGGAGCATCTCCCAGGAACGGGATCTCAGTCAAGGGGTATCGAGCCCGTTTCTGGACAGGTTCCATTTTCATACTCGTGGACTCCAAGATCAGGTAGAGAAGGCCCATAAAGGAAGTAGGGCGTAGGGCCGGATCGTCGGTGCAGCGGTAGCTCTACTGCTTATGATGCCGGCGACCCAGGTTCGGTAGCGAGCCCGGGTCATCGGAGGGTTGACCAGGGGGAGAAGGATTGAGCGCCCAATGTGCCGCTCTCCTTCTCCGGGTGGGGTGGGGTGGACAGTGCTCCTTGCTGCAATACCACCACCACCTGGGTGACCACGGGTGGTGATGGTGCAGAAGAGGAGGCAGGAAATAAGGGAGGGGCAGATGGCCAAGGACCAGAGCGGAGGTGCGTCTCCACGGGCCTCCAGCTCATTGGTCCTCCCTGCGTGCAGACGTCTGGGGGCAGGGAGAACAAGGAAAAACAACCCATGACTGCACCAGCAGACGGGTCTCCGTTGCCGCAGCTTCAGTGCATGCTTTCTCCTGAGGTGTGGGGGAGTAAGTAGGGGCTCTCCCACCCCAACTGGGGGTAATCTGGGGGCTCGTGAATCCATGGGAGGCAGAGAACCAACAGGAGGTGGAATGGGTGCATGAAGACCCCAAAGAGAGGAGCTGTCGTGGAGAGAAGGTGGCATAATGAGTAAATAAATAAAAAAAGGAAGTAGAACAAGCATCCATCAAGAGACTCGACTCCATGTCGACCGGACGGAGTGCAAGGAGGAACCCTCAGACTCTGAAGAGTCACTAAAGAGTGGTCGACCACCAGAGTCCCTGCTGAACCTCCACGGACAATCAGGAGTGATGGTGACCGACAACCGATGGAAAAGCCCCTTGGCCAGCCGAGACTCCTTGGTTGGAGTGCAGGATTTCAGCTGTACAAGTGGCGGCTCCACAGGAATCGGTGGAGATGCAGGGGTCAGATGAGCTGGGACCATCTTAGTTGGCTCCTAAGGCAGAGAAGGCACTGGCTGTTGAGGCGAAAGCCAAGTGATGGCTGGTGTAGGACCTGGAACCAGCTTCATACTGGAGAACACCAGCTGTTGCCACATAAGATCCTCGTAGCACTGACGCAACTTGTGCTGAAGCCTCTCCTCACCTGAAGATGAGGATGAAGTATAGTGTCGGCGCCACTTCCCAGAGCGTCGAGAGCAGGGGCGCCAACATTGGTGGGTACCACTCGACCCCTGGGAGTAGGACCGAGACCTTGACCGTGGGAAGGAGCCAGGAAAGTCGAGGCACCTCCAGGTCTTGGTCAGTGATCAGAGGGGGCGAGTCAGTGGACTGATCTGTCTCTCCAACGATCCGAGTCAGAAATGGAGTCCTGGAAAGTGAAGTGTCTGCCTCTTCAGCCGACCAGCTTGAGAAAAATCTCATCCGGAAGATCAACCAGCGTCTTGGCCAACTGGTCCGATGGGGTTACAGTGGAACAGGCAACCTGGGCTGAAGATTCGACCTAAGTCAGATCAGAACCACGGGAATCCACAGCCTTTTCCCTGAGAGTGTTTGCCATCCAACAGTCAACAGCAATACCAATTTTTGGTCTCTGTTTTCGACTTGGATTTGTGCCCCGAAGGCGGGCCCTGAGCGAGAGTCGGTTGAGACTGGCACAACTTCTTAAGGGAAAACTGTCCAAAACAGTGCTGGCAATTACCAGGGCTGCAAAAAAACCCGATTAGCACAATTTTAGTATTCAAATATGATAGGAGCTGACCTTTGCTGGGTAATTTGTTCTGTTTCTTGCCTGTATGGTGGTTTCCTCTACTGTCTCTGCTGTGCCATTTGGATATTGCTGCCACACCGGAAGACAGACTGTGACCTGCATAACTCCCTGACCTTCCTGCTGTGTGCCGGAACGTTCGTTCCCGACGAGTGGGGCACATTTTCACTGAGTGAAAATAAATAGCATCACATGTACAGGTAATTCAGCTGCACCTCTAGAAACAATCCCCGTTAAAAAACTGAGCAGTGTAGGCAAGTTAAATTCATAATGAAAGTTCCAGCTCCGGGGTTCAGCTATGCGCAGTAGCTGGGACCTGTGTCTGCATGAAAGACCACAAGGCTGAAATCAGACCATCATAATCCAAAGGGTCTGGCGTCAGTCCCCCAGGCGTTGAGTACTTGTGGACCGTCCCAAAGGTGCCGGTATAGATAGCACGTGGGTCCTGCAGACTGCAGCAGAAGGGGAATAGGTGCAGGCCCAGCGAGCATCAGTCGAGGTAATGCTGGAGGGGGTCCACAGGCACTGGCTGTGGGGAGACAGGTGCCAGAATGGAGGACAACCCCCTAGGCAAAGGCCAAGGAGAAACTGGGCCCAGGAAGGCGCCGGTGTCCTGCAGCTTCTCCCCGAGAGGGGGCAGAATGGATGGTGGTCCTGGGGGATGAGACAGGCATCGGTGGCGCGGGTGTTGAGGGGCTGCAGCTTGGAGACTGGCGTTCACCACACCAGCGCTGGCTGAAGAGAATCCGGCTGAGCCTCCTGACTTTGTGCCCGCAGAGAACAAGGACTAAAACAGCAGGGGCTGGGGAGCAGGATACAGAGTACCCTGACCCAAAGAGCCACTGCTCGAGAGGGAGACCTGGGCTGGCGGCGGGGCCACCACTGGTAGCCCTGTGGGAGTTAGGGCATGAGGGGCTGAGGTCAACTACCCTCACCCCCGAAGGAGGAAGACTATTTTGCGATTGAAGACTGCTTGTGCGGGGACCGTAAGTGGAAGCCAGACTGGGGTCGGTCCTGATCCTTGTCCCATTGCTTGTGTTTTTTTCTAGTAGTTCTGTTTCAGGACTTTGAAGATGAAGACCCCCCCCCCCCGCTGAGGACTGGACTGGGGAAACAGAGAAGCTGCTGGTCTGCAGCTCCCTTCCATCGAGGTGACCTTCTGCGTAAGGAGGTGGTTCTCCAGGATCTTTGAGTGATGTCTCATGGTGGTCGGGCTGAACTTTTGGCAGGCCTCGCAGGCTTGGACATCGTAGTGTGGGCCTAGGCACAAGACACAGGCAGAATGGCTGTCCTTGTCCAAGATCTGTTTGCCACAGGCACACTTCATAGAGCAGTCAGAAGATGAGGATGAAACATAGACTTTGACGGCAGATAAGGACCGCTTGGCCCACCTAGTCTGCCCATTTCTCTACCTAGAGGATAAGCTGCAGATCCTATTTAACCAACAGCCTATTTCTTCCTACCCACCACACAAAAATTGCCTTACGTCTGTCTCGTACATTCTTGAATTCTCCCCCAGTTTTAGATCCCACAACCTCCTCAGGAAGGCTGTTCCATGTGTCCACCATCTCTCTGTGAAAAATATTTCTCACGCTGCCCTGAGCCGTCCCCTCTATCTTCAAATTGTGTCCCCTTGTTCTTGCACATCTTTTTCTGAAAGATGCTACCCTCTTGGACTTTGTTGATTCCACTGAGGTACTTAAATGTTTCTATCATGTCCCCCCTTCCTCAAGGGTATACATATTAAGCTCCTTTAGTCTTTCCTCGATGGTTTCTTTGCAGACCCTGCACCATTTTAGTTGCCCTCCTCTGAACTGCCTCCATTCTGTCTATGTCCTTGTGGAGATGGGGTCTCCAGAACGGGACGCAGTACTCCAGAAGGGGTCTCACTAATTGTCTGTACAGGGGGATAACAACTTCCTGTTTTCTGCTGGTGATACCTCTCCCTACACATCCCAGCATCCCCCAGCCCTCCCTACTGCCTTCTCACATTGCTTGCCAACCTTAAGGTCATCTGATGAGATTACCCCCAGGTTCCTTTCCATTCCTGTTGTTGTTACTACCTCCCCCCATTGTGTAATCTTCCCCTGGGTTTTTGTTTCCCAGGTGCATTATTTTGCACTTCTTTGCACTGAATCCAAGCTGCCATACTTCTGACCATTCCTCCAACCTTGCCAAGTCCCTTCTCATCCTTTCCATGCCCCTTGTGTATCAACCCTGTTGCAGATCTTTTTGTCATCTGCAAAGAGGCATACTTTTCCTTCCAGTCCCTCTGCAATGTCACTTATAAAGACATTAAAAAGAATTGGACCCAGTACCGAACCCTGCGGTACCCCACTAGTAACTCCTCTTTCTTCAGAGTGGACTCCACTTACAATTACTTCTGTGTCCTGTTGTCCAGCCAATGTTTTACCCAGGCTACCACTCTGGGACCCACTCCCAGGCTGGTTAATTTGACTATTAATCTTCTGTGTGGGACTGTATCAAATGCCTTGCTAAAGTCTAGGTAGGCCATGTCCACAGCCCCTCCCTAGTCTACTACTTTGGTCACCCAGTCAAAGAAATCAATTAGATTCATCTGACATGACCTTCCCGCTGTGGACCCATGCTGCCTTGGGTCCTGCGCCCCACTAGCCTCTAGATATTCAACAAGTCTTGCCTTCAGAAGTGATTCCATCACTTTTCCTACCACAGAGGTCAAACTGACAGATCTGTAGTTTCCTGCCTCTGTCTTGGTCCCACTTTTGTGACCGGGAAATCACATCTGCCTTCCTCCAGTCCTCAGGTACCACACCATCCTCCCATGATTTGTTAAAAAGGGTAGTCAGTGGTGACACTAGTTCTCTGCTTAATTCTTTTAGAATTCTGGGGTGAATTCCATCTGGCCCTATTGCTTTGTCCACCTTCAGTTTTAGGTGTTCTTTCAGAACCCTTTCTTCTGTGAAAGGACTGGGACTGACCCCCCATCCAGAGGATGTTTTTGAAGACATAAACCATCTGGTGAGAACACTGAAAGCTAGATGTTAAAACTAAAAAATGAAAAATAATAATGCGCGGTTAAATACAGGAAAATGGTGGATGACTGCAGCTGTATCGGTATCAGTGGTCTGACATGCATTGGTCGTGGGCGGGAAAGAACTGACAAGGGTGTGGGAGCTGCCTGCCTTTACAGGATTGGCAGACGTTAGGTGTGGACGTTGGAGGTGGGCAGTACCCTCTGGTAGACTGCTAGCTAGAAGGTTTCTGTGTGGTCCGAGTGTCTGGTGGCTTAGTCCTACTGGTGATGGCTGCTGCAAGAGATACCCTCAAAGAAGATCAATAATGACAAAATAAGAAAAAATAAGAAAAATTAAGGTAAAAATGCAACAAAACTAGACCAAATATGAAACCGAATCAATGAGAAGTTGTGGTCCCTTATAAGATAGACTGTACTTCAACTGCAAGGAGAAAAAAAAAAGGTTTTGGGATTGGAGCACTTATATGTTGCTGGTGTGCGTAAGATGCTGTATGTCATGCCATATATCAGCATAGCTGACCCCAAAAGTTCTGGCTCCTGCAAGGTCCTAGTGTCATCTCTAAGACCACAGAGTAGGGCTCTGTGGAAGAGACTAACTTGAGAAGGTTAATTATATTTAGGAGCAAGATTAGGTAGACGATTTTACAGCCAACAAACCTACAATAAAAATATTGCTTATTGATACTGTGGGTGGTTGACAGTTCACTTTGAACAAACAGACTGTTCTGAACTTAGTATTTGCTGTCAAATATTTTATACAGAATCACTGAAATCATAGCACACTGTTGCATGCAGTACAGCAATTTGAGCATTAGTTGTTGTTGCAGGCTTAGAAAGAACCAGGAGGCACATATTCTGGTTATTTAATACAAAATGCGACAGTCCCTCTTTTGTTCCAATGAGAAGCTCTATGTACAACAGAAGTCAGTCTTTCACTGGACTAGCATCAGGTCTATGCTGCTGTAACATTTTGATGGCAACCTATCGAGCAGCAGTGCCGTTCCCTACAGTTCTCAGAAGCTGATGGTTATCTTCATGGAAGACTAGGATCAGACATAAATAAGAAAACAATACCTAATAAGGCTGTGCTTGTTTCAAGGTCCTCAATCCATGCCTGAGGAGCTGGTCCCAGCAACAGCCTGTGCTGACAATACAAACATTAAGTAAATGGAGCTGTTCGCCTCTGTATTTTAAAAGCAGTGTTGTCTGCCAAGACCCTGCAAATTTGTATTGCTTGTATGCTTAGAAGCTCCCCATCATTTTTATTGTTTTTGACAGAAGATGCTTTCCAAGATAACCAATGCAATGGCTAGTCAGTCACATCTTCCAGATCATGAACAGTTTTAAGTGCATATGCAGTACAACTGTGCCCCCCCCCAAAAAAATAAACACCAAAAAAAGAACAAATAACTAGGTTAAGCATTATTTAAAAACAACAAAGGGAAAACTGAAAAATTATAAAGGGTACATTCAGTTTTAATTAACCATTTTATTTTATAACAAAAATGCTCTTAATGTAGATGTATTTAAACAGTGAAAAGCACCTAACCAGTGTCTGTATTAACAATGAAAACCTAAAGTATAATTTTGCTGGCATTCCCACTAGAGTAATTTGTAACAGACATCCATCAATAATATAGACACCCTACACGCAGTTACCGTGTTGACAGCATTGATCAACGAACAGTGCAATCATGAAATGACATTCAGTTTATTTCACAATGTAGGTAGAAAGCAGTGAGAAAACATGCAAATGAATATTGCTTATAAAATAGGTAATAAAAAATCCAACACTACAGTGGGTGCAGACATCACATGACAGCATATTTCCCCAATGATCATACGCATGCACCTTTTTCATGTGCTTTCCCCACATATATTAATTTTGCGTCCATTTTGTAAGTGTACTTTTGGGTGTGCGATTGAGTCTGATATATGCACTTCTCCGGTGGCTGAAGGCATTCAACTTTGCCTCGTGCCTTAGTATGTGCCCACGGAACATTGTATATCAGAGCGAGACTGTACACTCTATCGTGTTATCTCTTACTTAAAAAACACTTTGCAGTAGAAGTTCAGATTCAGAAAGGGCTGGCCCAGCAACAGTGCACCCAGGTTCAGTTCCTGTCTTGGGCTTCTCAGGCCTAGGATACTAGAGGGCAAAGTGCATTAAGGAAATCAGGTACTTTATTCCTTTTTATTTTTTTTGAGGTGGGCGGGAGAGATGCACCAGGACCCTCTGCTACCTGGCACTAGCTATAAAGGTAGCAGCTTGCTCACCCAGATGGAGTAATGTGAACAGCAGAACAACCCTTCACCTCCACCACATGCGCGCACATGCAAGCGCACACACACACACACACACACACACACACAAACAGAAAAGCTCAGATTCAGTAAGATACAGAATTTGAATACAGCAGCAGAAAGTGTAATATTTATTTATATAGAAAAGGTACAAATCATCAGACAGCCACGTAAAATTGGGAGCCAGGAGCTGTCCTTTAAAAATAAGGTACAAAAGACCCTTATGAAGTAATTTATATTTAAAAAAAGAACAAAAAAATCAGAGTTGTAAAATGCAGAAATACCTACAGTAAGTCGGTGGACACACAGCTGCTGACTCCTGGGCCTGTGTGATTTTTTTTTCTTAATGCAATAAATGTATTTCACAGGTTACACTGGGATATTTACATCACTGGCTAGTTCGAAAAAAAAAAAATCTGGGCAAAATTAACTCAAATTACCGACTTGATTCTGAGCCTGTGGGGCATCATAGCTCAATTCAGCTTTTAAACAACCCACTGGCCCTTACATGAAAATATTATGTACAGTCCATACACTTGTATATATCTTTCTTTACTTCTGAATTGATGAAACTGTCCTTTTAATTTTGGAAGTGATACAGCTTCTTAAGACCCACAGAGAAAAGTGTGTCACTGGATTGCTTCCACGTAGTTGGCGGGATACAGGCCAATTTGTCCATTGTTCAGACGACCCTTGCACCAACCTTGCTCATCTTCTTCTCCTATCTTAGTAAATTCATCTGCTGTAATGCAAGTAATTAAAAAAGCAACAGGTTAGGGAATCCTGAAGACTGTGTGGGTAAGAATACACCTTTACTGCTAATTTTTTTTTTGTCCCCCCCATTGCATTTTGGTCCCCCTTCACCACCCCGCTCGCATCGCCTGGCTTCTCCATGGGCTTGCCCCCTATAGCAGGGAGTCTTCCTCAACATATCGGGCAAGGATCCAGTGCAGCTGGTCGCTGGGTCACTGGTGCAGGATCTACAAGGGATCGGTGCACATCCTGCCAGCTAGGATGATTTCTGTCTCTTCTTCCCACAGTGAGACGCATGTGTGCAATGACATCAAGGGTGATGCCACATGCTCTTCCACATGTGGTGCACCAGTCTGCCACTCTTCTGCCCACTGGTTCAGCCTACCATATCCTGCTCAACAGCTACTGCCTGGGGCCAGGTAAACACCGGGTGCCATGCCTTCCCTCTCCCTGGAGAAAGGCAGTCTGCTGGACACTTGGTCCTTCTCCCCCTCGGCTGACCCTCGATGCTCTGGGTTCGCTCCAGAATCTGGGTAGTCGGCACCGCAAATGGTAGTGCCAAAACTGCACCGGCAGGTAAAGATGTACTTTAATTGTTGTATATGACAAAAGGCAGTCTGTGCTAAGCAGTGTTATCTAGTGGTGAAAGCTGTGAACAGCAGTCAAAGCAGTCATGAGTAACTGTAACAGCAAACGGATAGTTCAGTTACATAAGAACTTACAGTAACAGTAGATCTTCAAGAGGATCTCTTGTAGCAAGCCACACCAGTAGGACCTAGCCACCAGGAATAGAACCACATGGAAACATTCTCACTAGCAGTCTACTAGAGGGGAGCGCCCACCACTGATGATATTTTCTGTTACCGGCCTATCCTATAAGAGTGAGCGGCCCTCCATAGCTTCTTCAGTTTTCCCGCCAGAGACCAAAAGCAAGAGCCCACAAGGAGGACTCCGAGGTAACGTTAGAGGAGATAAGAAAGGAAGCAGAAGGCTCTCCTCCATGAAAGGGAGAGCTAGGCAGAAGGCCACAGAAGAGGAAGAAGGGGGAAGGAGGGAGGGAAAGCATTGCCTGCTGCAAGAGAGCCTCCTGAGGATCAACTGTTATGGTAAGTTCTTACGTAACTACTATCTTACTTCAAGGGTATCTCTTGCAGCGGGGTCACACCAGTAGGACACCTTGGGAGAGGGGGGCTGAAGATAAGCCAAACAGCAGAGTACGGAACCGGGCTCCCCAAAAATGAAATCTGAGGAAGTGCCTGTGGAAGGTGCATATCTTGATATGCAGACAGGCATCCTGCATGTCAAAGAAGCAAATCCAGTCCCCTTGGTGTAACAGATTCTGAAGGGTGACCATCTTCAACCTTTTGTATTGGATGGACAGGTTCAGCTTGCTGAGGTCCAGAATGGTCTGGAAATCCCCGTATGTCTGGGAACCAGGAAGAAGTGGGAGTTAAACCTTTGTACTTGCTGGGATTGTGGAACAGGTTCTATGGCCCTTTTGCACAGCAGGGAATGGATCTCTTCCCAGATCAGAGGGATGTGACTGGGAGGATACGAGGACAGAACTGGAGATTTGTCCTGAGGCCACTCCAGGAGTTCTAGAGAGTGTCCGTACTCTTATGAACTGCAGCACCCAATTGTCCGAAGTTATCTCTCACTACTTGTCCAGGTGGAGGGAGAAGCTACCCCCTAAGGTCACCACCTCCTGAGTGGCTGGAGGGGGTCTGGCAAGGAGTCAGGAAGCGGGGGCACTAGGACCTCCCCGGAAGTCCTTGTTTATGGAGGGGGGCGGGTCACTTGCCTTGGGGCTTGGCAGGTACTCGGGTTTGTTTTTGGGTAGCCCGATAGAAGTACGTCCTCTGCCCCGATTTGGGCTGTGTGTGACACATGGAATGGACAGACCTCAGGGTGTGTTCAGACACATGAAGCTGGGAGGGGATAACTTCCATGTCTCCTCCAAACAATCTGTATCTTCTAAAAGGGGCATTCATGATAGAAAACTGGATGAACCTGGACACCTAAAGCCAAGAGTGACGACACATGCATATGCAAGCCGCTGCTGCCCTGGCTGACATATCTACAGTGTCATAAGCTGCCCGGAGCACGCGAGTACCGACATCAGAGGATTGCTGCTTGGCAGGATCTGGGCAGTGTCCCTGGCCTGGTCCCACAGAGCATTTTGGTACTTAAGCATGTGCACTAAGCAACTGAGTGCACGGATCACCAGAGTGGCTGAAGTGAAATCCTGCTTGCCTAGAAGGTCCAACCAACATGACTCCTTGTCAGGTTGTCAGGGAAGAAAAAATTACTTACCATAGTAATCATGTTTCTTCCAGGGTGTTCTCCAATATTCAGAACTCTTGCAGCTATCCCTTTAAGTAGAGCTGCCCGGAGATGGAATGTATGCTAATGATGGAATCATCATTGGCTCATGCTAATTTTCAAATGCTGCCATTATCAACTGCCAGTGTTCTACTGCTTCAGATTCCATGGAGAGCCTCCAAGGACAGGACCCGCCAGTAACTATAGCAATCTTATAGTAATAATACTACTAACAACAATTATTACAATAAAACAATCTAATCAAATTCTTCAAATAAGTTAGAAAAAATACACCCTCATAATGTCAAATTCACCTGAAGAAGGGGAAACCAATGCCCAACAGGGCTCCATAACAGACATGCCAGTATGTGGCACCCTCATACATGCTTACTCAGTTTGGATTGCAGAGGCTAAAGGTTCTAGAAGGGGAGACAGGGTGAGCAAGTTCTGAATATTGGAGAATACCCTGGAAGAAACAAGACTACTACGGTAAGTACTGTTTTCTTCTCACCCCAGGAATTCTCCATTATTCATTAACTCCTGTAGACTACAAAGCAGTAACTTTGGAGGTGGGCAGAGAACCTTTGGAAACTGACTCTGCAGGACTGCTGTGCCAAACCTGGCATTACTTCTGGACTGTGTGTACATGCTGTAATGCTTTGTAAAGGTGTGTACTGTTCTCTAGGTAGCTGCTTTACTCCACTAATGTGACATCCCTGGCAGCTGCTATGGTAGCAGCTGTGCCTCTTGTAGAGTGAGCCCCTCAGACCTGGTGGAGGCTCTTTTCCAGCTGTGGAATAGCAAAACTGAATGCACTGAACTATCCATCAGGAAATGGACCTTTTAGCTGCTAGGTTTCCTTTTCCCACATCCCCATAAGTCAGAAACAGCTGCTTTCTGTCCTGGCTGTGGTCCTTAGTAGCTGTCATGTGAAGTGCGCATTTGAAATCTAAACTATGGAGTCTGCACTCACCTGAACTAGAATGTTCAGTGAAAAAGACTGGTAAAGAAACAGACTGGTTTAGATGGAAATCATTAACCACCTTGGGAAGAAACTGCCTATTTGATCGTAAGACCACCTTATCTCTGTGGAATGAAATATAGTCCTGATCAATGCAGAGAGTTTGAAGTTCACTAATCCTTCTTGCAGAAGTTACTGCCATTAGAAAAATTGTTTTCCATATGACGAATTTCAAGTGAGCTGAGGCCATAGGCTCAAATGGGGGACCCATGAGCTTGGCAATACAGACATTCAAGTCCCAAGCTGGCACGGATTCCCTATGAGAGGGTGCAGATGGGCCAGACTTATAAAAAATCTCTTGAATACAGGATTTAATGCTACCCTTTCCAGCTGAAATGTAGGCAGACACTGAAACCAGGTGGACCTTTATGATAGTGGGCTGCAAACCCAAGGAATGTAAATAAACAAGATAGTCTAGCAGTGCTGGAATCCCTGCCTTTGCTGGTACCACCTCATTGTTTGCACACCAAATGGAAAACCTCTTCCATTTTGAAGCATATGCTTTCTTAGTGGATGGCTTTCTGTACACTTTCAAGACATCCAAAACTCTGTCAGAGACGCAAGCCTGCATATTCTAAGTCCTCAAGAACCATGCCTTGTGTCTAAGGGATCTGAGGTTCGGATACAGACTCCTCCCCGACTAGAGGTTGAAAGGTTGTGCTTCCAAGGGAAATGTATGGGTTTGGCTACAGACAGAGAGCAGCAGAGAGTACCATGGCTGCCTGGGCCAATCTGGTGCTATCAAGATCATTGATGCTGGTTGGGATCTGAGCTTTATCAAAACTCTGAGCACCAAAGGGAACGGAGGAAAGTCATACAGGTGTATGCCTGACCAATTCAAGGCCAGAGCATCCATGAGAATCGTCCCCTGGGCTGGTGGCCTGCAACAGTACTTTGGCAGATGGTGGTTCTCGTGGGATGCAAAGAGATCTATCTCTGGATTTCTCCACCTTCTGAAAATCACTTCCACCACCTATCTGTTCCGGGTCCATTTGTGATGGGCCTGGCTGATCTGACTCTGAGCGTCTGCTAAGATACTGTCCTTCCCTGGTAAATGAATGGTCTGAAGGGAGATGCCTAGAGAGTAAGCCAGGCTCCAAATTTTCATAGCCTCTGTGCAGAGAGTGTTTGACCTTGTACCTCCCTGTTTGTTTATGTAATACATTGTGGTGGTATTGTCTGTTCTGACCTGTACCACCCTGCCCTGCAGAAGTGGTGTAAAGGTCTTTAGTGCCAACAACACTGCTCTGAGCTCTAACAGATTGATCTGCTGAAGTGACTCTGCATTTGATCATAAATCGTGGATGGTGTGATCCTCTAGAACAGCCCCCCAGCAAGCGATGCATCTGTTGTAAGAATCACTGATGGGGCTTTTACTGGAAAGGAACTCCTTCCCTTAGGTTGGCTTCCTCTTTCCACTACTGGAAGGCCTGGAGTGATGTTTTTGTTACTGGAATAAACTTTGAGAGAGGGTCCATTTATTGACAACATTGAACCCCCAGGTGGAACTGAATGTCCCTCATCTGGAATCTGGAACCTGAGACTGTGCCTTTGGCTGCAGCCATATGGCCCAGCAGCTGAAGAAACCGCCTTGCTGTTTTCGGCCTGTTCTGGCTGAAGGAACTTGCCAACTGAACAATACTTTTTATCCTGTCTGAGGAGATGTAGGCCTTGCCCTCCAGGGTATTCAACTCTGCTCCTATGAATTGCAGCACCTCTGCAGGTAGGAGGACAGATTTTTTGAGGTTTATCAGAAATCCTAAGGACTCCTAGAGGCCTTGGGTGAGCTGAAGGTTTTCCTTTACTTGCTGTGGTGAGTTTCATACAATCAACCAGTCGTCTAGATATGGGAATACTGTGACGCCCTGCCTTCGTAGGTGTGCCACCACTACTGCCTAACACTTTGTGAACACCCTTGGGACTGAATGGCAGTGCTGAGAACTGGTAGTGACCTGAAGGGAATCTGAACCAGAGATATTTTCTGTGGGACTACTATATGGGGATGTGGAAATAAGCATCTTTTAGGTCCGGTGATGCCAACCAATCTCCTTTCTGGAGCATTGGCGGAATCACTGCCAATGTTACCATTTTGAACTATGACTGTCAGATGTTTAACAATCTGAGATAAGAATAGGCCACCACTTCCCATTTTTCTTTGTGGTGAGAAAGTACATTGAGTAAAAACCGCTTCCCTTTTGCTGTGGAGGAAAATGCTCCACTGCTTTTCACAGTAGGAGGTTTTGAACCTCCTTTTCCAGTAACTTCTTTTCTGCTATGGAAGCTGGCTTGAACACTCTGGATCTAAGGTTTGGGAAGGTTTTGAAACTTAGGGACAAACCCTGACTCTACTTCTAAGCCCCACTTATCTGTGGTGATGTTTCTCCAAGCCTGAAAGTAATGAGCCAGTCTGCTCCCTACTGGTAGTGGGGAGGCGGCCTTGACAACGGAGTCAAGGAGTCTGTTTAGTTTGGGGCTGAGCCTGGCCAGTCTGAGAATCTCATCTGGATCCCCTTCTGGCCCTGCCCCTGAAGTACCCTGTTTGCTGTGGGTACTGCTGGTACTGTGGCACAGCCTGAGCCTGGTAAAATGGCCTGTTGTAGGAAGATCTGCCCCTGCCTCCCCTTCCATAAGACCTTGTGGAAGGAGACGGCCTTCCCTTAGTTTAATTTCTCTTACAGGGGGCCTTGTATTCATCAACCTTTTTCATATAGGCCTCTGTCTTGTCCCCAAAGGCAGAATTATTTTCTATGGGGAAATCCATAACTTTATTTTGAGTGTCCTGAGTAAGGTTTGTGGCTCTGAGTCAAGCAAACCTCCTCAAACATACTGAATTTGCCATCCATCTGGCAGCAGTGCCATTAGTCAGCTGCCATCTGGAACTGGTAGTTAGCAGCCTCCAACCCACATCTGGCAGTCTCAGACAAATCCTCCGAGACACCAGACTGTGATTTCTTGGGCAAATCCAAAACAGACTGCCACAGTGACTTCTGGTACTGTGCTGCATATGCTTGATAGCTGGCCTAACTGCCAGAGAGGCAGACAGATACCCTCTTCTTTTGCCATGCTATTCATTTTTCTTGAATTTTTCTCTGGTGGGTGGGAGGCTAATGGCACTTTTGCTCTGTCACAAGCTGCTGTTTGTACCACTCCCTGATGATCAGGGGGAGTGAACAGAAATTCAGCACCCACCCTATCAAGTTGGTACTTCTCTAACCTTTTGATAGAATGAGAAGTCTGCAGGGTTTTAAAAGCATCCTTTTTGAAAAAACTTATAGATAGAGAGCAACAGCTTTTTTGTAGGGGAGAGTCCCATCATTTCGAGGTACTCAGCCTCTTGATCATCTTCTACTGCCTCACTGGTAATGACGTCCAAAGCATCTACCATTTTTCTGACAGAAGAAAAATGTGATGAAAAATCTTCAGTTGTTCTAGAAGGGGAACCAAACTCCTGTTCAGTGGAGACTTCTGGTTCAATATCTTCCTCTCCTCATAGTCCTCAGATCCAAGGTGTTCCTGGGTTGAGGGCTGTGCAGAAAGGGTGGATTGCTTAGGTAAGGTTTGTCCCTGGATAGGGGGGCCAGGGACCAGTGCCAACCCTTACAAAACTTGAAGGGCTTGAGCAATTTCCACAGGCTCAGCTGAAGTCCCCCAAGGACGACTGGTAGGGGGTTCAATATGCTTAGCCTTTTTTGACTTTTTCAAAGGAACTGGGGAGTTAGCCGGTTCAGCAGGTCTTTTGCCTGGTGCACACTTATCAGGGGTGGTAAGAACAGTATATGAAAATTATGTTCCTACCGAAATTCTTGATCTTCTTGAAGTCTCCACCACTCATTCACACTAATGGGACTATACTGGAGGCGCCAGGACCAAGCAGGAGCCAAAAATCTTCAGGATGGATGGCACTGGGGTAGGACCATGCATTTGCGGTGCTGCGAGACCTGCTCACGCCATATAGACTACCTCAGCATCGACTCTGAAACCGCCTCAGTACGTTTTTACTAAGGAGGTGCAACATAAACTAACCTAGTGAAATTAACCCATGTCGAACATAAAGACAGTCCGAATGACCCATATAAGAAAGGTCAACACAACAGAGTCTTCATGGTCCAGCCATCGAGGGAGAGAAGACCAAAAACAAGATAAGTGAGCTTGGGGGATGGAGGGTGGGCGTGTAAATGAGTGGTGGAGACTTCGTCCAAGAAGATCAAGAATTATGGTAGGTACGTAATTTTCACATCTTCCTGGATATAAAGTTTTCCACCACTCATTTACACTAATGGGAGGGTACTGAGCTAAAGTAATCCCCTGAGAAGGGTGGCAGGAGAGAGGTGCTCACTCAGGACAGAAGTCCATTAAGGATTGTCCTGCCAAAGGACAGATGCTGGCTGACATGGACATCTAAGGCACAGTGCTTCAGAAAGATGTGCACAGAGCTCCAAGTAGCTGCACTGCAGATGTCTGCAATGGGCACGTTCCGTATTTCTGCCAGAGATGCTGCGACTGCTCTGGTAGAATGGGCGTACACCCTGCCTTCCACCTTGACCTGCACCATCGAGCAGCAATGGTAGAGACATGCTACCAGCCAGGCTGAAATATACCTGATGGCAACAGGCTGACCCAGCCAGGCCATGCTGAATGAGACAAAGAGTTGCTTAGACTTGCGGATCTCTTTCGTTCCGTCTTACATTCCTCTTCATTCTGGAAGTTCGCAAAGTAGGTTGGAAGGACCAAGGGCTGGTTCAGGCGTAATTCCGAGACTACTTTTGGAAGAAATTTAGGGTGAGTTCTGAGAACCACCTTGTCCTTATGAAATACTGTATAAGGTGATTCCGTGACCAGGGCATGTGTTTCGGACACTGCGAGCGGAAGTAATGGCTACAAGGAAGGCAGTCTTCTAGGTCAGGAACTTCAACTAGCAGGTTACTAGAGGCTCGAAAGGTTTACGAGTGAGCATGTCTAGCACAAGGTTGATATCCCAAGCGGTTACTGGTCTCCTGTCTGGTGGCCTAGTGTGGAGGATACCCTTAAGGAACCCCTTAACCAAGGGCAGCTGGACATCGACATATTGTGGACAGGCTCATGATAAGCCGAAATTGCACAGAGATGTACCTTCACCGTTGAGTACTGTAGCCTTGTATTTGACAGGTCTAGCAGATACTCTAAGACTTTGTTTGGTGGGCAAGAAAAGGGGTCCAGGGAGGACTTTGCGCACCAGATGGATAATCGTTTCCACTTCACTGTGCAAGTTTTCCTAGTGGATGGCTTACATGCTGCTAGGAGAATATCTGAGACTCTATGGGAGATGTCAAATCTACCCACTTCTATCTCCTCAGAAGCCAGGCGTGGAGATAAAGGGACCTCAGGTTGGGATGGACCACTGGGCCCTGGGTCAGAAGGTCCGTTTGAATTAGTAGTTGTCTCAGTGGAACTTCTGATAATCTGTTGATTAACAGAAACCAAATCTGACGAGGCCAGAATGGGGCAATGAGGATCATTCTGCCTCCCTGTGCCTCTAGCTTGAGCAGCACCCTCTGAATTAAAGGAAGAGGAAGAAATGCGTACAGAAAGCGTTTTGTCTACTGCAGTCTGAATGCATCCTGACAGAAAATGCCAGGTTCTGGATTTCTGGAGCAGAATACAGGCAATTTTGCATGGAGTGGGGATGCAAAAAGGTACATGTGTGGGGTGCCCCACTCTTCGAAGAGCGACTGCACAATGTTTGTGTCGAGAGACCACTCGTGTGGATCCGCCTCCGTTCTGCTGAGGTGATCTGCTAGATTGTTCTGGACTCCAGGCAGGTAGACCACCTGGATCAGGGCTTCGTGTTCCAGGCACCATTCCCAGACTCTCATCGCTTCCCTGCACAGAGGGTAAGAGTGTGCTCCACCCTGCTTGTTGATGTAGTATATCACTGCTTTGTTGTCCGTCTGAAGGAGAATTGCTTTGTGACAGAGTATGTCCTTCAGGGCTCGAACAACATACAGGATAACTCTCATTTCCAGGACATTTATGTGTAGTTGAGACTCATCCTGATTCCACAGTCACTGGGTGTAGAGATCCTGACAGTGAGCTCCCCACTCAATCAGAGATGCATCTGTGCTGATGGTGATCTGTGTCTCCAGTGGGGCAAAGGGAAAGCCTTGAAGAAGGCTGTCCTTGAGTCCACCAGGTGAGTGACTGCCTTAGAGGTTCAGTCACCTTGATGTGAAAGGACTTTGGATGTGTGGTCAGGGACCACTGAGTAATGAGCATTGACTGAGTGGTTCTCATGTGAAGATGAGCCAGAGGCACTGTGAACACTAATGACGCCATGAGATCCAGCATCCGCTGCATCGAGAGGGCTCGAACCGAGTCGTTCTCTTTGATGAAGCGAGCCATCTGGAGGATACAGTTTCTCCTGTCCTCCAGAAAGAAGGCCCTTACCCTGGAAGTGTCCAGAAAGACTCCTATGAAAAGGAGTTGTTGGGAGGGCTGTAGCTTTGATTTCTCGAGATTCAAAAGGATTCCCATGGATGTGAGAAACTTGGAAGCTGTGACCGATTCCTGTGTCCCTTGTCTGGAGGAGTTTGCTAGGAGCCAGTGGTCCAGATATGGGAATACTTGAATTTCGAGTTTCCTGAGATGCACTGTGAGTACTGCAAAGCACTCTGTAAACACTTGTGACGTCGAGGACAGCCCAAAGGGCAGGACTCTTAATTGGTAGTGCTGACCCAGGGCCACAAAGCAGAGATACTTGTGGTGGCTTGGGTGGACGGGAACATGTTGGTAGGTGTCCTGCATGTCCAGGGAGGCCAGCCAATCGTTTTGATGAATCAGAGGTAGAAGTGTACTGAGCGATACCATCTAGAATTTCTCCTGGAAGAGGAATTTAACTTCCTTAGGTCTAGAATAGGGCACATACCGCCTGTTTTCTTTGGAACTAGGAAGTAATCGGAGTAGAATCACGTGTTCCGTTCCTCCTGCAGAACTACTTCTACTGCCCTGTTGTTCAGAAGGCCTCGAATCTCAGAAGCGACGAGGTCTGACTGAGTGATAGACAGTCTGGGCTGTTGTGTGGGTGGATGATCCAGAGGGGTATCTGAAAAATTCAGGAAGTAACCCTCGCACATTATCCTGAGAACCCATTTGTCCAATGTGACTGACTTCCACTGGCTGTAAAACTGAGTCAGACACCCCCCCCGCTGCTGAAGAAGAGTCCCCCTAGGACAGCTGAGGTGGGACCTAGGCCAGAATTTCAGAGGGTTGCACTAGGCACCTTCAGGCTCTGTGACTTCTGCTATGTTATCGTTTACGGCTGGGGGGCTTGCTTCTTGTTGAAGCCCCTTCTGCCTTTACCAAGAAAGAACTGACTGTTATGAAACTGCCTGTGGTTTCTGCCCCACTGAGGGACAGCAGAGGCCGGTCTGGCAGTTTTAATGGCAGTCCTAGTATTCTGCGAGGCCTCAAGTGTCTGCTCCACCTGACGGCCAAACAGATAAACTCCATCAAATGGCAAATTCATGACTCTCTGCTGAACATCATTTGTAAACCCCTACATCAGTAACCATGAGTGGCGTCGGGTGCATATCCCGGCTGCTGCTGCCCTCAAAGCAGTGTCAAAGGCATCCATAGCAGCCTTAAGTTGCTGATTGTTGGATTCAATGTCTCTAGTAATAGTCTGGAGAAGCTCTGAACTAATGTCCAACTCCAGAACAGCTTCCACCGAGGTTTTTAGCGAATGCCAGAGGATATACTCATATTGTGAGAAATAGCTCTGGTAGCTAGCAATACACATACCAAGGGTAGCAGCGGCAAATACTTGCTTCCCCAAGGTGTCAGTCTTATGGGATTCTTTATTTACTGGACGAGCCATAGACTCCTGAGGGAGAACGGCTTTATCGTTTTCTGCCAAGACCGCTATGGCATCTGCAAAGGCTTGAGGGGCCAGGATTGGTCGATCCTTAGGGGAAGCGTACTTCCTGTCTATGTACTTGGCCACAGAAGGAATAAGCACCGGATTGTCCCACACCATCTGTTAAAGAGTCTTGAAAGAAGATTGTACTGAAGGTGTCAATTCCACCTGGATTTCTGGGACATGCAGATACTGAAGGTGCAACAGCTTCCCCGGATCAACCTCTGAAGTCTGGAGAAAGAGGGTGGGATTCATATTCTTCAGTAGAGATTTAAAGGATAGGTCCTCGATCAAAGACTCTGATGAAGTAGACGGCTTACTTTTCACTCCGCAAGATGAATCTTCATCGAAGTTGACTCCTAATCGTAGATCAGGATCAGGCTCAATATTATCTCCTACTAGCCCATGAGGGACAGTTTATAAGAGAAAGGGAGGAAACAGAGTAGGAGGAGGTGCTCCTTGAATCTGAGTCGAAAATCCCGGCAGCCACAGCAGTGCTGAAAATGGCGCTGGATGCAGCGCCAAGTCCAGAGTCTAAGGCAGCAATGCAACCGGCACCGTGCGAGCGGCTGGAGACACCAACCCAAACTCCGGGGCACCCAAGGACGAAGATCTGAAAACACGAGTAGGAGAAGGTAGTACCTGTGCTGGCCCCTGCATTGCAGCCATGTGAGGGGGAAAAGCACAACAGTGTGGCATCGGTGGCACTGAAGAAGGTGCCATGTGACTAGGCTGACCCCACTGCTCCACCTGCGGGTTCGAAGCCCCCAGGCCCGAAGACCCGGGGTCAGCTCCGCAGGCTTGGGAAGTCAGGACACCACCGAACCCACTGCTACATAAGAGTGTCCCAATGATGAAACTGCTCACTGGAGGACACCCCAGGGGGTTGGGAGGGGCTACCGAGACGAGGATGTCGGCCACCAGGAACAGAGGCTGCAGGTGACCCCGACAGAGTCTGAATCGGCCTCCTGTCCCTCAATACCGACGCATCTTCATGCAGACGCATCAGAGGGCAACCTCCCTCGAGTACAGCACTTCTCTTTGACCGGTGGGACGTAAGAAGAACTCGAGGTTGAGTGTTGCCGGGTTCCTGACGAAGATCAGGAACAAGCCCGCTTCTTTTTGTGCTTTCAGGAGGACCACCCTTCCCCCTGAGCACCAGACTGCCCGTAATCCGCCCCCCTCTGCCTAGAGGGTGGCGAACCGGACCCAGCCCTGCTACTAAAACAGCTTTCATGCGAAGTCTCCCTACCATCACCAGCCCCATTTGTGGTTGACTCCGCTGAAGACAGGCTGAAAAAGACTTCTCTGTTCTTTCATTGAAGAAAAGAAAAAACTCTTTTGTAAAAGAATAAACAAATAAATAATAAACATACTAAAACTTAATCAAATACATAATGACTAAGCTGCTGTCATATACACGTGAAGATTTGACTCCTGGCATGCAAGTGTTGTCATCACCGAAGCTCACTTGATGGCAGAAAAAAAGGAACTGAGGCAGTTGGAGGGTCGATGCCAAGGTAACCTATATGGCGCGAGTCGGTCTTGTGGCACCACACATGCATGGTCCTACCCAGGCCATCCTGAAGATTTTTGGCTCCCACTCGGTCCTGGTGCCTCTGGCGTAGTCCCACTAGTGTGAATGAGTGGTGGAGATGATATCCAGAAAGATCTGCAGCTTCATCCGATTGTTTTGAGGGTGTAGGCTGGTCAGAGCATGAGGAACCCTTTTGTAACTTTTTCTGCAGTCTCTCCAATCATTGTTCCACTGTTTTAGGTGGAAAAGTTTTACAAATGTCACATTCTGCAGAAAAATGATCCTGGCCAAGGCAGACAACACACAAAGAGTGTTCATTAGTTTTGGCAAAGACGTCCTCACCCTGGGTACAATTTCTAAAGCCAGGTTCACCGGTTCTCTTTTTTGGTTTATCTGACATAATGTAAACTGATAGAAAAAAGAAACTGCAATAAGATTTTTAAACTTTAAAGTATTTTTTTGCAGCTTGCGGTCGGTTCCGGAACTGATTAAAGTTCCGATAAGAACTTGGAACCGGTACCAAATGAACAGAGATTATCAGTTACTTTTTAAAAAAATCAGTAAATTTCAAAATTTTATACATATAAACAACAAACTAACCAGAGTTTTAGATTCCAAAAACTCCAGAAATAGAGACTAAGGCTCGGTTCCCCGGTGGTTATTCCGAACTGGGAGGAACCGAGAAAATACAAAAAACCTAAAAACTAATTTAGCGGTTTAAAAATTAACAAACGATAAAGGCAGGAAATGAAAAAATATATAAATGATACTTAAGTTCTTTTAAATTCAGTACGTCAGGACTGGCTGATGAGGAGAGCACTCCGAGGCATCTGTACTTGTCAGGCAGAGAATTAAATCTGAAGCAGTAGAACACGGACAGTTGAAAAAGGCAGCATCTGAAAATTAGCACAAGCCAATTATGATTCCATCATTAGCATACATTCCATCTCTGGGCAGCTCTACTTAAAGGGATGAATGCAAGAGTTATGAATATTGGGGAATTCCTGGAGTGAGAACTCAAATGCTTAGGCCCTTTAGTATGGACGTGAGTGGTGTTTATCACTACCGAGTCTGCTTGCACCTGCTCCCCAAGAAAGTGTTTTCCCCGCTGCAGCATGGTACAGCTATTAGCCTTTCTGGACCTGGCCGGGACCAGATTGGGCCTATGCCAGGCGGCCATGGTGGCATCCTTGTAGGTATCAATGAGGAGAGAGACCAGCAATGGAGGAGTCTACAGCTGGCGAAGGTAGGTAGTAAGCTGACACTGCTCTGGGTCCTGATCCTCTGTCTCGAACCCCATAGACTCCTGAATATGACCCATGATGGACGTAAAAGAGGGGTTGCCCAGTGGGGATTTGGGGACATACCTAGGGGTCCCTTCCCCTTCAGAGGAACCTGCAGAGGGGGTAGACGAACCACTGATATTACCTTTCTCATTCCTCATTCTGATCGTCCTCATCAGGCTGAGGCAGGTGTGGGTGATACTCATCCCCCTCCTCAGTGGGCCGCTGGGGTGTGTGAGTCGGCTGAGAAGGTGGGGTCTCGCAGAGCTGCCAAGGCACCAGAGTGGGCAGCCCTGGAGAAGGTCCCTGGGGAGCAGGAGGTACCAGGTCCTGAGGAGGGGGAACCTGCGACTGTATAAAGCCCCAAAGGGACAAAAGCAGGCTTTGAAAATCGACAGTAATAGGTGCTGGTCCAGAGGGCACTGGATAAGAACAGACCGGTGTTGGCCTCGCTGGCGCTGCCTGAGAATATACTGGCGTAGGCCCTGCTGGCATGGGCTGTGGACAGACCAGTGCAGCCAGACAGGCGCCACCTGCAGGTAGCTCGGCACAGGCCCAACAGGCGTTGACTGCGGATAGCCCAGTGCAGGATGACGGGTGTCAGCTGAGGGAAAACCGTGAAGGTCCAAAAGGTGCCGGTTGTGGCAAGACTGGCAAAGTTCCCACAGGTGCTGGCTGAGGTAAAACGGGTGCCAGGGAGGGAGGGAGGGAGAGGCCCTTATGGATGAAAGTGGTGAAGGACTCAGACCTGGGGAGGTGCCAGTGTCCTGCAGTGACAGCCCCGAAGCCAGAGGATGGGCAGTGGTCCCTGAAAAGGAGACAGTCGCCTGTGTTGCAGGTGATGGGTGGGCATAAGAAGGGAACCCGTCTTTCACCAAACCCACACTGGCTGAGCCACTATGCAGTGTGCCCATCACGATCAAGGGGCTGGGGAGCAGGGAGCGAGCAGTGAGCCATTGGTAGCCCTGTGGGTGAGAAGCTGTGCGTGGCAGCAGGGGCTGACCCCCTGAAGGAGGAAGACCCCTTCACAGTCAAAGAATGGTGCAGAGACCATAGACGGGAAGAGGAGGAATGGGGCCTATTCTGGTCCTTGTCCCAGTGCTCTGAAGACTGAGAGCCCGAAGACTGGGCCGGGGAGATCGATAAGCTCCTGACCTGCAGCTCCCTTTCCATGGAGGCGACCTTCTGCTGCAGGAGAAAGTTCTCTAAAGTCTGCTGGCAGCGGCACCGACTGGCCTGATTGAATCCCTGGCAGACCTTGCAGGCTTGGTCATCGTAGTCCAGGCCTAGGCAGCAGACACAGGCAGAATGGCTGTACTTCTCCGGGATATGTTTTCCACAGGCACAATTGATTTTGGAGCAATCTGAGGTCAAAGATGGTTTAGAAGACATAAAAAAAAAAAAGGAAAATGTGGAAAAAAGAACTTTGGTGAGAATTTAGAAATAAAAACGCTAAACATTTAACATTTCTAAAGTGTTTAAAAATGGTGGTTGACTGAAGCTGCGGTGGTTTCCAGAGGTCTGATATGCATTGGTCAATGGCAGGAAAAGAACTGAGGTGGCTATGGGGGCCGCCCACTCTTGCAGGATAGGCTGTAAGAGGGCGATGTCTCTGGTGGGTGGCCCCCTCTGGTAGACTGTTAGCTAGAAAGTTTCCATGTGGTCCTAGTACCTGGCAGTTAAGTCCTACCAGTGTAGCCTGCTGCAAGAGATACCCTTCAAGTAAGATCTTCAATGCTGTCTGGTTCGTAAGCTAGCTGCATCAGAGTCAAACGAGCTCCTTAATTTCCCAGTAAGGGGGAATTTCCCTTTAGCTGAATGTAGAGAGGTTGCCTTCAGGATTCAGGGTTCAGGTTTGATTCTCAGCAAGAAACAAGTAAGATAGCAGAGCGCTCACCCGTCACAATTTATCCACTTAAAAAATTATGAAGTTCAAAATTCACAGGAAAATTCTCCACTTTTTATTTTGCAGATTTTAACAGGCTTAAACAGTGTTAGTGTGGAAGACTGCCATACCAAACCCCAGCGCTTCAACACACGGGTCTTCCTGAGGGTGATTCTCAATGCATAACATAACAGGATTCCATAAAATGGTGACAGCCTTGAATTGTATTATTGTGCAGACTCAGTCATGGATAACTCAGATTGTTGCCATATAAAGTTACACCCAACACCACATTTAAGAGGTTTTCATAAGCTTCCAAAATATGAAGAATATACAGCAAAAAAGAATTGCACACATCAAATGATGTTAATTCAGTTTATTTGAATTAAGATCAGAAATTCAGCCATGGAAGCAGTGGCTAAACACCCCTACGTAGCTCCTCCAAAGTGAGGTTTCATCACTATGCCATCCTTCCCCTTTAACACAGTTTTATTAAATTTACTTATTTAACTTCTGGACCCATTGACCAGGACCTAATTTTGCTGCTGTGTCCTATCGGTCATCATATCTGACCTCCTCTCATCTGTCCAGGCTCAGGGCGGGAAGCCAGGTTGTTGGTGCTGTAGCCAGCAATGCTGCTGCTGTACTGCTGAGATGGCCAGGTTCAGTTACGGTTAATGTTATGTTTGTCCCCACTTCATAAGCAGACAGATCTCCAGCCCTTGCAAGCAGTACCTAACCTCACAGTTAGGCACAGCATCTCGTGCATGACATCATAAGATTTCAAAACTGCTGGCAGAGTATCAAAGGATTAACTTGCGACATGCTGTGCATCATGTCAGCAATAACACATGTTGTGAGTTGATGTGGATTATAAAATGGTTCATCCGCATATTGCATTCTGATTGGTCAATAAGGATTAGAACCCTTTGGTAAATCTCAGCATGACCTATGGGCCTGGAATCTGCAATTTCTCAGTTAATCTGCTCAGTTGTTTTACTTTTTCGTAGTAAAAGGATATTTTTTCCCATTTTTATTTTGTGACCATTTTGAAACTCGGATTCATTTTATAATGACCATTAGGCATTACAGGATGTGGGTCATTGTGAAACTTTGGTGGGTAGGTAAATGTTTATAAGGGTCAGTGAGACATGGAAAATACAAAATTCAGAAGGCAAGATACAAATAGCAATAATGAATGAAAAACAGCACACAACAAGGATACCACAAATACATACACCCTGTTACAACACCGAATTAACAAATGGTGCCTTAGGAAATCCACACCCTGTAGCAACTCCAACACTTTCTGCCTCGGCCCAGATTCTGCCAATATAAATCGTCCTAGGTCCCAACCATAAAGCCCTGACTATTGTCTCCGTATACATCCCGCCCAGGAACCCTAAACATGGATTCAATGACATCCTAAACTTTATCAACTCTCATCCTCCCAAAGCTGAACTTATTCTACTAGGGGATTTCAACATAAACTGGTTAGCATCGAGTGCCAGTGCCTATAAAGACTCCATCTCAGCTGCTAACCTCACGCAAATGGTGAACTCCCCTACTAAGATTAACTACAAGACTGGCACCAGTACCCTCTTGGATTGGGTCCTCCCCACTCACCCCACAAGGATTTCTCGTACGACCATTCTCCCAGACTCACTCAGTGACCACTCCCCAGTCATGTGTGCATGGTCTAACAAATTCCTTAAGCCCCTCCCAAAATTATCGCTAGCAGAGTCCTTCCTCGTGGAAAACTTCCATATCTCAAACAACATCTGCTTCTACAAGACTGGCTACCCATCTATGAAGCAACAGATGTTAACTTGGCTCTTGATCACTTCATCTCAATTTTCAACAAAGCTCATGCACCTCTTTGCCCCTGCTAAAAGGCAAAACAAAATCTCTCTCTAACTCATGGGTCACTGCGGCTCTTCTCTCACAGCTGAAACTAAGGGATCACCTCTGGGCAGTTGCCAGGGCCACTGGCAAACAACTGGACATCCAAAATTACAAACAAGCACGAAATGCCTGCACAAAAGCCATCACAGTAATGAAATCCACCTATTACAAAGACGTCTCACCAATACATGGGAAATGGTCGCTTTCTGGGACAATATCAAGGATGTCACAGGAAGCAGTCAAAACCCTCCGCCATGTTAATGGTTGATGGATCCTCAACCTTGACCCCAAGGTGATCGCAAACATCTTAACACGGCTTTTTCAGACCTTAGTGCTGTTCTACCCCATGACTTTTTCAAAACAGGGCCTACTCCCCAAATACCTCAGCCCCTCAGTCTAACCATCCCCTCTTCTACTTCAGGAAGGTAAGGCTGAATGAAGTCTGCCGCTATATTACTGCAGCTATCTCTAAATCTAGATCTAGTAGCGACACCCTGGACCTTAAGCTTCTGTTACTCACCCTCAATGAGGTAATTCATCCATTAACAAAAATCCTAAACCTCTCTCTCAGCTGTGGAAAATTCCCGGACCTATGGAAAACAGCCACCGTGACACCCGTCCATAAAAGTGGGGACAAGACGAATCACTCAAATTATCGCCCTATCTCCATACTGTCCCCACTCTCTAAGGCACTTGAGCGCATCGTGGCTGATCAACTTACCGACCACTTGATAAATACAATATACCTTGTCCACAACAACATGGCTTCCGGAAAGGTCACAGCACCACCACAGCCCTTCTTGAGTTCACTGGAGCTTTGCACAATCCCTTGACAACGGCCTTCTCACAGGGTCATTTAATTCTCCAAGGCCTTCGATACAGTACACCATGGACTAATAATACACCAACTACTGAATGCCGGGCTATCACCTGACTCTTCTCTCTGGTTTAAAAGCTACTTAGAAAACTGGTCACAGAGAGTAAAAATTGCGGACGCTCTTTCTAACACCCTGCCTGTTCGCTCGAGTGTCCCACAGGGATCCATACCGGGAACCCTCCTTTTTAGCCTTTTCTTAAACTCCCTCCCTTACCACTGCTCTGAGCAGATCATGCTATATGCCGATGATGCTGTTGTATTCTCCATTCACAAAGACCCTGCAACTCTTCAACACAACCTTCAACTTGGTTTCAGTTCTGTAGAGACATGGTTTCTTAATCATAAACTGGTTCTCAATGACAAGAAAACCAAATCTATGCTCTTCTGCAGCTCTCATAACCCACGTAAGCTACACCACTTAGCTATCTCCACCACCCAGGGGAACACTCTAGATCAGGTGGGGTCCTTTAAATACTTAGGGATACAGCTTGACCCTAATCTCTCCTATGGACTTCATGTAGATGATGTAGCTAGAGCTGCTAATACACGGCTTGGTCTCCTCTACAAACACAGACCACACCTCACGCCAGAAGCTTTGAAGGTTGCAGTCCTGAGCTGTGTGATCTCTGTAATAGACTATGGTCTCATCATTTATGGCTCAGCCACAACCACAACCCTTAGATGCCTCTCAACTGCCTTAAATAAAGCATGTTGGCTCATCACTGGTGCTCACCGTCTCACCCACACATGTGACCTGTACGCTCAGACTGGCTGGCTCCAACTATCAAACTGCATAAAGTTTCTCACCTGCTCCATGGTGAAAAAAATCTACTTTGGCCTGCACCTTCTGGGGTCTCAACTCTGTTACAACATCGAATTAACAAATGGTGCCTTAGGAGATCCACGCTACAGCTACTGAAAGTCCCCCACTGTCACACTTCACAGGGACAACGCTCTTTTGCTTATCGAGCGCCACTCTGGTTCAATGGCCTCAGCCCAACCATCTCCTCTGCCCCAACTATTGGTATGTTTAAAACTAGGCTCCGGGACTATCTCACTATCAACAGTTCCTGTGACTGCCCAACTTAACCTTGTTTCTCCACTTCCCTTTCTGCTCTAGTTGTCCCCCCACTGGATTCTACCCTCCCATCTTGGTATACCCAATGCTGCACTTTTCACCCTCTCGCCACCCTTCCTACATTCCTTCTCCCCCTCCCTCTTCCCTCTCCCTATGACTCTGGCACTTCTTATCTGTTGTCTATTTTCTCTGACAAATGCCTCATTGCCTTGTTACAATGCTACCTTGAACTGTATTAATCTGTAC
Organism: Neoceratodus forsteri; assembly: GCA_016271365.2. Lineage (NCBI taxonomy): Eukaryota > Metazoa > Chordata > Ceratodontiformes > Ceratodontidae > Neoceratodus > Neoceratodus forsteri. The sequence goes on along the minus strand of CM028131.1, from coordinate 1,632,779,680 downwards.
TCTGTTTGCAGTGTCCACATTGTTGTAATGTCTGTCTTGATGTTCCCCATAATTTGTATTTCTCTGACGTGGAACCTTTGTAAAAGAGCCATGGCTCAAAGGTATTTGTAATCCTAGACTTGATAAATAAATAAATAAATAAAAACATAATGGTCACAGCTAGTCTAAAAAAGTCAGATTAAATGAATTGCTGCATACCAACTTTTTGAAAGTACTAAGGGACTGGGTCAGAAGGATTTCCTTAGACAACAAGCTTCAGAGGCCTGAGGCTGCGACTGTAAAAGCTCAGATACCTGCTGATTTTAGTCTAGAAGGAACAATAAAAAAAATCCCTGGAATGAGTAAGCTATACTTGGGTCATAGTGGGTACCCTTTGGAGCACGTGAAGATAAAGGGGGCCCAAACTGCTCAAGGTTTTAAAAAGGCCAACAAACACACCTTGCAGTCACTCCACTGCCTTACTAGCAGCCAACACAGAGTCAGTAGTGAGGGAGTGTTATAATATGTTATCCAAATGGAAGTCAGAAACCTTGCTGCTGCATTCTGGACAAGGTGCAGATGATGGCTCTGAGCACAAGCTAATCCCTTACAGAGCATATTACAGTAATCTAGGCAGGAGGAGACGAATGTCTGCGCTAACAGCTTTGATCAGCAGGTTCCGAAAAGGGGTACAGTCCAGCTATATTATTACAATGAAAAAAGCAGCCCTTTACTACTGCTGTCACCTTGGATTTCAGTGTCAGCCACTTGTCGTGGACCACTGCCAGAATGCAGACTTTCTGGGTGGTTTCAATCAAAAGGCACAACATCCAAGGTGCGGGTAAATCCAGCAACAACCCGCACCCTCCTCTGGTTGTGTTTGCAGAGCACCTTCAACCACTCAGGGCCTGGGTTGTTACAAAATCAAACCAAAACCCTGAAACAGTCACTGTGTTTATAAAATGGGTTTATTACAAAATGGGGAAAACAATTGTAACCACCATTCCCAAATAAGGGGCTGTTACGTGCACCATAGTTCTACTACTACTACTACTAGTAGTCAGTCCACATCTGCACTTGGGTAGTCTTCCACTGAGCATGCACTGTCACCAGAAAGAGTCTTCAAGCTTGGCTTTTTCTACCATCCAGCCATGTGGTCCTCTGGGTCCACCTTCTCTGCTCTTAGATCTGCACAATGGAAACAGAAGCTAAAAGCAAGCCTTGTTTGGGGAGGCTGCATGGTCAGACTGTGTTGCTCGGGGTCCTCCTGGAAAGTCTGTATCTTGGGCCCACCCAGAAAATGGACTTGGGGGGGCAGGGCAAATATGCTCAAATCAACATAACACTTGGTAAACAGGGTCTATATTTGCATTTTACATTTGCCTGCAGTTATCAGAATGCCAGTTTAATTAAAATATAGTTGATACATGAAAGGATTTTCAGTGGCTGGAACGTGGGAAGAGCACAACTGAGAGGGACACACCTGCAACATTTCCAGGTAAACGAGTGGGACAGATACTGGTTGGGTGGGTTGTATGGATACAAATGTAATACTAGTAGAAGATTACTCATTACAAGTAAGTAAACTCTGTTTCTAACTACTTAAGATTTAGTTCTCTATTCACACTTAGCAGTCCTCAGGAGGAGAGGACAATGCACCAATCCTAAGGATTTGGGCAAAAAGAGGCTGCAAGACTGAGGACCCAAAAAGCAGCATTTCATCGACTTAACAGATCAACACTGTAAAGTCTGTAATGGGATAAAAATGTATGCGTAATGCAACAGGTAACAATTCTACATACTGTATCTCAGTCATATGGATGCCCTTAAGGATAGACCAGTGTATGTTTTTATTTTATTTAACATTTGATAACCGGGAAAAGCACCGATGAGCCAAGACTTGTTTCCAGGTGTGACCTGGGGAAAGGTAACAGTGGGATACAGAGAAGACAAAAGGACAAAACAATTTCATGAAGCAAGGTCAAAAGGGTCGACAGTTACAAGACCAAAGCAGCAATTGGCAAACCAAGAACAGGAGAACAGCTTCCAAATATTAACTACAATAAGCTTCTACACAATATCGAAAAATAAGTAAATTATTATTTATTTTATTAATATAATTATTTTGGGTCCTAGGCAGATAGAAACAGAAAGCAGGTGGAGTAGCACGGCACAGGGGTACAGAGTTCAAGAAGGAGATAAAGCAAAACAGAGGGTATACAACTAGAGAGCTAATGAGGAGGGGGTGGGAAGCACAGGGAGCACGGTGGGTGAGGAAGAAGTTTGAGCAACGTTTTGAGTGAAAGGGAGTTTGTTCCAAAGAGAGGGGAAACGAAAGGAGAAAGCAGACAGGCCAGAGGAAGAGTTAGGGTGAGGGATAGCAAAGGTACATGGATCATGATGGTGAAGTGAGTAGGTTGACCTGGAAGTTTGGCACAGATGGGCTGAGAGGTAGGCAGGGAGAGTGCCAAACCAGAATTCTGCTACGAAGGAGACAGAGTGAACCAGTCGCCTGTGGGAAAGAAGGGCTAGGGCAAGAGCAGAATACAGGAGACAGTGGTGAGTTGGGGGGGGTAGCGAAGAGACAGAAGGAGTTTAGAAGGTTATCTAACTTGGCACATAAGGATTGAGAGGCAGTACTACAGACAACATCAGCGTAATTGAAGATGGGTAAGATAATTTTCATTACCAGTTCATGGCGAGTGGGGAGGGGGATGCTGTCCTTATTTCTGTAGAGGACAACCAGTTTGGAACGCAGTTTTGAGCAGATAGAATCAACGTGGGTGGAAAAGTCCAGGTGGCTATCCAACCAAACCCCCAGATATTTGAAGGAGACAACAGTCTTGAGGGGAGAGCCATCCAGAGTTGTGAAGATAGAAGGGGACTGGTTGGTAGTCAGTTTTTGTCTGGTGCCGAAGGGCATGGCCACAGTTTTTTCAGCACTGAGTTTGAGTTGTTTGTTCTGGAACCAGGCCTGGACTCTGTTGAAATCGTCCTGTAGGGGGGACTGTACACTGAGGGTAGAGGGCCTGGAGATGAAAATGACAAGTGTCATCAACGTACATATGCATAATGACAGACTGAGGGGAGCTTATTTATAAAAAAGGAGAAGAGGATGGGGCCCAGAGGATTGAGCCTTGGGGTATGTTGGAGGGGATAGGAAGTGGGATGGAGAGAGCGTCAGCTATTTGGACTGATTGCTGCCTGTTGAGAAGGTAAGAACAGAACCAGTTTACAGCAGAATCAGCAAGACATGAAAATTACATACCTACCGTAATTCTTGATCTTCATGTGTATCTTCACCATTCCTCACTGACTGGGTGATCGCCGGAGGTGCAGCACCCCATGGGAGCTCCCCCCCCCAGGGAGAGGAGTTGGCGCCGCCCTCGAGGCTGATTCACTGTGCGGTGCTCGCTGGTTGGCCAATAATGGCCACCAACTCCTCTTCTGCCCCAGTTCTGCTCTCTGGAGAGAGAGAGTGGAAATTAGATGGATAGAGAAAAGATAAGGGCGGGGCAAGGGAGCCCAGGGCAGCAGACGGAAAGGATGCAAAACTGAAAAAGGAATATGCCAGCCAGATAACAGAGGAGGAGGAGGAGGACCTACGGGAGTGGGTTTTGGCCCCAGCCCCGGGCGGCCAACCAACGAGAGAGAGAGAGAGAGTATAGAAAGAGAGAAAGAAAAGGCAAAAGGAAGGAAATATGGGGGGAGGAGAGACCCCACCACACTCAACACTAAGAAATTTGAACCCTGGGGGAAGAGATGTTGAATGACACCTGAAAGGGTACCGAGCCTTCCCAGTCCCTACGTCCACGACATCTGGATTTTCAAGAGGTCTCTCATCCAAGCAGAAATAGGCTCAACTCTACTTGGCTACCAAGACCAGACAGATCAGATGTAACCAGGGGAGAAGGTCACAGGTGGGGACTCCAGATTTGACTGAACAGCAGTTCAGACGGATAGGCTCTGGTACCGAGCTCCTCCCAGCCAGAGAAGGTCTCCCTCCCCCACTTCAGTACAGGGTGGGATAGCCACCCTGAGACAGGACCCCCCCCAGTTACCGTTGTCCCAGAGGAAGAACCCGAGAGTTCAGAGGGGATCCTGTTCAGGATAACTACCCCCCCCCCAAAGGAGGGGGAAGAAAGAGGAAGGAAAATTGTACACAGAAACGAGAGAGCACCCCTGAGCCCTCTCCGCTCTGTCTATCCAAAGGGGAGTGGGGATCCCCCACCAAGGGAGTTGACTGTGTCTCACATGACCAACTGAATCTTGGACGAACCCACCTGAAAAGAATGGAGGGACCCATGGGGAGTCTACACAGCCACGGCGAGAAGCTCTACTTACCCTCCTCCTAAGGGTGGGCCAGCCCTCTGTCGCTTAAGAAGGTAACACAGGACCCGGAGGTACCAGTGGGGCTCCACCCACAATTGGCCTCATGGAGGGGAAAGCAAGCAGGGAGGAGGCATCGCCCAGAGACTGAGGCCCAAGAGGGGAAGGTGGGCGGGTTTCAGTGATGAGTGGTGAAGATACACAGGAAGATCAAGAATGACGGTAGGTACATAATTTTCATATCTTCCCTGTGTCAATCTTCACCATTCATCACTGACTGGATGAGTACCAAGCTCGCCCAAAAGGGGGACCCAGCACTGCCCTGAGGGACGCGGGTCCCTCAGCCCACTATAAGGGAGAACTATGGAAGGAGCAGACTCATTACAGGCCAGCTAGGTCTGAGAATGGTCAGGACGAGGTGGGTTCTCCCATGACCTGAGAGATGGAAGTCGCCCCTTCAATTTCTGCCTTGCCCTGCAGGAGAAAAGACAGGTCCCCTGGAAAGTGGAGGCAAGCACCCTACGCTGGGCCATGGGTGACAACCTTGATAGACCAAGCCATCCGCCTAATGCAGATTGCTGTCCCTGCTAGTCTTGAAGTTACCTCATTGGCGTCGTAAGATGTTCTTGCCTGGTGTCTTGCGAGCTCCAGACCCTGCATGGAGAGAGCAATGGCCTGTCTGCTCGCCTCCGAATCAGGCAGCAATACCAGCGCCTGGCTTAGCACTGACCACAGATGCCTACTGTAGGCAGCGTGGTGCGCCTGATGAGCTGCAGTGCTAAGCATGACTTGCACCGAGGAGAACACCGTCCATCCCCAATGGTTGAACTCTGTGGAATCCGCATCTGGGGGTCGGTCACGCACAGGGTGTCTATGCCCGGAAGGGGTGTCCAGCAACCCCTCTCCCAAAGGGGGATGAGGCAAGTCACCTGGAGACCCCTGGGAGCACAATACCTGCACTGGCCGTCCATCGGGGCTGGAGCTGGGGCGGACGGACACTGCCAGGTATGGTACGACACCACCTGGAAAGAGATCGGCCAGGAAGGGACAACCAGGTTGTCAGCGCTGAATTTACTGAGGAAAACGTGTCACCCATTCAGGATTGCATCTTGCGATGTGGGATAGGAGCAGATCGCTGAGCAACCTCACAATGAAGTGCTGATACTCTGTCTAATCAGCATCTGAGGGCAAATGGAGAGAGGTATCCTCTTCGTCAAAGGAGGAAGACAAGGAGGCCGATAAATCTGAAGAGTCAGAGTCCAGCTGCTGCAGGGGACACAGGCAGAAGACTTAATCGTCCATAGCCCTGTTGTACCTGGAAAAGGCGGCAGCAATGGCTCTGAACTGCTCCCAGGTCATAGGCCCTGAAGGATCCACATGTCCCGGGAAAAGAGGAGGGGGTTGCAGAGGCAAAGGGGAAATCCATTTTACACCTTATGCGAGCAACCTCTGCCAGGGCTAGGGGACCTCGCTGGCGATCTCAGACCCCCTGAAGATCCTAAAGTCTGAACAGAGACTGGCCGCTTAACCAGTTCGAAATGGTCAGGACTGAGCCCTGAAAGGGAAACTCCCCTGTGAGGAGACCGGGGCAGCATGGATCCAAAAGGGTGGACCCCAACCCCACCCAATGAGGTCTCTCTCAAAGGGGAGAAGGAAAGCTCAGTGCTACAACTCCTCCTGGAAGCCCAAAGGATCCCCGGGGTGGGTTGCTGCCCCTTGTCTTGCCCCCTCAACCCCACCGACTCCGTGGCAGACCTTCTCCTCACTCCTGAAGCTAGGGACTGCTCCAATCCTGCAGCCCCCCCCCCCCCAAGGGAGGATGCAGATGAAGGATTCCCTGTTCCAGCCCTGAAGGAACGAATGGCACCAGTGCCAGGGCTGGCAGCCCTCTGAACCCCCGAGGCTAGAAGCACCGTCCATCCAGACTGAGGGCTATTACTGACTGACCCGCTCCAGACACCGCCCATGGCGCAGGAGCCAGCGCCGACCACAACCGAGGAAAGGAGAACTCAGGAGGGTGCAGAGGTACTGGGCACCAGAGAGCACTGTGACCTCGAGGAGTCAGGAAGCCAGTCCGAATCAGTCTCTCGATCATCCGGCTCCAGAGAGGAGGAGCTCCAAAAGACCTTCAGATGAGTGACCCCAGAGGTTCTCCCACCCTCAGCGTTGACGACTCCAGGTTCTGGAACGGCACCAACAGGCGGTGCTGAGGAGTCACCAATGCCGGCCCCAGCAGGTGTGTGCTGTGACACCGGGGGAGCTTGCACCTTCAAGGAGGTGACTGCCTGTGTGGTGTTCTCAGCCTGGTGCCTGAGGGAGCCGGACCAATCATTCAGCACCACGGAAGAGGCCTCCTTCCTGTCAAGACTAGAAGGTGAGGATGCCCCCTCCTCACCAGTCCATATAGAAATGTGAGGGGACCCAGAGAAAGGGCGGAGAGACCTGAGCTTGGAGTCCCTTGTACAACATTGCCCTCCGAAAGTCTGTGGAGCGTGGCTGACTTTCAACGCGCAAAGCTCAAGAACTCAGCATTCCATGGAGAAGCAAGCGCTGCAATTATCCATGTCGTGAGATGGACCCAGGCAGGTGAGGCAACAGATGCATCGGTCTGTGACGGATATCTGCTGGTTGCAGGGACACTGAGGCATAGGAGGCAGGTTCGCCTTGGAAGAATGCTTTTTTTTTGCTCCCGGACAAACCTGACATGACTTGCAGTAACTAAAATCAAAATAAGCAGAAGGCTCGGCACCGCTAATAAAAGGAAAGACCTTACCGGTTTCTGTGGAAAAATGTCTCTGAGTAGTATCGACTGGATCAGAGAACTTGGGAATCGACAACGGCGTCAAACATGCAGCCGAATCGGAGTAGGTCACAATGGCACAGCTGAATTCACTCCATGTGGTGAGGTGCTATGCTGTCGATGGCGGGAAAAGCAGAACTGGGGTGGAGGAGGAGTCGGTGGCCGTTATTGGCCAACCCGTGAGCACCCCGCAGTGCGCTGGCCTCAAGGGCGGCGCCGCCGCCTCCCCCGGGGGGAACTCCCACAGGGTACTGCACCTCCGGCGATCACCCAGTCAGTGATAAATGCTGAAGACTGACACAGGGAAGATCAACTGAACTTAGGTTTTGTAGTAGGAGGGGATGGGAGACTGAATTGAAAGCCTTGGCCAAGTCTATAAAGATGGCAGCTGTGATGTAGCTCAGATCCATGGCTCAGAAAACTGAGTCAGTAACTCTCAGTAGTGAGAAGATGGTTGAGTGTTGATTTCTAAAGCTGGACTGCACTGGAGTCTAGTGTGAATAAGGGATTCCTGAAGTTTGGCGAGAGAGGGGAGGTGAGAAATAGGCCTACAGTTACCAGGTGCTGTGGGGTCTCCTCCCTTAAGGAGGGGAAAGACCTTGGCAGATTTCCAGGCCTTTGGGACGATGGAGGTGGAGAGGGAAAGGTTCAGAATGTGGGTGAGCAGGGCGGTAATGGCTGGGGCGGAGATGTGGAGAAGCCTGGGGTGGAGACCATCAGAGCTGAGGGCGAGGAACACATTGTAGAATTCCGTGGGGGAGGGAGAAAGGAGGAACTGAAAATTAGAGGGTGGACCGGGAGCATCTGAGGGAACTGGTGCCATTGTTGTTCTTGTTGAGAATGACAAGGCTGTTGTCTCCCAAGAGGTCACTGCGCATACTGTTAACAAGGAGTCATAAGACTGACACTGTGGACAGACATGCTTACACTGCACCTACTCTATGCATGAGGACTACTAGCTACCAAGGGCACTTTTCTTAATATGAATATATCCTCGGGAGCATGCTTAAGTTCCTGGCAGAGTATCCAGTGATATGGGCAAAGCAAATTAAGTGACTCAATTTGAGTGCCTGCAATGAGAGTGAGGGTACATGGATAGCGAGGTAGGCAGGACAGAAGAAAAAAATTACTCACCTTAGTAATTGCTTTTCTTCTCATGGAGTCTTGCTATATTAGGACCTAATGCAGTTAGCCACTGCACTTGAACTACCCCGGAGAGGAAACAGTTAACTCCAGAGTGATCTGGAGTTCCACAGCGCGAGGGCGCTGTTCAAAGCTCTATCTGGCTAGTTTCAAATGAAACTGCCAGGTTCTTTACGAAGCTAAACTAACATAGCAAGTCTGTGTGGAAAAGCTCTACACTAGCCATTGGCTACCTACCAGTAGTAGAACAACAAAAACACAACAACAATCACAGAATAAAAACAATATTGCATATTATTGTTAGAATCACCCCTGACAAGCACTAATAGGCCCCCTCTCCCCAAAGACTCAAGTCCAGAGAGGGGACCATCTACCACTTAACAAAAACAGAATTACCTAGTTCCCTAACCCAAAAGAAACAAAAAAAGGGGGAGGGGAACTAGAGAGACTAAAAAGGCATGACACAGTGCTTGCACTAATTTGCCAACCCCGTACCCAAGTAGGAATTCTGAGAGGGGTAGGAGGGGGGGTTGTCCTAATATAGCAAGACTCCATGAGAAGAAAAGCAATTACTAAGGTGAGTAATTTTTTCTTCAAACACCATGAAGTCTTGCTATTATAGGACCTAATGCAGATTATACAGCAGTACCTCCATGGAGGAGGGCCAGAACCTACTTAGGGAATAGGCTCTGAAGCACAGCTGTGCCAAAACGAGCATCTCTCCTGGACTGGACGTCCAGAGAATAATGCTTGGTGAAAGTGTGGACTGTCTTCCAGGTAGCAGCTTGACAAATTTCCAAAATAGGAATATCTCTAGCAGCGGCTAGAGATGCAGCTGTACCCCTGGTGGAATGAGCCCTCAGTCCTGAGGGAGGTTCTCTACCTAGTTTTTGGTAACAGAACTGGATACAAGAGACAATCCACCTTGCGATTGTCCTTTTAGTGGCAGGTCTCCTTTGCCTACTTCTCCATAGGTAAGGAAGAGTTGAGGATTCAACCTATGACCCTTGGTGTGCTCCAAATAGTAGCTTAGGGCTCTTTTGACGTCAAACTGTGCAATCTCCTCTCCCCAGAGGAAGAGTGCTCAGTGAAAATACTGGAAGAGAGATGGATTGATTGAGATGAAAATCTGAAACCACTTTAGGTAAAAACTTTCTGTTAGTCCTGAGGACGACTTTATCTCTGTGAAAAGAAATAAAATCCTTTTCCACTGACAAGGCTTGTAATTCACTTATACGCCTAGCAGAAGTGATAGCCACTAGAAAAACAGTCTTCCAAGTTAAAACTTGAGATCTGCCGAAGACAGAGGCTCAAAGGGGATTGCATTAGCTGAGCAATGCAAACATTCAGATCCCAGGCCGGAGCTGGTTCCGAAAGGGAGGGTTAGGTGAAGTAACCCTTGAAAACTAGGAAAACACAGGGTGAGAGGAGAGGGAAACTGGTTTCCTGCAGAAACAAAAACAGAAACAGCTGCTAGATGAACCTTCAAAGTAGCTGGTTTGAGGCCTAGGGAATTTATGGACCAAATAGTCCAATAAAATGGCCAAGTCAGCAGATTCTGGTACAATTTGCCGCTCAGAACACCAGAAGGAAAACCTCTCCACTTGGAGTTGTGAGTGGCCTGGTAGAAGGCTTCCTAAAAGCCTTCAAAATATCCAGGACACCTTGAGAAAGGTGTAAATCAGCAAATTCTAACTCCTCAAGAACCAGGCCTTGAGGTGGAGGGACTTGAGGTCCGGATACCACACTCTCCCCTGTGCACAGGTCAGCAGGTCGTGGATCCTGGGCAAGGTCAGCGGAGGGTAGAATGTCAGGGACAGGAGAAGAGGGTACCAGGGCTGCCTGGCCCAGTCTGGAGCAATCAGAATCACTTTGCAGGGCTGAGTTCTGATTTTTACTAGTACCCTGAAGAGGAGAGGAAAGGGGGAAGACATACAGGAACTTCCCTTTCCAATCCAACTGAAAGGCGTCCAGGGGGACTGATCCCAGCACTGGAGGCCTGCAACAAAACAGAGGAAGTTGGTGGTTGTCTGGGGCTGCGAAAAGATCCATCTGAGGGGTGCCCCATCTGGCAAAGACTGACCCCAGCACCTGAGGATTCAGAGCCCATTCGTGATGGCCCTGAGAAACCCTGCTGAGGGCATCCGCCAGGACATTGTCCTTCCCTGGAAGGTGAACTGCTATCAGGGAGGTGTTCAGGAGTAAGCTTGAGACCACAACTTCATTGCTTCGTGCACAAGGCCAAGACCGAAGTGCCCCTGTTTGTTGATGTACCACATTGTTGTGGTGTTGTCTGTCCTGACTTGGACTACCTTGTTCTGGACAGTAGCTGAAAAGCTTGGAGAGCTAAGAGAACAGCCTGAGTTCCAACAGATTGATGTGGAGCAGAGATCTGAGGGGACCACACCCCTGGAGTGGAGAGGTCGCCAGTGAGTCCCACCCTAACAGGGAGGCATCCGTGGTGAGGTGAGGGAATGAAGAACGGTAAGAAGGGACCCCTGGGTTAGATTGCTTTGATCCTGCCACCACTGAAGGGCTAGGATCAGGGTTTTGGTCACTGGGACTAATTTGGTAAGGGGGTCCTTCCTTGAGACCAGTAGGACCTCAAGTGGAACTGGATGTCCCTCATCTGAAATCTTGCTCCTTGCACGACAGCTGTGGAAGCGGCCATGTGCCCTAGGAGTTGCAGAAAGTGCCTTGCTGGTCGAGAGACCCGCAGGGTAAAGGAAGATGCCAGGGCACTGATTCTGTCCACTCTTTCCGAGGGAAGAAATGCCCTGGCAGGCTTTGTGTTCAACTCTGCACCTATGAAAGTTAGTACCTGAACTGGTTCGAGAACTGACTTTGGAAAATTCAGCAGGAATCCCAGAGAAGTGAGAAGCTGCTGGGTGACTTGCAAGTGGGATTTTACCTGATCTGGAGACTGACCCACTATGAGCCAGTCGTTCAGGTAGGGAAACACAGCAACCCCTTGCCTTCTTAAATGAGCCACTACCACAGCTAGACATTTTGTGAAAACCTCTGAGCAGAAGTGAGGTCAAGGGCATTGCTCTGAACTGGTAGTGGCCAGAGGGCAGTTCAACCTGGGGTACTTTCGTGAGAAGGCCTGATCAAGATATGAAAATAGGCATCCTGAGGTCCAGGGAAGCTAGCCAGTCCCTGGCCTTAGGGAAGGCAAAATCATTGCCAGAGTTAACATTTTGAACTTTGGTTTCAAAAGATGCTTGTTCAGGAATCTTAAATCTAGGATGGGCCGCCATTCTCCTGTCTTTTTGTGTAAGGAAGTACTCAGTACAGCCCCTGCCCTGATGGCAAGGAGGAACCTTTCCACTGCTTTGCAGTCTAGAAGAGAAGAAACCTCTGCTTCCAAAGCAAAGGCTTCTGAAGGATTTGCAGGAGTAAAATGTCTGGCTCATCTTTGGGAACTGCTTGAAGCTGAGAACCAGACCTTGGCTTACCACCTCCAGAACCCATTTGTCCGGGTTAGGGACAACCAGTTCTGGCTGAAAGAAGCCAACCTGCCCCCACCGTACAGGAGAATCGGCCCTGGACACCCTCGTCAGGTGCCTGCTTGCAGCAGCTTTAGGCTGAGGAGGGAGAGGGTCTGCCTGTGCCCCGCCTACCTCTGCCTCTGAAAATCCTCTGTGCAAAGGCTGAAGAGGCCTGAACCTGGTAAAAAGGCCTGTGGTAAGGCCTGCCCCTACCCCTGGGGGCATGCCTTTGTGGAGTGGCATGCCTCTCCTTAGCTTGGGCACTTTTGTAGGTAGTTCTGTATTCATCCATCTTTTTCATGTAATTTTCCGTTTGATCCCCAAACAGAGAATTTCCTACCACAGGAAAATCTATAGCCTTTGACTGAGTGTCCTGGGACAGATTAGTGCATCTGAGCCATGCCAACCTACGGAGAGCTCACAGAAGTGGCCATGACCCTAGAGGAAACATCATTAACATCAACAGCAGTATGAAATTGAACTTTAGAGGCTTCAATGCCATCAGCAGCCACTTGTTCCAACTCACTAACCAGCTGGCCCTGGGCCTGCTTGGCCAACTGCAATATAGTGTCCCATCTAGATTTCTGATATCTAGCCACATAAGCCATATAATTAGCCTGTCTGAGTCCCAATGAAGCTGCCATATATTGTTTTTTCGCTTTCATGGCATCAATCCTCCTGGAATCCTTATCAGGAGGATGTGAGGCCAGGGAACATTAGCCTTGTCACAGGCTGCAGCTTGAACAACACCTACATGACTACACTGCTCAGTGAGGAAGTCTGTATCAGGGCCTGATAAAGTATACCTTCTGTCCATTTTTTTATCTACAGGAGGGACAGAATGAGGACTTTTTAAAATCTTCGTTGTTTGCTTCCTAAATGACTTATGCAAAGGAATAGACAACCTCCTAGACTCTGGAATATCCATCATTTCTACATAATCAGGCTCCTCTTGCTCATCCACAGCCTCCTCTAAAGGGAGCTGGAGGGTTTCTGCAACCTTTTTATAAAACCTAAAATGAGAAGGGGACTCAGACAGCGAAGGGGGAGATTCAAAGGGTCTGTCTGGAGAAATTTCCGGCTCAATGGGCACTTCCAGACCTTCCCAGTCACAAATGCACTGATCAAAATCCTCCTCCCCCTCCTGTGGTTCATAAAAATCCTCAACATCATAATCCTGAACCACTGGACCTGAACGAGCCACCCTTTTCCCAACTATAGGGGGTTCGACAAGTCCCTGAGACAAAGACTGAACAATCTGAATGGCTTTAGCTATCTCTGCAGTAATTGGAGAGACAATTTTGGACTCCAGACCTGCTGATTTCTTTGTCTTTTTAACTGGGACTGGTTCCTCCGAACCAGCCTTCCTTTTGCCCGAGGAAGTCTCGCCCTGGTCAGAGGGCACGCCCTCTGGTCCAGTGGGTGCTGGACCGGGCTGGCCATCCGGGTCAGCGGACTTCTTGGCCTCTCGTTCCCTGAGCCGGCCCAATCTCTTTTCCAGGGTGGCTGCAGGGAAATTTCTACACACCTGGCAGTCTGACAGGAGGTGGTCAGCCCCCAGACAATAGACACAAGTGGTGTGTGGGTCAGCCTTGGCAAAGGCTTCCCACAGACATCACAGTGTTGAAACCCATGGGCGGATTTTCTTTTGGGTTTCTCAGACATAATACCAGCCTAACCAACACTTGCGCTGGCATTGCCGAAAGGCAAGACACCCTTTATCGGTTCCTAACGTGTAACACGGGTATTGGAAAAACAATAAAATAAAGGTTTTTTTTAGAACTGATAAGAATCGTGTACCGCACTTCTACAGCCCAAAATTTGAAAAATAAGCAAACCGATCGGTTCAGACTGAACCGATAATGTATTTCCACACAGACTTTAATTTTTTTGTACTTACGGTTTACCAGATAGAGCTTTTGAGCGAAACCGCGATAATTTTAAAACATTGCCGGTTCAAATGAACCGAATAAACTCGCTTGAACCGCAAAACGAACCGAGCTAGGGGAGCTGATCTCGGAGGCGACTGTTCAGTGAAAGCGGAGTAAAGAATCTGGCAGTTTCATTTGAAACTAGCCAGATAGAGCTTTGAACAGCGCCCTCGCGCTGTTGAACTCCAGATTACTCTGGAGTTAACTGTTTCCTCTCCGGGGCAGTTCAAGTGCAGTGGCTAACTGCATTAGGTCCTATAATAGCAAGACATCATGGTGTTTGAATAACGACTGTTGAGGGTATTAGCACGTGTAGAGGTAGGAGGTTAGGTAGTGGGATTGAGCGGGTTGCTGTCGCGCTGGCCCCCTCATGTGGTGGTTACGGTCATCGCCCATGGTGTGCATGGCCCCAGGTTCAGGACTGCATGCAGGTATAAACTAATTTAGTTTGGGTGTTGTGGGTTACTTTAATTTTTTTTTTTTTTTTTAAACATCTCCTATTCCCCCCCAGATTGTTCCCCCCACCCGCGGGTTGTCCCTCCAGCAACAGTTGCCCCCTCCTGTGTTTTCTTCCCTCCCCAATGCCCGGCGCTCCCGTGGCTGAGAATCTATAGTTGGGGGCTTGCCCTCCATAAGAAAGTGCAGGAGTGTGTAGCCCCAGCACAAAATGTGGGTTAGTATTGTTGTCGATACTGTATTTGGCATAGTGCTGTTCGCCAATTTTGTTTCCAGCGTTTAGTAGTCGCTGTTATGTGACTCGCCGATGTCGTCGAGGCACAGGTCAGGAAGCATAGGAAAAACCAGGAGCAGTTGTAAAATTCACCAAAAAGTATTTATTTACACTAGCAGTATCATAAAATAAACTTGTTCAGTATAACTATTTACAAAGGCAAAATAAAATACATTTTTCTTTCAGTCTCTCTGTCCCTCGTTCTCCTAATCTTTCTTGCAGTTGCAGCTTAGCTCTTTTATAAGTCTTTTCAACCCCATTCTTAGTAAGCATCCTGTTCTTGTAAGCTTCAGGAGCTGCTAGAAAACAGTGTACTTCTTGAGGCCCCCCTTTACACAGCTTTTGCAAAAGGCTCAAACATTTGCACTCAAGTAACCTTTGGAGCTTACAACAGCTTTCTGCAATCATCTCAAATTATAATTATATACATTTCAACAGTAATGCTATATATTTTCTAAATAAAGGCGATCAGAACATCAGTTACATTTCCATACAATGATTTGCTCATATTTTTATATTAGCAGATATGCAAGGGAGGGCTGAGAGACAGTAAGGGGCAAAGAACTGCGAGACTGTCGGGGTGATCAAGTCTGAAGTCTCACAGGAAAATTTGGTTGCACAACCAGAAAAGAAACAGAAAAGGAAAGAACAGATCCTTGCATTTAAACACTTTCTCTAGCAACTGGGACGGGGTCTTATTCTAGCCTGTCACAGCAGTTTAAAACTCACCCATATCACATGGAACCCCTGGCAGAGTCCCTGCCAGATTCAGAGGCTAAACAAAAGATTATGCTGACTGACAAACATGGTATTGAATCCAACAGTTATCAGCTCAAAGCCGTTATGGATGCCTTTGATACTGCCTGCCACTTCGCCACTGCAGGCATTTGTATCAGGTGGCACTCCTGGCTACAACCCCCCTTTCCACCCCGCCCAAGACGTACAACAACAGATTATGAACATTCCCCTTGATGGAACTTACCTGTCTGGACAGCAGACAGGAGTTTCTTATGGCATCCCAAACTAGGACTACCTTTAAGATTTCCAGTCTAGTCCCGCTAATGCTCAAAAGGGTAGAGAACGAGGTTTCTTTTAGAACAAACAATCCTTTCATGGAAAAGACAGGGGAGCCAAACACAAAACTCAGCCTCCACAGCCTCAGAAGAAGGCACAGCTGAAGGTACAGGTGCCGAAAGCACACAGTGCCATCCTCTGAAGCTCCAGCCCCAGTCCTGCCTCAGCTACCCAAGTCAGGCCTCTCCTCCCCGTGGGGTGGGGGGCCCTGACCCAATGTTACCATCAATGGGAATCCATTGTGACAGACAAGTGGGTCATCAGGATCCAATGGAAGAGATACTCCCTGGA
Organism: Neoceratodus forsteri; assembly: GCA_016271365.2. Lineage (NCBI taxonomy): Eukaryota > Metazoa > Chordata > Ceratodontiformes > Ceratodontidae > Neoceratodus > Neoceratodus forsteri. Next base: position 1,632,763,912 of record CM028131.1, on the reverse strand, counting down.
CCTAACAGAAGTCCCTCCGGACTATCCATCCAGAAGGCAGCCCTTCTTAGCAGTGCAATGTGTCAGAATTTCTGGCTCAGGAGACTGTGGGTCTTCTGAGCAACAGGACAGTGGAAGTAGTGTCACAGTCAGAGCAAAAACACAGGCTTCTACTCCCACTACTTTCTAGTACCAAAGAAATCAGGGGGCATATGCCATATACTCAAGCTCAGAAATCTGAAAAAATTCATGATCGAGAAAAAATCAAAATGATTTCTCTGGGATATCTGCTTCCCTTCCTGAAATCTCAGGATTGGTTAGCTTTCCTGGACATGCAGGATGCATACCAGCACATGCTGGTGCAACCCAGCCACCACAGACACCTCTGATTTGTTCTGCTGGGGCAGTATTACCAGTCCAGAGTCCTACCCTTTGGCCTCTCCTCAGTGCCTCAAGTCCTTACAAAGTGCTTTTCAGTATTTGTGTGCACCTCCCTTTCTTTAAGACAGCAGACTATCCTACAAATGCCATTCTACATCATGGAGTGTAAAACTATGCAAGCCCACTACATCCAACGCATGCTGGGTCTGATAGCCTCCTTAGTATTCACAGTGCCTCTGACACGGTTACACATGAAAACGACTCTGCTCAGTACACAGTGGTTACACTTAGCACCCTCAGACTTACTCTATTCAGATGATCAAGCCTCTGTTTCGGTCACTCACATGGTGGTCAGTGAAGGACAATCTCCACCAGGGCCTCCTCTTCTCCCAACCAGAGTCTCAGCTGACTCACCACAGATGGCTCCTTGCTGGGGTGAGGGGTCCACTGCTAGGGTCTCCAAACACAAGGTGTCTGGGACCATCAGAGACTCGTCTCCACATCAATGTGTTGGAGATCAAGCTGTTTAGCATGGCTTGAGGGCCCTGGTGGACCTAGTCAGCCACATATGATTGCCTGCCTGTTCATAAAACAGTGTACATTCTCATTTGTATTTATAATATAAGTATACATTTGCAATATTCTGTACTTTAGTGCATATATTTTGAAAAACATCCTGTATTTTATTGTACCTATTGCTATGCAGTCACCTCTGCATTCTTATTGCATTTTCTCCATCTCCCTCCTCCCGGGTTGCACCTGGAAACGAGCTCCAGCTCAGTATGCCTTTCCTGGTTACCAAAATTTTAAATAAAATAAACGTAACAGTTTTCCTCTCAAACAGACAACCAAGTCTGTCATGTGTTACATCAACAAGCAGGGAGGAGTGCACGTTTATCCTGGCTGCAGGGAGGCAATGAGACTGTAGGAATGGGCCCAGCCCACTGATGCATCGGTAGTGCTTCCACTCGCAATGCTAACAACCCAGGTTCAGGAATGGATCTGGGAGTCACAGGACCAGCCAGGGGGAGGAGGACTGAGCATCCCAGGGAGCAGCCGGTGCACCACGGACCCCTAGCAGAGGCCAGGGGACCTGAACGTTAGAGCCTTGCTGGTGGTGGTGGAGGGGGGAGACGGCAAGCCGCCCCTGATGTAACTGCATGCCATGCCTCCCGACTAGAAAATGGGACCATGCAATACGCCACTTGCCTCATCGCGCAGGTCTTGCAATGTCACCCCATGGCGCTCCCCAGACGCCAAGCATCAGGTTCCAATGGGACACCTCTGTAGGCCCCACCCTGGGGGGGGTAAGCCAGGAGGAGCAAGGGAAAAGAGCTCCCCAGACATGAAGCCTCAGGTTCCAAAAGTGGTAAACCCCACCTCCCATGAAGGCCCCATCCTGGGGGGGTAAGCCAGTGGGGAACACTGGGGATGGTAAGTCCCGGGAGACAGATGACAGGGCAGAGGTCGGGCTGATGTGGCTAGTCGGTGGGGGTGGGGGGGGGTGAAGAAAAAATTACTCACTGTACAAATCTTTTTTCCAAGGGGTCCTTTAGCATCAGTAACAACAGCAGTTAGCTGGCTAGGTGCAACTGCCCCGGAGGCATGCCTTTAAGATAATGAGCTTAGGGGAGTGTGCTGAGGAACAGCAGCCTGAAGGGCTTCAGAATTTTTTTGAAGATACTGTAAATGGGCACATGCCCCAAAAGTGAACCAACAAGATTAAAAAAAAACATGCAAATGTCCAGAAGTACAAAAACAGATACTAAGAACCTGAGCAAAAAACATTTTAAATGCATAGACAAATTTGGTAATAAAACTGAGAACAGAGCCCTTCTCCTAAAAGGTGAACAGGGGAGGAGGGTGGGAGCTTACTGATAATAAAAAGGACCCCTTGGAAGAAAGAAGATTACACCGGTGAGTCATTTTTTCTTCTCACCCCAGGAGTCCTTTAGCATCAGTAACAATAGCAGATTACAGAGCAGTACAAAAATGGGAGGTGGGCAGAGAACCTACTTAGGAAAGAGGCTCTGCAGCACCCCCCCCTGCCAAATGTGGCATTAGATCTGGACTGCATATCCAAACTGTAATGTTCGATGAAAGTGTGTACAGATTTCCAGGTACTGTAGCTGCCTTGCAGACATCTAGAAGGGGTATGTCTCTCGCAGCTGCCGCAGAGGCTGCAGTGCCCCTGGTAGAAGGTCTCTGAGCCCTTCAGGAGGTTGCTGACCAGCTTTCTTGTAGCAGAATCTAATGCAAGAGACTAGCCAGCAAGAAACAGTTCCCTTGGTAGCTGGTTTTCCTCTGCCTCCTTCCCCCTAAGTGAGGAAAAGAAAATTACGTACCTACCGTAATTCTTGATCTTCTTGGACGAGTCTCCACCACTCATTCACACTATTGGGATCAGCGCCGGAGGCACCAGGACCCATCGGGAGCAAACTTTTTGCTGGAGGGTCGGCGCCAGAGATGGCGCCGCGAGCCCTAGCTCGTGCGGTAACGACTATCTCGGCGTCGACCCTCCAACCGTCTCAGTACCTTTTTTACCAAGGAGGTGCAGCGTAACTAACCTAGAAGGGTAGCCTAACCTAAAAACCGGAAATAAGATAGTCCGGGCGACCCGTGTAAGAAGGGTCAATAAAGAAGTCTTCACGGCCTAAAGATTTGAGGGAGCGAAGACCAACAAGAAAGGTGAGCTCGATGGAGGGTGGGCATGTGAATGAGTGGTGGAGACTCGTCCAAGAAGATCAAGAATTACGGTAGGTACGTAATTTTCATATCTTCCTGGACATAAGTCTCCACCACTCACTCACACTATTGGGAGAGTACCGAGCTAATAAGCCCCCGAGAGGGCGGCAGGAGAGACCAAGAGCTCACGTTTCTATGACAGAAGTCCACTGAGGATGGCTCTGCCAAAGGAAGAATGCCTTCTGGCATGGACATCTAGTGCATAATGTTTAACGAGTATGCACTGAGCTCCAGGTGGCCGCATTGCAGATGTCTGCGATGGGCACGTTGCGGATTTCCGCTAGGGATGCCACGACCGCTCTGGTAGAGTGAGTGTAAACTCTACCTTCCAACTTAACCTGCACCATGGAATAGCAGTGACGAAGGCACGCCACTAGCCATGATGAGATACATCTGATAGCGACAGGTTGACCCAGCCGGGGTCTCACTGAAGGAAACGAACAGTTGCTGAGCTTTGCGAAAATCCTTGGTTCTATCTAGATAGAAATGCAAGGCCCTCTTAACATCCAAAGAATGAAGAGAACGTTCCCCTTAATTTTGGAAGTCCGCAAAATAAGAGGGAAGGACCAAAGGCTGGTTTAGATGAAATTCTGACACAACCTTAGGAAGAAATTTAGGATGAGTACGAAGTACTTTGTCCTTATGGAACACAGTATACGGAGGGTCTGTGACCAGGGCATGTATCTCAGAGACCCTGCGGGCTGAGGTAATGGCCACTAGAAAGGCAGTCTTCCAGGTGAGAAATTTTAGCTCACAGGTAGCCAGAGGTTCGAAAGGCTTCCGAGTGAGCATGTCTAGCACAAGATTAATGTCCCAGGCTGCGACTGGACGTCTTGTAGGGGGTCTCGTATGCAGAATCCCCCTTAAGAAATCTCTCAACCATAGGTAACTGAGCCAGAGTTAAGGAAATAACGGGCTCATGATATGCTGAAATGGCACTAAGATGAACTCTGACTGTAGAGTACTGCAGATCCGAATTTGAGAGGTCCAAAAGGTACTCCAAAACCTTATCTGGTGGACAGGAAAAGGGATTCAAAGAGGACTTTGCACACCAGAGCGAAAAACGCTTCCACTTGGCTGTGTAAGTTTTCCGAGTGGCTGGCTTCCGTGCAGCGAGAAGAATATCTGAAACTCTTCGAGAGACATTGATCTGGTTTACTTCGACCTTTTTCAGGAGCCAAGCATGAAGGTGAAGTGATCTCAGGTTGGGATGGACCACCGGTCCCTGAGTCAAAAGGTTCATCTGCAGAGGAAGTGGTCTCGGAGGAACTGCCAACATATTGTTGAGTAGTGGAAACCACAGCTGTCGAGGCCAAAAGGGAGCAATGAGAATCATTTTGTCCCCCTGGGATTCGAACTTGAGGAGTACCCTCTGAATTAGAGGAAGAGGCGGAAAGGCATAAAGAAAGCGTTTTGTCCACCGCAGCCTGAACGCATCCTGACGGAAAATGCCAGGCCCTGGATTTCTGGAACAGAAGAGAGGCAGTTTTGCGTTGAGTGGGGATGCAAAAAGGTCCAGGTCTGGAGTTCCCCACTCTTCGAATAGTGACTGAACTATGGTTGAGTCGAGAGACCACTCGTGAGAGTCTGTCTCTGTTCTGCTGAGACGGTCTGCCAGTTCGTTCTGAACACCTGGCAGGTAGACTGCTTGAATTAGAGCCTCGTGCTCCAAGCACCATTCCCATACCCTCACTGCTTCTCTGCATAAGGGGTAAGAGTGAGCACCGCCCTGATTGTTGATGTAATACATCACTGCTTTGTTGTCCGTTTGGAGGAGAATGTTCTTGTGACACAGAATGTCCTTCAAAGCTCGGACCGCATAAAGGACGGGCTCTCATTTCTAGGACGTTTATGTGGAGCTGGGACTCGACTTGAGTCCACACACCTTGAGTGTGGAGAGCCTGACAGTGAGCTCCCCACCCCATTAGAGATGCGTCCGTGGTAATGGAGATCTGATGGTCCAGAGGAGCAAAGGGATACCCCCTCCAGGAGATTGCTCTCGAGACCACCAGGTGAGTGACCTCCTTAAGGGTTCTATCACCTTGATGAGATAGGACTGCGGGTGAGTGGTTGGGGACCACTGAGTACTGAGCATCCACTAGGTGGTTCTCATGTGCAGACGTGCTAGGGGTACAGTGAACACTGAGGATGCCATGAGGCCTAGCATTCGTTGCATCGAGAGTGCTGTTACTGAGCTGTTTTCCCCGATGTGACGGGCCATCTGAAGGATATCGTTCCTCCTGTCTTCTGGAAGAAAAGCCTTCGCACAGGAGGTGTCCAGAAGAGTCCCTATAAAAAGGAGCCTCTGGGAGGGCTGCAGTTGCGATTTCTTGAGGTTGGACGTAAGGAAGTGCGAGGCTGTCTCCACGGCGTCCAGAGTCCCTTTCCTGGAAGGGCTTGCTAGAAGCCAATCGTCCAGATAAGGAAACACCTGAATTCGACCTTTCTGAGGTGCGCTCGAGAACTGCACAACATTTTGTAAAAACTCAGCGGTGCGAGGATAGCCCAAAGGGCAGGACTCTGAACTGATAGTGCTGTCCCAGAGCCACAAACTTCAAGAATTTGTGATGCCTCGGGTGAACAGAAATGTGCTGGTAAGCGCCTGCATATCTAGGGAGGCTAACCAGTCGTGATAGTGTTTAGCTTTCTGAGATTTAGAATGGGGCGCATACTGCCGGACTTCTTTGGAACCAGAAAGTAATGGGAGTAGAACCCCGTGTTTCGTTGGTGCAGTGGCACCACTTCTACTGCCCTGTTGTTCAGAAGGCCCTGAATCTCGGCGGCGAGAAGGTCTGACTGAAGGGTTGACAGCCTGGGCTGTCGTTTGGGGGGACGATCCGGAGGGGTCTCCAGAAGATTGAGTGAATACCCCTCGCGAATTATCCGAAGGACCCATCTGTCTGAGGTTATGGACTTCCACTGGTTGTAGAAGTGCATCAGATGACCTCCCAATGGAGAGGAAAAGTCCACCTCGGGCAGCTGAGATGGAACTTGGGCCGGCAATTCATAAGGCAGCGCTGGGCGCTTTGGGCCCTTGCGCTTTCTGTTGCGCCTTCTTTTGAGGTTGGGCAGGTTGATTCTTATGGAAACTTCCTCTGCCTCGAGAGGACTGGCGATTATGAAACTGCCGTTTACTGGCATGCCCTCGAGAGGGGGCAGGAGGGGGCCGAGCCAACTTAATGGCTGACCTAATCTTTTGTGTAGCTTCTAGAGCTTACTCTACCTGAGGACCAAAAAGATATGGACCATCAAAGAGCAATGCCTTCCACCTGCTGCTGCGCGTCATTCGTAAAGCCCGAAGTGCGCAGCCAGGAATGACGCCGGGGTGCAAATACCAGCAGCCGCTGAACGGGAAGCAGTGTCAAAAGCATCCATGGCTGCTTTAACCTGCTGGTTATTAGATTCAATACCTCTGGTAATGGTTTGAAGAAGCTCTGGCTTTGAATCCGACTCTGGTAGGGCTTCAACCATCTGTTTAATAGAATGCCACAGGATATACTCATACTGAGAAAAATAGCCTTGGTAACTGGCAATAAGCATACTTAGAGTAGAAGCAGCAAAGACTCTCTTACCTAAGGTGTCTATCTTATGAGATTCGTTGTTAATAGGTCGAGCTGTAGTAGCTTGAGGAAGAACGACCTTATCATTCTCTGCCAGGACTACAATAGGATCCGCAAAGGCTTGAGATGCCAAAATGGGACGATCCTTGGGGGCTGAATATTTCCTATCAATGGATTTAGCCACCGAAGGGGTAAGAGCAGGATTATTCCATACCATTTGAGACAGCGTCTCGAAGGAAGGCTGAATTGGAGGAGTCAAATCCGTAGGGATCTCTGAGGCATGAAGATATTGGAGTCTCAACAATTTCCCAGGATCGATGTCTGTAGTCTGGAGAGAAAGTGTGGAACTCAGATTTTTCAACAGAGACTTAAAGGATAGGTCCTCGACCACAGGCTCTGCAGCAGTAATAGATCCTGCTTCGTCCACTTCATCACCCAACCGAAGGTCTGGGTCAGGCTCAACGTCATCTCCTGACAGTCCAGGAGGGACTGTATGGACAGGAAAGGAATGAAATTCAGAAGAAGAGGAAGAAGGAAGAAAGTGAAAAGAGGAGTCCCCGAGAGCCGCCGGCGCCGAGGAGGCGCATGGCACCGAGAACGCCGCCGCGCTGCACCGAAAATGGCGCCGAGAAGCCACACGGCGCCATGGACGATGCCGAGAAGCCGCACGGCGCCAAGGACGGCGCCGAGAGGCCACACGACACCAAGGGCGCTGAAAACACTCCCACACTCCGAAAAACAGGTTTTGAAGGAAGAAGAGCAGGAGATAAGGGCATCGGTGTGGCCCCCTGCGCCGCAGCCATGTGAGGGGGGGAACACCTAAGCGCGGAGTCGACGGCACCGAAGAAGGTGCCGTGCGACCAGAAAGGTCCAACCACCCTACCTGGTCACCCAGAGAGCCCGAAGGCCCACGAGTGACCGAGCCAGGCAGCCGAACCAACCTCCAAGCCCACTGCTCCATAGGCGTGGCCCACTGATGAAACTGCTCATCTGAAGACCTACCTGCGGGCGGGGTAGGGCTCCGATGTCGAAGCCGTCGGCTACCAGAAGCAGAGGTTGGCGACTCCGAAGGAGGAGACCGGCAACTAGCCCGATAGCCGAGAGTCTACCAAGAGATCATATCAGAGGACGCACCTCGAGTGATGCCTTCTTTTTAGACCTGTGGGTCAAGAAGAGCTCGAGGCCGAACGTGCGCCAGAATGCGACTGCTTAATATAAGCCTGGGGACCGCTGTCTCGGGCATTGGACTGACCGCTGTCAGACCCTCCTCCAGAGAAGGCGGTGGACCGGACCCAGCCCAACTGACTGAACAGCTTTCATACCAAGTCTCCCTACCGTCACCTGACCTGCTCATGGTCGACTCCGTCAAGGTAGGCTGAGACTTCTTTATTGCATTTATTTCAAAAATAAGTAATAAATTTAAGCGATACTGTATCGAGATAATACTACAAAATAATAAAAACTGAAAACCATGCTGCTAGTTTGAAGTTTGACTCCCGACAGGCGAGCGACGTCGTCACTGAAGCGCACTCGACGGCGGGAAAAAAGGAACTGAGGCGGTTGGAGGGTCGACGCCGAGATAGTCGTTACTGCACGAGCTAGGGCTCGCGGCACCGTTCCTCGCGGCGCCATCTCTGGCGCCGACCCTCCAGCAAAAAGTTTGCTCCCGATGGGTCCTGGTGCCTCTGGCGCAGATCCCAATAGTGTGAATGAGTGGTGGAGACTTATGTCCAGGAAGATCAACTGAGTGGAAGAGCATCTGAACTGCCTAGTATGCTCTAGGTAGTAAAAGGGAGCTCTTTTACCATCCAGACTGTGGAGCTTTTGCTCACCAGGAGTGCGATTTTTCAGTAAAGAAAACAGGTAGAGTAATAGACTGGTTAAGATTAAACTCAGAAACCACCTTAGGCAGGAAAAACAGGTTACTCACCTGTAACAGTAATTCTAGGAGTGGTATATGTTGTTCATCCACACTGTCTAGCATGTCCTTTCCCTTTAAGACTCTTGCCTGAAGGTCTTGAAGCTGGCTTCTCCCACCCACCCGGGTGGTATACCCCTTGGCTCCAACCCCTGACACCAGCTCTTTGCCCGCTGGAAGCTCAGGTTGTACATCAAAGCCAGGGAGGCTAGGTGGGTTTGCATGGATGAACAACATATACCACTCCTAGAACTACTGTTACAGGTGAGTAACCTGTTTTTCTAGGATCATGGATATTGTTCTATCCACATTGTTTGGCAGACTTCAAGCAGTTCTCCAGGAAGAGGGCAGCAAGGTGCCCCCCCCCCCCATACACACTGGTATACTTACTTGGGGAACAGAGGTCCCAGAACCAGCATACCGGCGTGACTCAAGGTAAATGTGGTAGTGGGCAATGAAGGTGTTTGCTGTCTTCCAGGTGGCAGCCTGGCAGATTTCCTGGATAGAGATGTCCCTGGAAGCAGCCACTGATGCAGCAGTATGGCGGGTAGAATGAGGTCTTATACCTGTGGGAGGCTCTTTGCAGATTTCAATACAGGATGTAATACATCTGCCAATCTTCCATTTTGCTGCAGGTCTGCCAGGTGCGGCTTCAGCATAGGTGACAAACAGCTGGCGAACCTCTCCCCGAACTTCTGCCATCTGCTCCTTATAAGAGAGCGTTCGTCTCAGGTCCAGAGTATGAAGCCTGTACTCGGCATCCGAGGTTCGGTTCGGGTAGAACACAGGCAGAGTCAACACCTGGTTAAGATGGATCTCCGACACCACCTTTGGAAGGAATTTCGGGTGAGGGAGCAGGACAACCTTGTCCCCGTGGAAGACCAGATAAAGAGACTCCACCGAGAGTGCCTGGAGCTCCCCAGTCCTTCTGGCTGACGTGATAGCTACCAGGAAGGTGATCTTCCATGACAAATGTGACATCTCACACTTGTGCATCGGTTCGAAGGACTTGCCCATGAGCTTTGCCAGTACCAGCAGCAGATCCCACAGAGGTGGAGATTAATGCACTGGAGGGGATATGTGGCTGAGGCCTTTAAAGAAATGCCAGACTACTTTCTCCTGTGCCACCATCTGCTGACCGGCCCATGCCCGGTAAGCAGAGATGGCTGCCAGGTGCACCTTAAGGGTCGTAGACCGAAGACCCTCTTTGGACAGAGACCAAAGGTAGTCTAGGATGCTAGCCGCTGGACAGGATAAAGAGTCCAGGCCCTTACCCTGACATCAAATGGAAAACCATTTCTATTTGAAGGCATAGCATCTCCTGGTTGACTCCTTCCTGGATGCTTACACTACTGTGAGTACATCCTCAGAGAAACCCAGTGCCTGGAACTCTAGCCCCTCAGGAACCTGGCTGTCAGGTGCAGTGACTGAAGGTCTGAATGGAATGCCTTCCCCTGATTGACAGCTAACAGGTCCAGGCGTACTGGAAGGTGCCTCGGAGGCCTGGAGCTGAGGCTGAGATCATCCGGATATCAGAACTGGCGTGGTCAGTCTGGGGCTACCAGGGTCACCTGTGTCGTGTCCCTCTTGACCTTAAGGATCACCTTATGAACCGAGGGAAGGCACAGAAGAGGCCTGGGGTCCACAGCCTCGAGAAGGCATCCACCTGCAGTGAGCCCTGGTATGGGGATGGGCATGAAACAACCTCAGCTTGTTGTTCTCTCTGGAGGCGAACAGATCCACCATCGGTTTGCCCCAGTGGGAGAACAAGCTGTGTACTACCTCTGCATGGAGAGACCACTCCTGGGACATCTTGCCCACACGGCTGAGAGTGTCCGCCAGGTGATTTGAGGCTCCTGCCACATGAATGGCTAGGAGATCTGCTTCCAGTCAGCTCACGAGGGTCCAGATGCGGAGTGCTTCCCTGCGCAACAGCCAGGAGTGAGTGCAACCCTGTTTGTTGAGACAGTACATTGTCGTGGTACTGCCCGCCTGGACTTGCACCACTTGACCCAGAAAGAGTGGAGCGGATGCTGACAGTGCCAGTCTGACTGCTCTGGGCTCCAGCAGGTTGATATGATATTGGGATTCCCCAGGGGTCCAGAACCAGTGGGCTCTGTGGTTCCCCATGTGGGCTCCCAAGCCCGTGAGAGAAAGGCATTGGTCATGAGAACGACTGTCAGCTCGGGACGGACAAACGGGATCCCTTCCTGCAAGTGATCCAGGATGGACCACCATTGGAGAGCGTCCCACATCTTCTGGGTCACTGACTAGCCAGCTCCCATTGGAGGGGGCGCATATGCCACCGGGGCCATCAGACCACGGTGGTGCAGACCGCCATGTACCCCAGAAGGTGCAGGAAGTCCCGGGCAGGTGCAAGTACCCAACCAGAAATGAATGGGCAAAGGAGGAGAGAACCTCCGCCCTGTCTATCGGGAGCTGGGCTCTGGCTCGGCAGGAGTCGTGGTCTGCCCCGATAAAGCATATCACTTGTGAATGTACAAGTTCTGACTTGGCCTCATTGATCAGGAGGCCAAGATCGGTGCAGGTCTAGAGGGCCAGGGCCCTGGACCTCTCTACGTCCTGCTTCGAGGATCCCATCAAGAGCCAACCGTTGAGATATGGGTAAACCCTGATCCCTCAATGCTGAAGATGGGCCGCCATCACTGCAATCCATTCAGTGAAGGCTCATGGGGCCGATGACAGGCCGAATGGCATGGCTCGGGACTCAAATAGGGCTCCTTCTGCTCGGAAGTGAAGGAACCTTTGGTGAGATGGATGGATCGGGACATGAAAGAATGCATCCTGAAGCTCCAGAGAGCAAAACTACATGTTCTGCTCAAGAGATGGTAAGATCTGGGACAGAGTCACCATCCTGAAGGTGCAGGACCTGAGGACCTGGTTCAGGTCACGCAGATCTAGAATGGGGCGTCAGCCCCCCATCCGCTTCAGAATCAGGAAGCACCTGGATATGAACCCTGGGTTGACCGGGGGTCACTGACTCTGGCCACCACCTCCTTGCGGAGGAGTTGGGCAATGTCGCCTCGAAGAGCCGACCGAGTGTGCACGGATACCATAACCTCCTGTGGGGCACGGGCTCAGCTTGGAGACTACTGCTCTAATTCTAGAGGCAGTCCCTGGCCCACCACTTCTAGAAACCCACCTGTACGAGGTAACAGCGGACCAGGTGGAAAGGAAGTGGCGGAGCTGGCCCCCCACAGGAGGAACTGTTTTTTTTTTTAATTGACTGTGGGTCTGTCTGGACTCATGGGTTACTACTGTGTCTGGGAAGAAAAAAATTAGAAGAACTTTAGACAGGCAGGGGGAAATAAAAAATCAGCAGCAACATTTTTTGGTGGCGTAGATCATGGGAGAACAGGGGTGGGGCACTTTTTTGGGGGGGCCCACTACAATGTCTTGCACCAGGGCCCAGTACATCCTAGAACTGGCCCTAAGTGTAGAGGCTGAAGTTCTTGAAGGGGAGGCAGGGAGGGGAGTTATGAATACCTAAGTATCACTAGGAAGAAAAAAGATTACTATGGTAAGTAATTTTTTCTTCTAACCCCAGTACAGTAATGCTCAGAATATTCCTAACTTTATGCAGACTACCAAGCAGTATCACTGGAGGTGGGCACAGAACTTATTTTGGAAACAGACTTTGCAGGACTGCTGTGCCATACCTAGCATCACTCCTAGACAAAATATCCAGACTGTAATGCTTTGTAAAAGTGTGTACTGTCTTCCAGGTAACTGCTTTACAAGTGTCCAGTAATGGAACCTCTCTGGCAGCTGCTAAGGTAGCAGCTGTCCCTTTTTGTGGAATAAGCCCTCAATCCTGATGGGGGCTCCTTACCAGCCTTTGTGTAGCAGAACTGGATACACTGGACTATCCATCGAGAAATGGACCTTTTAGAGGCTGGACCATCTTTTCCCACATCCCCATAGGTCAGGAACAGTTGCTTTCCATCCTGTCTATGGCCTTGTGCGGCTGTCATGTAGTAACTGAGAGCCCTTTTCACGTCTAAACTGTGGAGTTTTCTTTCACCAGAGGTAGAGTGGTCAGTAAAAAAGGAAGAGTGATGGATTGGTTTAGGTGGAAGTACGAGACTACCTTGGGGAGAAATGTTCTGTTTGTTCCAAGGACTACCTTATCCCTATGAAAGAAGATAAAGTCCTATTCTATACAGAAAGCCTGGAACTCACTGATCCTTCTTGCAGAAGTCATAGCCACGAGGAAGACTGTTTTCCAAATGACATATTTTAGATGAGCTGTAGCCATGGGTTCAAAAGGAGAGCCCATGAGTTTAGCTATATACACATTCAAATCCCAAGTTGGCACTGGTGCCCTGTGGGGGTGGATGTAAATGATTCAGACACTTAAAGTATCTTTTAAAGATAGGATCCGAGGCTATGGTTACCTTGGCACCAGCAAAGAGGTAAGCAGACACAGCTGCCAAATGAACCTTCAGAGAGCTGGGTTGCAAACCAGAGGAATGCAAGTGAGAGATACTCCAGGACAACTGGAATTTCTGCCTGTCCTGGTATTAGTGATCTTCTAGAGCACCAAAGGGAAAACCTCTTCCATTTAGAAAGATATGTTTTCCTAGTAGAAGGTTTTCTATAAGCTTTCAAGATACTTAAGACAGACTGAGAAAGGTTCAATTTTGCATATTCTATGTCCTCAACAGCCAGGCCTTGAGGTTGAGGGACACGAGGTTCAGGTACAACAGAGTTCCCTGATTTGAAGTTAGTAGATTGTGCCTCCGAGGGAGGTATATTGGTTTTGTGACAGACACAGAGAGCAGAAGAGAGTACCATGGCTGCCTTGGCCAATCCGGAGCTATCAAGATCAGTGATGCTGCATGGCATCTGAGTCTGAGCAGTACCCTGTGAACTAGAGGGAAAGGAGGAAAAGCATACAGGAACCTCCCTAACCAATCCAGGGTTAGGACATCCAGAGGGAGTGTGCCCTTGTCTGGTGGTCTGCAACAATACTGTGGCAGGTGGTGGTTCTGGTGGGATGCAAACAAATCTACCTGTGGAGTGCCTCACCTTCTGAAAATAACTTGTATCACCAGTCTTACAAACCTCACAACTGGCAAAAATGTGGCTAGGGCCCAGACACACAAGACACAAATCTTGCCCATCAGCCTTGGCAACGATCTGGTCACACCTGATGCAGTTTTTAAACCCAGTTGGTCCTGTTTTCTTTTTCTTTCTTGGTGTCTCTGACATGCCAAGTGTCAGAAGCCTAAGTAAACAGCCACAAGTTAGAAAAATAATTTATTGATTGGTTCCAAGACTGCAAAATATTAAGTATCAGTGAGCGATCAGTTCCATGACAGGAATCAAAGTGCAGGGAATCTAAGAAAACGCTTGGTTCCTGACAGAAAAGGAACTGTAAAAATAAGTATTTAAATGAAAAAATATAACGTTACAGTTCCTGCAGAAAGAAACTGGAATGCTAATGTTTAAAAGTAAATAAATGTGGTGAAAAAAACACTAAGGTAATTGTTCCCCTCAGTTCCCTGGAACCGCTGAAGTACCGCTAAAACCAACATAAAAAAACAACTAAACTAACCTGAAAAAGAAAGTCATAGGGGCAGCAATCAAAAACAGTAAAATTAAAATGTTTACCAAAACTAAAAACAAGAACATTAATAGATGTGGAGGAGAGGTCTCTGAGGCATTTAAACTAGGCCAGCAGAGAAATGAATCTGAGCGTTTCTCAGAATGCAGCAGTTATTTGGGGCAGCAGTTTGAAACTGGCACGAGCCAATGAGGGTTCCATCATTTACATATGTTCCATTTTCTCTGGTGCAGTTCAACACAGGAGGCTGACTGCAACAGTTTAAGCATACTGAGGGATCCCTGGGGTTTGAACCTCTATTTTTGACTACCCAGATTTAGTTCACCTCTCCACACCTGAGCAGACACCTAGCAATCTTCTGGGGGCAAAGCATGCACCCCAGCTATCTGGTGAAGACAGACTGGAGGACTGGGGCCCCAAATGCAGCATCACGGTGCCTGAGCACATTGTCATGTTGTAGTGGGAAATATATGTATGATCACTGGCCCGAGTAGCAGCCTTGCAGATCTCCTCAATTAGGATGTTTCTGGCAGCAGTATGCATGGCATAAAGAGCCTTCAACCCCTTGGGGTGCTCCCTACCAGCCAACCTGCAGCACAGATCCATCGGCCAATCGTCTGTTCAGCTGATGGTCTGCCCAGATCTGTTTCAGTGTAGGTCATGAACAGCTGGCAAGCCTCTCCACGAACACCTGATGTGCAATCCCAGTAACAGAGGAGTGCCCGGTGCATATACAAAGTATGGAACATATACTCTGCATCTGAAGTAGGCTTCAGAAAGTAGACAGGGAAATACAGCACCTGGTTAAAGTGAAACTGCAGTTTATACCTCGTCTCAGTGTAGCACCGGGACATGCAGATTGCAGACTGGAGCTATTTAAGACTGTTTATACGAAACATCTACAGAACACTCCCTCGGCTGCTCCCTAGCTCATACGTCATTCTCGGCACAGCAGCGGGAGGTTGTGGGTGCACTGCTAGGACGTTTCTGTCAAAATTCCGGCAGAAGGGATGGCAGGATCAACCAGATAAAATCGAAATAACTAAAAAGACAAATCAAATTAAAAAAATAAACAAAGCTTGCACTGGGAAGGTGGTGCTCACGACAGCAAAAGCCAAACACAATAACTTATCAACTTGTCACTTGCACTTTACTTGTGTGTTGCATCTTTGTAACTGGGTTGTTTGAATTGGACCCCATGGTGATGTCATCATGATGCCATACGGTTGAGACCTATTTAAATGATGCGACACCTTAAGGGAATCGCCTTTGAGAAAGGATCGAGAAAATCAGAAACACATCAGGCGATAGTGTGTAGCTACGTACTTCACTGCACTAAATAAAATATGGCACCATAAATGATTATTTAGACTGAACGTCATTTTTATAACAATGGTGAGTGCCCGATTTTTAACAGAAAAACAGACAAGAGGGCTGGCAATAGGAAAAACAGAAAGTGCTCTTGGTAAATATTTTTCCAGAATCAAGAACACCATAACTAGGCACTCACCCAAACCACCAGGATTCAAACTGATGCTGCAGTATTTTAAAAAATTTATTAAAACTCAGAACAGTCTGATGCGTTTCTGGTCGCCGTGACCCTTTCTCAAAGACTTTAATCCAGTGTGCTTAACTAAAAGATGGTAAGTAACAATATTTTTACACTTTCCGAAAATGCTAATCGGGCCCTACCTCTCACTGAGGTGTGGCCTGATTACAGGTGGATGTTTCCCTTTAAAGAAAAGGTAAGGGTAATGCCTGTAATACTTACCAGCTTTAAAGCTGAGCTCATCATGCTCCTGACCCTCATAATCATACAGTGCTCGCACCCGCACTTCGATCTCTGACACGTCCTCCTCAAAGGGGTTGGCATCTCCATTGGTGTCAGCGGAAACAAAAGGATTACTAGATTCGTCATCTGAACACTCTGCAGAATTGCCTTGGTTTTTTTCATGGCTGCTCATACTGAAGCACAAAAAAAAAATTTTTATTATTGTATTTATGCTCCTGTCCGGTCACCTCCATCCAGCACTCACCAGCCACCTCCAAACCCTGACAAATCCCTGTCTCCATACCTTTGGTTCTCCACGACTTATCTGCTGTGGCAGAGCGGTAAGGGATGGCTCCCTTTCTTTTGGAGCAAGATGTTTTGCGAGTGTGTGTGTGTGTCCTCAAGAGTGTTGGCCGTTATCACTCTACAACCAATGGCTTGCTTACTGTTTTGTCCCTGCTCTGTTCTCATCCTGCCTTCCTCCTCCTCTGATGTTGTACATAGCTTATGATGCCTCTTACACATGCTGCAGACCCTTGTGGGAGAGCAAGCTTCATGCCCCCCCCCGCCAGGGGTATCTTGGTGTTGGCAAACAGTAACTTCCCTCCCTGGCTGAAATTTGCTACTTAACAGCAATCACCCCAGCCCTCAGCTGCCCGATGCAGGCATTCAAAGTTACTTCCAAACCCAGGTCGCCAGCACAGGAGTGCAACGTGCTGCTGCCCTGCCACGGTGTCACTCCGCATTAGTTTTGCTTTGTTTTCTACACAGAAGCTAAGAAAAGACTAGAAAAATGAATATAATGTAATAATTAAAGACAAAAACAACACTGTACTTGCCAAATCATGCATACATTCTGTGCATTTCATGGAATGTTTGTTAAGTTTGGTTAGAAAACACCAGGGTATTGAGCAATCTGTAGTACTAGTCTTATAGGTCTAGAGTTAACTGGCATGGCACAGCAATCTGCACATCAGAATTACAACAAACTGCTGATGGACATTCGCTAACAGGAGACGAATGCATGGGTGTTCCACCATCCACAATCTTCATCTGGTCAATCACACACACAAAAAAAAAGCACATTTTCCCGAGAGCTGCAGCCTTCTCAGGTGTGAGTTGATGCAAGCAGTTGAGTCAGCAGCATCTGCACAATCTTCTGCTGCTGGTCATGTGCCCACTGGGACTGTTGTGCACAATCGCAGAGTTCACCAATGCCGTCAACAGCATCACAATGTGATGTTACAGACTGCATGGTGGTAGCACTCAACAAGGAGAAGCAGCACATGATACCCTGTTGCACTCTGGTTGGACAAGAGTCACACACTTTTGCCAGCAAATAGTCATGGAGAAATTTTATTGCTGTGCCACCCACAGTTCCCTGAGGGAGGACTTATTCCCCTTGACCTTGCTGTGATTAGTCTGGGTGGTGGACTGGATGACATTATCAACATTAAAAACAAAACAAACAAAACAAAAAAAAAAAAAACTGTTTGTTTTAGTCAGGCAGCCGGCCTCAGTCATTGTGAAGTGCAAGACATAGGCGTAGGGAAGGGCTACTTCAGCCAGAGTGCGACTGCCTCGTTCTGGACAACCATATAAAAAGATAAAATGATTAAAAAAAAAAAGTGTATTGGTCAGGACAAAAGGCACAGCCACCGGAGTCAGTGTGAGAAGCAGGAGTTTATGGTAGTGGGGGAGGGCTGCCTAAGCAAAAATGCCACCGTCTGGGGTTCTGGTGGTGGATGCCCATTGACAATATAAAAATACAAGAAAAACTATAGATGGCAGTGGCATTCTGAAACGTAACAACCCCAAAATGGGATCAGGACCCCCTCATTGAGTAACATAGGAAGAGGGTCAGTCTGTTAGAGGCTTACGGCGCCTCAAACCCCAAAGGAGAATCTTAAATATTAACCCCCCAGGCCTAGTGGCCGAAGACACAGACCTATAATACAGTATAATACCAGACAGGAACTGTAAAAATGAAGGACAAAACCTTGCTGTGAATGTATCTTACCATGGTCTGACAAATAACCGTACAGTATGGAAACTATGAATGTCTTTATAAGTATGTGAATGTTGGTGACTTGTATGTATATAAGTTGAAAACTCAATAAAAAGAAGAATTATAAAAAAAAAAAAAAACCAAAATGAACCATAATGCATTAAAATTCTATAGCGTAGGGGCTCATATTTGTTGTTGCTAAGTAGCAGATGTTTTTGCATTGTGCTCTGATTCTGTGATAGAATCTGTATTAGTAGAAGGTAGATTATTGTGATTGTAGTTACCTTTTGATTGTAAGGATAAAGAGCTTAGATAGAAGTGTATGTATTTTCAAATATTATAGGGGAACAGTGGCAGGATTTTTAGGATAGTAAATTAATAAAAAGGGAACTAGGAGAGCATCAGTAGCAGACAAGTAGTGGAATTGCAGTATAATGTGGGGAGTGGTGCAATGCAGTGTCTGTGGGGCAGCCATATTCAGGCAGACCTTCTGGACACTGAGGTGCTGCCCTATCTGCATGCATCTATCTGGACTGCGGGATGAGGTAGCCAGACTCAGAGCGGAAGTAAACTGGGTCAGGAGTACCATCACCCCTATCCAGGGACCACCCAGTCCAATGATACTGCCTCAAAGGATGCCGAGAACGAGGAGCACTTGGATGACAGTGGGCTCAGGGAGGGTTAGAGCAGTCAGGCAGAGGCACATCCCAGATCCTATTCCACTCAAGAACTCATATGCCACACTGGAAAACGAGGACAACCAAATACAGGTACCCAGAGAAGTGGAAGGAAAGGATGTGGAGGTTAGCCAAGGAGGTGACCTCAGCGGGGAAAGCAGTGGACCCCAGAGGAGGAGGAAGCGAATCCTGGTGGGGGACTCCATCATAAGAGGGATCCAGCTAGGAACACAGGAGGGGAAGGACAGGGAGGTGAGGTGCCTACCAGGTGCCACGGCATGGAGGGATGGAAGGAAGATCCTGGGGATCACTGGGAAGGCAAGACGGGAGGGTGAGCTGGATGTCATTATCCACCTAGGTACTAATGACCTGGCAAATGGGGAGCCAAAGGAAGTTCAGGAAGAGTTTAGGAAACTGGGGAGGGGTCTCAAGCAAGTAGCTACTTCTATCACTTTCTCAGAAGTACTACCTGTGAGAGGCAAGGGAGAGCATAGGAGTGCATGCACCAGGAACTTTAACTCATGGTTGAAGAACTGGTGTTGTGAGGAAGGGTTTGGATTCATCGGTGACTGGGGACCCACCTGGAGGGATGGAGGTTTGTTCAAGCCTGGCGCCTGCATCCATCCTGGAGGAATCAAGCACTCAATGATAAGTTTAAATGCTACATTGACAAGCATTTAAACCTAGCAAAAGGGGTGGCAGGCCAGCAAGGAGGACCTACTTGCTCACCCCCACAGCTAGCAGTGGAACCAGTGAACCAGAGGAGTGGCTATCTCTACAAAGCAGTGTGCAAAAGATGGAGATTAGTGTCCAAGAGGTGGATAGCAGAAAGGGGCAAAATTCAGCAGACAGGCAGACAGCAAGGAGAACCAGGGATAAATGACAACCAAGGAAGGGGCTGGAGTAGAACAGTGAGACAGTCTAGGGAGGTCAAATCATGGAAAGCCATGTGTGCAAATGCCAGGAGCCTTAGCAACAAGATGGAAGATCTGGAGGCTGTCACGGTGCAGTCAGACCTGGACATTGTGGCCATCACTGAAACCTGTTGTAATGATAACCACGACTGGGAGATGGCCATACCTGGCTACAACATATTCAGAAGAGACAGAGCAGGCAGGAAGGGAGGAGGAGTGGCACTCTATGTGAAAAATGACATAAGGGCCACAGAGATCCAGGAGGAACAAAATGGGGGAGAGATACTGTGGGTTAAGCTGGAAAGGAAAATGGGGACAGCCATCCGCACAGGTGTGGTCTATAGACCACCAGCCCAGGAGGAAGAAACAGATAGGGAGCTGATGCTAGCCATCCAAAGGATGGCAGACAAGGGTGAGGTAGTACTGGTTGGAGACTTCAATATAGAAACATAGAATCTGACGGCAGATAAGGACCGCTTGGCCCACCCAGTCTGCCCATTTCCCTGCCTGATGGATAAGCTGCAGATCCTAGTTAACCAGCAGCCTACTTCTTCCTACCCCCACCCCCTAGAATTGCCTTATGACTGTCCCATGCATGCTTGAATTCCACCACGGTTTTTGACTCCACAACCTCCTCTGGAAGGCTGTTCCATGCATCCACAACCCTCTCTGTGAAAAAATACTTCCTTAAATTACCTCTGAGCCGCCTCCCTTCTATCTTCAAATTGTGCCCCCTTGTTCTTGCACACCTCTTTTTTTGAAAGATGCTACCCTCTTGGACTTTGTTGATTCCCTTGAGGTACTTGAAAGTTTCTATCATGTCCCCCCTCTCCCTCCTTTCCTCGAGGCTATACATATTAAGCTCCTTAAGTCTCACTTCATATGTCTTCCGGTGCAGACCCTGCACCATTTTAGTTGCCCTCCTCTGGACAGCTTCCATCCTGTCTATGTCTTTGCGGAGATTGGGTCTCCAGAACTGCACGCAGTACTCCATATGTGGTCTCACCAGCTGTCTGTACAGAGGGATAATAACTTCTTGTTTTCTACTGGTGATGCCTCTCCCTATGCATCCCAGTATCCCCCCAGCCCTCCTTGCTGCCCTCTCACATTGCTTGCCCACCTTTAGGTCATCTGATATGACTACCCCCAGGTCCCTTTCCATTTTTGTTGTTGTTAGTATCTCACCCCCCATTGTGTACTCTTCCCTGGTTTTTGTTTCCCAGGTGCATTACCTTGCACTTCTTAGCACTGAATCTAAGCTGCCATACATTTGACCATTCCTCTAACCTTGCCAAGTCCCTTCTCATCCTTTCCACCCCACCTTGTGCATCAACTCTGTTGCAGATCTTTGTGTCATCTGCAAAGAGACATACTTTTCCTTCCAGTCCCTCTGCAATGTCGCTTATAAAGACATTGAAGAGGACCGGTCCTAATACTGAACCCTGTGGCACCCCACTGCTAACCCCCCTTTTTTCAGAGTGGACTCCATTTACTATTACTCTCTGTGTCCTATTCTCCAGCCAATTAACTGCAGGTACTGTGGAACAATTTTCAGAAGGATAGTCTTACAGGATTTAGGACACTGTCCTACATGCTGGGCCTTTGGAGATCTTACGTCTCAGCTCCGGGCAGCATGGGCAGAGATTGCACGCCTCAAATTTCATATTGAAGAGGAAATACATTATAAGAACCACCCGCCATTTCCCCAGCATCCAACAGAAAAACCTCGACCGCAGAGGGTAGTTGGTCCAGGAGGTTGGCAGGTGGTTAGGAGGAGCAAATCAGGTGCCCCATCACTCTCTGCTCTCCAACACATTACCTCCAAAACCATATAAACACTACAAACAGGTATCTGCCTCTATCTCTGAAATCAAATAAAGAGGCAGAAGACACTGCAGAGCAGGACATCTGTGCACAGGAGCTAGCACAACAATACTCACCCAAATCAGGAACCAAAACTAAACAAGCACAAAGGAATCAAAAAACTTGATCATAGGAGACTCCATGATTCGGGAGTTGATACCCATCTCCAGCCAGGGTGATGGTCAGATGTCTCCCAGGTACATCAGCATGGAGAGACACTGACCGCATTACTAAAATTGTTCACAAAGCAGGAGAAAACATTGATGTCCTAGTACACATAGGGACTAATGATCTTGCCAGCCGGTCAGTTTGGGAGACCAAGGAACACCTGACTAAGCTGGGTGACAAACTATCATCTATTTCGTCCGGCATCTCTTCTCTGAGATCCTGCCAGTCTGGGAGAAGGGAGCAGATGGACGGAAGGTCAGAGAAGGGGAGATAGGGAGCTAAACACGTGGCTCAAGGACTGGTGCCAGGAAAAAGGACACAGATTTGTAGGAACTGGCAACAGTTCTGGGGTAAAGTTCTTTAAATTTGATGGACTGCATCTGACTAAAGAGGAGTCAGTGCATTGGTGCAGAAGTTTGACGTCTTTGCAGAATATTTAAACTAGCAAATGGGGAGAGGGGTGCAGCACCCCATACGTCGAATGGGAAGAACACCCCTCCCCCCTCAGCTAGTGGTCAAACAGGAATTCAGCGTGTTTGCCGTTCATTTGCATCACCAGGTAAGAAAAAAGGTTTGTCTCCCCATACGATGCACAGGGTAATGCCAAACTTCACCCAACAACTAACACACCAAAATCTGGCCAATGGAAAATCATGTACACAAATGCTCACAGCCTGGGAAATAAGATCCCAGACCTGCAGGCAATAATGTCAGAGGCTAAACTGGACATAGTAGCAATTAGTGAGGCGTGGTTTACCAGTAACCACATGGGAGACTTCAGTACCTGGCTATGTATTGTTCAGAAGAGACCGAGGTGCAAAAGGGGGGAGGAGGGCCCTGTATGTTAATGAAAATATCAAAGCTACAGAAATTCAGAATACATAAAGGAGCCAGAAGAACTGTGGGTCACCCTGGAAACAGGAAATGGGACAGCCATAAGAACTGGGGTTGTCTACAGGCCCCAGACCAGAGGGAGGACATAGACACATTACTGTTAGAAGATATACAAAACATGACAGCTAAAGGGAGGTTCTGATAATGGAGACTTCAACATGCCAGATACAGATTGGTCAATACCAGCAGGAACATCTGCCAGAACTAGACTCATAGTGGATTCCCTGCAGGAGGGCCTCAAACAACTGGTACAGCAACCCACAAGAGACAGGGCTATCCTAGATCTAGTACTGACTAACATAGAAGGGATCGCAGATCTCCAGGTGAAGGTCACCTGGGGCCAGTGACCATCACATGGTATGGTTCAATTTGGCTACTACATCTAAATCATCCCATTCCAAGGCAAAAATATGGGACTTCAGAGGAGCTGACTTTGATAAGATGGCCAACAGAGTTAAGCTAGCCCTGGCAAAAAGAAACACAGGTGAGGAGGTACAGGCAAAGTGGGCAAGCATTAAGGATACAATACTTGAAGCAACATCCCATTGTGTTAGACAGAAAAGGAAGTGCAAAAGAAGAAGGAAACCACTTTGGTTCTCAAATACAGTAGCAGAAAAGGTCAGAGCCAAAAGGCTGGCCTTCAGGAAATATAAGGGAACACAGCGGGATGAAGATAGGGAGCATACCAAACTGCCCTAAGGGAAGCAGGGAAGGCAGTAAGGCAGGCAAAGTCCCAAACTGAGGAAACACTAGCACGAACAGTAAAAGAAGGTGACAAGACTTTCTATAGATACATTAGTGAAAGGAGAAAGTCCAGAGGGGGTATTGCTAAGCTTAATGGAGAAAAGGGAGCATGTGAGGAGGAGGACCCTGTAAAGGCATCTATCCTAAATAGATACTTTTGCTCAGTATTTACTGAAGAGAAGGTAGGGCAGGGCCCACAGCTCAGCATCATGGACACAGGGGAGGGAGGTGAGCACTACTCCCTTCACAAAGAAAGGGCCTACAAGAGCTTGCTAAGCTCAGGGTGGATAAGGCAATGGACCTGATGGCATACATCCCAGGGTACTAAGGAGCTAAAGGAGGAACTAGCAGAGCCATTAGCAGAATTGTTTAGTGAGTCTCTGAGCACAGGAGAGGTCCCAGAAGACTGGAGAAGGGGCTCATGTGATCCCACTCACAAGAGTGGTAGCAGGAGGAGGCGGACAGACCAGTCAGTCTTACCTCAGTAGTGGGCAAGATTATGGAGGCACTCCTTAAGGAAAGGATAGTGCAACACCTGGAATCCATAGGGCACAGGATCCAAGACAGCATGGGTTTACAAAGGAAGGTCCTGTCAAACTAATCTCATAGATTTCTTTGACTGGGTAACCAGAGTGGTGGACCAAGGGGAGCAGTTGATGTCGCCTACCTTGACTTCAGCAAAGCTTTGACACTGTTCCACATAGAAGATTGATAAATAAGCTAGGTAGGCTCGGGTGGGTCAGAAGTTGGTCAACTGGGTGGCAAACTGGTTGACTGGCAGAAAACAGAGAGTGGTGGTAAATGGTATACAGTCAGAAGAGATGCAAGTCACAAGTGGGGTACCTCAGGGATCAGTCCTGGGGCCAGTCCTATTCAACATCTTCATTAGTGACCTCACGAGATGGACTAGAGGGTAAGGCTTGTCTGTTTGCAGATGACACCAAGATCTGCAACAGAGTAGATGATCCAGATGGGGTGGGCAGAATGAGAAGAGATCTGGATAAACTAGCAAAATGGTCAGAAGAGTGGCAACTGGAGTTTAATGCAAAGAAGTGCAAAATCATGCACATGGGAAGAGAAACCCTGAAGCCACTTATAGGCTGGGAGGGAGTTGCTAGTAGTCACAAAGGAAGAAAGAGACTTGGCATCATCATCACTGATGACCTAAAATCATCCAAGCAGACCTCTAAAGCAGTAGGTAAGGCTAGGGGGGTGTTAGGGTGTATTAGTAGGGGTATCACAAGTCGTAAGAGGGAGGTAATAATCCCTCTTTACAAGACATTGGTTAGGCCCCATCTGGAGTACTGCGTGCAGTATTGGAGGCCACACCTTCACAAGGACATTAACCAAATTGAGGCAGTCCAGAGAAGGGCAACCAAAATGGTGCAGGGACTTCATCAGAAGACATATGAGGACAGATTAACGGAGCTCAATATGTATACCCTTGAGCAAAGGAGGGAGAGAGGTGATATGATCGAGACATTTAAACACCTTAAGGGCATAAACAAGGTGAAAGAGTCTAACATGTTTAAATATAAGAAAATAGCAGGACAAGAGGACACAGCATGAGATTAGAGGAGGCCGATTAAGGGGAATGTGAGGAAATTCTTTTTCACAGAAAGGTGGTAGATGCATGGAATGGCTACCACAAGAAGTGGTGGCTATGATTACAGTGCAGGGCTTCAAACAGGCATGGATAGGCATAAGGGAGCAATACAAATGACTATGAATAGATAGGTCACTGACAGAGCAAAGGTCGATGGCACATTTATAAGGTAGAAAAAATGGGCAGACTGGATGGGCCTTCGGTCCTTATCTGCCGTCAACTTCTATGTTTCTATGTTTCAATTCTCTTACCCAGGCTGTCACCTTGGGACCCACTCCCAGGCTGGCTAACTTGTATATTAATCTTTGTGTGGGACTGTGTCAAATGCCTTGCTAAAGTCTAGGTAGGCCATGTCCACAGCCCTCCCTGATCTACTACTTTGGTCACTCAGTCAAAGAAATCTATCAGATTTGTCTGGCATGACCTTTCCGCTGTGAATCCATGCTACCTTGGGTCCTGTGCCCCTCTGGCCTCTAGATACTCATACAATTCTTTCCTTCAGAAGTGATTCCATCATTTTCCCTACCACTGAGGTTAAACTAACAGGTCTGTAGTTTCCTGCTTCTGCCTTGCTCCCACTTTTGTGAAGGGGAATCACATCTGCCCTCCTCCAATCCTCAGGTACCACCCCATCCTCCCATGATTTGTTAAAGACGGTAGTCAGTGGTGTCACTAGTTCTATCCTAAGTTCTTTTAGAATTCTGGGATGAATTCCATCAGGCCCCATTGCTTTGTCCACCTTCAGTTTTAAGAGCTCTTTCAGAACTCTTTCTTCTGTAAATGGGCTGGTATCAACTTCTGTACCCAGAGTGTTTCTACTGTTTGTTTTAGGTACCTCCCCTCTTCCTTTGTAAATACTGAGGCAAAATATTTGTTTAGTATCTCTGCCTTTTCACAGTCACCTCTGCCCACCCTCCCTCCCTTTATTAAGCCTCACTATCCCTCCCTTGGTCTTCCTTTGCTCCCTGATGTACCTATAAAAGGTTTTATCCCCCTTCTTAACTGAGTTGGCTATCTTTTCCTCAGTTTGGGCCTTTGCTGTTCTGACTGCCTTTCCAGCTTCCTTTTGCTTTAACTAATACAGTTCTCTGTCCTGTTCCTTCTGTGATTCCTTGTACTTCCTGAATGCTTTCTTTTTCTCTTGAACCTTCACTGCCACTTCCTTTGAGAACCATAGTGGTTTTTTCACCTCGTTTCATTTTGTTTATTTGCTTTACACAAAGGCTTGTTACCTCTGTGATGGCAGTTTTATTATTCCCCATTGTTCTTCCACCCTCCTTCCTGCCCATTTGCTAGTGCATTCCTAGGCACTCACCCATTTGGCAAAGTCAGCCCTCCTAAAATCCAGTACCTTTGTCTTTGTATGGCTTGACTCTATTGCTGTGTTTATTGTGAACCATACTGTTCGATGGTCGCTAGTTCCCAGATGGCTACCCACTTCTACATCTGTGATCCTCTCTTCATCTCCGTCTTGAGAGAACCAGGTCTAAGATTGCTCCCTCTCGAGTGGGCTCCAATACTAGTTGTCTCAAGGCATGCCCCTGTAGGGCATCCAGAATAACCCCACTCTTAGAAGTGGCTGCTGCAACTGCACTCAGTTAACATCTGGCACATTCAGATCACCCATCAGCAATATCTCCTCTTTATCTGCCATTCTAAGTATACTTATCATTTCTTGTCCATTTCCTCCCCCTGAGAGGGGGGTCTGAATACAACCCCTGTGCGGATTGTGGTGCCATTGCCTGCCTCCAAATTGACCCACAGTGCTTCTTCTCCTCCCTGTTTACCCTTTTGTTCTATTGCTTTGATTTCTCCTCTTATGTAGAGAGCTACTCCTCCTCCTCCTCTTTTACCCTCCCTGTCCCTCCTGTAGATAGTGTATCCTGGTATGTTTACGTCCCAGTCATGGTTCTGTGTGTACCATGTTTCTGTGACTGCCACATAATCCAGATCTTCCTCCTACATCAAGGCCACTAATTCAGGAAGCTTGTTACCCAGACTACGGGCATTGGTACTCATTGCTCTCCATTTTTTGATGGCTTTACCTTCTGTAGTGGCAACCCCCACTGACCTTTCTACCTTGGTCTTTTTCTCATTTAGTACCCTGTTTTGTAGGGGAGGCTGGGATTTTCCTTGCTTATCAGTGCCTCCCCTTGACTAGTTTAAGGCTTGCCAATGAAGCATTTAAACCGACTGCCCAAAGACTTGTTCCCTTCCTGGACAGATGCAGACCATCCTGCCAGTATAGGCTGGTGTCCCTCCAGGTGGAACCCCAGTCCCCAATGAAGCCAAACCCCTGTGCTCCACACATTTTTTAAACCATTTGTTAAACTGCATGGTGCAAAGTACCCTCGCCTCACTCATGCCACTGACAGGCAGCACCTCTGAGAAGGATACTGTGTGTGCTACTTGTCTTAAACCCCTCCCCAACTCTACAAAGTCCTTTTGCACTGCTCTAATCTCATGATGAGCCAAGTCATTTGTCCCTGGGTGGACAATGATGTCCAGCTCAGACTCCCGTGCAACTGTTCTTGTGATCCTAAGGATGCGCTTCCTGTCCCTCCAAGCCATGGCACCAGGCAGGCACCTTACTTCAGTTTTCCCTCCCCCGGTTCTATCCCCCTAATAATTGAGTCCCCCACCAGGAGCTGCTTTCTTTCCCTGCGGTGCCCTCTGCCTCCTTCCTGAGGGCCTCCTTTGACAGTTGTCTGCACCCTCCTTAGTCTCCTCTGCGGGTGCATCCATAGGGGAACTATGCTCCCCCAGAATGGTGTATGGATTGTGGAGTGTAACAACTGACTGGGTGTGCCTCTGTTCCACCACCCTTACCCTCCCTGAGCCCACTGTGGTCCAACTGCTGTGCTTTCTTCGCAACCTCTGAGGTAGTGGTGGTGGCTGTGGTGCTCCCTGGATGGAGGAGGTTCCCTTGCCACTGTCCAGTGCGGCCTGAAGATGGGCAACTTCCTCCCTCAGGGCAGATAGTTGTCTGCAAACAGGGCAGCATCTCAGCCTCCAGAAAGACTCCCGGAAGACTGCTGCCCCACAGCCATCACATTGTACTACTCCCCACATAACTGTCTACCTTGTTTAGTTTTTTTTTTGTGTGTGTGTGTGTGTGTGTGATTGGTGCGTTATATAGAAATATATGTATTTATATAATGTGTATGCTTATATTGTCAGTGCAGTGTGCTAGACAGGATATGACAGTGATGTGTACCTTGCCCTCTTGAGGAAATGATGTCAGAACCCCAGGTATAAATGAACTATTTCCAGGGTGGGTGGGGTGAGGGTGGGAAGGGGTTGGGCCTAAACTGTGCCCTCACGAAACAATCAGCTAAACACTCTGACCTACCGATGCGATGAGTGCCTTCCTGTCAGCAAGATGCCACACACGACAATTTGTAATACTGCTTCAAACCAATTTGACAGAGAAAATACCCTGCTAATCAAACAGAGAAAAATCCAAACATCCGTCAGACACAGGTAAACCTCCCCAGCCCCAAAAGAGCCTGGTGACTTGTGCTCTGAAAACAGTCAGCCCCAAAACACGTCAGCTGTGCAGAAGGGCAGACACAGAAAACATATTTAGCCTATATGGGTTTAAACTCTTCCTGCACTGAAAACCTTAACACCTGTAATACAAGTAAAGCAAACTCCACCTCCCTCTGTTGACTGAAAGACTTTTCTGATAATTCTAAGTTGCTTATTTCACCTTCAGTTAGAAGTATCCTCCACCTGAAGAATATTAACTTTCCTAAGGAATCTGCTTCAAACCAAACACAATTGTAAATTGTAAAGTTCACCTCCCTCTGTTGTGAGCACTACTCACTTTCTTGCAAATCTTAAGTCCAGTGTTGCAGCTTGCAGCCAGAGGTAGCTTCACCTGAAGACTATGAGGCTTCCAGACGTGGACTGGAGCATCCCAGCAGCAGAATCAACTAGGAGCAGATTTATCCTGGACTCCCTTCAGGGTGCCTTCCTCAAGCAACTGGTCATGGAACCAACTCGGCAGAAGGCAATACTGGACCTTGTGCTCACAAACAGGGACAGTGTGATGGGGGTAACAGTGGGGGAGCACCTGGGAAACAGTGACCACCAGTCATTGTGGTTTGAAATCACAGAAAGAGCAGAACCAAACCACACAAAAACACGTATCCTGGATTTTAGGGGGGCAGACTTTGGGAAAATGGGGAGATACTTGAAAGAGGCATTAAGGGGAATGGGATAGGAATCAGGGGTTGAGGAACAGTGGGCAGTATTTAAAATGGGGATTACAAGAACAACAGAATTATGTATTAAGCAGCTTAGCAAGAGGAAAAGGAAGAGGAGACCATTATGGTTTTCCAAAGAGGTAGCAAAGAAAGTGAAAGCCAAAAAGATTGCATTCAGGCAATACAAAAAGACACAGGCAAAGGGGATAGGGAGAAGTACCAGGAGAAGCAAAGGGAGGCAGGGAGGTCAGTAAGGGAAGCCAAAGCTCAGACAGAAGAACACATTGCAAAATCAGTGGGTAGAGGGGACAAAACCTTTTACAGGTACATAAGTGAAAAAAGAAAGACAAACGGAGGGATAGTGAGACTGAAGGAGGATGAGGGCCGCGTGGAGGATGACAACAGTAAAGCTGACATATTGAACAGGTATTTCTGCTCAGTCTTTACTGAGGAAGAGGAGGGTAATGGGTCTGAAGGGAGTACAAGGGGTGAGAATGGTGCAGAAATGGACACAAGTCCCTTTACACGAGAAAGGGTCCTGAAGGAACTGGAAGTAATAAGAGTTGATAAAGCAATGGGGCCAGATGGGGTGCACCCCAGGGTCCTTAAAGAACTAAGAGAGGTGGTGGCTGAACCTCTGGCTAGCCTGTTTAGCCGATCACTGGAAACAGGGGAGGTACCTAAAGACTGGAGGACAGCAGATGTAGTCCCCTAAGCAAAAGTGGGAACAAAGAGGAAGTAGGGAACTACAGACCAGTCAGCCTCACACCTCGGTAGTGGGAAGATCATGGAAGCACTACTGAAGGAGAGATTGGTGGAACATCTGGTTGTCAATGGACTACAGGACCCAAGG
This sequence comes from Neoceratodus forsteri, assembly GCA_016271365.2. Lineage (NCBI taxonomy): Eukaryota > Metazoa > Chordata > Ceratodontiformes > Ceratodontidae > Neoceratodus > Neoceratodus forsteri. The sequence continues at coordinate 1,632,734,030 of CM028131.1, read as the reverse complement.
CAGCATGGTTTCACCAGGGGAGGTCATGTCAGACCAACCTCATTGAATTTTTAACTGGGTGACTAGGGAGGTGGATCAGGGAGGGCAGTGGACATGGCCTATCTGGACTTCAGCAAGGCCTTTACACTGTGCCACATAGAAGACTATTACACAAACTGGGGAATATGGGTGTGGGCAGGACAGTAGTGTGGTGGGTAGGTAACTGGCTGGGTGGCAGGACACAGAGGGTGGTGGTAAATGGCTATCACTCCACAGAGGAAGAGTGACCAGTGGGGTACCACAGGGATCAGTGCTGGGAACAGGTCCTATTCAACATCTTCATCAGTGACATGGTGCAGGACCTAGAAGGCAGAATTTCACTGTTCGCTGATGACACAAAGCTCTGTAACAGAGTAGACACACCAGAGGGTGTAGACAGAATGAGAAGCGACCTGCAGAAACTTGAAGAATGGTCAGGGGTTTGGCAGTTGAAATTCAATGCAAAGAAGTGCAAGATAATGCATATGGGGCACAAAAACCCTGGCACAATATATCAGTTGGGGGGGTGAGGATATTGCACCAAGCAGGAAAGGGATCTTGGGGTTATCATCTCTGATGACCTCAAGGTAGGGAAACAGTGTGACAAGGCAGCAGGTAAAGCAAATAGGATGCTGGGATGTATAGGCAGCGGCATTACCAGCAGGAAAAGGGAGGTCATAATTCCGCTATACAAGACACTAGTGAGGCCCCACCTGGAGTACAGTGTATAGTTCTGGAGACCATACCTACGTAAGGACATAGACAGGGTAGAGAAGGTTCAGAGGAGGGCAACAAAGATGGTGCATGGATTGCATCACAAGTCCTATGAAGACAGGTTGAAGGAACTGAACATGTACTCCCTGGAGGAGAGGAGGGAGAGAGGGATATGATAGAGACATACAAGTATCTTACAAGGAGGAACAGGGTGCAGGAAAACACTATTTTAAGCGAAAAAGATGTTCCAGGACTAGAGGCATGGGATGAAGTTGGAGGAGGACGATTCAGAGGAAACATGAGAAAGAATTTCTTCACAGAGCGGGTGGTGGACAAGTGGAACACCCTGCCAGAGGAAGTGGTGGGGGCTGAAACAATCACGGGATTTAAGAATGCATGGGATAGACATAAAGGAATTCTGGAGGTCAGAGGTAAGGTGCAACAGACTTCTAGGAAAACAAACTGAACTTACAAGCTCAAATGGGCAGACTGGGTGGGCCATAGGCCCTTATCTGCCGACACTGTCTATGTATCTATGTATCTATGATATACTGCTATGGTTAGCATTCTTTTTTACATTCCAAAATGCTGAGTGGTAGACATTTTTCTTCACTCAGGTCTTTGATGCATGGGTGCAGGCAGGCATACTCCATGTTGTACAATTTTATTTAAGGGGGTAGCAAATAGGCTCTGAACTGCTCCCTTTTTCCATGAAAACTAAAAATACTGAACATTTCTGTAATTTTATTTATAGGAGTCAAAACTAGAAGGACTGGTCATTAATACTCTCTCTTTGCATCCCAAGGACAATACAACTTTATAGGCTCTGGGCTGGTATGTTGGTGTCTTAGGGAACATGCATGGCAACAACCGTTGTCATGAGATACAAAAGTTGTATTTATTGTGCCAAATGAGGCAACAAACACGTCCTGGTGTGCATATGTATATGTCTGGTTACACGGGGTAGCAGTGAGTCCACTTGGTGTGCAGATCTGAAATCCCTGGCTACACCCCTGCTTTGATGGACACACACATTCCACGGGAGTTATCTCACAACCAGAACATTCCTTTTCTCAGCTTTAATCAAAGACATTCTCATGACAGGCAGTCCACATTCATGTTTAGTAATCATGGGAAACTAAAGCAACTGGCAGTTTGTTCTCTCACAGATCAAGTAATCTGATATGCCTCTGGGAATTTAACAGCATGTATCTACATCAATATATAATTTCATACACAAACTTAATTCCGATTTTATGATGTAGTAAAGAACATTTTTGTCTTCAGATTTCTCTGGCCCTTCAAAGGTTTTGCAATATGTTTTGCATAGTTTTTCATGAAATTTGGTTAAAAAGCTTTCACCAGGATTTTCTGACCTCCTGGTGCACTACTTGTACCATGGGAACAAACTGGAGAATGGTGTCACAAACACAGCATTTGTAATGTCACTGGGGAGACTCAGATGTTTTTGAAACAGGCAGTAGATCAAGAACCTGCAGCAGTTAAATATTTAAGAAACTGAAAATAGGAGAAAGCACCCCCCCAAAAAAAAGAAATTCAAAGGGGAAGTGAAGCACTGCAGCACACCCACTTTGTATTTGTTTGCCTCTTATTTTCTGCTCTCTCTCTGGTCCTTAAAACCAGTTCTGTATGTAGGTCCCCTCCCACTGCACCATTATAGGTGCTCCAACCAATTACATTATTTGTGTCTATTAGTCAGTGGCTCCTGATACAAGTATACAGATGTAACCCCTAGGTGGCGCTATCCCAAGGGCAACTACCCCTGCTTGCTTGGCTAGTAGCAGGTTAAGGAGCCTGGATTCTGAAACGGGTTCCTCCACCCAGAGATCAGGGTTGGTAGTGGTCAAGCTCACCTGGGCATAGTCCTCCGGGACACTGTAACCCCCCTCTAGTGGCCTGAACACTGTACAATAATCATTTTCACAATACTCCTGGTACACCACACAAGTACCCACACTGTTTGCACTTACCACCTGGGCTGGTTCCTCTGGCTCGACCCTGGGGACCCCCTGTAAAACAAGGTTAAGCACAGGAAATAGCAACAGTACAGTACTTTGAGCACAAACTGGAACCACAGTCAGATAACATGCAGAAAAAGTTAGATCTGATTTATTCAGGGGACTTGAACAAGGGAGGGGCAAAATCAGGTTAATTAACTTAAAGGTTATATCAATCAAGTAGTTATGCATGCGCTTTGAGTCCCCCCACACAGTCCACCTCTGGGTACCAAGGTAGAGAAGAGATGGGCTAGCCAGGACAGTTGCCCGGGGTTGTAGCTGGTTGGGGCCCTGTGATGGAAAAACACAACATGCACAGTACACAATATTTGTAATCCGGAGCTAGAGGGCTCAGTTCGTAAAAGAAACGAAACAAGACAATCAGATGACACACTCAGATTAAGCTGTTGTTGTAGGGAGTTACCCTGGTATTTACTTACGATACCCAAGACTGGACACAGGCTGGACGAAAATCGAGACTGCAGGTGGTTGATCTGGAATGCCAGGAGAAGCAGGGCCCACATGAGTCGCACAGGTGGCGTTCCTGTTCAAGCGTGGAGCAGGGGGCTGATCCCCAGGCAGGTCTCTCGTCGATGGCTTCTCTGTGCAGTGGGTAGTCTGGCTGGGCCAGTCTGGCAAGGCCCAGACCGCATGGAGACAAATTCGGATGCAGTCCGTTTTGGGCTGGATACAGCTTCCAGCAAGCAGAACACAGTTCACACAGTGGGGGATTAACTCACGATCCACTAGCAGCTCATAGCACATTTACATGTAAGGGAATTCTACTGTACCAGGCAAAGCACTCCCCGCTCACAATCGCAAAGTTTCTGCAGACACCGGGAGCTTAGGGGTAGTTGGAACTCCTGACAGGCCGCTTGCATTCAGCAAAATCTTAGGTCTTCTTCAGGTTGAGCCTAGCCCACTTCTGTAGCTTACTTTAGTCACACAAACTTGGATTTAGTCCAAAATAATTCTCTTCTTTCCCTCTCAGGAGCAGCACACCGGCATGCAGGCCAAAAACTTAGCCTTTTCAGAGTTCTCCCATGCGAATCCACTCAGGATAGCTGCTCAGAACACTTCCGCTCCTTCTTGCTCAGCTTCCAGCTTAGTTCTAACTGAAAAACTGCAAGCAGCCCGGGACTTCCCCAAGATCCAAAAGAATTGGTTGGCTGATTTGGCTGTCAGTCAAAGCTAGAGCTCCCCCTTCAGTTGCAAAAAAGGCGCAGAAACTCAAACCACAGTTCCTAAGATTTTGAATTCAGACAGCTCCTGTAGTCCGGATACATTTTAGGTCCCATCAGAACTGTTTGGTCCAATTTGCAGTCCAGGACCAAGATAGTGGAGACAAACAAAACAGTCCTTGCTACAAGGAAAGCTGGTTAGACAAACTACATTATCATTATCACTGTAAATGATTTTCAGAAAATAGTTACATCTTTCAACAGGGCTAACTGTCAGATTACTCATGCTGCAATTAGGCAGCTCTTAAAGAGACAGTACAGAGAGGCTATACAAGCTCAGGTAATCACATTTAAACTGCTAAAACGCAGGACACCAGCCTGGCAGTGAGCATTTAGGCAAGCTCAAGGAAGACTTTTTGGGAACCCCCATTTGTAAGGGGGTTACACAGAAATACTGTAGATACAGTGGTAGTGGGAAAGTACAGTTATATAAGAACTTACCGTAACAGTAGATCTTCGAGAGAAGCTCTTGCAGCAGGTAACACAAGTAGGACTGACATCACTTGGCGGCGGTTCTCCGCAAATTCTTCTTCTAGCAGTACCGACATGGGAACGCCCACCAACGTTCGCTCCACCCCCGACGTCACCATATAAAGGAGGGGAGTTCCCCATGCGCTCCAGTTCTTGCACGTCAGCCAACAGGAAAGCATGATCACATGAGGCGACCTAAGCAGAAGTCTGAACACACAGTCTCCCTTTAACAGAAGGGGAAAATGGCCAGAATGGATAAGGCTTGGTCCCGGGGGGAAGGAGGGTGGGAAATCATACCTGTTGCAAGAGCTTCTCTCGAAGAGCTACTGTTATGGTAAGTTCTTACATAACTGTACTATCTTACTTCGAGAGGAAGCTCTTGCAGCAGGTAACAGAAGTAGGACTGATTCCCAAGTAGTATAAACTCAATACAACCCTCGGGAGGGGGAGAAGGAAAGTCAGGGAAACAGGAACTGGAGGGATCCCTCAAGAGACCAAGCCCTGCAAGATCTCAAGGCCAAATCCTGCTCTGAGTCTGGAAAGAATGTCCAGCCTGTAGTGCAATTCTGGAGACCCCATCTCCGCAAAGACATAGACAGAGTGGAGGCTGTTCAGAGGAGGGCAACCAAAATGGTGCAGGGTCTGCACCTGAAGACATATGAGGAGAGACTAAAGCAGCTTAATATGTATACCCTTGAGGAAAGGAAGGAGAGGGTGGACATGATAGAAACTTTCAAGTATCTTAAGGGAATTAAAGTACAAGAGGGTAGTATCTTTCAGAAGAAGAGATGTGCAAGAACAAGGGGGGCATAATTGAAGATAGAGGGAGGACGGCTCAGAGGTAACGTTAGAAAGTATTTTTTCACAGAGAGGGTTGTGGATGCATGGAACAGCCTTCCTGAGGAGGTTGTGGAGTCAGGAACAGTGGGAGAATTCAAGAATGCATGGGACAGGCATAAGGCAATTCTAGTGGGGGTAGGAGGAAGTAAGGTGTGGATTAACTAGAATCTGCAGCTTCTCCATCAGGTAGGGAAATGGGCAGACTAGGTGGGCCAAGTGGTCCTTATCTGCTGTCAAATTCTATGTTTCTATGCAGTGCCTGGCAAAGATGTGAACAGAGTGCCATGTGGAGGCAGCACAAATGTCGGCTGCCGAAATCCGCTTCAATGCCGCGAAAGAAGTGGCAACTGCCCGGGTAGAATGGATCTTGATTGGGCCAGGAGCAGACCTGTTATGCGTCTGGTAAGAAAAAGTAATGCAGTTAACCAGCCAGCGCGAGAACGTCTACTTGGTAACCGGGCATCCCAAGGGCCTGTGTGTGAAGGAAACGAACAACTGGTCCGGACTTTCTATCCCGTTTGGTTCTGGCCAGGTAGAAGTGGAGCGCCCTGTGGGTGTCCAAGGAATGAAGCAGAGCTTCCTCTTTGTTGGAGTATTCTGGATAGTACACCGGAAGCTGGACTGACTGATTCAGAGTGAGCTCCGAGACAACTTTCGGTAGAAACTTCGGATTGGTGTGAAGGTCAAACCTATCTTAGGGTTCCTTACACACACAGTGGTCTAGATCATTTTTAGGACTCAGAAGTATTTACTACTACCTTCTTATACCTGGTAGTATTTTCATCCAAATGGTAGTACTGTCATCCACTGACCCATCTCGTAGCCCCCACATCTAAACCAAGTCTCAATCTCAATCTCACTGGATGCCTGCAGTCTGTCTAATACTGCTGTGGAGTCATACTGTGACCTTATTTTTTAACACTGTCATGTTGCAACAGTCCTTCTAACCAGCCAGTGAGCAACTCCTGTCCCCACCCCTATGGGTTCCTGTGTAGTGCCATGGCTGCTAGCACCTCATGGTACTGCCAACTTTGTACATGCGTACCACATATTGTACATTTGCAGGGTGGGGGAAAAAACTTCCTAAAATCATAAAGTGCAAGTATTTAGGTCATAAATAGTAGTAAAATACTCCTTTACTTCCCTTATCTGTTCCCCTGCTTACACATGAGAACTTGCAGCTCAGAGATACGCCTCACCGAAGAGATGGCTACCAAAAGTAGTGTCTTCCAGGATGAGGCGAAGCTCAGCTTCCATAGCCCGGTTCAAAAAAAAAAAAAAAAAAAAGGGGAGACATCAGCTTTCCCAGGACAAGAGGCAGATCCCAAGGAGGACAGGATCCCAAATTGGGGTCTAATGTGTAGAATAACGCACAAAAAAGCCTTCGATACATCCATCTGAGCCACCATCTTACCCTGGACTGGTACGTGATAAGCAGAGATGGCGGCCAGGTGTACTTTGATGGAGGAATAACGGAGACCTGACTCCGAAAGGGAAAGCAGGTATTCTAAAATGGAATTAACCGGACAGACCAGATGATCCACCTTCTTGGCTGCGGACCAAATACAGAAACGTTTCCATTTCATAGCGTAAGTGGCCCTGGTGGCAGGCTTGCGTGCCTCAACCAAAACCTGCGTGACCTTATGTGAGACCCCAAACCTAAACATAGTTAGGTCTTGAGAAGCCAAGTATCCAGGTGAAGAGAGCGCAGGTTCGGATGGACCAGAGACCCACTGTCCTGAGACAAAAGCTGTGATGAAACTGGAAGAGAAAGTGGAGGCTCTGCCGCTAATCGCTGAAGTAATGGGAACCAAATCTGACGAGGCCACAGCGGAGCTGTGAGAATTAAGATGGACTGTTCTGACTGCGCGTTGAGGAGTACCTTCTGAAACAGAGGGAAGGGGGAAAGGTGTAGAGGAATCTCCCCTTCCAGGAGAGGGACAATGCGTCTTGCCAGAAAGCTCCAGGCTCTGGACCTAGCGAGCAAAAACTAGGCAGCTTTGCGTTGGATTGAGATGTGAAGAGGTCTAGCTCTGGTCTCCTCTATCTGGAGAAGATTTGATCTGCGGCTCCCTAAAGCAATGCCCATTCGTGGGCTTGCAACCTGGTTCTGCTGAGCGCGTCGGCCAGCACATTCTGTATCCCTGGGACGTGAACCGTGGATAAGAAAAGCTGATGCTCCAGTGCCCAATCCCACATCCTTATGGCTTCTCAGCAGAGGGGAGAAGAGAGTGCGTGCCACCTTGTTTGTTGATATAAAACATCACAGATGTGTTGTCCATCTGGATTAGCAGGTGACCCGGCACTAGGGCAAAGGCTAAGGCCTAAAGAGCATACAGGATCGCTCAAGGTTCCAAGACATTGATGTGCAGGTTTTCCTCTATCGGGGACTAAGAATCCTGGGTCCGATAAGCCCCTTAATGAGTGACCCGTCCCGAGGACAAAGCATCCGTGGTCAGAATCTGGGACAGGGCCCCCGACCTGAAAGGGGAGCTCCGCCAGAAGGTTTTGTGATGACATCCACCAGCATAACTCTCGGTGGATTGGTTCCATGATCCTTATCAAGGCGTCCAAATCGTCCTGTGTCTGATCCCACTGGACGCGCAAGGACCACTGGATGGTGTGCATGCACAGCCACGCTAGCAGAACTGAAACAGTGGCGGCTGCCACATGGCCCAACAGCTTGAGAAGGTGTCTTGCAGTGACCCTTGAGGCTGTAGAGATGTGCTGTGCCAAGACTTGGATATGTCCCACCCTGTTGGATGGGAGGAAAATCTTCCCGAGAGAGGTGTTGAGAAGTGCCCCTATGAATTGGAGCTTCTGGGACGGGAATAGCTGAAATTTGTCCCGGTCAACCGTGCTGCCCAGGCGCTGACATAGCGAGAGGATGTCCCTGATGGTCTCCAACAGGCAGGCCCTGGAAGGAGCCAGTCGTCCAAGTAAGGGAACACGAAGTGGTCCCTTCTCCGAAGTGCTGCGGCGACCACTGCCAGGCACTTGGTGAAATGGGGGGTCGACAACAAACCTAAGGGAAGGACTCTGAATTGGAAACATCTGCCCTGGAATCTGAACCTCAGGAACCTGCGATGACTCCTGGCGATCGGGATATGCAGATAAGCATCCTCCTTGTCTAGAGATGCCAGCCAGTCTTCTGCTGAAACCAGAGGCAGGAGAGTGGGGAGAGAAACCATGTGGAATCTCTGATAAGAGACCCAGTGGTTTAGTTCGCTGAGATCCAGGATGGGTCTTCGGTCTCCTAACTTCTTTGGGACCAGGAAGAAGTGGGAATAAAACCCTGTCTCTCTTGCGGCCAGAGGCACTGACTCGATGGCATTCTTGTCCAGCAGGGATTGAATTTCCTTCTGGTTGAGAACCCTGTGTTTCCTCGGATAGCAGGATGGGGATGGTGGTCTGTCTGGAAAGAAGGCATCGAACTCGATGGAATGCCTGAATTCCACGAGCTCGAGGATCCACTAGTCAGGTCATTTGTCTCCAGTTGTCTGGATAAAGAGAAAAGTGACTGCCGACTGGCTCTCCTGATGAGATGTCTGGGAGAAGCCGGACACCTGTATAATCAGGGGGAGGGAGGGCAGCAACTGCTGGTCTAGCCTGTCGAGAGGCAGCGGCCAAGGCACCCCTGGTCCCGCCTCTACGACCAAAGCCACCCTGCTGCTGATGATGCTGGTAGCGGGACTGCTGAGGCTGATGTCCCCCACAGCAATGAAAACGGGACTTCCGGGAACGTACCTGTTTCGGGCGGTACATGGACTGCACGGTATGGACAGCCGCTACTGGAGTCCTGTAGGTTTGAAATGATTGTCTCTGAGTCTTCCCCGAAGAGCATGGAGCCTTTAAAGGGAGCATTCAGGATGCTGGATTGAACATCTGGATCAAACCCTGAAACCCGGAGCCAGGAATGGCACCAGAGGCAGATGACAGAGGCCGCCGCCCTCACAGAGGTGTCTGCAGAGTCGTAGGCTGATCTCAGGACATGGGTACCCACGTCCAAGCCAGTCTGAAGAAGCCTGGCAAGTTCCGCCTGTTGAGGGCAGTCAGGCATGCTCTGTACAATGTCCAGTCCTTGCTCCCGAAGGGCATTCTGGAACTGGACCATGTGTGTCAGGAAGTTGAAACTCCTGATACTGCAGGTGGCAGAAGAGTACACCTTCCAGCCCAGCGAATCCAACTGCTTTGACTCCCTGTCAGGCGGCTGGGTGCTCAGGTGTTTGGGCCTCTGTGAACGGTCATGAGCAACTGAAATCACCACCGAGTCAGCTGTTGGGTGTTCGGCTAAAAATGGGTGGTCCTTAGGAACCCACTACAGCCGGTGTGCCTTTTTGGGCACTGCAGAGGAGGACTGAGGATGCTTCCAGGTGGCACAGGTGATGTCCTGGAAGGCGTCAATCATGGGAGGGATGACCACCAGCTTAGGATCTTTTTGGCGGAGGTATTTAGCCAACCGCAAACGTTCAGGGTCCAGGGCCTCTGTATCCCAGCCTATGTTCTCCTGGATGTGCCACACCACCTCCATAAAGCTGCGGTCATCAGGAGGGAATTTGGGGTGCCTCTCCAGGTCCCCATGAGCGGAGTTGACATCCGAATCTGGGAGGGAATAGTCGGAATTGACATAGGAGTCCGAAGAGGATGAAGAGGGCAAACGATGTCTTCTCTTCTTGCATTTCCTATCCGTAGAAGGCGAACGGGAGGAACTCCTGGACCTGGTCTTCCGGCGAATGGACTTGTCCTTTTGTTTTCTGGTGGCGGTCAGCTCCTTACCAGCTTTGTCTCCTGAAGGCTCAGAAACCGGAACGGTGTCCGGAGTTGGGACTACTCCCATGTTCGGAGTAGGGACAGGAGTGGGATGAGGCGTGGATGGAGGCAGGCCCACCAGAATGACCTGTTTCACCATCTCCCACCAGTGGGAGAACAACTCCTTTACCTGCGCCAAATTGAGCTTAAGAGACCCTGGCACAGGGGTCACAGCGCCAGTCGAGAGGACTGCGTTGGTCTTCGAGGTGCGACGGGAGGGCGTCAGGTACCCTGTCTTCAGGCTCCATCAGATGGACCAGCGTCTGCTGAGGACAGGGGGTTCCAGAACTGATGTCGGGTTGGGCCGGCGTGGCTGGAGTCGGGACCACAGTAACCGGCGGCGGGACAACCTTCGCCGGTGGCGGGGTGGAGGCCGGTGGAGCGGCGAAGGGGCGTCGGTCCTGCGCCCGTTAATCCCCGGAGTCCAACAGAGGTTCCTCTGTGGCTTTAGTCTTGGGACGGTTGGAGTGCTTGTGAAATTTCTCAGACTTGTCTGATGAGCGCCGTACTGTAGTTGGAGGTTGACGGTGGTCGGACGCTTTAGATTTAGGCGTCAAAGACGATGCCCTACCGCCCAAAGACCCTGGGGCCTTGCTCGACTCCCGGATGTCGGCTGCAGACATGGAGGCCGTGCGGGAGGAGGACTTACCTGATACTGCCAAAGAAGTCTTCTTGGCAGGCGAGCGATACCTTGAGAGGCTGGAGAGTTTCTGCACCGAAGACCCAGAGAAAGAAGCCGGATGTTTAAGGGTCATGAGGCACAATTCATGCCTTGAGGAGCTGGATTTCAAGGCAGACTGTGAGCCGGTAGACCTGTGCCTAGAGTGGGTCCTCTCCCGTTCCTGGCACTCCCAACGCTGGTCTTTGTGGTGCTTTTTACAGGCAGGCAAATGGTTGGATTCTCCCCAGGAAGAGGCATGCTCCATGGCGGCCAACTTAGACTCTGCAAGGAAGGCAGCAAGTGACTTAGGCCTGGCAGTATGAACAGGAGCTGGTGTCGTGGTCGGGCCCTAAGCAGTACAGACATGAAGAATGGGCGTCTTTGGAGGGAATCTTGCGCCCACAGGAGCACTTGTTAAAGTGCCCCTTCGAGGAGGCTGACAAGTTGAAAATTGGAAGAAAACAGTGGAGAATAGAGAGGAGTGATCCGTACTGGTACAAGTGGTAGCTGAAAGTGAACTAACCCAAGCCATGCGGTGGGAAAGAACTGGAGCACGAGGGGAACTCTCCTCCTTTATATGGTGACATCGGCGGAGGGCGTTCCCACGTCGGTACTGCTAGAACAAGAATTTGCCGAGAACCGCCGCCAGGTGGTGTCAGTCCTACTTGTGTTTCCTGCTGCAAGAGCTCCCTCTCGAAGTAAGATAAAAGTTGATTAGTTCTGAGGTAAACTGAGGCAGAATCACATTACAGCCAATGCAAACTGTAACTTGAGTGCCTCAGCACACCCAAACATCACCTTGCGGTAGTCAGCTTTTAGATAACTACCACTGTACACACAGTTTGCTGCCAGATAAGGAACCAGCAGTATATCCAGTCTGCCCATTACCTGATGTTGATACTGTTAACATGCAACCTCGTGTATCCGACATGGTCAGATAATCAGGAGAACGCATAAATGGGAGTTGCAATAATTTACTTAGCACACATTCTGGCTAAGCTTGTGACATTTAAATAAACAACAGCAACCATTTTTTTTTTTCAGTGATTATACTCTTTATTTAAAGAGATTCACCAACTTGCGCCCCTGCCACTGATTAAACAGTGACTTACCGCCTCAGGAGTCTGCAAGTGTCTAGATTTCCAAAAGAAATGCAGGCTGTCAAAAGTTATTTCCTTTATAAAATTGCTGAAACCGGGTCCCAAGGACTTCCCAGTTTTTCAGTGCTGCCCAGCTCTGCCCCCGCGCCCACTAGCGTGATGACGAGATGGCAGTGAGAGCGCAGGGGCGGACACCATTATATTCATGGGCAGCAGCTTTTAAATCAAGTTTTAATAACATGATGGCAGTTGCTAATGAAATGTGGGCACTGGTCAGCTACCCTTGGTAGTTGACTGTGCCCATGTTTCGAACGGCACAGCCATCATGTTATTAAACGATTCAGCTACTATCCGTGAATACAATGGGGACTGGCGCTCTCACTGCCATCTCGTCATCCGCAGCAAGCGTGAAGCAGAGCTGGTGGCAGTGAAAAAACAGGAAGTCGCGGGACCAGTTTCGGCTGTTCGAAGAAATAACCTTTGACAGCCTGCATTCTTTGAAATCAACACTGCAGACTCTGAGTTAATAATCACTGTTTAATCAGAACGATTAGCAGATATGTTGGTGGATCTCTTTAATGAAGTACAGTATATTTAATCCATAATTCCATAAAAAAATTGACACCTGAACACAGGCACACTAATTAAAAAAAATCCTTGAGTTTCTTTTGTTTGCGCCTATCGGCAGACTTTTTGTATGCTTGCATTTTCATGGATCTCAGCTGCATTATCTGTACAGGGGGTCAGAGTCAGACTGACTTTCCATGTAAAAAATGGCTTTTGTGAACAGGTCTACTGCCTCGGAATGCGTGGGCAGCACAGGGTGTTCACAGTTTCCTTCATCACCTTCCTCATCATCTTGTACATCGTCCTTAGCCTTCTGTACAAGCACGATGATGGCATCGTCGGTCAGCTCCTCTTGCCCCAGCTCTCCTGTGTCACAATTCTGCCACTCGCCAATTTCTTCTGCTGGCAAAGGATCTGGCAGCATCGCAGCCAATTTGAGGATGTCCTCGTAATCAGGGACAAAAGCTTCTGAATAATGGGGTGATAAGACTGCTTAGCTGCACTGAGCCGCTCATCACAAAGACGGAGTTGTCGAATTCTGTGACGGCACTTGAATCGTGTCAACCACCCCTCACTGGCAGCGAATGGCTCTGTGCTGCCCAGCCGAGAGTGAAACATAAGTGCCTCCTCTTTTAAAAGGGGTCCGGAAAGTGGTGTCCCCTTCTCTCTCTCTTGTTGGAACCAGAGATAAACAGCAGCATCCCTCTGCTCATCCTTACATGGCAGCATTTTTTTTTTTTTTTTTTTAAATTTGCCCTTTTTCCTGGCAGGACCACTGGGGCCATCCGCCCTGGTCACGGCCCCGGAGACCTCTACGCTGTCAATTGCTGCTGGGGACCCACAGTCACCCGGCTTGCCCCGGAGGAGGTGGGGCCATGCGCCCGTGACCCGGAACTGTAACTGGTCGGGGTCCCGCAGCGATGGAGGCAATGTGAGGCTCTCCAGGGAGGGCTTCATAGATCAGTGGTCCTGCCCGCCTTCTTTTCCACCAGATTTTCTCCCGGAGGAGGCTGGGGCGTGCAATGGCATAGCGTCCGCCCAGCCACCCCACGTCGGCGTCGGTTGCGTGGAACTCCAGTCTCCACCAGGGGTCCCTATTGCGAGTGCTGCCCGCCCTCCCGGAGTGGGAGGCTGCCCGCCGGACGGCTCGATCCTCTCCCCCAGCCGGCCCTCAACGACCGGATCCGTTCCCGAACCGGTGCGCCCGGCACTCAAGCGGAAATCCCATCGCTGCGCCCGACGGGCCGCTATTACATGGCAGCATGTTTTTTCTCTCCTCCACTCTAGCCGAGGTCTCCACTGTAAGAGAAAACTCTCATTTTTTCTTTGGCACCTTTAATATCACTGATCGTGGATTTACCCACGCTGTACTCCTGGGCAAGAACAGCAGCTCTCTCCCCATTTTCCAAGCACTCACCAATCTTTAGTTTCTGTGCCACGCTGAGAACAACTCGATTCCTTTAAGTGGCCATCACAAACAAAGATACGATAATGATTTGTTAACTGCTGCACTAGCATTTAAATGCACGCTCACAACAGGTGAGACAGGTGTTACTAGGGGAGGGTGATTGTGTAACTGGTGTTAACTGGTGTAAATGGGCGGTCAATAGATAACTGCAGCTGTTTTCAGTTGGCGCTAATGACTGTAATGGGCACATCAAAAAACAAGGGAGACACACCGACCGTCCATTAGACAGGGAGATCGGTTAAACGGGGGTCAGATAAACGGGGTTGCACTGCACTTGCATAGCTTGCTACTTAGACACAAAGTGAGCACACTTGGGGGCTTTTCCATTTATGTAGAAGCCCTTGGAAGCAAAGCCTAAGTACCAGAAGCCACTGACTGACTGCAAGCAATGTCACTTGTTGGAGTACCTATAATGGAGCAATGGGGGTCTACATACAGAACTTTAAAAATGTACTGTGCTTTTCTCCTCCACTCTCCCAACTGGCCCACATCGGTCCGCCATTCTACCCAGCCCTGTCACCCACCGTCTCCAGGATTTACCTTTCGTTCCTTTGTTCCTCCACGGATAATCCCCAATGGGAAGGGCTGCCAGGGACCTTTGCAATACCCCCGGCAGAGTTGCCAGGGGCCTCTACAATACCCCTAGTAGAGTTTAAGTGTCAGTCCAGGAACAAGAGCCTGGTCAGCAGTGCGGGACTTGCAGCAGGCGGTGGACAGCATACTGCGCGGTCAGGGTTTTTTCTCTTTTTCAGTACCCCAACCCATAATCGTCATGGAGGCATGTGTGATGCACATGCACAGGGCATGCAGTGTGTGTCAGAACTACAATGTTCCCCTCCCTCAATTGGTGGCTCCAGCTTGCACTGCCACCTGTGGCCACTCAGTTGGCAACACTGCAATGGAGACCAGGCACGCTCCCTCCCCTGAAAAGGCGAATATCTGCTAGGACGCTCTACCACCCGGCCTTCTGATGACCCAGGCTAATACCCAAACCTGAGCTGCCAGCATCACAAGCGGTAGCACTACCCCTGCGCAGACAGGCTGGCTCAGAGCTGGTTTTAAAGACCAGGGAGACAGAAACTAAGAAGAGGGACATACACAAGGCCAGCCCGATGGCGATGAGGGTTCAGGCACTGGACGCCACATCTTGCTCCAGCTGGGTTTGGGAATGGACTCTGGTTGCTGGGGGTCAAGTGTCTGAAGGACTCACTCACCCGGCCTAAGACTGCCACCAGCTGAAGGGCTGATGGTCATGCAGGCTGTGGCAGCAAGGAAGGGAGGACTGTAGCCTGGTGATGCGTGTGTGCCTCCACGTGCACGCGTCACATCGGCTGCAGATGGATGTGGGAGAAATAGTGGAAAAATTGAGTTGGGGCTTCATGAAGTCATGCCCCCTCAACTACCCACACTATCACTTGGCATTGCCTCAGTCCACATAGATATGTACCTCGGGGTGGGCAGCCCTCCCTTCCCTGATCCCACCACCGGGGTGGGGGGAGGTGATACATGGGGTAACAGGAGCAAGTCCTAGGGGAAACAACTGCCAGTGGGCAGGAGTGGAAAAGGGCCAAGTTGCCGCCCCAGATGTCCAGGAGGATAAAAATCTATATGAAAAAAAGGGGAGAGACATAAACAGAAAGAGAACAAGGAATAAGCAAATATGAACTGGGAATTCCACAATGCATACCATCCCCTTTACGTTGCTGAAACTGCTGCAAGCATATAGTCAAACAATTTTAACAGAGATCTGCTCTTTAAGGCAATATCCAAATATTAAGAAAAGGCAGCAGCTACACAAGGCTCAGGAACTCACTGGGGAATAAAGTATATCTTTAGAGCTGCCTAGCACTATACTTCAAATCCAGCATGAAGTGCTTTCACCCTCCTTATTCCTGATCTTTAACAGAAAACCAAATGCTAGTTTGTGTGAGCACGTTTGAATTTTCAGGTAGTTCAGAGTAAGGCTGAGGTTCAGTTTCAGCAAAGTACATCAAAAGGGGATGCAGAGATATCAAAGTGTGATGTTATTCGTCAGCAGGAGAGACAAGAAAAGGTGCAACTGTGATGGAAAAAGTGCAGGAAAAGATTAAGTGGCAAGCCCTGATAAACTCATGGCAGGAACCAAGACTATATGTTCTCTTCACTGTGCAGGGACCACATTACCATTTCACCAATTAAATTGTACTTCCACGAACCATCACCGGCTATTCAAGAAAATAACAGGCAAAAGCCCTAGTTACAGCCACACTTAAGCATCTCTCAGTTCATTCCCTTTTTGTACTGCTGTACAAACATAGTATATGTGGGCTTAATGGTCAGTTAAACAACACTTCTAGGCTAACTACTTCACGTAAAATTATTTGCCTGTAGTGCAGGTTAACAAGCTACTGGTATCATCTCATGTATGACTTGCCCTTAGATCATCATGTTACTGTGCAAATGATTACGCTGCAAAGCAACACATTCTGCTTTTAAAGACAGATGGGTAACAAAAACAAATTACAAGCTCCATAGGACAGATGCTTTCCTAGGTCAAAAATTCAAATGAGAGGCCCAGCTGAAAAAAGCTGCCCACACACTATCATAAGCAGCAGAAGTGTAATGTTTATGTGAATACATGAAGGTTATCAACCACTCTATCTGAATATCCCAGTTTGAGAAGCCTCTTCCTCTCAGGAGCTAAGCTGCCAGCTGAAGTTGAGCCGGAATGGGATGAAACACCTTGATGAAGAAGGCTGTGATGCTGAAGTCGTCAGAAGGGCGCCTCATTTGCCATAGCTACAAGGTACAAGAACCATGGCCTTCTTGGCCTCTCTGGAATCACTAGACTGAACCAACCATGTGATCAATGAACTTTTCTTAGAATGACAGGAAGTAATGGAAATTGTGGGAACAGCTACACCTTGCTAAATATACACAGTTTAGACAGAGCAGCCACTGCTTCCACTACTGGACACTTTTTACCAACTATAAAAATCTTGTCACATGCGCATTTATTTTTTGTTAACCGGGTAAGTGCACTAGACAGGTTCTGCCTATTTTCAGGCATGACCCGGGGAGGGGGATACAAATGAATGCCAAACGACCTTGAACCAGATTAAACTGTTGGTGGTATTTTTAGTGAATGGGGGGAAATTTGGTCAGGGCACCGGGGGAAATTCCCCTAGTCTGCCAGCAGGGGACTTGACTTCCTGGGAGCAGAATGGAGGAGCCCAGTTTGGAGCAGGACAGAGGAGGAGGAGGAAGTGCTCGTATGGCAGTGGAGATGGTCTCCTCCCCTGACCTGACCTGACCAGCCTAAAGGCCGTCGAAAATGCTATGATTGTTCAGGAGCTTGGGGCAGTAGAAATGGATCTTGAAATTCCTGCCGCTAAAGAAGAACTGAATCATGTTCCAAGTGCAGCTTCTGTTGAACCCAAGTGTCTCATGGAGGTACTGGAGAATTCTGTGGGGGAAACGCCAACTCAGATTTTTGCTGAGATGCCATCAGTAAAGGAAAAAAAGGATTGTGAGGTTGCTATCAAACACCACGCTGCTACACGGAGTTCAAAAGGAACATTGACAGACACGCATTCAAGGCCTGACAATCAGCTGGAGGAGCGCGAGGTAAGCCCAGCTGAATTGACTCATACTGAAAAAATGCTTAATGTGTGCACAGGCGGGGTGAGTCCGCTTCCACAGAGTGCGGCTGGCAGTGAAGTCAGAATGTCTTCTGAGTGCCTAGAGCCGCGTGGATTCCCCCAGAGACCGTTTCCAGTCGCCGCTCAATGGAGGAGACTGGGCCCAGGCATTCAGCAGTATTCATGACCATCAGATATGGATACAGCATCTAAGGTACAGTATGATATTCCTCCGCCATGTTTTATCACCTACAGAAAAACCTGAGAAAGTGTTCTCTTTTTCTGAGCGTGCTAAAAATAGAGAGACTAGCAAAACTGATGGTGCTGCTTTCCCAGCTGCAAACTGGTACCCAGAACGGGCATCAGCAGGGGCAGGGTGGTTACCTACTGTGGATGGACAATGGATTCCAGACCCATCAAATTCCACCTTAGAGCACTATACAAAAGCCAGCTTACCAGATGAACCTAATGTTTCTGTAGAACTCCCACGTCCTGATATAGCGCAGCCTTCTGCTGTGGTAAGGCACAGTGAACCTCAGAATAATGTGGATAATATTTTGCCTCAGAGTGCACCCTTGTTAGACGAAACCTTATCCTTGGGCCCCAAAACCTCTCTCGGACAATCCAGAACAGAACCTATGTTTAAACTGGCGGATCTGTTCCACAACTCAGGGGAGCTGGCCCCCAGAAAGAACGCAGTTCGTCTCTTGTACAAAGGTGGCTTGGAGGAACCACCAGACAGACTCTACATTGCCAAAACTTTATTGAAAGGGTCATTAAGATTCTTTTCTGCCGAAATATCTGCATTAATTCACGTGAGCAATGCCAATTTTGATATCAGCTTCAAGAGTGTTACTAATTTGGACAGATTCTGGTCACAATATCACAAACTGAAAAAAATACCGTTATGGTTACCTTTTTTGGCAATCCCTCTCACCAAACCAGCTGTAAAAGTCATTGCTATCATGTTTAAAAATGAAGGTGTTAATATCGAAGATATTTTATTCTGGCTTAGGCAGAGAAATGTGAAATTCTGGATAGCCCAACTCCCATTCTAGACAGTGAACACATTTGGAATGGGGGTTGTAAAATCAAGGTTAAACTGTTTTCAGTGAGTAATGGTCCTATCCATTTGCCTAATTTACTTTTTTGGGTGAGGAAAAGACACAGGTTACTCACCTGTAACAGTAGTTCTAGGAATGGTATATGTTATTCTTCCACACTCTTTGGCATGTCCCATTCCACTTTAAATCTTGCTGAAAGTCTTCAAGCTGGCTCCTCCCAACCACCCTGGTGGTATATCCCTCGGCTCCAGCCCATGACGCCAGATCTTAGCCTGCTGGAGCCAGGTGTTGTGCGTCCACAGCCGTGGAGGTCGGGTAGGTCTGTGTGGATGAACAACATATACCACTCCTAGAAATACTGTTACAGGTGAGTAACTGTTTTTTCTAGGATCGTGGATATGTTGTTCATCCACACTCTTTGGCAGACTCCTAGCAGTTCTCCAGGAGGAGGGAGGCAAGATGCACACCTCCTATTTAGGGAACAGAGATTAAAGAACTGAGGCCCAAATCCAGCATCCCGGCGTGACTCAAGGTCGATGTGATAGTGGGTGATGAAGGTGTTTGCTGACTTCCAGGTAGCAGCGTGGCAGATCTCCTGGGTAGGGATGTCCCTGGAAGCAGCCACCGATGCAGCGGTATGGCGGGTAGAATGAGCTCTTATCCCTCTGGGAGGCTCCTTGTCCGCCAACTCATAGCACAGACTAATGTATGATGTAATCCATCGTACAATTGTCCCCTTTCCTGCAGGACTGCCAGAAGCGGCTTCAGTTAAGTGAAACAGCTGGCGAACCTCTCCCTGAATTTCCGTCGTCCTCTCCTTATAGTAGGAGAGAGCACGTCTCAGGTCCAGAGTATGGAGCCTGCACTCTGCCTCCGAGGTGTAGCTGGGGTAGTAAACCGGCAGAGTTAACACCTGATTAAGGTGAAACTGAATGGAATTTTGGATGGGTGCGTAGGACAACCTTGTCCCTGTGGAAGACCAGATAAGGGGAGTCCACCGGAAGCACCTGGAGCTCCTCTGTCCTTCTCGCAGACGTGATGGCCACCAGGAATGCCGTCTTCCATGACAAGTGTGACAAGGCACACTTGTGCATTGGTTTGAATGGCTTGCCCATAAGCTTTGCCAGTACCAGCAGTAGATCCCATGGAGGTGGAGGTTCACGGACCGGAGGGGATATGTGATCCAGGCCTTTGGAAAAGCACCAGACCACTGTCTCCTGCGCCGTCGGCTGACCAGCCCACACCCGGTAAGCAGAGATGGGTGCCAGGTGTACCCTAAGGGTCGATGACCGCAGACCCCCTTTGGAGAGAGACCAAAGGTAGTCAAGAATGTTAGCCACAGGACAGGATAGAGGGTCCAGCCCCCTTGCCCTGACACCAAATGGAAAACAGTTTCCAACTGAAGTCGTAACATTTCCTGGTCGATTCCTTTCTGGATGCCTCCACCATGGTGAAGACATCCTCGGAGAGACCCAAAGCCTGGAACTCTAGCCGCTTGGGTACCAGGCTGTGAGGTGCAGGGATTGAAGGTCCAGATGGAATACCTTCCCGATTGAGAGATATCAGGTTCAGGCATACTGGAAGCCATTCCGGGGGCCTGCAGCTGAGGCTGAGGAGATCTGGATACCAGAACTGGCGTGGCCACTCTGGGGCTATCAGGATCACCTTCGCCTTGAGAAGCACTCTGTGGATCAAGGGAAATGGAGGGAAGGCGCAGAGGAGGCCTGGGGTCCATGGCCTCGAGAAGGCATCTCTCTGCAGTGAGCCCTGCTGAGAGGGGGCGGGCACGGAACACCCTCAGCTTGCTGTTGTTCCTGGAGGCAAACAGGTCCACCATCAGTTTGCCCCAGTGGGACAACAGGCTGTAAGCTACCTCTGGATGGAGAGACCACCCGTGGGATGTCTTGCCTAAGCGGCTGAGAGCATCCGCCAGATGGTTTGAGGCTCCTGCCACACGGATGGCGAGGAGATCAGACTCCAGACAGCTCACGAGGGTCCAGATGTGGAGTGCCTCCCTGCACAGCAGCCGGGAGTGCGTGCTGCCCTGTTTGTTGAGGTAGTACATGGTCATGGTATTGTCCATCTGGACTTGAACCACTTGACCCCAGAGCTGAGGAGCAAAAGCTCACAGTGCCAGTCTGACTGCTCTGATCTCCAACAGGTTGATGTGGCATCAGGACTCCTCAGGGGTCCAGAGCCTGTGGGCCCTTCTGTCCCCCATGTGGGATCCCCAGCCCATGAGAGCAGCATAGGTTGAAAGGACGACCGTTGGCTCGGGGCGGACACACGGGATCCCTTCCTGCAACTGGTCTCGGGCGGTCCACCAGTACAGAGCGTCCCACATCTTCTGGGTTACAGTGATCAGCTGGTCAAAATTACCATGGCGCTGAGCCCACTGGGCGGCCAGCTCCCATTGGAGGGGGCACATGTGCAACTGGACCCAATGGACCACTGAGGTGCATGCCGCCTTGTAACCCAGAAGGCGCATAAACTCCTGGGCAGGGTGCAATTGCCCAACCAGAAATGACTGGACATAGGAGGAGAGAACCTCTGCCCTGTCCGCCGGGAACTGAGCTCTGGCTTGACAAGAGTCGATCTCTGCCCTGATGAAGCCCATCACCTGAGAAGGCACGAGTTCAGACTTGGCCTCGTTCATCAGGAGGCCGAGTTGGGAGCAGGTCTGGAGAGACAGGTCCCTGGACCCCTCCACCTCTTGTTGAGTGGAACCTGCTAGGAGCCAATCGTCACGGTAGGGGTAAATCCTGCCCCGGTGCCTGAGGTGGGCCGCTATGACTGCAATGCATTTGGTGAAGACCCATGGGACCGATGACGGGCTGAACGGCATGGCTCAGAACTTGTACAGGGTCCCTTTGACCCTGAAGAGGAGGAACCACTGATGGGATGGACGGATTGGGACATGAAAGAACGCGTCCTGCAGATCCAATGAACACAACCACTCGTTTCGCTCCAAGGATGGTATGATCTGAGACAGAGTGACCATCAGAAAGGTGCATGACCGGAGATATTGATTCAGGTCGTGCAGATCTAGAATGGGGCGCCAGCCCCCCGACCACTTCCTTGATGGGAGTCCCAGCAGGCTGAGTCTTCTTGTCGGGGAAAGTCAGAGTTGGAGTTTGATCGAGAGAATCGTCGACTGGAGTCGGCAATAAAGGACTGATCGGGTCGATGACAATTTCTACATCGTCAATCGACAGCTCAGTCAACTGGCCAGACGGCAAAGCCAAGAAGCCAGCAGCTGAAGAAGAAATCTCGACCGAAGTCGAGACCGAATGTTCCTGGGACCGAGATCTCTCCAGCTCCCAAGAGCGTCTCCGTCGGGACAAAGATGATCCCAGATCCTTCTCCCGCTTACGGGATCGAGAGGAGTGTGTGCCCGCAGGACCCTCTCCCTTGGTCGGGAGAGACTGGCACTACTCTCGGAAGGAACCCGAGAAGGTGAAGCCCAGGTTGAGTTGAATGAAGAAGCTCAGAGTAGTTTCTGCAGCCTGAGCTGCTTCTTCTTCAAATGCCTGCATGCGTTTTGATTGCTTGGCGGATCCCGCAGCCGCAGAAACTGCCCACCGAGCCTCCTTGGATTTCACCGGAGGGTTCAGTTTCTCCGTCCTCCCCAACTTCAGGTGTGCGAGATGGTCGTCAAGGGCGTTAGGATGGAAAGCGAGACACAAATCGCATTTCAAGGTGTCATGGTTGACACTGAGACAGCAAAAGCACGCGGTGTGGGGATTGGTGCGTGACCTCTTCTGGCTGCAAGGGCACCGACGAACTCGGGGTGGGGGGGGATATGTCTTCCACAACTAAAGGTATAAAGTTGTGATCGTTAATGCGAACTGGATGGATTTTCGGAATAACCTAAGGTTTTTGAGCCAGGCCCTACAAAATGCATGCGCACGAGGGAAGCAACCTGAATCTTCTAGCGGAAAGGAAGATCTGGCATCATGGGGCAAAGCCAAGGGTTATACCACCCGGGTGGCTGGGAGGAGCCAACTTGAAAACTTCCGCCAAGATTTAAAGTGGAAGGGGATATGCCAAAGAGTGTGGATGAACAACATATCCACGATCCTAGAACAGTAGTTCTAGGAGTGGTATATGTTGTTCATCCACACTGCATGGCAGGTACCTTGCCGCTTTAAGATGTGCTGGAAAGTCTTCAAGCTGGCTCCTCCCACCCACCTGGGTGGTATAATCCTCAGCTCCGCCCCATGACATCAGATCTTAGCCTGCTGGAAGCCAGGTTTGTGCGTCGCAGCCGGGGAGGTCTGGATGAACAACATATACCACCCCCAGAACTACTGTTATAGGCAAGTAACCTGTTTTTCTAGGATCATGGATAGGTTGTTCTATCCACACTTCATGGCAGACTCCTAGCAGTTCTCCGGGAGAAGGGAGGCGAGACGCACATCCCCTACTTAGGGAAGAGGGACTGGAGAACTGAGGTTCCAAAACCAGCATCCCGGCGTGACTCAAGGTCGATGTGGTAATAGGAAATGAAGGTGTGTGCTGACTTCCAGGTAGCAGCCCTGCAGATTTCCTGGATAGGGATGTCCCTAGAAGCAGCCACCGATGCTTAAGCCCTGCAGGAGGCTCCCTACCCGCCAACCTATAGCAGAGGTCAATGCAAGATGTAATTCATCAAGCTATTGTCCACTTGGCTGCAGGTACGCCAGGTGCAGCTTCAGCACATGTGACAAATGGCTGGTGAACCTCTCCCCGATCTTCTGCCGCTCACTCTTTGTAGTAGGCGAGCGTTCATCTCAGGTCCAGAGTGTGGAGCCTGTACTCGGCCTCCGAGATGTGACTTGGGTAGAACACCAGCAGAGTAATCACCTGGTTAATGTGAAACTCTGACATCACCTTCGGAAGGAATTTCGGGTGGGGGCGCAGGACAACCTTGTCCCTGTGGAAGATCAGATAAGGAGACTCAATCGAGAGCACCTGTAACTCCACAGTCCTTCTGGCTGACGTGACAGCCACCAAGAAGGCGGTCTTCCACGACAAATGTGACATGTCACACTTGTGCACAGGTTCGAATGGCTTGCCCATGAGCTTTGCCAAGACCAGCAGTAGATCCCATGGAGGTGGAGGTTCGCACACAGGAGGGGATATGTGATCTAGGCCTTTGAAGAAGCACCAGACCACCTTCTCCTGTGCCACCGACCGCTGAGCAGCCCGCGCCCGGTAAGCGGAGATGGCTGCCAGGTGTACCTTTAGGGTGGTCGACTGTAGACCAAAGATAATCCAAAATGCTAGCTACTGGGCATGATGAGGGGTCCAATATTTTGCCCTGACACCAGATGGAGAATCTTTTCCATTTAAAGGTATAGCATTTTCTGGTCGATTCCTTACAGGACACTTCAGCACCACTGAGGACTTCACTGGACAGACTCAAGGCCTGGAACTCTAGCCGCTCAAGAACCAGGCCATCAGGTGAAGGGGTTTAAGGTCCGGGTGGAGTACCTTCCCTTGGTTGACTGAGAGAAGGTCTGGGTGTGCTGGAAGCTGCCTCAGGAGCCTGGAGTTGAGGAGATCTGGATACCAGAACTGGTGGGGCCAGTCTGGGGCCACCAGGATCACTTGTGCCTTGTCCCTCCTGACCTTAATGAGCACTTTGTGAATCAAGGGGAGGGGGGGGGAAGGCGAAGAAGAGGCCTGGGGTCCACAGCTTCGAGAAGGCATCCTCCTACAGCGAACCCAGCTGAGGGGGGCGGGCTTGGAATAGCCTCAGCTCCGTGTTCTCCCTGGAGGTGAACAGGTCCACCTAAGGGGTGCCCCAGAGGGAGAACAGATCTTGTACTACCTCCCGGTAGAGAGACCACTCGTGAGATGCCCTGCCCATCCGGCTGAGGGCATCGGGCAGCTGATTCGAGGCTCCTGCCACATGGATGGCCAGGAGATCCTCCTCCAGGCGAAGCGCAAGTGACGAAATGCGGAGAGCTTTCTTGTAGAGAAGCAAGGAGCGCGTCCCGCCCTACGTGTTGAGACAGTACATGGTTGTGGTGTTGTCCGTCTGGACTTGAACCAATTGCCCCGGACAAATGAAGCAAATGCGGTTAGGGCTAGGAGAACTGCTCAAAACTCCAGCAGGTCAATGTGACATCGGGACTCCTGAGAGGACCAGAGCCCATGGGCTTTGTGTTCCCCCAGATGGGCACCCCAACCCATCAGAGATGTGTCGATCGTTAGGATGACCGTCAGCTTGGGGTGGTCAAACGGCAGCCCTTCCTGTAGGTGGGACGGGATGAGACACCACTGAAGGCCGTCCCACATCCTCTGGGTCACAGAGACCAGCTGGTCGAGATGACCTGAGCACTGAGACTACTGGCTGGCCAGTTCCCACTGAAGGGAACACATATGCCAGTGGGCCATGCTGGTGCAGGCTGCCATGTAGCCCACAAGACACAGGAAGTCCCGGGTAGGGCGCAACTGTCCAACCAGAAATGATTTGGCAAAAGAGGCAAGAACCTCTGCAGAAGCCTAGCTCTGCCCCGATGAACTGGATTACCTGCGCAAGCACGAGTTCAGACTTGGCCTCGTTGATCAGAAGGCCAAGTTCTAGACAAGTCTGGAGGGCCACATCCCTGGACTGCTCCACCTCCAGCCTGGAGGGACTTGCTATCAGCCAGTAATCCAGGTAAGGATACACCCAGACCCCTTGGCGCCTCAGGTACGGCGCCACCACTGCCATGCATTTGGTGAAGATGGCCGAAGGGCATGGCTTGGAACTTGAAAAAGGTTCCCTCGGCTCTGAATCGGAGGAACTGTTGACGGGGCGGGACGGACTGGGAGGTGAAAGAATGTGTCCTGAAGATCTAGGGAGCAGAACCACATTCCTTGCTCCAGGGATGGTATGATCTGAGCTAGAGTTACCATCTGAAAGGTGCGAGACCTGAGGAACTTGTTCAGGTCGTGCAGATCTAGAATGGGGCACCAACCCACCCATCCGCTTCAGCACCAGGAAGTACCTGGTGACGAACCCTGGGTCTGAAGACAGGTCCGCTACTGGGCACACCACCTCCTTGAGGAGGAGCTGAGCCAAGTCGTCTCTGAGAGCCGACTGAGAAGCTGCGGACACCAAATCCCACTGTGGGGCACGGGCTCGATAAGGAGGGGCCTGCTCGAATTCCAGAGGCAGTCCTCGACCTACCACTTCCAGAACACAATGTTCTGTGGTGATAGTGGACCAGATGGAAATGAAGTGGCTGAACATGAAGTGGCTGAACTTGCCCCCTGCGGGAGGCATGATGGGATTTAGGATGGCAGCCCCCAACCCATCACTGGGCAGGCCTGGAGGAGGGTCTGGTGGAGGGGCCACCAGGACCTCCCCCCAGGCTTCCTAAATGAGGAAGCCACGGACTTAGCTTGAGGACACAAAGTTTGAGCCTGTTGACAATGCTGCTGCTGGGCCGGTCTGGCCACAGGAGTGGATGAGTGAAAGTGCCTGCGGTTTTGACACTTGAAGTCCTTGTCCTTTTGGGCAGATGTGGTGGAGTCCAAGGTGGTAGTGGACTTCTCTATGCACTGCAGGTGATCCTCCATGCTGGGCCCAAACAGGTTGGTGCCCAAGAAGGGGGCATCTTCCAACTTATGCTGCAGATCCGCCGTAAAGGTCGAGATGCGTAGCCAAGCCCTGTAGCACATAGCCACTGTGGCCGCTACCGAACGGGCACAAGAATCACCAATGTGGGGATTTGTTCCGACTGAGCTAAGGAAGCCCCTTCAAGAGGTTCTGAGGATTCTCCCACCGTATTAACAAATGGTGCACTGATCTTGACAGCCAGTTGGGGGCTTGGTACTAATCCAAGGCTTTTGACTAATGAGATAGAAGGAAAATCTGTAGAGGTTTCATGTGAAATCTGTCCTAAGCGACAATCTCTACAGTCATAATTAAACCTAAAATACTGAAGACACCTGTGAGGTAACACAACTTACTTTTCTAACTATATATATATGAGACTGTTCATTGTGGTTTGAGGGAGAAATTATCTATGAGACTGTTCACTTTGGTTTGAAAGAGAAATACTCTTACCAAGTCCATCTGGAAGTACTGATTCAATATCCAACTGTGTTCCCTCAGGATCTGCAAGATTCTGTAAAATGAACAAAGGGCCAACTGTTCTGAATCTGCACTGATCAGGGTATAGTCCAGGTAAGGAAAAACATGGCGACCTTTTCATTGAAGGAGAAGCCCCCTTCAAGAGGTTCTGAGGATTCTCTCACTGTATTAACAAATGGTGCTCTGATCTTGACAGCCATTTGGGGGTTTGGTACTATTCCAAGGCTGGTGACTAATGAGATAGGAGAAAAATCTATAGAGGTCTCATGTGAAATTTGTCCTAAGCGACCATCTCTACGGTCATCATAATAAAACCTAAAATACTGAAGACACCAGTGGGGTAGCACAACTTACTTTTCTAACTATATATGAGACTGTTCATTGTGGTTTGAGGGAGAAATTATCTATGAGACTGTTTACTCTGGTTTGAGAGAGAAATACTCTCATCAAGTCCATCTGGTAGTACTCACCCAGGTGCTCCAGGGACTGAGAAGGCTGAAGTGAATTCTTCACATGGTTCAATATCCAACTGTGTTCCTTCAGGATCTGCAAGACTCTGTAAAATGAACAAAGGGCCAACTGTTCCAAATCTGCACTGATCAGGGTATAGTCCAGGTAAGGAAAAACATGGTGACCTTTTCATTGGAGGAGAGCAACTATGTCTTTTAGAACCTTCGTAAATACTGCTGGGGCAAATGCTAGCCCTAATGGCGAGAACCCTTGAAAAAGAAAGCTTTACTTTTGAAAGGGAAACCTGACAAATGCCTGCTCCAACTGCCAAAGTGGGAAAATCAGATAAGCATCTGGTTGGTTTTTTGAGGCTAGTAAATGGCCTGGCGGAATTGCTGCAATGACTGACCCTGGAGATTCTATCTTGAACACGATGGGTCTCACAAAGTGGTTTAAACTTGAAAGATTCAAGATTGGATGCCCCCCCCCCAATCAATTTCTTGGGGACTATAAAGTAAATAGAATAAAATCCCCACTCCTTTTTCTGATGAGGAACTAGAGTTACTATCCCTATGTAAAACAGTTTATCTTATGTTTGATCTACTGCTTTGCACTTCCTGGTATCTACAGATTCTGGAGTCTGTGAAAAATGTTGCCAGCAAGGAAAAGAACTCTTAATCCACGGCCTTGCGATTCTTAGAATATTATCTCCAGTATCCAAATATCTGATACGATCTGTGTGTTCCTCTGTTGTAAAACTTCTCTAAGCATATGTCCAGAGCCTGTGGACAAGGATGAGTCCTTATATCCTCATGCTGAGAAACCACCTCCGAAAGTAGCTGTCCCGAAACATCTATAGAAAAACAAGCCTCTATTCTGCTGAGACATGAAGTTTGAGAAGGTATCTGTATCCTCTAAAGGAACAGAAATGCCCACGTACATTATGGCTATGGTCGAAACACCAATATTTGTATCTACTACTGGAAGCTTCTAGAGTCATGGAACTCAGCAAGGAATTCTTTTTAACCGTAAGCTGCTTCAGAATGTCATCAAACTGTGGGCTGAACAATATACAACCGGTGAAAGGACCACTAAGTAAATGTGAGTTGGAGTCATGATCTGCTGAGCCATGCTGCAGCCAAAGTGATCCAAGGGCCACCACAAATGTGGTACAACCCCATGCTGAGGCACGAATAAGATCCACCATGGAATCCCCCAAAAGGTTGTGGATTCTGTCCCAGTTTGTACGAGGGAGGTGCTGCACTGGTGAGGTGCCATACTTTGGATGAAATGTTAAAATGAGGCCCCTTCTGCCCATCTCCGGTAACTATCCAGGTGGAAGCAAAGGACCCCATGGTACAGACTGAGGAAGAGTACAGGAATTTAAAAAAAAAAAAAGACACGGTGCCCCAACCCTTGATAGATGTGCCTTTTGAGAGAATTACAATAAATGTGGTTGATCCCTTAGACAAAAGTAAAAAGGGTAATCTATTCATTTTGGTAGTATGTGACTATGCTACTCGATACCCAGAGGTAGTTCCAATGCATACTGTCACAGCCCCAAAAGTAGCAACACAGCTTGCCAAAATTTTCAGCAGGGTGGGCATACCTGAAGAGATTATTACTGGTCAGGGTAGTAATTTTGGTGCTGCATTACTGAAGGAGCTGTACCGACTACTAAGTATCACTGCCATAAGAACCTCCCCTTATCACCCTCAGACTGACTGTCTTGTTGAGTGTTTTAATTAAACCCTAAAATACATGTTAAAAAGGTTTGTAAAAGGGGAAGGGAAAGACTGGGGACCAATACTTACCTTACCTGCTTTTTACTTACAGAGAAGTGCCACAGGCA
Source organism: Neoceratodus forsteri (assembly GCA_016271365.2). Taxonomy (NCBI): domain Eukaryota; kingdom Metazoa; phylum Chordata; order Ceratodontiformes; family Ceratodontidae; genus Neoceratodus; species Neoceratodus forsteri. Next base: position 1,632,705,066 of record CM028131.1, on the reverse strand, counting down.
TCAACGGGATTTTCACCATTTGAAATGCTGTATGGTAGACAACCTAGAGGGCCACTAGATGTAATAAAAGAAACATGGGAAGATAACTCCCATCAGAAACAATCGATAACAACTTCTATGTGTGTCCTGAGAAAGAAGCTGGCAAAATATGTTGAAATTGCCCACAGTAATCAGGAAGAGGCCCAAAACCAGCACAAGGTGAATTATGACCACAGGATAAAAGAAAATGTTTTTGAGCCAGGTGAAAAGATCTTGCTGCTGTTATCCACTGCAGAAAATAAACTGTAATGAAGTGGTACGAGCCTTATAAGGTTCTTAGACATACTGGCACAGTTAACTATGAGATTGAGACCCCCTGATAGGAAAAATCCTACTAAGATATACTATGCTAACCTCCTCAAGAAATGGGTTGAAAAAACACCAAAAGCTGTTTTGCTGGTTTTACCAGAAACTGATAAAGATACTGATGTAGCTTATTATAGACTGGAACAAACACTGCTGATGCTGTAAAGGTGAATGTTTCGTTAACCTCTGAACAAATCACAGAAATTCGTAACTTGCTAAAGACATTTAACAGCACTTTTACCACAGTACCAGGCTGAGCAAAAGGTGTTGATGAGGTTATAGTGATAAGCAATGCTCGCCCTATTTGACAAAAGACATACAAATTACCAGAGCAGTTAAGAGCTGACATCGTTAAGGAAAAACTAAAAAATGAAAGAACTGCATATCATAAAAAAGTCGAGAAGTGGTTGGTCATCACCAATTGCGATTGTAAACAAAAAAGAATGGGGTGTTAAAATCTGCCTTGATTTTAGGAAACTTTAATCAAGTGTCAGAATTTGACAGTTATCCTCTGCCCAGAACAGATGATCTGGTGGACAGACTGGGGAGTGCCAAGTATATCAGTACCCTCGATCTCACCAAGGGTTACTGGCAAATCCCTCTAGCTAAAGAATCCAAAGACAAAACTGCATTTACCACTCCTATAGGATTCTATCAGTTCACCACCATGCCATTTTGGTTTACATGGAGCACCTGCTACATTCCAGTGGTACATGGATGTAATTTTATCCCATCACACTGGTTACTATGCTGCGTACCTGGATGATGTTGTGGTGTACTGTCCAGACTGGAAGAGCCACCTGGAACACCTATGAGCAGTTATCCAATCGATCAAAAAGGCAGGTCTGACAATTAGTCCTACCAAGTGTGCACTGGGCATGCAAGAAACCAGATATTTGGTCTATGTTTTGGGAAATGGAAAAGTCAAGCCACAGGTTTCCAAGATAGAAGCTGTAGCTAACAGCCCTTTTCCCAAAATCAAGAAAGATGTCAGGTAATTTTTAGGGCTGGCTGGTTATTACCGGAGATTTGCTCCCAGCTTTGCTGAGTTAGTTACTCCCCTCACTGACCTCACAAAGAAACGGTTCCCGAATAATGAAATGGACCCTAGAGTGTGACGAGGCTTTTCGGGCCATTAAGGCTGCATTATGTTCAGCCCCTGTTTTAAGAAGCCCAGACTCTGAGAAACAGTTTTTGTTACAGACAGATGCATCGGAGGTAGGCCTAGGTGCAGTCTCGAGTCAGCATATAATTGGGAAAGAACATCCTATTCTATATACAAGTAGGAAATTGCACGACAGAGAGAAAAGGAATGACTTGCGGCAAAGTGGGCCATAGAGTCCCTTAAGTTTTACATACTAGGAGCTGACTTTCTACTTGTAACAGATCACAATCCTCTGCTGGTTTAACCAAATGAAGGATAAAAATTCTAGAATCACACAGTGGTACCTGGCACTACAGCCATTTAAATTTACAATGATACACAAATCTAGGAAAGAGAATGTCAATGCTGATTTTCTCTCAAGATATGGATCAGGAACTGAGCATTCTGAAGGTTGAAAGAATGTGAGTTAAAATTTCTCTATTTGCTATGCTGCATATGCACTGAACAAAGGTTATAAGCTAATGTTAGACGGGAATATAGTAGAATCTTTTGGAAACCTGTTTTTGTAAAACAGGTTCCCTCTTAAAGAGGGAGTATGTGACAGGTTTGAAAAAGGCCCTGCCCCATTTGTTATGTAGAAAGAGTTTAAATGCAAAGGTCTGTTCTATCCTCTTCTTTTCTGTCTCTTGTCCATCTGGTTGTGCAACCAAATTTTTTTGTGAGACCTAGGAACTGATCACTCAGACGATTTCGCAATTCTCCGCCTCTCGCTATCTCTCTGCCTTCCCTTGCTGTTCTGTCTTTTCTTCCCCCTTGCATATCTGCAGTTATAAAACAGATGAGAAGCTATATGTGAAACTGGGATCCTTTTGTTTAAAAATGTATATAGTTTTACTGTTGAAATGCGGCAAAAAGCTATTGGAACTCATGGGGTTAATCTGAAATGCAGTTTTTAAGCCTCCTGCAGAGATGTAAACAAGAGGTCAGTTCTGGGTTACTATGTTCTGTTTGCTGCACCTGCAGTGAAACTGACAAGAACATTCTGTAAACAGCAAGCTCTCTTAACGAGGTTTCCAGGCAAGGACTTATAAAAAGATGAGCAATGCTTCTGCTAGAGAGACAAGGAGAGTGAGAGACTGAGATTTGACTTTGAGAAGAAACACTCAGAAGAACTTTGTTTTCTGTTTCTAGTGCCTTTGTAAATAGTTATACTGAAGAAATTTTTATTTTTTATTTTGCTGTTACTGAGAAAAATTAAACGCTACTTGTGAATTTTGAAACTGCTCGTGGTCATCCTATACTTCCTAACCTGTGCCTCGATGACATTGCTAATGAAGCAGAAGACCAATGCTGGAATTCAGTACAATACATAATACACAATTCAGAAGCAATCCTCTTAAAAACTTCAACCTGAGCATACATTTTTTGTTGTAAACAGAAGTGACACCTACTGAGCCACAGGTGCCATTTATAACAAGCAAATAATAAATAAGTTATGTACCACAATGCCATTTCCCCCCAAGCAGCCATATACTGGCCAAACACACAAGTCTCATAATCCACAGTCCGGAACTGGGGTTCTGCTCACGGGACATCAACCAAGTCCTAGAAACCTACACTATATGAACATTAAAAAAAAGTTCTGACAACTGCTTATGCTTCTGGTTGTCTGTAGCATTTAGTTTGTTATGTCTGTACAGCCAGATAATATCCCACATCTTATGAGGATATCCTGCTTTCAGACAACTGCTGCAGTAAACATCTACAGGTCCCTAGTGGCACATGTTCAAACATTCCAGGCTCATATAATTTAGTCTCTGATATTAAGGAACAGAAGACCTTCCTAGGCACGTCCCTCAGCTAAGCATATGTGATGTTCCAAGTCATGAGTTTGGAGAAGACCTCCTTCATGTATGTACATGGGGGTTATTACCGACACCTTTAATTGTTTAAATTTCCCTACTTCCCAAGCCTTTAGCCAAGCTGAAAACACAGGTTACTCACCTGTAACAGTAGTTCCAGGCGTGGTATATGTTGTTCATCCACACATATTGGCATAGCCTTTCCCGTTAAATATCTTGCCGGGAGTCTTTAAACTGGCTCCTCCCACCTACCTGGGTGGTATATCCCTCGGCTCCACCCCTTGACGGCAGATCTTGCCAGCTGGAAGCAGTGGCTGTGCGTCGAAGCCAGGGAGTTCGGGTGGGTCCGTGTGGATGAACAACATATACCACTCCTAGAAAGTACAGTTACGTAGGAACTTACCGTAACAGTAGATTCAAGAGAGGTTCCTTCAGTAAGTTATCACTTATAGGACTGGCGCCACCTAGCGTCGGGCTGCACAGCTCACTCTTCAAGCAATCCCTAACGGGGGACCGCCTATCCATCGTCACATGACCGACGTCAGTATGACTGTATATAGTGGGCGGTCCCCACGCCCGCCCTCCAGTTCTCCCGTTGGAGCCAGGAAGAGGCCTGACAGCAGGAGCGAACAGGATTTGAAGACCCTGTAAAACAAAAAATGAGGGGAAGGAGGGAGGGAAAAATATGACCTACTTAAGGAACCTCTCTCGAAGATCTACTGTTACATTAAGTTCCTACGTAACTGTACTATTTTATTTCGAGAGGGCTCCTTATCACTTATAGGACAGAGTCCAAAGCAGTCCCTCCAAAAAGTGACCAAGAGAAACTAGGGAAGAGGAAAAATAACTCCAACAGAAAAACTGGAATCCAGAATGGACCCAGTCTAGGACAGAAGGTCCTGTAACACAGCTAGGCCGAAACCAGCCCTCGCCCTTGCCCTAGAAGCAATGTCCAGACTGTAGTGTTTGGTAAAGGTATGGACAGAACTCCAGGTGGCTGCAGCACAGATATCAGCCGCAGAGACATTTCGCGAAAAGGCAGCAGACGCAGCCATGCCCCTAGTAGAATGACCTCTGATGGTACCCAGCAGAGATTTTTCATAATTCTGGTAACAATACCTAATGCAGCTGCCTAACCATTTGGAAAGGCCCTGCTTAGAAACCGGTTTGCCCTTCGATCTGGGGGCAAAAGAAACAAAAAGCTGATCACAGCTACAGAATTCTTTAGTCCAGTAAGTATAACACCGAAGAATCCGATGTACATCCATGGTATGGGGGAGTGCCTCACCTCTGTTAGAGGGGGACGGATAGTATGCAGGAAGCTCTACAGATTGGTTCAGCGTGGCTTCTGACACCACCTTGGAAGAAACTTCGGATTTGTTCTGTGGACGCCTGGTCCCTGTGGAAAATCAGATGGGCTCCTTGCAAACCAGAGTGTGAAGCTCCGAAATCCTTCGGGCTGACATGATAGCAACCAGGAACAACACCTTCCAGGAAAGGAAGCGCAAATCACAGCTCATAGCCGGCTCAAATGGAGGAAGGATAGTTTTTCCAAAACGAAGTTCAAATTCCAAGGAGGTGTTGGGCTGCGGATGGGGCATTTCAGATGGAGAATCCCCTTCAGAAAGGTTTTCGAGACTTTCAACTGAGCCACGGGTTTACCACCCACTAGCTTGCGGTACGTCGAAATAGATGAAAGGTGGACTTTCAATGACGAATATGAAAGACCGGAGTCTGACAGGTGAAGGAGGTATTCCATGACTTGAGAGGAAGAACACGAGAAGGGGTTCCAACTGTTGGCGGCCACCCAGATGGAAAACTGTTTCCACGTCATGGCATAAGTGGAACGAGTAGAGGGTTTTCTGACCTTGATGAGAACCCGAGCCACCTGGGAGGAGACTCCAAAGCGAGAGATCGCTATGTCCACAGGAGCCATGCATGAAGATGCAGAGTCCTGAGCCCCGAACGTAGCAGTAGACCCTGATCCTGAGTCAGGAGGTCGTGACTCACTGGAAGTTAAACTGGTGGTTCCCCGGAAAGCTGTTGCAGCAGCACGAACCAGATCTGTCTCGGCCAGAGAGAAGCAATGAGAATCATCTTTGCCCTCTCTGCTTGAAATTTGAGGAGGACTCTCTGGAGAATGGGAAATGGAAGGAAGGCATACAAAAATTTCCCTGTCCAAGAGAGAGACAGCGCGTCGTGCTAGAAAGCACCATGCCCTGGAACGAGTGAGCAGAAACTGGGAAGTTCTGTACTGAATTGGGAGGCGAAAAGGTTGATTTCCGGATGCCCCCCAACGTAGGAAGATGGATTCCGCCACTTCCTGATATAATTCCCACTCGTGAGCTAGGGTCTGAGATCTGTTGAGTCTGTCCGCCAGGACATTTAGAACGCTTGGCACGTGCATGGCCACGAGGGCCAGACTGTGCTGGACCACCCAGTTCCACACCCGCATCGCCTCCCTGCACAAGGGATACGAGCGGGTTCTTCCTTGTTTGTTGAGGTACCAAACTACCAACATGTTGTCTGTTTGGACCAGCAGTGACCCCTTGGGAAGGAGGGTCTAGGAGGCCTGTAAGGTGTCCAGGACAGCCCTCATCTCCAGAACACTGATATGTAATGAAGTCTCCAAGCTGGACCACAGTCCTTGGGCTTGGTGCTCCCCTAGATGTGCTACCTATCCCATGTTTGATGCATCCGTGGTCAGGGATGCTGAGGGAGCTGGGTTCCTGAAGGGAAGACCCAATGAAAGATTGCAGGGATCCCTTCACCAAAGCAATTCTTTCTGAACCACTGAAAAGACCAGCACTGGATGGTCCAGGTTGTCCAGGAGTTGATCCCACTGCATGCGCAAGGACCACTGAATGACTCTCATGTGGAGCCTTGTGAGGGGAACAGTGGTGATGGAGGCTGCCATCAGGCTGAGAAGGCACAGGATCTCCCGGGCCGGGATATTCATAGAAGAAGCCAATTTGGAAGCCTGACAGATCAGTGTCTCCACCCTGTCTGGAGGGAGGAAGGCTCTGCAATGGACCATATCCAAAACTGCCCCAGTGAACTGGAGTCTCTGGGCAGGGGTCAGAGAGCACTTGGGGATGTTGACCATAATACCTAGCCTGTGGAATAGGGCCAAAGTAAAAGAGAGAGCATCTAGTAAAGAGTCCCTGGATGGGGCTAAAAATCAGCCAGTCGTCCAGGTAAGGGAAAAACACAGTGCCCCTGCGATGTAAGAAGGCTGCAACCACTGTCAGGCACTTGGTAAACACCCGGGGTGCTGAGGAGAGGCCAAAGGGGTGTGCTCAGAACTGGAAGTGCTCCCCCTGGAACTGAAACCACAGGAACCAGTGGTGGTTGGAGAAGATGGGGATATGCAGGTAAGCATCCTGCATGTCCAGAGCACACAACCAATGGTTCTCCAGAAGGAGTGGAAGGAGGCTCTGGAGAGTCAACATCTGAAATGTTTGTACTCGACAAACTGGTTTAAGTTGCTTAAGCTGAGTATGGGTCTGAAATCCTCCATCTTTTTTGGAACCAGGAAAAAGTGGGAGTTAAACCTCTTTCCCCTTTGCCAGAGGGGAACGTGCTCTATTGCTTCCTTGAGCAAGAGGCTGTTCACCTCTTCTCAGGCGAGAAGAGCCTGATCCCTTGACTAGGAGGATCTTTTTGGTGGAGTTTCTGGAGGAAAGTCCAGAAACTCTATCGTGTGTCCGAATGACACTAGATGCAGGACCCATTCATCAGAGGTGCTCGCCCTCCACTCCTGCACGTGGTAGGCAAACCTCCCCCCCACCTGCTCCCCATCGGGAGACTGAGGAGGCAGTGGGGATGGGAAGTCAGGAAGTGGCTGGACGTTCAGGGGGAGGACCCCCTGCTCATCTCTGATTCTTGGAGGCAGGAGGGGTGGCTGTACCTGTGGCCTTACGCTTTCCCTGGTGGCGTGCCAGGGCTTGCTTTCTCTGCCTCCAGATCCTTTTCCTAAAGGGGTGCTGTTGTTGGTTTCCCGATCGGTACATGGACCTCACCGACCTGAGGGCAAGACCTCTGTCCTGCAAGTCAGTGATAATGTCCTTGGTGTCCCCACCAAAGAGTACCGAGCCCTTGAAGGGGGCATCTTGAATAGTCGACTGGACCTCATTAGCAAATCCTGAAAGGCAAAGCAGGAGTGCCGCCTAAGAGCAACAGCAGCTGCCGAGGTGCGCGCCACAGAACTGACCGAGTCGTATGTGACCCACAAAACATGCCTACAAGAGAGCGTGGAGAGGCGAAGATCCTTGACAAGTTCCTCCTTTAAGGTTGAGGGATCCATGGCCTGGACCCGAGCCTCTAACCTGGCCAAGGGAGCTTTTTGGTGAGACACCATATGGGCCACATAATTAGGGGACCGAAGGGCGCATGTGGCTGAAGAATAGATCTTTCTCAACTCTTTGTCTGGATGAGAGGTGCTCATGTGCTTGGGTGCGGCGGAGCTGTCATGAGCAGCAGAAATGACAACAGAGTCAGCCTTGGGATGTGTTTTCAAGAACATGGCATCCTTTGGTGCCCGGGGAAGTCTGTCTGCTCTCTTGGGGACAGCCAGAAGGGAATGAGGCATCTGCCAGATGGTAGAGGTAAGGTCCTGATGAGGTCCACTCCATGGAGGAATGGGGACCAGAGACAGAGACTATGTACAGATGCTCAGTGAGTCTCTGTCTCACAGGGTCTTGATCCTCTGACTCCAAAGTCAAAGAAATCCTTCATGGACCTCAGGAGGTCCGAAAAGGCAGGATCCTCTGGTGGGGATTTCGGAGAAACCTTGCCTGATGGGCCCTCAGGCTCCTCCAAGACCCCCCTCCGTAGAATCGTCAGCCCTCTCATCATCATTGTTGTTGTTATCATTGTCATGTGCCCCTTCGTCAGGACGGGGACGAATATCTGGAATTGAAACGTCCTGACAAGTCTTCCCCGAGGCATGCACCGTAGTCACAGAAGAACTGCTCGGGGAAGGGGACCTGGGAGATGGAGTTTCGTCTCCAGGTCCAACACCAGCTCTGACCAAGCCCCCTGCCACCAAGACTGAATCAAGGTCTTCAAATCCGGTACAACCGGAGGGGGTGGTGGAGGAGGAGGAGGCGGCATTACCGGTGGGGGTGGGTAATGATAGCCCTGGAATCCCTGGTAGTGAGAGCAGGGATTGAACCCAGGGTAAAGCTGTCCGCAGTGACTCCAGTCCAGAGTGGGGCCAGCCGGGTAGTGGTCCCCAGGAAACCCCTGCAGGTAGTGAGGGACAGTTCAGGGTCTTGAGTAAATCCCTGTCGTCAGGTCTGGCGGTGGGGGTACCCACATCGGGCCCGCCGTAGTATGTATAGGCTGGGGGTCCATCATCTGGACAGCCCACGTCAGGGGGACTGTTGTCTGAACCGGCACCACTTGATCCGGCGCCGTAAAAGGGTCCGGCGTTGGAGGGTCTGGCATCGGAACCAGGTGACGGGGCCCTGATGGCAGGACTGGATCTGGCGTCGGGGCAAATGGCTGAGGCTGATCGACAGGTCCTGGCTGAGGAACACTCGTCGGGACATCTGGCATCAGAGCCAACGGTTGGGGATGATCGCTGGGTCCTGGGTGAGCAACTGTCGTTGGGACATCCGGCGTAGGAACAAGGTTCACCGGGTGCTCTGGCTGGATGTTGGCCGGAGTCGGTACTACAGGGATCCCGCCCGGATGTGAAGGATGGGCCTCCACAGTAAGGCCTGCTAGCTGAAGAGGAGCCTCCTTCCCTTTGACCCCAAGAGGAGAACGTGGAGTTGACCCCATGGAATCGACTACATCAAGGAGTTCTCTGCTTTCTTCGCGGAGGTACCTGCAATGAGTGGAGGCACGGGCGGGGAAGAGGCCTTCTCCCGGTTCCACCGGGCATTGGGTAGGTACCGTTAGGCCCCGATGGAGGAACCACACCTGTGCGGCCATCAGGGAAGGGCGTCTTAGCAGGCGGCATCAGGCAGGGGAGGAGCCCCCGGCAGACTTATCGATGGGTGCTGGGTGGGTCCCCACAGGTTGGGGAGCCAGCTTACCGGCTGCCGTGCAGTCCCCTGGGGTCGACTTATTGGCTGGGGCAGCGTTGTCATCGGAATAGTCAATGATCGACTGAACCGCTGCAGTTTTACCAGACTTACTATCCAATTTTCTTGCCGGCGGCTGGGCTGTGCTCGTTGAAGGCCACGTGTCGTCTGCAGAGTGCTCCCTAGACTTCCCCTCGTGCTTCCTCGATGGAGAAGATTTATCTGCAGAGGACTCCCTCAAACGGTCCATCTTCTTCTCTAGACAGGCCAAGCGGGCTTTCAAGAGATGGGCCTCCAAAGCCTGCTGTCTCCTTTTCTTCATGGCCTGGTTGAAAGTCTGGCACTTCGGGCAGGAGGAGACAGAGTGGTCTGGGCCTAAACACAGGACGCACTTGAGATGACAGTCCTTTTGCGGGATCTGCGTGCCACAGGACAAGCACTTCTACTTAAGTGAAGACATCAATTAAGAGAGTGAAAGAGAATTTTTAGAGAAGGAAAATCCAACGCAAAACACTTTCATGACGATTGCTATATGGAAGTCTGCAATGCGACTGACATGAGGCGATGGCTGGAAAGAACTAGAAGGCGGGCATGGGGACCGCCCACTATATACAGTCACGTGATGTCGGGTGGGCAGTCCTCCATCAGGGATTGCTAGAAAAGTCTGCCATGCGGCCCGATGCCAGGTGGCATCAGTCCTATAAGTGATGACCTACTGAAGGAACCCTCTTGAAGTAAGATCTACTGTTACAAGTGAATAACCTGTATTTTTTGGGATGTGGATATGTTGGTTTTATCCATACGTACTGGCAGACTCCTAGCAGCTCTCCAGGAGGAGAAGGGAGGCAAGGCGCACACCCCCTATTTAGGAAGCAGAGATTGGAGAAATAAGGCCCCAAAACTAGCATCCCAGTGTGACCCTAGGTCAATGTGGTAATGGGACATGAAGGTGTTTGCAGACTTTCAGATAGCAGCCCTGCAAATTTCAGGGATAGGGACGTCCCCAGAAGCAGCCACCGACACAGTGGTATGGCAGGTGGAATGAGCCCTTAGCCCTACAGGAGGCTCCCTACCCACCAACCTACAACAGAGATCAATGCATGATGTAATCCATCTGCCAGTCATCCACTTGGCTGCAGGTCTGCCAGGTGCAGCTTCGGCTTAGGTGACAAAGGGCTGGCGAATGTCTCCCTGAATGCCAGCCGTGGGCTCTTTATAATAAGAGCGCTTTTCTCAGGTCCAAAGTATGCAGCCTGTATTCAGCATCCGAGGTGCGATTGGGGTACTACACCGGCAGATTCATCACCTGGTTCAGGTGAAACTCCGACACAACCTTTGGACGGAACTTTGAGTTGGGGCGCAGGACAACCCTGACCCTGTGGAAGACCAGATGAGGAGACTCGACAGAGAGCCTGGAGCTCCCCAATCCTTCTGGCTAACGTGACAGCAACCAAGAAGGTGGCCTTCCACGACAGGTGTGACAACTCACTTTCTGTGCATCAGTTCGAATGGGTTGCCCATGAGCTTTGCCAATACCAGCAGTAGATCCCATGGTGGTGGTGGTTCACGCACTGAAGGGGAACTATGATAGAGGCCTTTGAAGAAACGCCAGACCACCTTCTCCTGTGCCACCATCTGCTGACCGGCCAGTGTCCAGTAAGCAGAGATGGCTGCCAGGTGCACCTTAAGGGCCATAGACCAAAGACCCCCTTTGGAGAGAGACCAAAGGTAGTCGAGAATGCTAGCCACTGGACAGGACAAGGGGGTCCAGTCCCTTGCCCTGACACCAAATGGAGAATCTCTTCCAGTTTAAGGCATAGCACTTCCTGGTTAATTCCTTCTTAGATGCCTCAACTAAAGTAAGGACATCTTCAGAGAGACCCAAAGCCTGGAACATTAGCCACTCAGGAACCAGGCTGTTAGGTGCAGGGATTGAAGGTCAGAGTGGAGAACCTTCCCGACTGACAGAGCAGATCTGGGCATGCTGGAAGATGCCTCAGGAGCCTGATGCTGAGGAGACTGGGGTACTAAAACTGAGGGGGCCAGCCTGGAGCCACCAGGATCACCTGTGCCTTGTCCCTCCTGACCTTGAGGAGCACCTTGTGGATCGAGGGAAGTGGAGGGAAGGCATAAAAGGAGGTCTGGGGTCCACGGCCTCAAGAAGGCATCCCCCTGCAGTGAGCCCTGCTAGGGGGGTGGGCACAAAACAGCCTCAGCTTTGCGTTCTTCCTGGAGGTGAATAGATCCACCTGAGGAGTGCCCCACTGAGAGAACAGGCTGTGTACTACCTCTGGATGGAGGGACCACTCGTGGGATGCCTCACCCACATGGCTGAGGGCACCCACCAGCTGATTTGAGGGCCTCTGCCACAAGAATGGCTAGGAGATCCACCTCCAGTCGGCTCACAAGGGTCCAGACGTGGAGATCTTCCTGCAGAGAGGCTGGAAGTGCGTGCCACCCTGTCTGTTGAGACAGTACATAGTCTTGGTGGTGTCCGTCTGGACTTGACCCTGAAGGAACAGAGTGAATGCAGTCAGCACCAGCCAAACTGTTCATAGCTCCACCAGTTTGATGTGGCATCAGGATTCCTTTGGGGTCCAGAGCCCGTGGACTCTATGTTCCCCCGTGTGGGCACCCGAGCCCATGAGAGAAGAGTCAGTTGTCAAGATGACTGTAGGCTTGGAACAGAGAAACAGGATCTCTTCCGCAGATGCTCTAGGACAGTCCATCATTGGAGAGCATCCCACATCTTCTGGGTCACAGTGACCAGCTGGTCAAAATGACCTAGTTGCCAAGTCCACTGGCTGGCCAGCTCCCACTGAAGGGGGTGCATATGCCATCAGGCCCATCAGACCACGGAGGTACAGGTCGCCATGTAATCCAGAAGTCGCAGGAAGCCCCAGGCAAGGCGCAAGTGCCCAATCAGAAATGACTGGGCAAAGGAGGAGAGATCCTCCGCCCTGTCTGCTGGGAGCCTGGCTCTGGCTCGGCAAGAGTAGAGCTCTGCCACGATGAGGCAGATCACCTGCGAAGGCACGAGTTCCGACTTGGTCTCACTGACCAGGAGGCCAAGGCTGATGCAGGTCTGGAGCGCCAGATTCGTGGACCACTCCAGCTCCAGCCTGGAGGGACCCGATATAAGCCAATCATCTAGACAGAGGTACATTCTGACCCCAAGATGCTGAAGATGGGTCGCCATCACTGCAATGCATTTGGTGATGACCCTGGGGGCCCGATGACAGGCTGAATGGCATGGCTTGGAACTTAAGCAGAGGAACTTTCCGTGTGACAGACAGATCGGGGCATGGAAGTATGTGTCCTGCAGATCCAGGGAGCAAAACCACATATTCTGCTCGGGAGATGGTATGTTCTGAGACAGAGTTACCATCCTGAAGGTGCGAGACCTGAGAAATAGGTTCAAGTTATGCAGATCTAGAATGGAGCGCCAGTCCCCCATCCGTTTCGGGACCAGGAATAATAATAATAATCTTTATTTATTCTGCGCCTTTCAATTATCAAGGCGCATTACAAAACTTAAAACAAAGGATAAAAATTAAATTTATAAAACACAGAAGTACCTGGAAATGAACCCTGGGTTGACAGGGGGATCCATGACTCTGACCACTACCTCCTTGTGGAGGAGTTGGGCAATGTCACCTCGGAAAGCCGACTGAGTGTGCATGGATACCTTCTCCTCCTGGGCTCGGCTTGGTGGGTACTGCTCAAATTCCAGAGGCAGCCCCTGGCCGACCACTTCCAAGACCCACCTGTCCGCCGTGACAGTGGACCAGGCAGAAAGGCAGTGGTGGAGCTGGCCCTCACGGGAGGACCCAGAGTAGGCGTGACGGGCATGGGGGCTGCCTTTCCCTCTGGGCTTATGGGCTGCCGAAGCCCCTAACTTGGGCCAAGGGTGCCAAGACTGAGCCTTCTGCTGCTGTCCAGGTTGGTCCTAGACCTGCTTGGCTGCAGGGGCAGAAGGCCTTATGCTTTTGCCTTTTGGAACCCTGAGATTCCTTCCAGGGCAGAAGCAACGGAGTCCAAGGTAGCATTGGACTTCTCGCTGTGTTGAAAGTGACCATCAACCCCTGGACTGAACAAGTTGGTGCCCAGGAAGGGAATGTCCGCCAGTTTGTGCTGGACATCTGCAATAAAGGATGAGATGATCAGCCAGGCTCTGCGGTGCATGGCAACTGCGGCCACCACTGAACGGGCACAGGAATCCCCGACGTCCAGAGCCATCTGCAGTTGCTGTTTTTACTACAGCCCAACCCTGATCCTGGACTTCTTGACTGTAGTCTGAAGGTCCATGGGGAGATGAGGAAGCACCTCATCTAGAGAGCCCAGGAGGGCGTGGGAGAAGTGTACTATGATGACAGCTGAGCTTGCCTGATGGCGACCAAGCGAAGAGGCAGCATAGACTTTTCTGGTAGAGTAGTCCAGTTTTTTGGACTTTTTGTCTGGAGGTCTGTCAGTGTCTCCTGAATTGCCTGAGAGCTGACACACAGGCCACCAACCCCTCAGCCGAGGGGTGCTCCATGAACCCAGAAAGGGAGCCGATGGGAACCGCACACTTGTGGGCCATCCGGGCTGATGGTGCAGGACAGGAGGCAGGGTGTTGCCAAGGCTCCAGGGCTGGGCCAACAATGGCTTCGGTCACTGGGAAGTCCTGTCAGAGAACCACCTTTTTCCAGCATGTCTGTCGGGATACTGAGCAAGTTTCTGAACACAGAAACATAGAAGTTGATGGCAGATAAGGACCGCAAGGCCCATCCAGTCTGCCCATTTGTTTTTCTACCTTATAAATGAGCCATCGGCCTTTGCTCTGTCAGTGGCCTATCTATTCATAGTTATTTGTATTGCTCCCTTATTCCTATCCCATGCCTGTTTGAAGCCCTGCACTGTATTCATAGCCACCACTTCTTGTGGTAAGCCATTCCATGCATCCACCACCCCTTCTGTGAAAAGAATTTTCCTACATTCCCCTTAATCGCCCCCTCTAATCTCATGCTGTGTCCTCTTGTCCTGCTATTTTTCTTATATTTAAACATGTTAGACTCTTTCACCTTGTTAATGCCCTTAAGGTGCTTGAATGCCTCGATCATATCACCTCTCTCTCTCTCTCCTTTGCTCAAGGGTATGCATATTGAGCTCTGTTAATCTGTCCTCATATGTCTTCTGATGCAGTCCCTGCACCATTTTGTCTGCCCTTCTCTGGACTGCCTCAATTTGGTTAATGTCCTTGTGAAGGTGTGGCCTCCAATACTGCACGCAGTACTCCAGATGGGGCCTAACCAGTGTCTTGTAAAGTGGGATTATTACCTCTCTCTTACGACTTGTGATACCCCTACTAATACACCCCAACACCCCCCTAGCCTAACCTACTGCTTTAGAGGTCTGCTTGGATGATTTCAGGTCATCAGTGATGATGATACCCAAGTCTCTTTCTTCCTTTGTGACTGCTAGCAACTCCCCTCCCAGCCTATAGGTGGCTTCAGTGTTTCTCTTCCCTATGTGCACGATTTTGCACTTCTTTGCATTAAATCCCAGTTGCCACTCTTCCGACCATTTTGTCAGTTTATCCAGGTCTCTTCTCATTCTGCCCACCCCATCTGGATCATCTACTCTGTTGCAGATCTTGGTGTCATCTGCAAACAGACAAGCCTTACCCTCTAGTCCATCTGCAAGGTCACTAATGAAGATGTTGAAGAGGACTGGCCCCAGGACTGATCCCTGAGGTACCCCACTTGTGACTTGCATCTCTTCTGACTGTATACCATTTACCACCACACTCTGTTTTCTGCCGTCAACCAGTTTGCCACCCAGTTGACCAACTTCTGACCCACCCCGAGCCTACCCAGCTTATTTATCAATCTTCTCGTGGAACAGTGTCAAAAGCTTTGCTGAAGTCAAGGTAGCGACATCAACTGCTCCCCTTGGTCCACCACTCTGGTTACCCAGTCAAAGAAATCTATGAGATTAGTTTGACAGGACCTTCCTTTGTAAACCCATGCTGTCCTGGATCCTGTGCCCTATGGATTCCAGGTGTTGCACTATCCTTTCCTTAAGGGTGCCTCCATAATCTTGCCCACTACTGAGGTAAGACGACTGGTCTGTAGTTTCCCGCCTTCTCCCTGCTACCACTCTTGTGGAGCGGGATCACGTGAGCCCTTCTCCAGTCTTCTGGGACCTCTCCTGTGCTCAGAGACTCACTAAACAGTTCTGCTAATGGCTCTGCAAGTTCCGCCTTTAGCTCCTTAAGTACCCTGGGATGTATGCCATCAGGTCCCATTGCCTTATCCACCCTGAGCTTAGCAAGCTCTTGTAGGACCCTTTCTTTTGTGAAGGGAGTAGTGCTCACCCCGTGTCCATGATGCTGAGCTGTGGGCCCTGCCCTACCTTCTCTTCAGTAAATACTGAGCAAAAGTATCTATTTAGGATAGATGCCTTTACAGGGTCCTCCTCCTCACATGCTCCTTTTCTCCATTAAGCTTAGCAATACCCCCTCTGGACTTTCTCCTTTCACTAATGAATCTATAGATAGTCTTGTCACCTTCTTTTACTGTTCGTGCTAGTGTTTCCTCAGTTTGGGACTTTGCCTGCCTTACTGCCTTCCCTTAGGGCAGTTTGGTATGCCTCCCTATCTTCATCCCGCTGTGTTCCCTTATATTTCTTGAAGGCCAGCCTTTTGGCTCTGACCTTTTCTGCTACTGTATTTGAGAACCAAAGTGGTTTCTTTCTTCTTTTGCACTTCCTTTTCTAACACAATGGGATGTTGCTTCAAGTACTGCATCCTTAATGCTTGCCCACTTTGCCTGAACAGGCTCCAAAGGCAACCCTGTGGATTTGGAGATGTAATGGAGAATGCCCATGAAGGACGTGGGACCTTCCTCCATCGACAGCCCACAAGCGAAACCTTGTTGAACGGATGAGAGTGCAAAGGGGAGTCCTTGGACTCCGAGGAGTCCGGATAGATCGGCCAACCACCTGAGTTGCCTTTGACCCGCCAGACAGTCGGGAGTGAGGGTCACCGACAGCCTGTGTGGGAGGCCCTTAGCTGGCCAAGACTCCTTGACAGGAGCCCTGGAGGGAGGCTGTTTAGGTGGTGGCTCCACCATAATTGTTGGAGAGGCCGGTTTTGACTGAGTTGGGAGGGTCTTCACTGGCTCCACGGGCACTGTCGGCCAGCTCCAGAGGAGTGACAGCCACGAGACGGCCGGTGTGGAAGCCGGGGTTGACTTCAGGCCAGCCAACACCAACTGTTGCCACATAAGAGCCTCATAGCATCAACACAACATGCGCCGAAGCCTCTCCTCTTCCGAGGAGAACAAGGATGAATAGTGTCAGCGCCACTTTTTGGAACGCTCAGAGTGGCATTTGCAAGTTCTCCTCGACCTATCGGTTGAAGCTGACAGAGATCTAGACCGCAACCTTCAGGGGTGGGGAGCGACGGGGGTGCTCTGAAGGAGCCGGGAAGATTAGTGGCTCTTCCAGGTCAGGGACAGGGACCGTGAAGAGGTTCCCAGCAGGCTGGATCTCCTCCTTGGCAAGTTCAGTCAGGAATGGAGTACTGAACAAGGAATTGTTGGACTCATCTAATGACAATGGGTCGACGTGGTCGACAATAATTTCAACTGGGTTGTTGTCCCGCGTCCTAGCCAGCTGGCCTGATGGGGGCACCGTGAAGCCAGCGGCTGAGGCCACACACTGGAGATTCCTGGGAAAGAAACCGCTCTCAATCCCAAGAACAATGTTGACAAGACTTCTCCTTCTCTCTCAACTCCTTGGAATCCTTTTTACGGGAACTGGAGTTGTTCGAAGTAGACAGGCCCTCCCCCTTGGTCGGGAGAAACTGGCACAAATCCTTGAAGGAGCCTTCAAAGGAAGAGCCCATTTTGAGCGGTACGAAGACCGATGCTGAAGAGGACTGATCGGCAGCCTGAGCCTCCTCCTCGAAAACCTTCATTTGTTCGAGTTGTTCAGCAGACCCCACAGCCACAGAAACCACCCAACGGGCCTCTTTAGATCTGACTGGCGGGTTCTGTTTCTCCAGTTGGCCGAGCTGTAATCGTGCGAGATGATCATCCAACACATTCGACTGGAGCAAGCGACAAAAATCACAGGCCTGGGTATTGTGATCGTGGCCCAGGCAATAGATGCACGTGATGTGTCGGTCAGTGCGAGACACCTTCAGCCCACAGGGCACTGGCGGAACCCGGGACAAGTCCTGCATCGCAGTCGCGATCGAAGATCGATGTGGTGAAACTCTAATGGGTTTAAGTCTTGGTAAATAATCTGAAAATGTTAAGTGCCAGGGCCTACTCAACTCGGGAGTGATAAGGAGGGAACCTGAATCTTCCAGTGGAAAGGAAGATCTGGTGTCTAGGGGCGGAGCCGAGGGATATACTACCCGGGTGGGTGGGAGGAGCCTGCTTAAAGACATCTGGCAAGATATTTAAAAGGAAAGGACATGCCAATGTGTGTGGATAAGAACAACATATCCACATCCCTAGAACTACCATTTGTACCCAAGGAGCCCAAGGTTTCCCTGAAGCCACTATTAGAGACCTGATATTATAAGAGAAAAAATATACTACATGAAAAAAACACAAGGGGTGAATCATGGCTAACCCCCTTGTTTAACTGGATGGTAAGTATACCCAAGATGGTCATATTCCCAATTCAATTTGGCAACACCACCTGAGCTAAATCTTATACCCAAGATGACTAAGGGCTCTATCTGTAGCTTGATACCATCAAATAACTACAGTGAGGCTGGAACCTCATGCAAAACAACCTCTCTACACATTTTGCCAAATTCCAAACACCTCCATAAAAGAGCCCAGACAAGCAGAACCAACGTAAATCTTGCAGGACCAAATGGGTATACTGAATCAGCTGACACACATCGTTTGCATAAGTGATTGCCTTATGTCTAATCTCCCCTTCTGGAGTCTGCAAAGGTTGAATGAGCAGATCCTGCTCAAGTTTCCTGAGCAGGAGATTCAAGCAAAGGACATACAAAATACTGTAGGACTGAGGGGGCACCCCAGACGTACCCATTTAGAAAGCGGGCATGAGGAACCCAGCCAGCCATTTAATACCAAGATGATGGCGGCCTTGCTGTATAAACACTGAATCCAGTGTATAAGCTTTGAAGGAATCTCATAACTTTTTAAAACATACCACAGAAAATCATCAGAAACCAGGCTGAAAGCCTTACGTTGGACCAAGGATGATGATAACCCATAATCTTTCTGTAGTTCCTCATTCTACTATATCTCGCAATAAAATGAGATGATCCTGTATGGCCCTCCTTGGGACTGAGCAAGCTTGTGACAGGGAGACCAGATGCCCAACAAGTTGTAATAATCTATATGTCAGTATTTTAGAAATTATTTTTAAATCTGAATTAAGGAGACAGATGGGTCACCAGTTATTTAAATCGCTCTTCTCACCAGCTTTGTATAGAAAAAACAACAAGTCTTCCTTCATTTCAGCACCAAGAGAGGGGTGTTTCAAGCAGTAATTAAAAACCTAGGCCATCTTCCCAGGAGTGTATGGCCTAAAAACTTGTAGAATTCGCTCGTCAAGCCTTCTTTCGCTGGGGCTGTATAGGTTTTTAGAAAGTGGATAGCAGTAACAATTTTATCAGCCGAAATTGCTCCTCGTAGTAGAATTCTCTCCTTGTAGTACAGTCAATAGATCCTCTGGGGCCTGGATAAGTCAAGATCAGAGAAAAAAAGCTTCCCTCCCTGCATTAGACATAAACCCAGGACCAAATAATTTCCTAATATATGTGGATGTGATATCCAACATTTCCTTGGAACCTGAAGGCAAATTCCCATGTTCATCTTGAACACAAGAAATACTCCTGTGATCCTTCCATGTCTTACAAGCTTCAGAAGAACAAAAAGAGAGATACTTCTCTTGTGTACATAACTTTGTTCTTTCTGTAGAGCCAAAGACCTACGTAAATGAAAACTAGACTTTTCCTGCTTTATATGTGACATTTGGGTTCTATAATTGTCTCTGATTTCTGTAACCAGAGACAAGTTTTTGCAGTTAGGCCTGACTAGTAATCAAAATATTTGTTTCTACTAATTTTCCTCCCCAACTCTTAAAAAACAAAACAGAAAGAAGCTTTAATTCAACCTTAATATCTTCCCACCAGAGGAGGGGGTTGTCATAACAATTAAGAACTAACTTCCTTGTACAGAGTAGTTCCCCCGAAGCTTCCCTTACTTCCTCCTTTCCCCAATAAGGAAGGGTTCAGTTTCCGTACCCCCAGCCTATGAGATATCTATGGAGAAGACCCAGAAAATCTGAACCAGTTTGTGGTCAGAAAATTCAACTGGAGAGATCTTGGCTGATTTAACCTGGAGAGAAGAGGAAACAAAACATCAATTTTTGTAGCCAAAAGCCCTGTAAGACACGTGGGATATCTTCTCTGCATAATTATAAAATAGGCATCTGTTAACCCAGAAGTATTACAATAGAAGCAAAAAAGGACATACAGCTAAACTTTTTTTTTTGCTCTTGTGTTGGCTCCATGGTCTAATGGGAGAGACTGCAACTTGAGTCTCCACCCAAAATTACCAGTGTAGCTGTAAAGAGATAAGGCTGTATGATTTTAAGTATCTAGATTCTGCCAAATTTTGATTGTGGAGCACAGATGTTAAAGGAGTTTTATTGGCTACCTTGCAGCCCCGACCGCTGCAGAGATCGGAGCTTCACCGTCCAAATTCCCCCTGTTGTGCCCATAATAAATCAATAATTGTTTTACCTCAATGCTCACAAAAATCAAGGGCAGCTCCTGTGCAGCTGGCATGTTAAAATATGGAGGAGGTCACCTCCTGCAATCTTGCTGCAAATACTGTGGGAGGATGATGTGCCACTGCCCCTTCCTCACTAGTCCGTCTATGTACAGAGATTTTATAATCTCATCTTCGATGCCTAATTTATTTTTACAGAATATGCCTAAATGCCACGTATGCATGACATTTAGGCATGTTCTATAAAAATAAAATCGAGATTGTGAGTGGTGACCGCCTCCATATTTAAACATGCTGGCTGCATGGGAGCTGCCCTCTATTTTTATGAGCATTGAGGTAAAAAAAAATATTGATTTATTTTGGGCACAACAGGGGGGATTTGGAAGGTAAAGCCCCGATCTCTGCAGCGGCTGGGGCATCAAGGTAGCCAACAGTTCTCCTTTAACTCACTGCCTCCACAGGCTCACTCTGAGATTATACCACTTGTCTCCTGAATCTCCTGTATACTTTTAACAGTGAATCCTGGGCCTTTCTAAGCAAAATCAAGCCATAGTCAGCATGTCGGAAACAAATGCTAATAGCTCAATAACTGTACATGCTAGACACAATGTATGAGTGGCAGAGTTATTCAGCACAAAATTGCCTTTCCAATGGTGGCATGCATGTAATAAGTAATTTTGTTTTTTTTCTATGCTGGTTGAAAGAGCAAACTAAATATTTTTTTCACTAAAAAAAGGCAACGTAAGCCATTTTTTTGTTGAAAAATATGTAAAATATCAACACCAAATTAAGCATACAAACATTAGATGGTGTTTTAATATTGTTTGTTAAAAAAAAAAGATATCTTTTTACTATAAAACTTTATTTTTTCCCCATTTTAGCCAAGGTGCTTTGGTGAGATTTGTACGATGAATCTCAACCATACACACCATATCATAAACAAATGCTTATAACTCCAAAAGTATACATGATATACACAAAATATCAGTGGCAAAGTTGTTCAGCACAAAATTACCTTTCCAGTGGTGGTATGCAAATAATAATATGTAATTTTTTTTTCTATGCTGGTTGAAACAGCAAGAAAAATATATATATATTTTTTCACTAAAACAAGCAACATAAGCCATACACACCATACCATAAACAAATGCGAATAACTCCTAAATTATACATGATGTACACAAAATATTAGTGGCAAAGTTGTTCAGCATAAAATTACATTTCCAACGGTGCTATGCAGTCAAATGTATATTATATTCTGTTATACTATATATTAAAATATATAAGTGACTTCTCCAGATGTTGCAAGGGCACACTGGGAGTCAGTAGCCAACTTCTGCAGGCGTCCTCAGGACACACCAGTGTATTTTACTGACGACTACAGGCGTCTGCTAGGAGACAATGAGTTAACTAACCTATAAAGATGCCCCTTGATTTTAACATGCAATCCAGCACACCCAGGGCTAAGGTCAATGAACTTCACAACCTCAGGGGTGTGAAAAAGAAACCCAATGCCTAAGCAGGGGTCAGGGCCTAGTGACCAAAAGGATGGTCCCCATAAACTAGACCTTCCTTGCAAGGGAAACCTCAAGCCAAGGAGTGCAAACTGTTGTCCTAAAGAAAGGTCACTTCACAATTCGACAGCTGAAAAATAGGTGAAGGCTACATGACTTCTTTTAGGGTTCTTCAGACTATTAATGTTAGCTGACGAAAAGGAAAGGTCAGTGGCCGACATCAGGTACACCAGTAGAAAGAGAAGGAAAATCCACACAAAGCCATCATTTTTTCTTACTGGACACGTCTGTCATAAGCGCTTCAGTTTCTGAGGAAGGGTAAGGTTGGAAGCAGGGTACAGAAGAGGCACTGGAGTCATCCTCCATTTCTCCCCCACTTCCTCTGGGACCGTAAAGAATCAAAGTGACTGGAAAGAGAAACTAAGCCTGTTTTCAAAACTTTAGAATTTGGCTGGTTGCAGGCACTCCGTCTCCTGGTTACCATTTTCAACCTGTTGGTATCCGGTGTAGTGGAGGAGGCATTATCTCCATTTAATCATCCTTCGGGTGCTGTTCAGCTTGTAAGGGGCCCTCTCCAGCAGAATTACTTTGGGGTTGGTCAACTATCATGCTTGGCTGAGGATCTGACCCCTTCTCAGTGAGGGGAATGGGAGCTGCAGGTTCTGCAACAGAGACTGAAGCCAATGCAGAGGGAAGTTTCTGCTGGATTTGATGATTAGGAACAAGTGGATGATGCTGGTTAAGCCTCAAGGGGGTGGGGGGTCCTGGGTAGTAAGCTCTGACTCCTCTGGGTCATGGACACAAACATGTTCTGTTCAAGCTAGTTACTGTGGCCAGGCTGGTTGTGGGCTGCCCAGGGGTAGCTATAAGAGTACCCAAGTTCTTCACAGAGCCTGCATTTCAGATAATTTATGCACTGTAGACTGCACGACCCACCTCATCGCACAGGCTACACTTAATGTGGTCACAAGACCCACTTAGGTGGTCATGAAAGCAGCACTGGTAACATGCTTTAGGTTGACCAGCAGAGAATAGCCCCCCTCCCCCCCCCCATATCACAAAGCAGAAAAAAGCCTTTAGGCAGATGATGTAGCCCTGAGTCAGACTGTCTAAGGTATATATGCATCTTCCAGCCCTAGCTGATATCCCCTCAGGGTCCCCCAAAACCGTGCACTTCTGTTTCAACCAGAACATAGTTGTTCCAAAACAGAAATGATACAGTCTTATGGGCTGGTTTTGTCAAGGATATGACCAGGAAGGGAGACCCAAGTGGGCTATGCTTCAAAGAATGGAGTCAAGGTCCCCCGGCAGTTTTAAAACTAATATCAAACAATGGTTCACCACTCACATGAATAAGGGCATAGATCTCATTAGCTGCAAACCCCACAAAATTCTTTAACAGTTCTCTGGCCACATATACCTGGTCTGAGGCTTCATCCAGGCCCCCCATGATAACAAAAGCAGAGAGTGTTATGCCACTTAGCAGGCAGGAGTGGGGCAGGGAACACAGAAGCATAGGTCTGGGCTGCTCTGTGTTAGTTGCTTGGGGACGAGGATACAGAGATAACTATGCAGGGACAAAACTGCTTCTGGAATGCCAGCTTCCTTCAAAATGGTATCAACATCTTGAGGGTGTTATGGCTACGAGGTTTCTGGTACAAGAACCTCCAAAGGGTAAGCGTCTGGCAAGTCAGTATTCACAGTCTCATTCAGTACACCACTTTGCTGGGGTGGAGAACAGATACACCAGGCCCAGAAGCAACTGCATGTTCCTTGATCGACTGCAAAACTTGAGGCACTGGATTCTGCATGACAACGAGGGCCGAGGGCAGTTCTAAATCTGTAAATGGAGTAACACAGTCATTTCCCCCCTGGGAGAATTCAAAAGTAAAACCACTGGATCAGCAGAAACTGCAGCACTTGCCTGTTCAGTGACCTTTACAGGAGGGCCCCCGTCTTCGGTATCCAAATGGGTCATAAGCCTACTATCCAGGTGATTACCAACCCTGTCAGCTCCCAGCCTGCCGCCAAAAAGAGCACTCTCCATGGACGTGTAGGGTTTCCATTGAGGTACTCAGGGCACTGAAATGCCAGCTGCTACTGATAGTTCACTATAATTAACAGAGGATGCAGTCTTTCTTGGCATTTCCGCTGAATTCATGTTCAACTGAAGTCTGTCAGGGCAGGGGCTGACAGGTCTGTTTGCTGTACAAAATTGGGTTCTCTGCCACGTCACCCCTTCAGACTGAAAGCTGCTAGCAAGAATTCAGAGTTGGAGTTTAGCAATCTCAAAGCAGGCTTCTTCCTCAGCAATTATCGCTAAAAGGTATTAATGTTTTTCCTTCGATCGTTTGGCCATCTTTCCTTCCTCTGAAACAACCTCAGAGGCTGCTGTATTTCCAGTCATCATAGCCACAGGTATGGCACTGGTCACCTTGCTGGATGCTACTGTGGTAACACTATCAGACTTTCCTTCTCCTCCAGAAACAGGATTGGCAAAAACAGCAGCAGCTTCCTCGATACACTGGGTGGGGAGGGAAGCAGTCTCCGCCACCCAGGCAGCCATGTCCACCTCCTCCAATCCAGGGTCCTCCATCTTCCAACAGGAAGTGTGGTACTTTCCCTTCAGGAAGAGTAATTTCCTGTGTCATGGCCAAAATTCCACTTGTCAATAATACAGGTCTAGATAACCCCCCTTCCCAGCTATAGAATCATAGCTTAAGTGCACCTTTTATGGTCAAAAATTACAAATAAGAAAAAAAAAAGAAGGCTTCCATGTTCACTAAGCGAAGGAGGTCTATGACTGAAGAATCCTTCGGACTCTCATCTGCTACTGTAGTTGGCCATTTACAAAGTGCTAGAGCTACTAATGCTGACGTGGAGCCTCCCATTTCTTTACTGAAGTATCAAGGAATGGACAATGTTTCGCCGGTGCCTTGGAAAACCGATTTTTCCTGTTCTCATTATCCCATTCATCTTTAACTATCTACAAAGTGTTCAAATTCAGATAAACACTTGGGAGCGCTTGCTATAGAGGACAAGATGGGATTAACAGTCAGCACCGTAAAATAATCCGTCTCCACTAGCTGCAGAACTCTATAGAGGTCTCCTGTGCCTATTCTCCTTCCTCTTCATCCTCTCAAGAATCCTGAGGGGCAGTAGGATTTGTTTTGCCTTGGGAGCCTTCCAGGTAGCCTGGCTGAGGGAAGGTACCTTCCTCACACAGGTCTGGGGATGCATTCAAAGTGGAGGACCAAGGATGCTCTTAGTTTAGAAGTGTAATGCTACACAAATGATCTTGCAGTACTGCCATCAGTTGTTGCATGTGCTGAGCTACGCTACTATGATACCAGTAGCAACTGTAGCGAAACGGACATGCTACCCAGTTTAAAAAAAAAATGGGGGCTGTGGGGGGCAGAGCCCCCCATTCTCAACAAAAACTGCTGAAATCTTGTTTATGGTTACATGGGGGGCTCTGCCTCCACCCCCACCATACATATATTTTGACTTTGTAAATTGTGCCCCCCTCCCAAAAACCCCAGGACGGCACAGCATCACATTAATACCGTAGTATGACATTCACATAATGCCTAAAGAAGGGTCCTTAGTCCTTCACTTAAGCTCATTCATGTCTGGAAGGACATCCTTTCCACCCAAGTTCTGTGACAGATTTCCTGATGAATCACGATGCGTCTGTCCTGACCTCCCAGAGGGAGTGGTCTGCTGTGAATAGGAGGAGGAATGTTCTTCTGCATCTTTGTTCTGTGATCTTCCTGGTAGGTTAGCTTGCTGAGATACAAAGACGTTATCTGTCAGTGCGAAACATGAAACCAAATGTACCTTCACCTAGTTCACTGACATTTTGAAGACTGGGTGCTGAAAAATTAGCACTGGTTTTGCTGGTACAGAATTGACTGAACATCCCATACAGAGACTGTGCATTTGTTGTTAGCTGAAATGGACCCGAAGAATGCCACGGTGCCTTGCATTCAAAGTGCTGCACCTCCAATGTATGTACTGAGCTGCTGCATCAATTTTGCTCACTTGTGTCACTTTTCATGTACTTCTATTTTTGTGTATTTGCATCTGTTTTGCTCACTTGCGTCAATTTTTTTGTGCACTTGTAATTTTCCTGCAGTTGTGTCAATTCTTCCCAACCTGCATCAAAACCTACCAAAAAAATGTGCAGATCAGGAAAAAAATGGAAAACAAGAAATACACTAAAAAGGAGATTAAACCTCACTAAAACCAAGCAACTTCAAAAAGGCACCTAAAACCTTCAAATGATGGAAAAAATAACCTGAACAAGCCTACGATGATGAAAAACTCCCAAGTAGATGATGCAGAGGAGAAAGGGGAACCTGCTCTGAAAAGAAAAAAAGGTGTAAAAGAGACTTGCTGCACACCTAGGCACCAAACTAAAAGCAGACTGCTGTAGCAAGACCCTTTTCACGTAACACCCTTGAAAAGTTCTGAAAGAATTCAGGCAGAACGGCACACCCAGCCTCTAACACAAATGTGGGTTTAAAGGTAGGTGCACATTTGTGCACATTTAAGTAAATAAAGTACAGGCACGTTTTACATTTTAGATATTCTGTCTGTAGAAACAAACTGAATTCTCTGCTGAGAGTTACATCAGTCTGAGAAAAGAAAAAAGGTTTCAAAGACAATCTCGAAGCAGGAGAACTCTTGTGCTACCATCCCTACAGCCAACACACTTAAGACTAATGACTCAAAGCAAACTGTCACAGAATGTGGAAGAGTTTAGGGTTCCATGGTGATGTCACAGCTCTGGAGTGTGTTGGCCCCTTCTAAGTAAGTATATATTACCCAGCAGTAACTGACCAGCCCAGTGACAATTTATTTGAAAACATTTTACCAGAAAAGGCACACTGAGCCAACAAATAGCTTGTTTCCAGCTGTATTCTGGGGAAAAGGGGAGATGGGATACAACATGCATTGAAAGATGCAAAGTACAATGAATTGAGAATAAAACAAAATTGTAAAAATTGAAAACATGAGAAATACAAGTTCGAAAATGTTAACTAAACATAAAACCAAGATGCAAAAATAAAAATCAAACACACTGATACATAAAAAAAAATAATCATGTAAATATGCATCTCCTCTCTCTCTCTCTATATATATATATATGTATATATATATATATACACACACACACACACACACACACAAACACACTCATACATACATACACATACAAACATACAACAATCAAAATTATTGATGCGGAATAACAGAAATTAAAGGTGCTATGAGAGATCATGCAATTTAGACAGGTAGAACCTGGAAGCTTCTATGGTCAGAGTCATCTCTCAAAAAACTCCTCTACCCTAAAAGCCCTGTCTATAAACGCTTATCTCTCTCTCACAATGTCCCCGTCTGTCTCTCACCAAACACTCATGCCCGTCTATGCTGTCCCCTGCCTGTGTCTAAACAAACACTGATGTCTCCACACTGTTTCCATTTAAAATTATGACTGATCTTTGGGAAACCCTGCATCTGTTTTCTTCTATTATCTCTCTCCAATTAAAACGGTGCTCAGCAATACCATACACACGAGCAAGACAGCAAGAACATAATTGCGATCACATATTTAAAAAAAAATTCAACCATCCTTATGTGCAATATAAAACAAATCATAGCAAAGTACAGTATACTTGGAAATAATGCCATCTCAGGAGTCTCATGGTTTATTACTTCATTAGCTTCCCTCAGAGCATTATTTCCTTGTACATCACACAATAATTTATTATATACAGAGTAAATAATACTAAAAAATATACCATTAAGGGGAGCTTATGAGGTAATTAACCATGAGCCAATAGTAAAAAGTAAAATAAATAAATAAGGCTCTTGAACTGAAGAAACTGTGCCAAAGGTCAAACTGCGGCTCCCAAAACAGGAACTGATTAAAAAGTACCTTTCCCGAAAAAATTTTTTAGCCTGCAAAATCAACAGGAGGCTTCCTTACCTGAATGGGAGTTCCCCATGTTGCAGTTGTAAAAATTATTTGTTTTTTATTTACCCCGGAAGAAAGGGATAAGTATTTTGCCAGAAGGGGCTAGCCACTCCATCCCTTCCACTTCCTGATCTCTGATGCCATCCCCGCGCTTCCTTGTTTTGTGATGTCATAATAGAACTAGCCTGGGGACATGGCTCCATGCCAGTCTATGAAGTGTCATTTTGAAAGTTATTTTTACAATTTTAACCCGATTTTTAATACAAATTGGAGCCAGTATTCAAGTAAAAAAAGCTGTCACTTGAATACTGGCTCAGATTTGCACTAAAAGTTGGGTTAAAATCGTAAAAATAACTTTTAAAATGACACTCCACAGACATGCATGGAGCCATGTCCCCAGGCTAGTCCTATGATGACATAAAAAAACAAGGAAGTGCGGGGATGGCATCGGAGATTAGGAAGTGGAAGGGATCGAGCAACAAGCCCCCTTGGGAGCAAAATACAATCTCTTTCCTTCCTTAGGGGGGTAAACAGAAAATGTTACAACTGCTACGGAGGAACTCACATTCAGGTAAGAGAGCCTCCTGTTGATTCTGCAGTGCACTGAGAAAGGTGTTCTTTAAGGTGAAAGGGCACAGACAGAAACAGAAAGTGAAAACGTACCGTTGTCTGTAAATAGGATAGTATAAAATAGTAAACCACAAAATTTAGCAAAAGGAAGGTGGTTTACAAGTCAAAATAGTTATGGTAGCCAAGTATAAAATTCTATAGTTCCTGAGAATCAAAACGGAATCGGAGAAATCTAGCTAAAATACAGAATGATCAAAAAAATAACTAACTACACCCTTTTTCATACAACTACAAAATAAAAACCAAATGGAGGACTAGCTGTTACTCCCGGAGTTCACTATGGGGCGGCTGCTCTCTTCAGGCAGAGAAACAGATCTGAGCAACGGCCAGAGTGGAGTACAAATGCTGAGTCTAAACCTACATTCCAAATTCTAAAATCTGCATAAGTTCTGTCTCGGGGATATAGCACTCTCGGCCGAAATGACTGCATAAAGTATAAACATTTAAGTGAGAGAATTCCTGGGGTTAGAATCACCTCATAAGCGCCCTTTGATTGTATATTTCTTTATACAACACAATTGCCAATTGTTTATTTTATCTAATACATTTGGATGGTTATTTTTAGTTTTGATTGCAATTGCATATGGAAAGGATATACAGGGAAATAAACTTTTTTTTTGGATTGCTTAATCATGAATGCTATTTTTAGCTCTGTGGTCGCTGCCAGGGGGTCACCCCCATATCGGCTAGGTCCCAGTACTCCCTGGAATCAGGCATCATGGAGCTGTCACCGAGGGGGTTTTGCCCCTTAAACACCCCCCTCACACCGAGTCGGGTCCAGACGTACAATGATTTTGGCGCATGATCGGGCGCGCTTCCACCCCCGTGCAGAGGTCTGCCGGACTTCCTTCTATAATCTCAGACTGCCGTGTCTCCCTGCCAATCCTAGAGGTCAGTAGGCGAAAAGTACAAAGTACCCTCCCTTCTCAGAGAAGGCGAACAGTCCTTAGGATGCTCAGCCTCCCCCTCCCCCCGCCGACCCTCTGACATCTAAGGTTTGCTCCTGAAGCCTGGTTGTTGGCGCCGCAGATGGAAACATTTCTGTTGTGCCGGCGGACCAGCCATGACTACTAACAATTTCTACTGGAAGAAATTCCCATCCATGGTGGGTGGGTGAGCATGTTATATATGTGTGTGTGTGTGTGTGTGTGTGTGTGTGTGTGTGTGTGTGTATGTATTTGTCGATGTTTCAGGGTATTGAAAGGTACTTTGCTGGACCATACCCTTTAGAATAGCCTGCACAGCTACAAAAAAGGAAAATTACGTACCTACCGTAATTCTTGATCTTCTTGGACGAGTCTCCACCACTCATTCACACTAGTGGGATTGGCGCCGGAGGCACTAAGACCCATCGGAGCAAACTTTGCTGAGGGTCGGCGCGAGACTACAACATGAGACACGTACCGCAGCAGCGGCTCGAGCGGTAATGACCATCTCGGCGACGACTCCTCCAACCGCTTCTCAGTACCTTTTTACCAAGGAGGTGCAGCGAACTAACGAAAGAGTAAACCTAACATTAAAAAACGGACATAAGATAGTCCGTATGACCCGTGTAAGAAGGGTCAGCAAAGAAGTCCTCACGGCCTAAAGATTTGAGGGAGTGAAGACCAATACAGCGGTGAGCTCGGGGGATGGAGGGTGGGCGTAGTGAATGAGTGGTGGAGACTCGCCCAAGAAGACCAAGAATTACGGTAGGTACGTAATACTTTCTATCTTCCTGACATAAGTCTCCCCACTCATTCACACTAGTGGGAGAGTACCAAGCTGATAATCCCCAAAGGGCGGCAGGAGAGCCAGAGCTCAGCGTCTAAGATAGAAGCCCATTAAGGATAGTTCTGCGAATCGCGGAATGTGGCCTGGCATGAACATCAGTGCATAGTGCTTAAGCAGTATGCACTGAGCTCCAGGTAGTGACGTTGCATATATCTGCAGTGGAACATTAAATTTCGCTAGGGATACGCAACTGCCCTGGCTGGAGTGGTAGTACACTCTACCTTCTAATTTAACTTGCCATGGAATAGCAATGGCGAAGGCATGCCACTAACCATGAAGAGATGCATCTAATAGCGACAGGTTGACCCAGCCGGTGTCGCTGAAAGAAACGAACAGTTGCTGAGTCTTGCTAACATCCTTGGTTCTATCTAAATAGAACCGCAAGGTTCTCTTAACATCCAAGGAATGAAGAGCTCGTTCCCCTTCATTTTGGAAATTAGCGAAGTAAGCGGGAAGTACCAGAGGTTGGTTCAGATGGAATTCTGACACAACCTTGGGAAGAAATTTAGGATGAGTACGGAGAACTACCTTGTCCTTATGGAATACAGTATACGGAGGGTCCGTAACCAGGGCATGTATCTCAGAGACCCTGCGGGCTGGGGTAATGGCCACCAGTAAAGGCAGTCTTCCAGGTAAGAAATTTTAGCTCACAGGTAGCTAAGGGTTGCAAAGGCTTCCAGTGAGCATGTCCAGCACCAGGTTAATGTCCCAGGCTGCAACTGGACGCTTAACAGGGTCTGGTATGGAGAATCCTCTTAAGAAATCTCTTCACCATAGGTAACTGAGCCAGAGTTAAGGAAGAAACCGCCTCATGGGCAGCTGAGATGGCACTAAGGTGAACTTTAACTGTGGAGTACTGAAGACCTAAGTTTGATAGGTCCAAAAGATACTCCAGAACCTTGCCAGGAGGACAGGACAAGGGATTCCAAGAGGATTTTGCACACCAGAGAGAAAACGTTTCCATTTGAAGCGACGTTTTGGGTGGCTGGCTTCCGAGCAGCCAGAAGGATGTCTGAGACTCTATGAGAGCGTTGAACCGATTCACTTCTATCTCTTCAGGAGCCAAGCATGAAGGTGAAGTGATTTCAGGTTGGATGGACCAACTAACCCTGAGTCAAAAGACTGATTTGCAAAGGAAGTGGTCTCGAGAGGGCTGCCAGCATACTGTTGAGTAGAGGAAACCATAGTTGCTGAGGCCAGGAAGGAGCAATGAGAATCATCTTGGTCCCCTGAGACTCGAACTTGAGGAGTACTCTCTGGATTAGAGGAAGCGTGGAAAGGCGAAGAAAGCCGCTTGTCCACCGTGAGCCTGAACGCATCCTGACAGAAAATGCCAGGCCCTGGATTTCTGGAGCAGAAGAGAGGCAGTTTTGCGCTGAGTGGGATGCAAAAGGTCCAGGTCTGGAGTCCCCACTCTTGAACAGGGACTCAGCCACGGGCTGGATCGAGAGACCACCTCGTGAGGGTCTGCCTGCTCTGCTGAGGTGGATCTGCTAGGTCGCTTTGTATACCTGGCAGATAAACCGCTTGAATCAGAGACTTGTGCCCAAGCACCACTCCCACACCCTCATTGCTTCCTGCAAAGGGATAAGAATGAGCACCGCCTTGCTTGTTGGATGTAATACATCACTGCTTTGTTGTCCGCTTGAAGGAGAATGTTCTTGTGACAAAGGACATCCTTCAGAGCTCGATTGCATAGAGGACCGCTCTCATCTCCAGGACATTTATGTGGAGATGAGTTTGAACTGAGTCCATACACCTTGAGTGTGGAGGAAGAGACAGTGAGCTCCCATCCCATTAGCGATGCATCTGTGGTGATGGAGATCTGATGATCCGGGGAGCAAAGGGGAATCCTTCCAGGAGATTGTTTTCTTGAGACCACCAGGTGAGAGACCTTCAAGGGCCGTCCACCTTGATGGGATAAGACTCGGGGTGAGAGGTCGGGGACCACTGAGTGAGAGCATCCATTGGGTGGTTCTCATGTGCAGTCGGCCAGAGGGACAGTGAAGACCGAGGACGCCATGAGACCAACATGCGTTGCATCGAGAGAGCTGTAACCGATTGGTTCTCCTGGATGTAACGGGCCATACAAGGATGTCGAGTCCTCTGTCCCTCTGGAAGGAAAGCCTTCGCTGAAGAGGTGTCTAGAAGCTGCCCCTGTGAAAAGGAGCCTCTGGGAGGGTTGCAGTTGAGATTTTTTTCAAATTCAGCAGAACTCCCATGGACGGGAGAAGACGAGAAGTCGCTTGCACAGCTTCCAAAGTCCCTTGGCCGGAAGGGCTTGATAGAGAAGCCAATCGTCCAGGTAGGGAAACACCTGGAGTCTGACTTTCCTGAGATGCACCGCGAGAACTGCACAACACTTTGTAAAAACTCGCGGCGCCGAGGATAGCCCAAAGGGCAGGACTCTGAACTGATAATGCTGACCCAAAGCTACAAACCTGAGGAATCTGCGGTGGGTCGGGTGGACGGGGATATGCTGGTAAGCATCCTGCATATCCAGAGAGGCCAGCCAGTCGTGCTGATGCAGCAAGGGTAACAGGGTACCTAGGGAAATCATCTTGAATTTCTCCCTGGGGAGGAATTTGTTTAACTTTCTGAGGTCTAGAATGGGGCTATCCCCCAGATTTCTTTTGGAACCAGAAAGCAATGGGAGAGAACCTGTAGCTCGCAGATGCGGGGCACCAGTTCTATTGTGTTCTGTTGTTCAGAAGGCCCCTGGATCTCCGCGGTGAGGAGGTCTGATTGAGAGGCCGCAACCTGGGTGTCGGATGGGAGGACAATTCGGGGTTTCAAAGAAATTGAGAGAATAACCCTCGCGACTATCCGCAGGACCCATTTGTCCGAGGTTATGGACTTCCACTGGTTGTAGAAGTACATCATCACCTCCCACTGAGGGAGAAAGTTCCACCTCGGGCAGAGTGGATGGAACTTGGGCTAACGACTTGATAAGATAGCGCCTGGGAGCTTTAGGTCCCCGCGCTTTCTGCTGGCGCCTTCTTTGAGGAAGGTTGGGGCAGGCTGGCTTCTTTATGGAAGCGCTTCCCCTGCCTCTGCCTCGGAAGCGACTGATTACCATGAAAACTGACGCCTTGTTCACATGCTCCCCGAGAGGGGCAGGCGGAGGTCTGGCCAACTTAATGGCCGATCTAGTCTTCTGAGTGGCCTCTAAGGCTTGTCTCCACCTGAGGGCCAAAAGAAAGGAGCCATCAAGCAAGGCAGCGCCATCACCTGCTTCTGAGCATCATTCGTGAAGCCAGAAGTACGCAGCCAGGAATGGCGCCTGAGTACAAATCCTCGCGGCTGCTGAGCGAGAAGCAGTGTCGAAAGCGCCCATGGCGGCTTTGACCTGTTGGTTATTGGACTCAATACCTCTAATAACGGCCAGAAGAAGCTCTGACTTGAATCCGAATCTGAAGAGCTTCAACCATTCTTTTCATAGAGTGCCACAGGATATACTCATACTGAGAAAATAGCCTTGATAACTGGCAACACGTATACTTAGAATGGAGGCAGCAAAGACTCTTTACCTATAATGTATCAATCTTATTTAGACTCTCTGTTAATAGGTCGAGCTGTAGTAGTTTGAGGAAGAATCCACCTTGTCATTCTCTGCCAGGACTACAATAGGATCCGCAAAGGCTTGGGATGCCAAAATGGACGATCCTTGGGAGCTGAATACTTTTATCAATAGATTTAGCCACTGAGGGAATAAGAGCAGGGTTATTCCATACCATTTGAGAAAGCGCCTCAAGGAAGGCTGAATCGGAGGAGTCAAATCCGTAGGGATCTCCGCTACGAAGATACTGGAGTCTTAATATCTTCCCAGGATCGCATGTCTGTAGTCTGGAGAGAAAGAGTGGATCCCAGGTTCTTCAACAGAGACTTAAAGGACAGGTCCTCAACCACAGGCTCTGTAGCAAAGAAAGATCCTGTTTCCTCCACTTCATCACCCAACCGGAGGTCTGGGTCAGGCTCAACATCATCTCCCTGATGGTCCAGAAAGGACTGTTTGGACAGGAAAGGAGTGAAAATTAGAGAGGAGGAAATGGCAGAAAACAAGGAGAGTCCCTGGCTGGCTGCCGCGCCGAGACGGCAAACGGGCTGAAGATGGCATCAGGAGGGCGTGACGGCCGTCAAGAGGCACGCTGCCCCGCAAACGCTTCGGGCGCGCGCTGCTGGACGCTTCCGCTAACGGGCGCCGGCCCGATCTAACGGCACGATCGGCGGCGCGCTAACGGCGCTGGCGAGACCACGCGGGCGCGCAAGCTCCTCGCGGCCAAACGGGCGCCGACAAGGCTACAGACTCCTGCAGAAGGCGCTGAAAGCCTCGGAACCTGGAAAGCAAGAGAAGGAAAAAACAGGAGATAAGGGCATCGGTGAGGCCCTCGCGCCGCAGCATGGCGGGGGGGGAACACCTAAGCACGGAGTCGCTAGCACCGAAGAAGGCGCCGCTCTGATTAGGGAAGGTCCAACCGCTTCCCTACCTGATCGCCGGAGGAGCCCCGAGGGCCCGGGTAACCGAGCCAGGTAGAAGAACCAACCTCCGAGCCCATCGCTTCCATAAGAGCGCTTCCAGTGATGAAACTGTTTATTTGGAGCCCTACCTATAGGCGTGAGGGCTCGATAAATGAGGACGACGGTTATCGGAAGTTGGTGGACTCAAGAAGGGAGACCGGCAACTAGCAACGATAACCGACCGTCGACCGCAGACATACCAGAGGGCGACCCTCAGTGATGCCTTCTTTTTGACCTGTGGGTCAAGAAGAGTTCGAGGGTCGAACGGCGCGAGAATGCGACTGCTTATTTTTATGCCGGGCGGGGACCTCATCCCCCGGCATCGGACTGACCGTAGTCGGAACCCGCTGAGGAGAAGGAGGCTGACCGGACTCAGCCCGCTGACTGAACAGCTTTCACACGGAAGTCTCCCTACCGCCACCTGACCTGCTCATGGTCGCCTCAGTCCAGTAGGCGAGACTTCTTCAAGTAAGTTAAATTTAAATATTAGAAAATTTTACTGAAAAATAGAATAAAACTAAGCGATACTACTATCGTGATAATGTTACAAAAACAAACTGAAAACTATGCGCGCTAGTTTGAAGTTTGACTTCGACAGGCGAGCGACACGTCGCTACTGAAGCGCACTCGGCGGGCGGGG
Source organism: Neoceratodus forsteri (assembly GCA_016271365.2). Classification (NCBI taxonomy): domain Eukaryota; kingdom Metazoa; phylum Chordata; order Ceratodontiformes; family Ceratodontidae; genus Neoceratodus; species Neoceratodus forsteri. The sequence continues at coordinate 1,632,669,889 of CM028131.1, read as the reverse complement.
AAAAAAGGAACTGAGGCGGTTGGAGGGTCGTCGCCGAGACGGTCATTACCGCCGAGCCGCTGCTCGTGGCGCCGTGTCTCGCGGCGCCGTCTCTCGCGCCGACCCTCCAGCAAAAAGTTTGCTCCCGATGGGTCTTAGTGCCTCCGGCGCCAATCCCACTAGTGTGAATGAGTGGTGGAGACTTATGTCCAGGAAGATCCTATGTTAGTAGGTTAACGGGTTAGAGAAGGAGAAATGTCAGCCCCACATAAAGAAGCAGAAGGTCCAATACCAGTGGCTACATGCATTAGCCAACACAGAGTGTTTGGAAGAGACTGAAATTAGAAAAAAGCAAAGAATAAAAAACAGACGCTAGACACATAAATCTAAATTAAAACATTCTTCACCAACATTTTTGTTTTATTGTCTTCCATCTCGCTGATTGTACTGTTGGTGTCTTCGTCCTCTTCAAATGGGTTATAAGTCGACTGTACTCTATTGTTCTGGGCACTAACAATACTAGTTGGGAAACAAAAAGCATTAACACAACCTAAGTATATGAATGCAAATAACCATACTTCATTCAGTGATGATTTCCACTGGAACAATTCAAACACTGCTTCTAAAATCCAAGTATGAAGCTACCTCATAACTGAATCACAGTGCACATGTATACTGAAGTTTTCTTACTTACCAGTAACAGCAGATCTTCGATAGAGACTCTTCCACCGAGCCACACCTTTGGAACTGTAAGCCGTTAGGGTCAAGATCACTTAGAAACCTTTATCTACCTGAGGCTGCCGACACTGATGTACACTGGTCCCATCCATATAATGCAGAGGACCCCTTACCTTCTCAGTTTCCCACCAAAGACAAGCTTGGAGTCATAACATACTGGTAGGAATGAGAGAACAGAACCATGACCAGGCACACGGGAGCGGTGATAGTTCCAGAAAAAAAAAGCAAACAAACATCAAGGGTGTTGAAGAGCAGAAGAACCAACTTGCAGCAACAGGCATGCCTTACACAGTATACCAGGCATCAGTCAGTGTGGTCCCCAAATCTGCAATACCAAAAACACCTGGGAGGAGCAGACTCCAACTGCATATCCAAAGACTGCAGAAAAAGTTGGAATCAGGCTCACTCACCACAAATTCAAATATTTCTAATATTTATTTTTCACAGTCAATTAACTACCAATGTTTTGTGCTACTGCACTTCATCAGGGAGAACTGCATACTGAAAAATATGCTATCTATAAGGAATAATGTATGGGCAACCATACACAACAAGCCTGTCTTTCCATCAAAGGGTAGAGATAGTAGTGTATGTGTATCGGCCTCGAGAGCGAAGCTCGAGAAGTCCATGCTGTTATCTCAACCCCAAGATGGAAACACAAGGCAAGCTGTGTACGGTCACCCATTTATTTTTTATAGTATAAGGTTTTAGTAAAAATATTAGTGTACTAGTTTTTTGTTTTGCTTGTATGTGGCACTGTGGTAAACCACTTAATATTCTTTTTTAATAATAATCTGTTGGGCATAAATATGCCTTTACTACCTTATTTTATTTATGTCCGTGTTTGCTGCATTGTTATTATTTGATTTATTTGTAGTTCGAAGAAAACCTTTGAGCACGAGTGCTCATTTGCAAAGGTTCCACGTCAGATAGGAAACGACAGACAATAAGCAGCTCAGCAGGAACCTAGTCATACAGTACATACGAACATATGATAAAGCTAGCAGATAAAGGCCCAACGGTCTATCGAGGCTGCAGCTCACAGTGTTGTGCACTGATGCTGCACCCCTCACCCTCCCACCAACTGATCACACTGTTTTACCATCTCCCCTTCCCCATTTTAATTTTACTCTTAAGTTTATCCCACCCCACCTTGAATTCCTTCACTGAAGCCCTCGAAACCAGTTCCTCAGGCACAGCATTCCATGATGTCACTACCCTCTCAGTAAGAAAGTGCCTCCTTATCTCCCTCCTGAACCTTCCTCCCCCTCAACTTTAGACTATGCCCTCTTGTGAGTCCCTCCTTTCTAATTTTAAACAGACCCTCATAACTTACCCTATTAATGCCCTTCAACTATTTAAAGATCTAAATTATATATTCCCTGTTTCTTCTATCCGAAAGAGAGTACATACTGAGCAGCTGTAGCCTAATCTCATAGGGCTTTTCCCTCATCCCACTCAGCATCTTGGTTGCTCTTCTCTGTACCCCCTCCAACAGTCTGATGTCCTTTTTTAAGTAGGGATGCCAGAATTGCATGCAGTACTTCAAATGAAGCTGCTCCAATGCCCTGTACAGCGGCAGGATCACTTCCTTCACTCCTTGAGGTGATTTTCCCTTGCTATACACCCCAGCATTCTTTGCTGCCGCTTTCCTGCACTGTGCAGAATGATTCATATGGCCTGTGACTAGTACACTCAGATCTTTTTCCTCAACAGATACCAATAACTGCACACCTCCCAGCTTATAACTAAATCCAGGATTCCTATTTCCAAAGTGCATAATCCTGCACTTCGTAGCATTGAAGCCCAACTGCCAGGTACTTGACCACCTCTCCAAGGTTTCTAGGTCCCTCTGCAGTACCCCCCCCATCATCCTCATCCACTACTGCTCCCAATTTGGTATCATCAGCAAACATACTCATCCGACTCTGAACCCCAACTGACATGTCAGCGACATAAATGTTGAATAACACTGGGCCTAGCATGGAGCCCTGTGGAACCTCACTGATGACCTCTTGTTTTGTTGATATCCCCCCCTTACCACCACCCTCTGCTGCTTCCTTTCCAGCCACCTCCCAGTCCAATCTGACCACCCTATCGCTAACCCCCGGTCCCTCAGCTTGTCTATCAGTCCCCTGTGTGGCACAGAGTCAAAGGCCTTACTGAAGTCCAAGTACAGAACATCCACTGCCTTACCCTCATCCAGAGCCCTAGTCACCCAGTCATAAAAATCTACAAGGTTGGTCTGACAAGACCTTGCCAGTGTGAACCCGTGTTGCCATTCATCTAACGAAGACAATTCTCCTCCAGAAATGCCATTATTTTTTCCCTCAGGATAGTCTCCAATAGTTTAAGCACAATCAAACAATTTTTATGTAAAACACTAGCCTTTCACAGATCTTTTCAGCCTTTTAAAAATCATTATTTAAAGTGTTAGCTTGCACTGCGTTCTGTCTCTCCTCCTCCTCCCCCTTCTGCCCTCCTACTTCTTCCTCCATCTTAACCTCTGTCTCCTTAACTTACAGCCTACTCCTCCCTCGAGACCCCAGCAGTAACACCCATGATAACCAGGGCTCTGTCTGTAGCAAACAAGCACACTTCTCCCTGGACTCCAGCAGTAAATGAAATTACATACCTACCATAATTCTTGATCTTCTCTTCTATCTTCACCATTTATTACTGATGGGTGTAAGCTGGAGGAGTGCTCACCATGCAGGGCTTTTTCTGGGAGGTGGCACTCGCCACCCAGTGGCTGATGCACTGCAAGCACACAGGTTGGCTGCTAGGCACGCAGACTCCTCCTCCTCCATCATCCCAGTTCTGTTGAGCTGGAGAGGAAGAAACAGGTTGTAGAAAAAAGAGTGAGGCAAGAGAGCCGAGGGGTAGAAAACAGAAAGGATATAAACTGAAAAAGGCATAAGCTGAAGAGAGGACAAAGAGAAGAGAACCCTACCCTAATCGGCCTTAGGGCCTCAATCCTTGGGCAGTCTCAGGAGAAGGATAGAAAGAGGAAAGGCAGAAGAGATGAGAGTAAAAGATAACGGGGGGGGGGTAGGAGAAGGGCTGTCTGCCACGACAAACTGGAAGACCACTGGCTTGAATGTTTCAAAATCCCTGTGGGATTTGAAGACAAGGGAGAAAGGATCCCGCCAGTTAATACCAGATGAAGAACCAAGGTCTGAGGTGGATTAAAGGACTTGAGACTTGTCGAAGGCAGACCCTTCCTCTCACCCTTTATTTGGGAGCGATATGAGAGTCCTAGAGCCTAGGCATCACAGACTGTCCCTTGGAGGGCAATCAGTCCTGCTCAGAAAAGGAGTGAGTCCTGACTTAGATGTAGGGAAAAAAATCTGGACACAGTTTCCCACTGGAGTACTGGCACGGTCCCCACTTCAGGAGAAGAGAACCACGGGACATCAGTGCCATAAGAAAAGAGAGGGAGGAAGATCCCACAGACCCTCTTAGGACTGCACTGATGCAATGATAGCTAGAGGGTGACATAAGCCAGAGGATTATCTAGCCCTGAGAGGGGGACACCCCAGTGCATTGTGAAGAGAATCCGAGGGAGTTCCCTCAGAGGTTTTAGGGTGAAGACCCTACTCGTTATCCTCCAGGTTGAACACTCTGTGACTTTAAGAGAAGGAACACAAAGCTCTGAGGTACCAGGGGGACTCCACCCCAACTGGACTCCAGGAGGGGGAAGGTGAACAGGGTGGAGGTGACGCCCAAGAACTTGAGGCCCATGAGGGGATGGAGGGTGGGAATCAGTAAAGAACGGTGAAGATACAAGAGAAGATCAAGAATTACAGTAGGTACGTACTTTTCATATCTTCCCTTGTCAGTCTTCACCATTCATTACTGCTGGGTGAGTACCAAGTCTCCCCCCCCCCCCGGTAGGGGACCTAGCACAGCCCTGAGGGAACAGATCCCTCAGCCTCCTGTGGGTGAGGTGCAGAAGGGGGAGACCCTAAAGCCACACTAGACCAGCAAGGTCTAAGGCTGTTCAGAATAAGGAGGTGTCCCCCTTGGCTGTGGGGACGGGAGACGCCCCTGAAGAACTCTTCTTGCCAGATGGGTGAAAAGTCAGGTCCCCCGGAAAGTGGAGGAGAGCACCCTACGCCGGGCAATGGATGACAACCTAGATAGATGAAGCCACGCTGTTCGCATAATGCAGATTGCTGTCCATGCCAGTCTGGATGCCACCTCATTGGCGTCATAAGACGCCCTTGCCTGGTGCCTTGCAAGCTCCAGACCTTGAGCACAGAGGGCAATGGCCTGTCTAGATTGCTCCGTATCAGTCAAAGATGCTAGAACTTGCACTAGTATCAACCACAGGTGTGTTATAGGCAGCATGGTGAGCCTGATGAGAACCTATGCATAGTAACGCATGAGCCAGAGAGAAAACTCTTTGTCCCCACTGGTCGAATTCTGTGGAATCCAGATCCGGGGGTCAGTGATGTGCCAAGTGCCGAAGCCCAGAAGGAGTGTCTAGGGATGTCAGCCCCGAAGGCAGGTGAGGTAGAGAACCTAGAGACTCCTGTGGGGGTGCAATGCCGTCTCCTGCAGTCTGCTGGGGCTGGGGAATGGGTGGCTGGAGACTGCCAGATGCGGACAGATGCTTCCTGGTAAGGACTGGGCCAGGAGGGGCACCTGAATTCACTCAGGAATGAGAGCGTCTCCCACTCGGTATTGCTTCTCAGCACGTGAGAACTACGAAGCTCCTGAACCAGCCTTGAGATGAACAGCTGATATTCAGTGAAATCAGTGTAGGAGGACAGGTCGACGGAACGTTCCTCTCCCTCGGAAGAGGAGCTTGAGTGTTCAGAGGTCTCCTGCAGTGGGGGAGACAGGCGAAGAACCCATTCGTCCATGGCCCTGACATAAGTGGGAAAGGCTGACGTGGTAGCTCTGAACATCTCCCAGGTTAAGGGCCCCATGGGACCCACGTGGCCTGGGAGAGGAGGAGGTGCCTGCAGAGGGATGGGGGGCTCTGAGACCCAGGGACGGGTCCCGCCGAACGGGGGGACCCTGGGGCTCAAACCGGGTTTCGAAGGCTGTGTGTGAGATGGAAAACTCTGGAACAGCCCTAAGGGAGAATCTCCCCTGTGACGTGACTGGGGTTGCATGTGTCCAGAAGGGCAACCCTCCACGCTGCCAACTAAGGAAGCCTCTGAGACCTTGAGGGAAAGGCGGGGTTCAGCGCTGTGACAACTCCCCACCCCCCCGCAGGGCAGTGGTGAGGGCCAGTCATGCTTCGCCCCAAACCCGGTGCTGCCCTCTTCCTTGGCCTCAGTGCAGGTGGGTCCCCCAATCCCACAGCCCCAGGTGGAAAACTGCAGAAGAGGGGTCCCAGTCCCCGAGAGGGCCTGGGCAGCTCGAACGGCAGCTGCCACGGCCTACCCAGGGGCGGACCCCCCACCCCGAGCTCCTAGGCCGCCATCCCCAATGGATCCATGGCCACCCTCAGCCATAGGATCAGCCAGAACAACAAGCTCTGGGGACTCTGGGATAGGGCCGCTGGTCCACCTAGTACCACGTCCAAGAGTCAGGGTGCCAGTCTGGATTGGCCTGTGAATCATCTTCCTCCGACGAGGAAGTGAGCAGGCAGACTCTCAGTATAGCGACCCCGGGAGGCTCCTGGCAGCAGTACCCACCGCCTGAGACACGAGGGTCTGACAGTGCCAGGCCCAGCAGCCATGGGCCGCGACAATGGGGGAATCTGCACTTCTGTGGAGGTGACTGCCGGTGCTGCGCCAGCAACGTGACTCTGCAGGGGATCACGCTGCTCCTCTGACACCGCAAAAAAGGCCTCCTCCTTGGCAAGGCTAGAGTTGGAGGAGGCCTCCTCCTCACGGGGCCGTATAGACCCGGGAGGGGACCCAGAGGAATGGTCAAGAGTCCTGACCTTGGTGACCCACGAGCAATGTTGCCCTCTGAAAGTCGGCAAGGCTCTGCGACTTTAAATGCACGAACTTCGAGAACATGGCGGTCCATGGAGAAGCAGGCGTCGCAATGATCCATATCGTGATTGGGTCCCAGGCATCGCAAACAGACATCCTGCCGGTCCGAAACAGAAAAATGCCGGCCACAGGGGCACCGACGCATGGGGGCACAGCCCGCTTTAGATTTTCTTTTTGCCCCAGAACCAGACATGATGAGAAATCAAAACACAAACTGTAGAAAAAGATCCCAGCGCCGTTGATAAAAGTAAAAGAAACGGTCTTACGGACTTCAGGCGTCAGGATAGAATGAACGGGATGAAGCGAGAAGGCATCGTTGAAAGACAAGGCCTAGTGGCATATAGAAACTGTTCACAACTTCGCACAGCAGGCAGGAGAAACAAAAGTGGGATAGGCGAGGAGTCTCACGGCCTAACGCCAACCTGTGTGTTTGTGCAGTACGCTTAGCCACGCAGAATATGCCATCTGCACAGACTCCCCACACTGGTCTGCCTCCCAAACTTGCCAGCCTCTCTGCCCCATATCCCTGCCCTCTCATCTAACTTTCATGTCCCCACCATCCCATACTTCCTTTGTCCAGCTCCTCTACCGTCCTTGACCCTTCACTCACCCCTTCCACTCCTTATCCTCCTCTCCCTTCACCCGCCCATGCCCCCCCATTCACAGACACAAGCCTCATCCTGGTCCCCCTACTGAAATGCATCTCCCTCTGTACCTCTCTTCATCACTCCTCCAGAGCCCCTTACCCCTTTCTCTCTCCCCTTCCCTCACCCGAAAATGTCTCCTGCCTTCCATCCTCTTCCCCTTTTCAGGTGATGTGGAACCCAACCCTGGCCCATCCACCCCCCAACCACAACTCCATCTCCCACAAAGGACTCTATGTCTTTCATGTTAATGCCCGCAGTCTTCTCCCAAAGCGCGACTCATTAAAAGTCTGGATATCTCAGCACTGTCTGGATGTTCTCTGCATCCCTGAATCATGGCTTTCTTCCCGTGTCCCCAACTCTCATCTTGCCCTACTGGGCTTTGACATCTTCTGCCAGGACCGCAGAAAGAGAGGCAGAGATGTTGCCATGTACATCCGAAGTCCCATCCCCTGCTCTACTGTCTACCATAACGCTGCACTGACATCCCATGAAGCTCTCCTCACCTGCCTTGTCCTCCCATCCACAGACCCCAATCTTTATTTGCGTCCTGCGCGTCTCCCCCAGAATCCCTCACCTCCTGCATCGATACCATCACCTACCTCTCCTCAACAGGTAAACTACTGATGTTGGGCGACGTTCAACGTTAACCATCTCTCTCCCTCCTCCCAGTTCCACAAGACCTCTATCAAAGCTCTCAACCTTACCCAGCTAATCTCTGATCATACCCGTCTCAACCCTGCTCCTCTAACCACACCCTTCTTTGACTGGATCCTCTCCTCTCACCCCTGCTGCATCTTGTCAGCCGGAGTTCTACCCGATGCAATAAGTGACCACTGCATTTGTCCAGGGGGGAGAACCAGAATCCTAGGTGATAGGTTTAAATGCTTCATTGGCAAGCATTTAAACTAGCCAAGTGGGGAGGCACTGAAAAGGAGCAGGGAAATCCCAGCCTCCCCCCACAAAACACAGTAATTAGCAAGGTAAACAAGTCATTCGGGAGCAGGACAAGGGTAAATGCAAAAAAAAGCAATAAGGACAGAGATGGGGCAAAAAGGGGTAAGGCCATCAAAAAATGGAGGGTAATGAGTACCAATGCCCATAGTCTGTGTAACAAGCTCCCTGAACTAGTGGCCTTGATGGAAGAGGGATGCCTGGATGTTGTGGCAGTCACTGAAACATGGTATACAGAGAACCATGACTAGGATGTCAACATACCAGGATACACAATCTACAGGAGGGACAGGGAGGGTAAAAGAGGAGGAGGAGTAGCTCTCTATGTAAGGGAAGGGATTAAAGCAACAGAACTAAAGAGTAAACATGAAGCAGATGAGTCACTATGGGTCACCCTGGAAACAGAAAATGGCACCACAATCCGCATGGAAGTTGTGTACAGACCCCCATCTCAGGGGGAGGGAGTGGACAACGAAATGACAGAAGGCATCCTTAAAATGGCAGAAAAAGGGGAGATATTGTTAATGGGGGACCTTAATATGCCAGATGTTAACTGGAGCACCTTTGCTGCAGGCACATCCAGGAGCAGGGTCATTCTTGATGCCCTACAAGGGGCATTCCTCAGACAGTTAGTGTTGGAACTCACTCAGGAGGGAGCAATCTTAGACCTAGTACTCTCAAATGGGGACGGAGAAAGGATCTCTGATTTAGAAGTGGGTAGCCATCTGGGAACAAGCGACCACAAATCAGCGTGGTTCACAATAAACACAGCCATAGAGTCAAGCCATACAAAAGCAAGAGTACTGGACTTTAGGAGGGCTGACTTTGGGAAAATGAGAGTGCCTCAGAAAAGCACTAGCAAATGGGCAAGGAAGAGAGGTGGAGGTACAATGGGGGATAATCAAAACAGCCATCACAGAGGCAACAAGCCTTTGTGTGAAGCGAATCAATAAAACACAATGAAGGAAAAAAAACACTATGGTTCTCAAAAGAGGTGGCAGGGAAGGTTAAGGAGAAAAGGATAGCATTCAGGAAATATAAGGAAACACAGAAGGAGCAGGGCAGAGAACTTTATCAGTTAAAGCAGGAGGAGGCAGGGAAGGCAGTCAGAATAGCAAAGGCCGAAACTGAGGAAAAGATCGCCAATTATGTTACAAAGGGAGACAAAACCTTTTATAGGTACATTAGGGAGCGAAGAAAGACCAAGGGAGGGATACGGAGACTTAATAAAGGGGAGGGAATGCGGACAGAGGGTGATAGTGAAAAAGCAGAGATACTGAACAAATATTTCTGCTCAGTATTCACAACAGAAGAGGACGGGAAGGTACCTAAACCAAACAAGAGAAACACTCTGGGATAGGGGGTCGATACCAGTCCATTCACAGAAGAAAGAGTTTTGAAAGAACTCTTGAAACTGAGGGTGGACAAAGCAATGGGGCCTAATGGGATTCATCCCAGAATTCTAAAAGAACTAAGGGTAGAACTAGTGACGCCACTGACTAATCTCTTTAACAAATCATGGGAGGATGGAGTGGTACCTGAGGATTAAAGGAGGGCGGATGTGATTCCACTTCACAAAAGTGGGAGCAGGGCAGAGGTAGGAAACTACAGACTGGTTAATTTGACCTCAATGGTAGGGAAAATAATGGAATTACTTCTGAAGGAAAGAATTGTTGAGTACCTAGAGGCCAGTGGGGCACAGGACCCAAGGCAACATGGATTCACAGCGGGAAGGTCGTGTCAGACAAATCTAATAGATTTCTTTGACTGGGTGACCAAAGTAGTAGACCAGGGAGGGGTTGTGGATATGGCCTACCTAGATTTTAGCAAGGCATTTGACATGGTTCCACACAAAAGATTAATATACAATTTAGCCAGCCTTGGAGAGGTTCCCAAGGTGATAATCTGGATAAAAAATTGGCTTGACAACAGGACGTAAAGAGTAATAGTAAACAGAGTTCACAGTGAAGAAAGGAGGGTAACTAGTGGAGTACCACAGGGTTCAGTACTGGGACTGTTCCACTTTAATGTCTTTATAAGTGACATTGGAGAGCACCTGGAAGGAAAAGTATGTCTCTTTGCAGATGACACAAAGATCTGCAACATGGTTGATAAACAAGGTGGGATAGAAAGGATGAAAAGGGACTTGGCAAGGTTGGAAGAATGGTCAAATGTATGGCAGCTCAGATTCAATGTGAAGAAATGCAATGCAACGCACCTGTGAAACAAAAACCCAGGGGAAGAGTACACAATGGGGGGTGAGATACTAACATCAAAAATCGAAAGGGACCTGGGAGTAATTATATCAGATGACCTTAAGGTGGGCAAGCAATGTGAGAAGGCAGTAAGGAGGGCTGGGGTGATACTGGGATGCACAGGGAGAGGCATCAACGGTAGAAAACAGGAAGTTGTTATCCCCCTCTGTACAGACAGTTGTTGAGACCCCATCTGGAGTACTGTGTGCAGTTCTGGAGACCCCATCTCCGAAAAGACACAGACAGAGTGGAGGCTGTTCAGAGGAGGGCAACCAAAATGGTGCTGGGTCTGCACCAGAAGACATATGAAGAGAGACTAAAGCAGCTTAATATGTATACCCTCGAGGAAAGGAGGGAGAGGGGGGACATGATAGAAATTTTCAAGTACCTCAAGGGAATTAAAGTACAAGAGGGTAGCATCTTTTAGAAAAAACAGATGTCCAAGAACAAGGGGGCACAATTTGAAGATTGAGGGGGGACGGCTCAGAGGTAATGTTAGAAAGCTTTTTTTCACGGAGAGGGTTGTGGATGCATGGAACAGCCTTCCTGAGGAGGTTGTGGAGTCAAGAACAGCGGGGAGAATGCATGGGACAGACATAAAGCAATTCTAGTGGGTGGGGCAGGAGGAAGTAAGCTGTTGGTTAACTAGAGTCTGCAGCTGATCCATCAGGTAGGGAAATGGGAAGACTAGGTGGGCCAAGCGGTCCTTATCTGCCGTCAAATTCTATGTTTCTATGTACTGCATCAGACTCGCTCACCTCCCCCACTCACTCCCAAATACATAATCTACTGAGGACTCAAGCACCAACTCCTTCTTAATGACCTCCACTCCACTGACTGGACCCCTGTTCTTTCAGCCACTGATGTTGACGTCGCCCTCAAACACTTCTACTCCATCGTAACCTCTATCTGGGACTGTCATGCTCCCCTCTGCACATCCCGGGTAAGATGGCGCCACCTCTCTTGGATTATGCCTGACATCCTCTCACTCTGTAAAGCAAGAGACCGCTCCTGGTCCCTCTTCAAAGCCTGTGGCTCTTCCTCTAGCCTTCAGGACCAACACATACTCAGAAACAAGTACACCAAAGCAATTCGCTAAGCCAAATCTAACCACTTCAAATCACGCTCTCCTGTAACCCCAACCCACCCTCCTTCTGGTCTACCATCAAGTCCCTCCTCAATCCTCCACCACCTCCCCTACTCTCACTGAAAATGATGCACCAATCTCCGACCCCTCAACAGTGGCATCCATTTTCAACAAGTATTTCACATCCTATGCACTTCCTGACTCCCCCCCACACTCCCCGTCCCATTCTGCAGGCTTCGACTCACCTCATCTCCTCTGTGGAGGTCTATCACGCCCAAACCTCCTTAAATACCACCAAATCAAGTCCTGATGGCCTCCACCCCTTACTCCTGCGCCTCTCTGCCCCAGCTATCACCAATCCCCTCACCCATATCCTCAATCTCTCCTTATCCACAGACTCGGTCTCCACACCATGGAAACTTGCAAAGGTAATCCCCCTTCCTAAGGGAGGTGAGGGCTCCCTTCCGAACAACTACCAGCCTAGCTCCCTACTCCCCTCTCTTGCCAAACTCCAGGAGTCTCTGATCCTCACCAGGTTGTCTGACTTCCCTTCCTCCTCAAACTTCTTCTCCGACTACCAATCCGGCTTCCGTAGAAACAACTCCACCATCTACTCTGTCCTCAGAGTCTCTGACTACATCCTTTCTGCCGTGGAATGTGGGCACATCACTGCAGCAATTTTTATAGACCTAGCTAAAGCATCTGACTACATCTCCCAACCACTTCTCCTACAAAAACTCCATAAAGCTGGCCTGTCCTCCTCTGCTGTAAAGTGGTTCAGGTCCTACCTCTGTGGATGGTCGCAGTCAGTCTCAATAGGCAATTCCGTTTCACTTCCCCTTCCCATCCTCTCTGGAGTACTCCAACGATCTAGCCTTGGTCCAATACTTTTTTGGCTATTTATTAAAGGCTATTTATTAATGACCTTCCCAAAATCTGTCAAAGCTCTAATGTCCACTTCTAAGCAGACAACACAATCCTTTACACCTCTGGTCCTACCCAGACTGTCTACCCAACCCTCCAATCTGATTTTGACCGTTGGTTCCAAGACAGTAGCCTAAAAGTCAACACCAAGAAAACTGTCTCCATGGTTTTTGGATTGCCCCCACAAGCTGGCTAAGTTTCACCCCTGCCCCGCCTTCTCCACCTTGGATGGCTCCACCCTTGAGTCTGTCACCTCCTATAAATACCTGGGCTTTTGGCTTGACCAGCACCTCGACTACTCTGTCCATATTGGCTTTATGTGTGCAAAGCTTTGCTCCAAACTCTTGAGTGCTCCATCGGAATAAAGACTCCATTCCCCCTCACCTCTGTCAAATCCTGCTCTCTAAGACCATCATCCCTCTGTTCAACTACGGCAAAATTATCTATGCTTCAGCACCTTCCACCACCCTCTCCCATCTAGACACCCTCCTCCACTCCTTCTGCCACTTCACTACCAACTCCCCACTTCAGACTCACCACTGCTTTCTTCTCGCCTCCTTAAACCTTTGCCCCCTCTCACACATTCATTGCCAAGTACTGGTTCGACCGCCCCCCCACCTCACCTCCTCCCTCACCCCTGCACCACCCTACTCCCTGCACTCTTACCACCCCCAAACCTTCTCCATCCCTTACAAACAGTCCTCAGCAGGCCTCTCTGCCTTTTCGTCCCATCCCTCTGCCTCTAGAACCAGCTACCTCCAATCCTTCGCGACTCTCCCTCTTTCCCTGCCCTCAAGCATCAAATAAAACTCATCCCTCCACCACCCTGCACCTGCCTCCCCCTCCCAACTGTCACTCCACCACCTCTTCCTCTCATTAACCCCTCCACTCCCTTCCAGTCTCTGTAAAAGTCCAACAGCATTGTGTATATAGCAAAGTCTGTATAACGTATATCCTTCTTTGTATATATTTTATACCTTATGTTGCTCTTGTTACAATCATCTGTAGTAGTCTGCCTCTACTGTCACCACTTATCTTGAATAATTGTCTATTTTGTCTTGTATTTATTCTCCTATACCCTGCGTCACACCTGGAAATGAGCCCCGGCTCAGTGTGCCTTTATTAGTTATCAACTCTGAATAAATAAATAATAAACAAACTGCTAGATAATCCAGTATATTCAGCACAAGAACAAACAGAACGGATAACGTCCAACTCAGCTTTACTACTGCCAACAGTACCACAGGTGCACCCCCCACCCCAGCTTGAAGGTCTGTCTGGGAGGGACTGAAAAGAGACATTAAATTGGATTACAGAGTGCAAACAACAGGATCCTTGAATGAAGAGCCTCTTAGTCCTACTGCAGATCTTGCAGCTATTATTATTGTCTGCGATAAGCCATAGTGTCAGTACGAATACCTGAAATGGAAGACATTTTCGCTACTTATGCCAGAGTATCACATCGTGCCTTCTCACTCCCATTTTAGGAAAGGGGAATGAAGGAAAACAATATGGACTATGATATGCAGTCTTGCCCATCAGAAGGGCCCTGAACCTCTGTCCGGCTGATCATATAACACATAAATACAGTGACATAACACAAGGACACATTGTCCTCCTTGACGGGTCTACACATTGTTATTGAAATCCTTCAAGATTTGTGAGGACACTGACCCTTTACTGTCATGCACATTAATTATCAAGCTCCATCAGGTAATGCATTAATCAATATGCAATTACACACACAGACTCCATCATCAAATCCATCTTCAATCACACACATAAAACCCCAGCAAAAAACGCTAGCCCCAACGTGACTGGCTCACAAAATTGTACAGCCATGTAGCAATGCTAGCCCCAACGTGACCGACTTGCGAAACTATGCAGCCATGCAGCTAAGATGTCAGAAACTGCCAGAGCAAAATTATGGTGTGGTGGTGGTGGTGGGGATGGGCTTGCCACAACATGCCCACCCTAGATCTGAAGTGAGCCCCAGCTCACTCAACACTACAACTGACTTGGGGGGGCGGGGAGATAAGGCCCTTAGACCCTCTTAGTTCCCAAGCTCAAGAAAGTGGTACAACACTGCATTCTTCCTTTGTACACTTGAAGATGGGCCTTGGATGGGGTGGCCAGTGGTTGTTAGAAAACCACTTCACTATGGGAAATGCAGACTCATAATAAATGGAAATTATGTACTTACCGTAATTCTTGATCATCTTGGACGCAGTCTCCACCACTCAGTCACACTAATGGGACTACGCCGGAGGCATTAGGACCTAGCGGGAGCCAAAAATCTTCTGGAGGGCACGGCTGGGATAGGACTACATGTCTTGTGACACCGCGAGACAGCTCACGCCATATAAGCCTATCTCGGTGTCGACCCTCCAACCACCTCAGCACCTTTTTGACTGAGGAGGTGCAGCGTAAACCAACGAAAGAAAACCTAACCCTAACTTCCGGCCATGTGAAGGCCCGGATGACCCATGTAAGAAGGGTCAATTCAACAATGTCTTCACAGCCAGAACAACAAGGAAGTGAAGACCAAAACAGAACAAATAAGCTCAGGGGATGGTGGGTGGGCGTGTGAATGAGTGGTGAAGACTTCATCCAAGAAGATCAAGAATTACGATAAGTACGTAATTTCCATATCTTCCTGGACTAAAAGTCTCCTCATTCACAGTAATGGGAAAGAGTACCGAGCTAAAAATCACCCCCACGGGTGGTAGAAGACAGAGCTCACTCGGGACGGAAGTCCATAAGGACTATCCTGCCAAAGAAAGTTGGACATCCAGAACATAGTGCTTTACAAAGGCATGCAGTAAGCTCCAACTCACCGCCTTGTAAATTTCTGCAACAGGTACATTACGAATCTCTACCAGCAAAGTCGCAACTGCTCCGGTAGAGTGGTGAGAAATGTAAATTATGTACGTACCATAATTTTTAATCTTCTTGGATGATGTCTCCACCACCCATTCACACTGATGGGACCACGCCGTAAGTGCTAGGACCCAGCGGGAGCCAAAATTCTTCAGGAGGGCCAAGGCCTAGGTGAGGGCCCCACGAGGGAAGAAACACGGCGAGCCCGACTAGGCTACCTCAGCGTCGACCCTCCAACCACCTCAGTACCTTTTTTACCAAGGAGGTGCAGTGTAACTAACCTAGTGAAAACAAACCTATTGTCGGACATAAGATGGTCCGAATGACCCATGTAAGAAGGGTCAACACAACAGAGTCTTCACAGCCCAGCCATCGAGGGAGTGAAGACCACAAACAGATAAGTGAACTTGGGGGATGGCGGGTGGGCATGTGAATGAGTGGTGGAGACTTTGTCCAAGAAGATCAAGAATTACGGTAGGTATGTAATTTACATATCTTCCTGGACATAAAGTCTCCACCACTCATTCACACTGATGGGAAAGTACCAAGCTAAAATAATTCCCCAAGATGGGCAACAGGAGAGAGGAGCTCACCTAGGACAGAAGTCCATTTAGGATTGTCCTGCCAAAAGACTGATGCTGTCTGGCATGAACATCCAGGCATAAATATACAGAAAGTGCCTGCGGAGCTCAAGTAGCCGCCTGCAGATGTCTTAATGGGCACGTTATGAATTTCTGCCAGAGATGCTGCAACTGCTCTGGTAGAATGAGCATGTACTCTGCCTTCTAGCTTAACCTGTGCAATGGAGTAGCAGTGACGGAGGCATGCCACTAGCCATGCTGAAATACACCTGATGATAACAGGCTGATCAAGCCGGACCATCTGAAGGAGACAAACAGTTGTTTAGATGTGCAGATTTCCTTAGTCCTGCCTAAGTAGAAACGCAAAGCTCTCTTCACATCCAGGGAATGTAGGGTATGCTATCCCTCATTCTGGAAGTTCGAGAAGTAGGTAGGACGGACCAATGGCTGATTCAGATGGAAATCTGAGACAACCTTGGGAAGAAACTTGGGGTGGGTCCTAAGAGCCACCTTGTCTTTGTGAAATACAGTGTATTGGGGGGATGACCAAACCATGTACTTCAGACACTCTGCAGGCGTAAGTGATGGTTATAAGGAAGGCTACCTTCCAAGTCAGAAATTTCAGGTCACAAGTAGCTAGGGGCTCAAAAGGTTTACAAGCAAGCATGTCTAGCACAAGGTTTATGTGCCAGGCTGCTACTGGTCATCTGACCGGTGGCCTGGTATGCAGAATGCCTTTAAGAAACCTCTTGATCACAGGAAGCTGAGCCAGACACATGGAGTGTACAGGCTCATGGTATGCTGAGATTGAGCAGAGGTGAACCTTAACAGTCGAGTACTGTAGGCCTGTGTTTGAGAGGTCTAGAAGATACTCTAGGACCTTGTTTGGTGGGCAGGAAAAAGGGTTCCATGAGGATTTTGCACACCAGACGGAGAAGCGTTTCCACTTACCCCTGTAAGTTTTTCAAGTAGCTGGCTTGCGTGCAGCTAACAGAATATCTGAGACTCTACGTGAAACGTTAAACCTGTTCACCTCTGTCTCCTCAGGAGCCAGGCATGGAGGGGAAGGGACTTCAGTTTGGGATGGACCACAGGGCCCTGGGTCAGCAGGTTCGTAAGAAGTGGAAGCTGTCTTGGGGAAGTTTCCGATAATCTGTTGATTAATGGAAACCAGATCTGACGAGGCCAGAAAGGGATGATGAGAATCATTCTGCTGCCCTGTGTCTCCAGTTTGAAAAGCACCTTCTAAACTAGGGAGAGGAGAAAATGCGTACAGAAAGCATCTTGCCCACCACACTCTGAATGCATCCTGACAAAAAACGCCAGGTCCTGGATTTCTGGAGCAGAAGAGAGGCAGTTTTACATTGAGTGGGGATGCAAAAAGGTCCAGGTCTGGAGAGCCCCACTCTACGAAGAGTGATTGCATGACACTTGCGTTGAGAGACCACTAGTGAGGATCTGTCTCCGTTGTGCTGAGACGATCTGCCAGATCGTTCTGGACTCCTGACAGGTAGACCACCTGGATCAGAGCTTTGTGCTCTAGGCACCATTCTCACACTCTCATAGCTTCCCTGCATAAGGGGTAAGAGTGTGCTCCGACCTGTTTGTTGATGTAGTACATCACTGCCTCGTTGTCCGTTTGAAGGAGAATGGTTTTGCGACAGAGAATGTCTTTCAAGGCTCGGACTGCGCAGAGGACGGCTCTCATTTCCAGAGCACTGATGTGAAGCTGAGACTCGTCCTGAATCCAGCGACCCTGGCTGTGGAGATCCTGGCAGTGAGCTCCCCATCCCAGTAGGGACACATCTGTGGTGATAGAGATGTGGGGATCTAGAGGGGCGAAGGGATAATCTTCTCGAAGGTTGTCCGCCTGAGTCCACCAGGTGTGCGACTGTTTCAGCGGTTCCGTCACCTTGATGAGAAAGGACAGCGGGTGTGTGGTTGGCAACCACTGAGTGCTGAGCATCCACTGAGTAGCTCTTATGTGAAGGTGAGCCAGAGGCACAGTGAACAATAAGGATGCCATGAGACCCCACATCCACTGCATTAAGAGCGCTCGGACTGAGCTGTTTTCTCTGATGAAGTGGGCCATCTGGAGGATGTCACTCCATCTGTCCTCCAGAAGAAAGGCTTTCGTGTTGGAGGTATCCAGAAGTGTTCCTATGAAGAGGAGCCGTTGGGAGGGCTGTAGCTGTGACTTTCTCAAGTTTAGCAGGACTCCCATGAACGTGAGGAATTCTGAAGTCGTAGCTACTTCTTCTTGAGTCTCTTGTCTGGAGGGGCTTGCGAGAAGCCAGTCGTCCAGATACAGGAACACCTGAATTCTGAGCTTCCTCAGATGTGCTGCAAGAACTGCGAAACACTTTGTAAAAACTCAAGGCGCCGAGGATAGCCCAAAGGGCAGGACTCTGAATTGGTAGTGCTGACCCAACACCATGAATCTGAGGTATCTGTGGTGGTTTGGGTGAATGGGAACGTGATGGTAGGTGTCCTGCATGTCCATGGAGGCTAGCCAGTCGTGCTGATGAATCAGAGGGTAAGAGTGTACCGAGTGAAATCTTGAACTTTTCCTTGAAAAGGAACTTGCCTAACTTCCTGAGATCTACAATAGGGCACATGCCGCCTGTTTTCTTTGGAACTAGGAAGTAACGGGAGTAGAAACTTGTGTACTGCTGATCCAGCAGAACTATCTCTGCTGCCCTGCTGTTCAGAAGGCCTTGGATCTCAGAAGAAAGAAAGTCTGACTGAGGGACAGACAGCCTGGGCTGTTTGTTTGGATGATCGGGGGTGGGGTGGGGTGGTTCTGACAGATTTAGAGAGTACCCTTGCAGATTATTCTGAGCACCCATTTGTCTGATGTGATCGACATCCACTAGTCATAAAACTGAGTCAGATGCCCTCCTATTGCCAAGGAAGAGTCCCCCTTGGACAGCTGAGCTAGGACTTAGGCTGGATCTCATAGGGAGGCACTAGGCACTTTGGGGCCCTGTGCCTTCTGCTGCATCTTCTTTTGTGGCTGAGGGGGTTTGTTTTCTGTTAAAGCCCTCTCTGCCTTTACCATGAAAGGATTGATGGTTCTTAAACTGATGCCTGTTCCTGCCCCTTTAAGGGGCTGCGGAAGGCGGTCTGGCCATTTTGGTCTTCTGAGTGGCCTCTAGCACCTGCTTGATCTGAGGACCAAACAGATACGTCCCATCGAAAGGCAAGGCCATAACCCTCTATTGGGTATCATTTGTTTTTTGAAACTCATATTTATTGAGAAAATATCTCGTAAGATACAATACAATCATATGGCATGACTTCATAACATACAAACAATTTTATCAGTATGGTTTTTACAATTCTATGCTTCTATCTAGACTCCCCAGAATGCATTTCCTGATCCCCTCGGTTAACTATATCACTCCAATATCTTACATACCTTCAGTATGGCAGTTAACTGTATAAACAAGGGGACACCCATGACTCCCCTTCATACATTTATCGGGCCGAGATCTAGTTTATTACCTGGGTTCCAGGAATAATTTACCTTCAGCTTCAGAAGATGAAGTCTTGTATTACATGTCAATGACAATGAGGGGAAAAAAACCCCAAAAAACAACAAAGTAACCTTTAAATTATACAACTGTTGCACTGCATTTATGAGTTCTCTAGTTGGGGAGGGTGAGTTAACAAATCTGTCATTTCGTAACTTAACTAGTGAGGAGGGGCAGTCAACAACCAGTTTATTCAATGAGGGGGCTGGGGGGAGTGTTACCCCCACCCTTGAGCAAAATCCACTCTCTGCCCAGATCCACCTCCCATGCTATCCATTTGGTCCAAATATTCCTAAACGTGTCCCCTCGGAGATGCAATTTATCCGTGATTGACTCCATGTCCATGATCTGGTTCACCCTATTAACCCATTCCCTCCATGTTGGTGGATCTTGTTTCAACCATCTAGCTGTAATACAAGATTCTTTGTTTATGGGTTGAGCTGTAGTAATCTGGGGAAGGACGACCTTATCATTCTCTGCCAAGACTACAATAGGATCTGCAAAGGCTTGGGATGCCAAAATGGGTCGATCTTTGGGAGCAGCATATTTCCTATCTATGGACATAGCCACAGAAGGAATGAGAGCAGAATTACTCCATACCATTTGAGAAAGCATCTCAAAAGAGGGTTGTACCGGGGGAGATAAATCCGTAGGGATGTCCGGAACATGAAGGTACTGGAGTCTCAAAAGCTTCCCAGGATTGATGTCCATAGTCTGGAAAGAAAGAGTGGAATTCAAATTTTTCAGCAGAGACTTAAATGACAGGTCTTCAACCACAGGCTCTGCAGCAGGATCAGAACCTGCTCCTTCCACATCATCACCTAGTCTAAGATCTGGGTCAGGCTCAACATCATCTCCTGACAGTCCAGGAGGGACTGTATGGACAGGAAAGGAGTGAAAATCAGCAGGAAAAGATGAATGTAAAGAATTCGGAGAGGAGAGGCCCTGGGGATTGGCAGGCAAGGAGTCAGGCCTCGGTGCCGAAAAGCCGCATGGCGCCAAAAGGCTACACGATGCTGAGAAAGCCAACAGTGCCGAAACCCCACGGCATCGCAGTCAGCGCTGAGCGACCCACCAGTGCCGACGGCGCCGAAACCAACCCAGGACCCCGAAAACCAGGATTTGAGGTAAAAAGAGGAATAATATCAAGAGATCGAGGCATCGGTGTGGCCCCCTGTGCCGCAGTCATGTGAGGGGGGAAACACCTAAGTGCGGAGTTGAAGGCGCCGCATGACTAGGGAGGCCCAACCGCCCTGCTCGATCGCCCGAAGAGCTGGAGAGCCCCGGGGCAACTGGGCCAGGCAACTGGACCAACCTCTGAATCCACTGCTCCATCAGAGCGGCCCACTGATGAAACTGCTCATCGGAAGCCCTAACAGAAGGTGGGGAAGGGCTCCGATGTCGAAGACCAGAAACCAGCGACTCTGAAAGAGGAGACCGGCAACTGGCCCCAGTGACCGACCGTCGACACGCAGACATATCAGAGGGCAGCCTCGAGTGATGCCTTCTCTTTCCCGACCTACGGGCCGAAGAAGAGCTCGAGGCCGAACGGTGCCATGAATGGGACAGTTTTCATTTATGCTTCCAGGGGGACCGCCCCTTCCCTCGGGCATTGGACCGACCGTTGTCAGACCTCCCTTCCAGAGAAGGCGGCGGACTGGACCCAGCCCGGCTGACTGAACAGCTTTCATACAAAGTCTCCCTACCATCACCTGACCCGTCCATGGTCGACTCCGTCAATGTAGGCCGAGACTTATTTCTTAAGAATAAATTACTGTAGCGCTACTTTATTCAAGAAAATATAAAATAATAAACTGAAAACTATGCTGCTAGTTTGAAGTTCGACTCCTGGCAGGTGAGCGACGTTGTCACTGAAGCGCACCCGATGGCAGGAAAAAAGGAACTGAGGCAGTTGGAGGGTCGACGCCAAGATAGTCAATACCGCATCAGGCCGGAGGGCTCGCACGCTTCCTCGCGTCTTCCATCTCTGGCGCTGACCCTCTAGCGAAAATGTTTGCTCCCGCTGGGTCCTAGTGCCTCCGGTGCAGAACCCATTAGTGTGAATGAGTGGTGGAGACTTTATGTCCAGGAAGATCTTATTGTCTCAACTCAACTCCAGAAGCTGGAGACAGTCCAAGAGGGACTGCTCCGCAGAGCCGTAATAAGGGGTCCAACAGGATCAAACAAGGGTAAACATCACTTGTGTTCCAAATCACCTTTTTTTTGTTTGCTGTACTTACTTGGGGCTAAAGAAGGGACCCTGGAGCAAGAGGAGTTGTCTCCAAGGAAGGCTGTGTAGTAGCTGAAGCAGGCACTAGTCCCTGGCTTGAGGAACAGTTTTTTTTGTTACAGATAAGACACAATGGATTCCACAGTATATGAGACTGAAAGGGTCCACTAGCTCCTAATGGAGTAAGGAGTGCAAAGGGTCTGTAATCCCACTCCCACGACCTGGAGGGGAGAACTCCAAGCCTACTCCAGAAGTCGTCTCTGACTCTCTCCCTTAAGGAGATCCAAAAAGGGACCCTCGAGGGGTAGGTACCCTTACACATAAGGATTACAGAAGGAACTTGGGAAGGGGACCACTAAGGTGCCCCAGAAAGGCAGAAGAAAAGATGCTTCCCCTCATGGGTCATGCCAGCTAAGCTGCAGACCCCTAGGGGAGAAAAAAAAAAAAAAAATCACATATCTTTCAAGTGATGAGAACTAGCTGCAAACTGGTTGTATCTAGCAACATGTGCCTACAATGGCATTGAGAGCCATGGGGAAGAACCATGACACTAAGCTAGTCTGAACCAGGATTCAGAATCAGCCCCATAAGAAAAGCAGTGGGTGAGCTGGTACCTCCAGAATTAGAGACAGTGCGATCCCTGGGAAGTGCAGAGAAGGTGTACTCAAGGGAGAGGAAAAGGGGATCAGTTGTCCCTGTCTGCCTTCTCCCTCTAAAACAGAGGAGAAGGAGAACCCTCCTCTCTTTCCAACCGAATCCAGTGCCTCAGGGGGCACCAGCTAGATAATGGTCGCACAGAAAGAGAAGACAAGCAATGCCTAGAAGCCTGGCCATGAGGGGAAGGTGGGTGGGAAGCAGTAATGAATGGTGAAGATATCCTGGAAAATGAATTATGGTGAGTACGTAAAGTTTCATATCTTCCATAGATCGAACTTCACCATTCATTACTGGTAGGTGAGTACCATGCACCACCCAGGTGGCGCTGGCACCTCCCCGAGGGAAGGAAGTCTCCCTCAGCCTCCGGTGGGCGAGAACACAAGGAAGCAGGGGCCCTTTATGGGCCTGGCGAGGCCAGAGACTGGTCAGGGTGAGGCGGAAACACCCGATGCCTGGGAGATGAAAAGCACCTGCTAAATCACACCTTACCCTGCAGGAGAAAAAGTGGGCCCCCGGAATGGAGAAGTGATCACCCTTCACTAGGCCAGGGGTGACAACCTTGGAAGGCGAAGCCATGCTGTCCTCCTGGTGCAGACTGCAGTTCCTGCCAGCCTGGAAGCTATCTTACTGGCATCGTAAGATGCTCCTGATTGGTGTCTCACCAGCTCCAGACCACGTGCAGAAAGGCTGATAGCCTGCCTGGTAGCCTCTGAATCAGGCACAGATGCCAGGAGTTGTCCTAGCATTGTCCACAGGTGCCAGGCACAGGCAGCCTGGTGGGACTGGTGCGCCAAGACACACAGGAGAAGGCGCGCCGCCAAGACAAGACTCTTCTACCCCAACGGTCAAGCTGAGTCGGACTCCAGATGGCAGTCGTGTCTTGAGTAATGATGCCCAGAAGGGGTGTCCAGGAGCTCCACTCCCAAAGAAGGGTGGGGCATAACACCTGGAGACCCCAAGGGTGCACAACACCGAGCTGGCAGTCCCTCGGGACTAGGGATGGGGCAAAGGGATGACACTAGACCCTATGCGATGCTCCTGTGAAGGGTAGAAGCCATGGAGGGATGACAAGATTGTCAGCGCTGAATTCCCTAAGGAAAGCACGCATCACATGTGCAGGATTGCAGCTGGCAAAATGGGAAATGTGGAGCTCCTCTAGCATCTCTGACAGGAACTGCTGACAACTGGTTAGATCAGTGTCAGATGACAGGTGGATGGAGAAGTCCTCTTCCTCAGAGGAGGAAGGCGAAGAAGCAGAGGAGCTTGATTCAGGGATTGATGAAGCTGGCGGTTCAGATCGAAAGATGACCTCATCCAGTGCCCTCAGGTATCTAGGGAATGTAGCCGCAGATGCCTGAACTATTCCAGGTCATGGGCCCCATAGTCAAAGAGGCCTGGGAGAGGAGGAGGCAGAGGAGCGGGGAGAGAAGAGCCCTGACGGCCAGAGTAGGTCTTCTGCTAGGGCTGTGGGAGCAAGCAGGGGACCCTTCCCTGAGGAGGGGGTTGCGCAACCTGGCCACTGATGAACACCCAAAAGGACGGGGTGAACAGGGTAGAGCCCTTGCGGGGGGAGGGGAACCCCCAGGTGAGGTGATTGGAACCAGTCTGGCCCTTGTGGGCGGCCCCCAGTCCCCACCAACTGCAGAAACTGCCAGTTCCAGCCACGAGAGGAGGGTCGGGTCAGCACTTCAGCTCCTTCCAGAGCCCCCAGCTGCTCTGGAAATGGGCCTCCGCGCAGACCTCGACCTCCTCACACCACCCTCACCTGAGAGGGACCTGCTCTTCAGAAGGACCCTAGAACCTGAAGTCGGAGGTATCAAGGCAGCCCCAGCGTCGCGAACGGTGACAGAACCTACACCAAGACCTGCTCCGGCATAGAGGACTGATCCGGCACCGCCAATGGCATTGGAATCAGAGCCAGCACTGGACTCTGGCCCGGCATCACCCTTGGCGCCAACCCCCTCTCCGGCACCTGGGTCAGTGCTGGAAACATCACCCGTACCGCAGGACATGGAGGAGGTGGTTTCAAGGACGGCCCCGGGAATGGTGGTGCCCGAACTCCACGGTACTGGAGGCCCTAAGGCTGGGTGGAGGACAGTCCCCCGGGTGCCAAGGAGCCGGGTAACCAGTCAAGATCATCCTTATTATCCTCCTCTGTAAAGCAGGAGATCAAGGAGATCTCCAAGAAGGCTACCCCAGAGACCCTCCCTTTCCCAGCACTGAGAATGGTGTTGGAAGGGGACCCAGTGATGACACTGGCACTGCTTCGCTCACTAACACCAAGGGTGGCATCGGGAGTTGAAGCGATACCAGATGGTGTCACCAAGGGTTCCACCAGTTTGGGCCCAGCATGTAGCTGTGACAATGACACTGGGGGCATCTGTGCCACCAAGGGGGTGATGGACTGCGAAGGGTGCTCAGCTGACCCCCTGGAGGAGGCCGACTGTCCCACTGACCCCTGCAAGCCTCCCTCCCTTCCCAGTGAGACTAGGAGCTGCAGAGGACTGCTCTCCCTTGGTATGTATAGTACCAAGGAGAGACCCAAGGGAAGGCCCCAGCAACCTGACCTTGGTGTCCCAAGAATGGAGTCGCCCTCCCAAGGTGGGAGGTTTCTGACCCACCTTCAATGCACGGATTTCGAGGACATGGTGGTCCATGGAGAAGCAGGCATCGCAGGAATCCATGTTGTGAGAAGGACCCAGGCAGGTGAGACAACGGTTTTGGCAGTCCGTTACGGTAATTGACTTGCCACAGGAGCACCTACAAATAGGGTCACGGCCCGCCTTAGATTTACTAGAACTAGGACCAGAACCGGACATGACCACATGAACAAACTAAAATGAAACAAAAGGGAAAGTACTCAATGCTGCACTGTAGAAATAAAAGAAAAAGGAAAATATTACCAGCGCCAGCTGAGGGATAGCATCAACAAACTGAGGTATGGCGTTGAGTAAATGTGGCGGAGACAGAACTGTGGCATTGCCTAGATAAACATAAACAGGGCCTTCCCACTAGATTAGATACTTTCTCCTTCATGTGCTTCTTGCATGGCCTCCGATTATCTTTTCCAAGATTTGCTGCACACAATATTGATTCACACACCAGCCCCCACTTCCACTCACACATACACACTGCACCCTACCTTCCCCAAGCTGCACCTCCAGCTTCCCATGCTGCACTTAACTTCTCCCACACTGCACCCACAGCTCCCCAAATCACACTCGTCCCTCCCTAAACTGCACCACCAGTTCTCCCCATACTGCACACAGCTCTCTCAACACTGCACTGCAACTCTCCTCACACTGCATCCCAGCTCTGCCCACTCTGCTGCTGCTGCAGCTTCCCACACTGCACCCAGCTCAGAACCCCCACAGTACACTCCCAGCTCCCCACATTACTTAACACACAGCTTTTTTTTTTTGTGCAATACTGCAGAATTGACAGGCCTTTAATCTTCTTGTTCACCCTGTAAATTATTCATAGTGTTGCTGTAATTTAATCCAAAGCTTTTAGAACTAATAAACTGCTGTCTCTAATTCCCTGAATCAGAGGTGCTGACTTCTTAGGTGCGGATCAAATAGTATTGCATTTTATTAATTGGGCGGAGTTTTTATTTTCTTGCTATACAAGGGGGTGAAGTAAATGCATTTGAATGTTAATTTAATCTTTAATATCTTTACTCCAAATGTGTTCATCAAGGAACGCTTCCAGATCCTACATAGAAATTTTCATTTATGTGACTACTTATTTTCATGATTTACTTGTCCATAAATGTCATAGGGTACCCCAGAAAGAACTGGCAGAGGTTTCAAGAGGGTGGAGTGAATTTTTACCCTCTGGGTGTGGTTAGACAGGTAGTCAGTAAACCGAGCTTTGCAGTCGTTGG
Source organism: Neoceratodus forsteri (assembly GCA_016271365.2). Classification (NCBI taxonomy): domain Eukaryota; kingdom Metazoa; phylum Chordata; order Ceratodontiformes; family Ceratodontidae; genus Neoceratodus; species Neoceratodus forsteri. Next base: position 1,632,643,578 of record CM028131.1, on the reverse strand, counting down.
ACAGGCCAAGTTGTGAGAGAGTGGAGGGAAGGAGTGGGTGGTTCACGGTGTCAAAAGCTTTGGATAGGTCAAGGAACACTGCACCAGCCAGTCTGCCATTGTCAAGGGCAATGTGTATAAAGCTAGTGAATTTGAGGAGGGCTGTGGTTGTACTGTGGCCCTTTTTGAAACCGTGCTGTTCAGGGGTCAGTAGGTCATACTGAGAGAGAGATTCAGTGAGCTGGTCAGCCACGATGCGCTCAAGGGCCTTGGAAAGCGGAGGCAGAATGGATATCGGGCGGTAGTTGCTAGGGGTGAGGCGGTCACCAGCTTTGTGCATGGGGGTAATATGAGCTGTCTTCCAAATTGTGGGGAACTTACCTTTTTGGTATTGGGTTGCATAAGCCTGAAAATGTGCTTGTCTGATGGCCGTGGAGGCCGATAAGTAGCCCTTTGGCGCCATGCTGTCAATTTTCTGAATCTTTCCTGGAGGATGACATGCCAGAGGTACTTTTGCCCTGTCACACGCCGCAACTTGTACCACCCCCTGGTGGTCAGGGTAGGAGAATAAAAATTCAGCCCCCTCCCTGTCCAGCTGGTATTTCTTGTCCAACCTCTTGTCTAAGGAAGGGACAGAACTAGGAGTTTGGAGGATTTTAAACATGTCCTTTTTGAAGCAGTTGTTTACAGGAAGCAATAATTGTTTAGTGGGTGTAAGATCCATCATTTCTAAATATTCTGCTTCCTCCTCATCCTCTAATACTTCAGTGGTGGTTATGTCAAGGGCATCCACCATCCTTCTGCCGAAAGTGAAGTGGGATGAGTAATCCTCTGAAGCCGGGGTTTATGCCAAACTCCTGTTCAGGGGAGACTTCAGGCTCAATATGCTCCTCTTCATACTCCCCATATTCATCCCTTTTTTCTTGGAAGGAAGACTGGGCAGAGGATTTTCTGGTTGGGGTCTGAACTGATGCCTGCTGACCCAGCAGGCAGCATCCCCTGTATGTCCTGTATAACTTTGAAGGCCTGTGCAATCTCCTGTGCAGAAGACATAGCTGCAGTAACAACAGCAGTCCCCAAACGCTGTCCAGCAGGGGGTTCTGTGTGCTTAGCCTTCTTTGTTTTCTTTAAAGCAACCGCCGAGTCAGCCAGTTCAGCAGACTTTTTTCCAAGGACCTGAGTACCTGTATCAGGGGTAGAGGTTGTAGGTGTTGTGGTTTCACCTACAGAAACCAAGGGTGTCAGCTGGTTAGAGCCCGAGGGACTCTTAGGTGGAGGCAACTTCTTTTTAAGCCTTTCCAAATGTTTTTCAAGCATTTTCTCAGGAAAGATCTTGCAAATTTCACAATCAGCTTTTAGGTATTCATAACCCAGGCAGGCCACACATGAAGTGTGCTTATCTGCCTTACACCTCTCCACACGATGTACAATTTTTGAAACTGGGCTCGCTCACCGGTTTTTCTCTTAGGTTTTTCTGACATATTCAAACACCAACAGAAAAAAAAAAAACGCAAAAGTATTTTAAATTTAAAAGTTAGTTTGCCGTTGCGGTCAGTTCAGGAATTGATCAAGGAACTGATCGGAACCGGGTCAGAGAGAACTGAGGTTTTCGGTTCAGTAACCAGTATTAGCGGTTACTAAAAACAAGTTTAGTTAAACAAAATTAAACTAAAATAATGAAGTTTTAGTCACAAAACTCTGGAAAATGAACTAAGAGTTTCCAGTTTCTCTCCGGTTACACCAAACTGAGAGGAACCAAGAAAAACAATAAATTTAATTAAAACTAATGGTTAAGCTAAAAACAAAAGATAAAACAGCAAAAGAAAAATAAAGGAATATTTATATATGTTTTATAAGTTTTCACATTAGAACGAGATGTTTACGAGACGATCTCCGAACGTCTAATCTTGACAGGCAGAGAGTGAAATTAGAGAGGTTAGAATGTAGGCAGTTGATAACAGCAGCATTTGAAAAGTGGCATGTGCCAATGGTGTTCCATCATTAGCGTAATGTTCCATCTCTCCGTGCAGATCTGACTTAAAGGCATACTGCATACAGTTAGGAATATTGGAGTATTCCTGGGGTATGAAATAACTAGATGGGTGAAAAACTGGCTGAAGGATATAAGTCTGAGGGTGGTGTTAAATGGTGTACATTCTGGGGTAAGGAAGGTTACGAGCAGGGTTCCTCCAGTGTCTGTACTAGGATCAGTCCTTTTTAACATATATATCATTGATATATCAGAGGAAACTGAAGGGAAAATGTGTTTGTTTGCAGATGATGCAAAGTTATGGAATAGGGTCGACACTGAAGGAGGGGTTGAGGCCATGAGGAGGGATTTGAGTATACTAGAAAAATGGTCAGAGACATGGCAATTGAAGTTCAGTACTGAGAAGTGTGTGGTGATGCATATAGGGCATAAAAATCGACTGGCCAAGTACTCACTGGGGGGAGAGCAGACAAAGCAAACAGAACAGGAAAGGGATCTCAGGGTTATAATATCAAACAACCTTAGGGTAAGTGACCAATGTAGTAAGGCGGCTGGCAAAACTAATAGAATGATGGCGTGCATAGGAAGGGGCATAACTAGTAGGAAGAGGGAGGTGCTGATGCCATATATAAGAACACAGTTAGACTGCACCTGGAGTACGAGGTACAGTTCTGGAGGCCTCATTTAAGAAAGGACATAGATGTAATACAAAAGGTTCAGCGAAGGGCAACAAAGCTGGAGTGGGGCATGCAAAGGAAACCATACGAGACAAGACTGAGAGATTTAAATCTGCATCCGCTGGAGTTTAGACGAGTGAGAGGAAACATGATAGAGACATTCAAGTACATGAAGGGGATAAATAAAGTGAGGGAAGAAAGTCTATTTAAAGGAAAAGTCAGAGTTAAAACAAGAGGTCATACTTTAAGATTGGAAGGAGGAAGATTTAAAGGTAATGTAAGGGAGTGTTATTTCACCGAGAGGGTGGTTGAATCCTGGAACAGATTACCTGAGGAGGTGGTAGGTGTTGAAACGGTGGAGGGATTCAAGAGAGTGTGGGATAGACATATGGGGTTGGTTAGAGGACAGAGGATAGGGCTCCTTGTGCACCAGTGACAAGTAGGGGCGGGTGGAGATGGGCAGACTGGATGGGCCAGGATGATCCTTTTCTACTGACACATTACTATGATACATTGTTCTCCCTGGGAGAGATCTATTTATTATGACACCCAGATCTGTTTCAGAGTTCACTTTTATATTGCCACTTAACCTATATCTTGTATGGGGATTTATTTTCCCCAAATGGATGACAGAACATTTATCAGTATTGAATTCCATCTTGTTAATATTAATCCAGCGCTCAATCTGCCACAAATCGGCAATATAAGAACTGATTTTTGTAACAGAGTCTACTTCTGAACAGAGTTTGGTATCATCCGCGAATTTACTGATTTTACACTGTTCACCTTCTTGCAGGTCGCTTATGAAGATACTACACTAAAGACAGTGGAACCCAGGACAGAAACCTGGGGAACCCTGCTAGTAACCCTGATCTCTTCTGACAGAGCATCAGAAACTTTTACACCTGTTGACCCCTGTTAGAAAGCCACTGTTCGACCCATTTGATGGTGCAGGGATTCAATCCTAATTTCAACATTTTACGGATAACTAAGTCATGGGGTACAGTGTCAAATGCCTTCTTAAAGTCTAACAGGATCACAGCCACAGCTGTGCCTTTATCAATACTATTACTAATGTTCTCGTAGAAAGATATCAGGTTGGTTGTGCATGATCTGCCCATAACAAAACCATGTTATGCATTATCCCGTAAACCTTTCAGCTATTTCCAAGTCCAATCTGGTTTTTTTAGCAATTTTTCCATGGCTTTACACACCACTGACATCAGGCTAATAGGTCAATAATTGCCTGCTATGTTCCTACTGCCTTTTTTATGGCTGGGGACAACAGTAGCCTTTTTCCAATCCGTGGGAACACTGCCAGAGCTACAGGACTTGATGAATATAATGGTTACAGGGTAGTCAACTCATCAGCTATTTCCTTAATAAATCTTGTATTGATTTTGTCTTTTAAAGCATTAAGAAAGTATAGTTTCGTACTTACCGTAATGGTAGATCTTCGAGAGGATCTCTTGCAGCAGGTCATACTCTTGGGTATCCACCAGAGGGCACTCTTGACCATGGTAGCTTTCGCCAGCAGTGCTTACTGGGGGCCACCCACAATTATGTCACTACGTTCAGGTCTGTAAATACAAGGGCGGCCTCAGTTCCCCACCGGTGACCAGCCTGCAGAATAGTATTCCTAAGGGAACCGAGGAGGCCGGAGGTACCCTTTCTTGCTGTCATGAATATGTTTGAGAAGATTGCTCTCCTCGAGAAGGAGAGGACTGGAGGGAAGGAACGTAACCTGCTGCAAGAGATCCTCTCGAAGATCTACCATTACGGTAAGTATGAAACTGTACTATCTTCTTTGAGGGAATCTCTTGCAGCAGGTCATACTCTTAGGATGATTCCCAAGCAGTGAACCATGAAGGCAGGCCAGTAAAGAAAGGAGGTCTTGCAGGACAGCATGTCCGAAAGTGGTGCGGCGCTGAGAGGCTAAGTCTAAACTGTACTGCTTCGTGAAGGTATGTACAGTACACCAGGCAGCATCACAGATGCCTGTGATGCAAGCTCCGTGGAAGTATGCTGCGGTGGTAGAGAGCGCCCGCGTGGAGTAGGCACGGATGGTTCCTGGTAGTGTTTTTTTCATATTTAGTGTAACAATGGGTTATGCAATGTGCCAGCCAATTGGATAAAAGATTGTTTGGCGACGGGGAGACCTTCCCTGGTAAGGGCAAAGGTGACAAAAAGCTGTTCAGATTTTCGCATGGACTTAGCGCGTACGAGGTAGTAATGCAGGACATCCAAGGTATGTAGTAGCGATTCACTTGGATTGGAATGATCCAGGTAGAAAACTGGCAATTGGATGGATTGGTTTAATGTGAATTCTGAAATGACCTGTGGAAGAAAGGCCGGATTGGTATGAAGGGAGACCCTGTCTTTGTGGAAAACTAAGTAGGGCTCGGAGCACATGAGGGCCTGTAGCTCCGAAGTACGGCGAGCTGAGGTGATAGCTACTAGAAATAAAGCTTTCCATGCCAAGAAGTGTAATTTACAAGTAGCAGCTGGCTCAGAAAGTTCCAGGGTCAGTTCTTCTGTGACAAAACTGAAATTCTAGGGAGGCACCAGCCACTGAATGGGAGGTTTGAGATGTAAAATTCCCTTATGAAACATGTGGGCAAGGTCCTGTTGAGTGACTGGACGGTCCCCAATGGGCTCGTGAAAAGCGGAACTCACCAATTAATGTACCTTGATGGAGGAGTAACTCAAACCCTGTGAGGAAAGGGTAGACAAATAGTCCAGGGAAGAGGGCAGGAAAAGGGGTCGAGGGCATTAGCAGCCACCCAAGTAGCGAAACGTTTCCATTTTGCTTGGTAATTTTCTAGTGGAAGTTTTTCTGGAAACCAACAGAATGGCAGGTACTGAAACAGAGACTTTCCATTTATAAAAGCGTCTTCAAGAGCCAAGCATGAAGGTGCAGGGAGCGAAGGCTGGGGTGACAGAGAGACCCATGATGCTGCGTGAGTAAGTCGGCCATAGGGGAAGGGGAATGGGATCAGTGACCGACAACTGCTGGAGAAGAGGGAACCAGATTTGTCGGGGCCAAAAGGGAGTTATCAGTATCATGAGGGCGGGTCTGAGTTGTAGTTTGAGGAGGACTGGAGGAGAGGGATTGGGGGGGGGGGGACGCTTATAAAAATTGTCCCCACCAAGAAATGGGCAGAGCATCAGTAGTGTCTCCCTGGTTGTCTGGTATAATGGAGCAGTATCGTAGAAGCCGGGGATTGTCCAGGGAGACAAACAGGTCAACTGCTGGGGATCCCCAGAGATGAAAGATGTCTTGGGAGGACTGTGGCGTGCAAAGTCCAGTTGTGACCCTGTGTATGGCGACTGAGGTGACTGGCCAAGACATTTTGGGCTCCCGGCTCATGAACTGCTACCAGGTGAAGTTTTTCTGTTAGAGCTTGTGACCAAATGCGGACTGCCTCCTGGCAAAGGCTTTGAGACCTCGTGCCTCCTTGTTTGTTTAAGTAACAGACAACACAGGTGTTGTCCGTTTGTACCAGATGGGGTCGTGGGAGCAGATATGGTCAGAAGGCTTGCAGTGCAAAATGGACTGCTCATATCTCTAGAAGATTCATATGAAGAGTGGCAGTGGCTGGGTCCAAAGTCCCCGTGTCTGATGAGGACTGAGGTGGGCACCCTAGCCGAGGGTGGAAGCATCTGTGGTTAACATATGGGATGGAGGAGGAATTTGGAAGGGGAAGGATCCATCCACCAAGTCACGTTTTTTCTGAGGGCCGGGGTAACAGTGATCCTGTCCTCGAAGTCCCCAGTCTTCTGGTGCCATTGGCGTCTCAAGACCCCGTGAACCAGGCGCATGTGCAACTGGGCATGCGGTATGGTAGAGATGGCCGCGGTCATATGGCCCAGAAGAAAAAATGACTCACCTGTAGTAATCTTGTTTCTTCCAAAGGGATCCACTAATATTATTACTCTCACAGTACTCCCTTAAGCCAGCACTGCCCCAGAGAGAATAGAATGCTATGCTAATCATGGAATGTTTAGCTCGTGCATCTATTTTCAAACTGCCCAGTGTCAACTGCCTACATTCTACCTCAGATTTCTTAGACACCTGCAAAGAGGCCATAACAACATGTGAATCACTATTTAAATAATTATAGAAAAATAATACCCAACTAGGCAAATAACATTAACCAAAGGACTAGTATAAACAAATGTCCCCTTTTTTTCTGAAGTCAGATATGCCTTTAGAAAAGAACCTACAATTACAAGTTAAGACATTACTAGAAGGTGCCAGCAGGTGGCATGCCACTCCAACTATACATCTTATCAGCTGTGGAGAGGAATTTTCTTGTTACTGATTCTGAAAGGGGAAGCAAGGGCGGGGAGTAATAATATTAGTGGATCCCTTTGGAAGAAACAAGATTACTACAGGTGAGTAATTTTTACTTCTAACCCCAGGAATCCATTAATATTATTACTCTTGCAGACTATGCAGCAGTACCTCAAGGAGGTGGGTCAGAATCTATTTAGGAAAAAGACTCTGCAGGACTGCTGTGCCAAATGTGGCATCACTCCTGGACTGGGTGTCCAGGCTATAATGCTTAGTGAAGGTGTGGACTGACCTCCAGGTAGCTGCTTTACATATTTCCATTAGAGGTACTTCTTGGGCAGCTGCAATAGTGGGAGCTGTGCCCCTTGTAGAGTGGGCCTAAGACCAGAGGGAGGAACCTTTCCTGCCTGTGCGTAGCAAAACTGAATATACTGGACTATCCATCGAGAGATGGTCCTCGTTAAAACAGGAGTACCTTTACCTACGTCCCCATAGGTGAGGAAGAGTTGCTGTCTGTCCTGCTTATGATCTTTGGTATGAGTCATGTAATAACTCAGTGCTCTTTTTACATTCAAGCTGTGCAATCTACTCTCACCTGAGCTAGATTATTCAGTAAAGAAAACTAGCAATGTTATAGACTGGTTCAAATGGAAGTCAGACACCACCTGAAGGAGGAACTTCCTGTTAGTTCCCAACACTACCTTGTCCCTGTGGAAAGAAACATAGTCCTTTTCCACACAGAGTAGCTTGCTTATCCTCCTGGCAGAAGTGACTGCTACCATAAAAACTGCCTTCCAGTTAAGAAATGTAAGCTCTGCAGATGCCATAGGCTCAAAGGGCGGAAGCATAAGCTGGGCAATGTAAATATTAAGGTCCTATGCTGGCACTGGTTCCCTGTGAGGGGGAAACAAATGAGAGAGCCACTTAAAGAATCTTTTGAATACAGTGTTTGATGCCAGGGAGGCATCCTTTCTAGCTGAATGGTATGCTGAAACTGAAGCCAGGTGCACCTTCAGAGTTGAGTGCTGCAACCCCCAGGAAGTGCAGGTGAGACAAATAATCAAGAAGGGTTGGGATCCCGGCCTGGGCTGGGACTATACCCTTGTCACTGCACGAAATGGAAAATCTTCCATTTTGAGGGATAGGTTTTCTTGGTGGAATGCTTCCCATAACCCTTAAGGACTTCTAAAACTGCTTTAGAGAATTGCCAATCTGCATATTCTAAGTCCTCAAGAGCCAGGCTTTGAGCTTGACACACCTGAGATTGGGGAATACTACCCCTCTCGTGAAAGTAAGTCAGTAGATTGTACCTCTGAGGGAGGTGAATCAGTTTGCTCAGACACTGAGAGCAGCAGGCAGTACCAATCCGGAGCTACCAGAATCACAGAAGCTGGTTGTGACCTGAGCTTGATGAGCACCCTGAGTATCAGAGGAAAAGGAGGACAGGCACAGAGGTACCTGCCTGTCTAGTTCCAGAATCAGGGCATTCACTGGAACTGTCCCCTTCACTGGGACCCTGCAGCAATAAAGAGGTAAGAGGTGATTTTGGTGGGAAGCAAAAAGATCTTATTTCTGGGGACCCCCACCTCCTAAATAGAGCATTCACCACTTGCTTGTGCAATGCCCATTTGTTATGGGCCTGGTTTATCCTGCTCAAGGCATCTGCCATGGTGTTGTCCTTGCCTGACAGATGAATTGACTGTAGAGAGGCATTTAGAGAAAGCAAGGCTCCATATCTTCATTGCCTCCGTACACAGAGAAGTGGACCTTGTCCCTCCTTGTTAGTTGCTGTAATACAATGTTGTGGTATTGTCTGTTCTGATTTGTACCACCTTTCCCTGTATGAGATGACAGAAACCCTGAAGGGCCACATAAACAGCTCTTAACTCCAGCAGGTTTATGTGCAGGAGTGAGTCTGCACTCTCCCAAGTACTGTGGATGGTGTGATCCCCTAAGTGAGCACCCCAACCAAGCAGGGAAGCATCGGCTCTGAGAACCAGGGAGGGAGGCTCCTGCAGAAATGGAACCCCTTCCCTTAAATTTTTCCAGTTCCCTCCACCATTGGAGGGCTTGTAGTAACGTTTATGTGACTGGTACTGGCTTTGAGAGGAGGTCCCGCCTTTAGCACCAGTGTGCTCTGAGGTGGAACTGAATATCTCTTACCTGAAACCTGGCACCTATGACTGTGCTTGTTGCTACAGCCATGTGCCCTAACAGTTGAAGAAACTTTTGCTGGCTTTGGCCTGCCCAGGGCAAATGAGCCTGCCAGAAGTTGAATGCTTTCTGCCCTCTCCTGAGGAAGAAAAGCTCTTTCCACTACTGTATTCAGTTCTGCACCTATGAACTGCAGAACCTGCACAGGGGTCAGGACTGACTTTTTGGTAATGAGAAGGAATGCCAGGGACAGCAGCATATCCTGGGTTACCTGAAGGTGGTCTGACACCTGTTGGTGGGATTTCCCTACGATTAACTAATCATCCACATAAAGAAAAATTGTGATACCCAGTCTTCTGAGGTGTGCCCCTACTATTGCTATGCACTTGGTAAAGACCCTTGGTGTAGAGGTAAGGCCGAAGGGAAGTGTTGAGAACTGGTAGTGGCCTGAGAGGAGTCTGAATCCGAGATACTTTCTGTGTGACTCCCTTATGTGAATAAGGAAATATGTATCCTTTAGATCCAAGGATTCTAGCCAGTCTCCTTTTTGCAGAGTTGACAAAATCATGGCCACTGTGACCATTTTGAACCTGGGCTTTACCAGGTACCTGTTTAGCAGTCTGAGGTGTAGTATAGGCCGCCACTCTCCATTCTTTTTTGTTGTTAGGAAATATCTGAAATAGAACCCTTGCCCTCTTTGGTTGTGGGGGACAGGCTCCACTGCTTTTGCCAGCAGTAGAGCCTGTACCTCCTGCTCCAGTAGTTTTCTTTCTGAGAAGGGAGCTGGTGCAACATGTTTTAACCTTGGAGAAGGAAGAGACTTGAAGCAAAGGGAGAGATCCTGACTCACTGTTTCCATGACCCACTTGTCTGTGGTTACTTTTAACCACTCCTGGAAATAGTGGTTGAGTCTGCCCCCCTATACAGGATGTGGAGAGGCAGCCTGAAGAGAAGAGTCAGGGGTCCTGTTTTGCTTGCTACGGAGGCTGAGCAGATTGGGATCCTCTCTGAGAACCCCTTCTACCTCTACCTCTGTAAAATCCAGCCTGCTGTGGTTGGTACTGCTGCTGGGAAACAGCCTGTACCTGAAAGAAAAGCCTCCTAAAAGAGGACCTGCCCCTGCCTCCCCTAGAATAAGACAAAGTTGTTGTTTTTTTTTTAGTCTTTGGTAATTAGGTAAGGCCCACTAGGCACAAGTGTCCATTTTCAGGGGCGACCTGGAAGCACTGAGTGGTTAAGTGACTTGCTCAGAGTTATACAGTATGCAAGTGGAGGTTGTGAGACTCAAAATCAAACTCAGGTCTGGTCTGCTGGATGTATCAAGCTTGTTCACACCTCATTCCTCCAACCACTAGGCTATACTGCAGAAGCTGAAGTAAAGGACCTGTCTCTGGTCGAGTTGCTCCTAAAAGTAGCTTTATATTCATCTACTTTTTTCATATATGCCTCAGTCTGGGCACCAAAAAGAGAGTGGCCTTCGACAGGAAAGTCCATTGCCTTAATTTGGGTGTCCTGGCTGAGGCTGGTAGCCGTCAGCTAGGCAAATCTTCTTAGAGCAATGGTACCAGCCATCCACCTTGCAGCTGTATCATTAGTGCCAGCTGCCATCTGAAATTGGTATTTGGAAGCCTCCAAGTCCAATTTTGCTGTGTATAGCAGCTCTGACACTGTTAAAGAGGGATTAGCCTCAGCATTGTCCACTATTGACTGCCAGAGAGCTTTTTGATAAAGGGCTGCATAGGTCTGGTAGCTGGCTTGACGAATTGCCAGGGATGCCGAAAGGTACCCCTTTTTTGCCATGCTGTCCACCTTTCTCGATTCCTTCTCAGGGAGGCGAGAGGATAAGGGAGTTTTGGCTTTCTCACAGGCAGCCTGCTGTACAATACCCTGGTGATCTGGGTGACCAAAAGGAAACTTGGCACCAGATTTTATTTATTTATTTACGAGGTTTACCAGGAAGGCATACTGAGCAACATGCTTGATTCCAGATGCGACCTGGGGGCCTAAGCCCAGTACATGGCAGATAAAGAACACTTACAAGTACCGTGAATTGACATACAATAGCAAAGAATTTGTCTTTTATAATACAGTCTTTGAGTAGGAGTTAACAATAGGGTATAGGTATGACGTAATCTCCAAGCAAAACAGTGCCGGAGTTTGCAGCCAGATATGCACATAACAGGGGTTTTTTTTTTTTTTATACAAACATTTAATTGTGGGAGGTGGAGCTTATACCATTAGCAGGAGCAGCTGGAGGAGAAATGTACCTGGAGTAGTCTGGTGCGGATACCTGGGTTTTGTGCATGTCTGATGGGGGTGGGGACGGCGTTCCAGATCTGAGGGATTCTAAATTTAAAAGCGGACTGGCCTTTGGTAGTGCGCATAAGTGGGACATGTAGAAGTCTAGTGTCTGTGCCTCTTAAGGAGTACGTGGGGGGGGGGGTTGTTGGGATAAGGTGGATTCAAGGTAGGGAGAGAAGGAGAGGGTCCAATATTTAGCAGCAAACCTAGCGCAATTTATTGATCTGCGGTTGTGAAGTGATGGTAAGGCTAGGGAGCTGTATAAAGTACAGTGGTGAGTGGATTGTGGAGAGTCGAGGATGAAACGATGGGAGGAGTGAAAAAGGGTGTCGAGGCTTGCCAGAGTAGTCGCAGGGGCGGTAGAGTAAACTATGTCGCCATAATCCAGTACTGGGAGTATCATTTTTTGTACTATGGCATGCCTCGTTTGCTTGAGGAGACAGGTTTTGTTACGACAGAGTGCCCCCGGCTTAGGGAGTAGCCTCTTATGCAGGGAGTCAACGTGAGAGGCGAAATCTAGGTGTTGGTCAAGCCAGATGCCTAGGTATCTAAAGCTAGAGCATTGTTCGAGGGGTGTCCCTTCCAGGGTAAAGAATGGGGGACACGGAGTTTGTCGGGAGAGTCTTTGTTGGGAGCCAAACATAAGAGACACAGTTTTTTTAGGGTTAAGAGATAGCTGGTTTGACAAGAACCAGTGCTGGATGGCTGAGAAGTCCTACTGAAGGAGAGATGCTACACTGCTTGATGAAGGGCCTGAGGCATACAGAACTGTATCATCTGCGTACATTTGAATGGAAGAGTGGGAACATGCAGAGGGGAGGCCGTTAAGAAAAATGGAGAAGAGTATTGGTCCAATGACTGAACCTTGGGGGACTCCCGCTGTAACTGGTAGGGGGTTTGATGAATGAGAGGCCAGTCTGACCGATTGCGTCCTACCCCCTAGGTAGTCTTTGAACCAGTCTATAGCTGGGTGGGCTAGTCCTGCATCCGCAAGTTTTGAGATAAGTAGCGGATGCGAGACGGTATCGAAAGCCTTTGCTAGATCTATGAAAATAGCTGTGGTGACTTGTCCTTTGTCGATACCTGTGAGGATGTCCCCAGTGACACGTAGTAGGGAGGTGATGGTAGAATGGGATTTGCGGAAGCCAGATTGGAAAGGAGTAAAGAAGGAGGAGGAGTCCAGGAACTGGGAGAGTTGGGACAGGACCAGTTGCTCCTGAAGTTTGGCCAGTATCGGGAGTATGGAGAGAGGTCTGCAATTCCCTGGGGAGGAGGGGTCACCACCTTTAGGAAGGGGAATCACAGTGGCCCTTTTCCAGGTCGTTGGTACTTTGCCCAGAGAGAAGGAGAGGTTGAAGAGGGTGGCCAGTGGGGTGGCTATGGCAGGGGCTGATAGGAATAGCATCTTGGCGTCAAGAGCTAACGGGCATTTGCCTCTGTTGGGGTTCAGTGCCCGTAGAGCGAGGTGGACTTCAGCGGGGGATACTAGCTGGAATACAAAAGGAGGGACTTGGTGGAGGGTGCTATGTATGGGGGTGGTAAGTGGGGAGCCACGGTGTGTGTATTCTGGCGGGAAGATAGAAGGTTGTCTACAGAGCTGGAGAAATGGGTGTTGAAAGCTTCGGCAACACCAGTGGGGTAAGAGATAGGGGTGCCATCTACTAAAATAGTTGAGCGGGGTGGGTAGGGGGAGAGAGCAGGGATTTCCAGAAGTCCGTAGGGTGGTTTGACTTTTTACTAAAGGATGACAGGAAGTATGCTTTTTTAGCTTGGCGAATGCTTTTTGTGCAAGAATTTCGAAGGGCTCTACAGGTTGTAAGGGAGGCCTGGGTGCCTAGTTACTTATAGGCTTTCCAGGCATGGTCCCTGGTGCGTCAAGTTCTGATTACATCAGCCATGATCCAGGGGAGATGTGCTCCACAAACACGGGCGTGCTTGTCCCATACATTTAGGAATCTGAGTTTGAATGCATTGAAGGCAGCGTCAATGTTAGATGCCTCTGTGATGCAAGACCAGTTTACCCTGCCCAGGTCCGCTAGGAGAGACGCTAGGTCTAGGGAGGTGTAAGACCTGGTGTGCAATGTCTTTTTGGGGGGGGGGGCTATGAACCTTCCTGACCAGGTAGACCATATGGTGGTCACTAAGAGAGTCTGGGAGTAGGCCTGCTTTAAGGATTCTATGTGGATGCATGGTGAAGGCCCAGTCCAGTAGAGAGTGGTTGTTTGTCTTGTGGTTGAGTCTGGTAGGCTCTTTTATCAGTTGCATGAGGTTGTGGGCTTTTATTTTAGTCTTCAGATGGAGTTTATCTGCACCTAGCCAGTTGACATTATAATCCCCTGTGGCATGAAGCTCACCTCCTTTAGCTAGGGATTGTAATGTGGTTAGATGGGAGAAGATAACATCAATGGGTGTGGCTGGGGGGCAGTATGTGCATGCCACGTAAATAGAGGAAGTATATGGAAGTGATATTTTAATGAGCGTAGAGTCTAAATTTGCGTGGAGGGAACTGATGAGTGTTAAAGATATACGTAGCCGTGCCTCCACCTTTCCTTTTCCCACGCCTGTCATGCCTAATTATCGTGTATCCTGGGATGGAGACTTCGGCATCAGTATGCTGTGGTTTTAGCCAGGTTTCGGAGATGTTCAGTATGTCTGGGTGATGAGTTAGTGCGATTGGTAGGAGTAGCGAGATTTTGGATAGTAGGCTGCAGGTATTTAGGTGGAGCATGCGTAGGCCTTTGGTGGGAGAGAGAGAGGGGTGGGGTGAAAGTTGGGGTTGGCCCTGGGTTTACCTCTATGTCCCCTGACATGAGCAGGAGAAGGGCGTAGAGATACAGCATTTTGGTCCTGGGACAGGATTTGGATGTGTTGGTGTAGCAGCGAGCAGAGGAGGCAGATGGGTGAGAGAAGGTTAGTGATTTTAAGATTGTGAGCCCTGGGTGATAAGAGGGTGGCAGGATTGCGGCAGAAATAATGCCATAGTGGGCATGTACCAGGTCCAATATTGGCGAGTGAGGGGAGGCGTATAGGTGTGCCTGCATGGTGCACGGGGGCAGGGGTTGGGGTGGTTCCTGCATTGGGAGGGTGGATGGTGGTAAGGAGGTTTGTGCTGCCACGGAGAGGCAGAGGAGTACAGTGAGAAGTAGCATCATTGGAGCAGGATAAGCTTTAATTGTGAGAGAAAATTGGTGGGACCCCTCTAGTGGTAGCAGCTGATAAGCTGCAAATGGAAAAGTGGGCTGATGTAGGTTTTATTCAGTCATGTGATTAGTGCTTGCACAGCCTATAAAAGGAAGGGCTGACCAAGGGTGGTGGTGGGGGCGGCGGGGTAGAAACACACAGTCCAGAGAAGCAACTGAGGTCAAGCTGGAGCAGTTTGCAATTAAAATTGGCGCCTGCAAATCTTGGACGTTTTCTGTACCTTGTGCTTCGGGGGGCGGGTGGGGGGTCCGAGGTCGGGCGTGTGTGCAGGGGAGGGCAGGCGAATCCTCTGGAGTCCTCACGACCCCAAACTGCAGGTTTCTGTGGAGGAAGAGAAGGGAATTTAAACAAAAGGTCAGTGGGAGGAGTAAATGAGCTTAATTGCTAAGTACAGGCAAAATGGGTAGAGAAGTTGAATTACATGTGAGGGATTTGGCTGACTGACTCAGTAATGGGGGTGGGGGGCTGAGTCCACGAGGCTAAGGCCACCGCAATCCCGGCAATAACGTGGTCCCGCTGAGACAGGGACAGGCAGGCTCTGCAGTGAAGCAGCTCTTGAGAAGCCTTAATGCTAGGGAGCCAGCAGTGTTGCTAGGGAAAGCAGAATGCCACCTTAAAGCTCCACTCGGCGCTGTGCTTCACACAGGGGAACATCAGTAAACATAATTAAAGTAACTAAGCCAACGATTACAGAGCAGGGTGGAACAAGCTAGGAATTGGGAGAAAAAAACAATCAGCACTCCTGCAACGACTTAAATTGACTTTAAATTTAAACACACAGTCCAGAGAAGCAACAGAGGTCAAGTTGGAGCTGATCTGCATTTAAAATTGGTGCCTGCAAATCTCGGCCGTTTCTGTATGCCTTGCATGCTTGAGAGGTCTGGTCGACGTGTGTGCAGGGAGGGCAGGAGAATCTCTGGAGCCTCATGACCCCAAAACTGCAGGTTTCTTGTGCTTTGGGGGTCCGAGGTTGGGCGCGTGCAGGGGAGGCAGGCGAATCCTCTGGAGCCCTCATGACCCCAAACTGCAGGTTTCTTGTTAACCAGGGGTCCAAGGTCGGGCCGCGTGTGCAGGGAGGACAAGGCGAAACCTCTGAGCCCTCACAACCCCAAACTGCAGGTTTCTTGTGCTGGGGGTCCGAGGTGGCAGCGTGTGCAGGGAGGGCAGGCGAACTCTCTGAGCCCTCACGACCCCAAACTGTAGGTTTCTTGTGCTTTGGGGGTTGGAGGCAGGCGTGTGTGCAGGGGAGGGCAGGCGAATCCTCTGGAGTCCTCACGCCCCAAACTGCAGGTTTCTTGTGCTTGAGGGGGTCCAGGTCGGGGCGTGTGCAGGGAGGGCAGGAGAATCCTCTGGCGCCCTCCACAACCCCAAACTGCAGGTTCTTGTGCTCGGGAGGGGGGTCAGTGAGGCCCAGCGCTGCAGGGAGGGCAGGCGACCCTCTCGAGCCCCTCACGACCCCAAACTGCAGGTTTCTTGTGCTCGTGGGGCGATGGGTCCGAGGTCGGAAGCGTGTGCATGGGAGGGCAGGCGAATCCTCTGGAGCCCTCATGACCTCGACCTGCAGGTTTCTGCTTCTTGTCACACTTTTTGTCTGTGGGTGTGACTACTGGGAGACTAAGATTTATACAACATCCTTCTTAAACAATTTGTAGATAGGCAGAAGGAGCCTTTTTGAGGGTGTCAGCCACATAAGCTCCATGTATTGTGCCTCCTCTTCATCCTGGATCTCTTCAGCTGTTTGCAGATCCAGGGTCTCTATCATTTTCTTAACAAAAGAAAAATGGGAAGAGAAATCCTCTGAGGGGCTGGGAGGGGAGCCAAAATCCTGTTCTGGTGACATCTCAAGTTCAATTCCCTCTTCATCTTGGTCATCCTCCTCATATGCCACTGTAGCAGTACACAAAAGAGGGGTAACAGTTGCTTTTTCAGCAGTAGTAATCACAGGCTGCTGAGGGGGTAATAAACCCCGCAGCACCTGGAGTAAGGCGAAAACCTGTGTCAACTCAGCAGAAGGAGCATTAATAGGCACCTGAGGGACCCCTTGAAGTGTTTCAGCTGGGGTGTCAGTGTGTTTGGTTCTCTTTAATTTTTTGGCAGGCACCGGGGAGTCAGCTGGTTAATTGCCTCTCTTGCCAGAGCCATCACCCGTATCGGGGTGAATTTAGAGGCTCTGGAAGGAACTGATACAGTCTTAGAGGGGGTGGACTGGTTAGAGCCCATGGACCCCCTTCTAGTTTTCTTTTAAGCCTCTCCCTGCATTTTTCCACTGTCTTAACAAGGAAAAACTTACAAATATCACAGTCTTCACTGAAGTGCTGTTGCCCAAGGCAGATCAAGCAAAGATCATGCCTGTCTGCCTTGGCAAACACCTCTCCACACTTCAAGCAATTCTTGAACCCAGGGGGTCCTGCTTTCTTTTTAGGCTTGTCTGACAATATAAAAAACAGGAACCAGTAACCAACCAAAAAACAAATTAAATTTAAATATTTGTGGTCAGTTTCAATAGAATAACGGTCTGTTACCGATAAAGTGAAAAAACTATCAGTTCCCGATCAGATCCGGAATCGAGAAACCGCTGAGGAAAACTGATAAACCTCAGTTCAAAAGTGGTTAAAATTGAATAAAATTAAAGAATAAACTAACCGGAACCCTCTAAAAAGGTTCTGATTAATTTAAAAAAAGAAGGTTGGTTGCCCCTCGGTTCAAAGGAACTGCGAGGAACTGATAAGTTTAAATTTAAAACTAATGAGGTATAAAACACTAAAAAAACAATAACACTAGGGAGTAATGAAAAATAAAACAAAAGTACTTAAGTTTTTTTGCTCTATGCACTACAGGAATCTGTCTTGATTGAGAGAGATCTCCAGGGCATCTGAACTTTGCTGAAGAGAGAAGAAATCTGAGGTAGAATGTAGGCAGTTGACACTGGGCAGTTTGATAATAGATGCACAAGCTAAACATTCCAAGATTAGCATACAATTCTCTTCTCTCTGGGGCAGTGCTGGCTTAAGGGAGCACTGCAAGAGTAATAATATTAGTGGATTCCTGGGGTCAAAAAGGCAGTTTTCCAGGTCAGAAATTTTAGGTCACATGTGGCTAAAGGCTCAAAAAGTTTACAAGTGAGCATGCCCAGCACAAGTTTAATATCCCAGGGGGGCAACTGGCCTCTTGACTGGGGGCTTTGTATGCAGAATGCCCTTGAAGAATCTCTTGAACAGAGGTAGTTGGGCCAGGGTCATATTCTGGACTGGTTCATGACAGGCAGGGACTGCACAGAGATGAACCTTTATAAGAAAGTACTGAAGTCCCGTGTCTGAAAGGTCTAGCAAGTACTCCAATTCCTTGTCAGAAGGACACTGAAATGAGTCTATGGAGATCTCATCACACCATTCTGAGAAATATTACCATTTTGCTGTACAAGTTTTCCTAGTGGAAGGCTCAGGTGCAGCCAGGAGTATCTCTGAGACACATTAAACCTGCCTACTTCTATCTCCTCAGGAGCCAGGCGTGGAGATGAAAGAAGCACAGACTGGAATGGACCAGGGATCCCTGCATCAGAAGGTCTGTCCATAGTGGTAGCTGCCAAGGAGGACATACTGACAGCTTTTTGATCAAGGGAAACCAAATCTGCCAAGGCCAGTACTGTGCAATCAGAATCAAGTTGCCTCTGTGCGCCTCCAGTCTGAGCAGCATCCTTTGAATTAATGGAAGAGGAGGAAGTGCCTACAGACAGTCATTTGTCCACTGCAGCCTAAATGAATCCTGACAGAAAACGTGAGGTTCTGGATTTCTGGAACAGAATTGAGGCAGTTTTGCATTGAGTGGGGATGCAAAAAGGTCCAGGTTTGGAGTACCCCACTCATCGAAGAGCAACTATACGAAATCTGGTGCCAATGACCACTCATGAGGATCTGCTTCTGTCCTTCTGAGGTGGTCTGCCAGATCGTTCTGAGTCTCTGGTAGGTAAACTGCCTGAATCAGTGCACTGTGGTCGAGGCACCACTCCCAGACCCTCATGGTTTCTCTGCAGCGGGCAGAAGTGTGCTCCTCCTTGCTTGTTGATGTAGCACATCACTGCTTTGTTGTCCATGTGAAGAAGGATTGCCCTGTGACTGACTACCTCGTCCAGGACTCAGAAGGCGTATAGGACTGCCCTCATCTCCGGAATGTTTATGTGGAAGTGCAACTCTGCCTAGGTCCCAAAGACCCTGAGTGCAGTGGCCCTGGGCAGTGGGTTCCACAGCTGAGGAGAGATGCATCCATAATGATGCTTATCTGAGATTCCGGCAGAGTGAAGGGGAGAACCTGAAGCAGGTTGTTCTCCTGTGTCCACCACACAAGTGACCATCACAGGGGTTCCGTCACTTTGATGGGGGTAAGACTGGTGATGTGTTCCTGGGGACCACTGTGTGCTAAGCATCCACTTAGCGGGTCCTCTTGTGCAGCTGAGCTTGAGGCACTGTGAAGATGGAAGAGACCATGAGGCCCAACATCCACTGCATGGAGTGAGCCCAGACTGGCTTGTTTTCCCTGATGAACCATGCCATTTGAAGAATGTCATTCTTCCTCTCCTCTGAGAGAAGGCCCTTGCTTTTGTGGTGTCTGAGGGCCCCTGTGAAGAGAAGCTGTTGCGAGGATTGAAGCTGTGACTTTTCTAGGTTCAGTAGAAACCCCGTGGAAGTCAGGAACAGATGTTGTGGCTATCGCTCTCTCTGTATCCTGTCTTGACGGGCTTGCTAGGAGCCTATCATCCAGGTAGGGGAAAGACCACATGGTTGAGCTTTCAAAGGTGCACTGCGAGAACTGCAAAGTACTTTGTAAAGACTCGAGGCGCTGAGGAGAGCCCAAAGGGCAGGACTCTGAATTGGCAGTGTTGCCCCAAAGCGAAGGAACTTTTAGTGGTTTGGGTGCACTGGAATATGCTGGTAGGCATCTTGCATGTCCAGGGATGCCAGCCAGTGCTGTTGCTTGAGAAGCAGTAGAAGTGTCTAGGGAGACCATCTTGAACTTCTCGCGATACAAGAACTTGTTCAGCTTTCTGAGATCGAGAATGGGGCGCATCCCCCACTGTCTTTTTTGGAACCTGAAAGTAACAGCAGTAGAATCCTGTGTTTCGCTCTATCCAGGGAACTACTTTCACTGCCTTGTTTTAGAGAAGGACCATTATCTCTGATGTGAGAAGGTCCGACTGAGTGGCTGACAGTGTGTTGCCGCTTGGGTGGAAGGTCTGGGGGGATCTCTGAAAAACTGAGAGAGTATTCCTCAGTTAGTATAACTATCCTGAGGACCTACTTGTCTGTGGTGATAGACCCCCACTGGTTGTAGAACATAGTCAGACGACCTCCCACTGCTGAGGGGAGGCCCACCTCAGGCAGCTGAGGCGGAACTGGGGCCAGAGTCTCAGAGAGAGAGACACTGGGCGCTTTCAGGCACTGTGCCTTCTGCATTTTCTTTTGCAGTTGAGGACACTGGTTTTTGTTCAGAGCGCCTCTGCCACTTCCTTGAAAGGGCTGCCTGTTACGAAAGAACTGATGGTTCCTGCATCTCTGAGGGGCTGAAGAAGCCAGCCTGGCTGTCTTTATGGCAGTATTGGTTTTCTGAGAGGCCTCTAGGGCTTGTTCCACCTGCTGGCAAAACAGATAGGTACTGTCAAAGGGGACATTCATAGCTTGCTGTTGGGCATCTGAAGGGAACCCAGATATCCGCAGCCAGGAATGTCTTCTAATGTAGATTCCAGCAGCGGCCACTCTGGAAGCAGTATTGTAGGCATCCATAGCCGCTTTCAGCTGGTAGCTACTGGATTCAGTTCCACAGGTGATAGTTTGAAAAATCTTAAGCTTGGAGTCCAACTCTGGAAGATTCTCCGCAAGAGATTTAAGGGAGGTCCAAAGGACATACTCATACTGGGAGAAGTCCCCTCGATGGCTGGCTAGATGCATGCCCAGCACAGCCGCTGCAAAAACCATCTTCCCCACAGTATCTATCTTACGAGATTTCTTATTGATGGGACGTGCTGTCACTTCTTGAGGTAAGACAGCTTTGTCGTTCTCAGCAAGAAATGAAAATTATGTACCTACCGTAATTCTTGATCTTCTCTTGTATCTTCACCATTCATTATCGATGGATGTAAGCCGGAGGTGCACACCTGCCAGGGAGCTTTTTATTGGGGGGGGGGGTCGGTGCCAATGACACCATGCACGAGGCCGACGCACTGTGTGGCGCTTGAAGGTTGGCCGTTAGGTGGCGCTTCAAGGTTGGCCGTTAGGTGCCGCAGACTCCTCCTCCTTCACCCCAGTTCTGTTCTGCTGGAGAGAAGTGAAAAAAGAGGGATAGAGAAATTTAAAGATGAGGCAAGCGAGGGACAGGAAAAGGAAAGTATATAAACTGAAAAATGAATAAGCTGCTGGCCCACTGGTGCACAGGCACGATCACCGTCGGCGACACCGGCAACCCGGGTTCGGGAACAGACCAGGGAATCGGAGGGCTGGCTGGGGAAGTAGGATTGAGCGTCTGGTAGACTGCTCTCCTACTGGGGTGGGGTTGAGTGTCTGACGCAGACGGACCCTGGCGGGAAGCTGGGAGTTCTGCTGCGGTCGGGGCCTGCATATTCGGGGAGGGGCAGACGCGAGTCATCACTGCATGTCCCTGCCCTTGAGGGTTTACAGCTACAAAAATGCCGCCCCTCTAACGAGCCGGCTCCACTGCCGTCCCCTCTGGCCACCAGAGTTCGCCTATCAGCGGCCCCACTTGGGGGGGTAAGCCCAATTATGAGGGGACGGCTGCCAGAGCCTGGCGAGCCTGTTCCTGGGCTTGGGGTGCCAGCACAAAAAAAACATAATAAAATAAAAAAAAAAAAGAAAGAAAAAGAAATAAACTGACCAGGGGACAGAGAGAAATAGAATTTTGCTAACTGGCCTCAGGGCCCCAGCCCTTGAGCGGCAGCACAGGAAAGAGAGAGAAAGGAATGAGAAGAGAAAGATAGAAGATATAGAACAAGGAAGAGGAGAGACCTCCACCATGCTCAGCTGGAAGATATTGGCTTATTTTTAGCCTCAAAAACCAGTGAGTTATGAAGACACAGGTGCAAGGATCCCATCAACTTCAGGGATCACTGGACATAGGTCCAGAACAAAAGAATTTGAGATGGTCTCGGAGAATATAAAGCACAGTGGAGTCTGACCCTCCTTGCCCCTAAACCTGCATTCAGGATGAAAGTCCTGGAGCACGGCACTCTCAAGTTTACCACGTGAGGGTTTAGTCAAGGGGAAGCCCTTAAACAGGAGGGGACCCAGTCCAGAAACAACCCCTATAAAGTAGGGGGACAGCGAGAAGGGAAAAAGGGGAGATGGGGAGTCCCTACAGATCCTCTCACGGGATGCATTGATGAAGTCCCAACCCTTAATCAACTTGACAACAGATCAGACTGGTCCATGCCAAGTCATGGAATGGACCCTGCAATGTACCCCACTGAGAACCCCAGAGAGTTCCCTCCATGGCCAGGGCGAAGACCCTACTCACCACCCTCCTTAGGTCGGGTGCTCTGTGACTCTAGAGAAGGAAACAGAGGGCCCTGAGGTACCGGGGGACCTCTACCCCCAACTGGCCTCAAAGAGAGAGAGAGGGAGGGAGGGCGAGCAGGGTGGAGTCTGTGCCCAGGAGCTGAGGCCCAAGAGGGGAAGGTGGGCGGGAATCAGTAATGAATGGTGAAGATAAAAAAGAAGATCAAGAATTACGGTAGGTATATAATTTTCATATCTTCCCCTTGTCAATCTTCACCAGTCATTACTGCTGGGTGAGTACCAAGCCCCCCCGGAGGGGACCTGACACTGCCCTGAGGGAACAGTCCCCCCCCCACCGGGAGGGAGACACAGGAGGGGAGACCCTATTGCCATACTAGGTCATACATGGCCAAAGGCTGGTCAGATCAAGGAGAAGTCTGTCCCCCGTGGCCAGAAGACACCCTTGTAAATTCCTCCTCACCCTGTGGGAGAAAAGACAGGTCCCTCGGAAGGTGGAGGAAATTATCCAGTGCCAGGCAATGGGTGACAATCTAGACAGTCAAAGCCATGCTGTCCGCCTAATGCAGATCGCAGTCCCTACCAGTCTGGAAGCCACCTCAATGGCATCATATGATGTCCTTGCCTGGTGCCTTGCAAACCCCAGACCCTCTGCAGAGAGGGCAATGGCTTGCCTAGATTCCTCAGAATCAGGCAATGATGCTAGCACTTGTGCCAGCATCGACCACAGATGGCTGTTGTAGGCAGCGTGGTGAGCCTGATGTACTATGATGCACAGCAGCACACGAGATGAAGAGAAAACTCTTCTTCCCCACTGGTCGAACTCAGCAGAGTCCAGATCCAGTGGTCAGTTGTGCGCTGGATGCTGTAGCCTCGGAGGAGTATCTAGAGCCATCAGCCCAGAGAGTGAGTGGGGCAGAGAACCAAGAGACTCCTGGGGTACGTAATACCTCCTCCTCCTGCAGGCTGCTGGGGCTGGCGATGAGGCAGCTGGTGACTGCCAGGTGCAGATGGACACTTCCTGGAAGGGGACAGACTAGGAAAGTACCACAAGGTGGTTCGAACTGAATTTGTTCAAAAAGGAGCACGTCTCCTGCTCGGTATTGCTTCTTACCACATGAGAAATACAGAGCTCCTGAACCAACCTCAAAAGGAATTGCTGATATTCAGTGAAATTAGTGTCAGAGGAGAGGTGGATGGAATGTTCCTCTTCCTCACATGAGGAAGTAGAGGAGCTCGGATGTTCAGAGTCCTCCTTCGGCAGTGGAGACAGGCGAAAGACCTGCTCGTCCATAGCTCTAACATACCTGGGGAAGGCCGCTGCAGTAACTCTGAATGTTTCCCAGGTTAAGGGTCCCGTAGGGCCCACATGGCCGGGGAGAGGGGGTGGTGTCTGCAGAGGGATTGGGGAAGGGCAGCTCACAGAAAGTGCCCGGCCTCTGAGACCTTGCAGTAGATCCTCCCATGTAGGGGGATCCGGTGGTCAACCTAGTCAGCGGACGCTGTAAATTTGAAAACAAATCTTGGTTGAGCCCTGAGGGGGATTCTCCCCTGTGGTGTGACCGAGGTTGCGTGGTTTCAGAAGGGCAAACCCCAGTGCCACCCACTAAGGGCACCGCCACAGTCTCAGAGGAGGAGAAGCAGGGTTCGGTACTGCAACTCCCCCCCGCAGGGCAGTGAAAGAGGGCCCCTATGCTTCACCCCAGCCTCTCAACCCCTCGGACTCCAAGGCCCCCTTTTCCTCAAGCCCAGTGCTAAGGGGTCCCCCAATCTTGCAGGCCTGCTGAGGGAGGCCACAGAAGAGGAGGTTCTCACCCCAACCACAGTAGCCAGGACAGCACCAGAGATAACAGCTGCCCTGACCCTCCCCCCCAAGTCAGGACCATTGTCCCAGAACTGCTACACACTTCTGGGCCCCTGACATCGGGCTCGACTTGAGGCCCATAGAGAACACAGAATCCAGGGGTCCCCGAGGACACTGGGGTGCAAGTGTCACGCCCAGGGCTCCCTGACCGAGAGTCAGGACACCAATCCAGATTGGCCAGCAAGTCGTCCCCCTCCAAAGAGGAGGAGATCACACACACACCGCCAGACTAGGGGTGGCGCCGAGGGTCCGCCTGTGCCGGGCCCAGCAGCTGTGGGCCGCAACACCAGGGGCGCCTGCACCACCGAAGAGATGACTGCCGTAGCAGTGCTCCTGACCTGTCTCCGAAGGGAACCGAGCTGTTCCTCCGGCACCGCGGAAGAAACCTCCTCTACAGCAAGGCCTGAATCAGAGAGGTTTCCTCCTCACCAGGCCGTATCGGCCTGGGAGGGGACCTGGTGGCAGGGTCAAGAGTTCTCATCATGGCATCCCTAGAATGACACCGTCCTCTTCAAGTTGGTGGGGCGCTGCCGACTTTAAACGTGCAGATCTCAAGAACGCGGCGGTCCATGGAGAAACAGGTATCGCAATTATCCATATTATGGCTGGGACCCAGACAATGAAGGCAGACATCATGCCGGTCCATAATGGAATAATGCCGGCTAGAGGGGCATCGACGCATGGGGGGCACGGCCTGCTTTGGATTTCTTCCTAGCCCCTGAACCAGACATGATGCCGAAACAACTTATAAAATACTACAGCAATAGAAAATCATGTACACAAATGCTCACAGTCTGGGAAACAAGATCCCAGACCTGCAGGCAATAATGACAGAGGTCAAACTGGACATAGTAGCCATTAGTGAGACGTGGTTTACCAGTAACCACACTTGGGAGACTTCAGTACCTGGCTATGTACTGTTCGGAAGAGACAGAGGTGCAAAATAGGAGGGGTGGAGTGGCCCTTTATGACAATGAATATATCAAAGCTACAGAAATTCAGAATACACATAAGGAGCCAGAAGAACTGTGGGTCACCCTGGAAACAGGAAATGGGACAGCCATACGAACTGGGGTTTTTCTACAGGCCTCCAGACCAGGGGGAGGACATAGACACATTACTGTTAGAAGATATACAAAACATGCCAGCTAAAGGGGAGGTTCTGATAATGGGAGACTTCAACGTGACAGATACAGATTGGTCAATACCAGCAGGAACATCTGCCAAAACTAGACACATGGTGGATTCCTTGCAGGAGGAGGGCCTCAAACAACTGGTACAACAACCCACAAGAGACAGGGCTAGATCCTAGATCTAGTACTGACTAACGGGAAAGGAGCACAGATCTCCAGGTAGAAGGTCACCTGGGGGCCAGTGACCATCACAAGGTATGGTTCAATGTGGCCACTAGAACTAAATCATCCCATTCCAAGGCAAAAATATGGGACTTCAGAGGAGCCGACTTTGATAAGGTGGCCAACAGAGTTAAGCTAGCCATGGCAACAAGAAATACAGGTGAGAGGGTACAGACAAAGTGGGCAAGCATTAAGTATGCAATACTTGAAGCAACATCCCATTGTGTTAGAGAGAAAAGAAAGTGCAAAAGAAGAAGGAAACCACTTTGGTTCTCAAAAACAGTAGCAGAAAAGGTCAGAGCCAAAAGGCTGGCCTTCAGGAAATATATGGGAACACAGCAGGATGAAGATAGGGAGGCATACCAAACTTCCCTAAGGGAAGCAGGGAAGGCAGTAAGGCAGACAAAGGCGCAAACAGTAAAAGAAGAGGACAAGGCTTTCTATAGATACTTTAGTGAAAGCAGAAAGTCCAGAGGGGGTATTGCTAAGATCAAAGAGGATAAGGGGCATGTGAGGAGGAGGACCATGTAAAAGCATCTATCCTAAATATACACTTCTGCTCAGTATTTACTGAAGAGAAGGTAGGGCAGGGCCCACAGCTCAGCACCATGGACACGGTGGGGAGGAAGGAGGTGTGCACTAGTTCCTTCACAAAAGAAAGGGTCCTTCAAGAGCTTGATAAGCTCAGGGTGGACAAGGCAATGGGACCGGATGGCATACATCCCAGGGTACTAAAGGAACTAAGCACAGAACTAGCAGAGCCATTATCAGAACTGTTTAGTGAGTCTCTGAGCACAGGAGAGGTCCCAGAAGACTGGAGAAGGGCTCACGTGATCCCGCTCCACAAGCATGGTTGCAGGGAGGAGGCAGGGAACTACAGACCTGTCAGTCTTACCTCAGTAGTAGGCAAGATTATGGAGGCACTCCTTAAGGAAAGGATAGTGCAACACCTGGAATCCATAGGACCACAGGATCCGAAACAGCATGGGTTTACAAAAGGAAGGTCCTGTCAAACTAATCTCATAGATTTCTTTGACTGGGTAACCAGAGTGGTGGACCAAGGGGGAGCAGTTGATGTCATCTACCTTGACTTCAGCAAAGCTTTCAATACTGTTCCACGTAGAAGATTCATTAATAAGCTGAGTAGGCTCGGGGTGGGTCACCTGTTGGTCAACTGGGTGGCAAACTGGTTGACAGGCAGAAAACAGAGAGTGGTGGTAGACGGTATACAGTAAGGAGAGATGCAAGTCACAAGTGGGGTCCCTCAGGGATCAGTTCTGGGCCAGTCCTCTAATATCTTGACTGTGACATTGCAGATGGACTGAGGGTAAGGTTTGTCTGTTTGCAGATGACCAAGATCTGCAACAGAGTAGATGATCCAGATGGGGTGGGCAGAATGAGAAGAGATCTGGATAAACTGGCAAAATGGTCGGAAGAGTGGCAACTGGGGTTTAACTCAAAGAAGTGCAAGATCTTGCACATAGGAAAGAGAAACCCTAAAGCCACCAATAGGCTGGGAAGGGAGTTGCTAGCAGTCACAAGCCAAAAGTTTGAGGTGAATTTTGCTGCATGCATGGTTCTCCTATCAACAAGGGAGGGGAAAGTTCAGAGAGCGGTAGAGTATGCAGTGGCGAGTCTGGGCAGGAGCATCTAAGGCAAACCGGCAGAAGGAGTTAAAAAGAGGGCCTAGATAAGGAGGATTGGGGGCAGCTCCATAAACTAAGTCACAGTAATCATAAATTGGCATAATCATTTTATGTACTAATTTGCGTCTTGCTGGAAGGGGGATACATTTACTGTTTCGGTATAGGGCCTCCAGCTTAGGCCGGAGTTGTTTCTTCTTTTTTTTAATTTCTTTTTATTTCAGAGTTTTTCCGCACATACAGAGAATAAAACAAAACAAAACAGTCTTAAAGTAATGTAAATGAGGTACCCCACAGAAGAAGATTACAACAGACAGTGAAATTTCATTTTTTCTATTGAAAAGTTTAGGTTTACAGTGATCTGAATTCATTATTGAATGATAAGAAAAGGGAAGGTCCATCTCCATGTATATGATAGGTGACTACCCCCAAAAGCAGTTACATTGCAAGGGCTATTTAACAGAATTTTTTTTTTTGTTCAGATGGGGGGCTCCTGATTTCTCCGAGTAGATTCTTTACCTGTCAAGACAAGGTTCCCCAAGGAGGCAGAGTGGGGCTAGAATCCAACCCAATCCCATAATTTCAAGGAGAAAAAATGGATCTACCCGGGAATTATATATCACCCATCCCTGCCACTTCATCATGTAAGATGGACCTTTATTCTGCAATTTGGCATTGACACTTTCTAGATGATAGATGTCTACCATTATTGCTCTCCATTCTTGCAAGGTAGGAATCTGTGCAGACATCCATCTCCGCGTTATAGTTTTTTTTAGCTGCAAGAAAGCAGATGGGAAGGACGGTTGTATACCAGGGAGGGGTGCGGTCAGGAAAGATCCCTATTAAGAATTGCTCTGCAGTTAATTCAATTGGTTCTTTGAACACCGCCAAGAGTTCGGTTTGAAGTGACCCAGAATGGCATGAGTTTAGGGCAGAACCAAAATATATGGCCCAAAGTTGCCTTGGGACATCCGCAATCTCTCCAACATCTTCCGTAGAGTGAAGGGAGGAATCTCAGAAGAATCACTGGGGCTCTAAAGAATCGGGAGCAACATTTCCATGCAAATTCCCTCCATAGGGGGACGATGTAATCTTCACCTCTCTTAGGGCTGATTCCAGTCAGTTTTCTAAGGGAATTTCTAGACAGAGATCTCTATTCCATTCGTCCAAAATGGAGGCTGTGGATTCTGTTTGTCTCCTCCTCAACTCTTTGTAGGCAATGCCTATGGAATGGGCCATCAAGTTACCTTTCAGAGCTTCTTAAAATTTTTTTAATAGCACCGGGGCAGGAGAGGGCATTTTTGGTTGAATGATTCTGTTTCGTAATATATGATTGCGAACCTGAAAGTATCAGAAAAGGTCTGAGTTATGGATCATATATTGAGATCGTAGCTCATCAAAGGGAAGGATTCCCTGGGGAGACAGGAACTGAAAGAGATAGGAAAGGCCTACACCTCTCCAAGCAGAGAAGGTGTGGTCCATAAAGACTGGGGAGAAAGTTTCATCTTCTGAGATTAATTTGCAGTATTCGAAAATTAAACAAAGAGGGTCCGACCTGCGTAGTCGTCTCCATAGTTTATTTGGTCGGGATGTAATATTCATGAGTTCTGACGCAGAAATAGATCTCTCTTCCGAGAAGAATAAAATTCTCCCAATTTCGTGGAGGTCATTGATACAAATCCCCCTGCAAAACCATAGAATTCTGTAAGTGTCCGTTAACCAGAGTATCAGGGTTCTCAAAAGTACGGCTTTAGCATACAGTTCCAGATTAGGCAGGTTAAAACCCCCCTGCTCCACTGAAAGTTTTAATATAGAGAGTCTAATTCTAGGTTGGGATTTACCCCATACAAAGTCAGAAATTAGTTTGTTCCAAGATTTAAAATAGAACTTTGATGGAAGAAAAGGGATGTTCTGAAGCAAATGTAATATTCAAGGGAGGATGTTCATGCGAATTATCTCGATTCGTTGATGGAAAGAGAAAGGGCCTGAGGTTCAGCCGTCCAAGTCCGCCTGGAAATGTAGGGTGAGAGGTTCGAGGTTAACTGCTTCTAAGAGTTGCGGATCTAGTGGGATCCGTAATCCCAGATATTTTATCTGTATTGATCTCCACTTGAAAGGGAAGGACTTCTTAAGCTGAGAGGGAGGGGTAAAATTAAAGGCGAGAATCTCCGTTTTGGTAAGGTTTAGCCTGAAGCCTGCTAGTCTTTCAAAAAGGGTTAAGATTTCCCATGTGGTCGGTATGGATTCGGAAGGACAGTAGAGTTAACAAAATATCGTCTGCAAACATGCTGAGTTTGTACTGTTGCTGACCTACTGGTATACCTTCCACCTGGGGTGAGTTTCTCAGTGTTGATGCCAGGGATTCGAGATAGATTGCAAAGAGATTGGGGTGAGAGAGGGCATCCCTGACGTGTTCCTCTACCCAGGAAGGGGGAGGGATAAAGTGTCGTTAGCCCGGACGTATGCTTGCGTGAATTATATAGGTTGATCAAGCCTGTAATAAATGAGGCAGGAAACTGAAAGGCCCTGACAGTGTCCCACTGAAAGGATCATGAGACCCGGTCAAAGGCCTTTTCCGCGTCCAGGCTAATAAATACTGATGGTATTTTCCTTGACCTAATGTATTCCTGTAGAAGCAGTGTTCTACAAGTGTTATCAGTAGTATTCCTCTGTCTGATAAAGCCCGATTCATCTGGATGCATTATTTGCGGAACCACTAGTTCTGATCTAGAGGCCAGAATGGACGTGTAAATTTTATAATCTACATTAAGGATAGAGATTAGGCGGTAAGATCCCAGGTCGGAGGGATCTTTATGCATTTTGAGGATTGGAGCTATGGTTGCCATGTCCCAGGACGAGGAAGACAGACCACCCTGGGAAATTTCATTAAAGAGGGCATGAAGTTTAGGCGTTAGCTCTTTTGAAAATTGTTTGTACCATTCAGAGGTGAAGCAGTCAGGGCCCGGGCACTTGCCTACTTTAAGATTTTTATCGAGTCTGTGATTTCTGTATTAGAAATGGGTGACTGTAATGTTTGAATCTGGAGGGGGGAAGGTTTGGAGGCCAGCCTGTTTTAGGAATTTTTGGGTATCATCCTGAGGTGGGGTTGGGGTATCCGGGGAATAGAGTTGTTTTTAATAATCAGAAAAGGCCTGTAGGATATCGCTGTCTGAGTGATGAATTGTCCCCGTTCTCGAGTCTTTAATCTTCAAGATCGTGAAAACTCATCTTCTGGTTCTTAGTTTATAGGCTAGTTTCTTAGCCCCCGTGCCCCCCTCATGGACAGACTGTCGAAGGTAAAATAAAGATTGTAGTGTTTTGTTATCAATAATCTGCTGTAAGGCTGCCTTAGTATCTCATATTCATTTCTGTAGCTCCGAGTCCCCTTCGCGATATAATAGCTGGTAGTTAAGGAGTTGATTTGAGAGTTCGATATTTAGCCTATTTTTTTTTTTTTTTTTTACTCGAAAAGGCTATACTCTCACCCCGAATCGTTGCCTTCATGGAGTCCCATTGGATCGCCTGAGAAATATCAGGGTCTGCATTCTCAGAGAAGAAAAGAGGGAGTCGAGCTGAAATCATGTCCTGGAATTCCCTGTCTACGAGGACCAACTGGTTTAATCTCCAATGGGACCGCATTCTCTCTCTACCCAGGTCGACTTTAAGAACTAAGGGGTGATGGTCAGATAAAAATGTTGGACTTATGGACATATCAAGGACTTGGGATAGGTGTTCGCAGCTTGTTATAAAATAGTCTAGCCTGGAGTAAGACCTGAACCTAGGGGAGTGGTAAGTGTAACCCAGAGTGGAGAGGAATAGGCGTCTCCACACATCTATCAGGCCTAAGTGGTCAATGTTTTTTTTAAACTATTTTGAAGCTGTGGAACTCCTATGTTTCTGCTGATTGGAACAGTCTAATCGAGGAGATAAAGTTAGGTTCAGGTCACCTCCCAAAATTAACTGACCCTGGAGAAGGTCTAATAATGCAGAAATAAAACCCCGAAGGATTGGGTATTTTGTTTGCTGGGGGAAATAGACGTTGGCCAGAGTCACTTGTTGACCATATAATAGTCCCTTGATTATGACATAATGTCCTTGTGCATTAGAGTGCAACCGTAAAATTTCCAAGGGTGTATTCTGAGGAATTAAAATGGCTACCCCCCTCTTGCAACCACGGGGGAGTGACGAAGCTGCTACCTGATATCGCTTTCCTCACTTCAATTTCAGGTGTTCTTCGGAGAGGTGAGTTTCCTGGAGGAAAATAAGGTCAGGAGAGTGTTTAGCGAGGTACTGCATTAAGCGATCTCTCTTAATAGGGTTATGCAGGCCAGTAATATTGAGTGATAAGATTTGTGTGGGATTGATCGCCATCATATTAAGTGGAAACGGTAGATTAAAATCTGTTTTCTTTTCCCTTCTCTTCTTAGGGCAACTGGGAGGAAGACTGACCTGACCGCATCCCAGCCCGGAACCCTGACTGGCTGTTCAGAAGGAGAGATCTCTCGACTGTATTCCAGAGAAATGCATAATAAAACATGTTTTGACCAAACTATGTCTTTGTAGTTATATTTTTTTTTACCTGCTGTGCTTCTTCCCTCATTCTTGTAGTAGTACTTGCTCAATATAAAGTTCTATTGTAATAGATACTGAGTAAATACTGTATAATTAAACAGAACATATTCAAATAGTAATAATTCTCTGTATGTGTATTTTCTTACTCCCTCTCCCCCCATCTAGCAAACTCTGGTCTAGGATCGTCCCTATAACAATTAACCCTAACAATTTAACCAAGTAGGCTGGTTGCTGCTATTTTAAAAGAGTACAGTAGATTAAGACTAGGTTAACCAAAGCCTGTGTCAAATATGTTCTATGGTAAAATAGAAATAATAAACACCAACTGGTGGTCCTAAAGACCATAACCATAACTATATACATTGTGACTCCCACTTGGGGGGTGCTCGGACGGAGCTCCCCCAGCGACATCCTGCCCTGAGATCCAGAGGGAACAGGAGGAGGATGTGAGGTTCGTGCACCAGTCGCTGGGATAGTCAGACTCAGGAGCAGTAACAGATCCTCGAGGAGAGTGATGAGAAAATCACTCAAAAATGCGACAGGTATCGCCCAGATCATGTTCCCATTCTATTTCCCAGGGGGGAAGGATGGCCGCCTATATACATAAACAGCTGGCAGTTGAGAAGCTTAGGGGTGCGGGTGAAAGGAAAGCCTCCAGGGTGATTGTAATTGCTTAGCATTATGAGGGATTTCTAGAATGAGAAAACAGAGAGAGAAAGAGGGAAAAAAAAAAAAGGGGGGAGGTGATCTCAACACATCTGGATGGGGAATATGTGTTTGTGGTTAAGGAGGATCTAGAGGTCACTCTCGGCCCGATCATGACCAGACTGTAGTGATCTTCTGCGACCGAAGTCCCTTAGGACAGGGGGATGAGGAGATCGAAAGAGCAGTCGAGGTGGCCTGGTGTGCCAGATACAAGTCTGTGGGGAAAGAGGAGGGACAAAGAACAAAGACAGTGACCCCAAAGGAGGGCAAGTTATATTTTCACTAAGCATCTAAGAGTAAGGCTCGAGGGGGGAGTGGTCCAACGCATGACAAGTAATTATATCCAGGATCAACACGGAAGATCTCTTCTCCCATCCCCTTAGGAGCTGTTTCACCCATTTTCGCTCATCTCTGTCTCTTAGGTATAGTCGTTTCCATCTCAGCTGGGAACTGGGGAAGGAGATTCTCAGTGGTTTATGTGGGTAAGTTATGCTTTATTAGGTAATTTTTTAGATAAATGTCTTTGTCCCTCCTTTATCTGAATGCTTCATCACTTTGAAGAGGAGGTGTGGACCTCTGAGTGAGGAAGGCAGAGGACCTGGGGCATCCAGCATGAGAGGAGGTGGCGGGGAAGAACTGGAGAGGACGGGCTCTGATGGGGGGGGGCGGCGCTACAGACTTCAGGGAGAACAGTCTCCTAGTAAGGGAAAGATTCCCCACCATCAGGGGACAGGTAGCAGTCCATATGGCAACCAACATGACCAAAAAGAACTGAAAGTGTTTGGAAATTGTTGCCTGGACTCGTTGAAGTCACCCTCCCACACTCATCCATCGAACACTGCCCCCAACCAACCCCCACCCACAGGAGGTCCCCACCCTCATATCCCCCTAAGTAGTACCTGAAGAGGCTTTAAGAAGGCAGGGTCGGGTTACGGTATTGCTGGAGATGCTTCAAGATGGCTTCAATTGGCAGGTCGGCAGCTTGCGATGGTGCAGGGCGCTCCGACGTGCTGTTTAAGTGCTGTCTCACTGTGTCCGCGGTCTTGCCTGTGAGAATCCCTCGACGAAGCAGGTCTGGTGTGGCTTCTATCGCTGAGAGGTAGGTATGTTGGCCTGTTGGGAGAAAGACTGTCAACTTGGCAGGATAAGGGGTCCAAAATCTGATTTTTTGAGAGCACAGGAACTGGAAGAGTGGGCTGTACTCTTGACGTTGCCTTTGCGTGCATGAGGCGAAATCATTATCAATGAATAAGCGGTGTTGATCCCACATAACTTTGCCTTTCCGCCAGGCCTTAAGGAGAATAGTTTCTTTCACTTGGAAGCTCAAGAGGCGGATCACAAACAAGCGAGCTCTGGCATCGGGACGGGTGGGTTTGGGACCCAGGGCATGATGGGCCCTCTCCTTACCGAAATGGAAGTCAGGGTCAAGTTCTAGAGAGTGGCGTATAAAATAGTCGGCAAAGGCACGAGGGTCATTGCCCTCTTCTCCCTCCAGTA
Organism: Neoceratodus forsteri; assembly: GCA_016271365.2. NCBI lineage: Eukaryota > Metazoa > Chordata > Ceratodontiformes > Ceratodontidae > Neoceratodus > Neoceratodus forsteri. The sequence continues at coordinate 1,632,609,826 of CM028131.1, read as the reverse complement.
GCCCAAAAATCCGGACACTGCATCTTCTACCCGTTTTCTGTGTTCTCTTGTCTGATTGCAATTGTGAGTTGTTCTACCACCAGTGCTCACACGGATTCCTCGAGGTCGTCCAGTCTGACCGTGTTTAGGGAGATTTGGTGGTCCGCTTCTGTGGCTCGAGTTTGCAGGTTGGTGATCTCATTTCTCATATCTTTAGAGGATTCACAGACTTCCCCCTGAAAATCACTGATCACCTGAAGTATCGCATCGGAGTTTGATTCAGTTTTTCTAAGACCCTCATTTCTGCTTGTGGAATTTGTTTTTTTGTCAGGGCCTAATGTGGGTCTAGAAGGCGTCTCACCCTCATCAGATAGCTGGTCTTCAGGGGTCATTTCGGCAATAGCCTGGTACCTGTTTTTGTTAAGTTTTGCCATTTTGGATGCTGGAACACAGCTCGATTGTATAAAAAAAAGGTTATTAGCTTTATAAACGAAGTTGTGTTCTTTTATTTATTAGGCTAGGTGGGAGCGCCCTGGATTGCGCATCACCCAGGCATACCGGAAGTCCAGGCTGGAGTTTCTTGAGAATGGCATCAATGTGTACCAAGAAATTTAGGTTTCTGTCCAGCCAAACTCCAAGGTATCGGAAGGAGGAGGTGTCCTCTAGTACACTACCATCTAAGGTGTGGAATGTGGGTAAAGAGGAGTGCCTGACTAGCCTCTGTCAAGTTCCGAAAGTCAGAGACCGTTTTCTTCTCATTTAGGATGAAGTGGTGCTTTTTAAACCAGTATTGCATATTGCTGAAGTCCAGCTGGAGCCTGGAGGTGACATCAGGGACTGATTTGCCAGTTGTATACAGTATTTTGTCATCTGTATACATGTGTATGTTTGTTGTTGTGCAAGCCAGAGGGAGATCGTTATGGAAGATAGAAAAAAGGAGGGGCCCCGAGTACAGAGCCCTGTGGGACTCCCGTAGTAATGGGAAGCAGTGGACATTAACCAAATTGAGGCAGTCCAGAGAAGGGCAACCAAAACGGTGCAGGGACTGCATCAGAAAACATGAGGACAGGTTAACGGAGCTCAGTATGTATACACTAGAGCAAAGGAGGGAGAGAGGTGATATGTTCGAAACAGTCAAACACCATAAGGGCATTAACAAGGTGAAAGAGTCTAACATGTTTCAATATAAGAAAAATAGCAGGACAAGAGGACACAGCATGATATTAGAGAGAGGCCGATTAAGGGGTACTGTGAGGAAGTTCTTTTTCACAGAAAGGGTAGTGGATGCATGGAGCAGCCTGCCTCAGGAAGTGGTGGATATGAATACAGTGCAGGGCTTCAAACAGGCATGGGATAGGCATAAGGGAGTAATATATATGAGTATGACTAGATAGGCCATTGACAGAGCATAGGCTGATGGCACATTCATAGGGTAGAAAAAGAAATAGGCAGACTGGATGGGCCTTGCGGTCCTTATCTGCCGTCAACTTCTATGTTCCTGTGTAATAGACCCGGAGCCGTTGGTAAGAAATTTAAGAAAAGAACAAGCTTACCGGGATGTAATGGCGTCGGGTGAGACTTCAGAACCAAGATGGAGGAAAAATTGTGTTGAATCGACGAAAAGGCCTCCTGATGCAGCAAATGTCTGGTCACTCGCGCAGCAGGTGCTACCTCGACGGCGGGAGAAAACAGAACTGGGGCAGAGGAGGAATCTGTGGCGCCTAACGGCCAACCCTCGAGCACCACACAATGCGCTGACCTCGTGGGTGGCGCCATCCCCCCCCCCCCAAAAAAAAGCTTCCGGCAGGTATGCGCTACTCCAACTTACACCCAGCTGTAACAATGAATGTGAAGACTGACAAGGGGAAGATCAACCAGTACATCCGCAACTGGCTGGGAAGCTAGAAAAGGTCTCTCTTTAGGAGGGACATATTTCCGACCTATAGACTTACAAACAGAAGGGATGGAGGCAGGCCTAGTCCTCACAGCCTTGGACAAATTCTTGAAGGCTTGGTGGGACAGGAGGCGTAAGGTTCACCGGAGTATTGGGAACATGAAGCCATTCAAGGCGCAAGAGCGTTCCTGTGTCCAAAGAAGAGGTCCGAAGTGCCAGGGTTATCTGCATGTTCCTTAAAAGGGATTGAAAGGAAAAGTCCTCTTGAAGGATATCAGTTAGAATGACTGGCTTGTTGTTCAGACTATAGAAAGAGTCCTCCATCCCCCTTCCCTCAGAAATTATGAGGTCTGGGTTAAATCTTGCTCCATATCCCCCTCAGAAAGGGTGGGAGGAAGTGGTGTGGAGCCTAAGAGGCCGAGATCAGGCCTAGGCGGTGAAAAACAGGTGACACCGGAACCGGTGCTGGAATTGGCACTGGACCCGACCTGGCACTGGCCCCAGAGGACCTGGTGCTGGACGCAGCACTGGGGATGGTGCTGAGTGAGAACAAGTTGGTGCTGGAGACGGCGCCACCTTAGCACCCAAACCAGGCCTGGGGGAAGGCACATAGAACCGGTGGTGGCACGGTCACCGGCAAGGGAGAAGCCGTTCCAGAACCAAATGCTCTACCTGACTCATAGGCCACAGCTGCAGGTCTGAGGTGCCTAGGCCTGAGGGCCCTGGCACCAGATCTGCAGGCATGGGCATATGGGCCAGCCGCTGTACCCACTGCTCCATCAGACATAAACTGGCTCGCCTCTGACACTGGCTCTTACAAAGATGACATCCTAGCAGCAAACCTGACTCAGATGGTAACCTCCCCCAACCGGAAAAATTACAAAACTGGTACAAGCACCCTTATTGACTGGGTTCTCACAAATCACCCTGACCGGATAAAAAACATTAAAGTCCTCCCTGACTCCCTCAGTGACCACTCCCCAGTGTCCTGTACCTGGTCTAATAAATTTCTCAAGCCACCCCCAAAGTTATAACAAGCAGAGTATTGCCTTATGAGATCTTATCAAGTTGAAAACCCATCTCCTACAACAGGATTGGGCCAATCCTTGAATCAACTGATACTAATACACCGCTAGAATACTTCATTAAATCTTGCAACTCTGCATCAAACTTACTCGCCCCAGTAAAAAAAACGTAAAATCAAAGCGCTATCAAATCCATGGATTACTGCCAAACTACTTGCCGAACTCAAGGTTCGGGACCACCTCTGGGCAGTTGCCAGAGACACAGGCTCACCTCATGATACCCTAAAAAATACTAGCAGGCACGAAATAGATGTACCTCACAAATTAGGCAAATGAAGAGCGCCTATTTCAAAATGCCCTTGAATCCACCTGGGGTGATGGAAGAGCTTTTGGGACAACATCTGAAACATAATGGGTAAACAATCAAAATCGTCACCTACCATTATGAAAAGTTGATGGATCCACCACTCTGACCCAAAGTCTATTGCAGATGCGCTTAATAAGACATTCACAGACCTTAGTGGGGTCCTCCCCAGATTTCTTCTCGGACTTACCTGTGCCTAGCCTAGTATCACAAAAACACCCCTCGTGATAAAACCACAATTTTACTTCAAGAAAATCAAAGTGCATCAAGCACACAAATACATAAGAAAGGCCTGCTCCAAATCCAGAACAAGTAGTGACACGCTAGATCTAAAAATCCTGTCTCTCACCCTGGATGAAGTAATTCACCCCTTGCAAAAATTCTTAATCTGTCACTTTGCCAAAGTCAATTTCCCAACAAATGAAATCTGCCATAGTTACGCCAGTGCACAAAGGGGGGACAAAACCGCAACAGGAAACTATCGACCAATATCAATACTCCCTCCCCTCTCCAAAGCACTTGAACGAATAGTGGCAGACCAACTCTCCGATTACCTGGACAAATACAATCTACTCTGTAATCAACAGCACGGCTTTAGGAAAGGATATAGTACAACAACAGCCTTACTTGATTTCACTGGTGAAGTCCACTCAGCCCTGGACAAAGGGTGCCAAACAGGTGCAGTCTTTATCGATCTTACAAAAGCTTTCGACACAGTCCATCATGGCCTACTTACCTCCCTACTTTCTAGCCTAGGCCTGGCTCAAGGTCCTTGTGCTTGGGTAAAAGTTACCTGTCCAATCAGTCACAGGCTGTAAAATCTCTAATGAACTCTCAGACTTCAAACCAGTTCTCTCAGGTGTACCACAGGATCAATTCTTGGACCGCTCCTCTTTAGCCTGTTCCTTAACTCCCTCCCAGATATCTGCCAGGAGAAAATAATCTTATACGCTGATGATGCTGTAATTCTCTCTTCCCACAAGGATCCAAACTCCCTACGAAAAGCCTGCAACTTGCTTTCTCTAGTGTTGAAAGGTGGTTCCTGGATAGTAAACTTGTGCTAAACCACAATAAAACAAAAGCCATGCTCTTCTCCAATCACCAAAACAAAAATAGGCATACTCCACTCACCATACAAACCTCTGCGGAATTACACTGGACCAAGTAAATACTTTCAAATACCTTGGCATCACTTTTGACCAAGGGCTCATCTTTACAACCCACATTGACAACATCATAAAAACAGTGAACCAACGCCTAAATACTATTCCGTAATCACAATTTCTAAATCAAGCGGCATTGAGAATAGCTATACAGAGTTCCATAATCTCAATCATTGACTATGGCCTTATTATTTATGGCTCAGCTACTCCACTGCTCTAATGCATCTCAATCACTCTAAATAAGGCCTGCCGGCTCCTCACGGGGGCTCAAAGACTGACTCACACGTGTGATCTGTATTATGAATCAGGCTGGTTGAACCTATTAAATCATCTTATTTATCTCACCTGCACAACGGCAAAAAAATCTATCTTGGGACTGACTCCATTATGTATTCAAAACCTACTCCGACTGAATCCTGGCTCACGACCCTCCACCAGATCTGAACGCCCACCTTTCCTGGTTCCGAGATGCCGGATTGCACAGGGACAAAGATCTTTCGCATACAGGGCCCCGACATGGTTCAATGCGCTTAGTCCACCTACTCTATCCTCAACCTCGCTTGAAGCTTTCAAACCCATGCTCTATGCCCACCTCATCACCACTAGCAACTGTGATTGCGCTAGATAAAGACTACTACTCCTCATGTCCATCCTCACATCTGAGGCCTCTTCCTCCCTGACTAATGAACCCTCTGGTACCTCTACTACTTCCTGTCTCCCACCCAAACTCACTCCCCCCTCTTTTTTCCTGTCTCCTCTCACTTACTCTCCCGCTCACCACCTCCTCTCTAGCCTCCTTTTGGCGCCTAATGATCACCCTCTCCCTGGAAGTTTCCTTAACCTCGAAATTGTCTACTCGCTTGAACTTGTTATAGCTTGTTTTTCTATGAAACTTAAAAACGTTACTGCCTTAAACTGTTAATAGCAAATTTATGATGTAACTTTCCTGTCTGGTTTTACCTGTAAGGTGTATCGTGCTTTATTAAATGTTCTTTGTGACGTGGAACCTTTGTAAAAGAGCCCTGGCTCAAAGGTATTAATTCCTAGACTAATAAACTAAACTAAACTAAAGAGCAGCCCAGTGGTGAAACTGCCAACTGGAAACCCCACAAAAGGACACAGAAGGGCTCCGGTACCCAGAGTCCGGGTGACCATGGGCAGAGGCCTTCGGGGAGCCGGATGGAGTCGGGGAAGAACTCTCACCCACAGAAGTCACGGACCTCTTTGCAGATGTACCAGAGGGCATCCTCGAGCAACACTGTTTCTTTTCTTCTGACCGGAGGAGGAAGAACTCGAGGCAGAATGGTGCCGGGTTCCTGACCTTTATTGGGAATGGGCCCACTTCTTTTTGTGTATTTGGGAGGGCTCTCCTCCCTCCCGAACACCGGACTGCCCGAGGTCGGAAATGCCCTCCGGAGAGGGCAGCGGACCGGACACAGCCCAGCTGACAGAGCAGCCTTCTAAAGGAGACTCCATACCGGCACCATCAATGGGGATCTCCTTCCACTGTCAGGGCTGAAGAAGAAAAATAATAAAATGTTTTTCTTTTTCCCTTTCTTAATACACAGAAAATAAACTAAAACTGAATGAACTAAACACTGTACTCGTATAGCTGTGAAGATCAGACTCCCGGTGGGTGAGCGACGTCATCAATGAAGTGCACCTGACGGTGCGGAAAAAAGGAACTGAGGTGGTTGGAGGGTTGACACCAAGATAGCCTATACGGCGCAAGCCAGTCTCGCGGCACTATGCATGCATGGTCCTAACTCTGAGCCAGCCCTCCTGAAGATTTCTGGCTCCGCAGAGTCCCAGCACCTCCAGCTTGAACCCAACAGTATGAATAAATGGTGAAGACTTAAGTCCAGGAAGATCTGAGGAGGCATGAGAATACCCTCATTATACAGATGTCATCACTGTATGTCAACGTGGCTGGCCCCTACTAGGCAAAAGTTTCCTAGTGGTCTGGATGCCGATGGATTACAGTTTCAAAGGTGTGGCTCTGTTCTGGGAGATGTCCTCGATGAAGATCATGACAGTGTCTCATTACTTAACCGCCGTTTACAGTAAAAAGAATTGACATTTTTCCCTCTAAAAGGGAACATTTTTTAGATTTCTTATAGTAGTGTAGCTTGGGACTGCGGTCAAAGAGGAACACATTGGGATCTTTTCAATGAAATATTTGACATCAAGATGCTATTGATATGCACATATTGCTCTCCTCCCAAAAAACTGTTTACCTTTCGCTTGGGTCCACATGTGGCCTACATCAAGTGTCGAGCACACTAACCTGTTATTTTTGTTCTTCTGTGAGACCTGCTCTCCTGTTTGATTAATACCAGTCAGAGTCACCCCATCTGCAGGCTTCCTTTTTGTCTCTCTCCTGCTCAGCGTGCGGTTCAGATCTGCAGACCACTCCTAGTAATTTATGAAAAGGGATATGAGAAACAGAGACAGGAGTTTCCCTTCAGCTTTCACCACAATAATACAAAACACTCCTAGTTTGTAAAATGCAATACCTGATCCCCAAAACAGGAGTCTTTCCAGAGTTACCACCATATGTAAAGTAATCTGTTGCTAGGGACCTTGCTTGACTCAATAAAAACTAACAGAAAGATGTTTGTCAGCTTGATGCTGATTATTTTTCTAAAACAAATCCTTTCTTTAAATTTTAATCCCTCCTTTACAGTAACAGATGAGCATCTAGCTGACTGCTTTCAGCCCACTTCAACAAGATCTTCTCTCTTCTGCCCTCCTGTTATTGGATGTACAAATACTCTACTACATGGAGAAGCCCTGCAGATCTGTCAGCTCAGTTTCTTCTTTTTTTCCCCCCAAATGTATTCCTCTCCCCACCCCTGTGTTTATCCTATCGCATAGTGACCCCATTCTTCAGGATCTCAATGTGGACCTGCCTCAGAATTTTCTCTGGATCATCCTCGCATATGGGAGCCCCACTTTTTACATCCTAGATGCCCAGATTACCTCCCAGTGGGGTGGAGGAGCCCCAGATCTCCCCCGACCATGATTTGAGTATGTGCCTTGCTCTGGACTTACCGGAGCCTCTGAGTGCCATCCCCCGAGATCAGTCTACTGCCGCCACTGCGATCTCCTTTTTCTCTTTTTCTCCCATCCCCCTAGAAGCCAGCATGCAATGGGGTTCAAGGAGCCAGGAGACGTACCTCCCGCTCCAGCCCCCTGCTGGTGTCAGATGTTCGTTCCTGCTACTCCCTTACTGCATTTTCCACCCAAGCTCCCCTCGGTGGTGGTATTGCGGTGGGAGCTTGCAGCCCCCCGGTGAAGGAGAGCAACGTTGGGCGCTTCATCCTTCCCACCCTGCCGACCCCCAACAACCTGTACCGTTTCCCGAACACGGGTTGCCAGCATGGGCGAGGCAAGGTGTGTACAGCGCCTCAACACCACGGGCGGCCCCCATATGTATTTTGTAGGTATTTTCTTTTTCTCCCGACCCTTGTGTGTCCCTCGTGCGCGTGTGAAGGAATGCATCACGCAATATAGGGCGTCCCACCCTACCAGTTGTTACCGCCTGCCACCAGACCTTCATCCAGTGAAGGCGGGACTATGATGAGAGGAGAGCCAGTGCACAACCCTGCCCCCCACCCCCAACGAACCCAAGGTTGTTCCTGAACCCATGTTGCCGGCGTAGTGCGAGGTAAGGCATCCAGCGCCTCAGCCTTCAGCGCCACTGGGCCGGGCCTTATCAGCTCAGTTTCTGAGGAGAAGGTCAGCCCAGTGGACAGCTGGGGGACTGAGAAATGGATGCAAATTTGGGCTTATGGTGAGATCACCCCCACCCGTGCATAAGCCTTGGACTCATTGACAGCTACAGGGGCCATTGCATACAGGGCATTAAAACAGATGCCTGCCTAAGCAACTGCAGTGGTCCTTAAAACTCTGTGTGTGTGTCTGTGTGCATGTGTCCATATGCGTATCTTTGATAAAATTAGTGAAATACAGTTTTTTTGGTTTGTTTTCATTATTTCATTTTCAGAGATACAGGTACAGGCATATGAAACAATGTTACCCAACCTTACAAGCCCCGCTCAGCATTTACAGGGTTTCACTGCAGCCGTAAAACATGCAGTTTTCATTCTTGTACAGTACATAAAATCTTTTTGTGACACTAATTTGAGGTATGCAGTTTGCAAACAGACTACTTTTTTTTTTTTTGTCGACACAGTTTTAGAAAATAATGTGGTAACATTCTTGTTATGGAAAGAAAACCAAAAACTACTAAGTGCCGACATAATTCATGGTATATACCAACATACAGAGTAATATAAGGGTGGTTGCATGTTTGAAAAACTCAGCTTCGCCTTTGATCAGATGTGGTGCCATACAAATTTTCACTGTACCATCTCTATACTGGTCAACAGCGTAACTCCTCAGTGAGGCTGAACTATTAACAGCCAAGAGTTTACTAACATTATATGCATTACTGCAATGCTATCCAATAGGAGTTGGTGCTTTAATGGCTGCTCTAGCCAATTATCAAGTGCCGGGGGGGGGGTGTTCCAGGCTGCCCTAGTCCTCACATGAGACCAATAAACAATTTTAGGCTTGGATCATCCAAAAACAGTCATCAAACTCAATAAAGCAAAGGATGAATGAACACCAATAAATTGTCCAAAATTATTCCCCTTTATTCTCTTAAACAAACACAAAACCACAGGGTGATGTTTCATGGCACCGCCACTTCATCAGGCCTGCAGTGTTTTCATTCTGTTAAAGGGACACCTGTCAACACCACCCCCCCCCCTTAGTCCTCAAAGTGTCCCTTGTTTATAAAACACATTTTATGACTGCTTACATTCTGTAAAGACTGCTGATGAAGCCAGTAGTTTGATTCTGATTCTTTTTTTCTTATAAAAAGTGAAAAACAGACTGCCCACCATACTGGCGTTACCACACCAAAACAGGTTTGTTTACATTCCTTGTTCAACTCCCACTGCATCTTTCCTGGACTTGGGAACACCTCCAACACAGTTTAACCACTCATAATTTATTTATTTATTTGAATTTTGATAACCGGGTAGGCCCACTGAGACACACAAGTCCCTTTTTCAGGGGCGACCCGGGGAATAAAACAATTTCACAGCTAGATACATTAAACATTAGGTGCAGATGAAGCGGGTGTCTAGGGCCCTGTCCAGACTAGCAATAAGCTGTAAAAACGTTTTTTTTTTTTTTTAAAACGTTACCGTTCAATCCGTTTCTGTGCGTCCACACTGAATAGCTGAATCGGTTTTGAAACCATTACCGAGCATCTGCATTGGTGTATGTAATCCATTTTCAGGTACAGTTTTCAAAAACTTTATAGTCTTCTGGAGGCAACCCCCAGCCACCCATAGCCCAGCAATCAGCGCTGCACTACACGCCATGACGACGGTCCCATAAGGCATTGCGGCACCTCCATATAAACAGACCACTGACATGGAGGCGCCTGATTTAAATACTGCTGTTTTGCTCTGCCTGAATCGCTGGTTCACGAAGCGGCAGCTAGTGATGTGGGAGAGACAACATCGTCGGGTAGCTTTGAACAGATGCTGCGTGTACTTCCTGGTAGGCACCATGCGCACATGCCACAATACCGCACTATGCTCTGGGAAGGTAAAGCAGTGTACTGTGGACTGCTGGAGGACACATTTCAGAAAACCACTTTGTTCACCCGTCCGCACTACTCATCCGACTGAAGAAAAATCAGGTAACGTTTCATGTAACCGTGCTAAAGACCTGCTCTTTGGTGGTTTAACAAACAGTTTAGAGAACGCTTTTTAAAACATTACAGGTCTGGATGCAACCATTTTTAGACCAAGCGGTAACATTACAGGACACCAGTAACGTTACCAAAGCACTAGTCTGGACAGGGCCTAGGTGGCTACTACCTCATGAGTGGCTGCACTGTTTGTGGGTGCTTCTAATGTTAAGGAAGTATTCAAGAAGAATAGATTCAGGATTTGAAACAAAACAAAGTAGTTTATAAATATACATTACCACATATTTCAGTTCCACTAAACAATGGTGCATACAAAACAAACAGCAACATTAATGAATTTTAGAAAAGGTAAACAAAAATAAAATGTGGGTTTTTAACTAGAAATAATGTGATGCTAAACAGGTTGACGGTGTCCCTTTAAACTATTATAAAAACATTTTTTAAATGAAAATCTACGTGCAAATATTCACTGGAACACACCCATGTACAGTATACCCATGACAGCCACCAAACAGCACTGAAGCGTTAACATCCATGTGTTAAATTCCCTGCCACCGAAAGTTGCAAACTTTAATGTTATAAGGTTCCCTGAGAGCCACTGAAGAACAGTCTTGAATGTATATGCAGAACAAAACTAATGATGAAGTGGCAGTGCCATGAAACATCATCCTGTAGCATTTTGTTTAAGAGAATAAAGGAGAAGAATTTTGGACAATTTATTGGTGTTCCTCCATCCTTTGCTTTATTGAGTTTGCTCTGGCCAATGCCCAAAATGGGGTCCTTACTGCCTTTTGGATATTCAGTTGCCTTTTGTACATCTCATCTCCATCAAGAATTAATTTCTCATAAATTGACTTTAGAATGGTCAAAAAATGATGCTTTCTCACCTGTAACTATAGTTCTAGGGAGTGGTATATGGTGCACATCCATACTTCTGGAAGTACTTCCTTTCCCTTTAAAATCTGCCACAAGGTCTTTTTGCTAGCTCCTCCCATCCACCCAGGTGGTATCAGATCTTACATACTGGAAGCAAGGATCGGAGTGCCAATTGCCAAGGGAAGTCAGGTGGGTTGTGTGGATCTGCACCATATACCACTCCTAGAACAACGGTTATAGGTAAGTGACCCTCATTTCTAGGGATATGGATATGACGACATACTATCCACACTTCTGGCGGACTCCAAGCAGTTGTCCGGGAGGAGGGGGCAAGGTGCACACCACTACTTGGGAAAAAGAGACTGGAGAACCGAGGCCCCAAAACCAGCATCCCAGCATGACTCAAGGTTGATGTGGTAATGGGAGAAGAAGGTGTGCGCAGACTTCCAGGTATCAGCACTGCCAATTTCCTGGATAGGGATATCCCTGGAAGCAGCCACTAAGGCAGTGGTATGTCTGGTGAAATGAGCCCTAAACCCAACGAGAGAGCTCCTACTAGCCAACCTATAGCAGAGGTCAATGCAGAAAGACTATCCACCTGCCAATCATCCGCGCGCAGCTGACGGACTGCCAGCTGCAGCTTCAGCACAGGTGACAAAGAGCTGGCGAACCTCTCCCCGAACTCCAGTCATGTGTTCCTTACAGTAAGTGAGCACTCACCTCACATCCAAAGAATGGAGCCTGTGCTCGGCCTCCAAGGTTGGACTGAAATACACTGGGAGGTTAATCACCTGGTTAAGGTGAAACTCTGAAACAATCTTTGGGAGGAACTTCGGGTTGGGGCAAAGGACAACCTTGTCCCTGTGGAAAACCAAATGAGGAGACTCCACTGTGTGTGCCTGGAGCTTACTGATCCTTCTGGCGGAGATGATAGCCACCAAGAAGGCAGTCTTCCACAGCAGTTGGGAGATGTGACTTCAGTGCATGGGATCGAACTGCTTGCCCATGAGCACTGCCAGAACCAGCAACAAGTCCCAAGGTGGTGGTGGTTCACGCACTGGTGGGGACAAGTGGTCAAGACCCTTAAAAACGCGCCCAGTTGTCTTTTCCTGCACCACCATCTGCATACCAGCCTATGGCCAGTATGCAAAGATGGCCGCCACGTGCACCTTGAGGGTCGCTGACCTCAGGCCCAACTGAAAGAGGAACCACAAGTAATCCAGGATGCTCGCCACTGGGAAGGACAGGGGGTCTAGCTCTCAGCCCTGACACCGAATGGAAATATCTTCTTACTTAAAGGCTTAGCACTGGCAAGTCGACTTCTACAGAGAGTACTCAACTACATGGAGGACCTTATTTGAGAGACCCAAAGCCTGGAACTCTAGCCGTTCAGGAACCAGGCTGTCAGGTGCAGGGACTGAAGGCCCAGGTGGAAGACCCTCCCTTGAGAGCAAGACAGCAGGTCCAGGCAGAGAGGCAATCACTACGGAGTCCTGCTGCTGAGGCTGAGGAGACTGGGGTACCAGAAATGGCACCACCAGTCCAGGATCATCTGTGCTTTATCCCTCCAAACCTTGAGCAACACACCTTGTGAAGTAGGGGAAAGGAAGGGAAACGTACATGAGGTCCAGGGCTTCACAAAGGCATCCCCAGCAGTGATCCGCATTGAGGGGTGTGGGCACAAAACAGCCTCAGCTTCGCATTCTCCCAAGAGGCAAACAGGTTAACCTGGGGAGTGCCCTATTGGGAGAACAGGCAATTGACTACGTCCTGGTGAAGAAACCACTTGTGAGATGCCTCGCCATAGGGCTGAAGGTGTCCACCAGCTGGCTAGAGGCACCGGCCACATGGACTGCTAGAAGATCGGCATCCAGACGGCATAAGAGGGACCAGGTGTGGAGAGCTTCCCAGCACAATGGGAGGGAATGTGTCCTGCCCTGCTTGATGAGGTAGTATATGGTCGTCATACTGTCCATCTAAACCTGAATAACCCGATCCCCCACAACTGGAGTGAAAGCTGTCAGAGCTAGATGCACAACAGAGCTCTAACAGGCTGATGTGACATCAGGACTTTTTTGGGGTCCACAGCCTGTGTACCGTGTGGTCCCCCAGGTGGGCTCCCCATCGCATCAGAGATTCATCAGTCATGAGTTACTGTTGACTCTGGGCAGACTAATGGACTTCTTCCTGCAGATGTTCAAGGACGAATCACCACAGGACGGTATCCCACATCGGCTGCGTCACTGTGACCAGCTGGTCAAAATGACCAAGGTGCTGTGACAACTGACAGGCCAGCTTCCACTGCAGGGGGTGCATCCACCAGCGGGCCCACTGGACCACGCTGGTGCAGAACGCCAGGTTCCCCAGCAGCTGCAGGCAGTCTCAGGCAGAGCACAATTGCCCAACTTGAAATGATTGGGCAAAGGAAGTAATATCCTCCGCACTGTCTTCTGGGAGTCTGGCCTTGGTCTGAAGGAAATTGAGCTCTGCCCCGATGAAGTGGATGACCCCTGAGGGGCAGAGTTCCAACTTGGCCGGGTTGACCAGATGGCCCAAGGCCAAACAGGTCTGGCGAGCCAGATCCCTGGACCGCTCAACCTCCTCCTTGGAGGAACCTGTGATCAGCCAGTCATCCATACACCCGGAATTCTCAGCGCTGCAGGAACACTACCACCACTGCGATGCACTTGGTGAAGATCCCAGGTGCTGAGGAAAGGCCGAACGGCACGGTCCGGAACCCGTAAAGTATCCTTTATGAACAAAACTGAAGGAACTGCTGGTGAGATGGACAGATCAGGATGTGGAAGAAGGCATCCTGGAGATCCAGAGAGCAGAACCACATGTCCTGCTCTAGGGATGGAATGATCGGATTCAGAGTGACCATCCAGAACTAGCTCTTCCTCTAATACTGATTGAGATCATGAAGATCCAATACAGGGCACCAACCCCCTCCATTCATTTTGGAAGCAGAAAATATCTGGAGATAAACCCCGGACTGGCTGTGGAGTCCAGGGCATGGGCCACAGCTTCTTTTTTTTTTTTTTGCTGCCCACCTCCTCGCAGCTCCCCATCTCTTCAGGAGTCACCTACGGCGTTTTTCAGCCCTCGCTCACCTACCTGGTGACCAGTGCAGTCCATCCCCCATGGAGCCGTGGTTATACCCCCCAGGCAGGGTATGGGGTGGGGGCCCATGCACCCCGAGACGTCTATCTTTCGTTGGGATGCTGTCTCTGGGCAGGTAGGGGCATTGAGGGTCGGGGCCTGGTGCTCCGTCTACTAGGAGGCCGCGAGGTGTTTTTCCGGTATTCTCGGAATGTACCGTGTCCCCTGACATCAAGGCGCGTACGCGCTGACATCTGGCACATCGCCCCCGTTAGGCATCGGACTTGTTGTACCTCTGGTCTCCACCCAGGGTCAGACAAGAGCCGAGCTCTGGCTCCCCCCTTCCCCTGGAGAGGACGAGCAGTCCCTGGGACGCTCAAGCCCTCTCCCCCCGGCCGGCCCTCCAACTTCCCGGACTCGTTCCCAAACCCAGGTCGCTGGCGTCGCAAGGGGAAATTCAACCGCTGCGCCGACGGGCCGGCCACAGCTTCCTTTTGAAGAAGCTGGGCAATGTCCTCTCAAAAGGCGGACATGTCCATGGACACCACGTCTTCCTGTAGGGCACAGGCTGGGCGGGACAACCTCGAATTCCAGAGGCAGTGACCCACCACTTCCAACACCCATGTGTCCGATATGATAACGGGCCAAGCATGCGTGAAGTGGCAGAGTCAGCCCCCTACGGGAGGTCCCAGGCAGGACAGGAGGGAGAATAACACCCTCCCGACCCATCACTGGGCAGGCTTGGTGGTGGCTCCAGAGCTAGCTGCCAAGAAAGCCGCACTTCCCTGGACTTCTTGGGGTCACAGGAGGCTGGCTTAGGTTTGGGCTGCCATGCCTGATGTTGCCCTACTTGGGGCTGCAGCGATCTGGATGAAGACACCAAGTACAGCTAAAACTGAAAGGGTTTCTTCCACTGTTTCTGGCCTGTAACATCTTTTCGTGAGGATGTAATGGAGTCCAGGGTGGCACTGGACTTCTCGATGCAGGTGAGATGACCATCGACACTTGGGCCAAACAGGTCAGTACCCAAGACTGGGACATCCGCCAACTTGTGTTGGATATCGGTCATAAAGGTCGAGATACTAACCACACCAGCGCTGCATGGCCATTGCTGTGGCCATGGACCTAGTACAGAGTCGATGTCCAGGGCTGTCTGGATCTGTTGCTTAGCCACTGCACATCCCTGGTCTTGGACCATCTTAACCGCAAGCAGCACATCTGCAGAAAAGCAGGAAAAACCTTGGTCAAAAGTTCCCAATAGGGCATGGGAAAAGTTGGCCATCATGATGGATGAACTAGCCTGCCGAAGTCCCAGAGATGAAACAGCACAGACCTTTTCACCGCATGGTCTAGTTTTTTCGATTCCTTGTCTGGAGGCTTGTCAACGTCCCCAATGTTGCCCATGCATTGGAACACTGAGTTGGCCACCAAACCTTCGGCCGAAGGATGGTCAGTGAACCTTGGCAGAGATTCAGTGGAGACTGCACACTTGCAGACCATATGGGTCAGTGGCACCAGACAGGAGGCAGGACACTACCACAGCTCCAGGGTGGGACCAAGAATGGCCTCTGTGACAGGGAAGGCAACCCCAGGGGAGTAATCCCTGTCCAGAATCTCGGTCAAGGGGTACTTGGCCCGCTTCTCTACCGGTTCCAGCGGGATCCTCACAGAATCTGAGATCAAGTGAAGCAGGGCCCCAAAAGAACCTGGCCCTTGCTTTGTAGAGAGCTCCTTGAGGGACTCCCGGTCAAAAGCCGGGGTCCGAAGGGAGTGCAGAGAGGAGTCCTCCAAGTCTGAGGACTCCTCAAACACCACCCTTGGCCCTGGCTCCCCAAGGACAATCCCTGGCTCACTGGAGTATGAGATCTGTACTGACAGCCTTCCAGGAAGCCTGGAAGTGGGGCACGCAACCTTGGACGGGGCCCCATGCAAGGACTGCGGAGGTGATGACTCCATCCGAACGGGTGGGGAAGCTTGCTTTGGCTTGACTAGGAGAACTGGCATAGGCCACAGCAAGGGCGACCAGGGGAGTGCCGAGGGGCTGTGGTGGAGCACAGCCATGGCTGAGAATCCAGTGTTGCCAGACAAGCTCTTCATATCGGCGCTGCAGTTTACGGTGGCACCTTTTACTTATCAGAAGACAAGGAGAGTCAACGGCGCATCTTGGCCGACGGTTGAGAGCAGGAACGTTGGGAGTCCTGAGATCTCAACTGAGAGCCCCAACAGGACTTGACATAGACCTCGACTGACAAAGGGCAGGTTGTCAGGAAGGAGACATGGGGAATGCGCAGTATGCTGAGGAACCCCCAAGAGACTGCTCTCCCAAGGGGAGACAGCCGGATTGGACAGCTTATTCAGCCCCACTTGCGAGAGGGCCATAAGGACCAGAGCCCTTGAAAGGGAATCATCGCCACGGTCCTCCGACAATGGGTCAACCGGGTCGAGAAAGATCTTGGCCAGTTGGTTAACATGCGTCTCAGCTGGCAAGCCCAACAGGGATACTGTGAGGCCAGCAGCCTGGACTTGAGCTACAGAAGGTCTGGCCAAAGCTGACAGCCTTTGAGCAAGAAGCAGAATTGCAGAAACGGGACAAGCAAGCCTGCTCCAGACCCCATGACCTGCAGCAGGACCTCTTAGGCTTAGAGGCCCACACACGCGGGTATAAGAGGAAGTAAAATGCAAATGTCTCTTGCTGTCACATAACGAGTAGAAGGCCACAAGGAAGGAACCGGGTAAGCGTGATTTAAATTATGAATAGTCAGCAACTGGTAAGTTATATAATAAATCAAACTGAAGGAGAAAATGAATCTGTTTTCCTGTTTCTGCGTCTCAAATGAACTCAAAGATAATTTAAAATACAAGCACACTAAAAAGGAACGTGAAAACAGGTGTTGACAAATTCACACTGCAAACAATATATACTTTATGCATCACATAGAGAATCTTAACAAATGTATGTTTTGGGTGCAAATCATAGTTAAAACAAAGGCATTGTGGCATCACACTTCAGGAATTAGAGAACCTGGAACATTTTGGCATAGCATTTTTAGTAAACAAGTTTAGAAATACACAGACCGATGGTGGCAAGTGTATCTACAGATAGGTATTTAGTATTTTATCACATTTATGTTACTAAGACTGATAAGATATGGTCTTCCATTATATAAACATTCTTATAAAAAATCTTTATTAAAGTTGGATCAGATCTACTATAGATTGGGGAATTATATACTGAATAACAAATCTCGAGTTCATCATTGTATAGTCTTTCAAGAACTTGGATGGTTATATCCATCAGCTCGAAGAGAATTTGTGTGGCTCATGATATGTCATGGTTTGATACATTCAAATATGCATTCTTTAAGGTATTTGATTTGTTTGAATTCAGACACTAAATACTTAGATATGTTTAGGAGATCAACAAGAAAATTGCCTACAATTCAAAATTTAAATCGCATGGGGGATATGGTTTTACAGAATAGTGTAGCTAGGTCATGGAATGGTTTGTCTTGTGAAATTATTTAAATTTCTGACTTGTATACTTTTAAGCATGAATTGTTTAATTATTTAAATGTTAGTTGTAATTGTTATTAATTTTTGTTATTGTATTGTGTGTTTTTGTTATGTTTGATGTTTTTGTATGACAACACAGGTATTTGTTGAAAATGGGGATTAATTTCCCAACAGATAAACCTGTATAAAAATAAATTTTAAACAACAACAAGACTAAAAAGTATGAAGGCTTAATACCTCTTAGAGAACTGGTTGGACCAAAGCTACCTAGGTTCTTGTGTATAATCCATATTTAACCATCATGTATTTAAGTGTTCTATAAAAAGTTGAAAATGTTTGGTTAATAATGATTGCAATTTATGCTTGTATATGAGAAAAGGCCAACATCAATGCTTATTTTTTTAAAAAGTGGAAATGAAGATATTATTTGGCATTTTACTGTTTAGGTTGTATCATGACCGGATGTGACAACTCAAAAAAAATTTTCTGAAGAAGCAAAACCCATTAAACATTGGGGTAAAACTAAAGGTATACTAACATAAGATCAACAAACTGTTAAGAACTCACTATTTGGTAGTAGGGACAATGGGTGCACTGATGAATAGGAGGTAGCCATTAGGTACAAAGCACACTTAGTGGTTAAATTGCATCTTGTGATTGGTATTCGTTTGAATGGTTAAAATGGATGCTATTAATCATATTTACAATGTTAATAAATTAATTCACGGTTGGGCTTGTTAATAAAGCGATATAAATATATAAGAATATTCATAAAAATAAAACAAAATTTGGTATAATAATTCTAATATAAATTTATGATATATTCCTTACAGTCCCCCTGAAGAAGCCATAGTTTGGCGAAACGTTGGGGCAACTATTAAATCCATAAACAATTAAAGAATTTGAAGATTGGTTCATATTTGTTTTTTTTACCAAGAGCGGTTGAATGCAAGTTGTTTGGACCACAAAGATTTAGACCCTTGGGCAGGGCCCTCCTCGAGAGAAGGTACGGACTTGCACAAGTCTTGTAATGCTCTGGTAAATGAGGTGCCCAAGCCCACCAGTAGCAAGGTGGATAAAGCAGCACCCCAAGCAGTCAGGGCTGCGGCCTCCTCAAAGGTGGAAAACTGCATAGCGGATCCAGCTGCTGCAGAAACCCCTCTTACGGCCATCCTTGGACTGAACGGGTAGGTCCTGTTTGTCCGGGCAACCTAAGAGGAGGCAGGTGTAGTGGTCCTCCAATGTGGAGGGCTGAAGGGTCCAGCACAGGCTGTAAGCCTGCGGATCATGCTGGTCCCCCACACAACAGATGCACGAGGCATGCTGGTTAGTGTGCGACATTTTCTGGAAACAAGTGGCACACCACTTGAACCCAGGACCCGATTTGTGGTTGTCGCGATCCATGGATAAGCAGAAAAAGGGCTAACAAACCCAAAAGCAAAGACTATTTCAATGGTTTGAAGACCGAGAAAGTTAGGCCTACACCAAACGTAGAACTGCAAAGGAAGGAACCAGATGCTTCCAGCAGAAAGGAAGATCTGATGTCACAGGGTGGTGCAGAGGGGGATACCACCAAAATGGATAGGAGGAGCTAGCTTGAAGACCTTCCAGCAAGTTTTAAAGGGAAAAGTACTGCCAGAAGTGTGAACAGTGCACCATATCAACATCCCCAGAAGAGGATGTAAGAAAAAACTGAAACAAATTTCATAGCACCGTGCAAAACAGACTGAACATGCTACTATTAAATGCTGCATTACACTGCATGCCCTACAAAAGCAATTCATGTTACCTGATAACCAGTTATGATTAGTTTCCCTTAACAAACAACACAGTATATTCAGATCTTACAAATTACTAACCAAAAGCAACTTAAGTAGGTGAGGAAATTAAATCAATAGGACAAACAAAGGAAAGGCCTGGTTTGAACAGATTTGGGATACAAATCACAGTTTAAATTAATCTTAAAAATACTTACTTCATCCTTAAATGTCAGAAAGCATGAAAATGATATTGTTGCATTAGAAAGAGTTCTTACCAATGGAAACATCTATAGGCATTACTTTGTGTACTCGTTATTACATGGCTGACCCATACTAAGCATGAATTTCAATCACGTGACTAACACTGGACGCCACAGATAAAGAGTTCATGGGGACATCACAATAGTAAATAAAACAGTGTGAAGAATGAACAATGGAGTGTAAACTGTTAAATCAAAACTAACATCTACATACAGTACTCAGAGTGTTTAAAGTTGATAGCAGTTTTTTTTTTTTACACCTCTAGATGCCCTCCTGTTGTCCCTTTAGTGTAAATCCAACATTCTGATACGTTTCTGATATTTTTTGTTAAATTAATTTTTGTTGCCTTTTAAAACTATCCTGAATTCCTCTCTCCTCAGCAGTTGCTGCTCTCTCTTTTCATACTCCCTGAACACTATGACGTCAGTAACACAGTACCAGGCCTTTCAGAAGAATAGCATGGAATGGTGTTACTGATGTCATAAAATGTCTTAATATGAAGAGAAAGAGCAGCAGCTGGTGTGGGGAGTGTAGCCCTGAGGGCACACCAAAGCTTCATTATTTTATTGATCAAAAATTGGTCAAAGCATATCAGAATACATAACTGGCACAGAAAGGAACATGAAAGGGTGGTTAACTATGTAAAAATAATTTCCTATCGACTTTCAAATTCCAAAAACCATGTAATACATTGGAGCCCTGTTAAATGCATACCCTAAATGAAACTAATTTTATTTATTTATCAGGGATATTCTTTTATCAGATACTGTATTAATTTAAGAAGATTTCTGAAAACTACTGCAACGGTAAAAAAAAAAAAAACAACAAAAAAAAAAAACTGTTGCACAGCAAATTTATTCCTTTAGCGGGTTTAGTCTTTTAACAGACCTAAACAGCATCGTATTCTACCTTTTTGGACACAGTTCTTTTATTCTTTACACAGGTCTAAAAAAGCAGCCTTTTTTTTTTTCGTAAATTGTGGTGCTGTGTTCTGAGTGCGCTCGTGAAGTGGCCTGTGTTTCAGCAGCCTTAAACAGGTTGTGCTTCTAGCCATCTGTCTGGCTGACTGAAGCGGGATGCCAATTATTACAGCTGAGTAGAGAAATAACTTGCGTTCTAAATGGCAAATAATTTCTCCAAGCATTGACGATCATTTTGGAAAACACAGATGAAACAGGCTGATAGTATATGATAAAGCAATTAAGGGACTACTTTTAAAATTGTCTAAGTATTCTGCCTTCTGTTTTTTGGTGCTATAGCGCTACTTGCTCTAGTACTAGTATAGGGCTTCCCTATACCTACAAGACACAAATGGATCTGTGCATAGTAGAAGTATTCATCTAACAGGTCAATTCTAGTGTCAGGTATTCATTTACGTGGGCTCCACTACAGAATCAATAAAACAAAGGGGCCTGAGCACAACTTGTTGGCAATTTCATCTCATGATATTGGGGGCATATTTTGCCCTCCCCAACTTGGTGAAATTACCACAATGTTATTCACAGGCACACACAGATTATCCTGTGCGTTTTCCATTAAACAGTCTCTCTTCACACAGCAAAACTAAAAAAAGGTTGGTGAAAATGGATACAAGAAGACCTTCCTGTAAGGTACATGCAAGTTCTAAACTATCTGTCTGAGTGAAGACTTAATGCAGAGTTTCCTCCTTTTTGTTTCTGGATGGTACAATACAGCGAGGACTCCGATTTTGGCTCTGTGTAAAGCAGTTTATACACATTTTTTTAAATTTTTTTTATATAGTTGTTCGGCCTTCCGAGCCAACGCTTATGTCTTTCTGTCAGGTGTCTAGACAGACAACCCCAGCCCTGTCAGTCACACCTCCACCCCCAACCACCACCACCATCATCAAAGCCAGTGAGGCTCCACATGGAGCAGGGCCAAAGGGTGCTTCTGGGGCTACTACCGAGGCTGAGCCAACTTTTAGGACCATGCAGAAAGACAACCTAGGGGCAGTCAAAGAGCTATCCGAAAAAGTGGACAATTTTAATGAGAGAATTACTAAACTAAACCAGAACAAATGTCTGCTGAATTAAAACAAGTGGCTGAATCATCTAACAAAATATTTAAAGCAGTAACAGGACTAGTGAAGGAGAACAAGTTACTCTGACGCTGACTAGAAAATTCAAAAAACTCTACAAGAGCCTCATATCAAATTCCTCGGCTTAGCAGAGGGTCTTGAGGGGCAAGATACTGCATCATGTGCAACAGTTTTTTTTGGATATGGTTTGGGGACCTGCAAGGTGTATCTATAGGTCAGGCTTACCAGATAACCCCTAGGAAAAAACCGAACAACTCAAGACTTACCACGGACACTTCTGGTGATCACTGGGAGATTGTAGCAGCAGGACAGGATCCTGCGGAAGGCCAAGGTATGTGGTCCACTTCAAACTGAAGGCATGGGGGTTGTGCACTGTTTCCCTGACCTCAGTTTTCTCTATGAGGGAGAGAAGACGTGCCTTTGATGGTGTGTGGGCAGGTCTTCATCAGCTTGGCATCACCCACTCCCTTCCAACTTCCTGCCCATCTGAAGGTATATATGCAGGCAAGCAATTTATTTTCAACAATCCAACAGATGCAGGAAGGAAGCTGGACAAAATTAAGCAAGATTTTCTCACTAATGAAACAACACTTCATGGGTTCGGACATGGAGAACAGACAGGACAAGTATAGCACCTTTGATTAAACTGACTGAACTAATGACTGGTAGTGATCTAATGACTGTTGAAATACTTTTCTGCTGTTAAATCGCTGAGTAAATGTTTAATCATGTTTAAGCTGTTAAAAAAAGGGTGCTAATGAATGTTCTAAAGTGGCACTGATACTTTTACATATGTAATTGTGAGGGCTACGTCTAGAATATGTGACATATAGGGGCTCCAGCATTTTGTTAATTAAGAATGGTGGTGGCCTCATGGCAAGACTTCCCATAAGGGGAAAAAGTTTTGGAAAGAAACTTATACTATGGTAAAAACATACTTAACTGTAAAAACCACTAAATATCTGTTGTAAAACAATGTAATGGGTAATGCTCAAGAAATCAAAACAAACAGATTCTTGTGTGAACCTTTTTCCAGGTTCTGGAAGAGGAGGTAGGGATAAGACTGTTAGACCTAGTAAGGGATCCCTCTGGAAGAAATGAGAGTTACTCACTCGGAACCCTACTCCTAGGAGTGGTATATGGTGCACATCCACACTTCTGGCAGTACTTCCTTTCCCTTTAAGCTGGAAGGTCTTCAAGTTAGCTCCTCCCAGCCACCCGAGTGGTATCCCTCTCAGCACCACCTCATGCAGTCAGATCTTGCAAGCTGGAAGCATTGATCGGTGTGCCACTTTCAAGGGGAGGTCAGGTGGGTTGTGTGGATGTGCACCATATACCACACCTAGAAATGAAAATGACGTAGTCACTGTAATTCTTGATGATCTTGAATATCTTCACCATTCATGACTGGTTGGTCTATGCTGGAGGGAGAGGACCCTCTCAGGAGCGTCAGCTTTAAGATTTTTGGAGCGGGGAGCCGACGTCTGAGATGGTGCCTCCCACGAGGTGGATGTATTACATGGTGCTCGTGGATTGGCCAGTAACGGGCGCTGGGCTCCCCCTCCCCCTCAGTTCTGCCTAGCTGTAGAGGAGGAATGAAAGGATTAGAAACAGTGCAGGGTGGGGCAAGGGTACCCAAGGGACAGAAAAAGGAAATGGAATGGGTGACTAAATAAAACCGGACTGAGAGAAAGAGAGGGAGGGAGGGTATGGAGTGAGACTTAAGTTGGCCTGGGGAGACCAGAGCAACTGAGCAGGCCATGGAAGAGCAAAAGAGGAGAAAGAGAGAAAGAACGAGAGCAAGAAGCATCCCGTATCCCCCTCCAGGGAAAGGACAGATATAAGTAGGAGAGAGGGTAGTCTCCTCAGGTGAGGAGACTAAAACAAAAGGAGGCGACATGAAGGACACCAGTGTAACCTAGCCACAGCGTAGGCTGTGTTCTCACTTCCTTTGGGTGGTCCCCATAATATGACTTGTTGTTGCCTGTCCGTTCCCCCTTTCTGTTGTGGTTTTAAAAAAACAAATGAGGGAAAAAGCCTTCCTGCACAGGAAGGCCAAAGTGCCCTAAGGCTGGCAACCAAGGAAATGTGAACAAGGTCAAGGGAAGGAGTAGGGAGAGGGCCAGAACAAGTCAAGGTGCTGACAGGGTTCTGCAGTATAGATTAAAAAAGAAAGGCGTGTTACATACCTAAAGGGGATACGGGGTGAAAGAATTGTCCTACAGGGGAAAGTCTCCCCAGTAGGAGTGGGCATAAAAAGGCCAGCTGATGCCAGATTCTTACGTGCCCAGAGAAGGAAATGACAGCTGTGTAGGGAGGAGAAAAAATTAATGGCCCTAGAGACAGGAGGGTCAAAAGACACTCTGTCTCCCTCTCCCTATAGGAAGGGATGAAGGCTTAACACTCAATGTCTCCTTTATCCTGTCTATTTATTTATTTTTAACAGGGCAATGAAAAATTGTAGCTTGCTTTGGAAGGGAAAATAAAACTGTGAAGCCCTTACAGCAGAGAGGTAACACCATAAAGGCTCCCAGGCACCATAAACATAGGTAACAGCAGTGCAAGGGGATACACAGAAGGTGTAATAGCATGTAGGAGAGAGAATCTTGAGCACAACACCTGTGAGAAATGCAGATGGGAAAACCATGACTGGACCGAGAGAGGCCCTGGAGTTCACAGTGACAAGGCATCTGCCAAGTAAGAGACTGGAAGATAAGGGCTCAGAACTTTGTTCTCCCTTCCACAAGGCATGAGAGTTAGAGGAAGAAGACATTCCCCCCCCCCCACCACGAAACACAGTAGTTAGAGAGGTAAATACCAAGGTAGAGAAGTCAGTCGGGAGCAGGACAAGGGTAAATGCAGAAAAAGGCAGTAAGGATAGGGATGGGGCTAAAAGGGGTAAGGCCATCAAAAAACGGAAGGTGATGAGTACCAATGCCCACAGTCTGTGTAACAAGCTTCCTGAACTAGTGGCCTTGATGGAAGAGGGATGCCTGGATATTGTGGCAGTCACAAACTTGGCACACAGAGAACCATGACTGGGATGTCAACATACCAGGACACACAATCTACAGCAGGAACAGGGTGGATAAAAGAGGAGTAGCTCTCTCTGTATAAGGGAAGGAATTGAAGCAACAGAACTAAAGAGTAAACAGGAAGTTGATGAGTCACTATGAGTCACCCTGGAGACAGGAAATGGCACCACAATCCGCATGGGGGTTGTGTACAGACCCCCATCTCAGGGGGAGGACAAGGAAATGATAGAAGGCATCCTTAAAATGGCAGAAAAGGGGAAATATTGTTGATGGGGACCTGAATATGCTAGATGTTAATGTTGCCGGCACATCCAAGAGCAGGGTCATTCTTGATGCCCTATGGGGGCATGCCTCAGACAGCTAGTGTTGGAACCCACTCGGGAGGGAGAAATCTTAGACCTGGTACTCTCAAATGGGGAAGGAGAAAGGATCTCAGATTTAGAAGTGGGTAGCCATCTGGGAACAAATGACCACCAGTGTGGTACACAATAAACACAGCCATAGAGTCAAGCCATACAAAAACAAGAGTATTGGACTTTAAGAAGGCTGACTTTGGAAAAATGAGAGAGTGCCTGAGAAAAGCACTAGCAAACGGGCAAGAAGGAGGGGTGGAGGAACAATGGGGAATAAACAAAACAGTTATCACAGAGGCAACAAGAGTTTGTATGAAGCAAATCAACAAAACTAAATGAAGGCAAAAAACACTACAGTTCTCAAAAGAGGTGGAAGGGGTGGTTAAGGAGAAAAGGATAGCATTCAGGAAATATAAGGAAACACAGAAAGAGCAGGACAGAGAACTTTATCAGTTAAAGCAGAAGGAGGCAGGGAAGGCAGTCAGAATAGCAAAGGCACAAATTGAGGAAAAGACAGCCAACTCTGTTAAGAAGGGGGATAAAACCTTTTATAGGTACATTAGGGAGCAAAGAAAGACCAAGGGAGAGATATGGAGACTTAATAAAGGGGAAGGAATGTGGACAGAGGGTGATAGAGAAAAAGCAGGGATCCTGAATGAATATTTCTGCTCAGTATTCACAACGGAAGAGGAGGGGGGAGGCACCTAAACCAAATAAAAGAAATATTCTGAAGACGGGGGTCGATAACAGTCCATTCACAGAAGAAGGTTTTGAAAGAACTCTTGAAACTGAGGGTGGACAAAGCAATGGGACCTGATGGGATTCGCCCCAGAATTCTAAAAGAACTAAGGGTAGAACTAGTAACGCCACTGACTACTTTCTTTAACAAATCATGGGAGGATGGGGTGGTACCTGAGGACTGGAGGAGGGCAGATGTGATTCCACTTCACAAAAGTGGGAGCAGGGCAGAGGCAGGAAAGAACAAAATACTCACCTTAGTAATTATGTTTCTTCTAATGAAGTCTTGCTGTATTCTGACAATTGCAGTGATTCCCAACCTTTGAACTGCCCCAGAGAACAAAGAGTTAACTTTCTATGCAGGGTATAGAATGCTGAGCTCGAGCTCGGTTGAAGTCTCTGTCTGGAGTGATTCAAACCTAAACCGTCAGATTCTTACGAGCCTAACTACACTAAAAATTCTACGTGGAAATTGTAGAAATACTTACTAGCCAACTGGCTGAAAAAAGTTTTGGATTCCCAAGGAAGACTCAAGTCAGGATAACCAAAAACCAAAACCCAATGTACTATAAATAACAATAATAAATCAGCACCAAAACAAAAAGGAGAAGGGTGCAAGCAAAAAACACCCCTGGGGTGCAACACTGCACCTGCCCACCCACTTCCCAAAAACAGGTTACAAGAGAGGAGGCAGGGAGGGAGGTCAGAATACAGCAAGACTCCACTAGAAGAAACACAATTACTAAAGTGAGTAATTTTTTTCTTCAAACAACATGAAGTCTCTTGCTATATTCTGACAACTGCAGACTACCAAGCAGTACCTCCAAGGATGAGGGACAGAACCTACTTTGGGAATAGGCTCTGAAGTACTGCTGTGCCAAACCAAGCATCACTTCTAGCCTGGATATCCAGAGAGTAATGCTTGGTAAAGGTATGGACTGTTTTCCAGGTGGCTGCCTGACAAATTTCTAAGAGAGGGATATCCCTGGCAGGAGCCAGGGAAGCAGCTGTACCTCTTGTGGAATGAGCCCTCAGGCCTAAGGGTGGAGTTTTTCCCAGCGTTTCATAGCAGAATTGTATACAAGACACAATCCACCTGGCAACAGATCTTTTGGTGGCAGGTTTGCCCTTGCCCACTTCTCCATAAGTGAGGAACAACTGGAGGGGGTCAAACCTGTGACCCTTGGTACGCTCTATGCAGTAACTAAGGGCTCTTTTGACATCTAAACTGTGTAGCCTCCTCTCTCCTGAGGAAGAATGATCAGTGAAGAAAACAGGGAGAGACAGACTGGTTTAAATGGAAGTCTGAAACCACTTTGGGCAAGAACCTTCTATTGGTTCTAAGGACCACTTTATCCCTGTGAAATGAGATAAAATCAGGTTCCACTGACAGGGCTTGCAATTCACTGGTACACCTGGCAGAGGTAATGGCTACCAGGAACACAGTTTTCCAAGTCAAGTACTTAAGCTCTGCTGAAGACATAGGCTCACAGGGGGGGTTGCATAAGTTGAGCAATGCAAACATTCAAATCCCAGGCAGTGGCAGGGTCTCTAAAAGGAGGATTGGTGTGAAGCAATCCTTTAAAAAATTTACAGAACACAGGATGGGAAGATAGTGAAGAAGACTTCCCCACTGACAAAAACGCAGAAACAGCTGACAAGTGTACTTTGAGAGTAGCTGGTCTGAGGCCTAGGCCATTAACATGGACCATATAATTCAGAACCGTAGACAATCCAGCAGTGTCTGGAGAAACATGCTTCTTAGAACACCAAATGCTGAATCTTTTCCATTTGGAGTTGTAAGTCTTTCTGGTGGAGGGCTTTCGAGAAGCCTTGAGGATATCCAGAACCCCTTGGGAAAGATGCAGATCTGCAAACTCTAACTCTTCAAGAGCCATGCTTTGAGATTGAGAGACTGAAGACTGGGGTACCAAATCCTTCCCTGAGAGGATGTTAACAGGTTGTAATTCCTGGGAAGAGACAGGGGAAGATGGACTGCTAGGGACAACAACAGGGGTACCAGGGCTGTCTGGCCCAATCTGGAGCAATCAGAATCACCTTGCAAGGTTGAGACCTTATTTTTACCAGAACTCTGAACCGGAGTGGGAAGGGGGGAAAGGCATAGATAAACTTCCCTTCCCAATTCAGGATCAGGGCATCCAGAGGGACTGAGCCCAAGACTGGAGGTCTGCAACAAAAGAGAGGGAGTTATTGATTGTCTGGTGCTGCAAAGAGATCCATCTCTGGAGTGCCCCAACTTGAAAAAATCACTTTCAACACCTGAGGGTCCAGGGACCATTCGTGATGGTCCTGAGAAATCCTGCTCAGTGCATATGCTAGCACATTGTCCTTTGCCTGGAAGGTGAACTACTACAAGAGAGGTTTGCAGGGAATAAGCCAGGGACCACAACTTCATGGCTTCTGCGCACAAGGCCATGGACCGAGTGCCTCCCTGCTTGTTGATGTACCACATGGTGGTGGTGCTGTCTGTTCTGACTTGAACCACCTTGTTCTGTACTGACTGTGAAAATGCTTTTAGAGCCAGAAAAACTGCTCTGTGCTCTAGAAGATTGATGTGGAGAAGGGATTCTTGGGAGGACCACAGCCCCTGGGCAGTAAGGGACCCCAGATGGGCTCCCCAGCCCAGGAGAGAAGCATCCGTGGTAAGGACCACTGAACAAGGCTAAGCAACAAAAGGAACACCTTGTCTTAAATTGTCCTGATCCTGCCACCCACAGGAGGGCTTGGATCGAGGTCAGAGTAACTGGGATCCGTTTGGTAAGGGAATCCTTCCTCTCAGACCAGAAAGCCCTCAGGTGGAACTGAATATCCCTCATCTGGAATCTTGCCCCTTGGACCACTGCTGTTGAAGCTGCCATGTGGCCCAAGAACTGGAGGAAATGCCTTGCTGGTCGAGATACCTGAAGGCTGAAGGAAGAAGCTAGTTCCAGAAGAACCCTTGCCCTTTCTAGAGGAAGAAAGGCTCTTGCCTCTGAGTGTGTCCAGTTCTGCCCTTATAAAGGGAAGAAGCTGGACTGGTTCGAGAACTGACTTGGGAAGGCTGAGGAGAAATCCTAGAGAAGTGAGCACTTGCTGGGTCACTTGCAGGTGAGACCTGACTTGGTCTGGAGACAGACCCACTATTAGCCAATTGTCCAGATATAGAAAAATGGAAATCTTTTGCCTTCTTAGAAAGGCAACTACTACTGCCAGGAACTTTGTGAAAATCCTTGGGGCTGAGGTTAGGCCAAAGGGCAATGCTCTGAACTGATAATGGCCTGAGAGCAACTCAAACCTGAGGTACTTTCTGTGAGAGCACCTGATGGGAATGTGAAAGTAGGCATCTTTGAGGTCTAGGGAGGCTAGCCAGTCCCCTGGCCTTAGACAGGGAAGGATTATTCCCAGAGTTATCATCTTGAACTTTGGTTTTAAAAGATGTTTGTTTAGATATCTTAAGTCTAGGATGGGTCACCACTCCCGTGTCTTTTTTGGGGGTCAGGAAGTACCTGGAACACAGTCCTTTGCACCTGTGTAAGGTAGGTACTCTCTCTCTCTATAGGTCTTAAAGCTAGAAGAGAAGAAACCTCTGCCTCTAGGGCAAGGGTTTCCGAGAGATTTACAAGTGGAAAAGATCTGGCTCTCATCTTTGGAAACTTTTTGAAGCTGAGAACCAGTCTCTGGCTTACTACTTCTAAGTCCCACTTGTCTGATGTAATAGACATCCAGTCCTGGACAAAGTAAACCAGCCTGCCCCTTACTGGAATAGGAGAGTCGATCCGCGAAGGCCCATCAGGGTGTCTGCTTGGCAGGGGCTTTAGGCTGAGGAGTGGATGCTGCCCTGCTCATCCCCCTTCTGCCTCTCCCTCTGAAGAACCCCCTCTGAGAAAAGGAAGAAGAGGCCTGTGCTTGGTGAAAAGGCCTGCCCCTGCCCCTAGACTGCTGCCTTTGAGGAGTTGCCTGCCTTTTCTTGGCCTGAGCACTCCTGTAAGTGGTCCTGCA
This sequence comes from Neoceratodus forsteri, assembly GCA_016271365.2. Taxonomy (NCBI): domain Eukaryota; kingdom Metazoa; phylum Chordata; order Ceratodontiformes; family Ceratodontidae; genus Neoceratodus; species Neoceratodus forsteri. Next base: position 1,632,579,971 of record CM028131.1, on the reverse strand, counting down.
CTCATCCATTCTCTTTATGTAATTCTCTATCTGCTCCCCAAACAGAGAATTACCCACTACAGGAAAATCCATGGCCTTAGCCTGGGTGTCCTGTGAGAGGCTAGTACATCCGCGCCAAGCCATCCTCAGAAGAGCCACAGATGTAGCCATGACTCTTGATGACACATCATTAGAGTCCACAGCAGCATGAAACTGAAGCCAAGGGAATATTTGCCTTGTCACAGGCAGCAGCCTGCACTACCCCAACATGGCTGCACTGCTGATATAAGAACTCCATGTCTGAGCCTGAAAGTGTATACCTCTTGTCCATTCTTCTATCCACAGGAGGTATAGTGTTAGGAGACTAAGATTTTTTTGTGTCTGTTTCCAAAACATTTATGGAGGGAAATAGACAGCCTCCTGGACTCTGGGATGTCCATCATCTCTACATAATCAGGCTCCTCTTGATCTTCCACAGCCTCCTCCATAGGAAGCTGGAGGGTTTCAGCCACCTTTCTGTAAAACATAAAGTGAGAAGGGGACTCAGAAAGCCTAGGAGGGGAAACACCTGAAGGTCTGTCTGGGGAGATGTCCGGTTCCACAGGCACATCAAGACCTTCACTTACATCATCATCCTCAAATTCCCCTTCCTCTTCAAATTCTGGTTCATAAAAATCTTCAAGGGTATATTCTTGAACCGGGGGAACCAACCGAACTGAACCCCTGCCAGAAGGAGCCGGATCAGTCGGAACCGGACTGAGCATGAACCTCTGGATCTGAACAGGTCAATTTATCTTTGCGTTTTTTTTTTGTCGGAATCAGCTCTCCTTTTGCCCGAAGAAGTATCGCCCTGGTCAGAGGGCACTCCTTCTGGTTCGGTCGAAACCAAACCGGGCTGGCCATCCGGGTCAGTGGACTTCTCGGCCTTCTTTTCTCTCAGTCTACCTAATCTCTTCTCAAGGGTAGATTTGGGAAAGTTTTTACATATTTGGCAGTCTGAATCGAGGTGGACAAACCCCAGACAATAAACACAGGTGGTGTAGGGATCGGCCTTAGCAAAGACCTCTCCACACTCACTGCAGTGTTGAAATCCAGTGGGCCAAGTTTTTTTCTTGGATTTCTCAGACATGGCCAACCTAACCAAACTTACCCTTTTTTCGCCAACTGCCAGGACTCCCTTATCGGTTCCTAACCGTGTCACGGGTATTGGAAAAAAACATTTCAAAACACCTTTTTTTTTTTTAGAACCGGTAACCACACACAAATTTCACTATCAAATGGCCGGTTCAGCCAAACCAAGCCGCACATTTAAGTTCCACAGAGAAAAACAGAACAATTGCTATCTAGTACTCATGGCACCACAGACAGAGACTGGACCGACTATGAGGATACTTTTTTCGGTTTAAAAACTAACGAAAACTGAAACTAACCGACTTTCGAACAGAGCTGAAGGAGAAATCTCCAGAGCGACCATTCAGTGAGGCGGAGTAAAGAATCTGACAGTTTAGGTTTGAATCACCCCAGACAGAGACTGCAACCAAGCTCGAGCTCAGCATTCTATGCCCTGCACAGAAAGTTAACTCTTTGTTCTCCGGGGCAGTTCAAAGATTGGGAATCACTGCAATTGTCAGAATACAGCAAGGCTTCATGTTGTTTGAACTACAGACGAGTTAGTTTGACCTCAGTGGTAGGTGAAAATGATGGAATCACTTTTGAAGGAAAGAACTGTTGAGTATCTAGAGGCCAGTGGGGCATAGGACCCAAGGCAGCATGGTTTCACAGCAGGAAGTACATGTCAGACGAACCTAATAAATTTCTTTGACTGGCCTCCTCCTCGGCAAGGCTGGAAGATGAGGAGACCTCCTCCTCACCAGACTGTATAGGCCTGGGAGGGGACCCGGAGGAGGAGCCAAGAGACCTGGGCCTGGGAGGCCCAAGAGCAATGCCGTCCTCCAAAAGTCGGCGGGGCCTTGACGACTTTGAACGCGCGGTCTTCAAGAACACAGCGGTCCATCGAGAAGCAGGCATCGCATCTGTCCATATCATGGTTAGGTCCTAGGCACCAAAGGCAGACATCATGTTGATCCGTAAAGGAAAAATGCCGGCCACAGGAGCACCGACGCATGGGGGCACGGCCCGCTTTCGACTTACGCTTAGCTCCTGAACCAGACATGATGCGAAAACAACTATAACACAGAAAAGCTCCCGGCGCCGTTAAAATATTATAGAAAAGAATGATCTTACCGGCAACGGTGTCAGGAAAATGAACTGAGACGGAGTCATTGACGAAGTCGCAGGGAGGGCCTAATGGCACAGCACTGTAGAACTCGCGCAGCAGTTGTTGCCTTGACGGCGGGAGAAACAGAACTGAGATGGAGGAGGCACCTAACGTCCGACCCTAGCACACCACGTAGTACGTCGCTCTTAGGGGCGGCGCTGTTGCCGCCGACTCCTCTCCAAATAAAAAAAAAAAAAAAGCTACCGTAGCAGGTGCATGCCTCCGACTAACACCCAAGCAATAATGAATAGTGAAGATTGACAAGGGAAAATCATCTGGAGTTCTGAGTCCTCGTTCAAGAGCCCAATCAAGACCTCAATTGACACACCGGTCATCTGGGAGGACACATGGGGGGAAGGCACTGGATGTAGAGGAACCCCATTAGGGTTGATCTCCTGAGGGTAGACAGCCAGATTGGCCTGCTGAACTAGCTCTTCTTGAGAGAGGGCCGTAAGGACCAGAGTCCTGGAAAGGGAATCCTCCCCACTGTCCTCCGACAATGGGTTGACTGGGTCAAGAAAGATTTCAACCAGGAGGTCGACCCGTGTCTCAATCGGCAAGCCTGATGGGGACACCTTGGGGCCAGTGGCCTCGACCTGAACCTCAGAAGTGCCAGCTGAAGCTGACAACTTGACAACCATCGAGCTAGAAGCAGAAGTGTGGGAACATGGGGCGCAAGCCTACTCCTGATCCCACAATATGTGGCAGGACTTCTTGGACTTGGGAGTCCCGCAAAGGTCTGGGCCCTTGGGAAGGGCCCTCCTCGAGAGCAGTAAGGACTGGCATAAGTCCCTGAATGCCCTGATAAATCGGGCCCCCAAGCACCACTGTAATTAAGGCGAACAAAGCAGTGCCTGATGTGGCATGCTCTGTGGCCTCCTCATAGAAGGCAAGCTGTGCAGCCGAACCAGCCACCACAGAGATCGCCTTGTGGGCGTCCTTGGACCAAACAGGCAGATCCCGCTGGTCCGGGTGACCCAAGATGAGATGGGTATAATGGTCCTCCAACATGGAGGGCTAAAAGATCCGGCACAGGCCGCAAGCCTGTGGATCACGCTGGGCCCCCAAACAGTAGACACACACGGAGTGTGGATCGGTGTGTGACATTTTTTGGGCACATGACGTGCATGGTTTGAAGCTGGGACCCGATTTCGGTTCCATGCATTCCATGTTGGAATGTCAAACAAGGTTTTTAGGCCTACACCTGTTGCACAGCAACGAAGGAGGGAACCTGATGCTTCCAACGGAAAGGAAGATCTGACGTCACAGGATGATGCCGAAAGGGATACCACCCGGGCCGGTGGGAGGAGCTAGCTTTAAGACCTTCTGGCAAGTCTTAAAGGGAAAAGATGTACTGCCAGAAGTGTGGCTAGTGCACCATATCCTTAGAAACAACATTACTACAGGTAATATATTTTTTTCAAACTCCAGGAATCGCTCACTAGTTGTTTAACATCTGCAGACTCCTAGCAGCTCCTTGAGAGGCTGGGTACAGAACCTATTTAAGAAAAAGGTTCTGCAGGCCGGCCTGTCAGCACAGCGGCTGTATTTCTGCTTACGACACTGGTGACCCGGTTCGGGAGTGGACCCAGGCACCAGGGGGCGCTGGGAGGAGGATGTCTGAACATCCGATGGATCGCTAGCCCCTCGGGAGCGACTGGCTCAGGGTGGACTGCCTCTGGCGACAACCAGAGGTAGTGCAGCCCCAATGCCCACGACAGAGGGGAAGCTCACGGACACGGCATAGTGCCATGGCATCATGTGGCATGTCACACTAGGGGAGTACATCCACGGTAAAGCCTCCTGGGTGGGAGCAACACTGATGCGAGGGTCCATACGTGGGCCCTCCCTCTGACCACCGCAGTACCGAGGTCCCAAAGCAGATTTGATTCCCTGGGGCGGGGGGTAAGGGGAGGCCCCCCACTGCAACCTCACCTGGGAGGTAAGCAAACGCTCCATGGAGATACCTCGGGGGCAGGCAGCAGAGGTCGGAAGGAGTTTGGTATAGCACAAAAGGAGGTGTGGGTAAAAATAGAATATATAAAAAAAAATAAACAGGAAAAAAGGTTCTGCAAGACAGTGCTGCCAAAACTGGTATCTCTTCTAGACTAAATATCCAAACAGTAGTGCTTTGTAAAGGTGTGCACTGTCTCCCGGGTTGTTGCTTTACTTATCTCCTGATTGGAGACATCTCTGGATGCTGCTACAGGGGCGGAGGTGCCTCTTGTAGAGTGGGTCCTGAGCCCTTCTGGAAAAAGTTTGCCAGCTTTGCCATACCAGAATTGAATACAGGCCACTATCCAGCGAGAAATGGTTCTCCTGGATGCTGGTTTACCTTGGCCTACCTCGCAGTAGATGACAAATAACAGCGTGTATGGATCGGACATTCTTTGTGCGATCCAAGTAGCACTCTAGAGCTCTCTTAATGTCCAGGCTGTGGAGCTTCAGCTCCGCTGGAGTGGAACGCTCTGTAGAAAAACACAGGGAAAGTGATCAATTGGTTCAGCTGGTATTCAGACATCACCTTGAGGAGGAATCTTCTATTAGCCCTCAGTTCTACTTTGTCACTCTGGAATATGATGTAGTTGGTGTAACGTGATAATAACCGTCCGCTAGTTATGTGCATATGGTTTGTTTTTTTTTGAGTTATCTATTTTCTCCTCCTACCGTGCTCTGGATCCGCCTCTCCTTCAGGCCACCTAGGTCACCGCACCTCCATTAACTCCCTCGAGCCCCTGCCTCATATCACAGCTGACCCCCTGAGGTAGCTCGGCATTAACCCTCTTGCCAAGTGGGTCCCTCTCCTCCAAGGGGGAAGGCACTGGTAGGAGGCAACCCAGCACACTATATTTTTCCTGCATCCTCTGAGGCGCTGCTGAGATGAACTGGCCCCGCCGGAAGCCTGGAGTGTGTCCGTGAACCAGATGCCATCATCCGGCCAATCCAGAGTGATTTTCCTTTTTCTGGCACGTCCCACATTGCGACGCTTCTGCAGTGCTCCCGGTCTCCATTGGAGGCTGCTGCAGAGCGAAGTGGCCCTGTAACCCACCCCAGGAGAGCAAAGCAGTGATACGGACGCTCAATCCTCTCCTTCCCCTGCTGACCCCAGGTGACCCGAGTCTGTTTCCGAACCTGGGCCGACGGCGTGGTGTGAGGCGAGGCGCCAGCGCCTCAACCCTCTGCGCCACCTGGACGGCCCCCACATGGTTTTGATATAAATGTGTTTTAGACTTCGGCTTAGGAAACAGGCTAAGCAGCAAGACAACCTACCTGTCAGCACCTGTGTTAACTGATATAACAGGTTGTAAAACCAGCCAATGCTTTGAACCTAGGAAACCTGTTATAAAACACTGCATTTTATGACATCAGGAGGGAAGCCAGTTCTGTTGGATAACTGACAATTCACACAGCTGGGAGAAGTGTCTTTCAGGATATTCTTTTGAAGAGCAAAGGGGTAATTCTGACCGGTCATAAAGCATGCTGCTCACTAATTAGGAAGAATATATACATTTTTTTAAGTGGAATGTTTAGCAGTGTGCAGATGCATGTGACTAATTCAGTATGCAGGAATGAGAGTGACCGCACAGTCAGCATCACCACAGAGCTGTGACCTCACAAGCTGTGTGCCCCCCCCGGCCCGATATTGTCAAGCTGCTGAGGGAACATTGTATACTTGAGTTTAGACTTTCAAGAGACACTTGTGTTCTGGATTCTTAAGAGGTGCTTCTGTCAAGATAGGTAAATCACAACTGAAAACTGAGTTAGAACTAGTTAATTCAGTAAAAAGGCATTTTGCTTTGTAATTTTCATTTTTTTTGACTGTACCATTAATGTTATATTTTCTGTGTTTTGTATTTTATTTACCATCTTTAATTTTGTAAACTTCTTGGTTTCCTTAATCCTGTCTGATACATTTTCTCAATGTGAGTGTGAATGCTGGAACAGTGTTGATAATTCTGACATAACTGTTAAAGTGCTTCTAGTGTGTCACCATATGCAGCAAGGTAAGGAAATACCTACGTCTCAACTGGTCAGAAGGGGGATTGTGAACCAGGTTGTGTGCCCGCTAGGTTTATTGCACTGCTTTCCCCGAAGAGGGTGTGATATTTGGACCGGTTACCTGGGTGTGCCAGCAAAAAAGGGTTTAGATTTGACCCCAGGACTTGAAACTGGTAGTTGCTTGGACCCAAAACAGACAGGAGTGTTTCCCTGTTTGTCTCCTGTTCACATATGCGTTTGTGACAGTTGGGATCTGTGCAAAGGGCTTGGGGTTTTATTACACTACTACTCGAGTTAAGTGCCACCAGGAAAACTGTTTTCCAGGTGACATTTCAGAGCAGCAGTTGTCATAGGTTCGAATGGAATCTCCACCAGCTGTGCAATACAGAGATTCAGGTCCCAAGGTAGGGTGCTGGGTCCCTAAAAGGAGGATTCTGATGAATGAGTCCTTAAAGAAACTCTTAAAAATAGCCTGTGAGTTTAGAGACAGTACAGTTGCACAAGAACTTACTGTAACAGTAGATCTTCGAGAAAGCTCTTGCAGCAGGCCACACCGGTAGCAGTAAGCCGTCAAGTGCCAGGACCACATGCAAAACATCTAGTTAGCAGTCTACCATGGGGAGACCATCCACGTCAGTCAGCTAATGTCAGCCTAACATATAGTGGTGGGTGGTCCCCCACACCTACCTCAGTTCTCCTGCCAGAGACCCTGTACGAGTGGCGAATGGAGAACCAAGGAGGTTTCCCAAGAGTCAAAAGAAAGGCAGAAGTAGAGAGAGAGAAAAAGAGCAGCAGGGGGAAGGAGGGAGGGAAAGCAGAGCCTGTTGCAAGAGTCTCTCTCAAAGATCTACTGGTATGGTAAGTTCTTATGTAACTTTACAATCTTACTTTGAGGAAGGCTCTTGCAGCAGGCCACACTGGTAGGACAGAGTCCCAAGCAGTGCCGGGTAGCACCCGGAGAAGAACACTGGGAGGTGGACAGATCAGCAGCCAAGAGCTCAGGAGAGAAAGCCTTGAAGGACTGCGAGGCAGAAATCAGCCCTGCACCGAGAGGCGATGTCCAAGCTGCAATGCTTGGTGAAGGTGTGGACAGAACTTCAGGTGGCAGCTGCACAGATGTCTGCAGCAGACACATTTCTGAAAGAAGCCACAGAGGTGGCCATGCCTCCGGTGGAATGGCCTTTGACCACTCCTGGAACGGTCTTGTTGTACTTGTGGTAGCAATAAATGCAATTGGCGAACTACTTAGAAAAACACTATTTGGAAACAGGCGCGCCCTCTCTCTTGGGGCCGAATGAAAAACAACTGGTCAGATTTCCTGAAAGACTTTATGCGGGTTCACAAAATCCTATGTACATCCAAAGTATGGAGCAAGGATTCCCCTTGATTAGAATGCTCAGGAAAATAAACCGGAAGGTGGATGGATTCATTCAAAGTAAACTCCGACATCACCTTAGGTAAAAACTTAGGATTAGTATACAAAGACACCCTGTCTTTGTGAAAAACCAAATAAGGCTCCTTATAAAAATCCTTCAAGCAGAAGTAATGGCAACTAAAAAGAGCGATTTTCATGAAGAAAGCACAGCTTGCAACTCGCAGCTGGTTCAGAGAGAGGTAAAGCGAGTTTTTTCCAACATAAAGTTGAGGTCCAATGGAGGGGACCGGGTCCCCGAGTGGGAAGTTTCAGATGCAAAACGCCCCACAGGAAAGTGTGGGACACTTCGAGTTGGTCAACAGTCTTGCCCTAGATAGGAGCATGGTATGCAGAGATGGCAGAAAGATGAACCCTGGAGTGAGGAGTACCCCAAGCCTGAATCCGAAAAGGGTAAGAAGGTATTCCAACACTTGATTCAGCAGGCAGGTGAAAGGATCCAAATGGTGAGCAACGGCCCAAAGGGTAAAACGTTTCCATTTCATAGCGGAAGTAGCTCTGGTGGAGGGTTTCCCAGCAGCCACCAGGACGTCTGCGACCCCAGAGGATACCCCGAAGCGGGCAACAGCTAGGTTCACAGGAGCCACGCATGAAGATGCAGCGACTTGAGAACCTGATGGACCAGGGTGCCCTGGTCCTGGGAGGGCAAGCTGGTGCACAGAGGCAAGGGCACTGGATGTTCCACTGCCAGCTGCTGCAGCAAGGGGAACCAAATCTGACGTGGCCAGAAGGGGGCTATGAGAATAATTTCTGCCCCTTCCAACTGGGGCTTGAGCAGAACCCTCTGTAGGAGCAGGAAGGGAGGAAAGGTATACAGGAACCTCCCCTTCCAGGAGAGGGACAGTGCGTCTTGCCAGAAAACTCCAGGTCTGGGATCAAGTGAACAGAAAAGCAGCAGTTTTGCATTGAGTGGGGGATGCAGAGAGGTCCAACTCTGGACGGCCCCACCTGTCGAGGAGATCTTCGACCACTGAGGTTAGAAGCTCACACTCATTATCCCGCGACCTGCAGTGGAGAAGACTGTTGGCCAAGACATTCTGAACGCCTGGAACATGTACGTCCAAGAGCTCCAGATCATGCTCAATGGCCCAATAGCAGATTCTCACTGCCTCCTGACATGGGGGTAATGGGTCCCCCCCCCAGCTTGTTGATGTAATACACCACACACGTTGCCTGTCTGCACCAGCAGCAGACTGGAGAGGAGATAAGAGTCTGAAAGGTCTGCAGACCATAAAGGACTGCCTGCATATCGTCATCCATCCAGGTACCCAGAGTCTGGTGATTGGTCAGATGAGCACCCCATCCCTGGCCAGATGTGTCTGTTGTGAGAATCTGATGGGGTCGAGAGCTGAGGGAAGCCACCATGACAGAACTCTCCAGACTGGGTCAGAGACCAGGACAAACTGGTCCAGGTCGTCCATGCGTTGGTCCCACTGGACCCTCAAGGTCCACTGAGGAACCCGCATGTCTAGGTGGGCCAGAGGAATCATGGCAATAGCTGCTGCCATGTGGCCCAGAAGGGGCAGGAACGCCATGGCAGGAACCTGCCGGCTGGAGGAAACCACACAGGCCTGCTCCATCAGCCACTCCGCCCGGTCCTTGGGCAAAAAGATTTTGCCCTGGCTGAAGTCCAGGATTGCCCCTATGTACTGAATGCACTGGCAAGGGGACAGGTAGGATTTCGACAGACTGACAGTGACCCTTAAGGCGTGAAAAAGGTGGACCATGTATTCCAGAGTCTGGACCAGGCAATCCCTGGAGGGGGCTGCTAGCAGCCAATCATCCAGGTAGGGAAACACATAGAAGCCTAGCCTCTTCAAAGCAGCTGCCACTACTGCCAGGCACTTGGTAAATACCCGGGCTGGGGGGGCGAAGAAAGGCCAAAAGGGCGAGCTTGGAATTGAAAATGAGCCCCCTGAAAGTGCAAGTGGAGGAAGCGATGATGGGCTGGAGAGATCTGGATGTGCACGTAAGCAGCCTGCATGTCGAGAGCAGAGCCAGTTCCCTTGATGCAAGAGGGGCAACAGCCCCTGGAGAATGACCATCCAGAAGTGCCTACACTCGATGTACAGATTCAGATGGCTTAGATCTAGAATGGGCCGAAGATCCCTGGTCTTTTTGGGGATGAGGAAGAAGTGAGAGTGAAATCCCCTTCTCCACTGAGCTGGAGGGATGAACTCTATGGCTCTTTTTTGAAGGACAGCCTGAATTTCATCCCAAACTAGAGACAGGTGGGTGGGAGGATAAGTGGAATTTACCGGGGATTTTCTGTAGGCCACTCTATAAACTCCAATGTGTGACCGTGTTCTCTGAATCTGAAGCACCCAGTGATCCGTGGTCACCACCCTCCCCCCTTCTAGCTGGAGGGAGAATCGACCCCCTCCCTTGGATCCTCATCTGGAAGGTGGGGAGGAGTCGGCTAAGAAGTCAGGAGGTGGGAGTGGGCGCCAGTTTGGGGGGCCACGGAGGCCCTGGGGGTTACAGCAGCAGGGACCGCTGTGGCCTTACACTTGTGTTGACCCTTGGTAGGCCGATTCCGAGATTGCTTATGGGAGGACCTGAAAAAGGATTAACACTGGTCTGCTCTAGGCTGATGATGATAGTGCAAATGGACCGGTTTGAGGGCCTGTCTTGACTAATGTAGGGTGGAAATGATGTCCTGGACATCCCTCCTTCAAAAAGGACAGAACACTGGATGGAAGCATCCAGAATGCCGGACTGCATGTCCGAGGCAAAGCTGGATACCCGGAACCAAGAACGGCATAAGAGACGGATTCCAGCAGCTGCCCCTTGCCCGGAGGCATCCACAGCATCATAAGCAGCCCAGAGGACGCGACTGCCAATGTCTGAGCCTGATTTCAGCAGTTGGGCGAGTTGCGTAGAGGTGGGGGTCCTCTGGAAAGGTCTGCACCAGGTCCCTGGCTTCATCCCAAAGAACATTTTTAATTTGGACTATATGGGCCAGATAATTCAGGGCCCGGATCGCCAGGGTAGTAGAGGCGAACACACGTTTGTCCAGGTGGTCCAGCTGCCTGGACTCCCAGTCTGGGGAAAGGGCACCAAGGTGCTTGGGCTTTTTAGTATGATCATGCGCATGGTTAATCACCACAGAATCCTCCTTAGGGTGGTCCCTTAAATAGGGTTTGCCAGCCAGGGCATGGTAAAGACAGTCCGCCTTCTTAGGCAGAGGATGGATTGTAGATGGCTGATTCCATGCTGCACTAGTGACATCCCCACTAGGAGTCAATCGGGGGCACCACAACAGGGAGGGCATCCCACTGCCAAAAATAAATGGCCAGACAGCGTCTACCCAGGTCCTGTTCTTCTGTCTCCCAGCCCATAATGGACTGAATGTGGTGCATGACATCCATAAAAGTTGGATTGTGTGTGGGGGGTACTGTGGTACCCTCCTAGGAGAGTTGTCCCCATCCAAGGACTTCCCATGTGATGAGAAAGACTGAAGAATAGTGTTCATCCCTGTGAGAGCCTGAGCCAACATCGAGTCAAGTTCTGGAGGACCCTGACATGCTGGAGTCGCTAGGCCCAGCCCAGTCTGGGTTCAGGGGCTGGGGATCCCAGAGAGGACGGAGGGGAGACACCAGACGTGGCCCCTGAGGGCCGGGGTCTGCCTCTGGACGAAGGACCACCACGCCGAGAATAGGGCATTATAATCTACTGGTGACAGTATATTGTACACTGGTGAAAAAGGATAAGAGGGCTGTGGATAAGGATACAACGGCAGGGGAGCTGGCGTAGGGCTGTACTGCATTGACTGAGGATCCGGCATCGGCACAAGACATTGGCTGCGGTGTGGGTTGCAGCAAGGGCAACAACAGAGTTGGACCCATAAGTTGAGGCTGCGGCAACACTAGCAGGGGCCCAGCAGGCTTTGGCCTGGAACTCCCAGGGGAAGGATCCGCCAGTGCCAGCCTAGCCAGAGAAACAGGCACCTGAGGGGAAGGAGACCCCTGAGAAAAAGGCAGAGGAGACTGCAGACAGGAGGAAATAGTGATAGCCTGCTGTGGGCGTTGGCTTGAAGGACTGACGTTGATCCCAGTAGTGGGAACCACTGAAGGCAGCGCCATGGCTAGGGGGGCAGTTATGAAATTAACAGCAGCCGAGCCACCTGGCTGAAAGCCTGTCAAGAATAAGGGCCTGAGCGTTAGGGGTTGAGGGGCAGGAGACGAAGTTCCCTGCCCCAAGGAGCTGCCACCCGAGATAGAGACAAGGTTGGGCGGCAGAGCCATCAGGAGCCCGGAGGAAAAGAGGGCTGGCGGGGCTGAAGGGGCCGATCCCCCACGGGAGGATGACACCATCGCAGTTGACAGTTTGTGGGGTGATGGCGAGCGGGAAGCAGACCGGTCCTAGTGTTTGTGCTTCCTGGATTTCTCCTTTTGAGAAGATGAAGAAGCCCTGGAGGACTGGGCTGGCGAGGCCAAAGAGCTCCTGGCCTGCAGCTCCTTCTCCAATACAACCAACTTCTGCTCCAAAAGGTGGCTCTCCAGTGATTTTAGACGATGCCACAGAGTGGCCTGGTTGAATTTTTGGCAAAACTGGCAGGCTTTGGTGTCGTGGCTGGGGCCTACGTAGATGAGACATGCAGAGTGGTTGCCCTTTTCAGGGATCTGTTTGTCTCAGGCACACTTCAAGGAGTGTTTGGAAGAAGAGGCTGGTGGAGAAGACAAATTCGTCCATGAAAACACTTAAAAACTGATACTTTAAACTAAGAAAGAACGAAAAATAAAAAAGCATGGCGTATGCGGGAAATGGCAGTCGACTGTAGCTGCAGCGTCCTTTAAGGTCCGACGTGTGCAGGTTGACTGTGGGAAAAGAACTAAGGTAGGTGTGGGGGACTTCCCACCTTTATAGGCTAGGCTGATGTCAGCTGACTGACGTTGGCGGTGGGCGGTTCCCTGTGATACACTGCTAGCTAGAAGTTTTCCGTGTGGTCCCGATGCCTGACTGCTTAGTCCTACTGGTAAGGCCTGCTGCAAGAGCCTTCCTCAAAATAAGATCTATCCTTGCCAGCTGAAGCATATGCTGACTCTGCTGCTAAATGCACCTTCAGGGCTGAAGGGCGGAGGCCCACGGACTGCAGATGGATCAAATAGTCCAAAACAGTGGACAAACTCGTCTGAAGGGGGCTGAGCTACCTAGATGAACACCACAGGGAAAGAACAGTTATGTACTTAATAGTAGCTCACTGACGGAATCTTTTTCATCAGGCCACACCTACGGAACTATATCTGCCAGGCACTAGGACCACACGGAAACTTGCTGCAAGCAGTCCACTAGGGGCCATCTATGACGATGTCCTATGTTAGCACTTCCCAGATAAACATGGGTGGCCTCTTCCCTCCTCAGTTCCCTGCCAGAGATCATGCTCAGAGGACCACACTCTAGGGATCCAGGACAGAACCTATGGTTCCACCTACCAGGCAAGGCTGGAAACAGCAGGTAAACCACCCTGGAGAAAGAGACAGGAGTTACAGAACTGTGATTCCTAGGGGGATGGAGGGTGGAACAGCATGGCCTCATGAAAGAGATCCTCTCAAAGATCTACTGTTATGGTAAGTACATGACTGTTCTAACTTCTTTGTGGATATCTTTCATCAGGCTACACCTATGGAACGAGCACCAAGCAGTACTTCCAGTGAACAGTTTGGGCAGCTGGAGCCCACAGGGCTGAGAAAGGAGGCCTTGAAGCACAGCTAGACCAAAACCTGCCATTTTTTAAGAGGCAATGTCTAGACTGTAGTGTTCAGTGAAGGTGTAGACAGTACTCCAGGTGGCAGCTGCACAGATCTTTGCAGCCAACACATTTTTGAAACAGGCAACCAAAGTGGGCATGCTCTGGTGGAAAGACCATGAACGACACAAGGAAGCTCCTTACTGTACTTCCTATAACAAAAAGTAATACAGCTGACCAACCATTTGAACAGGCACTGTTTAGAAACAGGCAGGCCCCCCCTTTCTCAGGGGTGAAGGAAACAAAAAGCTATAAGGACTTCCAGCAGTCCTTCGTGCGCTGTATATAGTACCTGAGTATTCTATGTACATCTCAAGTATGGGAAAAATGCTTCCCCTGCATTGGCATGCTCAGGAAAATAAACTGGCAGGTGAATGGTTTGATTCAAGGTAAACTCAGTCACCTCTGGTAGAAACTCAGGACTGGTACAGACACTCTGTCTTTGTGAAAAATAAGGAGGTTCACACAGAGCCTGAAGCTCTGAAATTCTTTGAACAGAAGTAATAGCAACTGTAAATAAGACTTTCCAAGAAAGGAAGGAAGCATAGGCTGCAAGTCGAAGCTGGTTCAAAATGGAGCCAAAAATAGGTTACTCACCTGTAACAGTAGTTCTAGGAGTGGTATATGATGTTCATCCACACTTATAGGCAGTTTCCCTTTAAGATGAGCTAGAAAGTCTTCAAGCTGGCTCCTCCCACCCAGGTAGTAACTCCCTCAGCTCTGCCCCATGATGCCAGATCTTGCCCACCAGAAGCAGTGTTGTGCGCCAAAGCCAGGGGAGGTCGGGTGGGTTCGTTTGGATGATCATATATTACTCCAAGAACTACTGCTACAGGTGAGTAACCTGTTTTTCTAGGGACATGGATATGATGTTCTAGCCACACTTATAGGCGGACTCCAAGCAGTTCTCCGGGAGGAGGGAGGCAAGGCACACACCCTTATTTAGGAAATGGAGATTGGAAAACTGAGGCCCCAAAACCAGCATCCCGGCGTGACTCTAGGTCAATGTGGTAATGGGAAATGAAGGTGTGTACTGACCTCCAAGTAGCAGCCCTGCAGATTTCCTTGATACGGACGTCCCTGGAACCAGCCACCAACGCAGGGGTATGGCGGGTGGAATGAGCCCTTAGCCCTCTGGGAGGCTCCCTACCCACCGACCTATAACAGAGATCAATGCAGGATGTGATCCACCTGCCAGTCGTCTGCTTGGCTACAAGCCTGCCAGGCGTGGCTTCAGCATAGGCGATAAACAGCAAGTGAATCTCTCCCCAAACTCCAGCCGTGCACTCTTTATAATAAGCGAGCACTCGCCTCAGGTCCAGAGTATGGAGCCTGTACTCGGCCTCCGAGATGTGACTGGTGAAGTACACTGGGAGATTTATCACCTGGTTGAGGTGAAACTCTGACACAACCTTCGGGTGGAACTTCAGGTTGAGGCGCAGGACAACTCTGTCCTTGTGGAGGATGTTATGCACGGGTCCCACACCCACTACTGACCCACAGGCTCACGCCAAAGACATTATCATTGTTATATTCCTGTACTGCACAAACATTTAGAGATAGGTACCCACCGTACAAGCGTGGATACTAGGGATTATGCTTGCTATTGTATACACTGTATCGTATACACTAATTTTACAGTCTTATTTTACTTCTATATTGTTATACACAATATCACGTGTATTCATTTTATTTACGTTTCATTATGCCTGCTAGACCTATACATTTACTTATATTATGTGTGCATTTAAAACAGGATACTCACCTGTAACAGTAGTTCTAGGAGTGATATCCGTTGTTGATCCACACTCTTTGGCATGTCCCCTTCTACTTTAAATCTTGCCGGAAGTCTTCAAGTTGGCTCCTCCCACCCACTCGGGTGTTATAAACCTCGGCTCCGCCCCACCCCATCCCATGACGCCAGATCTGAGCCCGCTGGAAGCCAGGTGTTGCGTGTCCGCAGCCGGGGAGGTCGGGTGGGTCCGTCTGGATGAAAAACATATACCACTCCTAGAACTACTGTTACAGGTGAGTAACCTGTTATTCTAGCATCGTGGATACATTGTTCATCCACACTCTTTGGCAGACTCCCAGCAGTTCTCTGGGAGGAGGGAGTCAAGGCGCACACCCCCTACTTGGGAAACAGAGATTGGAGAACTGAGGCCCCAAAACCAGCATCCCAGCATGACTCAAGGTCAATGTGGTAATGGGTAATGAAGGTGTTTGCTGACTTCCAGGTAGCAGCCCCTCAGATTTCCTGGATAGGGATGTCCCTGGAAGTAGCCACCGATGCAGCAGTATGGTGGGTAGAATGAGTTCTTATCCCTTTGGGAGGCTCCTTGCCCACCAACTCATAACACAGACTTATACATGATGTAATCCATCTTGCAATCGTCCGCTTTGCTGCTGGTCTGCCAGAAGCGGCTTCAGCGTAGGTGACAAACAGCAGGTGAACCTCTCTCTAAATTTCCGCTGTCTTCTTATAATAGGAGAGAGCACGTCTCAGGTCCAAAGTATGGAGCCTGTACTCTGCCTCCGAGGTGTAGCTGGGGTAGTAAACCGGCAGAGTTAACAACTGGTTAAGGTGAAACTCTGACACCACCTTCAGGAGGAATTTCGGGTGGGGGCATAGGACAACCTTGTCCCAGTGGAAGACCAGATAAAGGGAGTTCACTGAAAGTGCCTGGAGCTCCCCTGTCCTTCTGGCAGACATGAAAGCCACCAGAAAGGCCATCTTCCACGACAAGTGTGACAAAGCACACTTTTGTGCATTGGTTCGAATGGCTTGCCCATGAGCTTTGCTAGTACCAGCAGAAGATCCCACGGAGGTGGAGGTTCACGCACCGGAGAGGATACGTGATCCAGGCCTTTGAAAAAGCACCCAACCACCATCTCCTGCTCCAAGGTTGGCTGACCGACCCACGCCTGGTAAGCAGAGATGGCTGGCAGGTACACCCTAAGGGTCAATGACCACAGACCCCTTTTGGAGAGAGACCAAAGGTAGTCAAGGATGTTAGCCACTGGACAGAATAAAGGGTCTAGGCTCTTGCCTTTTCCATTTGAAGGCGTAACATCTCCTGGTCGATTCCTTTCTGGATGCCTCCACCACGGTGAAGAAATCCTCGGAAAGACCCAGGTACCAGGCTGTGAGGTGCAGGGATTGAAGGTCCAGATGGTATACCTTCCCCTGGTTTAGTGATATCAGGTCCGGGCATGTACAAAGCTGCTCTAGGGCCCTGCAGCTGAGACTGGAAGAGTCTGGATACCAGAACGGGCGTGGCCAATCTGGGGCTACCAGGATCACCTTCGCCTTGTCCCTCCTCACCTTAAGTAACACCTTGTGGATCAAGGGAAATGGAGGAAAGGCATAGAGGAGGCCTGGGGTCCACGGCCTCGAGAAGGCACCTCCTGCAGTGAGCCCTACTGAGGGGGGTGGGCATGGTACAGTCTCAGCTTGGTGTTTTCCCGGAGGCAAATAGGTCCACCAACGGTTTGCCCCAACAGGAGAACAGACTGTAAGCTACCTCTGGATGGAGAGACCACTCATGGGACGTCTGGTCTATGCAGCTTAGAGCATCCGCCAGCTTGTTCGAGACTCCTGCCACGTGGATGGCTAAGAGATCCGCCTCCAACCGGCTTACGAGGGTCCAGATGCGGAGCGCCTCCTTACACAACAGATGGGAGTGCGTGCTGCCCTGTTCGTTGAGGTAGTACATGGTCATGGTATTGTTGTTCTGGACTCGAACCACTTGACCCCGGAGCTGAGGAGCGAAAGGTGACAGTGCCAGTCTGACTACTCTGAGCTCCAACAGGTTGATGTGGCATCGGGACTCCTCAGGGGTCCAGAATCTGTGGGCCCTGCTGTCCCCCATGTGGGCTCCCCAGCCCATGAGAGAGGCACTGGTCATCAGGACGACCGTCAGGTCAGGGAGGACAAATGGGATTCCTTCCTGCAACCGTTCTGGGGCGGTCCACCATTGGAGAGCGTCCCACATCTTCTGGGACACAGTGATCAGCTGATTGAATTGACCATGGCGTTGAGACCACTGGGCGGCCAGCTCCCACTGGAGGGGGCGCATGTGCCACCTGGCCCAACGGACCACTGAGGTGCACGCCACCATGTAACCCAGAAGGTGCAGAAAGTCCTGCGCAGGGTGCAAGTGTCTAACTAAAAATGATCAGGCAAAGGAGGAGAGAACCTCCGCCCTGTCCGCCGGGAGTCGAGCTCTGGCTTGACGAGAGTCAAACTCTGCCCCAATGAAGCCCATCACCTGAGAGGGCACAAGCTCAGACTTGGCTTGGTTGATCAGGAGGCCGAGTAGGGAGCAGGTTCGGAGGGACAGATCCCTGGACCTCTCCACCTCCTGGAGGGAAGAACCTGCCAAGAGCGAGTCGTCGAGATAAGGGTATATCCAAACTCCTCGACACCGAAGACAGGCTGCCACCACTGCAATGCACTTGGTGAAGACCCGTGGGGCCGCCGAGGACAGGCAAAACGGCATGGCTCGGAACTCGTACAGGGTCCCCTCGACTCTGAAGTGGAGGAACCGCTGGTGGGACGGACGGATTGGGATGATTGAGAAGGGGCTCTGGAGACTCCCTACAGAGGGGGCCTTCCCTGCCTGTCAACTCAGGGGAAAAAAACCCCGACCCCAAAGGGGGAGGGGGGAAGAGGTGCTGGAGATGGACCAAGGTCCAACTGGGAGATAAACAGGGAGGAGGAGAATTGCCCAGAGACTGAGGCCTGAAAGGGGAAGGTGGGCAGGATTCAGTGATGAATGGTGAAGATGCACAGAAAGATCAAGAATTACAGTAGGTACGTAATTTTGATATCTTATCTGTGTCAATCTTCACTATTCATCACTGTTGGATGATTACCAAGAACCCCAAAGGGGGCCCAGAACCTCGCTAAGGGCCAAAGTCCCTCAGCCTCCAGTGGGGGAGACACTACAGGAGGGAACCCTAACAGGTCTGGTTAGGCCTGAGGCTGGTCTGGGTGAGGCAAGCTTCTCCTCGCAGGAAAGGGAAGGCGCCTCAAAAGCTCTCACCCCACCCTATGGGAAATGAGACGGGTTCCTTGGAAAGAGAGGGCAGTGACCTATGCTGGGCCAGGGGGTGACAACCGGGAGAGATGACGCCACACCGTCCGCCTGATGCAGATCGTTGTCCCCTGCCAACCTGGACGCCACCTCGCTGGCATCATAAA
The DNA here is from genome assembly GCA_016271365.2 of Neoceratodus forsteri. Taxonomy (NCBI): domain Eukaryota; kingdom Metazoa; phylum Chordata; order Ceratodontiformes; family Ceratodontidae; genus Neoceratodus; species Neoceratodus forsteri. The sequence goes on along the minus strand of CM028131.1, from coordinate 1,632,561,328 downwards.
ATGCCCTTGCTTGGTGCCTTGCAAGCTCCAGGCCCCGTGCGAAGAGGGCAATGGCCAGTCTGGTTACCTCTGAGTCAGGCAAAGAAGCTAGGATCTGACCTAGCAAAGACCACAAGTGCCTGTTGTAGGCAGCATGGTGGGCCTGATGAGCCGAAATACACAGAAGAAGGCATGCAGACAAGAAGGCTCTCCTCCCCTAAAAATCAAACTCAGCAGAGTCACAATCTGGGGGCTGGTCACGCCTTGGGCTCCTATGCCTGGAGGGTGTGTCCAGGACAGTCACACCCGAAGGGGGGTGAGGCAAGGGTCCTGGAGACCCAAGGGGTGCACAATACCTCTGGTGGAAGTCCCTCGGGGACATCACCAGCCCGGTACGACGCCTCCTGAAAGGGATTAGGCCAGGCGGGAACCATCAGGTTGGCCACACTGAACTAGACTTAAGAAGTCGCGTGCCAACCGGTCAGGATTGTGGTCGCCTAGGGCGGAAAACATGGAGCTCATCGAGCAACCTCGACAGGAAGAGCTGATAGGTGGACAAATCAGCAGCTGGGGAAAGGTGGACAGAAAACTCCTCTCCCTCAGAAGAGGAAGACGAGGCAGCTGACGAGCCTGGAGAGTCAAGTTCTGGCTGCACTGGGAAGTGGTGAAAAACCATCTGGTCCATGAACTGGTAGTAAGAGGGAAACAGTGCAGCCCTGGACTAAACTTCTCCCAGGTGAGGGGTCTCGTAGAACTGGGGTGACCTGGGAGGGAGGGGTTGGCAGAGGTAAAGGGACCAGGCACCTACTAGGGTGGGCACGGCCTCTGGCTGGGCTAGGGGACTCGCCAGGAGACCTCAAAGGAGGAGATCATCCAGGGGTTCCGGCAGTGGAAGGTCGCTCAACTGAGCTGGAGTGGCCAGAGCTGAGTCCAACAAGAGAATTCCCTCTGTGAGATGACTGGGGACAGATGAGCCCAGATGGGTGGCTCCTAACCTCTGTAGATGAGATCCCTCCTGAAGAGACCTCGGGGGAGAAGGTCGGACCAGTGCTGCAACTGCTTCCTGAACCCCTGCAGGTTCCCCAAAAAAGGGCGCCGCCCCGAATCCAACCCCCTCAACCCCTCGAATTCCGAGAGAGCCCTCTTCCTCATTATCAGCTGAGGCAACTGACACCCCATAGCTGACTCCTGAGAGACAGCCGGAGGTGGAGCACCCTCCCCTACCTGATGCGCTCCAGCCAGCCCAGAAGTAGGGCTAGCAAAAACCACCACAAAAGGGGGGTACACCTCCCAAGGTGGCAGATGGACCACCGACTCCAGGCTGCCCAGTGGTGCCACCTACCCCGGAATCAGCAGAAGCCATCCACTCCTTGGAAGGGGGCTGAACCAGAGCCGAGGCGCTGGAGGAGGAAGAATCGGTGGATTCCAGAGAACCCAGAAGCTAGTCTGGGTCAGCCTCAGAATTGTCCTCCACAAAGGAAGCCGAACCCAGATCCTCCTGATCCTCTCAACGCGTGTACCATGGGTGGCACACGTGAACTGGCCCTGCGCACTGCCGCCTCTATCCTCAGGACCATGAACGGCGCCTGAGTCAGATGGCACTGGAGGACGGGCCCATGCTGCCTGTGGCACCACCCCAATCCCCAGCGATGCCAGATTCAGGAGCGTCACCAGTGGTCTGCGCAGAGGACGGCACCAGCCCGGGGGCCCAGAGGCCTCAGACCGCAATGCCGAGGGAGCTTAGACGGTGCCTCCTGCCTGACCCCCAAGGGGGCCAGGGCTGGGCCTCCTGCACCGTGGAGGGGATTCCCGCCAAGGCAAGGCTAGAATGGGCAGAAACCCCCTCCTCTGCGGGCTATATAGGACCGGGAGGGGACCCGGAGGAAGGGTAAAGAATCCTGGTCTTGGCTACCCAGGTACACGCCTGTCCCCCGAAAGTCAGGGGCACATGTCCGACTTTCAACGTGTGCAACTCCAACACATGACGATCCATGGAGAAACAGGTGTTGCATCTATCCATGTCATGGTTAGCTCCTAAGCAGGAAAGGCAATGGTCATGCTGATCCGTGATGGAGTACAGTCGGCCGCAGAGACACTGACGCACTGGAGGCTGACCCGCCCTAGAAGATTTTTTTCTTGTCCCCCGAACCAGACATGACCAGACGGAAAAAATAATAAATAAAACCAGCACTCGGCGTCGATGGAAAAATAAAAAGGAAAGATCTTACCGGTCGATCGCCAAGGAAAATAGCAGAAGAACTAGGACTACGCCGAGAACAACACTGATCACCCAAGAGGTTGTGCTCGCCAGTGGGAGAAGCATAACTGGGCTGAAGATGGTTACTGGCCGACCTGCGAGCACCACGCAATACGTCGGCCTCGAGGGCAGCGCCGTCCCAGACACTGACTCCTCCTCTTGCAAAACAAAACAAAAAAATCCTGCAGGGTCCTGATCCTCCGGCTCACTACCCAGCAGTGATGAATAGTGAAGATTGACACCGATGAGATCAACACTTGTATGGACTCATCTTAGAACAAGGGAAATCTACAGAGTTCTCTCCTGATGATTTAGCTGCTCACTTATTGAATGGAGTATCATTTGCAAACCTTTTCTTTCTGCCATTTACATTGCTTTTACAAACAGATGTATAGGACTAAACAGCTAAATAAAAGAACACCATGCGATATCTCTTACCCACTCCAAAATAGGAAAGATCATCATGACTGTTACTAGCCACACTGTATTTCCCGCTGACGTGCATGCATTGTTCTTCTCAGATACACAGGCTATTTTTTTTTTTAATTCTCTGGAAAGCAAGTATGGTGGGGGGTGGTGGTGGTGGGGGTGATAGTGACTCGGGATCTTAAGTAGTTTAGAGTAGGGAAATTAGGTTTCCCTTGACTCATACTGCTAAAACGCCTCAATCACGAAGTGCAGCACTGCATCTAAACCTCAGCTAACTCCTGCAGTGACATTTCAGAATACGGACCCAGCCAATGGGTGGTCCGCACTGTCTGGTAGCTGGGCTGACTATGCACATTAGAGCGTTGAAATGAGCATTAAGAGACCCTCCTGTTCGGGATAAAACAATTGAGTAGCCATTTGAAACAGAAAGCAAATTGTAATATTTGAATGATTTGCCATTTGGAGGAGGGGTGCACTGGGTTCTTTGCTTTAATTTATATATGTCCTCCCTCAATAATGAAGTGCAACACCACATCACAACCTCAGCTAAGACCCAAGGCATACGTGCATCTCCATGCCAGATGACAATGTAACTTGGCAAGTATTAATACTATGACAGATTCAACACCATGTTCTCAGAGACTGCTCATATTACTACCTGGGCAAGACAACTCCAGTAGCCTGGTGGGGGTTGTTGTACAAAGATAAGAAAACAACCCAGGTCTTTAGCACAGCAGTGCAACCAGCACCCACCACACTACCGGGCTGACTGGACCAATGATTTGCCAGGTGTGTGAGCAAGCCTCACACACCCATTCCTCGCTGAAGCTCCTCTAGTTCCAAAATAAGTTTCCTGCAGTACAGATGAGACTGCATGCCAACCTCCTCCAAGAGACATTATGCCAAAATGCAGGAGGGCAGTTCCAGAACAGCACGAGTTCTGAGTAATGAACAGCCAAACGTCATATAGCACTGCATAGGGTCAGCTAAAGGAAGTGTTCCCGGGACTCCACCCCAGGCAATGCAAGCACGGCTTCATTTTCTTTTTGTACGCAACATGGGCATTTTTACGTAAACGTCTGCAGACCCTGCAGGTAGCACACCACTACCCTGATAAGGCTCATCATGTACTTAAATCAAATGGTTATGAGCGGACAAAAATGAAACATATTACTGTGTAAGAGACAAGCACAGAGGTGAGAAAAAAGCTACAGTGAAGCTCACTTATAAGAACTGCTGATAAGAACATTTCTATTGCAAATCCCAAGTCATCTGTATTTATTCAAATGTTATTTTGCTCTGATATAAGAACATATTTTCTTGAATATAAGACTAGTCCACATAAAATGCTGTTGGGGCTGAATAATAACTGTGAGGCTGTAGTGAACTTAGAACAGTGCTCTAGCCTCCAATAAAACAAACAAAAATATTAAAGGCATTCTGTTTCTGTTACCAATGGCTTACCAAGCAAAATTAGATTAGGACCAGTTTCGTTATATGAAAGAACACTGATTTTCACTGTTTCCAAAGAAGTTCTCTTAGAAGAACGTCATGGACTCTAGTCCCACACCAGGACTGGGCTCATACCATTAACGATGGCACGCAAGTGCAGTACTAAGTGGATCCTGTACTGTCAAGGTTCTTCAGACGAGACCTTAAACCCAGGTCTCATCTGTCTGTTCCGGTGGTAGTTCAGGTGGACATTAAAGATCCCATGGCACATCTCGAAAAAAGTAGAGAATTTCCCCAGTGTCCTGGCTAAATTTCCCCCATTCACTAAAATACAATCAACAGCTTAATCTGGATCAGTTTCAGCAGGTTTGCAAGCAGTGGACAGAGCAAGTGGGATGCATTAGGAGAGATATCTCTAGCAGGAAGAGGGAGGTGGTGTTGTCACTGCATTGCTCGTTTGTGAGACTCAACATGGCGCAGTATGTCCAGTTTTGAAGGACACACCTCAGAAAGGACATAAGACAGGGTGGAGGCAGTCCACAGCAGGGCAACTAAAATAGTACAGGAGTTGCATGAAAAGTTCTATGAAGAAAGACTGAGGAATATCAACGTGCAAACCCTGAAGACAGGAGGGCAAGAGGGGACATGATGGAGATCTACATCTTCAGGTACTGTACCTCAGGGGGGTGAACAGGGTGTAGAACGGAGTCTTAAATAAGAAAGAGCACCAGGATCAGAGGGCATGTGATGAAGCTGGATGGAGGGTGGAGGGATGCAAGGAAGTACTACTTCACTAAAAGAGTGGTGGCCGATCAGAACAGACTGCCAGTGGAAGTGACAGAGACAAAAACAGTTTGGGGCTTCAAGCATGCATGGGACAGACACTGGAGAAAATTACTAAATAGACAAAGAGGAGGGAGGGAGGGCTGCTGGAGACCAGTTAGGGTCTGTGGAGACAGACTAGGCAGGGACCATCTGGGCAGACTGGGTGGTGAAGCAGTCCTTTTCTGCTGAGAAATTATGTTCCCATGTAGCCCCCTCCCCAGGCTAAATAGGCAGTATTGCCTAGCACTACTTTCCTGGTCAACAAGAACTAGACAAAGTATAAAAATAGTTTTACCTGACTTATTGGACATTCTTATAAGAGGTCTTCACTGTATTTGAAGAACTAAAACAAAACTACAAACTGAGAAAACAGGAAGGTAATAACGCAGGCTTTCACTCCAACCTCAGTTTTCATTCGCACTCAAAATCTTCCGGTGTTTAAGCAGCAAGTATGGTGGCAAACCCAGCTCAGTTCTCATACTCTGTACAGACCACATTCTGAGTCATCTTTTCCAGTCTACCATATCAGTATAGCCTGTTAGCAACAGCTGGTGGTTAAGAAGTTAGGAAACAGGAAAAACAAAACAAAAAGTAGTTGCATATATCCGTTACAAGTTAAGGAAACAGGAAGAAATGTTGATTTTCTTTCATGCAGTGTGTGTAAACTCACTAAAATGAAACATCCTTTTTTTTCGATAAGCCACAGGATCCCCATAGCGCTAATAAACAAAAGAAAAAACAAAAAAAACCAAACAAAATGGATTTCTATAAAATGCCAATAATCAAAAGGCAGGAAGTCTATCCCAGAGTTAGTAACAAGCTGTACTTACATGATGCAAGAAGAAAATAAGTTTTACATGGCAATATGAAAAGACTGGTATTACTGTATCAATTTCTGCTGCTATAAACCTAGATTATATCACATTTTAATCTCATTTTGGTTTCACTTTGAAGTGTCAGTTAACTACACTAACTGCATTGCAACTGCAATATAGCTGTAAGTAAGCATTCCTGGTCAGTCTGCCCTCATACAGTACATTTAGTCCTTCATACCATCTATTTTTGTTTCTCTTCACTAAATTCTTAAAATTTAGAATTTTATTTTAGAATGTTTGGTTGGGAAGACGGGGTCAGCCAAAGCTAACTTCCAGGTGTGTCCCAGGAGCACAGGGAGGTTAAGGAACTTGTTCCAGGTGACACAGTGTGTGTGTGCGCAAGTGCAGGTTCTGGGTTTCAAACCCAGGTCTGCTGCAGGTCTCCAGGTTCACAGCTTAGTGCTTTTAGGTGGTTTAACCCTCTAGGCTATACTGCCTCCTTCCTTTTAGGATCTCTCCCTTTTGCACGTCAAGCTGACAGAGATATATTCATTTACCGTAGAGGAGCACAGGGAAAGATGCAGTACCTCTGACATCCCAGGTCAAGTGTCGGCATCCCCCAGTACGCCCCCTGATGTGGATCACAGCTATATGATGTGCATATTTAATACCATAAAGTACAGTTATGTAAGAACTTACCATAACAGTAGATCGAGAGGATCTCTTGCAGCAGGCCACACCGGTAGCACAGTCACAAGGTACTAGGATCACACGGAAACTTTCTAGCTAACAGTCTACCAGAGGGAGACGCCCACCACTACAGTGACCCACTGATGTCTGCCAACAGTATAAGAGTGGGCGGCCCCCATAGCCTCCTCAGTTCTCCCGCTGGAGACCAAAATTAGAACCTGCTAGGAGAAAGCTGTGGTAACTGTTAGAAGAAAAAAAAAAAAAGAGGCAGAAGGCTCCCCTCCAAAGGAAGGGAAAGCTATAAAGATGGGAAAAGTAAGGGGGAAGGAGGAAGGTCTACTGTTACATTAAGTTCTTACGTAACTGTACTATTTTACTTCAAGGGTACCTCTTGCAACAGGCTGCACATGTATGACGAGTCCCAAGCAGTTATACAAAGACTGTCAAGACAGTCCCAGAGGTAGGAAGAAAGGATCCAAGAAAGAAGGCGTTGGAGAACGGCCAACCCAAAATTCACTCTGCCCAGAGAGGCGCTGTCCAGGCTATATTGCTTGGTAAAAGTATGGACAGAGCTCCAAGTGGTAGTTGTTCTCACCAAAAATTATGTATTCCTTGTTATCTGAAATGTATTGGTTATGTATATCTCGCCCAGGTCCACCCTGGAAATGAGCTTCAACTCAATGGTGTTTCACCTGGCAAAATAAAGATTATTGATTGACTGACTGCTGTAGAAACGTTGTGGAAGCAAGCAACAGAGGCGGCCATGCTTCTGGTGGAATGACCAAGTACCACAGCTGGAAGTTCCTTACCGTACTTCCTGTAACAGAAAATAATGCAGCTGTCCAACCATTTCTTTCAGTCCTTGACTTCCAGAGGGCCGAGGTTACTAAAATGGGTGAATACCTCAAGAAAACACTGGCACAGGGTGAGGGAGGGGAGTGGAGGTACAGCTGGAGAACCTCAAGAGAGCCATAACAGAAGCAACAAAAGTTTTTGCGTGAAGCTAGTGTATAAAGCCAGAAGAAAAAGAAAACATTATGGTTTTCAAAAGAAGTGGCAGGGAAGGTTAGAGAGAAAAACTGGCACTTGGGAAATACAAGGAAATGCAAAGGGAAGAACACAAGGAACTGTATCAGGCAAAGCAGTCAGAAGTGCAAAGGCAAAAACAGAGGAAAGGATAGCCCAGACAGTGAAGTAGGGGGACAAAACCTTCTTCAGGTACATAAGGGAAAGAAGAAAGGCCAAGGGAGGGATAGTGAGGCTTAGTAAAAGGAGGGGGGGGGAGTGGGTGGAGGGAGACCTGAAGAAGACTGAGATAGTGAACGAATACTTTTGCTCAGTATTCACAAAAGTAGGGGAGGAGGATGGACAGATATTAGCAAGCAGACACACACAGGAAAGAGGGGTGGGACACCAGTTCATTCACAGAGGACAGAGTCCTAAAGGAACTCTTGAAACTGAAGCTGGATAAAGCAATGGGGCCGGATGGGATACATCCCAGAATACTAAAAGAGCTTAGAGAGGAGATACTATCACCACTGACAGCCTCATTCAACAAATCATTGGAGGAGGGAGTAGTACCGGAGGACTGGAGGAGGGCGAACGTGGGAGCAAGGTAGAAGTAGGTAACTACAGACCGGTCAGTTTAACCTCAGTGGTAGGAAAGATGATGGAATTGCTGTTAAAGGAAAGGACTGTAGAAAATCTAGAAGCCAGTGGGGCACAGGACCCAAAGCAACATGGATTCACAACAGGAAGGTTGTGTCAAACGAATCTGATTGCTTTCTTTGACTGGGTAACAATGATAGTAGATCTGGGTGGGGCGGTGGACATGGGCTATCTACATTTTAGCATGTCATTTGACAGAGTCCCGCACAAGAGCTTAGTAAACAAGTTGAGCAATCTGGGAGTAGGTCCCAAGGTGATAAACTGGCTCAGAAATTGGCTTAGCAACAGGACTCAGAGGGTGGTGGTAAATGGAGTTCAATCTGAAGAGGGGACAACCAGCGGGGTGCCACAGAGTTCAGTGCTGGGGCCGGTGCTCTTTAATGTCTTTATAAGTGACATTGTGGATGGACTCAAAGGAAAGGTATACCTCTCTGCAGATGACACCAAGATCTGCAATAGGGTTGACACTCCGGGCGCAATGAGGATAGACTTAGGTAAGTTGGAGGAGTGTCCAAGAGTGTGGCAGCTCAGATTCAATGCCAAGAAGTGCAAAATCATGCACTTGGGGAACAAAAACACAGTGGAGGAACACACAATTTGGGGTGACGGGGAGGTACTAACAACAACAAAAATGGAAAGGGACTTGGGGGTAGTCATAACAGATGATCTAAAAGTAGCCAGACAATGTGAGGAGGCAGTGGGGAAAGCCAGTGGAAAGCTGGGGTGCACAGGGAGAGGTATCACCAGTAGAAAACAGGAGTGGTGGTACCGCTGTACAGGCAGTTTGTGAGGCCTCATCTGGAGCACTGCCTGCAGTTCTTGACACCATCTCCGAAAGGACATCAACAGGGTGGAGGCAGTCCACAGAAGGTCAACGAAAATGGTGCAAGGGCTACACCAGTAACCATACGAGGAGAGACTGAGAGAACTCAATAAGTATACTCTGGAGGACAAGAGGGAGAAGGGGCTATGACAGAGACATTCAAACACATCAAGGGGCACAACAGAGTTCAAGAGGGCAGTATCTTTCAGAAAAGGAGATGTGCACAAACAAGGGGTCACAATATGAGGCTGGAGGGAGGAAGACTCGGGGTAGTGTGAGGAAGAATTTTTTCACAGAAAGGGTGGTGGATGTATGCAACAGTTTCCCAGAGGTTGTGGGGGAAAAACAGTTGTTGAATTCAAGAATGCATGGGACAGGCAGAAGGGAAAACTAGTAGTAGGAAGGAGGTATGCCACAGCTCAAATAGGATCTTAAACTTATACAGTAGGTAGGGAAATGCGCAAACTAGGTGTGCCAGGTGATCCTCATCTGCCATCAAGTTCTATGTTTCTATTTGGATAGACACTGCTTAGACACGGAGACCTCCCCTTTCCCAAGGGGCGAAAGAAACAAACAACTATTGGACTTCCTGCAGTCCTTGGTACGGTGTGCACAGTAATGCAAAATTCTATGCACATCTAAAGTGTGGAGCAATGCTTCTCCTGGACTGGTATGCTCCAGGAAATAAACAGGCAGGTGGATGGACTATTTCAAAGTAAACTCAGATACCACCTTGGGGAGAAAGTTAGTATTAGTACGCAAGGACACACTGTCTTGTGAAAAAACAAATAAGGCTGCTCACATATGAATGGAAGCTCAGAAATCCTCGGAGCAGAAGAAACAACTAAAAACAACACTTTCCAAGACAGATAAGCATAGCTCGCAACTTGCGGCTGGTTCAAAAGGCGGCAGAGTTTTTCCAGCACAAAGTTTAAGTCCCAAGAAGGGACAGGGTTACGGACTGGAGGCTTCAGGTGCAGAATGCCTCTCAAAAATGTGCAAGACACATCTACTTGGGCCACAGAACGGCCATCTATGGGGCCATGATAGGCAGATATGGCTGAAAGATGAACATTAAAGAGTACTTCACACCGCAGTCAGAGGGGAAAAGCAAGGACTCCAAAATCTGGTTCACCCAACAGGTGAAGGGGTCCAAGGGGTGCGATGCAGCCAATATGGCAAAGTGCTTCCATTTCACAGAATATGTGGCCTGGATGGAGGGCTTCCTAGCCGCCACTAAAACATCTGCCACTTTAGGGGACACTCCGAACCTCGTGATGGCTACGTCCTCTGGAGCCATGCATGAATATGGAGAGACTTGAGATCCAGATGGACCAGGGTGCCCTGCTCCTAGGAGAGCAAGCCTGTGCAGAAAGGCAGGGGCACTGGAGGTTCCACTGCCAGCTGCTGAAGCAAAGGGAAACAAATCTTACAAGGCTAGAAGGGGGCAATTAGGATCACAGTGGCCTCTTCCATCTTACGTTTGATCAGGACTCTCTGGCGGAGGGGGAAGGCATACAGAAACCTCTCTTTCCAAGAGAAGGACAACACATCTCACCAGAAAATTCCAGGCCCTGGAGCGAGCGAGCAGAAAGATGGCCATTTTGCATTGAGTGGGGAAATAAAAAGGTTCAACTCTGGATAAACCCACTGGTCAAACAGATTTTACACCACTGAGATCAGGACTCCCACTCGTGAGTCTGAGATAGGGAGAGGCTTAGGCTGTCCGCTTAGACATTTTGGACACCAGGAAACACACTTTGACAGTAGATAAGGACCACTTGGCCCACCTAGTCTGCCCATTTCCCTACCTACTGGATAAGTTGCAGATCCAAGTTAATCAGTCTACTTCTTCCTATTCCCCACCAGAATTGCCTTATGTCTGTCCCATGCATTCTTGAATTCTCCCACTGTTCCTGATCCAACAAGCTCCTCAGGAAGGCCGTTCCATGCGTCCACCACCCTCTCTGTGAAAAAATACTTCCTCACATTGCCCCTGAGCCATCCCCCCTCTATCTTCAGATTGTGTCCTCTTGTCCTTGCACATCTCTTTTTCTGAAATATACTATCCTCTTGGACTCTGTTGATTCCCTTGAGGTACTTGAACGTTTTTATCATGTCCCCACTCTCCCTCCTTTCCTCAAGGGTATGCATATTAAGCTCCTTAAGTCTCTCTTCATATGGCTTCTTTTGCAGACCCTGCACCATTTTAGTTGCCCTTCTCTGGACTGCCTCCATCCTGTCTACGTCCTTGCAGAGATGGGGTTTCCAGAACTGCATGCAGTACTCCAGATGGGGTCTCACCAACTGTCTGTACAGAGGGATAACAACGTCCTGTTTTCTACTGGTGATGCCTCTCCCTATGCATCCCAGTACCCCCCCAGCCCTCCTTACTGCCTTCTCACATTGCATGCTTACCTTTATGTCATCTGATATGACTACCTGCAGGTCCCTTTCCATTTTTGTTGTCGTTAATACCTCCCCCCACTGTGTATTCTTCCCCTGGGTTTTTGTTTCCCAGGTGCACTACTTTTCACTTCTCTGCACTGAATCTAAGCTGCCATACTTTTGACCATTCCTCCAACCGCGCCAAGTCCCTTCTCATCCTTTCCACCCCCCCCCCGTCTATCAACCTGTTGCAGATCTTTGTTTCGTCTGCAAAGAGGCATACGTTTCCTCCCAGTCCCACTACAATGTCACTTATACAGACATTAAAAAGGACCAGACCCAGTATTGAATCCTGCGGTACCCCACTAGTAACCCCCTTTCTTCAGAGCGGACTCATGTCCTGTTGTACAGCCAATTGTTTACCCAAGTTACCCCCCTGGGACCCACTCTCAGGCTGGCTAATTTGTTTATTAATCTTTTGTGTAGGACAGTGTCAAATGCCTTGCTAAAGTTTACGTAAGCCATGTCCACAGCCCCTCTCTGGTCTATTACTCTGGTCACCCAGTCAAAGAAATCTATTAGATTCATCTGACATGACCTTCCCGCTGTGAATTAATGCTGCTTTGGGTCCTGTGCCCCGCAGGCCTTAGGTTATCAACAATTCTTTTTTTAAGAAGTGATTCCATCATTTTCTCTGCCACTGAGCTCAAGCTAACAGGTCTGTAGTCTCCTGCCTCTGCTTTGCTCATTTTTGTGAAGGGGAATCACATCCGCCCTCCTACACTCCTCAAGGTACCACACCATCCTCCCATGATATGTTAAAAACGGTAGTCAGTGGTGTCACTAGTTCTCCCCTTAGTTCTTTTATAATTCTGGGGTGAATCCCATTAGGCCCCATTGCTTTGTCCATCTTCAGTTTTAGGAGTTCTTTCAGAACCCTTTCTTCTCTGAAAGGACTGGCATCGACCCTCCTATCCAGAGTGCTTCTATTGATTGGATTAGGTACCTTCCCCTCCTCTTCTTTTGTGAATACTGAGCAGAAGTATTCATTCAGTATCCCTGCTGTTTCACTGTCCCTCTCTGCCCACCCACCCTCCTCTTTATTAAGCCTCACTATCCCTCCCTTGTTCTTTCTTCACTCCCTAATGTACCTATAAAAGGTTTTATTCCCCTTCTTAACTGAGTTGGCTATCTTTTCCTCAGTTTGGGCCTTTGCTATTCTGACTGCCTTCCCCGCTTCTTTCTACTTTAACTGGTACAGTTCTCTGTCTTGCTCCTTCTGTGTTTCCTTATACTTCCTGAATGTTATCTTTTTCTCCCTAACCTTCCCCGCCACCTCTTAAGAACCATAGTGTTTTTCTCTTTCGTTTTGATTTATTTGCTTCACACATAGGCTTGTTGCCTCTGTGATGGCAGTTCTGAGGTTTCCCCCATTGTTCCTCCACCCTCCTTCTTGCCTGTTTGCTAGTGCTTTTCTGAGGCACTCTCCCATTTTGACAAAGTCGTGGACAGTCGCAGTTCCAGGCTGTGATCTGTTGCCCAATACCAGATTATCATCGCTTCCCCACACAGAGGGTAAGTAAGAGTGAGTCCCTCTCTGTTGACATAATGAACCACGCTGGAGTTGTCTGTCTGTATCAGCAGTAGGGCCAGGGAGAGATCTGTCTGGAAGGTCCGGGCATACAGGACTGCTCGCATCTCCAAGACATTTATGTGGAGGCTGGTCTCAACAGAGTTCCACTGCCTGTGGGTCTGGTGGGCACCCATACGAGCCCTCCAGCCTAGACATGAGGTGTCCATTGTGAGGATTTGCTGTGGGGGTGGAATGTAAAATGGCACCCCCCCCTTAGGAGATTGCTGGGCTCCAGACACCAAAACAGCACCCTTCTGACTAGGTCTGAGACTGAGACCAGGACTGGCTGCTCCAGACCGTCCATGCTCTGGTCCCACTTGACCTGCAGAGTCCACTGGGGGATCCTCATATGCAGTCTGGCTAGAGGAACTGTAACTATGGCGGTAGTCGTAAGTCCTAGGAGGCAAAGAAAAACCTGGGCTGGGACATGACAGCTGGAGTACAGCAGATGGGCTTGATTCATCAAATGCTCGCCCTGTCCTGGGGAAGAAATACAGGTTACTCACCTGTAACAGGAGTTCTAGGAATGGTATATGTTGTTCATCCACACTATCTGGCAGTTCCTTGCCGCTTTAAATCTTGCCGGAAGGTCTTCAAGCTAGCTCCTCCACCCACCCAGGTGGTAAAACTCTCGGCTCCAGCCCCATGGCGCCAGATCTGGCCGCTGGAGAGCTCAGGTTGTCGTCGAAGCCAGGGAAGATCTGGAATTGCAGGGATGAACAACATAACCATTCCTAGAACTCCTGTTACAGGTGAGTAACCTGTATTTAGGGACATGGATATGTTGTTCATCCACACTATCTGGCAGACTCCTAGCAGTTCTCCGGGAGGAGGGAGGCAAGGCGCACACCCCCTATATACTTACTTGGGGAACAGAGATTGGAGAACCGAGGCCCCAAAACCAGCATCCCGGCGTGACTCAAGGTCGATGTGGTAGTGGGTAATGAAGGTGTGTGCTGACTTCCAGGTAGCAGCCCTGCAGATTTCCTGGATAGGGACGTCCCTGGAAGCAGCCACCGATGCAGCAGTATGGCGGGTAGAATGAGCTCTTATCCTCTGGGAGGCTCCATGCCCGCAACTCATAGCAGAGATTTATGCAGGAGGTGACCCATCTGCCTATCGGCCCGCTTGGCTGCAGGTCTGCCAGATGCGGTTTCAGCGTAGGTGACAAACAGCTGGCAAACCTCTCCTGAATTTCAGGCGCTGCCTTATAATAAGCGAGCGCCTTCTAGGGTCCAAAGTATGGAGCCTATATTCGCCTCCGAGGTGTATTGGGGTAGAACACCGGCAGAGTCAACACCTGATTAGGTGAAACTCCGACACCACCTTTGGAAGGAATTTCGGGTGGGGGCGTGGGACAACTCTGTCCCTGTGGAAGACCAGGTAAGGAGACTCGTGCTAAGGCGCCTGGAGTTCTCCCATCCTTCTGGCTGACGTGATAGCCACCAAGAAGGCGGTCTTCCACGACAGGTGGGGGAGACCACACCTGTGCATTGGTTCGAATGGCTTGCCCATGAGCTTTGCCAGTACCAGCAGTAAATCCCACGGAGGTGGGGGTTCCCGCACTGGAGGGGAAATGTGATCAAGGCCTTTGAAAAAGCGCCCGACCACCTTTTCCTGCACCACTGACTGCTGACCGGCCCGCGCCCGGTAAGCAGAAATGGCTGCCAGGTGCACCTTAAGGGTCGTCGACCTAAGCCCTTGACTAGATAGGGACCATAGATAGTCCAAAATGCTTGCCACAGGACACGAGAAGGGGTCCAAACCCTTATCCTGACACCAAATGGAGAACCTCTTCCATTTGAATGCATAGCATTTCCTGGTCGACTCCTTACGGGACGCCTCAACGACGTTGAGGACCTCGTCGGAAAGACCCAAGGCCTGGAACTCTAGCCGCTCAGGAACCAGGCCGTCAGGTGCAGGGATTGAAGGTCCGGATGGAACACCTTCCCCTGATTGACTGAGAGCAGGTCCGGGCGAGCTGGAAGCTGCCTCGGAGTCCTGGAGCTGAGACTGAGGAGATCTGGGTACCAGAACTGGCGAGGCCAGTCTGGGGCTATCAGAATCACCTGCGCCTTGTCCCTCCTCGCTTTCAGCAGGACCCTGTGAATCAGGGGAACAGGGGGAAAGGCGTAAAAGAGGCCCGGGGTCCACGGCCTCGAGAAGGCATCCCCCTGCAGCGAGCCCTGCTGAGGGGGGCGGGCATGAAACAGCCTCAGCTTCGCGTTCTCCCTGGAGGCAAACAGATCCACCAGAGTGTGCCCCAGCGGAGAACAGGTCCTGTACTATCTCCGGCAGGAGAGACCACTCGTGCGATGCAGCCCCTATCGGCTCAGGGCATCGGCCAGGTGTTGGGGCTCCTGCCACATGAATGGCCAGGAGATCCGCCTCCAGACTGCGCACTAGTGACCAGATGCGGAGAGCTTCCTTGCATAAGAGCATGGAGCGCGTCCTGCCCTGGCGGTTTAGATAGTACATGGTCGTGGTATTGTCCGTCTGGACCTGGACCACTTGACCCCGGAGAAACGGAGCAAAGGCGGTGAGAGCTAGGCGGACCGCACGGAGCTCCAGCAGGTTGATATGGCCTCGGGACTCCCGCGGGGACCAGAGGCCGTGCACTCGGTGTTCCCCCAGATGGGCATCCCAACCCATCAAAGAGGCGTCGGTCGTTAGAGAGACCGTCGGCTCGGGGCGGACAAGCGGGTACCCTCCTGCAGATGGGACAGAGACGGTCCACCACTGGAGGCGTTCCACATCTCCTGGGTCATCCACACAGGCTGGTCAGAGGATCGCTGGCGCTGTGACCACTGGCTGGCCAGTCCCACTGGAGGCGCATGTGCCAGCGTGCCCAATGGACTACGCTGGTACAGGCCGCCATGAGACCCAGGAGTCATGGGAAGTCCCGGCGGAGGCGATCCCAACCAGAAATGATTGGGCAAAGGGTAGAACCTCAGCCCTGTCCGTGGACCGTGCTCTGGCTCGAAGAGAGTCGAGCTCTGCCCGATGAAGGATATCACCTGCTTGGCTCGAGTTCCGACTTGGCCTCGTTGACCAGGAGGCCGAGTTGAGAGCAAACCCGGAGGGCCAGATCCCTGGACCGCTCCACCTCCTGTCTGGAGGGGGCTGCTATCAGCCAATCGTCCAGGTAAGGGTATACCCGGACCCCTCGGCGCCGCAGGAATGCTGTCACCACTGCAATGCATTTGGTGAAGACCCTGGGAGCTGAAGAAAGGCCGAAGGGCATGGCCTGGAACTCGAAGAGGGATCCCTCCGCCCTGAAGCGGAGGAATCTCTGATGAGACGGACGGATAGGGACGTGAAAGAACGCGTCCTGGAAGTCCAGAGAGCAGAACCACACGCCGTGTTCCAGAGATGGTATTATCTGAGCCAGAGTGACCATTCTGAAGGTTCGAGACCTTAGGAACTTGTTCAGGTCGGGTAGGTCTAGTATGGGGCGCCAGCCCCCCGTCCGTTTCGGGACCAGGAAGTACCTGGACACGAACCCTGGTTCTGATGGTGGGTCCTCTATCTCTTTTATCACCCCTTTTGAAGAAGGAGCGATGTGGCTGACGGAGCCTCTAGAATTCTGGGGACCCCGAAGCCCCAGGAAGCGGCTCTGAAGGGGGAGCCTGCTCGAATTCAGAGGCAGGCCTCTTCCCACCACCTCAGAACCCACCTGTCCGTGGTAACAGTGGACCAGGCGGAAAGGAAGTGTTGGAGCCGTCCCCCCACGAGGGGAACCAGGGGCGAGGTGACGGGGATGGGGGCGACACCCCTCAGCCCATCACTGTGCAGGCTTGGAGGAAGGACCGGCCGAGGGACCACCAGGGCCTTTTCCTCCTTGCTTCCTATTCGAGGAAGCTGACAGCTTGGGCTTGGAATACCAAGGTCTAGCCTGCTGGCCCTGACGTTGTTGTTGTTGGGCCGGACGCGCAGTGGGAGCAGAGTGACGAAAGGGCTTAGGCTGGGGCTTACGGCCCTTGTCCCTCTGTGCGGACGAGACCGAGTCCAAGGTGGCATTGGACTTTTCGATCCTCTGGAGGTGGCCTTCCACCCAGGGCAAGAGGTCTGTTCCCAAGAAGGGAACGTCCGCAGCTTGTGCTGGTATCCGAGGTGAAAGTGGATATCCTCAGCCACGCCTGCCGCATGGCCACAGCGGCCGCCACTGACCGGGTGCAGAGTCCCCAATATCCAGAGCAGTCTGGAGCTGCTGTGGCTACTGCCCTGCCATGGTCCGCACCTGCTTAACTGTAGTCTGCAGGTCGGCAGGAAGATGAGGGACGACCTCATCCAGGGAGCCCAACAGGGCATGGGAAAAATGTGCCATGAGGACGGCGAACTGGCCTGACGAAGGCCAAGTGAGGAGGCAGCATACACTTTTCGCCCCGCATAGTCCAACTTCTTGGACTCTTTGTCGGGCGGTTTGTCCACGTCCCTGGCATTGCCGGCATGCCGGAAAACACTGTCCGAAACCAACCCCTCGGCCGAGGGGTGCTCGGAGAAGCCGGACAGAGAGCCCGTAGGGACGGCATACTTCCTGGCCATCCTGGCCGGAGGCGCAGGACAGGAAGCCGGACGCTGCCATAATTCCAGGGCCGGGCCGACAATGGCCTCGGCCACCGGAAAGGCCTCCGTAGGAGAATCCCCTCGGTCCAGAATCTCAGTGAGGGGATATCTGGCCCGTTTGGACACGGGTTCAAGCTTCATCCCAGTGGATTCTGAGATGAGCCTAAGAAGTCCAAGGAAGGACGAAGGGCTATCGTCCACTGACTGCCCCCCAGAGGACTCCAAGTCAAGGCGCTTGGAGAACAGGGAGGAGTCGTCCGATTCCGACGAATCGTCGAATAGCTGCCTGGAGCCTGAGCCTCCCTCCACGTGCCAAGGCTTATCGGGCGTGAGAGTGACCGACAGCCTATGGGGGAGGCCATGGGCCGACCGTGAACTTTTCGACGGTGCCCCAACTGTTGGCTGAGGCGGAGGCGGTTCCACCAGGATTGGTGGAGCAGCAGGAATAGGCCGAACAACCGGCCTGGGAACAGGCTCCTCTACCGCTGCGAGGGGTTGTTTCGGCCGCTCTGGTGACAACCATTTTATGGCGGGGAAGAGGCCTGAGCGGCTACTACCGCCAATAATAGTTGTTGCACATCAGTTCCTCATACTTTCGGCGCAACTAACGCCGAAGCCTCCCCTCGTCCGAGGAGGAGGAAGATGAGGAAGAGTGGCGACGCCGCTTACCGCGGTGCCGAGACCGAGACCGCCTGTGTCGACGGGATCGGCTAGACCGCGATGATGTCTGAGACCGAGACTGAGAATCTCAGCTAGACCGAGGTCGGCATGGCGGGGAGCCGAGGATCGGCAATCCCCTCGGCTCGGTCGACAAATCCGATGGCTCCGGGGCCGGAGGCGCAGATGAGCCGACGGTATCCTCAGACCTCACCGGGGGAACCGGGGAGGAGGGATTTTCGGCTTCTCCAGCCGACAACCTGTCTAACGGGTCGAGAAAAATCTTGACCACGTCGGTGGGTGTCTCGGACACCTGGCCTGGCGAAGTACCGTGAAAGCCAGTGGCGAGCGAAATTTGGGCAGTGGGCTGTCGACAGAGAGGAGATCTTTCCCGCTCCCAGGAGCGTCGACGATGGGACTTACCCCTACTTTTCTTCGACCGATGATAAGGCCCAGAAGAAGTTGGACCCTCGCCTTTGGTTGAGAGGGTCAGGCAAAGCTCCTTAAAGGAAGCTGAATAGGAGGCCCCGAGCGAGAGCGGGATGAATGCCGCAGCCGAAGATGTCGCGGCCTGAGCCGCCTCCTCCTCGAGGGCGACCATCTGCTAGAGTTGTTCAGCGGATCCCGCAGCCGCGGAAACCGCCAGTCGGGCCTCCTTAGATTTGACCGGAGGAAATCTCCTTTCGGGGCGCCCAAGTTGGAGACGGGCAGCGCGATCCTCGAGGATGTAGACCGAAAAGGAAGAGCACAGTTTGCAGGCCTGCGGGTCGTGCTCCTGGCCAAGGCAGTAAGTAAACGCACGTGGAGTGCGGGTCCGTCCGAGACATCTTCTGCCCACAGGGACATCTCCGAACGGAGTCGATTTGTCCATCGAGCCGCGAGGAAGAAGACCGAGTGGTAAAAGTTTTGTTTTGAAAATTTTTTCAAAGTCGAAGATTTAGGCCCAAAGCTTAATCGCAGAGCGTTAAGGAGGGAACCTGAGCGTCCAAGCGGTAAGGAAGATCTGGCGTCATGGGGCGGAGCCGAGAGTTTTACCACCCGGGTGGGTGGCAGGAGCTAGCTTGAAGACCTTCCGGCAAGATTTAAAGCGTCAAGGAACCTGCCAGATAGTGTGGATGAACAACATATCCATGTCCCTAGAAAGGTCATTCCTTGGACTGTATCTAACACCGCCCCAATGTACTGGAGCCTTTGGGAGGGTGTCAGAAAAGATCCAGGTAGGTTGAAGACGACTCCCAAATTCTGGAAGAGGCCGCAGGGAGAATCCAGGGTCTGCAGTACATGCTCCCTGGACAGGGCTGTTAACAGCCAGTCATCCAGGTAAGAGAACACACAGAAATAAAAATTACGTACCTACCATAATTATGATCTTTCTGTGTATCTTCACCATTCATCACAGATGGGTACTGGCCGGAGATCAGGACCCGAGAACCTTTTTTTTTTTTTTTTTTTTTTAAGAAAGGATAGGCGGAGTCATGTATCGGCGCCTCCTCGAGGCTGACGTAGTACGTGTCGCTCGAGGATTAGCCGTTAGGCTATGTCGACTCCGCACGCCTACCAGTTCTGAGTCGCCGGAGAGGTAAGAGGAAGAGATGGAGGGTGGGACAAGAGAGTCCAAGAGACAGAAAAAAGAAGAGAAAACTGAACTAAAAGGAGAAATAACGACTGAAAGGACAGCATAGAAGAAATAAGACTAAGGGAATTGGGTAGGGGCCCCAATCTCTGGAAACGGAAGAAGGGAGAGAAAATTTAGGAGACAGTGAGAGGTAACAAGGATCCAGGACCCTTGTCCGTCACCAGACTGTATAGGAACTGCAAGGAGTAGCAAAGCTCTCTTGCCAGAATTTAAGGCACAGAATAACTGGCAATACTCCAAAAGCAGAGTCGGCTATTCTGGAGAAGGACAGGGTACAGGGACTCACTACTCTCTCTGTAAAGATATTTGGTGAAAAACAGGGAACTTTTTTTTTTTAAACAGTTAGATGGATAACAGAAGGAGGGCAACCACCAGCTCCCACCCCGTAGGGGTGAAGATATGCAGAAGAGAAGGAGTGCCACTCGAACTGTACCCCTTAGGGAAGAAACTACCCCCCCGTGTGTCCCAACTTTACCCCTCTGAAGAGAGGGGTAGGCACAGAGGGAGGAGGATCCAGAGACTGGAGCCCCAAGGGGATGGCGGGAGGATTGTGATGAATGGTGAAGATACAGAAAGATCATAATTACGGTGAGTGCGTAATTTTATATCTTATCTGTGTCAATCTTCACCATTCATCATGATAGAGTGATACCAAGCCCCGAAGAGCTGATTCATGCACCTAAGGGATGAGGTCCCTTAGCCCTCAGTGGGTGACACACTAAGCAGGGAACCTTCTGGGCCTGGAGAGGCCCAAGAGTGGGGAGGCGAGGCGGGTCCCCGGAGAAGAAGTTGCCCGACAGGCGTCGTCTTGCCCTCACGGGAAAAGAGATAGGTTCCTGGTGGGCGAGCAAATCACCTCGCCGGGCCAAGGGTGACAACCGGAAAGGCAAAGCCATGCCGATCTCCTGGTGCAGATCGCTGTCCCTCTGACCCTGGTAGCTACCTCACTGGCGTCGTAAGATGCCTGCTTGGTGCCTTGCTAGCTCCAGGCCATGTGCAGAGTGCGATGGCTTGCCTGGTTTGCTCAGGTCAGGCAAAGCAGCTAGGATCTGACCTAGCGCTGACCACAAGAACCTGTTGTAGGCTGCATAGTGGGCCTGATGAGCCGAGATGGAGAGAAGCAACCGTGCTGAGTAGAAAGTCCTCCTCCCCCAGAAGTCAAAATCCAAGGAGTCTTGATCTGGGGGCCGGTCACGGTGGAGGGCGCGAAGCCCGTCAGGAGTATCCAGGTGCGTCAATCCGGACTGCGGATGAGGCATAGAACCTGGAGACTCCGGGGGAGCGCAATACCTCTGGCTGAGGTCCCTAGGGGCAGGAACTCCGGAAAAGGGCCTCTGCCAGAAACGCATGGACGCCTCCTGAAAGGGAGCAGGCCAGGGGGGCACCACAAGGGTGGCTGCACCGAAATCACCTAGAAAGGCGTGTGCTGCATGCTCTGGATTGCTCACGGACAGGGGAGAAAGGTGAAGGTCCTCCAACATCCTCACGAGGAAACGCTGATACTGGAGAGATCAGCGGTAGGAGAGATGTGGACAGATGGTTCCTCTCCCTCAGAAGAGGGGGATGAGGAGCTGGAGGTCATCATGTGTTCCGAGGGTGGCTGCTCAGGGGGAGGTTGAAAAACCTGGCTGTCCATGGCCCTAACGTAGGCAGGGAACCGAGCAGCCACCGCTCTGAACTGCTCCCAGGTGAGAGGGCCGGTAGGACCATAAATGCCTGGGAGCGCTGGAGAATGCAGCAGAGGGATAGGGGCAGAGCCGAGAGAGAGAATCGGCTGACCTCTGCCAGGGCTAGGGGCGGACCATGGACACCCAAGGAGGGTGTCCGGAGACTCCAGCCGACAGCTCAGCACGACCACGTTGTACTGCCTAGGCTGCGCCCAGAAGAATCCCCCCAGTGAGGCGACCGGGGCCGTACAGGTCCAGAAGGACGGTTCCCTGCCTCCAAAGAATGGGACCCCCTCAAGGAACCGGAAGGGGAAGGGCGGAAGTCCGCACTTCGGCTTTGTCCAGGGCCCGGGTGGACCCCAGAGAAAGGCCGACATGCCGACCCCACACCCCTCGACCCCTCAGAGTCCGAGAGGGTCCTGGTCCTCGTGAGGGCCAGCCTAGGTAGCTGGCAGCTCTGGGTTGCCCCCGAAGAGGAGACCCAGGAAGCAGCACCCTCCCCCCCCCGTAGACTTCCCGATGGGCCCCAAAGTTGGGCGATCGAGACACACACGGGAGGGTACCACCGCCAGGTCAAGGAACCCCCAGGCCAGGTTGCATGGCTATGGCGGCACGCACCATAGCCTGCTGGTCAGTACCACTGACTCCGACCTCGGGGGGAGCCCGACGGCCCTCAGAAGGGGGCTGACTGTGACTCATCGTGGAGACCACCGGTTCGCCCTCCTCTGCAGACAACCCCGAAGGGTGTGACTGCTCGTCTGACTCTGAGCCCGACTCCGACGAGGTAGAGTCCGAGGCCCTAAGCCAAACGGTAGGAGGGCGAGGGAAGGCGACCTTTACGAAGGGCCCAGAAGTCGCAGCAGTGGCCGAGGTGGCACCCGTGCCCTCCACAGCCCCACAGGCGGGGCTGGCAGAAGGCGGCAGGGCAGCTCGGACCAAAGGTCCAGAGCTAGGGCCAACCGCGGCGCCGTCAAGTCCACCGGCACCGGGGACGGTACCAGGAACAGAGACAGCGCCGACGGCAGCCCCAGCAACAGCCTCGGCGCCGATGACACCGCCAGGCCCCTCGGCGCCACGGGCGGCACCGAGGACCAAAGCGGCGCTGACGGCTCTGAAAGCAGACTTGGCGTCGTGCCAGGCCCCCCAACACCGCGAACGGCACCGAGAGCACCAACGGCGCCGAGGGCGACGTCGACCGACGGCTCGAAGGCCCCACGGCGCCGCGGCTCAACCCTCGCGCCGGCAGGGCAAGACATAGCAAAGGTGACGCCAACTCCAGGGTCACGGCGCTGTGAGAGCAGTGTTGGTGCCGACAAAGCCCCAGGCGCCGAGATGAGTCGGCACATCCGTCGATGCTGACAGAGCCCACGGCACTGCGAACGGCGCCGACCGATGGCATCGACCCGGGCCTTCCAGACCACGGGAGCGACACCGGGGGAGCCTTCACCCCCGAAGAGGCGATTGCCATAACGGCGCCTCCCGCCCGCTCCTGGGAGGAAGTGGGACGGGCCTCCTGCGCCGCGGGAGGAGCCTCGGCCAAGGCTAGGCTGCAAGAAGCCGAGGCTCCCTCCTCCTCGGTCCGTACAGAACTGAGAGGGGACCCGGAGGAAGGGCAGAGAGAGCGCGGCTTGGCCCGACAAGTGTGAACCCTTCCCCCGGAAGTCGGCGGCGCTTGCCCTACTTTGAACGCGCGCTGTTCTAGGACGCGGCGGTCCATGGAGAAGCAGGCGTCGCACGAATCCATGTCGTGAAGTGGGCCAAGACACGCAAGACACCGGTCATGCTGGTCGGTAATGGAGTATTTGTGGCCGCACGGGCACCGATGCATAGGGGGCCGCCCCGCCTTAGAAAATTTCTTGCCCTCCGACCGCGACATGACCTACGGGGAAAAAAACACCAAAAACAGACTCGACGTCGCTTAAACTTTAAAATAAATGGAAAGATCTTACCGGCGACGTCGAGTGGAGGCAGAACCCAGAACTAGCAGGATGACCGACGGACTATCGACGAACAACACAAAAGTCTAAGGCCTAAAGTTTTCAAACTTCTTCAAATTTCTTCAACGGCTTCCCACGAGGCGACCTCGACGGCTGGAGATGAAGAACTGGTGGCGGGCTGAGTGAAGCACAGCCTAACGGCTAATCCTTGGCCACGTCGTCGGCCTTGGTAGCTGATGCTACGTCGACTCCGCCTATCCTAAAAAAAAAAAAGCGCCCTGGGTCCTGATCTCCAGCCAGTACCCATCTGTGATGAATGGTGAAGACTGACACAGATAAGATCCCCTGCCATCGAAGGGTAGCTGCTACCACCACCAAACATTTGGTGAACACGGGGGGGGGGGGGGCTGAGGACAAGCCAAATGGCACAGCCCTGAATTGTGGGCTTCCTGAAAATTAAACCAGAAGAAGCACCTGTGAGAGGTCCACTCCTTGATATGCAGGTATGCATCCTGCAGGTCTAGGGAGCAGGTTCAATCCCCCTGATATAACAGAGACAACAGTCACTGAAGGGTAATCATCCTGAATCTTTTGTACCGGATGAACAGGTTTAATCCACTGAGGTCCAGGATGGGCCTGAGGTCCCCGGTGCATCTGGGGACCAGGAAAATGTGAGAGTAGAACCCCTGCCCTAGCTGAGACTCCCAAATAAGTAGAACGTGAGGGTAAAAGAACTGAACTGGGGGATTTTCTGGAGGCCAGTCCAGAAGTTCTGGGGAGTGGCCATGTCTCATGAGCTGCAGAACCCAGCTGTCTTAAGTTATGTCCCTCCACCTGTCTAGATGGAGGGAGAAGCGACCTCCTACAACCACCTCCTGTGTTACTGGAGCGAGGGAGTCTGGCCAGGAGTCAGGAGGTGGGATCAGCCACCGCTGGGGCTGCAGGGCCCCTTCTGAAGTTTTTGCTGGTGGAGGAGTGATGACAGGCAGAGCAGATGCCACCAACTTCTGCTTGCCTATGGGCTTAGCTGACGTCCGGGGCTGCCTGGCCGTGGTCTGGTGAAAGGAGGATCTCTGGCCAGATCTGGGCTGTGTGTGATACAAGGAGTGAACAGATCTAATGCAGCGCCCCAAGGCCTGGAGCTTAGAGCCTAGGCAGAATCATTGGAAAGGAACTGGACAGCATCCATGGCCTTATCCCACAGTGCATTCTAATACCGCAGCATGTGGGCTAGATAATTGAGGGCACAGATTGTCAAAGTAGAGAGGAGGTGAATGTCAGTTTCCCAGAGAGGTCTAGCCATCAGGAAACTCTGCTTTAGTTGTTTAGTGCACTAATGAGCAGCACTGATGACCACCAATTCAACGTAGGCCTGCTCCCGAAGAAAAGGCTTGCCTGCCGGGGCATGATACAGCCTGTCTGTTTTGTGGCACATGGCTGGGACCAAATTTGGTCTGCATCAAGCAGTCATGGTAACACTGTTGTATGTGTCAATAAAAGGAGGGACCACTAAAGAAGGTAAGTCTGGCTTGCAAAGGTAAGTCGCCAGCCAACGTCACTCTGGGTCCTGCTCCTCAGTTTCAAACCCCATTGCCACCTGGATGTGCCTCATAAAGGCACAGAAGGAGGGGTCATCTGGAGAGGATTTAGGGATGTCCTTAGTGGCCCCGGCCCCTCTGACGAGCCTGTGGAGTGGGTAAGTGAGTCGCTAATGTCGCCATCAACTTTGTTCCCTAAGTCTGGATCTTCCCTTTTATCGGACAAAAGCAAGTCCAGATGACAGTTATCCCCATCATCGGGAGGCGATAGGGGGTTTAAGCTTGCCGGGACGGTGGGGATGGCCTGGAAGGAACTGGAGAGGTAGGCCTCGGAGGTGGATTCTGGGGGACAGGGGTCACTGGCCTTGAGGTGCAGGGACCTGCTTCTGTGGAACACCCCAAAGAGACAAAACCAGCATTTGAATAACCACCAATACTGGCGACAGTTCAGCTTGCACCAGGTAAGGATACACAGGCATCGGCCCTACATGCGCCAGTGTAGAGTAGACTGGCAATGGTCCAAAGGGCATAGGCTGGGAAAGAATAGGTTGAGGGCCAGCGGGCGTCGGCTGAGGGTAGGGCGGCACAGGCTGGGGGTACACTGCTGTAGGTCCAACTGACGCCGGGTAGGCAAAACTGTTTGAGGACCAACAGGGGGCCGACGGCAAAGTCGGAGGTGGTCCCACAGGCGCAGGCTGGGAAGAGGCAGGCGCCAGTGTGGGAGGAGTTCAGGCGGGTAACACAGGAGGGGGATTCAGCTCAGGGGAGAAGCAGGCATCCCTCGGGACTTGCAAAGGAGGGGTGGTGGAGCTAGCAGAGAAGTCTGATGCCGGACAGGTGGTGGGGGGGTGAGAGGAAACCCTGGCAGCCACTGGACCTGCATTGGCTGAGGAAGCGCCGGCTGAGTCACCATGCTGTGTACCCGATGTTACAAACGGCCTAAGCAGCAGGGGCCGAGGGGCAGGGGAAGAACCCTGGCCCAAGGAGCCTCCGCCGGAGACGGTAATAGAGGCAGGAGGCTGGGCCACTGGTAGTCCTGTGGAAGAAACGGCATGCAGGGCTGATCCCCAGAAGGAGGAGGACTCCTGGGCGGTCGAGCAATGGTGCAGCGACAGCGAGCGGGAAGAGGAGGACCGGGGCCTAGTGTAGTCTTTATTCCTGTGCTTATGCTTCCTACTGGCCTTGTCCCTTGACAAAGTGAGTGCCCAAGGACTGGGCTGGGGAGGCCGAGGACCTCCATGCCTACAGTTCCCACTCCATGGAGGCGAGCTTCTGCTTTGGGAGAAAGTTCTTAAGCGTCTGCTGGCAGCAGCGCTGGGTGGCCCCGCTGAACGTCTGGCAAACTCACAGTCTTGAAAGTTGTGGTCTGGGCCCAAGCAGCAGATACAAGCAGAGTCACCATCCTTCGCGGGACTTTGCTGACCAAAGGCACACTTTCTGGAATGCTCTGTAGACGACGTCTATTTAGAAGACATAAACAACCAAGAAAAACATTGAAAAATGGAAAAATAACTACAGTGAGAAAACACAAAAATAAAGACACAGGGTAAAGAAAAAGGCACAAAAATGGTAGTCGACTGAAGCTGCGGCAGTTTCCAAAGATCCGACATGCGCTGGTTGATGGCGAGAAAAGAAATGAGGAGGCTATGGGGGCCGCCCACTCTTACAGGGTTGGCGGACGTCAGTGGGTGACGTCGATGGTGGGTGGCCCCCTCTGGTAGACTGCTAGCTAGAAAGTTTCCGTGTTATCCTAGTGCCTAGCGGCTAACTCCTACAAGAGAAACCCTAGGACTAAGATTAGGATCATCTGTAGGGATGTATCTAGAAGGTTTTAACATGTATTGCCATATTCAATAATGCTAATAATTACAACATACATAAAAGATACTCAACAAGAACCCAGGGTTTAATATCAAAGTGGTTAGTAAATAACCGGACATATATTTAATAAATAACACACAAGGTGTGCAGTATCATGGGATATCATCCTACCTTAGGTATGTAGTGAGGTACAAGGCCATAGGCCGGGTGACTTCAACCACCTGAGAAGGGAGGACATCTCAGGTACTGCACACCTTGGGGTGTATTACTGTGATCATGAAATGAATCCAGTTTGATTTTGTGACTGATGGCATGACCTACTTTCAGACCTAGACTATGTACTGCGATATCCTGGCTGAAAGAAGTCTCAGTCAGATTTGAGGATTTTGACTATCCATTCCATAATATAAACCAATGGTTGTAAACGGAACAGTCTGACTATCTTACAGTATTCTAAAAAAATGTTAGATTAAACGGGACAGAAACTTTGTGGTAACTGACAGAAGTTAGAAATGCTCCTAACTACAGGAATGAAATTCATACCCCTAAATGATCCATAATTACCTCTTCCTTAATACTGACATACTAAATTGTGTTTTCAGTTGGTTTCTTGTTATGAACACCATTCTGCACAGCTCTTTTCATGGAACCAGTAATTTGGAGCTTTTACGATGTCATGGTTTATGTACAGCATACTAAGCATGAGCTGTTAACCCACCAGAGCCATTATCGTTCTGTACACAAACCACTCCAGCTCACTGGTTCCATGAACAGAATACTGCCCGTAAACAACAAAACATTGTTTCACATTGCCTTTTATTCAGGTACAGGTACATATGGATCATTTAGGGGCATGAATATCATTTCTGTAAATAGGAACATCAGAATGCATTTTGTTATCTGTATCTGTTAAACTACTACACATTACCTGTACACATCTCTTTTGTGCACGCTGTATACTGTAGTAACTGTTTTATCAGTATTGTTTGTAATCTGCCAGGTTGTGACTGAAAATAGGCATCTGCCTAGTGCACTTTTTTAAAATGTATTCTATGGTAACTGGGTAAGGAACACTAGGCCCAAGTCCTATTTTCAGGGTTGACCGGAGAGCACTGGGGAGGTTAAATGACTTGCTCAGGGTTACACAGTATGCAAGATGAGGATGTGGAACTCAAACTCTGGTCTTTATTTTATTTACTGAAATGTTTCACAAGGGAGGCACACTGAACAACAAGTTGCTCGTCTCATGGTGCAACCTGGGGGGGGGGGTACAGTAGGGTGTGAAAATTAGACATACAATTAACATATAACTGTGAAAACACGTTCAATTGCAATTAAAATGACACACACATTTTACATTTGTAGAGTGGTTTACGGATTAGCATTTAACATGGCTGATCACGGCAGCGACAACGAGAACAACGCACTGAGTAGTGCGGCGGTGACTGTTACATCGCCGCAGACTCTCCATCCCAGTTCTGTAAGCCGGAGAGGCGAAATAAAAGAGTTAGAAGGATAAGAGCGAGGCAAGAGAGCAGAAGGATAGAAAAAGGAAAGGAAACAAACTGAAAAAGGAACAAGCCAAAAGAGGACAGGACAGAGGAGAACCCTATCCTAAGGGACCTTACGACATCACTCCTAAGGCGGCTCTGAGGGAGAAACAGATAAGAGAGAGGAGGAAGAAAGAGAGGAAGAAGAGAAAAGGGATACTGGGAGGAGGGAAAAACTGCCACGAATTTTGTGAGAATTGGCTTGAAGCTTATCAGCTCAGAACTTAAAGTCCGAGAGCAAGGATCCCTGCAGGCAAAACTGGTTTAGATGGTTCAACCAAACCCTCTGCAGAAACTGAATGAGAGAGGCAGATTTCCCTACACATCCTACTATCCTATTACCCATTACTCGAGCTGATTGCTCATAGGATTGACAAGGCAAATTCATCTGTTCCGGAGAGGAAGAGCCCCAAGTAGGTCTAGGGAAAAGGCCCCCATCAGCACACAGCCATGTGTTATTAAAAGGGGTGGGGATGCCTTAGGAGAGGGCAGCCCTTTAGCAAGATGGATGGAGACAGAGAAGGAACTCCTTTTGACCCCTGGAGAAGACAAGGGTCAAGCAACCAGAACAAGATGGTGATTTTGGATTCAATCTAGAACATACATTCACTAGTCCCAGTCTGGTTTTCGCCAGGAAGATTTAGGACACCAAATAAGTCCGGAGACCAAGGGCTAGAGGACTGTCTCAGAGGCTAACCCTGATAGCTGAAGGGCGACCTAACCTGGCCTGAAGAAAAGGTCCCCGAAGGGCACCCCGTCCAGGAATCAGAAAGAGTTCCCTCAGACAGACAGAACGAAGTTCTGCTCACTCTCCTCCTTCTTAAAATCCCTTACTGTTCCTTAGAGAAGAACAGAAGGTCCCCAAGGAACCAGGGGATTTAGCACCCGACAGGGATCGAGAGAAGGGGAAAAAGAGGATGAGCAGGGCGGGGGAGACGCCCAAGTAGTGAGGCCCATGAGGGGAAGGTGGGCAGGATTCAGTAATGAATGGTGAAGATACAAGAGAAGATCAAGAATTACGGTATGTATGTAATTTCCATATCTTCCCTTGTCAATCTTCACCATTCATTACTGTTGAGTGAGTACCAAGCTCCCCCGAAGGGGGTTTTACATAACTCTGAGGGAACAATACCCCCAGCTCCCAGCTGCTGAGAAACAGGAAGAAGAGACCCTGGCCGTATTAGACTGGTGTCTAAGGCCGAGGAGAGCTAGGAGGTGTCCCTTGAAGACGAGGAGACAGAGGAAGCCCCTGCAGAAGCCTCCTGGCACTGGTGGAAAAGAGGCGGGTCCCTCGGAAAGTGGGCCGAATCACCCTACGCCGGGACAGAGGTGAAAACCTAGATAGACAAAGCCATGCCGTCCGCCTGATGCAGATCGCTGTCCCTGCAAGCCTGGAAGCCACCTCAATGGCGTCATAAGATGCCCTTGCTTGGTGCCTTGCCAGTTCCAAGCCTATGGCCGAGAGGGCAATGGCCTGTCGAGACTGCTCCGAATCAAGCATTGATGCTAGCACCTGAGCCAGCATCGACCACAAATGCCTGCTATAGGCAGCATGATGTGCCTGATGTGATGCAATACACAACAACGCACGTGAAGAAGAGAACACTCTTCGCCCCCACTGGTCGAAATGTAGGGAATCCAAGCTTGGTGATCGGTCGTGTGCCAGGAGCTGACACCCAGAAGGGGTCTCTAGGTATACCAAGCCCGGGGGAGGGGGTGTTAGGAAGAGTACCTAGAGACTCCAAAGGAGCACAATACATCCTCCTGCAGTCTGCCAGGGCTGGGGAAGGCGACTGGAGACTGCCAGGTGCAGCTAGACACTTCCTGGAAGGGAACAGGCCAGGATGGCACCATCAGCTGCTGGGCACTGAATTCACTGAGGAATTCGTGCATCTCCCACTCAGTATTGTCCCATCTAATGAAGGAAATACGGAGATCCCAAAAACATCCTCGATAGGAAGCATTAATATTCCATGAAATCAGCGTTGGAAGAAAGGCAAACAGAGGGTTCCTCTACCTGTGAGGAGGGAGTCGAGGAGGATGGGGAACTCGAATGTTCAGAAAACTCTTGCAGTGGAGGGGACAGGCGAAAGACCCATTCATGCATGTACCTAACATAGAACGGGAAGGCCTCTGCAGAACCTCTGAATGTCTCCCAAGATAAAGGTCCCGTAGGGCCTACGAGGCCCGGGAGAAGGGGGGGGGGTGACTGCAGAGGAATGGGAGAAGGGCACCTACAAGGAAGTAACTGTCCTCTGCCAGGGCTCTGGAATCCAGGGAAAGGAGCCCTAGCTGGAGGGACAGGAAATCAAACCGGGTTGCATGGCGGAGTTGTGGGAATGCGTACTCCAGAAGAGCCCAGAAGGTGAATCTCCCCTGTGACGTACCTGGGATTGCAGGAGTCCAGAAGGGCAACCCGCGGCGGCACCACCGGAGGGGACCCTGGGGCCAAGGAAGGTGAGATGGGTTTCAGCGCTATGGCTCCTCCCAGCACCGCGTGGGGTGGCAGAAGATCACCGCCGCCCCTCACCCCTGCCCCCAACCTCTCAGACTCAGAGGATGCTCTCCTCCTTGACTCCAGCGAAGAAGTCCTGTGGTCCAGCGACCCCCCCGAAGGGGGTCTCCAAAGCCTGGGCTTCCAATCCTCCCTGAGAAGGCACAGCATCACTCAGACCAGGAGCTGCCGCAGCCCCCCCAGAAGGGATCATCCCCTTCCCAAGAGCCACGCTGTCCTCCCCAAAAGACTCCAGACCTCCCCCGGCCGGGAATCCTCAGAGGCAGATCGCTGTGGAGACTCAGGCATGGGGCGCTGGGCCGCCTGACACCATGCCCCACACAGGCCTCAGATTCAGAAAAATCAGGTAACCAATCTGGGTCCACATCTGAGTTGACAACCTCCGAAGAGGAGTCGACCAGCAGAACCTCAGCACTGGCCATCCTAAGACCACCCTGAGGGCCCGGTGCCACAGGCAACTGGGCGTCTCCCGCGGCACCAGATGTCTCCACCACACCAACCCCGGTACCGAGTCCGACGCCGACCCATCGACAACCCTGGTCGGGAACCGACGCTTACGCGGCGCTAAGACCCAAGTCGGTGCTGACCGACGAACAAACAGATCACCGCGGCCGTGGAACAGCACCAGGATCGAGCGGCGTGGAGGGCCTTCCAGTGCGGACCCAGCAACTCTGGGCTGCAACACTAGGGGAGTCTGCACCTCAGGTGAGGTGACTGCCAAGACGGCGGCGCTAACACAACCCCAGGAGGGACCAAGTTGCTCCCCCGACGCCGCAAAAGAGGCCTCCTCCTCGGCAAGGCATGAAGATAAGGAGGCCCCCTGTTCCCCAGACCATACAGACCTGGGAGGGGACCTGGAGAAAGAGTCTAAAGATCTTACCTGGGAACCCCAAGAGCGACGCTGTCCTCCGAAAGCCGGCGGGGCCCTGCCGACTTTGAATGCGCGAATTTCTAGAGCATGTCGATCCATGGAAAAACAGTTGTCGCATCTATCCATATCATGGTTAGGTCCCAGGCATCTAAGGCAGACATCATGCAGTCTGTCACAGAAAAATTCCGGCCAAAGGAGCACAGACGCATGAGGGCACGGCCCGCTTTCGACTTTCATTTGGCTCCCGAACCAGACATGATGTGAAAACAATTTTTATAAACAGAAAAGATCCCGGTGCCATCAAAATATAAAATAAAATGGTCTTACCGGCTTCAATGGCGTAGGGAAATCGAACCGGGATGACAGAGATCGAAGCAGACATCAGAAAATGACAACAAGGCCTAATGGCGCAGCAATGAGTTTCACTCACGCATAGCAGGTGCAGCCTCGATGACGGGAGAAACAGAACTGGGATGGAGGAGGAGTCTTCAGTGGTGCCTCACAGCCACCCCTCACGCACCATGCAGTGAGCTGTTCTCGTGGGCGTCAGTGTCAACCCCTCCCACCAAAAAAAAAACAAACAAAAAAAAAACACTCCTGTAGCGGGTGCGCGCTTCCGGCATACACCCAGCAGTAATGAATGGTGAAGAATGACAAGGGAGATCAGCTAGATTACCAAGAAAATTAGCAGCGCTGGAACAATCTTCAAATCAGAGGTCTCCCGGAGGGGAAAGAAGGGAAATCCGAAGAGGACTTTCGTGCCAGGGTGTTACCACAGCTACTGGGTCTTCATCCTAAAGGGGGCCAATTTAAGACGAGCGGGCCCATTAAGGTTTGGCGCTATGGCTGCCGGCAGGTAAGCCACCAAGGCAAATGATTTTTTGGCTGCACAATTTTGGAGACTGTCAGGCGTTCTGGCTCACATACAAACAGGAAAAAGAGGTGGTGTGCGAGGGAGCCAAACTTTTCATGCACCAGGATTTCTCATGATGACTCCAGCGTAAACAGAGGCTTTTCAACCCAATACTGGATGTGTTACGAGCTAAGGTGGACTTCCAATTTCTGTACCCAGCGGTGGTGAAAATCAGAGAGAGAGAGAGCCACACACACTTACCATGAACTGGACAGATTCAACCAATTCCTGAATGAAATGGATGACGCCAACAAGAATGCTGCATCTATAAGGAATAAGTGATTAATGGCATGTTTCAAAACTGACTATATTACAACATTTTGCTGTGTGCTGGCGTGACACGATTGGGACTGCCTGCTTCTGCGGCTGCCCAGCTGGGTAGGCCGTTGGGCTGTTGTGCCTTCTGGGGGTTAAAATGGAAGACTCAATGGGGATTTGTTCGATGGGAATTGGGGGCCGCGGCTTTGAAGTTAGCCTGCGTGTGAGGCCTTGGACCCCATCGATATTTGATGGGTAAGGTTGCTTTCAAACACGAACAAAAACTAAACCATGGCCCAGGTGAGCAGCAATGCCAGCACTGATTTTCTCTGTGGGCCTTGTGGGTCGATCAATGCAGTTAGTGACAGAGTGGGACATTACCACGAGGTACCGCAAAGACGTGCCGTGATGGGCGCATTTGTGCTGGACATGTAATGCCTGGGCCACGCCTGGAAAGTTGTGAGGCAATGTGAACTGTTTACACAGATGGACTTTGGAAGACAAGCCATCGGAGGTTTCACAAAGCTACTGGACAGTAGGTGGTCCCTGTTCTCCTCTGTATAAAACTGTTTGCTGTGGGGTGATTTATTAATGAAAGGGGGGAAGGGAATCAAAGACTGCTGACACAGGCGCATGAATATGGTGGCTGGTTGAACATACTGGGGTAACAGATAAAGGTGATGTGCCGGTTGGGGAAGGTCCGGGGAGTGCACAGTGCAGGGCCGTGAGGAAGAATGTGCCTAATATTTTCTTTTATTAGGTCTGTCAGAGACATTATGGATGGGGCAAGTATCTGCTGATAGCCAGGGTGGTGCACTGACCTTGCTCCTATTGGAACCTGGCTCGGGGTAAATAGGGACTCCCATAGGGGAGTTCCAAAACATAGGTCTGGAGAGAGCGGATATGATGATACTGTCTTCAATGGCCCAGGCCAGATAAAGTCATCAGTTCCAACTGTCTGGGGGTTGGGAATCGAGGACTAGGAGGGTAGATGGGGAACATGGTCTGACATTTACAAGGGTTGCTTATGTAAAATGACTACTTCGCATTAAAGGGGAAAAAGAGGAGATGGGGGAAGAGCGGTATGAACACCAATTATTTGATGCGTGTAAGTAATAAAGAAACTAACAGAGGGGCTTATTTCTCTCTCCATGTCCCAATACAACAAAGGGAAGTAGGAGAGATAAAGAGGTTGGTTGGAAGTGCATGGCAGAGGTTATAAACAGACACAAGTTACAAGTTCTGTTAAGGGTTACATGTTACCAGGGACCCTACCTGTTGCAGGTCTACAGCTGGGTGGTGGGGGGGTTGGCAATGCAAGTTGAACGCATGGCTTCAATGGGGGATTCCGTTATCTTCTGTTTTCTATTTTTCAATTCAGGTTTGTGTAGATTTAAATGTGTTGAAATGGCAGAGAATTGACAGATGATGAAGAGAACTTCCTGGAGGCTTGGGCAGGTATAGCAGAGGATATTGCTGTAATGATCATGGCTCCTGATACAGTGGTCATCTCATGGAATATATGGGGATTTTCTAACTCCATTAAACAGAAAAAGTTTCCACTGGCAATGAAAAAAAACACCAAGTGGTCTTGTTGCAGGAAATGCACCTCAGTATGGAGGAACATATGAAGTTGGAGGGAGGATGGGTGGAAACGTGCCATGCCACCTCCTATAGCTTGCATAAAGGGGGTGGGGGTGGGGTGGAGATCTGTTCCACAGAAAAGTACTACGTCACGAACTTACGTAACAGTACATCTTCGAGAGAGGCTCTTGCAGTAGGTATTCACATATAGGACTGACCCGACAGGCGTCAGGACCACACGGAAATTTTTTTAGCTAGCAGTCTCTGGCGGGGGACCACTCCCATGTCAGGTGACCAGCAACATACAACGTCAGTATAAAGGGGCGGTCCCCCACGCCCGCCTTCCAGTTCTTTCCCGCCAAGGGCCAAAAGAGGCAAGATGAGAGAGAAGAAGAAAAAATTACTCATTTTAGTAATTGTGTTTCTTCTAATGGAGTCTTGCTGTATTCTGACAATCAGCAGTTAGCTCCAGCCTTTAAACTGCCCCGGAGAGTATAGGGATAATTTTCTATGCAGTGCATAGAACGTTGAGCTTGAGCTCAGTTGAGATCTGTGTCTGCAGCCCTTTGAAACCCAACCGTCAGATTCTTACGAGCAAAAACCTCACTATACTAGGTGGGAATTGTAAAAATTTTAACTAGCCAACTGGCAACAGAACGTTTGGATTCCCAAAGGAAGACTCAAGTCAGGAAACCCAAAACCAAAACCTAACTAAAATAAAGATTATAATATAAAGCACCCAGAAACATGGAGAGTGTGCTGAAGACATCCCTGGGGTGCAACACTGCACCTGCCCACCCACTTCCCAAAAACAGGTTCTGAGAGGGGAGGCAGGGAGGGAGGTCAGAATACAGCAAGACTCCACTAGAAGAAACACAATTACTAAGGTAATTATTTCTTCAAACAACATGAAGTCTAGCTGTATTCTGACAATGTGCAGACTACCAAGCAGTACCTCCATGGAAGACGGAGAGAACCTACTTTGGGAATAGGCTCCAAAGTACTGCTGTGCCAAACCGAGCATCACTCCTAGCCTGGATATCAAGAGAGTAATGCTTAGTAAAGGTGTGGACTGTTTCCCAGGTGGCTGCTTAACAAATTTCTAACAGAGGCATATCCCTGGCAGCAGCCAGGGAAGCAGCTGTACCCTCGTGGAGTGAGCCCTCAGGCCTGAGGGTGGAATCTTTCCCAGTTTCTCACAGCACAGTTGTATACAAGACACAACCCACCTGGCAAAAGTTCTCTCGGTGGCAGGTTTGCCCTCTCCCACTTCCCCATAAGTGAGGAACAACTGGAGGGAGTCAAACCTGTGACCCTTGGTATGCTCTATGTAGTAGCTAAGGGCTCTTTTAACATCTAAACTGTGTAGCCTCCTCTCTCCTGAGGAAGAATGATCAGTGAAGAAGACAGGGAAAGACAGACTGATTCAAGTAGAAGTCTGAAACAACTTTGGGCAAGAACCTCAGACTAGGGGTCTGCAACAAAACAGAGGAAGGTGGCGATTGTCTGGGGCTGCAAAGAGATCCATCTCTGGAGTGCCCCACCTTGAAAAAATCACTTTCAACACCAGGAGATCCAGGGACCATTCATGATGGCCCTGGGAGATCCTGCTCAGTGCATCTGATAGCACATTGTCCTTCCCTGGAAGGTGGACTGCTATTAGAGAGGTCTGCAGGGATTAAGCCAGGGACCACAATTTCATGGCTTCCGTGCACAAGGCTGTAGACCGAGTGCCTCCCTGCTTGTTGCTGTACCACATGGTGGTGGTGTTGTCTGTTCTGACCTGAACCACCTTGTTCTGCACAGACTGAGAGAAAGCTTGCAGGGTCAGAAAAACTGCCCTGAGTTCCAGGAGAATGATATGGAGAAGGGACTCCTGAGTGGACCACAGCCCCTGGGCTGTGAGAGCCCCCAGATGAGCTCCAAAAGGGAAGCATCCATGGTAATAACTACTGAATGAGACTGAGTGAGAAATGGGACCCCTTGCCTTAAATTGTCCTGATCCTGCCACCATTGAAGAGCTTGGATCAGTGTACGAGTCACTGGAATCAGTTTGGTAAGAGGGTCCTTCCTTTGGGACCAAAAGGCCCTCAGATGGAACTGAATGTCCCTCATCTAAAATCTTGCCCCTTGGACCACTGCTGTAGAAGCTGCCATGTGGCCCAAGAGCTGAAGGAAATGCCTTGCTGGTCGGGACACCTGAAGACTGAAAGAAGCAGCCAGTTCTATAAGAACTCTTGCCCTTTCCAGGGGAAGAAAGGCTCTTGCTTTGACAGTGTCTAGCTCTGCCCCTATAAAGGTAAGAAGCTGCACTGGTTCGAGAACTGATTTGGAAAGGTTGAGAAGAAATCCCAGGGAAGTGAGCACTTGCTGGGTGACTTGCAGGTCTGACTTGACTTGGCCTGGGGACTGACCCACTATTAGCCAGTCGTCCAGATATGGAAAAATGGAAATCTTTTGCCTTCTTAAAAAGGCCACTACTACTGCCAGGCATTTTGTAAAAACCCTTGGAGCTGATGTTAAGCCAAAGGGAATTGCTTTGAACTGGTAATGGCCTGAGGGCAACTTGAACCTGAGGTACTTTCTGTGGGAACACCTGATGGGGATGTGAAAGCAGGCACCTCTGAGGTCCAGGGAGGCTAGCCAGTCCCCTGGCCTTAGAGAAGGAAGAATCATTCCCAGAGTCACCATCTTGAACCTTGGTGTTAAAAGATGTTTGTTCAGGTATCTTAGATCTAGGATAGGTCGCCACTCCCCTGTCTTTTTTGGGGTAAGGAAGTACCTGGAGTACAGACCTTTGCCCTGGTGTAGGGTAGGAACTCTCTCTATGGCTTCTAAGGCCAGAAGAGATGAAACCTTTGCCTCTAGGGCAAGGGTTTTGGAGAGACTTGCAGGTGGAAAAGATCTGGCTCTCATCTTCGGAAATTTTTTGAAGCTGAGACCAATCCTGGCTTACTACTTCCGGACACTTGTCTGAGTAACAGGCACCCAGTCCTGGGCCGAGTAAGCTAGCCACCCCCCTACAGAGTGGGAGGTCTACTCAGAGCAGGCCCATCGGGGTGTCTGTGGTAGGGGCCTTCAGCTGAGGTGGATGTAGCCCTGCTCATCCCCTTCTACTTCTCCCTCTGAAGAACCCCTCTGTGAAAGGAAGGAGAGGCCTGTGCTTGGTAAAAAGGCCTGCCTACGCCCCTAGACTGCTGCCTTTGAGAAGTTGCCTGCCTCTCCTTGGACTGAGCACTCCTGTAAGTGGTCCGATACTCGTCTATTTTCTTCATGTAATTCTTTGTCTGCTCCCCAAACAGAGAATTGCCCACTACAGAAAAATCCATGGCCTTAGCCTGGGTGTCCTGTGTGAGGCTAGTACATCTGAGCCAAGCCATTCTCTGAAAAGCCACGACTCTTGATGACACATCATTGGAGTCCACAGCAGCATGAAACTGTACTTTTGATGCTTCAATCCCATCTGCAGCCACCTCCTCCAGCTCCTTGGCTAGCTGAGGGGAGGCCTGTTTAGCCAGTGCCAGTACAGAGTCCCACCTGGACTTCTGGTACCTGGCTGTATAGGCCATATAATTTGCCTGCCTGCGTCCCAAGGAAGATGCCATGTACTGTTTTTTTGCCATGGCATCAATCTTCCTGGAGTCTTTGTCTGGGGGGTGTGAAGCCAAGGGAATGTTTGCCTTGTCACAGGCAGCAGCCTGCACTACCCCAACTTGGCTACATTGCTGGTATAAAAACTCCGCATTTGAGCCTGATAGCGTGTACCTCCTGTCCATCCTTCTGTCAACAGGGGGTACAGAACTGGAAGACTTCAGGATTTTTTGTATCTGTTTCCCAAATGATTTGTGAAGGGGAATAGACAGTCTCCTGGACTCTGGGATGTCCATTTCCACATAATCAGGCTCCTCCTGATCCTCCATTGCCTCCTCCATAGGAAGCTGGAGGGTTTCAGACACTTTTCTGTAAAACAGAAAATGGGAAGAGGGCTAAGAAAGCCTAGTAGGGGATACAACAGAAGGTCTGTCTGGGGAGATGTCCGGTTCCACAGGCACATTCAGACTTTCACCATCACCACCATCATCTTCAAACTCCCCCTCCTCCTCAAACTCCGGTTCATAAAAATCTTCAGGAGTATAATCTTGAACCCGGGGAACCGCCCAAACCGAACCCCTGCGAAAAGGTGCCAGATCGGTCCGAACCGGGCGAAGCGATTCCACAATTTGAATAGCTCTGGCTATTTCCTCAGCAGTCGGAACATGAACCTCGTGATCCGAACCGGTAGAGTTTTCTTTGTGTTTCCTTTTTGTAGAACCAACCCCTCAGGATCAGCTCTCCTCTTGCCTGAAGAAGTATCGCCCTGGTCAGAGGGCACTACTTCTGGTTCGGTCGGAACTTAACCGGGCTGGCCATCTGGGTAGGCGGACTTCTCGGCCACCTTTTCCCTCAGTCTACCTAGTCTCTTTTCAAGGGTAGATTTAGGAAAATTTTTACAAATTTGGCAGTCTGTATTGAGGTGTTCAAACCCCAGACAATAAACACAGGTGGTGTGGGGGTCGGCCTTAGCAAATACCTCCCCACACTCACTGCAGTGTTGAAACCCAGTGGGTCAGTTTTTTTTTCTTGGGTTTCTCAGACATGGCCAACCTAACCAAACTTACCCTTTTTATGGCAACTGCCAGGCAAGACTCCCTTATCGGTTCTTAACTGTGTCACGGGTGTTGGAAAAACACGTTCAAAACACACCTTTTTTTTTTTTTTAGAACCGATAAGGACCGGTAACCACACTCTAAAGTAAAACACAAGGTTTCAATACAAACGATCGGTGCAGCCGAACCGATCTAACACTTTACAATTTCCACAGAGAAAACAGAAAAAACCTATCTAGTACTCACAGTACCACAGACAGATACTGAACCGACTATGCGGAAATAAATTCGGTAAAAAACGACAACTTAACCGAGACTTTAACCGACTTTCGAACCGAGCTGAAGGAGAAATCTCCGGAGCGACTGTTTAGTGAGGCAGAGTAAAGAATCTGACAGTTGGATTTCAAAGGGCTCCAGACAGAGACCTCAACCGAGCTTGAGCTCAGCATTCTATGCTCTGCATAGAAAGTTAACCCTTTATTCTCCAGAGCAGTTTAAAGACTAGGGCTAACTGCAATAGTCGGAATACAGCAAGACTTCATGTTGTTTAAACCAAGGAGGATCTCCCATCCCCCAAAGAGAAAATGAAACACTAGTCCCTGGGGGCAGGTGGGTGGGAAAGCCACCTGCTGTAAGAGCTCCTCCCAAAGATCTATTGTTATGGTAAGTTCTTGCATAATTGTACTATCTTACTTTGAGGGGGAGCTCTTGCAGCAGGTAATACCAATAGGACAGAGTCCTAAGCAATACCCAAAGAGAGACCCAGGTCAGAAGGGTGGTGGACTGTAAGCAAAAAGCCCTAGGCACCTCAGAAGAGAAGTCCCTGAAGGACCGCTAGGCCGAAACCTGCTTTCCCTTTGGAAGCAATGTCCAGACTGTAGTGCCTAATGAAAGCGTGTACCGAACTCAAAGTAGCGGCTGCACAAAGGTCTACTGACAAGACATTCCTGAGGGACGCAAACAATGTTTCGATCCCTCTGGTGGAGTGACTCTTGACCGGTCCCGGTAAGGGTCTGTAGTACTTTTGATAACAGAATGTGATGCAATTCACGAGCCACTTTGTCAACGTCTGTTTAGTTACTGGTGCCCCTACTTTCCTTTGGGCAAAAGAGACAAACAACTAGTCTGTCTTTCTAGAGGAACTAGTACGAGCAAGGTAGTAACAAAGAATTCTGTGCACATCGAGTATGTAGTAAGGCCTCCCCTCTGTTTGAGTACTCTGGGTACTAAACTGGTAGTTGGATGTCTTGGTTCAAAGTGAAGTGAGACACTACTTGCAGAAGAAACTTAGACTTTGCTCACAGGGCTAACCTGTCGCTGTGGAAAAATAAGATAAGGCTCTTTACACACTGGAGCCTGCAGGCCGGAATTCCTTTGAGTCGAAGTAATGGCAACTGAAAATAATGCCTTCCAAGATATAAGGCGTAGCTTGCAACTTGCGGCTGGTTCAAAGGGGGGCAAGGTAAGCTTTTCTAACACAAACAGCAGGTCCCAAGGCAGAACAGGATTTCTCCTGGGGGGGCTTAAATGTGCAAGATGCCTCTTAAAAAGGTCTTGCGCCGGG
Organism: Neoceratodus forsteri; assembly: GCA_016271365.2. Classification (NCBI taxonomy): domain Eukaryota; kingdom Metazoa; phylum Chordata; order Ceratodontiformes; family Ceratodontidae; genus Neoceratodus; species Neoceratodus forsteri. The sequence continues at coordinate 1,632,520,646 of CM028131.1, read as the reverse complement.
CCTGTGGCACTGAGGTGCTGGATGCCACACCTCGCACCATGCCAGAGACCCGGGTTTGGGAACGAACTCAGGCCGCCGTGGGTCGGCAGAGGAGAGAAGAGATTGAGCATTCAGAGGACTGCTCTCTCTTCCCGGGGTGGACTCTAGGGGCTGCATCACACAAGCGCAACCTCTAGCGGTGGCCGGAGAAAGCCAAGATTGTGTTGCCACACATAGCGAGGTGGTGGAGCTGCGGCAGGTGTCGGCAATACTGCCTGGATGGCACTGCACAACCGAGCTCCGGGGAAACGGAAAAACGGGGAAAAAAAACCTCTGGGGGATAGGCGAAGGCACCACAACCTGCACCACACTCCCAATGCTGGGCGCCTCACTCTCCCCATGGCCGACACTCTGATGGCACTCTATACTATAGATAGAGTGCCCTGGGAGGATAGGGCAGCCCTTCCCTGTGGGGGTTCAGATCCTGGGGTGTCACTGGTTGGAGTGAGGGGAGCAGCTGCGGTCGTCACAGAAGGAGGTAGACAGCGGGTAAGGTGGATACTGGAGAGAGTTCCTCCCGCGGGGGTGCAGCAATAAAGTCTATAATAAAAAAAAAAAAAAGTCTCGCATAGGTTCAGCTGTGCCAGAGTCTTCCCATTCAGAGGTGCATGGTAAGTTGATAGCGTACAGAGATGGACCTTAATGGACAAGCAGCTAAGACTCAAGTCCGAGAGGGAAAGGAGATACTCTAGGGATTCCACCGGACAAGTGAGGGGATCCAGAGAATGGGGGGATGCCCACAAGCAGAAATGCTTCCACTTCATGGCATATATTGCCCTAGTAGAGGGCTTTCTCGCTGTCACAAGAACCTCTGCCACTCTGAGGGACACTCAGAACCCGTCCCTAGATAAGTCTGCAGGAGCCATGTATGCAGGTGCAGGGACCGGAGGGCCAGATGAACCGGCATCCCCTGCTCCTGTGACAGCAAGTGAGTGGACAGGGGCAATGGAACAGGCGGTTCCGATGACAGCTGTTATAACAGCGAGAACCAAATCTGTTGAGGCCAGAAGGGCGCAACCAGGATCATTTGTCACCTTCTGCCTGCACCTTGAGCAGGATCCTTTGAAGAAGAGGAAAGGGAAGGAAGGCATACAGAAACCTCCCTGTCCAAGAGAGGGACAATGTGTCTCACCAAAAACACCAGGCCCTGGATCTAGTGAGCAGAAATTGGGCAATTTGGTGTTGTGCGGGGATGCAAAGAGGTCCAGGTCTGGCCGACCCCACCTTCCAAAGAGGTCTATGACCTCTTGCAGTAGCTCCCATTCATGGCTCTGAGATCAAGAGTGGCTTGGGCTGTCTGCGAGGATGTTGTGGATCCCTGGAACATGGACTGCTGAGATGCAGGTTGTGATCCACTGCCCAGGTCCATACTCTCACTGCCCCTCTGCACAGGGGATAAGAATGAGTGTCCCCTTGATTGCTGAGATGGAAGACTACCGGGGTATTGTCTGACTGGACCAGAAGGAGCCCAGGTAAGTGCACCCCTTGGAAAGCTTGGAACGCATACAGGATGGCTTTCTTCTCTAGAATGCTTATGTGTAGAAACCGTTCTGTGAAGTTCCAGGAGCCTCTCATCTGGTGAGATGCCAAATGTGCTCCCCACCCCAGTCCTGAGGAATCTGACATCAAAATTTGCTGGGGACTGGGATGTTGGAAGTAAACCCCTCTGTCTAGATGAGCTGGGGTGACCCATCAAACTAGGGACTGACAGACCGCACTGAAGACTCTGATCAGCTAATCGAGACTGTCCGTGCCTTGGTCTCACTTAACTCAAGTTCCACTGCAGGACCCTCATGTTCAAATAAGCGAGGGGAACAGTGGCTATGGCTGTGGCCACATGGCCCAGGAGCTACAGAACCACCCTTGCCGGGACCTGGTCCAAGGTCATCACCCTGTCAGCAACCTCCCTTAGCCTGACTGCTCGGTCTTCGGGAAGAAAGGCTTTTCCCTGGACAGTGTCCAGGACTACTCTGATGTACTGTTGTCTCTGAGCAGGCCATGGGCATGACTTAGAAAGACTGAGTCTGATGCCCAAGGTTCAGAATAGACAAAGTCTCCCCCAGCATTCGATGCAATTGGTCTTCTGATGAAACTGTGAGAAGCCAATAATCCAGGTAGGGGTAGACATAATGACCCCCTTTCTTGAGGGCTGCCGCCGTTACTGCTAAGCACTTGGTAAAGACCCTTAGTGCCCATGAAAGACCAAATGGAAGTGCCCTGAACTGGTAGTGCTCTCCTTGGAAGGTGAAGCGAAGGTACTTCCTGTGGGACAGCAAGATCTTTATGTGCATATAGTCATCCTGCATGTCCAGGGAGCAGAGCCAGTCTCCTTGATGGAGCATGGGTAGCAGGCTCGCTAATGTCACCATTCTGAACCTTTTGTATTCGATGAAGGTGTTCAGCTGGCTCAGATCCAGAATGGGACAAAAATACCTTCTCTTCTTAGGGACCAGAAAGAAGTGGGAGTAATACCCTCTCCCTGTTTGAGCTCGGGGTACCTCCTGCATAGCTCTCTTTTCGAGCAAAGCCTGTATCTCTGCACGCAGAAGAGTTGCACCGGGGGGGGAGCAGTGGGAGGGAACGGGTGGACTGTTCGGTGGAACCTGGGTGAACTCCAGAGAGTACCCCCTTTTGACTATCTGGAGGACCCATTTGTCCGCAGTGATGCTGGACAATCCTGATAGGTAAAGGGAGAATCTCCCTCCTACCGCCTCCCCTTGCATCTCCACCAGAGAAAGGGAGATCAGTAGAGAGTCATGCCATGGTGGAGGGGGTGGGCAAAGGGGGTCTAGCCACCTTTGCACTTTTGGGGCCCTGGGCGCCTGGAACAAGGGGAAGGCGTATTCTCTTAAATCCTCCTTTATGCTGCTGTTGGCGTTTGCACTGCTGTCCTTGATTCTTATGAAAGGGACGGCGCCAAGCTGCTGGTGGTTCTGACTTGTACATTTGATGAACATCAGACAACAGCCTTGCCTGAATCCTGCAGCCCTGTTATGAGCTTTTCTGTTTCTCTGCCAAAGAGGATGGACCCTTAAAAGGGTGCATCCAATATGGCATCGTACAAGTCCTGGCGGAAACCAGAGACCGTCAACCAGGCATGTCTCCTCATACATATCCCAGTTGCTGCCGCCCTGGCTGCCATGTCTGCAGAGTCGTAGGAACTCCTCAGCACATGCTTGTCCACGTCCATGCCTGACTAGATGACAGCCAGGAGTTCTGACTTGCTGTCTGAGTCTGGTTGTACTTTCACCAAATACATAGCCCAAACTGATTTTTGGTACGTGTGTAACAGGCTTGAATATGGCCATGTCCCAGTGGTTACGCAGAAAGTGTTTAACTCATTCAGGCCTAGATACGCCTGTAGGTGGCATCTGAAAGCATAGCCACTCAGGACAATAACGCCTGTAGACGTACTCAACTGACTTTCACTCAGGCCTAGAAACGTCTGAGGAAGTCAGCAGTTTTTACCTAACTATTAAACAAACCAAATTGCTTAGAATTGATTGCATGGCACCGTTAGAAAGGTAATTTTGCTCTGAACAATTTTGCTACTGATACTTTGTGTCTATCTTGTATACTTTAGGAGTTATTCATATTTGTTTAAGGTATGGTGTGCATGGCTAACATTTGCCTCTCAAGCCTCACCTAAGCACCTTGAATAAATCTGAAAAAAACCCACAGTTTGGTATTTCAGCTACTATAAAATAAAAACTAAATTGATTACAATTGATTGCATAGCACCATTAGAAAGGTTATTTTGTGCTGAACAATTCTGTCACTGATACTTTATGTCTACCACATATACTTTCGGAGTTATTTCCATTTGTTTAAGGTATGGTGTGCATGGCTGACATGTGTCTCATGCGTCACCTAAGCACGTTGAAAAAAAAAAAAATCTGTTGTTTGGTATTTCAGCTAGTATAAAATAAAAACTAAATTGATTACAACTGACTGCATAGCACCACTGGAAAGATAACATTGTGCTGAACAATTTTGCCACTCATACTCTGTGTGTAGCACTTATGGTTCAAGAGGTATTCACATTTGTTTGTGGCATGCTGATTATGGCTTGATTTTGCTTAGAAAGGCCCAGGATGCAGTGCTAAGAGTATACAGGGCACAAGTGGTGGAAGTCTCAAATAGCTCTTAGGGTGTGAATGAGTTAAACGCAAGGATCTGTTCTATTCTCTCCTTTTCTGTCTCTTCTCTGTCTGGTTGTGCAACCAAGTTTTCTCGTGAGACTTAGGACTTGATCGCCCCAATGGTCTTGCAATTCTCTGCCTCTCACTATCTCTCTACCTTCTCTTGCTGTTCTGTCTTTTCTTCCCCCTTGCATATCTGCTGGTATAAAAATATATGTGAATCATTATGTGGAAATGTAACTGATACTGAGATCCCTTTGTTTAGAAATGTATATAGTTTTACTGCTGAAATGTATGTAGTTATACTGTTGAAATGATTGCAAAAAGCTGTTTGGAACTCAAGGGGTTAACCTGTTTGCAAACTCTCTGAGAAGCTGTAAGCAAGAGGTCAGTTCTGGGTCACAATGTTCTTTTTGCTGCACTTGTTGAAACTTACAAGAACACTATGTGAGAAGCATGCTGTTTTTTTAATGAGCGGAGTTTGCAAAGACTTATAAAAACAGAGCTGCGCTTTGTTGCAAGACAGAAACACAGAGACTGAGATTGGAAATTGAGAAGAAACCCAGATGGACTTTCTCTGTTTATACTGCTTTTGTAAATAGTTATACTTAATTTTATTCTTGTAATGTTACTGTTATTACTAATAAAACAATTGTTGCCAATTTTACAGCTGCTCCTGGTTTTCCTATGCATCCTGACATGTGTCTCAATGACAACGTGACCATATCAGCTAAGAAACACAGTGATCTGACTGTGCAGGTGGCTGAAGAACAAACCTTTTGGCCCATTTGGTCCAGCTTCTTCGACGCTGGATCTGGGGGCTGAGTGCTCCTGTGTCTTGGCTGCTGCACTCTGCCATGCACTGCTGTGATCACCATAGAGTCAGCCTTCAGCTGTTCGCTTAGGTGAGGCTCTCCCTTAGGCATTTATAGAACCAAACTGATTTTCTTGGCACTGCTACAGTAGCAGCCAGGTGCTTCCAGGTCAACTTTGTAACGTCCTGGAAGGATTCGACAAGTGGAGGGGACAAGAAGAAGTTTCGGGTCATTTGCCCCAAGGAATTTAGCCAGGTGGCGGTGTTCCGGATCAAGCTCCTCCATATCCCATTGATTTAGGGCTTGGATGCATCTCATTATGTCCAGGAAGGACCGATCATCTGAGGGGGATCATGGGGAGTCCCTTCTCGGATCTGGAGAGGGTAGGGGTAGCTCATCCTCTGAAGAACAGTTTAAGGAGGAGTCCCCTGCATCTTCCCCTGAGACAGAAGGTGGCTGTCCCATGGACAAAGGAACAGACGAAGGGTGCCTCTTCCTGTCACTTGGGGCTGGCGACCACTGGTCGTTATCGCTGGGCGCTCGGACGTCAGGGGAGGTTGCCTGGGTCTCTGAGGCGACGGTTCCCTGGGTGGCACCCCGAACAGGGGATGGCTCTCTGGGCTTTGGCAGCAAGTCCCTTAACAGTGTTTCACCATGCATTAAAGAGAGCCCCTACTTCTGCCAGTGGGACGACTGGTGGTGGAGGCGGCGGGGTAGAGACATTTGAGGGGCCTGGAGTCGGACCCTGTGGCACTTTGGGTGCAGATGTTTGGTCCTGAAGCTCCTTGCCTACAGGTGCCTCAGGCGTCCGGGCCAATGGGACCTTATCCGGCAGTGCCAAGCCTTCTTGGAGTCTGACATCCGGCTCCTTAGGAGGACTCTGAGGAGGGGCAGCCGGTTATCTGCAGACCCCGGTGCCTTACCCTTTGGAGCACTCAGTGTTTGGTCTAACGTCTGGCCTTTCAGGGCAGATGGACGCTCTTTCGCTGGCGCCGCCAGGTCAGTTTCCGAGGCTGAATCAAAGTGGCCCATAGTCTGTCGACCCTCTGAAGCCCACGTCACTCTTTCTTAGATGGGGGGGAGGTGTCTGATATCCAATGACCTCCTGGCATCTGGAGGAGTCATCCGACCCTTTGTGCTTGTCGGATGATCCTGAAGACTTTCGGGCGGCAGCATCCGTTTTCTTGCCTGAAAGAGACACCTGTCCCTCTGGCACCAACCCATGCATATGCTTGTGGGGCCAATGCGCCAAGGGTACTTTGGGCGGACGAACACCCGTGAGAAGATGACTCCTTACCTCTAGAGTGGGAGGAAGAGGTGGTAATCTTCTTAGAGGAAGCTCCAGCAACAGCCGCTGAACCTGATAGAACAGATTCCGACCTCCTGTCGGAGGTGGAAAAAGCAGAAGGCCTGCGAGGGGGTCTAGGGCAGGACTTAGACCTGGCACTCTCTCTACCCCTGTGGTGATGTTCCCACCCAATCTTTTCTCCGGGGGCTGGGTCCCTAGCTGAGGATGAAAGAACTCTGCCCGAAAGAAGTCCCTCTGCATAGTGACCACTTCTTGCTCTAGCAGATAGGCCTTGAGTGTCTTGAGGCGGCTTATGCGGGTTTTGTTATTAAACTTCCAGCAGCGTGGGCAGTTGTCTAGCCGGTGGTCAGGGCCTAGGCAGATCAGGCAGGCGGAGTGGCCATCTCTCACCGGGATCTGCTTGCTGCACGTGCACTTCGACTTCTGCCGCTGAGAAGACAAAGAAGACATGCACTGGAAACAGAGAAAAAACTATTAGCAAAAAGGTTGACGAACGATGACTGTGTGAGGCGCAAAATGGTGATCGACTGTGAAAAAAGGTGTCCGTGGATCCGATGTTAGTGGGTCAATGGTGGGAAAAGAACTGAGGTGGTGCCATGGGACCACCCCTTTATACCAGAGCCAATGTTGGGGGCGGTCCTCGCCACAGAATGCTAGCTAGAAGTTTTTCCGTGGGGTCCGAACGCCTGGCGACACAGTCCTATTGTTATTACCTGCTGCAAGAGCTCCCCCTCAAAGTAAGAACAGTGCACACTCTAGTCAGCGATAACAGAAAATGAATAGCTGCCAGTGGCAAAAAAAAGGGAGACCCTGTAAATTGAATTGCTTGCAAAAATAAATCTTAATTCAAGGGCTACACAGCAACATAGACAGGAACAAGATACATTATCTAGGTGCCCCAAGTGTCTGTTCCTGTCCATCTTGCTGTGTGAACCTTGAATAAAGACTTATTTTTGAAAGCAATTCAATTTCCAGGGTCTACATTTTTGATCTATTTGCAGCTATTAATTTGTTACTACCAGAGTCGGCCTACTCACAATACCTCAAGTCTTTTTCTCTCTGTCCCTCTCTTAATCCATTTGGCACCACTGGTTGGGACAGGCCTGGTAAGAACAAAGTAAACATGAGAAAAATATCACAGGTCAGGCAGACAGGGCAACTATTTTCGATACCTTGCAAATCTGCACCAACTGTACCAGTTTCAGCTACTCATCAACTCCAACTACTCACCGGCACTGCACCAAGAGATCACATTGAAGGGAGGACCCCCCACCCCAAAAAAAACATGAAAAAACACAGACATGTGGTCACATCAGGGGAGCGCAAGACAAAACAGGAAGACAGAACACAGCATACATGTGGTTGACATAGTACAGAGGCAGGCCACTCACAATGTGTGTCTGGCTGGATGAGTATGTTCATCAGGAGCATGCCCAAAAAGAAATCTGTATGTTTTTCCCCTCCTGGCGCATGTTAGTGTGGTCACTGCTCTATCCTTCAGCCAACCCCAGATGACCAAGATCTACTTCCACACCCCGTTCCAAGTACCGTCAGTAGTGCTACCCCCTGAGCCACTGGGATGGCCTTGTTTGCTGTCTTCTGCCTAACAGGGCATCTGCAAACATTACAGCAGGGACACAGCCCCAATTAGTCTAAATTATGACATTTTATGTGCTACTGATGTGGGACAAGTCATCAGCGTCATTTTTATAGACATTACCAAAGACTTCGACCTGGTCAATCACACCTTAATGCTGCAAAAAATTACAAAACATGAATTCAACAGGAACTTGATATACTGGGGTCAGGGCCCCTACTTTTCTGCGGCACAGAGGGGCCAAGTTCTGCTGCAAGACTACCATTTGCCGCAGAACTTCTGCCGCGGTGGTTTGTAATTTCTGCGAAAGTTCTGCGGCACTAACAAACTACCACATCACAGTGACAGCTTGTCATCCTGACTTCACTTTCATGGCAGTTTTTATAGCAATCAGGATGGTGGAAAGCACAGTAACACTAGTTCAAAAAATAAGACTTATAAAAATAATTTTATGCCTAAAAGCAAAACAAATGTCTCTCCCTTAAGGTCCTAGCCTGTTGCATAAATGACATATGCAGAGGGGATCTTATGTGATAAATAAGGTATTTCTATATGCATGCTATCTATTCCACTAATGAGGTTTTCACTATCACTTATATATTTGTATGTGCTTTCTACACCACTCATGAGGTTCCCACTGTGTATCACTTGTATATTTATATGCAATCTGTAACATACATACAAATGTGTGTGTGTGTTTGTATTGAGAGAGACAGAGATACTGTGTGTGTGTGTGTGTGTGTGTGTGTGTGTATATGTGTATATATATATATATATATATATATATTTTAATTTCCATGAACTTGCATCCTCATTCATACAGGTTCCATTAGAAATGGAATAGAGGAGTTATTGCAAAACTTATTTTTGATGTCAACCTGCTTTCCCTGACACACTGCGTAACACCATCATGCCATGACATGCATGTGAACCGATTGTGAGATACAGCTCTCCAACCCATCACAATGTGTCCTCCATGTGACAGAACACTGTACCATACCTTCCCAGGCTCCGAGCAGTGATGTGTTCCACCAATCCTTGTGCTGCCCAGCCAGCTCCCAGAGCTAATCTCTGAAACCGAGTTGCTAGTACGGAAACACAGCATGCTATCCTCTGGCCCAAGAGCTGTCCCTGCACACAACATTTCTCCATAACTTTTTGGTGATTCTATCAACCAACGACAATATGTAATCAACAACCCAGGCAAAAATGCGTACAGTGCAATTATTTATTTAACATGTCTATTCTTTCAACAGGTCTACACATTATTATATTCCATTTTTCTGGGCATACATAGATACACAGATACATAGACAGTGTCAGCAGATAAGGGCCTATGGCCCACCCAGTCTGCCCATTTGAGCTTGTAAGTTCAGTTTGTTTTCCTAGAAGTCTGTTGCACCTTACCCCTGACCTCCAGAATTCCTTTATGTCTATCCCATGCATTCTTAAATCCCGTGATTGTTTCAGCCCCCACCACTTCCTCTGGCAGGGTGTTCCACTTGTCCACCACCCGTTCTGTGAAGAAATTCTTTCTCATGTTTCCTCTGATAGTCCTCCCTCCAACTTCATCCCATGCCCTCTAGTCCTGGAACATCTTTTTAAGCTTAAAAATAGTGTTTTCCTGCCTGTTCCTCCTGTAAGATACTTGTATGTCTCTATCATATCCCTCTCCCTCTCTCTCCAGGAGTACATGTTCAGTTCCTTCAACCTGTCTTCATAGGACTTGTGATGCAATCCATGCACCATCTTTGTTGCCCTCCTCTGAACCTTCTCTACCCTGTCTATGTTCTTATGTAGGTATAGTCTCCAGAACTGTACACTGTACTCCAGGTGGGGCCTCACTAGGGTCTTGTATAGCGGAATTATGACCTCCTTTTTCCTGCTGGTAATGCCCCTGCCTATACATCCCAGCATCCTATTTGCTTTACCTGCTGCCTTGTCACACTGTTTCCCTACCTTGAGGTCATCAGAGATGATAACCCCAAGATCCCTTTCCTGTTTGGTGCATGCTATATCCTCACCCCCAACTGATATATTGTGCCAGGGTTTTTGTGCCCTATATGCATTATCTTGCACTTCTTTGCATTAATTTCAACTGCCAAACCCCTGACCATTCTTCAAGTTTCTGCAGGTGCTTCTCATTCTGTCTACACCCTCTGGTGTGTCTACTCTGTTACAGAGCTTTGTGTCATCAGCGAACAGTGAAATTCTGCCTTCTAGGTCCTCGCCATGTCACTGATGAAGATGTTGAATAGGACCGGTCCCAGCACTGATCCCTGTGGTACCCACTGGTCACTCTTCCCTCTGTGGAGTGACAGCCATTTACCACCACCCTCTGTGTCCTGCCACCCAGCCAGTTACCTACCCACCACACTACTGTCCTGCCCACACCCATATTCCCCAGTTTGTGTAATAGTCTTCTATGTGGCACAGTGTCAAAGGCCTTGCTGAAGTCCAGATAGGCCATGTCCACTGCCTCCCTGACCCACCTCCTAGTCACCCAGTCAAAAAATTCAATGAGGTTGGTCTGACATGACCTCCCCCTGGTGAAACCATGCTGCCTTGGGTCCTGTAGTCCATTGACAACCAGACGTTCCACCAATCTCTCCTTCAGTAGTGCTTCCATGATCTTCCCCACTACCAAAGTGAAGCTGACTGGTCTGTAGTTCCCTGCTTCCTCTTTGTTCCCACTTTTGTATAAGGGGACTACATCTGCTGTCCTCCAGTCTTTGGGTACCTCCCCTGTTTCCAGTGATCGGCTAAACAGGATAGCCAGAGGTTCAGCCACCACCTCTCTTAGTTCTTTAAGGACCCTTGGGTGCACCCCATCTGGCCCCATTGCTTTACCAACTCTTATTACTTCCAGTTCCTTCAGGACCCTTTCTCGTGTAAAGGGACTTGTGTCCATTTCTGCACCATTCTCACCCCTTGTACTCCCTTTCAGACCCATTACCCTCCTCTTCCTCAGTAAATCATAATCACTTTATTTTTCTTAAAAATGACAGTTAAATTAATTTTACCAGTTATTCATTTCAGATGGCATCTCTATACCTTAAAGGCACAATAGGTTTGTACAAAGTGAGGTATGGACTTAACAGGTCTGTGCTGTTGACAAGGTTTTGTTTAAGTTGGCCCTAGTGCAACAATGTAAGACTGAAAATATTAGGCTGTAGTGCAGGTTGAGCAAATATCAATATGCCTGATGTGCGGTGCCACCGTCTCTGGCAGTGGGAGCTGTGGTAGATAAGTGACTGTTCATTTCTGTTGCAGAATGCAGCCATTTTATTAACTAATGTATGATGTTATAGCAATGATAACATCACATTCTGAGCATATGGGGGTTTACGATATAAAAAGAGGGAAAGGGAACCAGATTCTATGGAAAAACAGAAATATTAATAAAAAATCAACAAGAAGAAGCGAATTCTACTGACACCTTAAGTTCTGCTATGAACTACAAGTTCTGCGTAAAATTCTGCGGCCGCAGAATTCTAGGGGCCTTGACTGGGGTTCAGTAACTACCTGGGTAATCACAAGCAAAGTGTAAAGATGAAATATGTACTCTCCTCTCCTAGAGCCATTACTGAAGGTGTCCTGCAAGACTCGGTTCTCGGACCCCTTCTATTCTCCTTGTTCATCAACATCCTCCCTAACAACTGTGATGGTGCTCAAACACTACTTTAAGTTTATATAGGTGATGCTGTGGTATACTGCATTCCCAGATATATCCACACATCAGTAGTCTCCAACAAAGGGACTTCTCCCAACTGCAAGACTGGTTTCAATAAAACAAGCTTGTCCTCAATGTCAGAGAAGAAAAAATTACTCACCTTAGTAATGTTGTTTCTTCTAATGGAGTCTTGCTATATTATGACAATTGCAGTTTGACCCAGCCTTCGAAGCCTTCAAACTGCTCCGGAGATGAAAGAGTTAAGTTCCATGCCAGGCATGGAATCTTGAGCGCGAGCTCGGTTGAAAACTCTGTCTGATGTGCTTCAAACTGTAACTGTCAGATCTTTACGAGCAAAACTCACTAAGGTTCTGTGTGGAAGTTGTAAACCTACACTAGCCAACTGGCTACTAAATACTAACACATTTTCTGGTCCCAAAAGCAAGACTCAAGTCAGGGGACCAAGAAAATGAAAATACAACAACAAACAAAATGGCAAACACTAGGTGCCAACATAGCACTGCCCACCCACATCCCAAAAACAAAACAGAGGTTCTGAGAGGGGCAGGTGGAGATCATAATATGCAAGACTCCATTAGAAGAAACAACATTACTAAGGTGAGTAATTTTTTCTTCAAACAACATGAAGTCTTGCTATATTATGACAATTGCAGACTACACAGCAGTACCTCCATGGAGGAGGGCAGAACCTACTTAGGGAATAGGCTCTGAAGCACAGCTGTGCCAAACCGAGCATCACTCCTAGCCTGGATGTCCAAGGAGTAATGCTTTGTGAAAGTGTGAACTGTTTTCCAAGTAGCTGCTTGACATATCTCTATGATAGGGATGTCCCTGGCAGCAGCCAGGGACACAGCTGTACCTCTGGTAGAGTGAGCCCTCAGGCCTGAAGGGGGAACCCTACCCAGTTTTTGATAACAAAACTGGATACAAGAAACAATCCACCTGGCAATGGATCTTTTAGTGGCAGGTTTCCCTTTACCTACCTCACCATAAGTGAGGAACAGTTGGAGGGAATCAAACCTGTGACCCTTGGTACGCTCTATGTAGTAGCTAAGGGCTCTTTTGACATCTAAACTGTGCAATCTCCTCTCACCAGAGGAGGAATGGTCAGTGAAGTAAACAGGGAGAGACATAGATTGATTCAGGTGAAAATCCGAAACCACCTTGGGCAAGAATTTTCTATTAGTCCTGAGGACCACTTTATCCCTATGAAAGGAGATAAAATCAGGCTCCACTGACAATGCTTGTAGTTCACTTATGCGCCTAGCAGAAGTGATGGCTACCAAAAACACAGCCTTCCAAGTCAAGTACATAGCTCTGCTGAAGACATGGGCTCAAAAGGAGGTTGCATAAGCTGGGCAATGCAAACATTAAGATCCCATGCAGGGGCAGGATCCCTGAATGGAGGGTTGATGTGAAGAAATCCCTTGAAAAACTTGGACAATACCGGATGAGCTGAAAGAGAAAAGGGTTTACCTGCTGATAAGAAAGCAGACACTGCTGCCAGGTGCACTTTTAGGGTAGCTGGTCTCAGACCCAGAGCATTTAAGTGCACCATATAATCCAGAACTGTGGGCAAGCCGGCAGACTCTGGGAAATACTCTTACCAGAGCACCATATGGAAAACCTTTTCCATTTGGAATGATAAGTAGCCCTGGTAGAAGGCTTCCTCGAAGCCTTCAAAACACTGAGTACACCCTGAGAAAGGTGTAAGTCAGCAAACTCTAACTCTTCAAGAGCCAGGCCTTGAGATTGAGAGATTTGAGATTCGGGTAGCAAACTCTCCCCTGGGCACAGGTTAACAGATTGTGATTCCTGGGAAGGCACAGGGGAAGGTGGACTGCTAGGGACAGAAGAAGTGGATACCAGGGCTGTCTGGCCCAATCTGAAGCAATCAAGATCATCTCGCAAGGTTGAGACCTGATCTTGACTAGCAGCTTGAAAAGGAGAGGGAAAGGGGAAGCGATGAAACTTCCCTTCCCAGTTCAGGGAAGAAGGCGCCCAGAGGGACTGAGCCCAACACTGGGGCCTGCAGCAAAAAGAGGAAGTTGGTGATTGTCCGGGGCTGCAAAAAGATCTATCTGAGGAGTGCCCCACCTGGCAAACACACCTCCAGGATAAGGGGATCCAGAGACCATTCGTGATGGCCCTGGGAAATCCTGCTGAGAGCATCTGCCAGGACATTGTCTTTGCCTGGGAGGTGAACTGCCATAAGGGAGGTGTTCAGGGAATAAGCCAGAGACCACAACTTCATCGCTTCGGTGCACAAGGCCGTAGACCGAGTGCCCCCTTGCTTGTTGATGTACCACATTGTAGTGGTGTTGTCTGTTCTGACTTGTACCACTTTGTTCTGAACAGACGTGGAAAAAGCTTGAAGTGCTAGAAAAACTGCTCTGAGTTCCAACAGATTGATGTGGAGCAGAGATTCCTGAGGGGACCACAACCCCTGAGTGGTGAGGTCGCCCATGTGAGCTCCCCACCCCAAGAGGGATGCATCTGTAGTAAGGGTCAAGGAATGAGACTGCGGGATGAAGGGAACTCCTTGTCTCAGACTGCTCTGATCCTGCCACCACTGAGGGCCTGGATCAGGGTTAGGATTACTAGGATCAGTTTGGTTAAAGGATCTCTCCTTTGAGACCAGAAGGCTCTCAAGTGGAACTGAATGTCCCTCATCTGAAATCTTGCTCCCTGCACTACTGCTGTGGAAGCAGCCATGTGCCCTAGGAGCTGCAATAAATGCCTTGCTAGTCGAGAGACCTGCAGAGTGAAGGAGGAGGCCAGAGAAACCAGGGTCTTTGCTCTTTCTAGAGGAAGGAAGGCTCTGGCCTGTTGTGTGTTCAGTTCTGCGCCTATGAAGGTGAGTAGCTGAACAGGCTCTAGAAACTGACTTTGGGAGATTGAGAGGAAACCTAGAGCTGTAAGCAGCTGCTGGGTAACCTGAAGATGTAGTTTGACTTGGGCTGGAGACTGGCCTACTATGAGCCAGTCGTCCAGGTAAGGAAAGATTGCAATCTTTTGCCTTCTTAAATGAGCAACTGCTACTGCCAGGCATTTTGTGAATACCCTTGGGGCAGAGGTGAGGCCGAAGGGCATTGCTCTGAACTGGTAATGGCCTGAGGGCAGTTCGAATCTGAGGTACTTTCGGTGGGAGCTTCTGATGAGAACATGGAAGTAGGTATCCCTGAGGTCCAGGGCGCTAGCCAATCCCTGGCCTTAGAGAGGTAAAATAATTCCCAGAGTCACCATTTTGAATTTTGGTTTTAAAAGGTGCTTGTTTAGGTATCTGAGATCCAGGATGGGCCGCCATTCTCCTGTCTTTTTTGGGGTAAGGAAGTACCTGGAGTACAATCCTTTGCCCTGGTGTAGGGGAGGAACCCTTTCTACAGCTCTGAGAGCCAGGAGGGTTGAAACTTCTGTTTCTAAGGTGAGAGCCTCTGAAGGATTTGCAGGTGGAAAGGATCTGGCTCTCATCTTTGGAAATTTTTGAAGCTGAGAACCAGTCCTGCTACACTACTTCCAGGACCCACTTGTCTGATGTTAAAGACTTCCAGTCCTGGGCCAGTAAGCCAGCCTGCCCACAGGTAATGGAGAATTGGCCCTGGCCATCCCATCAGGGTGCCTGCTTGGCAGGGGATTTAGGCTGAGGGGTGGGAGCAGGCCTGCTCATTACCCCATCTGCCTCTCCTCTGAAGAACCCCTCGGGCGTGGGCTGAAGAGGAGGCCTGAGGCTTGGTAAAGGCCTGTGAAAGGCCTGCCCTGCCCCTGGAAAGCTGCCTCTGAGGAGTGGCCTGCCTTTCCTTGGCCTGTGCACTCCTATAGGTGGTCCTATACTCATCCATTTTCTTCATGTAATTCTCTGTCTGCTCCCCAAACAGAGAATTGCCCACAACAGGAAAATCCATAGCCTTAGACTGGGTATCCTGTGACAGGGGTAGTACATCTGAGCCAAGCCATTCTGCAAGTGCCACAGATGTAGCCATGACTCTCGAAGATACATCATTAGAGTCCACTGCAGCATGGAATTGCACCTTGGATGCCTCAATACCATCAGCAGCCACCTGCTCCAGCTCCTTGGCAAGCTGGCCAGGGACCTCCTTTGCTAGAGCCATAACAGTATCCCATCTGTTTCTGATATCTTGCAACATAAGCCATATAATTTGCCTGTCTGAAACCCAAAGATGCCGCCATGTACTGTTTCTTTGCCATGGCATCAATCCTCCTGGAGTCCTTGTCAGGGGGGTGTGAAGCCAAAGGAATATTTGCCTTGTCACAGACTGCAGCCTGCACTACCCCAACATGGCTGCATTGTTGTGAGAGGAACTCCATGTCAGAGCCTGACAAAGTGTACCTCCTGTCCATTTTCTTATCCACAGGAAGTATAGAATGGGGAGCTTTTAAAATTTTTACTGTCTGTTTCCTGAAGGATTTGTGGATAGGAATAGACAGTCTCCTAGACTCTGGGATATCCATCATCTCTACATAGTCAGGCTCCTCTTGGTCATCTACAGCTTCTTCCATAGGAAGGGTTTCAGCCACTTTCTTATAAAAAATAAAATGAGAAGGGGACTCAGAAAGCCTGGGGGGAGACACTTCTATAGGTCTGTCTGGAGAAATGTCCGGTTCAATGGGCAGATCCAGACTCTCAAAATCACATTCACTCTCCTCATAATCTTACCCCCTCTCCTCCGGTTCATAAAAATCCTCTATATCATATTCCTGAACCGGAGGAACTGAGCGAACCGACCGCTTACCTGATGGTGCCGGTTCGGTTGGAACCGGGGAAAGCGACTGGACAATTTTGATCGCTTTGGCTATCTCTGCAGCAGTTGGAGAAAGACTTTTTGGCTCCACACCTGCTGATTTCCTAGTCCTTTTAGCTGGAACTGACTCCTCAGAGTCAGCTCTCCTTTTGGCCGAGGAAGATTCACCCTGGTCAGAGGGCACTCCCTCTGGTTCGGTTGGAACCGAACCGGGCTGGCTATCCGGGTCAGCGGACTTCTTAGCCTCCCGTTCCCTGAGCCTACCAACTCTCTTATCCAGAGTAGCTGCAGGGAAATTCAAACAAATCTGGCAGTCTGTATTGAGGTGGTCAAACCCCAGACAATAGACACATGTGGTGTGTGGGTCAGCCTTGTAAAAAGCTTCCCCACAGACACTACAGTGTTGAAACCCAGTGGGCCCGGTTTTCTTTTGGGTTTCTCAGACATAATGCCAGCCTAACAGAAACTTGCCCGTTAACGGCCTTAGCCAAGCAAGACACCTTTATCGGTTCCAGACCGTGTCATAGTCGTGGAAAAAACGTAATGAAATCCGTTTTTTAGAACCGATAAGAACGGAACGCACTTCTAATAAATTTAAAATAATTTTTACAACAACCTGATCGGTTCAAACCGAACCCGATAATACCGTTACAAAGTTCCACACAGAATAAAATGTAAAACCTATCTATACTTACGATACCACAGACAGAGCTTGAACGACCGGTTCGGTTTAATTTAGATAAATGCGGTTTGGAAAACGAGAAAAATACTTTAAAACCGACAAATGAACCGAGCAGTAGGAGAAATTCCGGAGCGACTGTTCAGTGAGGCGGAGTAAAGAATTTGACAGTTACAGTTTGAAGCACATCAGACAGAGTTTTCAACCGAGCTCGCGCTCAAGATTCCATGCCTGGCATGGAACTTAACTCTTTCACCTCCGGAGCAGTTCGAAGGCTGGGTCAAACTGCAATTGTCATAATATAGCAAGACTTCATGTTGTTTGAAACAAAGACTATGCTGTCTGGCTCCTAATGCAAAACACAGCAATATCTTGACTCCCTCAAGGCTAGGATTAGAGACCTGTACTACAGAATTGGTGGCTTGTTCCTAGACAGTCACAACAGGAACCATTGTTGTAATGTGCTCAAGGAACTACAATGGCCCATACAGTTAGGACAGATGCATTATGCTCATCAAAGCCTTGCTTACAAACTCCTTAAGACAACTTCCCCGCGCTGGCTGGTTCTGACCTTGGAAAGGCAGACCCTCTCCAGAAATCTGAGGTCCATTTCCTGGGACCCTCTTGTAGTCCCACGCATAATAATAATAAGCATGTTGCACAGTGCTTTCTCATATTTTACTCCTTCACTATTGAACTCCCTACCCACTACCATTACAGACTGCCCACATCACGGCACCTTCAAACTTACCCTTAAAGGGGTCAAGAAATGTGTGCTAGTTGGCAGCAATTAGTAATGTTCCTGTTTACAGAAATGAAATTTACACCGACAAACTACCCATATTTAACTGTACTTGAATAAGCACTGAAGTGAAAAATTGTGTTTTTAATTGTTTCATTTTTATGGACAGCATTCTGTTACAGTTCTCTTCATGAAAGCAGCGATTTGGAATTTTTACTGTGTCATGGTTTGTGTACAGAATGCTAAGTACGAGCTATTGAGCTGTCAGAACCATCTTCAGAGTTCTGAGCCCAATCCATTACTAAGTGCTGTAATTTCTTTTTTTCATTCTTTGGTAACTGGGTAAGACCCACTAGGCACACGCCTGCTTTCGGGGACAAACCAGGAGCACAGTGGAGGTTAAATGACTAGCTCAGGGTCACAGTATGCAAGTAGAGGTTGTGGAAATCAAACTCCGGTCTGCTGGATGTACCAAGCTCATTCACAGCACATTAATCTCTAGGCTATACTGCCAGCTAATTTCACTGCTTGACCTCGGAACCTGTACCTCCATCCACTCACCATTCTGCGTGACACCAGGGATAACACAATATGATGATATATCATGATAAATACCAGTGATGATAATTTATCATTGTAAAAAATCAACATTGCGATTATCGTGCAGCACGATATACAGTGATAAAGCACCTCAGCTTGCTTTTCCAGCAGTGCATCCCTTTCCAGGTGCAACCATGATTTCTGACTCCCCACCATCCTCCAATCAGATTTTTAGTATTTTTCCTTAAAATAAGAAATGATGTGCTGGCCCTGTGGTGTTGAGTGCTGAAGGCCTGTGCGCCTCACCTGTCGCCATGCTGGTAAACCAAGTTCAGGAACAGACCTGGGTCGCTCAAGGGCTGACTGCATGAAGTAGGACCGAGCATCCATTGACGGCTCTCCTCCTTTGAGGAGGGGGGCAGTGCAAGCCTCTGCTTGATCGCCATCTAGTGGAGGCTGGATGATGCAGCAGTAACAGCCTTCTGACTGTCTGGGTGCAGGGACCGAGTCGTGCGACATGTTTACATCACACACTCACACCATCTCAGGTGTGCCAGCCAGGGGAAGGGAAAAGGAATGGGGGAGGTCGTGCCAGTCAACTTACTTACATACATAGAAACTGATGGCAGATAAGGACTGCTTGGCCCACCTAGTCTGCCCATTTTCCCTACCTACTGTAATACTGCAGACCCTACTTGGTCTCCGGCTTTACCCTCCCTTTCCTAACCAATAAGGTTCCTTTATGCCTTTCCTATGCATTCCTGAATACAGTTTTTGCACAGATCACCTCCGCTGGGATGCTTTTCCAGGTGTCCACTACTCTCTGTGAAGAAGTACATCCTTGCATTTCCCCTGAATCTACCCCCTCCAGAATCACAGCATGGACCCTTTTTCTTGAGCATCTTTTTTCCTGAAAATGCTTCCCTCTTGTACCCTATTTACACCCGTGAGGTACTGAGGTCCTTTAGCCTCTCCTCATATGGCTTTTGATGCAGGCCCTGCACCATTTTAGTTGCCCTCCTCTGGACTGCCTCTACTCTATGTCTTTCTGGAGATGTGTTCTCCAGAACTGGACACAGTATTCTAGGTGAGGTTTCACCAATGATTTATAATGCGGTATCACCACCTCCCTCTTTCTGCTGGTGATACCCCTCCCTATGCACCCTAGCATCCACTAGCTCTCCCATCTGCCTTGCCACACTGTTTGGCCACCTTTAGGTTGTCAGATACGATTACCCCAGGTCTCTTTCCTGCTTGGTGGTCGTCAGTACCACCCCCCCCCCCATTTCTTCTTATACTCTGCCCTGGGTTTCTTTGCCCCAAGTGCATGATTCTGCACTTCTTAACACAGGATCTTAGCTGCCACACTTTGACCCTCCTCAAGCTTTCTTGATCTCTATTCATTTTGCATGCACACACCACCCTACTCCCTGGAGTATCTACCCCTACTGCAGATCTTTGTGTCATCTGCAAAATGCCTACCTTCCTTCCTTCTAAAATGTTGCTAATAAAGACATTAAAAGAGGACCAGTCCCAGTACTGATCCTTGTGGCACCCTCTGGTCATCTCTCTTCTTCGGAGTGAACTCCGTTTACTACTACTCTCTGTCATCTATCCCCCAACCAATTTCTCACCCAGTTTACTACCTTTGGACCCACTCCCAGGCTGCCTAGCTTGTTTATTAGTCTCCTATGTGGAATGATGTTGTAGGCCTTACTGAAATTTAGGCAGGCTATATCCAAGGCTCCACCCTTACCTAACAAAAGTAACAAGGTTTGTGTTACTTGAATACCAACTCTGATTTGTACTATAAGTCAGGTTAAAATTGTAAAACTACGTTTTAAAATGCCACCCCATAGACTTGCATGGAGCACATCCCCGCACTAGGCGTATAATGACCTCACAAAACAAGGCAGTGCAGGGACAGTGTCGGTGATCAGGAAGTGGAAGAGATCGAGCGGCTAACCCCCCTCGGGGGCAAATATGATCCCTTCCCTTCCTTAGGAGGCTAAAGAAATAATTTTTCAACTACTATGGAAGTACTCCCAGTCAGGTAAGAGAGTCTCCTGATGATTTTGCAGGCAAGGAGAAAAATCCAGGATATGTGCTCTTTAAACAAGCATGTAAAAATATTTGCTCATTCACATTTTAAAATATATTGTACTTTGGGGGCCAGATATTCAAAAGAGTTGTGCCATGCGCAAGTTCGAACTTGCTCCATTCTGCGATATTCAGCAGGAGGCAGTTGCGACACAGAAAACATGCTGAGCAACAGCGCAATGCAAATGAATGCATGCTGAACTGGAGGGGGAGGAACCATGCATAAACTGCACAGCCCGATATTCAGCGGGCTGTGCAGAAGTTCAACAAGCGCAACCCCAACCTGCGCCTGCACAACTTTGAGCCAAAAAAAAAAAGGCTCAAGTGAGGGCCACCCACAGGTGAGCTGCCGCATTGCGGGTGCAACACAGCAGCTGCCACCTGTGGCTGGCCCTCAACCCACCCTGTGCACCCCTCACAGCCCGATCATGGGCATAAGGTGAAATCCCCACCACCACCCCACTGGCCCGATCGCGGGCATAGCTGTAATTCCCCCACCAGCCCGATCTCGGGCAGCAAAGTCTCCCGAACATATCCCTGGTGGTCCAGTGGACCAATAAGCCCGATCGCGGGCTGGAGTAATTAAATGCACACACCCCGAACATATCCCTGGTGGTCCAGTGGACCAATAAGCCCGATCGCGGGATGGAATAATTAACGCTCCCCGAACATAGCCCTGGTGGTCCAGTGGACCGATAATCCCGATCGTGGGATGGAATAATTAAACACCCCGAACATAGCCCTGGTGGTCAGTGGACCAATAAGACCGATCGCGGGATGGAATAATTAAACACTCTTCCACCCCTCTGAACATAGCCCTGGTGGTCCAGTGGACGATAATCCTGATCGCGGGATGGAATAGTGCCCCGAACATAGCCCTGGTGGTCAGTGGACCAATAAGCCCGGTGCGGGATGGAATAATTAAACCTCCCGAACATAGCCCTGGTGGTCAGTGGACGATAATCCCGATCGCGGGATGGAATAATTAAACACCCCAAACATAGCCCTGGTGCCTAGTGTCCCCACCCACCCACCCATGAGCCCCGCCCCCAGGCGGGCAGCATCCACCCACCTGCAGCCCGCGCCGCCCGACGGGGCTGCCGCGATGGTGCAGAGCAAGGCCAATGGGCGTGCAGCTATGCTCTAAAGACAGTCCAGTTTTGTGAATGAATGTATTCATTCACAAATCTGAACTGTCTTAACTCTGACTGAGCTTAACTGCGCCCATTGGCTCTTGCTCACCAATCCTTCAAGCTGATCAGTCGGTGGGGGGCGGGTGGGATGCTGCCGCCACGCCGGCTGCGGAGGCGAGGTGGTGAGTCAGCCGTGGAGTGGGTGGGGTGAGACACAGAGCACCAGGGCTATGTTGGGGAGGGAGGGTGTTAGTATTCCATCCGTCGAGATTATCATCGCCCACTGGACCCTGAGATGAGACACATTGCTGCCTGCGATCGGGCTGGTGGGGGTGGGGATTTAAGCTATGCCTGCGATCGGGCTGGTGGGGGATTAAGCTATGCCCGCGATCGGGCCAGTGAAGGTGGTGGTGAGGATTTTACACTCTTCTGCCCTTGATAAGGCTGCAGAGGCGTTGGTCCCGACGGCTGCTGCCTGGCAGGTGCCAAGCGCAAGTCCTCGAGGATCGGCGCACCTGCATGCTAATAGCATGCAAATGGGGCCATAATCAGATGCAAATAGCCCCCTCGCCGCTGCATGAATTATGGCCCCATTTGCATGTCACCTTTTTGAATATATGGATTTTGCGCGTAGGCGCGTGGTACTAGCTTGCACCGCAAGTTGAATGCTCCACTCTGTCTCACTCTGCGGGGCGCAAGTTCCACTGCGCCATGCACAGTGGCGTGGCCGGGGTGATATTCAAAGGAGTTGCCAGCGCAACTCCTTTGAATATCGCTCTGGTCACACCCCTGCACAACTACTTTGGGCAGCGCAAAGGCTTGCTCCACAAAATAGCGCAGTTTGAATTATCTGGCCCTGTGTGTGTATAACACAATGTATTAATTGTATATTTGATTTTTTATGTAAAACAATGCAAGCAATTTTATAAAGCTCAGAGATTATAATGTAAAAAAATTAAATATTTTACTCTGCATTATTTTACAACAAAGACTTCAAAATGTGCATCACTTGAAAAAGAGTCAAATATGTAAATTATGTAAAAAAACTGAATTTAAATACTTTTTCTAACATTGTTGCATAAGTGGCAAAATTATCGAAATATGGTTATCTCGACAATTTCATCACGGTTATCGTATCGTCAAAGTTTTATTATCGTGACACCCCTACTTGACACAGTGACACTATGAACTTGAAAAGGAAGAAGAAGAAGAAGAATTAGCAATTATATAGCGTTTTTCATACACAGTGTATCCCAAAGCGCTTTACAAGTAATGCTAGACTGGTAGTGAAGTTACTGAATGTGTAGTGGCAGCCATATCACACATCAGTACCCACACTCAGCCTGAACAATTGCATGAACTGGTTTGTGGGTAGGGGAATGTTAGCCAGGACACCGGGAATGTCCCCTACTCTTTGCGAAGAGTGCCCTGGGTTCTTTTACTTCCACCTGGACACCCACCAGGAGAACAGCACCAGGATGAACAAAAAGGACCTCGGTTTAACATCCCATCCGAAGGACGGCACACCCCAGCAGTACATCTCCCCCCTAATACTGCACTCAGATGCCAGCGTTTCAGGTACAAGTCCCATCCCAGTGTGGGACGAGAACCCACAACCTTCTGGTCCAGAGACAGATGTGCTACCAACTGAGCCACACTGACAGTCCTCACCTAACTGAATTCTGCTCCTCTACCCCTACTTGACACAGTAACACTATGTACTTGACAGTCTCCTCACCTAACTGAATTCTGTTCCTCTCTACCTCGTAAATTATGTTTTGTGACTAACACTGTAATAATTTGTATATCCTGGATGCCCTGTCTATTGTTGCACCGATTTTTGCAAATACCTTATACAATTCTTTCTGCACTTTGTACCTCAGTGTCTGAATACTTCATGTATAGATAACGAATTCTGGGTCACCCCTGAAAACAAGACAATGCATACAAACATTTTGGAACACTCTTCTGGCTTTTCCAGATACTGTGTCGACTGCCTGACACCCCTGTCGTTATATACACTGCCACAGCTCTGTGTCATCCACTGAGAGACACATCTTACCTTGTATACTGTACCTCCTCCATGTCACTAATGAACATGTTGAACAGGACAGATCTCAGGACTGATCTCTGCGGCACCCAATGAATTATTCCCCAGCCTCAGATTTTATCTTGTTTACCACCACCCTCTGTGATATCCCCCATAACCAGTTTCCTAAACACTCAGTTATCCTTTCCAACATTACCACAACCTCCAGTTTCCTTAAAAGTCTTCTGCATGGCACAGAATCAAAAGCCTTGCTGAACTTGAGGTAAAATATACAGACCCAGGTTAGTCTAGCATGTGCTTCCTACTACAAACCTTGTTCAACAGACATTTAAACTGGTCGGGGGAGGGGGCGCAGAAG
The DNA here is from genome assembly GCA_016271365.2 of Neoceratodus forsteri. NCBI lineage: Eukaryota > Metazoa > Chordata > Ceratodontiformes > Ceratodontidae > Neoceratodus > Neoceratodus forsteri. The sequence continues at coordinate 1,632,496,688 of CM028131.1, read as the reverse complement.
AAGTGGGGAAGAAGAAACTGTCAACCCAGGATAAAGTATGAAGCAGAGAGAACTCGGGGTGAGAAATACCCAAGGTGCAAATTAATATAGAAAGCAGTGGTAGAAATGAGGGGAATGGAACAGCAGCATTAGTTAAGAGGGCAGGAGGAGGGCAAAAAAGAAAAAAGATGGGTAACAAGCAGAATGGTGAAATCTGAAAGGCCACGTTTGTGAATTCTAGAAATCTAGAATATAACATTCTGTACTTAGCGCCATCATGGCAAAGACCAACCTGGATACTGTGGCCATTACCGAATCATGGTACACTGAAAACCATGACTGAAGCGTGGCCACACCAGGCTACACTCTGTTCAGGAAAGGCAGGATGGGAAGGAAAGGAGGGTGCATGATTCTTTATGTGAGGGAAAGCATAAAAGCAACAGAGATACAGGGAATATGGCAGGGCAGAGGTACTGTGGGTCACCCTGGAGAGGGGGAACAGAGCCAATATTTGCATCAGTGTGATCTACAGACCTCCAGCATTGTGTGTGTGTGAGGTGGGGGGGTTGGAGTTAATTAAAGTACTGGTGGAAGCCACTGGCAAGATGGCAGAAATGGGGGAGGTGCTGCTGGCGGGGGTCTTCAATCTGCCAGATGTAGACTGAAGCCTTGCAGCTGCAACTTCAACTAGAAGCAGGGACATGCTGGACTCCTTGCAGGGGGCATTCCTCAGGCAACTAGTCGGCAAACCCACTTGTGATGGGGCAGTACTGGATCTGGTACTCAACAGGCAGACACCAAGGTGGGAAGCTACCTAGGGGCCAGTGATTACTTAACAGTGTGGTTCAATATAAGGGTGGTTGCAGAATCAAACTATACAAGGGCAAGGGTTCTGGACTTCAGGAGGGCAGATTTTATGAAGGGCGAATGCCTCAGGGATGATTTGCTGGGGAGGGGATGATCTGGGTGGGGTGGAGGGACAGTGGGCAAAGCTAAAAGGGGATAGTGAAGGTAACAAACCTCTGCACCAAGCAAGTGAGCAACAGCAAGAGGAAAAAGAGAAAGCTATGAATGTCGAAAGAGGTGGCTGACAAGGTAAAGGTTAAAAATTTATCATTCAGAAGATATACGAAAACGCAGGAGGAGGAGGAGGATAGGGTGGTGTGATATGGGAAACAGAAAAACTACAGAGAAAGCAGTAAAGAGAGTGAAGGTGCAAAGCAAAAAGAGAATAGCCGGAGCGGTAATGAAAGACGACGAGACATTTTTTAGGCATGTAAGTGAAAAGAGAAAGACTGGGGAAGGATTTTTCTTCCCAACTTATTTTCCCCCCCTAGCACTGAACTGGCACCGGAAGAGTCCTTCATCCACCCCTGCCAGTCCCTTACTTCTGCTTGCTGAGACCCAATTACTAACCTGACTAGGCCTCCAGGCCTACCCGTGACACACCTTTCCAGAGAGAATCCTGAAGGGACTCACTAATCTGAAAGTGGACAAAGCAATGGGACCAGACGGGGTCCATCCAAGGGTAATGAGGGAGCTTAGGGAGGTTCTGGCTACACCTCTGAAAGTCCTATTTAACAGTTCACTGGAAAAAAGGGATGATTCTGGAGCACTGAAGGAGGGCAGATGTAGTCTCACGTCACAAAAGTGGTAGCAGGGAGAGAATGGCAATTATAAGCAGTCAACCTGACACCGGTGGTGGGAAAGTTAATGGAATCGCTGATGAAGGAAAGGATTGTGGAATATCTTGAATCCAGTGAGTTACAAGACCTGAGGCAACATGTATTCGGGGGTGGGGGGGCCCTCATGTAAAACAGATCTGATAAATTTCTTTGACTGGGTGACCAATTAGATGACAGTGGCGCAAAGGATATGATCTACCCAGATTTCAGTAAGGCTTTCAACACCATTCCACATAAGAGACTAGTCAGCAAGCTGGGTAGCTTAGGGGTGGGTCCAAATGTGGTAAACTGGGTAAGAAAATGGTTAGGTGAAAGGCAACAGAGGGTGGTGGTAAACGGAGTTCACTCTGAGGATGGGAGGGTGATCAGTGCTGGACCAATTCTCCAACATCTTCGTAAGTGACACTGCACAGAAGATGGAGGGGAAGGTCTGCTTCTTTGCATAGAACACCAAAATCTTTGACGAGGGTGGAAAGGATGAGCAGAGACCGGAGAGAACCCAAGGAGTAGTCAGGGTATGGCAGCTGGGTTTCAGTGAGGAAAAGTGCAAAGTAATGCACTTAGGGCACAGAAACCCAGGGGCAGAGCACGAAATGGGTGAGTGTTATTGACGGCCACCAAGCAGAACAGAGACCTGGGGGGGGGGGGGATCGTATCTGATGGCCTAAATGTGGCCAGGCAGTACAACAAGGCAGTTGGGAGGGTTAGTGGGATGCTGGGGTGCATAGGGAAGGGTATCACCAGCTGAATGAGGGAGATAGTGTTGCCTCTGTATATATCACTGGTAAGATCCCACCTAGAATACTGTGTCCAGTTCTGGAGACCACATTTCTGGAAGGACACAGACAGAGTGGAGGCAGTCCAGAGGAGAGCAACTAAAATGGTGCAGGGTCCACATCAAAAGCCCTATGAAGAGAGACTGAAGGAACTCAATATGTACACCCTGGAAGAGAGGAGGGAGACCAGGGGATATGACAAACATCTTTAAATACCTCACTGCGGTATATAAGGTACAGGAGGAAAGTATTTTTCACGGAAAAAAAAGGTGCACAACAAGGTCCAAGACCACAGACTTTAATGTAGAATGACTAATTTTAGTGGTTATTTCAAATCACCCTGAGCTGTCGTCACTGGACCCTAGCAGTTCACTTACCTCCACCCCACCCGGTATTTCTGTGTACCAGATCAAGTGTGGCCTCCTCCCTTCTTGGTTCCCTTACCCACTGCACCAGAAAGCAGTCCTTTAGAAAATCCAGTAACGACAGCTCTCTCCCACTCCTGGCCACTAGTGCCTCCAAGTCTATATGTGGCATATTTAGGTCCCCTGTTATAATCACTCCCCCACTTGCGCATACTTCCTGGATTTCCTTTCTCAAATCCTTATCCCTCCTCTTTTTGGCCTGTAGACCACCCCATCCTACCCCCCCCCATAGTGAGCTGATCCATAGTGATTCCACCTCAGCCTCCCCTTTAATCGTAGAATCCTCAGTGACCCTGACAACCCCCCTCAAGTATAGAGTAAGTCTCCAACCGCCTGTCCCTTCTGAACAGGGAGTACCCAGGGACCATGAGGTTCCACTCACTATACTCTGTTGCCCAGGTCTCGATTATAGCTATCAGATTAGGGACAGCCTCTGCCACCACTGCCTCGGGTTGTTGATTTTGTTGCCTAAGCTCCTAGTATTTATTTATTTATTTTTTTAAGACTCCCCCGGTCTCTCTTTCAGAGCAGCTCAGCCCCAGGGTCGTGAGGGCTCCAGCACAACTACCCTACCCGCACAGCATCACAGAACTGCCACAAGATTCCCCAGCCCCTTTTTCATAGCAGCTCAGCCCCAGGGTTGCAAGAGCTCCAGGACAACTGCCCTCCCCATGTAGCATTGGAGAATCACTGCAAGGTTCGGATCACTGAACACCAGCTGGTTTTGGTGCCAAAACACCAAGCACAGGATCCTCAGCATTTACCGGGCTCTAAGATGTCGGATACCCTGCTGTTTACTTCATTGTTTTGTTGTTTCGTTCTTCCTTCTCTACTCTGCAGTACTCTCTCATCAAATTAAGCTTAGAGTTGCACCATATGGTAGAGGTATTATACAGAACTCTGTACGTTTTCTCTTATTAAGTTTGCAGACTCTAGCACTGCTCCTAGCACCTGGCTCTGCAGTGTTCCTTGCTAATGTATCCTTTACTTGACTATTACAGCCTCCTTATTACTACAGCTCATTTTGCTCACTGAATATTAGCGTACTTTTCATAAAACTGCAGCATAAGTCCCCTTATTTAAGTGACTGCTTTCTTTACCTGCTGTGGAAGTACAGTTGAAGGCCAGCAACTGATTGACTCGGAGTCGCTGCCCATCTTGTATTTCAACCTGCCCACTTAAACTTTCTCTTTATTTCACAGACTCCCCAGCCCTTCTTTCAGAGCAGCTCCAGCCCCCCAGGGATGCGAGGGCTCAAGGAACAACCCATTTTGCTGGCATCACAGGGAATCGCTTCAAAGTCGGATCACTGAACACCAGCTGATTCTGTACCACATCAGGAATACTCTCACCCTCCCACCACCCACTGTCGTTAGCAACATAAATATGCTTGCCTCACAACTGGTCACACCTGAAGGGGCAACACCTGTACCCAATAAGATCTACAATCAGCCTGCACACATGCCATCAAGCTGGTCAAGCATGCCTCCTGGGAAATCACACCTCATAACATTAGCCTACTTGCACTAACCTTGACGGGCCTGCATGTGGATGAATGCCTTAAAAAAAAAAAAAAACAGCCCCTGTCAAGCTCACTCCTCTAAAACAGTGCCCCTGGGTAATGGGGGATTCCCTATCCCTTGACTCCTTTAATGGCCCCCAAAGCCATCACTTGAGTCAAAGGAGCCCATCACAGTTTATCTATCCTTCCCCCCAAGCCCTCTGACTCGCAATACCCTTGCCAAATCCACTGTGCATCACAGCCAATTGTGGCGGCCCACTCTCCAAATGAATGCTATAAAGCAACTCACTATGACCCTACTGCTCATCCCAGGCAACATTCAACCAAACCCAGGTCCACCCCTTGGCCCAAGCAAATACCAGCTGGCCATCTAAAAATTGCCTCTCTCAATATCGGCAGCCTTTTGTCAAAATTCATGCAGTTAGAGGCCTGGGTGGCACTGGTGTAACATGACATCATCTCTCTCACCAAAACCTGGCTCACCCATACAACCCCCCCCCCCCCGACACCGCCCTCACCCTTAATGGCTATCACATCCTCAGACAGGATCGGCAGGGTAAGTATGGAAGCGGCTGCCTTCTCTACCAGAGGTCTAACCTACAGGGTCATAAAATTCAACTTGATAACTGTATTAATACAAAGTCTGGAAAACACACTGTGCTTGACTGGGTGGTCACTAACTGCCCTCTTAAGGTTAAATCCGAGGGAGTTCTCTCGGATAGCATTAGTGACCATTCTCCTACTCTCTGCATCTGGAGGAATACCTCCTCCAACCCCCCCCAAAAAGATCACCCTGGTTAGGGATAGGTCCAGATTTGACACTAGTAGCTTTCTTGCCTCCATCAATGATGCTGGCTGGGGCCCAATTAACACTCTCCCTGATATCAACTTAGCCCTGGATTTCTTTATATCCACCTTTACCTGAATAACTGGTAGTCATGCTCCCCTAAAAAGGTGCAGATCTAAGGGTATCAAGGCGCCTTGGCTCACTAAGGACCTTAGGAAGCTCCTGTTCTCTCTTGACCGTGCCTAGTGGACTTATAAAGGCAGTGGGCTGCCCTCCAACTGGCAAACCTACAGGCAACTTAGAAATTCCCTTCAAAAAGCCAAATGTGTACACTACAAGACGCTCCAAAATGAACACCACTGTAATCCCAAGGAGTTCTGTAAGCAGGTTAATTCTTTTATCAAAGGGAAGGCTGCTTGAACTCCCTAGCTCCCTCACTGCCAAAGGGCTCTGTCCTAACAGGCCCTCTGTCTATCGCCGCTGGATGCAATTAAATTTTTACCGAACTCCAGAAATACACTTCGCCCCTTCCCAACTCATCTGTACCCCTCTCAGACCCACCATCTCCTGGTGATATTGGGGCTCAACCTGCATTCCAGCTGAAGTTGGCTTCCCTCAATGAGGTCCATCGGCTCCTTGCTAAGCTGAACCCTGACAGTTCACCAGGTCATGACACCCTTGAGCCTAAGTTTCTCAAATTGGAAGCTCCTGCCCTGTTCGTGAACTGTTCAACCAGTCCTTCCTATCAAGCACTGTCCCAGACAAATGGAAGGTTGCCGTGGTGGTGCCCGTTCATAAGGGTGGGCCTAACACTGTTGCCGAAAATTTTAGACACATCTCAATCCTCTGTCCACTGGCAACAATCCAGGAGCGTATCATTTACGATCACCTCCAGAATTACCTGGAACACCATAACCTGCTATCACCCTACCAGCATGGGTTCAGAAAGAACCACAGTACCCTCACTGCCTTAATCAAAGTCACTTCTGATCTGCTCCAGGCTATTAACTAGGGCTTTGTCGACCTCACAAAGGCATCTGACCTGGTCAACCACAGTCTCCTGCTTCAGCAGCTACAAGTTCTCAGCCTTGACGCTAGTGCCTTAGCATGGGTCCAAAGTTATCTCACCTGCCGTTCACAAAGGATCAAGTGGGATGATTCTCTTTTGGGCCTCAGACCAATAACTCACGGCATTCCGCAGGGTTCTGTACTGGACCCACTGCTGTTTTCCCTATTTATTAATGATCTGCCAAATAACTGTGGGGGGGCTTCCGTGCACCTCTACCTCTATGTGGGTGATGCAATCATCTATCATTCCTCTTCTGATGCCAAGTGGATCAACAGTACACTAGCATCTGACTTTGCTGCTCTTAAAGGATGGTTTATACGAAATCATCTTGTTCTCAATACCAAGAAAACAAAAAGTATGCTATTCTTCCCTCCACCCTACCCCTCCTCCTTTAACCTCCCCCTTCTCAGGATTACTTCCCTCAATGGTGATGCCCTAGAAAGTACAGTAACGTAAGAACTTACCATAACAGTTGATCTTTGACAGAAGCTCTTGCAGTAGGTACCACATATAGGACTGAGGCCACCTGGAGGCAGATCTCGGCAATTCTTTTCTCCAGCAGTACCGATGTGGGACTGCCCACCCGACATCGGCTCCACCCCCGATGTCACCCAGTATAAAGGCAGGAGGCGGTCCCCATGTGCTCCAGTTCTTGTACGTCAATGACAGGCCAAAAACAAACAGCTGTGGATCAAACAACTCCACAGAACAAACAAGGGCAAACACAAAGCCCGCAACTGAAAGAATGAAAGTTGCATCAGAGCAGAGAGACTTACTCTCGGGGGAAGGAGGGAGGGAAAATCATACCTGCTGCAAGAGCTTCTCTCGAAGATAGTACAGTTACATAAGAACTTACTGCAACAGTAAATCTTCGAGAGAGGCTCTTGCAGTAGGTAATTACATATAGGACTGAAGCCGGCAGGCATCAGGACCCCACGGAAAAATTTCTAGCTAGCAGTCTCTGGTAGGGGAACGCCCCCATGTCAGGTGACCGACGTCAGTATAAAGGGACGGTCCCCCATGCCCGCCTTCCAGTTCTTTCCTGCCAAAAGGCAAGACAAGAGAGAAGTGGATATTTCCGATCCTGGAAAAGGAGCTGAAAAAGCTTAGGGGGGTGGAGGGCAGGAAGGTATTACCTACTGCAAGAGCCTCTCTCGAAGATCTACTGTTACGGTATAAGTTCTTACGTAACTGTACTATCTTACTTTGAGAGGGCTCTTGCAGTAGGTAATTACATATAGGACCGAGTCCCAAGCAGTCTGGAACAAGAAGAAGCAAACAGGAGGAGGAAAACTACCCAGAAGTAGATCCTCTGGCTGTGAAGGTCTTAGGAAAGGAGACCTTGCAAAACAGCCAACCCGAAGCCCGCTCTACGGCGAGAGGTAATATCCAAATTGTAATGTTTCATAAAGGTATGGACAGAAGCCCAAGCAGCGGCTGCACAGATGTCGGCTGCTGACACATTCTTGAAACAAGCAGCAGAGGCAGCGACCCATCAGGTGGAGTGGCCTCTGACTTGACCCAGCAGGGTCTTGTTGTACTTGTCATAACAGAAAGCAATGCAATGAGCCAACCATTTAGACAGGCATTGCTTGGAAACAGCATTGCCTTCTCTTTTATGAGCAAAAGAGATAAACAGTTGATCAGACTTTCTGAGATCCTTCGTCCTGGAGGTGTAGTATCTCAGAATCCAGTGAACATCCAGAGTATGCAAGAGGTACTCCCCTTGATTGGAGTGTTGCGTAAAAAAGGCAGGCAACTCTATGGATTGATTCAGCGTAGATTCCGCTACCATCTTGGGAAGAAACTTAGGGTTGGTATGCAGAGCCACATGTTCCTTGTGAAAAATCAAATACGGGATTTTACACATCAGGGACTGGAGCTCGGAAATCCTCTGAGCAGAAGTAATAGCCACAAGGAAGAGAGTCTTCCACGAGAGGAACTTCAGATCTGCTGAGGCTGCCGGCTCGAAAGGAGGCAGAGTAAGCTTCTCAAGATAAAATTGAGATCCCAAGGAGGGGCAGGAACCCGAAAAGGGGATCTCAAGTGGAGGATCCCTCTAAGGAAGGTCTTAGAGACCTCCAGCTGTGCAAACGTTCTGTCACCAAAAGGAACATGGTAGGCCGAGATGGATTTCTTCCTGGACCAGAAGATGATGTTCTGGGAGTACGACGACCTGGGGGTTCGAGGTGGTTTCGAACAAACTCTACCGAATGTCCATGCGATCAGCTGGAGCACCCAAGTGTCTGTAGTTATCCTCTCCCAACCCAGCAGGTGGAGGGAGCATCTCCCTCCTACCGGTGCCTCTGGTACGCACAGAGGCAGTGGGAGAGGAAAGGAGTCAGGTGGTATGAGGCAGCATCAAGGCTGAAGCCCCCACTGCTTTTTTGGGTGGGGGAGGGCAGCCAGAGGGGCCTGACATTTATTGGCCCGCTTTCCCTGCAGTTTCGCTTTCTGCCAAGGACGTCTGCAACAGGGATGATGCTGAGCTTGAGGGGGTTTTGTACAGAGAGTTGACAGACTTAAGTGCAGTACCCTTCTCCTGCAGATCGGTGATGATGTCCTTGACATCGCCACCGAACAGCATAGAACCCTTGAAGGGCATATCCTGGATAGCGGACTGCACCTCCAGGACCAAAACTGTCACTCGGAGCCAGGCGTGACGCCGCAAACCTACAGCGAAAGCCGAGCTCCAACCAGCAGCGTCCACTGTGTCTTACGTGGCATGAAGCAAGTGCCGACTGGCCGAACGCGCAGACCTGACTAGGGCCGCCACTTCCTGCTTCATCTGACACTCAGGAAGGGAGTCCAATTTAGTCTCCACCTCACTAAGGATCGCCTTCTGGTAGTCCCTCATATGATCAACGTAATTCAGGGCCCTAATACACAGAGTGGAAGAAGCATAAACCTTCTTCCTGTACTGGTCCAGAAGGCGGGATTCCTTGTCGGGTGGTGACAAGCTCAAGTGTTTGGGGTTAGCCATCCAGCTGTGAACGGCGCTGATCACGACCGAATCAGCTCGAGTGTGCGAATTCAAAGAGTCGACACCCTCGGGAGCCTGATAAAGCCTGTCCGACTTCCTAGGAAGGGGGGCTAATGCCGACAGTTGCATCCAAATAGTGGTGACAAGGTCGGCATGAGGCTCAATCCAGGGTGGCACCAGGGTCGGAGTGGTCTGTGGCAGATCCAGGTGCGCAGCGAGTTTCTTACGATGTGGATCCAGCTCCATGGAATGCCACTGATGAACTTCCTGGATTTTTCATGGCAACTCCATAAGAAAAAATTACTCACCTTAGTAATGTTGTTTCTTCTAATGGAGTCTTGCTATATTATAGACATTAGCAGTTTGATCCAGCTCTAGAACTGCTCCGGAGTGAAATGGTTAAAACCATTCCAAAATAGAATTTTGGCACGAGAACAGCTCTATCTGTGTCATTTCAAACTTGAACTGTCAGATCTTCACGAGCCAAACTCACTAAGGTCTGTGTGGAAGCTGTAACCTACACTAGCCAAATGGCTACCTAAATAATAACAACCATTGATGGTCCCAACACCCAAGACTCAAGTCAGGGGACCAGAAATACTAACACCATTCTAATAATATGAAAATGGAACATAAGTATAATAAAACACACACGCAGCGTACACACTCCCAAAGTCCCAAAGGGACAAAATGCTAAAAGAACATAAGTAGTGCCCACACTAAGTTGCCGCACCCCACCAAGTAGAGGTTCTGAGAGGGGCAGGTTAGGAGGTCTATAATATAGCAAGACTCCATTAGAAGAAACAACATTACTAAGGTGAGTAATTTTTTCTTCCAACAACATGAAGTCTTGCTATATTATAGACATTAGCAGAATACACAGCAGTACCTCCATGGAGGAGGGGCAGAACCTACTTAGGGAATAGGCTCTGAAGAACAGCTGTGCCAAACCGAGCATCTCTCCTGGCCTGGACATCCAGGGAGTAATGCTTGGTAAAAGTGTATACCGTTTTCCAAGTAGCAGCCTGGCAAATCTCTAATAAAGGGATATCTCTGGCAGCAGCTAGAGACGCAGCTGTACCCCTGGTAGAATGAGCCCTCAAACCGGGGGGGGGCTCTGCCCACTTCTGATAACAAATTGGATACAAGAGACAATCCACCTGGCTATTGATCTCTTAGTGGCAGTTTGCCTTTCCCAACTTCACCATAGGTAAGGAAAAGTTGGAGGGATTCAACCTTAGACCTTTGGCACGCTTCTATATAATAACTAAGCTCTCTTAACATCCAGGCTGTGCAACCTCCTCTCACCCAAGAGGAGTGATCAGTGAAAAATACTGGAAGGGAGATAGATTGCTTAAGATGGAAATCTGAAACCACCTTAGGCAAAAACTTCCTATTAGTCCTAAGGACTACCTTATCCCTGTGGAAAGAAATAAAGTCAGACTCCACTGACAAGGCTTGCAATTCACTTATACGTCTGGCAGAAGTGATAGCCACTAGAAAAACAGTTTTCCAAGTTAGGTACTTAAGCTCTGCAGAAGACAGAGGTCCAAAAGGGGGTTGCATTAACTGGGTAATGCAAACATTAAGGTCCCAAGCAGGGCCGGTTCCCAAAGGAGGATTAGTATGGAGTAATCCATTAAAAACTTGGAAAACACAGGATGAGAGGAAAGAGGGGATGACTTTCCTGCTGACACAAAAGCAGACACAGCTGCCAAATGAACTCTCAGGGTAGCTGGTCTGAGACCCAAGGAATTAAGATGTACCATGTAATCTAACAAAATGGGCAATTCAAGCAGATTCTGGGAAATATTTTCCCAGCACACCAAATGGAAACCTTTACATTTAGAACTATAAGTAGCCCTAGTGGAAGGCTTTCTGGAAGCCTTTAGGATCTCAAGAACACCCTGAGAGAGGTGTAAATCAGCAAACTCTAACTCCTCAAGAGCCAGGCCTTGAGGTTGAGGGATTTGAGGTCCGGATACCAAACCCTTCCCTAGGCAAGTCAACAGATTGTGATTCCTGGGGAGGCACAGGGGAAGATGGACTGTCAGAGACAGAAGGAGTGGGTACCAGGGCTGCCTGGCCCAATCCAGGGCAATCAGAATCACCCTGCAAGGCTGAGATCTGATTTTGACTAGTACTTTGAATAGGAGAGGAAAGGGGGGAAAAGCATAGAGGAACTTCCCCTCCCAATCCAGAAGAAGGGCATCCAGGGGAACTGAGCCCAGCACTGGAGGCCTGCAACAGAACAGAGGAAGTTTGTGATTGTCTGGGGCTGCAAAAGATCTATCTGAGGGATGCCCCACCTGGCAAAAACTATCCCCAGCACTTGAGGATCCAGGGACCATTCGTGATGGCCCTGGGAAATCCTCCTGAGGGCATCAGCTGGGATTGTCCTTCCCTGGAAGATGAACTGCTATGAGGGAAGTGTTCAGGAATAGGCCAGAGACCACAACTTCATTGCCTCGGTGCACAAGGCAAGACCGAGTGCCCCTGTTTGTTGATGTACCACATTGTTGTGGTGTTGTCTGTTCTGACTTGTATCACCTTGTCGTGGACAGATGCAGAAAAGCTTGAAGAGCTAAAAGACAGCTCTGAGTTCCAGCAAATTGATGTGAGCAGAGATTCCTGGGGGACCAAACTCCCTGAGTGGAAAGGTCGCCCATGTGGGCTCCCAACCCAGAAGGAAGCATCTCTAGTGAGAGTCAAGTCGTGAGAAGGGGAAATGAAGGGACCCCGCACTAATTGCTCTGATCCTGCCACCACTGGAGAGCTAGGATCAAGGTTCAGTCACTGGGACCAACTTGGAAAGGGGTCTCTTCTCTGAGACAAAAGGTTCTCAAGTGAAACTGAATGTCTCTATCTGAAATCTGGCTCCCTGCACAACAGCTGTGGATGCAGCCATGTGCCCCAGGAGCTGCAGAAAGTGTCTTGCTGGTCGAGAGACCTGCAGAGTGAAGGAAGAGGCCAGAGCCACTAAATTCCTTACCCTTTCTGGGGGAAGAAAGGCTCTGGCTAGCTTTGTGTCCAATTCTGCCTCTATAAAGGTGAGTACCTGGACTGGTTCCAGAACCGACTTTGGTAGGTTCAGCAGAAAACCCAGGGAGGTGAGAAGCTGCTGGGTGACCTGCAGGTGAGATTTTACCTGTTCTGGGGACTGGCCTACAATGAGCCAGTCGTCTAGATAGGGAAAAACAGCAATCCTCTGCCTCCTTAAGTGGGCCACTGCCACTGCTAGACACTTTGTGAATACCCTTGGAGCAGAGGTAAGGCCAAAGGGCATTGCTCTGAACTGGTAATGACCTGAGGGCAGTTCGAATCTGAAGTACTTTCGATGGGATCTTCTGATTACGACATGGAAATAGGCATCCTTGAGGTCCAGGGAGGCTAGCCAGTCCCCTGGCCTTAGGGAAGGTAAAATCATTGCCAGAGTTACCATTTTGAACTTTGGTTTCAAAAGATGCTTGTTCAGATATCTGAGATCTAAGATGGGCCGCCATTCTCCTGTCTTTTTTGGGGTAAGGAAGTATCTGGAATACAGACCCCTGCCCTGATGCAGGGGAGGAACCCTTTCTACTGCTCTGAGAGCTAACAGGATGAGACCTCTGTTTCCAGGCGAGGTCTCTGAAGCACTTGCAGGTAGAAAAATCTGCTTCTCAACTTGGGAACTTTTGAAACTGAGAACCAGACCCTGGCTTACTACTTCCAGAACCCACTTGTCTGAGGTTAAGAAGCCCAATTCTGACTGAAGTAAGCCAGCCTGCCCCCACTGGTACAGGAGAATGGCCCTGGGCACCCCATCAGGGTGCCTGTTTCCAGGAGCTTTAGGCTGGGGGGTGGGAGCAGATCTGCCCACCCCTCGTCTGCCCCTGCCTCTGAAGAAGCCCCTCTGAGCATAGGCAGAGGAGGCCTGAGTCTGGTAGAAAGGCCTGTGAAAAGGCCTACCCCTACCCCTACCCCTGGGGGCATGCCTTTGAGGAGTGGCTTGCCGCTCCTTAGCCTGGGCACTCCTGTAAGTAGTCCTATATTCATCCATCTTCTTCATGTAATTCTCTGTCTGCTCTCCAAACAGAGAATTTCCCACCACAGGAAAATCCATAGCCTTAGTCTGGGTATCCTGTGACAAACTAGTACACCTGAGCCAGGCCAACCTACGAAAAGCTACAGATGTGGCCATGACCCTAGAGGAAACATCCCTGTTCTAGTTCACTAGCTGGCCATGGGCCTGCTTGGCCAACTGCATAACAGTATCCCATCTAGATTTCTGATACCTAGCTACATAAGCCATATAATTTGCTTGCCTGAGTCCCAGAGAGGCTGCCATATACTGTTTTTTTGCCATGGCATCAATCTTCCTGGAATCCTTGTCAGGAGGATGTGAAGCCAAGGGAATATTAGCTTTATCACAGGCAGCAGCCTGAACTACTAACATGAGCTGCATTGCTGAGAAAGGAATTCTGTATCAGGGCCTGACAATGTATACCTTCTGTCCATCTTTTTATCTACAGGAGGCACAGAATTAGGAGCTTTTAAAATTTTAATTGTTTGTTTCTAAAAGACTTATGTAAAGGAATAGACAATCTCCTAGACTCTGGAATATCCATCATTTCTACAAAATCAGGCTCCTCTTGCTCATCCACAGCCTCTTCTAAAGGAAGCTGGAGGTTTCAGCAACTTTTTATAAAACATAAAATGAGATGGGGACTCAGACAGCATGGGGAGATTCTAAAGGTCTGTCTGGGGAGATGTCGGTTCAATGGGCACACCCAGACCTTCCCAGCCACATTCATACTGTTCATAATCCTCCTCCCCCTCCTCTGGTTCGTAAAATTCCTCAATATCATAATCCTGAACCACTGGGACCGGACGAACAGACCTTTTACCAGATAGTGTGGTTCGGACGGAGCCTGAGACAGTGACTGGACAATTTGTATGGCTTTTGCTATCTCTGCAGCAGTTGGAGAAGGAATTTTGGACTCCAGACCTGCTGATTTTCTTGTTTACTTTACTGGAATTGGTTCCTCAGAACCAGCTTTTCTTTTGGCCGAGGAAGTCTGGCCCTGGTCAGAGGGCACTCCCTCTGGTTCGGTTGGCACCAAACCGGGCTGGCCATCCGGGTCAGCGGACTTTTGGCTCCTCTCGCTCCCTGAGCCTGCCCAATCTTTTTCCAGGGTGGCTGCAGGAAATTCTTACATACCTGGCAGTCTGACTGAGGTGGTCAAACCCCAGACAATAAACACATGTGGTGTGGGTCAGCCTTGGCAAAGACTTCCCCACAAACATCACAGTGTTGAAACCAGTGGGCCAGTTTTTCTTTTGGGTTTCTCAGACATAATGCCAGCCTAACCAAAACTTGCCTTTTAACGGCAGTGCCAGGCAAGACACCCTTATTGGTTCCTAACTGTAATCGGGTATTGGAAAAACTGTAATAAATCCGCTTTTTAGAACCGATAAGAACCGGGAACCACTCTAAAATAGTAACTTTTAGTTTTAAATGAGTTTTAAACCCACTGATCGGTTCAAAACCGAACCGATAACACAAGTTCCACACAGACAAAACCTTCATTTACTTACGGTTACCACAGATAGAACTTGAACCGAACGGTTCTGCGGTTAAATAAAACTATTCTCGGTTAAATCCAACCGAGAAAACACTTTTTAAACCGAGAAATGAACCAAGCAGAAGGAGAAATCTCCGGAGCGACTGTTCACTGAGGCGGAGTAAAGAATCTGACAGTTCAAGTTTGAAATGACACAGATAGAGCTGCTCTTGTGCCAAAATTCTATTTTGGAATGGTTTTAACCATTTCACTCCGGAGCAGTTCTAGAGCTGGATCAAACTGCTAATGTCTATAATATAGCAAGACTTCATGTTGTTTGAAAAGAAGGATCCTCCAGAGGGGACTTCGGAGGTGTCCTCGGCCTGGGCTTATACGGAGAGCTTGGCTCGTCGTCTAAGTCAGAACGACCATCGGAGTCATCCGAGGTGTCTGAGGAGGATGAAGAGGGAGAATACGCTTCCTCCAGACACGGGGGAAGAAAGGACCCCTTGGGAAGCAACCGGGGAAGCGTATCCTGCCCTGCCATGGAACCGGAGGGCTCACCTCTGGCATCCAGAGGTGGAGAGGGAGTCTCTTGTCTCCGATGAAGGGGGTCCGGAGCCGGGACTAGTGTCAGAAGACGGCTCTCTACCTCCCTGGTGAGCTGAACCTTGGCCTCAGCCCACCAGGAGGCTAGAGTCTCCTTCAAATCCACCGGTGGTTGAGGGGGCGGTGGAGAAAGAGGGGGATACGGATATTGAGGATATCCATACTGCGTGCATCCATACCCCGACGGCGGGTAACCCGGCGACAGGTAGTCAGGTACCATGTACTGCGGCATTGGATAGGCCAGCGTTGGATACTGCGACCCTGGGTATGACTGTGTCGGATAGGATGGGGTCAGATACCCAGGGGCTGGGGGGTCTGCAGGAGCAGACGAGCCGGGAAAATGTCCGGCAGGCGGGCCTGGAACAGGAGGCCCTGCGGGCGACAGGTCCGGCATCCGGGAGAGGGATGTCACATGGCGTCGGCAAGACCAGTATTGGCACCAGCGTCCGAGGGACCAACATCAGGTCATCCAGCCCAGCAGGAGGGAAAACTGATGGGAGTGTACCAACATCCTCCGTATTGCCTAGAGAAGGAGAAGTAAAATCCCTGGGGTCAAGCTGAGGACATGCTGGGGCCTCAGAGTGCAGCGAATGCTGTGGGGAGCCGGGAACGGTGAACAGAACGTTAGGGTCCGGCGTCAGCTCAGATGCCATGCGACCGTCGGAGGGGCAGATGTTCGACTTACCGGTGGTGTCCAGGTGGACGATGGAGGAGCCATCATCCGACTTAGCGGAACCATCGCCCGAAGGCTGCGAAGGAGGCGCAGCCTGGTGGGGCGGCTTAGGGGCCGTGGCATCGCCCCGGAAGGGTCAAGCGACTTAGCGTGCCTTCTCTGGTGGACGCCGAGAGCCGAGCATCCGGCTTACCGAAGCCACGCGCACCAGTAGGTCAGGCAGCGTGGCCCTTGCTGGAAATGGAGGCCCTCCTTTTGAACCCAGAGGTACCCAAAGAGCTCAAGCAAGCCAGATGGGTGGGTCGATGCCTTCTTGAAGCCTCCAAGACAGCCGTCGAAGAGCTGTCCCCCAAGAGGGGCAGTACGTTGAGCACGGCGACTCCAGCAAAAGTCGCGGTGGCAGAGGAAGAGAAGCCCCGGTCCCAGTGCTTCTCCCTGTCTTTCTTTTTGCAGTGACCCTCAGGCAAAGTTGAGGCCTGACGAAGCTTCTTCAGCTCCTTTTCCATGGAGATCATTTTCTTTTTAAGGATGTGGGCCTCCAGGGACTGCTGCCTCCGTCTGCCGGTGGTGACGTTGAACTTCAGGCAATGCTGGCACTTCTCCATGGGTTGATCCGGGCCTAGACAGAAGAGGCACTGGGAGTGTCCGTCCTTGTGCGGGAGTTGGGCGCCGCACGAGTTGCACTTATTCTTGTGCTCGGAGGCTGTAGGGGATGACATACATCGCAGAGGTAAACTGACAAAATTTGAGAAATTGAAGAAAAAAAACGACGGTAAAACTACCGATGATAGACTGACGAGCAGTTGAACTTAACCGCGAGGTGCTTACACAAGCTAACGGTGGGAAAGAACTGGAATGCGGGCGTGGGGGACCGCCCCTTTATACTGTCGTCACATGACGTCGGTCACCTGACATGGGGGCGATCCCCCGCCAGAGACAGCTAGCTAGAAATTTTTCCGTGGGGTCCTGACGCCTGCCGGCTTTAGTCCTATATGTAATTACCTACTGTAAGAGCCCTCTCGAAGTAAGATCTACTGTTATGGTAAGTTCTTACGTAACTGTACTATCTTACTTCAAGAAGAAGCTCTTGCAGCAGGTAACACATAGGACTGATTCCCAAGTAGTAGAAAACTAAAGACAACCTTTGGGAAGGGGAAGTAAACATACAGACACTCTCCCAAGCAGTATAAAGCTTAAGACAACCCTTGGGAGGGGGGAAAGGAGAGGCAGACACACATCGGGAGAGAGACCTCTCATGAGATAAGGCCCTGAAGAACCGCAAGGCCAAAACCTGCTCGACGCCTAGAAACTATATCCAGGCTGTAGTGCCTGATGAACGTGTGCAGAGTGCCAAGTGGCGGCAGCAAAAATGTCAGCCGCCAACACTCCTGAGTGCTGCAAAAGAAGCAGCAACCACTCGGGTGGAATGCACCCTGACCACACCCGGAAGGGTTTTCTCACCCTTCTCATAACAGAAGGATATGCAGTTGACCAACCAACGCGAAAGCGTTTGTTTGGTAACCGGGTGCCCCAAGGACCTGTCCACAAA
Organism: Neoceratodus forsteri; assembly: GCA_016271365.2. NCBI lineage: Eukaryota > Metazoa > Chordata > Ceratodontiformes > Ceratodontidae > Neoceratodus > Neoceratodus forsteri. Next base: position 1,632,479,088 of record CM028131.1, on the reverse strand, counting down.
GGATACAAACAGTTGCTCCGACTGCCTGGCCTCCTTCGTTCTGGACAGGTAACAGCGCAAAGCTCTATGCACATCTAAGGTGTGCAGAAGCGCCTCACCCCTGTTGGGAGTGTTCCAGGTAATAAACCAGAAGCTGAAGAGACTCAGAGTAAGCTACGAGACTACCTTAGGAAAGAATTTTGGATTGGTGCGGAGATCTACCCTATCCTTATGAAAAATCAGATAAGGTTCTCTACACATCAAAGCATGAAGCTGAGAAATGCGTCTAGTAGAGGTGACTGCTACCAAAAGCAACGGCTTCCAGGAGAGGTAACGAAGCTCACAACACATGGCTGGTTCTAATGGGGGAAGCGCAAGTCTTTCCAGAAAAAACTCTAAGTCCCAAGGAAGAACAGGATCCCAAACAGGGGGATGGAGATGCAGGATCCCCTTAAAGAAGATTTTAACTACCTCCAATTGAGCTACTGTCCTGTCATGGACGCAGTGATGATAGGCAGAAACAGCGGCCAGGTGTACTTTTATGGAGGAATAACTGAGACCTGACTCTGAAAGGGATAACAGGTATTGTAAGACAGAGATGACTGGACAGACCAGAGGGTCCAATCTCCTGGCTGTAGCCCACAGACAAAAGCACTTCCATTTCATGGCGTAAGTGGCCCTGGTAGTGGGCTTCCGCACCTTAACCAAGATTTGAGCTACTTTGTCCGATACTCCAAATCTGAGCTTCGCTAGGTCCTGAGGAGCCAAGCATGCAGGTGCAGTGAGCGTAAGCTGGGATGGACCAAAGCTCCCTGTTACTCAGAAAGTAGCTGACCCGAAAGTGGAAAGGACCACGGAGGCTCCACTGTCAGACGCTTGAGCAGTGGGAACCAAATCTGTCTGGGTCACAGAGGGGCCATCAGGATCATGACCACCCTCTCTGATTGGGCTTGGAGCAGAACCCGCTGCAAGAGGGGGAAGGGAGGAAATGCATAAAGGAACCTCCCTTTCCAGGATAGGGACAATGCGTCTTGCCAAAAAGCTCCAGGCTCGGAACTGAGCAAGCAGAAATTGGGCAGTTTTGCGTTGCACTGAGACTCAAAAAAGTCCAACTCTGGCATCCCCCATCTGGCGAACAGGGTGTCTGCTACTGACTGCAGCAGGGACCACTCATGAGTTAATGGTCTGGCCCGGCTGAGAGAGTCTGAAACCACGTTCAGAGAACCTGGGATGAGGACTGCCGATAGACTGAGCTGATGTTCCATCACCCAGTCCCACACTCTCATTGCTTCCCGACAAAGGGGGTTAGAGTGTGTGCCTCCCTGATTTTTGATGCAGAACACCATAGAAGTGTTGTCTGTCTGAACCCGAAGGTGACCGGGCAGTAGGAATGGAGTCAGTGCCTGTAGAGAGTATAGGACAGCTCTTAGCTCGTGCACACTGATATGCAGGTTCTCCTCTAGCAGGGACCACAGTCCTTGAGTCCTGTGACTTCCCAGATGAGCCCCCCCAACCTGTCCCAGATGCATCATTGAGAGTCTGGGTAAGTGTATCTGGCTGGAAGGGAAGGCCTCTGCAGAGATTCTGAGGGGAACCCCACCAGCGGAGTTCCAGACTAATTGGTTCTGTGATCCGGATGAGCAAATCAAAATTGACCCTTGTTTGGTCCCACTGGATGCAAAGCGTCCACTGAATGGTGCTCATGCGCAACCTGGCGAAGGGGACCGAGACTATGGCGGCTGCCATGTGTCCCAGAAGCCGAAGGATGGATCTGGCAGGCACAACAGATGCTGAACAAGTTTGGATTGCTAGTGCCCTGAGGTGCTCTGCTCTGTCTGAAGGTAGAATGGCCTTCCCCGAGGAGGTATCCAGTAGGGCTCCTATAAATTGTAGATGCTGGGAGGGAAGGAGCTGTGACTTTTCTGGGTTCACTGTGATCCCCAGGTATCGACAGAGGGACAGTGTGTCCAGGCTGGTCTCCCAGAGATGAGACCTGGACGAGGCCAGCAGAAGCTAATTGTCTAGATAGTGGCACATGAAATGTCCATTTCTGCGCAGTGCCGCTGCAACGATGGCAAGACATTCTGTGAAGACCCTGGGGGCAGAGTAAAGGCCGAAAGAAAGGACCTCGATCTGGTAGGACCAACCTTCGAACCTGAATCTCAGTAATCTCCAATGATTTTGGCAGATGGGAATGTGCAGATATGCATCCTGCATGTCCATGGACACCATCCAATTCCCGACCGAAAGGAAGGGGAGGAGAATTGGAAATGACATCATCCGGAATCTCCGATAGGAGACCCACCGGTTGAGGTCGCTGAGATCCAGGATGGACCTTAGGTCCCCCGACTTCTTGGGAACCAGAAAGACATGGGAGTAAAAACCAGAGTCTACCTGTACCTCCAGGATGCATTCTATCGCATCCTTGGCCAGGAGAGACTAGACCTTCTATCTGATAGGAGCCCTGTGGACTCTCAAGTAGTGAGATGGGGGTGGTGGTCTGTCCGGAGGTAAAGACTTGAACTTAATCTTGAACTTAATGGAGTGCCCGAACTCCATGAGGTCGAGGACCCACTGGTCAGAGGTCACTTCTCTCCAGACCTGGGCGTAAAGAGAAAAACGACCTCCCACCGGCTCTCTTGATGACAGGTTGGGGGGGGGGGCACTCAGATAGTCAGGCTGAAGGAGGGGGAGGGAAGGCAGCAGCAGAAGGTCTAGCCTGTCTAGAGGAGGGTGAGGCAGCACCTATGGACTCACCTCTTCGACCAAAGCCTCCCCGCTGTGTTTGAGACTGAACACGGGGCTGCTGAGGCTGATGTCCCCCTCTGCCACGAAAACGGGGCTGGCGAAAACGCTCTTGTTTTGGGCGGTACATAGACTGCACGGAATAGACGGCCTTTCTGGAGTCCTGCAGTTTAACAGTGACCTTCTCTGTGTCTTCCCCGAAGAGCACACAGCCTCCGAAAGGGGCGTCCAGAAGGAAAGTTTCAACCTCTGGGTCGAACTCTGAGACCCAGAGCCAGGAATGGCGCTGAAGACAAATTCCGGTTGCAGCTGCCCGCAGAGTCATACGCTGCTCGGAGGACGTGAATACCCACATCTGAGCCCGTCTGCAAAAGCTTTGCAAGCTCTGCCTTTTGAGGGCAGTCGGGCATGACCTACAGGATGTCCAGTCCTTGGTCCCAAAGGGCATTCTGGAACTGGACCATGTGCGTCAAAAAACTGAGGCTACGTATGCTGCAGGTGGCAGATGAGTACACTCTACGCCCTAAAGAATCCAGCTGCTTAGACTCCCTATCTGGCGGCTGGGTACTTAGGTGCTTCAGCCTCTGCGAACGATCGTGTGCAGCCGATATAACCATGGAATCAGCGGTGGGATGTTTGGCTAAGTAAAAGTGGTCCTTGGGGGCCTGGTACAAACGATTTGCCTTTTTGGGCACTGCAGAGAAAGCGTGTGGATGCTTCCAGGTGCAAGGGTGACGTCTAGGAAGGTATCCACTAATGGGGGTATAACTACCGGCTTGGGGTCCTTCTGGCCCAAATACTTTGCAGATGCAAGCATTTGGGGTCCAGAGCCTCCGTATACCATCCCATGTTCTCCTGCATGTGCTTCATGACCTCCATAAAGCTGGGGTCATTGGGCAGAGGCTTTGGCTGGTCCTGTGTCTCCAGAAAGCGAACCAGGGTCAGAATACGAGTAGGAAGGCTCTGATTCTCCATAGGCCTTTGAAGAAGAGGAAGACAAACGTCGTCTCCTCTTCCTATGTCTGGGTCTTCTGGGTGAAGGAGAGCGGGAGGAGGAAGGAGATCTGGTTCTCTTGCACTTACTTTTGTGCTTCCTGGGGCTAGTGGGGATTTTATCCTCCTCATTCCCAGATGGAACAGGGGTGACCTGAACATCTGACTCAGGGGCGACAGGAGGAGGCTTAGGAGCAGACACCAAATCCTACGTAACAGTCACCCACCAATAGGTGAAAAGTTCTTTAACCTGAGACATGCCCAGCCTTGGTGACTCAGGTTTTGGAGGTGACATCGGTTGGCCTTCTGCTGAACCGGCGTCAGTTGGATCCTGCGTTGGTCTAATGGGCAACGTTGGTGGTCCTGTCATCGGGTAGACCAGAGTATGGTCCCTAGGAGAGACGTTGGGGGACAGACGATGGTCGTAGTACAGTGGGCGGCTCATCTGGCCCCAGAGGAGGACGAACAGAACGACGCTTCTCCGGCATCAGGCCAGAAGCCTTATCCGATGGACGTCCCTTGACAGAAGAAGGGTGGGGATGGTTGGAGCGCAAAGAGGCCATGGCCGGCCTACCAGAAGACTTGTGGGGTTTGTCCGTGGGGCGCCTGTTGGAATCCACGGACGGACGCTGATCGGACTTATACTTCCGTGGCAGGAACAAAGCCCTGGAAGAAGAGTGACCCACTGTCTGCTTGGACTCACGGGGATCGACCAAGGCCAATCGGGAGGAGGACTTACCCTTTGCCACTGCAGAGCTGGTGTCGGACAGCCTCTTAGGCATTGAGGAGCCGGAGTCCGAGGGCCTTTTTGCTGCTGCAAAACCGGTGTCCGAGGGCCCTTTAGCAGCGCAGAAGCAGAGTCTGGGAGCCTGATCTTGATAGGCTGAGGAGAAGTCCCTTTGATGCGGGAGACTTAAGGGAGGTAAGCCAGGCCTCATGACTGGAGGAGCCGGGGCGACCAGCAGACTGGGAGCTGGAAGACCTGGGTCTGGAGGGTGAGCGATTCCGGTCCTGGTGGTGGTGCTTCTCCTTTCTATGTTTCTTGGGTGGAGAGGGGGAACGAGATTCCCTCCCGGAGGACGTCTCCTGCTGCATCTGGGCCAAACGTTACTGGGCTAGGTAAGCCTGGAGAGACTTCTGTCTTCGAATCCTGGGCCGGTTGTTGAAGGCTAGCAATGGGTACAGGTGCTGGTGTCGTGGTCTGGGCCCAGTCAAAAGAGGCAGGCCAGATGTCTGTCTTTGGAAGGGATCCGCTTCCCACAACAGCATTTATTACAGTGCCCGGTCGGTGGAGAGGACATACGTTGATGAATCACAGAAGTGAGACAGAGAAATAAAATTTTTAAGCTGAGGAACTGGTTAGAGAGCTGAGAGCTGACCAACGCGTTGCCGCAGCGGGAAAGAACTGGAGCACGTGGGGACTGCCTCCTGCCTTTATACTGGGTGACATCAGGGGTGGAGCTGATGTCAGGTGGGCGGTCCCATGTTGCTACTTCTGGAGAAAAGAATTGCCGAGATCTGCCGCCAGGTGGCGCAAGTCCTATGTGTGTTACCTGCTGCAAGAGCTTCCTCTCGAAGTAAGATCTTGTCCATACCTTTAAATACTTGAGCATCACCTTGGATACCTTGCTATCCCTTAATGCTCATGTCTCCATCCTAATCAAATCTCTGAACCAAAAGCTAGGCCTTCTCTATTGCATCCACCCCTTCCTCACCTCAGCCTATCGTCATAAGATTGCATCTTCCTCTCTTCTCCCACTTCTCTTATGCCACTCTGAGTTTTCTGCACAAGCTGGTCCACAGACACTCTTCCTTGCCTCAGTGAGTCTATTCCTCTAAGACAACCTCAATGAACCCCGGAGATCTGTCTCCCTCCACCTTCTCATAATGCCCAAACTGCAGTTGACTGTGGTGTATAAATCATTCACCTAGGCAGCTGTGTCTGACAAACTCCCTTCCTCCTTCCTTTCTGTCATGCTCCACCATCCCCGAGTTCCAATCCAACTTGCTTTCTTTTTTCTCTGCCTCTACAGCTTGCTAGTGCTGTCGGTGATATTAAACCTCAACCCCAACAGCTCTGTTTCTTGTCCCTGCTCTTCCCTTGCCCCCTGTGCCTCACCTTTAAACAAAACTGCTATTAGTTAGCCCTCTTGTAACTGATATAAATTAGCTAACAATTGTATACTGTGGTGCACTCTCTTGAGTGTGTCATGTATTTGACGCACAACTGTGTAACCTACCTGCTTGTTATCACATGTACCTGTGGCTGTGTCTGTCTGTATCATAATCCTGTGGATCACTGAATGCTGTATATCAATCTTCCCATTTTAACTGTCATTGCTATGTTAAAGCACTGTACTGCATACATACTGCACTTCTGGGTCGCCCCTGAAAAAGGGACTGCAAATGTCTCAGTGGGCTTACCTAGTTACCAAAACTCAAATAAATAAATAAATCCTTCTAGTGACTGTGAATGTCTGGCAGTAAAGCTCTTGGTAGGAAAGGGCCATAAAACTCTAGTCCTCATGACAGTTTACATACCCCCAGGAAGGCAGCAAGCTGACCTCGACACTTTTGCAAGGCTTTATAGACCAGTTTCCAATAAGTGGGAAATCATCGTAATGGGTGACTTTAATACTGACTGGCTTGTTAAAAATAGTACGGCACACGAGAACCTTGTGGCAAGTCTCTGCCTCACCCAGATGGTAGAAGACTGCACTAGGACCAACCACAAGACTGCGACCAGCACACTGACAGACTGGATTCTGACCACTAACCCTGAAAGGATCGCAGATGTGTCTGTTCTCCCAGATGCCTTCAGTGACATTCTCCAGTGATATGTGCCTGGGCAAATAAAATTCCAAAGGCCTCCCAAATGTCTCAAGTATAGTACTTCGCAAGGGCAATTAGCTGCATTTAAAGCCTACCTTGCACAGGTGAACTGAAGCCTCTTGGACTCCATCCTTGAAACACTCGATATCAGCTCTGTCTTGGATGATTTCATAAATCAATTCAACATAGCCTGTAACAAATTTACCCCTTTTAAAAAACAATGATCAGTGGAATGAGTCCTGGGCAGATCTCTCATCTCTCCTTGCTCAGATGCAAGACTGGGATAACTTGTCGCAACAGACCAAAGAATCTGGGTCCCAAGCTGACCTACAAAAGTTTAGGGCCAGCAGGCTCAATGCTGGAGTGATGGGAAGAAGTTCTGGACTTCGATAAAGAACCTCCTAGGGTCAGGAGACAGGTCTCTCCCCAAATGTTTCAGCATAACAGTGAGACAATACTAGATGATGATACCGTGGTCAATATCTTTAACACAGCGTTCTCAGATTACAGCTCAGTCCCCCCATCCCAAAGACTGGCTATGAACCCCACTGGAAAACTAGATACCTCCTTTCCTAATTCCAGACCTGACGCCAGTACAAGCCCTAACTTCTACTTTAAACATGTAACTGCTGGCTGTGGACGCCACACCTCGCACCATGCCGGCGACCCGGATTCAGGAACGGACTCGGGCCGCCAGGGGCTGGCAGGGGAGAGAAAGGATTAAGCATTCTACGACTGCTCTCCTTTCTCTGGGGCGGGTACAGGTCATGCACCGTGCTGCAGCAGTGAGTGGCGGAGGCCAGTTGCACTACAGTTGAGTGCAGAGCTCGGTGGGGAGAGCATGGTAGCGTCAGCACAGGCGTGCCTAGAATGCCACTGCATCCGTCTCCCCAGGAAATAACAGTGGAAAATGGCAGGGGCAATCTCGTGGCTGATGGCAATGCCCCTGCGGCCGCGAGGCACGAGAGGCGCCTTGTCCGGGGGCGCCAACCCCGTGGCATGGGCACTATCCACACGCCCAGACCTGGCTGGGGACGGGTGCCAGCAGCCGGAGATCGTGGGCCCGCTTCGCAGGGGGAGAAAATATGTAATGATAAAAAAAAAAAAAAAAAAATTGGAACTGCTCAGGAAACAAAAAAATACCTAAATAGAGTGGTGAACAAAACCAGGATGGGCAGCGATGGTGCAAATATGAAACAGGTAGCCACTGCTCTTCACCTGAGATCGTCATACCAATAACAAGGCTGTTTAATCTGTCTCTCTGCTTATCCGCTTTCCCTTCTACCTGGAAATCTGCTATTGTAACCCCGGTGCTAAAAGAAGGTGATAAGCAACTGCGTCTAATAACAGACCTATCTCCATACTGTCCCCACTCTCCAAAGCACTAAAGAGAATTATAGTTGACCAACTCAAGGACCATCTGCACAAATACAACCTCCTCTGCCCATAGCAACATGGCTTCTGCAAGATGCATAGCACGAAAACTGCCTGCATGAAGCACTTGACCAAGGCCAGCTAGTTGGAGCGATCTATACAGACCTTGCCAAGGCTTTTGACCTTGTGGATCATCGGCTGCTGTTACATAAGTTAGGTTGCCTGGAGCTCTCCTCGGGCATAGTACAGTGGCTCACTAGCTACCTAAATGGGCACTCCCAGAGGGTAACAATTAGCGGAGCTGTCTCCCAGGCTTGTGAAATCACCGTAGGGGTCCCCCAGGGCTCTATACTGGGCCCGCTCTTGTTCAGCCTCTCCGTGAACAATCTCCCAGAGGCATGCCCTTCAGCTAGGATCCTGCTGTATGCAGACACCAGTTATTTTTCTGAGGATTTATGCCAAAAGACTCTCACCAGGCACCTGCAGCACAACTCTGACATGCTGCAGGACAGCCTGTTGGTGCTCAACAGCAAAAAAACAAAGACAATGCTCTTTGCTGGATGTCAAAAGAGAAGAACTACTGCACCCTTCATCATAAATGACGGCTCTCACTGCATCCTCGAGCAAGTGTCCTCCTTCAAGTACCTGGGGATCACTATTGATGAGTCCTTTGCCTTCAACGAACATATTTGTACTATTACCACTACCGCTAACAGAAAGTTAGGGGCTTTCTACAGGCTTCGGTCCTGCCTCACTCCAGAGGCCAGGTTTCAGGCCAACATAGGTATAATTCTACCAATCCTAGACTATGAAATTGTGGTCTACGGTGCAGCCTCAGACACCAGCCTACACAGAGTCCACACCACCCTAAACAAAGCATGTAGAGACTTGTCTTAGATGCCGATTGCCTTACGCACACTTACGATCTGTACATTAGAACAAAATGGCTTCCTCTCATGGACTGGATCAGACTCCACTCCTGCTTCCTGGGGATGAAAGCCCTGCTTGGACTTGCACCACCTTCTTTACAGGCTTTATTCTGCCCTGCTCCTTCTAAACATGTTAAGAGAAGTGTTACAAAACAAGTGGTTGGGTTGTCTTTCAGAAGAACTATCCTAGGGAGTCCTGACTGCAAAGGCATGACACCCACCTGGCTAAACGAGCTCCCTCAAGCCATCACAAGCCTCACCAACATTAGTCACCTCAAATCCGAAGTTCGGAATTCCATCGCCCCACCTACACACTGCTACTGCTCTACCTAACCCCCAGGGCATTACCTGTGTACCCTACTAGACTATATCTATACATACTCCGCTGAATCGGCCTCCCCACTCTCTTACTTATTGCCCCCTGCACATTAACTGAGATATTTTCTACCTTGGCAACCTCTTGCCTATGACAAGGCTTTTTAGCTGCTATTTGTGAGTACCTAACTGAACTGTTGGCACCTATTTATACTGCTGGTGTTTTGTTCCTTATGTACTCTGTGTTAAGACTATACTTTACAATTTGCCTCTGTCTTTAATATTCTATTTCTTGTATTATATTAGTTTGTTAATGTGTTACTAATATGTTTATGACAATGCCTGTCAGCTGCATTTGCTATTCCCAACTCATATAACTGTTCCCCTCCTTTGACTGACGAGGACCCTCTGTAAATGAGCTCTTAGCTCAAAGGTTTGCAATTCTGATTCTTTAATAAATAAAAAATACAGGGCTATCCGCAACAAATGCACGCGGGACATAAGACTAGTCAAGGCAACGCACTTTAAGGAAAAGCAAATAAACAGCTGGGGTGACGGGGAAAAAATTATGAAAGAATTTAAAAGATCTCCTGGGTAAGGGCAACAAATCACAACCAGTAATGCTCAGTATTGATGGGGCTGTCACGTGACATAAGAGACAGAGAGATCTCAAATTCCTTCAACAACGCCTTTACTGACCTCAGTGCAATCTTCACCCTTAATGCCGACCATATGGCAGTCCCCCCGGAACCTCAGTTCTATTTCAAACCCGCCACAGAGTCTGATACAAGTACACAAAACAGGTCCTGGAAAAAGCAAGGTTGGATAATGACATGGTAGATATGAAACTGTTAGCCCTAACCCTGAATGAATTTGCCTGCCCACTGACTAAAACATTCAGCCTCTCCCTACGATATTCCTAGTTCCCAGGCTTGTGGAAAACAGCTTGGTCACCCACGTCCATAAAAAGTGGGGGCCGCTCTCTAGTGTCCAGACCTATACCCATCCTATCCCTTTTGTCTACAGCATCGGAAAGAATCATGTTAAACCAACTTGTTGACTATCTTTGTAAATATAATATCCAATGCCCAAAGCAACATGGGTTTAGGAAGCTGCACAGCACTAATGCAGCCCTGACAGAATACACTAGCTACCTGCATGAGGTCCTTAACGGAAACCTGACAGGATCCATCTACACTGATCTAACAAAAGCCTTTGATCTCATCAACCACTCGCTCCTGCTCTCCAAACTCCGCACCCTCAGCCTCTCACCGGTTACTATGTCCTGGTTCCACAGCTACCTCTCAAACTGGTCGAAACATGTAAAGATCAATTGCATCTTGCCCGACACCAAAAGTGTTACCTTTGGTATGCCTCATGGTTCTATCTTGGGTACACTATTATTTGGGCTATCTGTAAATCACCTCCCTGATGCCTGCCCCTCAAAGGTACTCCTCTATGCAGATGATGCGGTCATCTATATTAGAAGGGCACAGGAATAGTGGTTCAGTCAAAACAAACTGATCCTAAACTACAAGAAAACTAAGACCATGCTTTTCGCAGGCCCACTTGTGAGGATTAAGGTCCCTCCACTTACTATAATTAACACTAAAGGGGAAGACCTGGAGTAGGTAATGGCATTTAAAGTACCTAGGTGTCACCCTATATGACCCACTTACTTTTGCCCCCCCCGGTCTTCTTATTTATACACTCTCTTCCCTCTGATAGTCTTACCTGTCCCTCCCTCCCTCTATGCTGACAACCTTGTCCTTTTCTTCAGTGTTAAATCCCTTTCCTGCGTTTCCTCTGCCCTCATTATGACAGGGTTGACTAGGACCCTGTCCCAGTTGTTATGGAGAGTTTGAATGCAAGGACCTGTTCTGTTGTTTCCTTTCCTGTCTCTTGTCTGTCTGGTTGCACAACCAAATTTTCCTATGAGACCTAGGATTTGATCACCCTGACAGTCTCGCAATTCTTTGCCTCTCACTGTCTCGGTCTTCCCTTGCTGTTTTTGTCTCTTCCTCCCTTGCATATCTGTTGGTATAAAAATATATGCAAATCATTATGTGGAACTGTAACTGATATTGGGATCCCTTTGTTTAGAAATGATATAGTGCTGCTGTTGAAATGTATATAATTGTAGTTTGAGATGACTGCAAAAAGTTATTGGGAACTCAAGGGGTTAACCTGAAATGCAATTTTTAAGCCTTTTACAGAAGCTGTGGAAAAGGGGCCTCAGTTCTGGGACATTGTGTTGCTGCCTGCACCTGTCTGAAATATACAAGAACATTTTAGAAAAAAAAAAACAGGATGCTTGTTAGAAGGGGGGTTGCAGAGACTTATAAAACAGAGCTGCAATTTCTTGCAAGAGACACAGAGATTGAAGGAAAACTCTGATGAATCTTCTCTATTTATTCTGCCTTTGTAAATAGCTATAGAGAACAAGTATATTTTTTATATTACTGCTAGTACAAAAACTTTTTGCAAATTCTACAACTGCTTCTGGTTTTCCTATGCTTCCTGACCTGTGCCTCGACACTCACCCATAACTATAGTCCTGCAAACCAAGTCCACGCTGTTTGGGTCAAAGCCCTTCTTAGCTAAACTCAAATCTCCCTCCTCCCTCAACATTGTCTCCCCAGATGGCCAGGTCCTCGAAGATGTTCAGATCTTCAAGTATCTAGGTGTCCAGCTTGACCCCTCCCTCTTCTGCTCTGAGCACATTAACTCAGTTTTCCGCAGGATACATCAAAAGCTGAGTGCAGCCTACAGATTCAAGCACCACCTCACCCAAGGCCCAACTAGCCATAGTCCAGGGTAACCTACTCCCCATACTTGATTACTGCTCCACCGTCCACACCAGGTCATCCACCACCCTCATGGACAAACTTTCTACTGCCTACAATAGTGCCTGTCGCTTTGCCTTATTGGCACCCTTTTCTATCCCCCACTGTGTCTGTTATCAGTCACTGGGGTGGCTCCCACTACAAGGTCATTTCGACTTCACTCTCTACTGCTTGGTTGATAATGCCATCCGCTCCAGCCAAGAATCCCCTCTAGCAGAGATATTCAAAATCACAGCCATGAATCGCTGTCTACTCTCTTAACACTATTTCCCTTCCTCCATGTTCCCACAGTATCTACCAACATGGGCAGGAGAGCCCTATCGGTAGCGGCCCCCTTGCTATGGAATTGGCTGCCCGGCGAGCTCCGTGCCCTGGACACCCACTGTCTGTTCAGAACATGCCTCAAGGACTGGCTCCTATCTGAATCATGCTGCCAGTGTTTCTCTGGGTAGCTCCCCCTTTCACTGAACGCCGTTATCCCCTTGAGTCTGTTTTAGGTATCCTCCCTCGTCTCCCGTTGTCTACACTTCCCCCTCTTAGCACTAGGTAGTGTTCCCCTTACATTGAACGCTGTTATCCCTTCAAGTCTATTCTAGCTGTCCTCCCTTATCTCCCATTGCCTACCCGCCCCCTCTTAGCACTTACCCCTCCCTCCCCTTGTTTGTCTACCATGGTTACCAACACTTTGTATTTTTTTGCTGTTCTTTGAAATTACTTTCTATTATTATTTATTGTAATGGACTGCTGTTGTATCTTGCTTTACTATGTATTATGTTCTCTGTACCCAATTTATTGTAATGGACTGCTGCTGTATCTTTGTTCATCACTTTCAACATCATTGTGTATACTAGCCTTCCATGTTTTAATGTACAATGTTTTCATTTTTGCTCCTGTGTCACTGTCTTGGCCCGGGTCATACCTGAAAACAGTCCTTGGGATCAGTGTATTACCGGTTATCAAAGTCATAAATAAATAAATAAAAAATGAAAATGTAGCTCCCATTATAAAGCTAGGCCAGCCCAGTGATGCTGAGGGTTAATGCACTGGACACCACACCTCACGCCACGCCGGTGACCTAAGTTCGGGAATGAGCTCGGGCGCTGGGGGTCAGCAGGGGAAGGAGAAGATTGAGCAGCCGATGGACTGCTCTCCTCTCTCTGGGGAGGGATCCAGGGTCCCCAGTGGAGACCAGGGGTACAGCCTACAAGGAGCTGTCAAGTGGAGCAGTAAGGCGGAAGTCGACGGTTCTGCCCTGCAGACATCACTGCATGACCGAGCTCCTGGGGAAACACAACAAGCTAAAAAATTCCCGTGCCTGGATAGGTGACAGCTCCCCACCATACTGCATTGCCACACGCCCAATACTGGGCCCTTGTCTCCACCCCCTCTGTCCTTCCATCGCCTTGTCCATCACTCTAGATTATAGATAGAGCGCTGGACTGGAGGCGGCCCTACCTCAGGGTGCTCAAATCTGGGGGGTTTGTAGGCATGAGGCTGGTGGAGGGCAGCTACCCTCTGAGGAGGCAGGACCACGGTGGGTGCTAGAGCGACTGCAGGTGAGCAGGGGGAGCCAGAGTGTGTTCCAGGATGGAACCAAAATCGAGGCTACAAAAAAAAAAAACAACAAAAACATTGTAAAGCTAGCCAACATAAAATTTGGGGTATTATTCAGGCATAGGCACAATCTCACCCCAGTCGCAAGGCACACAGCTACATATTCCCAATTCTGGACTATGGCCTATCAGTATACGTAGCGGCTACTAACATGGTTCTCAACAGGGTCAAGATAGTATTAAACAGGGCCTGCTGTTTTGCCCTCGGGGCTGACTTGCACACACCTGTACCTAACACACACAGTCCAACTGGCTTCAACTGCAAAACATAATTTAATACCCGGTATGTTTATTGGGGAAGAAGGCACTCATGGGCCTCTCTCCTCTTGCCACCCAAAACCTCCTGTCCACAGCTCTTAACCGAAATGCTACCAGGAGGGCGACCAGGAGTGCTCTAGCCATGCCTTTCCGTAAAACAAGTCAGGCCAAATGCACCTTCACCTATAGAGCATCCCTCTGGTTAAATGAGCTGCCAGAATCCCTGCTGAATCTCACTAAACGTTCCCAGTTCATAAAGGAGCTAAAAAATGTCCTCTCACTCAGTTCCAAGTGCAATTGCTATCTCTGACATAACCGACTGCTAGATACTCTGTACAGTTTTTGGATTCACTACAGCATATCTTCTTAGCAGCACTATCTTCACTGTAGTTCACTGTTTGTCCTAACTGATTTCCCCATTGCTACATCTTTGCATACTCTGTGACAAGGCTCCTTTGAGCCGCCTCTGCCTCCCCCCCCCCCCTTCCTATTCTATGTACCTGCTTTTGTGACAAGGAACCTTTGTAAACGAGCTCAAAGTTGTTTTCCAACAACTGTATGAATAAAGAAAGAAATAAAGTATTTAGGCTTATTACCCTCCACTTGCCCTTCCGAGACTCCCCCAGTGTCCGTGAGTGCTGTTCCTTTTTGTTGCTGACTTTACTTCTGTCCTTTGTCCTGCTACGTTTTTTTTTCTTTCTCCTCCTCAGTCTTGTATTCCTCTTATTACCCCCCCAGCCTATCCCCTCTTGATTCCTGCCTTTTAGCTTGCTGTTCCATCCCCTTCCCCGCTCATCCTCTTCCAGTAGTGCCCCTTTACGTGCCCCTCCTGCCTTCCCACCTATACCTTTCCCTGCCGTGATTATACCCACCTCCCTAGTCAGCATTGTTAAGAGAAGGCCAATAAGGCCACCCTTATCCAGGTTTGTGCTAGATATTAGTTCACCAGCCTCCTCCTCCTTTTCTAGTCAGATATTAGTTCACTTGCCGTGTGTGCGCGCGCACACACACACACACACACGGATGCCCACTCTCTTACCTCAAACTGTGGCCAATTCATTGCCATGCCTGGACCATGATTAGCTCTATACCACTTCAGATCTTCCTGAGCATCTGCCATCTCAATGGTCTGTCGCAGCTCACGGTAGATATCTTCATAGCTGTGAAGGAAAATATGTTTAAAAACTGTTAAAAGCTGCTTTTTTTCCCAGAAGTTTGCATAGGACATTTTAGTTAAATCAAACTAAGTGAGATTTAAGTATGTAATGTTAGAATTCCAAACGAGACTCTGCAAACTCCGCCTGCTGTCAATTCACATTAACAGAAAAGTTATTTTAGAACTTTTTAAATGTAGAATTGTATAGCTTTAACAACAAACTCAGTTCAGAAAATTCAGCAACTGGTGGATCTAGAGTTGGATTTGTTTTAAGAATAAAATAAAATAAAAAGTATGAACCACTAGATTACTGGCAGAAGAAACTCACCCAACACAAATATGAGAAGTAAAATGCAGTAAACACCACCCTCCCATACAGTGTAGGCAGACTGATTTTACATCAGAACATAGGATTTAAGACCAAAGCATACCTGGTAGTCTACTGCGACCATCTCCTACTGCTTAATAAATATTTTAACGTCTCAGGCTCACCTCCTGCATATACTGTATACCCAAAGACCAGCTCTGCACTTCAGCATGTACATTCATAAATATCATGTTTCAGCTGTTTCAATTTACTGGAGAATACGTTTTTTCCCAAATTATATTCCTTTCCAACGTTTACAATACATCTTGGTAGTCTATTCAAAAAGTCTACAGAAAAAAAAACATTTGCCTCTCCCAGATTTACCTCACAGTGCCTTTATGACATCATAGCATTCACCATGACAACAAACTGTGATGTCAAAAACAACAATTGTGAGGTCAGCAGGGGAGAGTTGGATGCATTTTGAAAGACCTGATGAAGTACTGCATTATCCACAATATTCAGGAGACCAACAACAGGCCAAAGTGAAAAAAAAACAAAAAACACTCAAGTTAAAACAGAATTTGTGCAAATTTAATGGTTATAATCTTTTATTATAGTAGACAGCTGCTCATTAAGCAATAAAAGCATGACAGAGTGTGCATTACCGCAAGATAACTAAATGCCATAGGAAAATGAGGCACATGGCAAAGATGATTGCATCACCCACATGAGAAGTGCTGTAATCACACAAGCATGCACAGCCTGGAATGCTTTATTACAATTACCAATTGGGTCCCTTGAGTTTTAGTTGAGACCCAGAAATGTAAGTATTTCCAACTTGTGCTTTTGTACCAGTTAATACTACCACTGAGACCACTCTTACAGTTGCAAGAGTGGTCTCACGTGCATTATTACAGTACGAGAACCACAAACCAAAGACAAGCAGTTCTGACACCCTAAGGCTGTAACCTCCACCCATTTACTTGTTTCTGGGGGCAACAATGAGTTGTCTGCCAGGAAGAGAATAGGGACAGGAAAGAAATGGAAGCATGGGAATCGAGATATGATAGAACACATAATAACATGCTGAGAAAAATTTACAAGAATACGAGCAATCAGATTGGCTAAAACACCAAAAAGAAGTGATTAGCCCATTATCACACTCCTGAACCAGTTTTCTCTACGCCAACCTCATTAGCACCACATTAAAGAATCAGTACACCCACCTGCAAACTATGCTGGAAACAGCGTATCTTGACCATGACAAGAAAACAAAGCTCCTCCCTCCTACACATTAGAAATCACTGACAACTGAACTTTAATTCTCGTTTAAAAACCTCCTCAGAGACCACTTTAGGTCCTAACTATTAAAAAGAAAAGTTCTCCTATTTTGAAGCATAAAACATGTATTCTGGTCAGTTTTTCAGAAAAAATTGTGCTTAACATGTTATGAGTGCATTAACACACTTAAAGGATGTGCAATTATGGGGAATAATAGCACTTATTTATTTATGATTTTGATAACTGGGTGAATGCCCTGATCCAAGAGACCATTTACAGGCACGACCCAGGCCCAGTGGCTCGAGTAGATACAAGATACAAAGAGTAAACCAAAAAGTAAAAAGCACAGTAAAATTTCAAGGTAAAGATTTCAACAGGTACAAACAAGGGAACAGCAAATGAACAATACAGGTGAATGATAACAAAATGTAGTACTAAATACACACAGCTAGACTTAGCAGGCAAACGGTTCAAATAGAAATGCAGAGGACTAAGTGACTAAACAAGTAACCCCCCTCTCCCCGGCTCTCAACCTACCAAATTCAGGAGGAAGAGATGAGTCAGGTCTAACAGACGAGGGAACTGGACAAGCTTGGGGGGGTGCTATCTAGGAAGACAAGTGTTTTTAGCTAAGAACCACAATTTGAGTTTGAAGGTGGAACGAGTGTTAAAAGCTCTGAGAGTTGCGGGTAGCCCATTCCACAGGGTGGTGGCCACTACCAAGAAGGTGTTCCCACTCATTTTGGTTAACGTTCTGGGAACCTCAAGGGGAGGCAGAGCAGACACACCCTGGCGTGGTACGGAACTTGCAGAGGGTAAAGAGAGGGGAAACGGGGCCACTTCTAATGACAGTGTCCACAAAGAAGCCTAGGGTAAATTAAAAGCGACCTTACAAGGAGAGCCAACCAAGCGAGCGGTATAGGTCGCAGTGGTAAGTGGAATAAGGGGCAGATAGGACAAATCAGCAAACACTGTTATAGACAGACAACAGTCTGGCATGAAGGGCAGTAGATACCTGAGAATAAATGGGGACACAATAATCCAAGATTGGGAGATGGTTTCCACGGATAATAGCCAAGTAAGCCTCTGTTGTTAAGTAGGGTTTGATACGATAGGCAGCACCAAATTTCTGGTTAATCCTACGGACTACAAAGTTGGTGTGATCAGTGAAGGAGCGAGTGGGGTCAAGTGTTACCCATAGATATTTAAAGGAGGACATGTTATCAAGATCAGGAGAGAAGAGTTGGCGTTGAGTATTTTGACAAGATATGGTTTTGACCTAAGCAACACTGTCTTGTTTTTTTTTTTTGTTTGTTTTTTTTTTTTTTAGCATTAACCAACATCAAGTTGGATGTGAACCAGTTATGGGCAGCGCTAAAGTTCTGAGTAAGGACCGAAGATCCACAAGGGAGGGATTTGTCACTATCATACATGACAAGGTTGTCTGCACAGAGGAGTGAATTGCCATTCAGGGAGTTGGAGGGGAAGGAGTTGACAAATATAGTAAAGAGCAGGGAGCCCTGGGGTACTCCAGTGGTGACTGACAGGGCAGGGGAAGAGGCAGTGCCAATGTACACTAACTGGAAGCGGTCAGAGAGGTAGCTTTGAAACTAGTTAGTGGTCTCTACTGAACAGCCAATCAGATGTAACTCGGAGAGGAGGAGGAAGTGGTTTACCAAATAATCAAATGCTTTAGACAGGTCCACAAAGACAGCACCAATGGCATACCCATGACCAACACTCGTGACAATGTGATCAGTAAACACAGCCAGGGCAGTAGTAGTGCTATGGTGCTTATGGAAGCCATGCTGCTGGCAGCATAACAGATTATATTTGGTGAGGTATTCGCTTGTGTGTTTAAAGGCACTCGGCACATGCATGCGCCTCGTGCCTAACACATTCGAGCCATACAAGTATTCCCATATAATCACACATCCTGTTGTGTCTCACTGCCTACCTAAAAGTTTGGTTTTATACAGCACTTACCACACAAGAGGCATCCCACAGCACCTCACATAGCAATGAGTTACCTACTGGTTGTGCAGCATCTGTATGTAGTATACAAGCCATTTAATAGACTTGGTGACAAACAATTAAGGGATATCCTTGGTTAAAACAGATACAGGAATGTAAATATCTTACCATAATTACATTCCATTACTTCTTTCATTGTGCCAGCTTGCATACTAGGCAGATCACTCACTATGCCACCACTGCCAGTCAGAGTGCCAGCGAGCAAGTACCCAGAGAAGCAAGTCAGTAGACCTGAAAATCCTCCAGATGGCAACTTTTCTACAACTGCAGAGCTCCATGGTGGATTTCAACTTGTGTCCTCCCAGTTTTAAAGCCACTGCTATGTCACACTGCCTCAATGTCTCATACAAAGGACAGTACCTCCAGCAGTGCATAACCCACTAGTGCAGCCCTGCAGCGTCAGTGTTGGGTATCTGTCCAAGTGCCCAGTGCCAGACACAAACCCACAACCATCCCATCTTCATGGCTCAGAGAAGTGTGTTAGCAACTGAGTCACTGACATGGACACTGTTAAGATACCCAACAGGCACAAGAGATATAAAAATTACATACCTACCGTAATTATGATCTTTCTGTGTATCTTCACCATTCATCACAATGGGTACTGGCCGGAGGTCAGGACCCGGGAGCTTTTTTTTTTTTTTTAAAGGATGCGTAGTCGCGCAGCATCGGCGCCCGCCCTCAAGGCCGACGTACTCACGTGGCGCTCGAGATTAGCCATCAAGTTGTGTCGACTCCGCCTGCCTACCAGTTCTGAGTCGCTGGAGAGGTAAGAGGAAGGGATGGAGGGTGGGACAAGAGAGTCCAAGGGACAGAAAAAGGAAGAGAAAAACTGAACTAAAAGGAGAAATAACGACTGAGAGGACAGCATAGAGGAAGGAAGACTAAGGGGACTTGGGTAGGGGCCCCAATCTCTGGAAACAGAAGAAGGGGAAGGGGGAGAGAATTTAGGAGAGAGTGAGAGGTAACAAGGATCCAGGACCCTTGTCCGACACCAGACTGTATAGGAACTGCAAGGAGTAGCAAAGCTCTCTTGCCAGAATTCAAGGCACAGAATAACTGGCAATACTCCAAAAGCAGAGTCGGCTATTCTGTAAAAGGACAGGGTACAGGGACTCACTACTCTCTCTGTAAAGATATTTGGTGAAAAAAAGGGAACATTTTTTTTTTTTTGAAACAGTTAGATGGATAACATAAGGAGGGCAACCACCAGCTCCCACCCCGTAGGGGTGAAGATATGTAGAAGAGAAGGAGTGCCACTCGAACTGTACCCCTTAGGGAAGAAACCACCCCTGTGTGTCCCAACTTTACCCCGCTGAAGAGAGGGGTAGGCACAGAGGGAGGAGGATCCAGAGACTGGAGCCCCAAGGGGGATGGCGGGAGGGATTGTGATGAATGGTGAAGATACACAGAAAGATCATAATTACAGTAGGTACGTAATTTTTATATCTTATCTGTGTCAATCTTCACCATTCATCACAGATGGGTGAGTACCAAGCCCCCCGAAGGGGGTTGATTAATTGCAACTGCAAGGGACAGTGTCCCTAGCCTCAGTGGGTGACACACTAAAGGGGAACCTCTGGGCCTGGAGAGGCCCGAGAGTGGGGAGAGCGAGACGGGTCCTCTCGGAGGGGAAGGAAGTTGCCCCGACAGACGTCGTCTCGCCCTACGGGAAAAGAGATAGGTTCCCTGGTGAGTGGAGCAAATCACCTCACGCTGGGCCAAGGGTGACAACCGGGAAAGACGAAGCCATGCCGATCTCCTGGTGCAAATAGCTGTCCCTACGACCTGGTAGCTACCTCACTGGCGTCGTAAGATGCCCTTGCTTGGTGCCTTGCTAGCTCCAGGCCACGTGCAGAGTGCGCGATGGCTTGCCTGGTTTGCTCAGAGTCAGGCAAAGCAGCTAGGATTTGACCTAGCACTGACCACAAGAACCTGTTGTAGGCTGCATAGTGGGCCTGATGAGCTGAGATGGAGAGAAGCAACCGTGCCGAGTAGAAAGTCCTCCTCCCCCAGAAGTCAAAATCCAAGGAGTCTTGATCTGGGGGCCGGTCACGGTGGAGGGCGCGAAGCCCGTCAGGAGTGTCCAGGTGCGTCAATCCGGACTGCGGATGAGGCATAGAACCTGGAGACTCCGGGGGAGCGCAATACCTCTGGCTGAGGTCCCTAGGGGCAGGAATTCCGGAGAAGGGCCTCTGCCAGAAACGCATGGACGCCTCCCGAAAGGAAGCAGGCCGGGGGGGCACCACAAGGGTGGCCGCACCGAAATCGCCTAGAAAGGCGTGCGCCGCATGCTCTGGATTGCTCACGGACAGGGGAGAAAGGTGAAGGTCCTCCATCATCCTCACGAGGAAACGCTGATACTCGGAGAGATCAGCGGCAGGAGAGATGTGGACAGATGGTTCCTCTCCCCCAGAAGAGGGGGATGAGGAGCTGGAGGTCACCATGTGTTCCGAGGGTGGCTGCTCGGGGGGAGGTTGAAAAACCTGGCTGTCCATGGCCCTAACGTAGGCAGGGAACCGAGCAGCCACCGCTTCTGAACTGCTCCCAGGTGAGAGGGCCGGTAGGACCAAAAATGCCTGGGAGCGCTGGAGAATGTGGCAGAGGGATAGGGGCAGAGCCGAGAGAAGGAATCGGCTGACCTCTGCCAAGGCTAGGGAGCGGACCATGGACACCCGAGGAGGGTGTCCTTGAAGACTCCGCAGCCGACAGCTGTACAACCACGTTGGTACTGCCTAGGCTGCGCCCAGAAGAATCCCCCCAGTGAGGCGACCGGGGCCGTATAGGTCCAGAAGGACGGTTCCCTGCCTCCAAAGAATGGGACCCCCTCAAGGAACCGGAAGGGGAAGGGCGGAAGTCCGCACTTCGGCTCCGTCCAGGACCCGGGTGGACCCCAGAGAAAGGCCGACGCGACGACCCCACACCCCTCGACCCCTCAGAGTACGAGAGGGTCCTGGTCCTCGAGAGGGCCAGCCTAGGTAGATGGCAGCTCTGGTCGCTCTCAAGGGGAGACCCAGGAGTAGCACCCTCCTCCTGTAGACTCCCGAGGACCCCAAAGTTGGGCGATCGAGACACACCTACAGGAGGAGGTACCACCGCCGGGGTCAAGTGAACCCCCAGGCCAGGTTGCATGGCCATGGTGGCACGCACCATAGCCTGCTGTCAGTACCACTGACCCCGACCTCAGGGGGAACCCGACGGCCCTCAGAAGGGGGCCGACTGTGACTCGTTGTGGAGACCACCGGTCCGCCCTCCTCTGCAGGCAACCCTGAACGGTGTGACTGCTCGTCTGACTCCGAGCCCGACTCCAACTCCGAAGAGGTAGAGGCGAGGCCCTAAGCCAAACGATAGGAGGGCGAGGGAAGGCGACCTTTACGAAGGGCCCAGAAGTTGCAGCAGTGGCCGAGGTGGCACTCGTGCCCTCCACAGTCCCGCAGGTGGAGCTGGCAGAAGGCGGCAGGGCAGCTTGGACCAAAGGTCCAGAGCTAGGGCCAGCTGCGGCGCCATCAAGTCCACCAGCACCGGGGGCGGTACCAGGAACAGAGACGGCGCCGACGGCAGCCCCAGCAACAGCCTCAGCGCCGACGACACCGCCAGGCCCCTCGGCACCACGAGCGGCACCGAGGACCGAAGTGGCACCGATGGCTCTGAAGGCAAGCTCGGCGCCGATTACACCGCCAGGCCCTCGGCGCCGCGAGCGGCACCGAGGACCGGGCGGTGCCGACGGCTTCCTGAAAGTGGGACTCGCGCCGAACACGGCGCCACCGAGCACTAACGGTGCCGAGGGACGACGCCGACAGACGGCTCAAGGCCCCATAGCGCCGCGTTGCTCAACCTCGGCGCTGCAGACATTGCGAAGGCGATGTCGATCAGGGTCACGGGCGCCGGAGGCAGCTTGGCACCGCGAACGGCGCCCGGCTAAAGCCCACGGTGCCGAGAGATGAGTCGGCACCGTCGCTGGCGCCCGACAGAGCCCACGGCACCGCAAACAGCGCCAAGGCCCTGATGGCGCCGAGGATGGAGTCGACCCGGCCTTCTGGACCGCGGAGCGACACCGGCGCAGCCTTCACCTCAAAGGGGCGAGCTATAAGGCGCCCACCCGCCTCCCGGAGGAAGCGGGACGGGCCTCCTGCGCCGTGGAGGAGCCTCGCCAAGGCTAGGCTGCAAGAAGTTGAGGCTCCTCCTCCTCGGTCCATATAGAACCAGGAGGGGACCCAGAGGAAGGGCCGAGAGCGCGGGCTTGACCGGACGAGCGTGAACCCTACCCCCGAAGTCGGGCGGAGTTCCCTACTTTGAACGCTGGGCTGTTCTAGGACCGAGCGGTCCATGGAGAAGCAGGGCGTCGATGAATCCATGTCATGAAGTGGGCTAACACACGCAAGACACCGGGTCATGCTGGTCGGTAACGAGTACTCTGCGGCCGCACGGGCACAGACGATAGGGGCCGCCTGCCTTAGAAAATTTCTTGCCCTCCTACTGTGACATGACTCATGGAAAACACCAAAACAGACTGTCGCTAAACTTTAAAATAAATGGAAAGATCTTACCGCTGACGTCGAGTGGAGGCAGAACCCAGAACTAGCAGGATGACCGACGGACTATCGGCGACAACACGAAAGTCTAAGGCCTAAAACTTCTTCAATTTCTTAATGCTTCCCACGAGGCGACCTCGGCGGAGACGAAGAACTTTGGTAGGCAATGGTCGACACAGCTTAACAGCTAATTCTTGACGCCCAGTATCACGCCGGCCCCGAGATGGCGCTGATGCTGCGCCGACCCGCCTATCCTTTAAAAAAAAAAAAAAGGCTCCTGCGGGTCCTGATCTCCAGCCAGTACCCATCTGTGATGAATGGTGAAGACTGACACAGATAAGATTGAGCATTTCCCATTATCCTTTTTCAACTGTTCCGGAAGGATCAGCGATAAGATGGAAAGGAGGTGGCAAAACCAGATTCATAATACGGTTGAGCATGCTGCTGGCAAATGTCAGATAAAAAGAGCTGGTACTAAGCAGGTGAACTTATGAGAAAAAAAAACATACTCACTAAACAGGATATAGTTGAGTAGGAGCAGCTCATGCATGAAGGGGCCCTATTACTTACGTTCATTATACATTGCTGAAGTGCAACCCTATAATCAGCAGGTAAGGATGTGTTTAATTTTCAGTAAAAACTGTTGAAGTGCTGTGCATAAAACAACTGCCCAAACACAAATACAGTAACATTAAAGGCCACATCTGCTGATAACAGATTGGTGGGAAACCTTAGCGTCATGGATGAATATGGAAGATCCCCCTCCCCCCAAAGTCAAGCACTGGCAAGTTTTTATGGGAGGTGGATGGAGCTATAGCAGTCAGTGTACCATGCATATAATGTTTACACTAGGCTCACACATCACCATGTTCATCTAGGTCCACCTTGCCTTCCCTGCCGACCAAACGGAGCATCAGTCCCAGTCTGCTAGGACTCCCCCATGTAGGGGGGTTCCTCGTGGAGTGGCTGGTTGGGAAAGTGCAAATACTGAAGGGGAGTCTGTAAAGGAGCTCATTCAGGGGATTATTTTTTTTTTTTTTAAGTTTTCGATATATTACTGCTCAGCCTTGATCAACAGTATATTACTACTGCCATGGGGACCACTTTTGCGGTTGTAAGGGTAGTCTCATTTACATTCTTAGGGTTATCAATACCTTCTAATACCCCCAAGAATGCACAAGACCACTTTTACAAATTCAACAGGGGTCTCCATGACAGTATTATCATAAAACAGAACCCTTCCTTATTACAAGATGTACAATTAAGATCCTACTATACAGACCATAAGCTAATATTTACCCAATATAACGTAGCAAACAACTACACAATTTTCATCAACTGTTACACAAAATTATTTATACATATCAGTGACTACTACACATCTAAGTTCATCCAAAAGTGGTTGTACAGCTGCTTTACACAAGGTTACCTGCAAATATTACACATATTTTTCCCACTGCAACTCAAATGTCTCCAGCCCACTACTGGTTTCCAAGTCTCATCCAGCAGCTCCTAGCGTCTGCCGCCTGCCTGCCCAGCTGCCCATCCCTGAAGCCCCAAAGGCTTGTCTCCAGCCTCCTACCAGGCTCCAAGTCTAGTCCAGCGGCTCCTAGCGCCTGCCGCCTGCCTGCCCAGCTGCCCATCCCTGAAGCCCCACAAGCTCGTCTCCAACCACCTACTGGGCTCCAAGTCTCGTCCAGTGGCTCCTAGCACCTGCCGATTGCCTGCTTAGCTGCCCAGCCCTGAAGGTACAGGTTCGAGCGGAAGGATTTTCAAATCTGGCGCATTTTAAATTTACAGAGTGGAAATCCTAACTGTTTTAATTGATTATATTGGACTTGTTGAATTTTCTTTTTTCCTCTTTCTCTCCCATGTTCTGCTGCTTTCCTTTGCCCAGCTTCCAGCCCACACCATCCCCCTGCTGTGATCCCTCCCCCAGATTTGTTAAACAGTCCATTCTCCTTTGTCTTGTTATCTTTTTCCCCCTACTTAAACTGTTCCCCTTTCTTTCTTCCCCCAGGCTTGTCTCCAGATTCCTACAGGGCTCCATGTCTCGTCAAGAGGCTCCTAGCACCTGCCACCTGCCTGCCCAGCTGGCGCCCCTAAAGCCCCGAAGGCATGGATTCAAGTGGAAGGATTTTCAAATCTGGTGCCTTTTAAATTTACAGAGTGAAAATTCTCTCCCTGCACTCTGAGCTGCCTCTGAATTTTCACTTGTTTCCCGGAGCCAGTTTCACTGTGCTTGATTTTTCTGGCTGCTTGCACAAATTATTTTTAATTGTATTAACTGTTTTAATTGATTTTATATATATATTTTGGAGATCCGATTTCCCATTTGCACGTTATACTACTTGGCCACTGGAGGCTCCACAAAGTATCCCCTAATCCTTTGAAGGTCTTTCTGAATATTTCAATAAAAAATAAAAAATTACTCGATTAATTCACTCTTCTGCAGCAGTTTATATTCCCTAGCCACTAGGAGTCACTATTGCAACTCTTATTTATTTCCTGCTCTTAGGCTAAAGGTAACCCTGCAGTACTATATTTTTAGCCCTCCACTGGGTTTTCGTCCACTAATTCACCTTGAACCTGCTGCGAGTTTCAAACTGCTAACCCTTCACTTCAGAGGTGGTCACCCTAACCACTAGGCCATTTTAGGAGAGCTGCAATCCTATTGCACGTAGCATACCTTAACCTCCTGATCTGCCTTCCCAGCTAGCTCAGCAGCAGGCTTTTTTGTTCTTAGCCACCAATATGAAGCCAGTCTTACTCCTCCTACTGGCAGCCTCCCTGCTCTGCACCCTGATGATTGTTGATCTTGGTGCCTCCTACTTGCCACTGACCAAGAGCGCCTCTCCCATTTTGCACCTGTCTTCAGGCTATATGTCCCCTTCCCTCTGGTAACTAGATGGGAGCTCACCCTCCATGGCCTCCTCTTCTATGCCTTACTACCCAAACTCAAATGTCGACTGCTGGGATCTTTCTTGCACTTCATTACCCTGTGCCCATACGTCCTGTCGTGCCCTTACAGGTTGTCTCAATCACTGCTGCTGCTCATGGCAGGCGATGCTGAGAGCAACCTGGGCCCATCTTATACCTCCATTAATTACACCAATAATGTGTGGCCCTCATCCCCTGGACTGAGAATTGCCCACATAAACCTCTGCAGCTTCCCGTGACTCATCTAAATTTACGGACCTTGAGCCCTGGGTAGCCCTATACAAACTTCATGTCCTTGGCATCTCCGAAACGTGGCTCAAACCTCACCTTCCTGATGCAGCATATGACCTGTCTGGGTACTCCCTGCTGACGCAAGATAGGACAGGCAAAAAAAAGGGTGGTAGTGTAGCTCTCTACATCAGGAAACCTCTCACTGCTACTCCTGTCCTTCACTCTGACCCAAGATCCCCTAGTGACTGGCTCATTACTGAGATGACTATTGGTTCAGCCAAAATGATACATGTGGGGTGCTGTTATAAGCCCCCAACAGGTGGTACCCCAGGTCTCACATCACACCTTGAAGGCCTGGGTAGCCTCCCCCCCAGGACGCCATCCTTCTTGGGGATTTCACCCTGAACTGGCTAAGTGCCCAGGAACCGGACTATTCAAAAGTGTTAAAACAACACAATCTAGTTCAAATCATCACTTCTCCCACCAGGCACAACAAACAGACCCTAAATCACACACTCCTCAACTGGATTGTCACTAACAGAGAGGAGAAGGTGCTTCTGTTGGAGACTCTGTCAGATGTCATCAGCGACCACTCCCCCATCTACATGGCCTGGTTCACTAAGACCAAACATTCCCCCCCACCAAACTCCTCTCCTTCCGCAATTTCAAACACCCTGACATCTGCACCCTCCTTGATAATGTTAAGGAAATAAACTAGTCAGCCCTCTGTGTTCTCTCTGATGTGTCCAAGGCAACGGCCTTTTTCACTGCTGCTCTCCTACGGTTGCAAGATCAGCACTCTCCCCTCACTACCCGAAGAGTTAAGGGTGGCTGCACTCATCAGGTCCCCAAAGACCTCAGACCTTGATGAGGTATAGGGGCAGATTGTGGTCGGAATACAAAGCGGCCCCCTCCCCTGCCCGCTGGAATAATTACTGGTGTAAACAGGCTGCCTTTGCTCAAAAACGTTACTTTTTCAGGAACTAACAGAGGCACTGCCTCGGGGACCCACACCACTTCTGGGGTGCAACTGGCTCCCTGCTGCACCCGCGTAGCCAATCCTCTGCCATCCATCTGGACACTTCCTCTGGCTGCCTGACTAATCCCATTGAGGTTGCCCAGGCATTTAATAAAAAGTTCTCAGACCTGTTAGCCCACCTTAGTAAGCTGCCCACCCAGCCTCCTATCAGCCATGGGCCTGTCCTTCCCTTTTTTTTTTTTTTTTTATTTGAAATGTTTGCCATTTATAGTACATTACAATGAGGGATATTCAGCAAAGATGAGTCAAAAAAAAGCTACCATATTATGAAGCAATTCATATCCATCTTTATACTAAACACAACATACATCTAGAGTATAATTTCATCACTCTCATCAATAATAACAGTGGTAAAAATATAACTGTGAAAGGGAAAGATTAATGCAAAAAGATACAATCTAAATCCATTTCGTAGCTAACCTCCTAGGCGGTATAGAAGGGGGCTATACTGATAAATTATCCATAATGGCTAAAGAGTTTCCAATATTAATAAAGGGATCCCATATTGTGTTATATCTGTTAATATGTTTAAGATTATGACAGTGGATCTGTTCGAGTCGATGGATAAAGATTGTGGAATTTAACCACAGCTGAAACTCAAGGGGAGCTTTATCTTTCCATTTTTATAGAGTACGTTTAAATGCAGTGCTCATGCCAATATTTATCAAACATCTGGTACTGCGTGATGTACTATGAAGTGGGCCTCCATATCTTATTAGCATCCAAAAAGGTTGTTCTGTGAGAGTTTTGACTGCGGCTTGAGATAAGACAGAGAGAATGGACTGCCACCAACTGGATAGAGAAGGGCACAGTATAAGCATGTCTTCTAGTGTGGCAGGAAGATTGCCACATCTGGGGCATTAGTTTATAATGGAAGGATTCATTGTATTTAATCGGTGTGTGTATGTGTGTGTGTGTGTGTGGGGGGGGTAATATGTCCGATGAAGAATGCTGAATTGAATTTGCTGCATTTTAGCAGATTTTAGAGCCCAATATTTGACATTAATAATTCTCTTCTAGAGTGTAGGTGGAATTGTTTGAGCTAGCTTTCCTTCCCATTCTGATTTTAAATCTGTGTGTGGAAAAGAAGGACCTGTCCTTCCTGACCTGTCCACCACCTCACCACTCACAAACTCTCACACCCCACCTTTCTATTTTCGGGCCATCTCCAAGACACTGCCAAGCTTCTAAAGAGTCTACCTAACTGTGGCAGTCCTGGCAGCGATGGCCTTTTTCCAGCTATGCTCAAGCTAATCTTCCCTGCCATCCTAAAACCCCTCACCTTCATCTTCAATTTGGTACAGACTACCTCCACCAAGCCAAACTCCTGGAAGCATGCAAGGGTGGTACCTATCTTTAAAGCAGGGGATCTGCTGTTGGCAGATAATTATAGGCCCATATCCCTGCTTCCCCACCTTAGCAAACTCATGGAAAGCATTGCCCACCGGAAACTGACTGACCACATCAATAAATATAACCTTATGTCTCGCCTACAACATGGTTTCCACAAGCTCCACTGCACTTCATCTGCCCTGGCCTTTTTCATGAACCACGTTCATAGGAAAATGGACTTGGGGAGGGCTATGGGTGCAGTGTTTGTGGATCTGTCCAAGGCATTTGACTTGGTAGACCACCCCTTACTTTTCTCCACCATCCATAAACTGGGCTGCTCATCTGAGACCTCACTGTGGTTCAAGAGCTACCTCTCTGGGAGATCTCAATCAGTATACATTGGCCCTGTCACCTCCCCTGCCCTCTCAGTCACTACCGGTGACCCTCAAGGCTCTATTCTCGGCCTGCTACTCTTCTCCCTGTTCATAAACTCCCTCCCCTCTGACTGCCTAACTTGTGAAGCCCTGTTATATGCTGATGACCTTGTCCTCTATCACAGCGACAAGACCCTGGATAACATATCCACCATCTTGTCCTGTAACTTTAGCTCTGCGCACTCCTGGTTCCAGCCACATTGGCTCCTTATCAATAAGAAAAAAAAAAAAAATCGATGCTTTTTGAGTCTAGACCCTACCTAGTTAGCATCACCAAGTCTGGCTCCACCCTCTCGGTACTGACACCTGATGGGCACTGCACTACAAAATGTGCCCAATTTCAAATACCTGGGCATTACCCTTGACCCCTCCCCTATCCTATGCGGAACACGTCTCCGACATCATACATCGGATTAACCATAAGCTTGGGGCAGCTTATCATTTAAAATTGTTCTAGCTGCAACTGGCAATATTTGTTGAATGCTTTAAAACAATCTACTTGTCAAATACTGTTTGTATCGCTATTGTCCTATTGTCTACCTCTCCCTTGTGCTGCGTCACATTGTACTGCTCATGTATTTTCACTTGTATACTCCCAGGTCGTGCCTGAAAATAGGCATCTCTATGTCTAGTGCACCCACCCGGTTACCAAAAGCAAATAAATAAATAAAACTGTTCTTGACCAGTGAAGCCCAACTGGCCATTGCATAAGGGAACTTACTACCTATTATTAAGTACTGCTCCCCAATTTACCTGCATGTGTCCTCGGCTCTCCGCTCAAGCCTATTCTCCACCTACAACAGTGCCTGTTTCACTCTCATGGCACCTTACTCCACTACCACTGCCTCCTCTAGCAGAAACTGGGCTGGCTCCCACTCCCCTCTCACTTCGAATACTCCTTGAACTGCATTATCGACAGCTCCCTTAGATGCGGGGATGCTTCTCCGTATGCGTCGCTCCTGGTTACCAGTGCTCCATCAAGATGCTTGCATGTGTCCTCTGCCCCCCCCCCCAAATGGAAATCCCCAGAGTCTCAACTGCCATGGGAGGTAGAGCACTATCTGTTGCTGTTCCTGCCTTGTGGAACAGTCTCCCAACATCCCTCTGCTCCCTTGACACCCATAGTATCTTCAAGCAACGATTCAAATCCTGGCTACTAAATGATGCCAAGTGCCTCTGCTCCCCAGGATAATCTCTTTTGTGCCTGACCTCCTACCTGTCCTGTAGGGGACAATTTATACCCCCCCCCCCCGTGCCTGCACTTTTCTTCCTCGTCATGTCACCCCTTCTCCAATGCCCCTGTTTCTTCCTACCCTAATGCCTTGTATGCTCTAGTCTAGTTTGTTCTACCGCTCCTGTATATTCTGTAAACGCATTACTTATCCTCTGTTTTGAACCGACAATGGGTAATTATTTAATAGGCTGCTACTGTCTATGTGATTTTTGATGTAAATTGAATTGTACCTTTGTCCATGTTGTCAATGAAGAAAAAATTACTCACCTTAGTAATTGCTTTTCTTCTCATGGAGTCTTGCTATATTATAACAAAAGCAGTCAGCCACTGCAGCTGAACTGCCCCGGAGAGGAAGGAGTTAACTCCAGAGGATCTGGACTTCTACAGCGCGAGGGCGCTGTGCCAAAGCTCTATCTGGCAAGTTTCAAATGAAACTGTCAGATCTTTACGAAGCTAACCTTAAACAACAAGTCTGTGTGGAAAACTCTACACTAGCCAAATGGCTACCTACTAGTAGTAATAACAATATAAACAACAAAAGAAACACCAATAGCCATAATAACAATGAATAATGGTATTATAGTTCGTTTTACCACCCTTGACAAGTACCAATAGGAACCCCCCCTTCCCCCCAAGACTCAAGTCCAGGAAGGGGGTCAATATATATAACCTAAACGAAACAACCTAGTTCCCTAACCCTAAAGGAAAGAGGGTAAAGGAAACAACTACAATGGCATGACACAGTGCTTGCACTAATTTGCCACCCCCTACCCAAGTAGAAGTTCTGAGAGGGGCAGGAGGGAGGGTGGTTATAATATAGCAAGACTCCATGAGAAGAAAAGCAATTACTAAGGTGAGTAATTTTTTCTTCAAACACCATGAAGTCTTGCTATATTATAACAAAAGCAGATTACACAGCAGTACCTCCATGGAGGAGGGTCAGAACCTACTTAGGAAATAGGCTCTGAAGCACAGCTGTGCCAAACCGAGCATCTCTCCTGGACTGGACATCCAGGGAATAATGCTTGGTAAAAGTGTGAACTGTCTTCCAGGTAGCAGCTTGACAAATCTCCAGAATGGGAATGTCTCTAGCAGCCGCTAGAGACGCAGCTGTACCCCTGGTGGAGTGGGCCCTCAGTCCTGAGGGGGGTTCTCTACCTAGTTTTTGGTAACAAAATTGGATACAAGAGACAATCCACCTTGCAATTGTCCTCTTAGTGGCAGGTTTCCCTTTGCCAACTTCGCCATAAGTAAGAAAGAGTTGGAGGGATTCGAACCTGTGACCTTTGGTGCGTTCCAAATAGTAGCTTAAGGCTCTTTTGACGTCCAAGCTGTGCAGTCTCCTCTCACCTGAGGAAGAATGCTCAGTGAAAAATACTGGGGAGAGAGATGGATTGATTCAGGTGGAAATCTGAAACCACCTTAGGCAAAAACTTTCTATTAGTCCTGAGGACTACCTTATCTCTGTGGAAAGAGATAAAATCTTCTTCCACTGACAGGGCCTATAATTCACTTATGCGTCTGGCAGAAGTGATAGCCACTAGGAAAACAGTTTTCCAAGTTAGATACTTGAGCTCTGCTGAGGACAGAGGCTCAAAGGGAGGTTGCATTAACTGAGCAATGCAAACATTCAGGTCCCAGGCAGGAGCTGGTTCCCGAAAAGGGGGGTTAGTATGAAGTAACCCTTTAAAAAACTTGGAGAACACAGGGTGAGAAGAAAGGGAGGCAGGCTTCCCTGCTGACACAAAAGCAGAGACAGCTGCCAGATGAACCTTCAGGGTAGCTGGTCTAAGGCCTAGGGAATTCAGATGGACCAAATATTCCAGAAGAATGGGAAGATCAGCAGATTCTGGGATAATCTGCCTCTCAGAGCACCAGATGGAAAACCTCTTCCACTTAGAATTATAAGTGGCTCTAGTGGAAGGCTTCCTAGAAGCCTTTAAATATCCATGACACCTTGAGAAAGGTGTAAGTCAGTTAGGGCTCTAGCTCCTCAAGAGCCAAGCCTTGAGGTGGAGGGATTTGAGGTCCGGATACCACACTCTCCCCTGTGCACAGGCCAGTAAGTCGTGAACTCTGGGCAGGCTCAGGGCAAGGTGAACTGCCAGGGACAGAAGCAGAGGGTACCACGGCTGTCTGGCCCAATCTGGGGCAATCAGAATCACTTTGCAGGGTTGAGATCTGATTTTCACTAGCACCCTGAAAAGAAGAGGAAAGGGGGAAAGGCATACAGGAACTTCCCTTTCCAGTCCAACAGAAAGGCGTCCAGAGGGACTGAGCCCAGCACTGGAGGCCTGCAACAAAATAGAGGAAGTTGGTGGTTGTCTGGGGCTGCGAAAAGATCTATCTGAGGGGTGCCCCATCTGGCAAAGACAGACCCCAGCACCTGTGGATTCAGAGCCCATTCGTGATGGCCCTGAGAAATTCTGCTGAGGGCATCCGCCAGGACATTGTCCTTCCTGGGAGATGAACTGCTATCAGGGAGGTGTTCAGGGAGTGATCAGAGACCACAACTTCATTGCTTCGGTGCACAAGGCTGAAGACAGAGTGCCCCTTGCTTGTTAATGTACCACATTGTGGTGGTGGTGTTGTCTGTCCTGACTTGAACCACTTTGTTCTGGACAGAAACTGAAAACACCCGAAGAGCTAAAAAGACAGCTCTGAGTTCCAAAAGATTGATGTGGAGCAGAGATTCCTGAGGAGACCACACTCCCTGAGTGGACAGGTCGCCCAAGTGAGCTCCCCACCCTAACAGGGAGGCATCCATGGTGAGGGTGAGGGAGTGGGAAATGGGAATGAAGGGAACCCCTTGTCTTAGATTGCTTTGGTCCTGCCACCAGTGGAGGGCCAGGATCAGAGTTTGAGTCACTGGGACCAATTTGGTAAGGGGGTCCTTCCTTTGAGACCAATAGGCCCTCAAATGGAACTGAATGTCCCTCATCTGGAATCTTGCTCCTTGCACTATAGCTGTGGAAGCAGCCATGTGCCCCAGGAGTTGCAGAAAATGCCTTGCTGGTCGAGAGACTCGCAGGGTAAAGGAAGATGCCAGGGCCATGAGTCTGTCTACCCTTTCCGAGGGAAGAAATGCCCTGGCTAACTTTGTGTTCAATTCTGCACCTATGAAAGTTAGGACCTGAACTGGTTCCAGAACTGACTTTGGTAAATTTAGCAGGAATCCCAGGGAAGTGAGTGACAAATCTCCAGAATGGGAATGTCTCTAGCAGCCGCTAGAGATGCAGCTGTACCCCTGGTGGAGTGGGCCCTCAGTGGGCCCTCAGTGGAGTGGGCCCTGCTGGGTGACTTGCAAGTGGGATTTTACCTGACCTGGAGACTGACCCACAATGAGCCAGTCGTCTAGGTAGGGAAACACAGCAACCCCTTGCCTTCTTAAGTGAGCCACTACCACAGCGAGACATTTTGTGAATACCCTTGGCGCAGAGGTAAGGCCGAAAGGCATTGCCCTGAACTGGTAATGGCCTGAGGGCAGTTCAACCTGAGGTACTTTCGTGAGAAGGCCTGATCTGGACATGAAAATAGGCATCCTTGAGGTCCAGGGAAGCTAGCCAGTCCCTTGGCCTTAGAGAAGGCAATATCATTGCCAGAGTCAACATTCTGAACTTTGGTTTCAAAAGATGCTTGTTCAGGTACCTTAAATCTAGAATGGGCCGCCATTCTCCTGTCTTTTTTGGGGTAAGAAAGTATCTTGAATAAAGCCCCTTGCCCTGATGGCAAGGAGGAACCCTTTCCACTGCTTTGCAGTCCAGAAGAGAAGAAAATGAAACTTACGTACCTACGTAATTCTTGATCTTCTCTTGTATCTTCACCATTCATTACTTCCTGGGTGTAAGCTGGAGGCGCGCACCCACGGAGCTTTTTTTTTTTTTTTTTTTTAAAGTTTGCCTAACGGCACCGCCCTCGAGAGTGACGTCATGCGCGAGGGGCGGCCGTTAGTAACGACCGACTCCTCCTCCAACTCAGTTCTGTGAGCCGGAGAGGCAAAAGTGAAAGCAGAGAACATAGATAGCGAGGCAAGATAGCCGAGGGATAGCAAAGCAAGGAAGAATGAACTGAAAAAGGGATAAGCCGATGGAGGAAGGACAGAGGAGATAAGAGTATCCCTAGCCTAGGGACTGCAGGGCCTCCTTACCTGGGCGACTCTAGGAGGAGAGATAAGGAAGGAAATGAGAAATTAGAAGAAGAAGAGGAAAGAGAAGAGAGAGATTGGATGTTGAAGGGACCAGAATGCCCAACGAGCATAGTTAGCTTACAGCTGAAGGCTCGACTAAAGGGGAAGCAAGATCCCGAGATGGAGCTGAAAAGAGGTTCACCAAACCCGCTAGACAGACTCAGGAGGCATAGTCCTCATCTTCAACATGCCATTGTTCTTGATACCCACTTGGCTCCTGGTCATGAAGGCCTTTAACTGGAGGACACCCGAGGAGGGAAGAATAAACCCCAGGCAGCAGAGGCGCTGCTCAGGGGTTTAGAAACGGAAAATGTAAGCCTTTCAGGTGTTTTAAGATAGAAAAGGGACTCAGACTGACTGGCGCAAGGCTTAGGCTAGGATTGGATATGGTCAGCACTGCTCTTCTGTAAAAATTGTCCAGGAGGACACTTAAAGGGAGAAACCAATGTGCAAACTAGCGAGAAGGATAGCCTACCTTCTCATTTCCATTCTAGTTTGTTTTTCCCTTTTTTTTTTTTTTTTACAGATAAATTTTTAGACTAGATGCATGACCCTAATACCAAGATGCCTATAGCAGTCGAAGAAA
Organism: Neoceratodus forsteri; assembly: GCA_016271365.2. NCBI lineage: Eukaryota > Metazoa > Chordata > Ceratodontiformes > Ceratodontidae > Neoceratodus > Neoceratodus forsteri. Next base: position 1,632,443,909 of record CM028131.1, on the reverse strand, counting down.
GTTCCCTCAGCATTTTTCCTTCTCTTTTTTTTTTTTTACAAAGAAAAAGGGGATAGACGTGCCCGTTCTCTGTTCTGCAAGGCAAGAACGGGGGATTTTGATTTCAGGGCAACTATCTGGAACAGGGATTGCAGGATCAAAACTGAATAGCCTGAGCCAGGCCAAAACCTCAGAGGTATCTCGCCAGGAAGAATGGCAAGAGATAGTTGTGCAGTCTGATCGCCAATGCAATCCAGAGATGGCCCATGAATCTTAGAGTAAGTAATTTTTCTGGAAAATTAGAGCCCCCAAGTTATTTTTTTTTTTGTTTCGGAAAAAATTAAGCAATTTTTCCCTATATTTTAAGAAAAAAAAAATTTTTTGCAGACAGAGGAAGGAGACGGGAGGTGGAGAAGCCACAGGAAGAGGCCACTGAGGGGATGGTGGGCGGGTGTATGTAATGAATGGTGAAGATACAAGAAAAGATCAAGAATTACAGTAGGTACGTAATTTTCATATCTTCCCTTGTCAATCTTCACCATTCATTACTTCCTGGGTGAGTACCAAGCTCCTCTTCCCCTGGAGGGGGAAGAGGCCATACCCTGAGGGAACAAGACCCCCAGCCCTCTGTTGGTGAGAAACAGAAGGAGAAGACCCTGGCTTATTCAGAAAGCCTAAGTGGGAGAAGAGCTAGGAGGCGCCTCCCGAGGACGAGGAGACGGATGGAGCCCCTGTAAAAGTCTCCTAGCTCTGGATGAGAAAAGACGGGTCCCCCGGAAGGCGGAGCGAATCACCCTACGCCGGGCCAGGGGTGACAACCTGGAAAGACGAAGCCATGCCGTCCGCCTGATGCAGATCGCTGTCCCCGCAAGCCTGGAAGCCACCTCATTGGCATCATAAGATGCCCTTGCTTGGTGTCTTGCCAGCTCCAGGCCTACCGCGGAGAGGGCAACGGCTTGTCTGGTTTGCTCCGTGTCAGGCATAGATGCCAGCAGCTGGGACATCATCGACCACAGATGCCGGTTGTAGGCAGCGTGGTGAGCCTGATGTGATGCAATACATGCACTCGCACGAGAAGAAGAGAACACTCTTCGCCCCCAACGGTCCGAACTGGAGAGAGTCAGTCCGATTGGCGGTCGTGGCGCCAGGCAACAGCGCCCAGAAGGAGTATCCAGGTACACCAAACCTGAGGCGGGTTGGAAGGAACCTAGAGACTCAGAGGGGCAATAATACCTACGCTGGCAGTCCGCGGGGCTGGGGAAGAAGCGGCGGGAACTGCCAGGACCGGATAGGCAGCTTCCTGGAGGATAGGCCAGGAAGGTACCACCAGATGCAGGCACTGAATTCACCAAGGAATTCATGGCGATCTGCTTAGATTCGGTATTCTCTCGAGCGTGGGAAATACACGGCCGAAAGAAAGAAAAGAACAGTCTTACCAGACGGGCCGAGTGTCAGGAAAACGAGTCGGTAACTACTACGCAGATACTACTTGAGCTGCAGGACAGGTGCTGCCTCGACGGCGGAGAAACAGAACTGAGTTGGAGGGAGGTGGTCGCTACTAACGGCAGCCCCTCGCGCTGGCGTCACTCTCGAGGGCGGTGCCGAGAAACTTTAAAAAAAAAAAAAAAAAGTCTCATGGAAGCGCCATCTCGCTTACACCCAGGAAGTAATGAATGGTGAAGATTGACAAGGAAGATCCTCTGCTTCCAAAGCAAGGGCTTCTGAAGGATTTGCAGGTGGAAAATGTCTGGCTCTCATCTTTGGAAAGTGTTTGAAGCTGAGAACCAGACCTGGCTTATTACCTCCAGAACCCATCTGTCCAGTTAAGGACAGCCAGTTCTGGCTGAAATAAGCCAACCTACTCCACTGGTACAGGAGAATCGGCCCTGGGCACCCCATCAGGGTGCCTGCTTAGCACAGCCTTAGGGCTGAGGGGAGGGGGACGTTTACTTGTGCCTCATCACTCCTTGCCTCTGAAGAAACCCCTCTGCGCAACAGCAGAGGAGGCTTGAAATTGGTAAAAAGGCTCAGAAAAGGCCTGCCTCACCTCTGGGAGCATGCCTTTGTGGCGCATGCCTCTCCTTAGCCTGGGCACTTTAGTAGGTAGTTCTGTATTCATCCATCTTTTCATATAGTTTTCTGTTTGTTTCCCAAACAGAGAGTTTCCTACTACAGGAAAATCCATAGCCTTTGACTGGTATCTTGGGACAGATTAGTGCATCTGAGCCATGCCAACTCTACGGAAAGCTACAGAAGTGGCCATGACCCTAGAGGAGACATCATTAACATCAACAGCAGTATGAAATTGAACTTTTAGAGCTTCAATGCCATCAGCAGCCACCTGTTCCAATTCACTAGCCAGCTGGCCATGGGCCTGCTTGGCTAACTGCAATATTGTGTCCCACCTAGATTTCTGATATCTAGCTACATAAGCCATATAATTTGCCTGCCTGAGTCCCAAAGAAGCTGCCATATACTTTGTTTTTGCCATGGCATCAATCTTCCTGGAATCTTTATCAGGAGGATGTGAGGCCAGGGAATAATGCTTGTCACAGGCTGCAGCTTACCACACCTACATGACTACACTGTTCAGTGAGGAAGTCTGTATCAGAGCCTGACAAAGTATACCTTCTGTCCATTTTTTATCTACAGGAGGGACAGAATGAGGATTTTTTAAATCTTTGTTGTTTGCTTCCTAAATGACTTATGCAAAGGAATAGACAACCTCCTAGACTCTGGAATATCCATCATTTCTACATAATCAGGCTCCTCTTGCTCATCCACAGCCTCTAAAGGAAGCTGGAGGGTTTCTACAACCTTTTGTAAAACATAAAATGAGAAGGGGACTCAGACAGAATAGGAGGAGATTCTAAAGGTCTGTCTGGAGAAATGTCCGGTTCAATGGGCACGTCCAGACCCTCCCAGCCACACACATATTGATCAAATTCCTCCTCCCCCTCCTGTGGTTCATAAAAATCCTCAACATCATACTCCTGAAAAACTGGAACTGAATGAACCAACCTTTTACCAACTGTTGGTGGTTCTACAGGTCCCTGAGACAGTGACTGGACAATCTGAATGGCTTTAGCTATCTCTGCAGCAGTTGGAGACACAATTTTGGACTCCAAACCTACTGATTTCCTTGTCTTTTTAACTGGGACTGGTTCCTCTGAACCAGCCTTCCTTTTGCCCGAAGAAGTCTCGCCCTGGTCAGAGGGCACTCCCTCTGGTCCAGTGGGTGCTGGACCGGGCTGGCCATCTGGGTCAAGCGGACTTTTTGTCTCTCGTTCCCTGAGCCGGCCCAATCTCTTCTCCAGGGTGGCTGCAGGAAATTTTACACACCTGGCAGTCTGACAGGGGTGGTCAGCCCCAGACAATAGACACAAGTGGTGTGTGGGTCAGCCTTGGCAAGGCTTCCCACAGACATCACAGTGTTGAAACCCAGTGGGCCCGGTTTTTCTTTTGGGTTTCTCAGACATAATGCCAGCCTATCCAAAACTTGCCCTTTGATGGCAGTGCCAGGCAAGACACCCTTATCGGTTCCTAACCATGTCACGGGTATTTGAAAAAACTATTAAAATTCAGTTTTTTAGAACCGATAAGAACAGGAACCGCACTCTAAAAACCAACCAACACTTTAAAATGTTGAAATAAGCAAACCGATCGGTTCAAACCGAACCGATAATTAACTTTCCACACAGACTTTAAATTAGTACTTACGGTTTACCAGATAGAGACTTTTAACCGAAATGCGGTAAAATAATAACTTTTGCGGTTCAAATGAACTCAAAATACTGGCTTGAACCGAGAATGAACCGAGCTGAAGGAGCTGATTCCTCGAGCGACTGTTCAGTGAAGCGGAGTAAAGAATCTGACAGTTTCATTTGAAACTTGCCAGATAGAGCTTTGGCACAGCGCCCTCGCGCTGTAGAACTCCAGATCCTCTGGAGTTAACTCCTTCCTCTCCGGGGCAGTTCAGCTGCAGTGGCTGACTGCTTTTGTTATAATATAGCAAGACTTCATGGTGTTTGAATGCAAGATGCTGAATTTTAAGATGCTGAATGTATTTTTTACTGTTATTTCCTCTGTATATTTTACTTTGTGCCGCATGTTGTGGCCCAGGTCATGCCTGAAAACGGTCCCCTGGATCAGTGCACCTACCCAGTTACCAAAGACTTAAATACATAAAGTTCTGTAATGCTGTAATTGCTACACAAACATTTTTAATAAAATGTTCCCTGCAGATCAGCTGTTATTTCTGTCAGTTTTACAACACAGCACTTCAGTGACCACAAAGGGATGGAGAGATTAAACTGGTAGTAGGCATCACTTTTCGTAACTGAGGCTTCTGTACACTACAGCAGAAACACAAATCTTACACTTGTGGTTATGTGACTAAGGTTAACTCATTACAAGGCTGCCCCCACATCATCTAGATCTTTCTGTACACTTGCACACAGGAAAATATAATTTAAAAATAACTGCAGACACGGCACAGTATTTGACATTTGGCACATATCTTATGTGGGGCAACTGTACTAACGTTTGAGGTGCAAAAGGAGGTAGTAATGGTAGTTTATGTAAAATACCATAAACAACCTTGTGTAGCTATAGCAGTTCATTAAAGTTGAAGGCCTTTCTGCTGTAACCAGTCGGCTAAACTACACACACACACACACACACACACACACACACACACACACACACACACACACACACACACACACTCACTCACTCACTCACTCACTCACTCTTTCTCTGTCTCGGTCTGCGTGTATCTCTCTCTAAAGGTTATGTATTACCAAAAGAGAAGGCACTAGCAATAATTTTAGAGAGCTGCTGACACCCCAAAGAAAAATAATAATTAGGTACAATTCAGCTTGAATTCTGTATGTATTCTATAGATTTCTTCTCCCAGTCATTTCATCCCTTAGAGTTCACCTGCCTCTATAGCTTACTCCCTACCTCAAGTCATAACCTGTATTGTGACATCACAACCTGTTGCCATGGAAGTAACTGTGATGTCACAAGCAATGTATAATGACCTCAGGCAGGGAGAAAGCAGCAGGAATAGATAAACGTTTCAGGTACAAATATCCTGTTGTCATGCAAATGACCTCAGTAAAAATTAATGGACAGGAGAAATATGAAACTAATGTGAAATACAAGTTGGACAGTGTCGAAATATCACGTTTTGTTAAAAGTTCTCCTGAAGGAGTCAGCTGCTCTTTAAGAGGACATTCACAGTTTGGAAAGCAGGTAGATAAAAGTGGTAAGCAAGTCAGTGAAGTCTTTCCTGCGGCACCACAATACTGGAAAAGCCTCGCTCACACTTAATACTAGAACAGCCACTGGAATTTTTTAACCATGGTGGGGAGCAGCTACTTTTAGGAAAGAGATGACATGTGCTCTTTGAAATGGTATGCCAAGCTTTCATATGCATTTGTAAATTCCCATTACACCGTTCTACTTTTATGTACTGTGGTGCACTCATTTTCTAAAGCCTCAATGCATGTGACTTTCTTTTGTACCTTGTACTGTTGGACAAGTTCAGGTGCCTCTGAACTTCTAGCAGCACATCACGGAAGAAGCGCAGCCGTTTATCCTCGAGTTCTTGACAATGTTCAAATACCTGCTCCATGTTTTCCATGTATTGGGGAGTGCACTTCTCCAGTTCTTCTAGTGCCGTCTCATACTTCTCTTTTGTCTGGAGGGGGGAGATTAGAACGAGATAAGACATAATTTGACCTTGCCTCTCTGTTTTACACTGCATGCATGTTAACATACAAAGGAAAAGTAAAAGGAAGATTACAGTATTGCTGCAGGGTTAGCTGCTCAAACACCAACAATGAGCTTTTTATTAAATAAAGAAGGCATAATCAGCACTAAAATTAGTACAGCATATATATCAATCAATCAATCAATCAAATTCTTTATTTATCCAGGCGAACACCACTGAACAAGCTCATTTACAAGGTGGACCTGCATTGCACAAGTCAAGTAACAATGCATTTATATACAGACAAATAGACAGTAGATGCAAGAGTACAACAGTACAGGTAGGCCTGCAATAGACAGGATAAGTAAAAATACATTTGGGCTCAGGTAAAAGACAGTCGGTAAGGGTATACATAACAATAGGGTAGCAAGTCAGTAAAAATTTATATCAGATACAACAATATACATGGTTTAGTATTCCTGTAATGTAAAGGCATTATAGTCCAGCAAAGAGATTAGTTGAAGTGGATGCTACAAGCGAAGAGACATACCTAGTCAGTTTAAAAAGGCCCAGGCGTATCAAGGGGGAGACATATGTCTGAAAAAGTGGGCAGCCAGTGGAGGAGGGGGCTTTGGAACTGGGATAATACTAGGAGCGAAGGAATGAGATGCTGTGGGTATACAAGGAATAGTTGGGTGAGGGAGGGTGAGATTTAGGGCAGTAGATAAGTAGATGGCTCAGGGACAAGTTATGCACTGATACAGGAAGGAGGATGGGAAAAGTAGGGAGGATGTGGAAGGGGGTGTAAGTAAGCTAGGATCATTGGAAGCAGCTGCAGGCTTCTGTAATGTATTTTGAGTATAAGGTCTTAAACACAGTGAGACTAGCAGGAGTCCTCAGTTTCAGTGATTTCTGTAGCACATTCCAGAGCTAGGATCGTTGGAAGCAGTTGCAGGCTTCTGTAATGCATTTTGAGTATAAGGACTATATGACTTAAGTTAAGCATCTTCTTTTTGGATAAGCAAATGAAAAAACCCAGTCCCTTACGGTTCCATTATGCCACAGCGACAAGAAATTTGTTGAACGACAGCACAGCGACAGCACAACACCGCCAACTGCTGTTGTGCCGTCGCTCGGGGACCAAGGGTTTTCTGTGGGGAGGCTTTGCCCCCCGCACCCCCTTAGATTCCTAACTCCAGTCGGAGTTAGGTCGGGGATGGGGGCAAACACCTCACCAGCAACAGTGTCGGGAACATGGAGACCATCACAGTGAAATGCCAAAAATGTCATTGTGATGGTCTTCGCGATATTCCCGATGCTGCGCGGTAGGTATACCGTCCCTTACAATCGGAGTAAGAATTCAGACTTTAAAAAGTTTGGGTAATATGCCAACCACCCAAAACAACATCCTGATATGCTTCCTTTTTTATGCCTGTTACAAGGCCTTTCCATTTACAGAGGACTACCCTGCCTCACCGGGCCTTCGTGGGTGCAGAGGGCTAAAAATACAGGTTACTCACCTGTAACAGGAGTTCTAGGAATGGTATATGTTGTTCATCCACACTTATTGGCAGGTTCCTTGCCGCTTTAAATCTTGCGGGAAGGTCTTCAAGCTGGCTCCTCCCACCCACCCGGGTGGTAAAACCTCGGCCCGCCCCACGACGCCAGATCTGGCCCGCCTGGAAGCCCAGGTACGCGTCGGCCGGGAGGTCAGGATCGGTGGATGAACAACACATACCATTCCTAGAACTCCTGTTACAGGTGAGTAACCTGTATTTCTACGGACATGGATATGTTGTTCATCCACACTTATTGGCAGACTCCTCAGTGTTCTCCGGGAGGAGGGAGGCAAGGCCATGTACCTTCACTTAGGGAATAAAGACTGAGAACCGAGGCCCCAAAACCAGCATCCCGGCGTGACACAAGGTCGATGTGGTAATGGGTATTAAGGTGTGTGCTGACTTCCAGGTAGCAGCCCTGCAGATTTCCTGGATAGGGACGTCCCTGGAAGCAGCCACCGATGCAGCAGTATGACGGGTAGAATGAGCTCTTATCCCTCTGGGAGGCTCCATGCCCGCCAACTTATAGCAGAGATCTATGCAGGAGGTGACCCACCTGCCTATCGTCCGCTTGGCTGCAGGTCTGCCAGGTGCGGCTTCAGCATAGGTGACAAACAGCTGGCTAACCTCTCCTGAATTTCAGCCGTGCGCTCTTATAATAAGCTTAGCCACTCTTCTAGGTTCCAAAGTATGGAGCCTGTATTCGGCCTCCGAGGTGTGATTGGGTAGAACACCGCAGAGTCAACACCGGTTAAGATGAAACTCCACACCACCTTCGAAGGAATTTCGGTGGGGGCGAGGACAACCTTGTCCCTGTGGAAGACCAGGTAAGGAGACTCAATGCAGAGCGCCTGGAGTTCTCCCATCCTTCTGGCTGATGTGATAGCCACCAAGAAGGCGGTCTTTCCACACAGGTGAGAGAGATCACACCTGCATTGGTTCGAATGGCTTTGCCCATGAGCTTTGCCAGTACCAGCAGTAAATCCCACGGAGGTGGAGGTTCTTGCACCGGAGGGGAAATGTGATCAAGGCCTTTGAAAAAGCGCCAGACCACCTTCTCCTGCGCCACCGACTGCTCCTCGGCCCGCGCCCGGTAAGCAGAGATGGCTGCCAGGTGCACCTTTAGGGTCGTCGACCAAAGCCCTTGACTAGAAAGGGATCATAAACAGTCCAAAATGCTTGCCAAAGAACAGGAGGAAGGGTCTAAGCCCTTGCCCTGACACCAAATGGAAAATCTCTTCCATTTGAAGGCATAGCATTTTCTGGTTGACTCCTTACGGGACGCCTCAACGACATTGAGGACCTCGTCGGAAAGACCCAAGGCCTGGAACTCTAGCCGTTCAGGAACCAGGCCGTCAGGTGCAGGGATTGAAGGTCCGGATGGAACACCTTCCCTGATTGACTCGAGAGCAGGTCCCGGGCGAGCTGGAAGCTGCCTCGGGAGCCTGGAGCTGAGGCTGAGGAGATCTGGGTACCAGAACTGGCGGGGCCAGTCTGGGGCTATCAGAATCACCTGCGCCTTGTCCCTCCTTGCTTTGAGAAGCACCTTGTGAATCAAGGGAAACAGGGGGAAGGCGTAGAAGAGGCCCGGGTCCACGGCCTCGAGAAGGCATCCCCCTGCAGCGAGCCCTGCTGAGGGGGGCGGGCATGAAACAGCCTCAGCTTCGCGTTCTCCCTGGAGGCAAACAGGTCCAACAGAGGTGTGCCCCAGTGAGAGAACAGATCTTGTACTACCTCTGGCAGGAGAGACCACTCGTGAGATGCAGCCCCTATCCGGCTCAGGGCATCGGCCAGGGTGGGAGGCTCCTGCCACATGAATGGCCAGAGATCCACTTCCAGGCTGGCGCACGAGTGACCAAATGCAGAGAGCTTCCTTGCATAGAAGCATGGAGCACGTCCCGCCCTGGCGGTTTAGGTAGTACATGGTCATGGTATTGTCTGTCTGGACTCGGACCACTTGACCTCGAAGAAACGGAGCAAAGGCGGTGAGAGCTAGGCGGACCGCTCGGAGCTCCAGCAGACTGATGTGGTATCGGGACTCCCGCGGGGACCAGAGGCCGTGCGCTCGGTGTTCCCCCAGATGGGCACCCCAACCCATCAGAGAGGCATCGGTCGATAGAGAAGACCGCCGGCTCGGGCGGACAAACGGGATACCCTCCTGCAGATGAGATGGAACGTCCACCAACGGAAAGCTGCCCACATCTCCTGGGTCACCACCACTAGCTGGTCCAATGGATCGCAGCTGTGTGACCACTGGCTGGCCAGTCCCCACTGAAGGGGGCGCATGCGCCAGCGTGCCCAACGGACCACGCTGGTGCAGGCCGCCATGAGACCCAGGAGGCGCAGGAAGTCCCGGGCAGGGCGTGATTGCCCAACTAGAAATGATTGGGCAAAGGAGGTAAGAACCTCGGCCCTGTCCGCTGAGCCGTGCTCTGGCTCAAGAGAGTCGAGCTCTGCCCGATAAACAGAATCACCTGCTTCGCTCGAGTTCACTTGGCCTCGTTGATGAGAAGGCCGACTTGAGAGCAAACCTGAGGGCCAGATCTCTGACCACTCCACCTCCTGTCTGGAGGGGCTGCTATCAGCCAATCGTCCAGGTAAGGTATGACCGACCCTCGGCGCAAGAGGGAAAGCTGTCACCACTGCAATGCATTTGGTGAAGACCCTGGGAGCTGAAGACAGGCCGAAGGGCATGGCTCGGAACTCGAAGAGGGATCCTTCCGCACGAAAGCGAAGGAATCTCCGATGTGACGGACAGTTAGGGACATGAAAGAACGCGTCCTGCAGGTCCAGAAAGCAGAACCACACGCCGTGTTCCAGAGGTGGTATTATCTGTGCCAGAGTGACCATCCTGAAGGTTCGAGACCTTAGGTCGTGTAGGTCGAGAATGGGGCGCCAGCCCCCCGTCTGCTTTTGGAACCAGGAAGTACCTGGACACAAACCTCGGTCTGGGGGGGTCCACACTCCTGATCACCTCCTTTGGAGGAGGAGAGGATGTCGGCTCGACGAGCCGACAGTGAGGCTGCGGATCTGAGGCCCCCGAGGTGCGACGGTTCTGAAGGGCGGGCCTGCTCAATTCAAGAGGCAGGCTTTTCCCACCACCTTAGTACCCACCTGTCCGTGGTAATAACGGACCAGGCGGAAAAGAAGTGTCGGAGCTGCCTTCAATGGGGAACCAGGGGTGAGGTGACAGGGATGGGGGCGACACCCCTCAGCCCGTCACTGGGCAGGCTTGGAGGAGGGACCGCCCGAGGGACCTCCTGGGCCTTTACCTCCCTGCTTCCTGTTGGAGGAAGCCGACGGCTTGGGTTTGGGATGCCAAGCCCGAGCCTGCTGGCCCTGACATTGCTGGGCTGGACGCGCCGGGGGTGCAGAAGGATGAAAGGGCTTAGGCTGTGGCTTGCAGCCTTTGTCCTTCAGGGCGGAAGAGACCGAGTCCAAGGTAGCATTGGACTTCTCGATCCTCTGCAGGTGACCTTCCACCCCAGGGCAGAAGAGGTCAGTCCCCAAAAAGGGAACATCCGCCAACTTGTGCTGGGTATCCGAGGTAAAGGTGGATATTCTCAGCCAAGCCTGACGATGCATGGCCACTGCGGCCGCCACAGACCTGGCACACGAGTCCCCGATGTCTAAAGCAGTCTGGAGCTGCTGTTTGGCCCCTGCCCTGGTCCCGCACCTGCCTGACCGTAGTCTGCAGATCCGCGGGAAGATGAGGGACGACCTCATCCAGGGAGCCCAACAGGGCATGAGAAAAATGTGCCATGAGGATGGCCGAACTGGCCTGACGAAGGCCGAGAGAGGACGCATAGACTTTTCGCCCGGCATAATCCAATTTCTTGATTCCTTGTCGGGAGGTTTGTCCACATCCCTGGTGTCTCATGCCGGAAAACGCTGTCGGTAACCAACCCTCAGCAGAGGGGTATTCCAAAACTGACAGGGAACCGTAGGGACTCGATACTTCCTGGCCATCCTGGCCGAAGGCGCAGAGCACTGCCAAAGCTCCAAGGCCGGACCCACTATGGCCTCGGCCACCGGAAAGGCTTCCGTAGGGGAATCCCCTCGGTCCAGAATCTCTGTGAGGGGATACCTGGCCCGTTTAGAAACGGGTTCGAGCTTCATCCCGGTGGACTCCGAGATGAGCCGGAGCAATCCTAGGAAGGACGAAGGGCTATCGTCCACTGACTGTCCTCCTGAGGACTCCAAGTCCATTCGCTTGGAGAAAAGGGAGGAATCGGACTCGGAAGAGTCCTCAAAGAGCTGCCTCGGGTCTGAGCCACCCTCCACCTGCCGAGGTCTATCGGGAGTGAGGGTGACAGACAGCCTATGGGGCAGTCCCTGAGCCGACCGAGAATTTTTGGTCAGAGCCCCAAATAACGGCTGTGGAGGCGGAGGTTCCACCGGAATCGGTGGGGCAGCTGGAATTGGCCGAACAGCTGGCTTAGAACAGGCTCTCGCTACAACGAGGGGTTGTTTCGCGCCCGTGACAGCCGCTAATGGCGGGGAAGACGATCAGTCGGCTTATTCCCCGGTCAGAAGGAGCTGTTGCCACATGAGTTCCTCATACCGCCGGCGAGCTTGCGCCAAGCCTCCTCGTCCGAGGAGGAGGAAGAGCGCGACGCGCACGTCATGGGTAAACATTCCAGGACCGCTTATGACGGGCGGGAACGGCTGGACCGCCAAGACGCCCGGAGACCGAGAACTGCCTAGGCCGAGGACGGCGCGGAGGTGTCCGGAATCGCACTCCTCGGTTCGGACGATTCCATCAAGGCTCCGGAACCGGAGGCACAGACGAGCCGACGGTACTTTCAACTCCCCACCGGGGAACCGGGAGAGATTTTCAGCTTCTCCAGTTAACAACTCGTCCAACGGTCGAGAAAAATCTCGACCGCTGGCCGACGGGAGTCTCGGCCAACTGGCCTGACGGGACACCTGAAGCCAGTGGCCGGCCGAGGCTCAATCAAGTCACGTCCACAACTAGGGAGGGGGGATCTTTCCCGCCCCAAGAGCGCCGACGTGAGAGACTTACTTTTGCTCTTTTGGACGAGAAAGAGGTCCAGAAGAAGTTGGACCTCACCTTTCGTCAAGAGGGTCAGACAAAGCTCCTTAAAAGAAGCCGAATACGAGGCACCGAGAGAGAGCGGGACAAATGCCACAGCCGAGGTAGAAGCGGCCCGCGCCGCCTCCTCTTCGAGGGCGATAATCTGCTTGAGCTGATCCGCTGAGCCCGCTGCCGCGGACACCGCTAACCGGGCCTCTTTAGACTTAACCGGAGGAAATCTTTTCTCGGGACGCCCCAGCTGTAAACGGGCAGCACGGTCTTCGAGGACGTAGGCCGAAAACGAAGAGCACAGGTTGCAAGCCTGCGGGTCATGCTCAAGGCCTAAGCAGTAGACACACGTGGAGTGCGGATCCGCCTGAGACATCTTCTGTCAAGAGGGCATCTCCGGAAACCGGAGTCGATTTGTCCATTGCAGCCAAGGAGAGAAGATCAAGTCTTTTGCAAAAAACTTTGATTTTCGAAACTTCAAGGATTAGGAACCAGTCTTATATGCAGAGCATTAAGGAGGGAACCTGAGCTTCAAGCGGTAAGGAAGATCTGGCATCATGGGGCGGAGCCGAGAGTTTTACCACCCGGGTGGGTGGGAGGAGGCAGCTTGAAGACCTTCCGGCAAGATTTAAAGCAGCAAGGAACCTGCCAATAAGTGTGGATGAACAACATATCCATGTCCCTAGAACAATAGTTACTTACTGTAATAGTAGATCTTTAAGAGAATCTCGTCCATTAAGCCACATCATTGAACTGTAAGCCACCAGCATCAGGACCACCTGGAAACCTTTGCTACCTGGGGCTGTCCATGTTGACGTGCATCATTGCCGTCTGTATAACATAGGAAGCCCCAGTAGGTCTCAGTTCCCCGCCAGAAACAAGCTCAGACAATCACTGGACCAGCACAACTAAAGCAACCTGGACCAAACCAGGCACACAGAAACCCGAGTATTATAATGTCAAAACTGTGAATAAGAGGAGAATCACTATGCGAGAGCAGGCAGGATACCCACAAGCCATCCAAAAAGGGGGAAGAAGGGAGGGAGAGCTGTGGCTCAATGGAGGAGATTCTCTTGAAGATCTACTGTTACGGTAACTATTTTTATTTATTTTTTATTTATTTCAGTCTTGGAACGAATACCTTTGAACCAAAGGCTCTTTGATATCTTCTTTGAGGATATCTCCCTTCATTGGGCTACATCATGGAATAATTCCCAAATAGTACCAAGGCACCTAGGGAGGAAGGAAGTATCTAAACACCCTAAGAAGACCCTGCAGGACAGTAAGGCCACATCTATGAGAGACGATGTCCAGACTGTAGTGTTTAGTGAATATGTGAACAGTACTCCAAGTGGCAGCAGCACAGATGTCAGCAGCAGACACACCATGAAAACAGGCCATGGAAGCAGCCATGCCACGAGTGGAAGGAGCATGGACAGGACCAGGAAGCTGCTTACTGTGCTTCTGGTAACATAAATAAATGCAGCAGGCCAACCATTTGGAAATGCCCTGCTTAGAAATCATGGAGCCCACCATACTGGGGGCAAAAGCGACAAACAGCTGAGAGAATGTCCTACAATCCTTAGCATGATCAAGGTACCAACTCAACGTCCAACGCACGTCAAATGTGTGCAGACATTCCCTACTATCTGTGGAAGTGGGCAAGTAAACTGAAAGCTCAGAACTCTGATTTATTGTATGCTCAGAAAGGACCTTCAGATATGAATATGCAGAAGTGTATGCCCAGTATCACGGCTCCACTTTCCGAGCACTTTTAAAGTCCTTTTTAGCCCCTGCTTCTGAAAAGGAACTAGTTTCCCAAGTTCAGCTTTCTTTCTAGTATCTGAAAATATATTTAGTTGAACTTGCATACAAAATGTAAACTGAATGGGAAGTCTCAGCCAGAAATGCGGCTGAAACCATGAACAGCCCAAGACACTGATGTGTGGTCTGCTGTGTATAAGCTCCCTACCCCTCCTTTCTTCCTTCTTTTCTATCTTTCTTGTTCAGCAATTTACCATTTACGTTAGTGTGTATACCGTACATAGCTGTGCATCAGCTCCCTACCCCTCCTTTCTTTCTTCTCTTTTCCTATCTTTCTTGTTCAGCAATTTACCATTTACGTTACTGTGTATGCTGTACATAGCTGTGCCTTTTGCTTATCCGATTACTGCGCTTTGCTTATACTATGTATTTATTCCCACCCTCGTTCCCCCAGGACACATCCGGAAGCAAGCTTTATAGGTCAATATGTATTTCCTGGTAAATCTCTTTCAATAAACAAATACATTTCAATAAATAAAGGCTGTGGTGCAGACAGAGTGAGTGTGAGCACAAAGAAAACACTGCAATGTACAGTAGGTAGGGTGCCATGTAAAAGCACCTTTAGAATGAAATTCTAAACTCTGCTGTGGTCATGCTCTCCTCACTCCTCTAACGGTAGATTTATTTCACAAAATGTGAGAGCAGTGACCATCAAATCTAGCTAAGTGACTACCAAAAAAAATTCTAACTTAAAAAATACTGTTTTTGAAAAAGAAAAACAACTGCAAAGGAAATGCATAACAATGTCAGTTGTGAGCCAAAACAACAGGAACTACTTAACTCCATCAAGAGCAAGCTTTTCAAGGTTCTGGAAGGGGAGGTAGGGAAGGGATTGTCAGGCATTGTGAGGGATCCCTTAGAAACAACAGTATTATGACAATTTTTTTTTCTTTGAACCCCAGGAATCACTCACCACTGCTCTATACCAGTACCTCGGGAGGCTGGATATGCAGCCTATTTAGGGAAAAGGCTCTACAAGACAGTAGTGCCAAAGCTGGCATCCCTTCCAGACTGTATGTCCGGACAGTAGTGTTTCATAAACATGTGTACTGTTTTCCATGTAGCTGCTTTACAAATCTCCTGAATGCAGATACCTCTAGATGCTGCTAGAGAGGCAGAGGTGCCCCTTGTGGAGTGGGTCCTTAGGCCTTCAGGTGGACACTTGCCAGCTTTGCCATAACAGAACTGTATATGTATGCCACCATCTAGCAAGCAATGGTCCTGCTGGATGCTGGCTTGCCTGGACCCAAATCCCCATAGGTAAACAGTTGTACTGATGTGGGCCTGACATCCTTAGTGTAGTCCAAGTAGTAGCTTAAACAGTACCTTTTCTGGTCATTTTATTTATTTTATCACTGCAGCTATTTGTCTCACTCTGCAGCGTGACCCGCTTGGGGCATCCAGTCGCCGGCCCTGCTCACCCGGAGAGCTGGGTGACTCATACCGCACCCAGGAGGGTCCAGAACAGTTGTCAAGCTATCCTGCTGGAGGGCCCCTCTGCCACTCCCAGCCAGGATAGCCCCGGATCCTCCCCGACATGACTCCTCGCAAGTCCTTCGGGCAGCGCAGGGCGCGGCCATCAAGCTGCATGGTCATGCCTATCCCTTTTCCTCCGATTTTCTGTCCCACGGGAATGCAATCGTAATTTGGCACAGTACAGCAGAGAGCCCGATCCCTTCCACTTCCCAATTTGGAGACATGCCCCTGCGCAATCACGTTCTGTGATGTAACAGTATGGAGAGCATGAAGTGCACTCCTCAAGAGTTACATGGGGACCTGTTTTTAAGCCTTTTTTTTTTTTTTTTTTTTTTTTTAGGGTGCCAATTTCAACAAATCAAGGCCACTGCTCGACTAACAAGCGCCTTGCTAGTTGAGTGGTGGCCATGATTTGTTGAAATCGGCACCCTACAATGTTAAAAAAACAAAAAGAACTTTAAAGCGGGTATATACAGCTCTATGGAGTGAGCTCCTGCAGTCTCCATACTACATAGTCACAAAACGGGGCCAAATTACGACTGTCCCCACTGACAAGAGGCCTGCAACAAGACAGGGGGAGCTGGCAGTTTTGCCAAGAGGTAAACAGATCCACCACTGTTGCAAGCACTTCTCCATGTAGCTGCTTCGAAGATTTCTAATAATGGGACATCTCTGGCAGCTGCTATAGTAGCAGCTGTGCCCCTTGTGGAATGATCCCCAAGCCCCACTGGGGGCTCTTTTCCTGCTTTTGAGTAACATAATTGGATGCATTGGACTATCCAACGAGAGATGGTTCTTTTGGATGCTGTTTTTTCTTTTCTCACATCCCCATGTGTCAGGAACAGCTGCTGTCTGTCCTGCCTATGGCTTTTAGAGCGAGTCATGTTGTAAGCTCAAAGCCCTCTTGACATCAAGGCAATGCAATCTGCGCTCACCTGAGCTGGAATGCTCAGAGAAAAAGACAGGTAAGGAGGTGGACTGATTCAAGTGGAAGTCCAAAACCACTTTAGGCAGGAACTTTCTATTGGTTCTAAGTGCTACCTTATCTCAGTGGAAAGAAATGTAGTCTTGCTCAATGCACAATGCCTGAAGCTCACTAATCCTTCTGGCTGAAGTGATAGCCACCAAGAATACTGTTTTCCAGGTAACATATTTCAGATCAGCTGAGACCACTGGCTCAAACGGTGGACTCATGAGCTTGGCAATACATACATTCAGATCCCAGGCAGGCACCAGTTTCCTATGAGGAGGGTGCGGATGAGCTAATCCTTTGAAAAATGTCTTAAAATGGGATTGGAAGCTAGGAATACATCCTTGCCGGCTGAAATATATGCTGAAACAGAAGCTAAATGCACCTTCAGAGTAGTGGGTTGCAAACCGGTAAGGTAGTCTAGCAATGCTGGTACCTCTGCTTGTGAGGGCACTATGTCATTGGACGAACACCACATAGAAAATCTCTTCCATTTGGAAACACAGGTCTTCTTAGTGGAAGGTTTCCTGTACCCTTTCAAAACATTTAAGACACTTTCAGAGAGATGCAAGCCTGCATACTCCAAGTCTTCAAGAGCCATGCCTTGAGCCAGAGGGACTTGAGATCCGGGTACAGGATCCTCCCATGAGAGCAGGTTAGCAAGTTATGCCTCCTTGGGAGGTGAACAGGAGGGGATGTAGCCATGGAAAGCAGCTAGGAGTACCATGGCTGCCTGGCCCAGTCTGGAGCTATCAAAATCATTGATGCTGATCGGGACTCGAGTTTGTTCAGTACCCTCAGCAACAGTGGGAAGGGGGGGGGATGCGTAAAGCTTTTTCCCTGACCAGTCTAGCACCAGGGAATCCAATGGGACAGTACCCACTGATGGTGGTCTGCAACAGAACTGTGGCAGCTGGTGGTTCTCGTGGGACACAAACTGTTGAGTGTCCATTCGTGATTATACTAGTTGATTCAACTTAGGCATCTGCCAGGGTACTATCCTTGCCTGGCAGATGGATAGCCACTAGGGAGGGTCTGAAGTAAGCAGACCAGAGACCACACCTTTTTTATTTATTTATTTTTTCTTATTTTAAGAAGTAATCAGAATTACAACCCTTTGAGTCAGGGACTCATTCACAAAGGCTCCTCGTCAGGAAGACAAATAAATTAATAGCAAGCAACAGAAAAAGTGAATGAGCTCAAATAAAAGCAAACAGTCAAAATTAAGGGCTGGTTACAAAGGCCCCACATCAAGGTAAATTAGCAATAATAGACAACAAGAATGTGGGCTATAATGAGTCACATAAAAGGTAGAGTCAAAAATAGGCAGACTGAGAGGAGTAACGGTAGGGGAAAACTCAGCCAGGACAGAGGAGGTGGTTCTTTTTTTTCCTCTTTTCTTTATTTTTCCCTCTGGTCACGGTCTCCGGGGCCTCGCTCAGGCATCCTGTCTGTTCCTGCCCTGCCTGAAGTCCACTGACATGTACCTCCTCTCTCCTCATCCCACAGTCGGCACCCAGCTTAATCCCTCCAGGGTGGGGCCGCCTCTCCTCTTGGGCACTCTTTTACAGTCAGTCTCTGGCTGTGGGTGAGGGCCCGGGCGAAGAAACCTGGAAGGTCAGGCCCTAGCTCATTATAATTCTCTTAAAGGCATACCTCCAGGGTAGTTGCACCTAGCCAGCTAACTGCTACAAGTTACTGATGCTAAAGGACTCCTGGGGTAAGAAAAGGAGAATCAACCACATGGGTTGTGGATAACCCTCTCCCTCAAGGTAACCACCACAAACAGGAAATGAGGAAGCCCATACTCTGACCTAGAGTCTTTGGTCAGAGTGCCTCTGCCAGCTGTGGAGGTGGGGACTCCACCTGTACTTGTCACTGCGGCATGGTTGGCAAAGCTGGCAGTGGGGATATGGGACGCACAATCCGAGTCAGTGCACCTCTCTGGGCTAAGAGGGGAGGTCTCTAGACTCCGAGCAGAGTAAGCTAGGATTCAGGGAACCTCTTCCCCCACCCAGGGGCCACCAAGTCTACCACTGATGCCTCTGAGAGTGCCTACCAGGAAGGCCACTTGGACTGTAGTGGGCTTTGGTGGGGTGGGGGTAAGGGAACACATTCCTCAGCCAGTGCCACTTCTGAACTCTTTTGCCACCCTGACAGGAGGGGGCTGCTGAGAGGAGGCACCTGTGGTAGTGGCAAGATACGATGTGGGGGTCCTTCAGGAGTAAAGGACCCAAGGTGACAGGAAAAGAACCCTAGCAGAAGAAGAAACAAATTCTGGGGGTAGTTTTTTTTTGGGGGAGGGGGTTAGTTTTGGGAACACCATAGGAGAGAAGGAGTAAGGTGAGATGCTTATGTTGCCTTGGCATGGAGGGATGGGGATCAGATCCTTAGGCTCGCTAAGACAGTGCAGTAGAAGGGGGAGCTGGCTGTCATTGCCCATCTGGGGACAAATGACCTGGCAGGGACACAACCGGGGTGGTGCAAGATTGATTTAGGGAGCTGGAGAGGGGCCTAAAGCAGGTAGCACGCATGGTGGCCTTTACTGAGGTGCTACCTATGCAAGGCTGGGGAAAGGAAAAGGAACACCGTACCATGGTCTTCAACAACTGGTTGCAGCCATGATGCAGAAGGAGAACTTTGGCTATGTGTGGGGGGGGGGATGGCTTGAAGGGGGGGGGTCCGGGGGATTTGTGGAGAGAGGGAGGTCCCTCTGTAGACACAGCAGGACCTGCAGACTAGACAGACCCTAAGGCCTTTATCTGCTGGCCTTTTTAAATGTTCATACATAGGGGACTACCTGAAGAATAAAAGCCTGTACAAATGGATGGTCCCCATCCAACCATCCATCCATCAAGAAGGGGACTGGCAGTTCTGGGTGGAAGGTTTGAAAGCTACTCAATGGGCATTTAAACTAGCCAAGGAGGGAGGGAGGGAGAAGAAACAAGTGAGGCAGTGAATGACTCTCCATCCCCAAAAAGATAACTGAGCAGCAGTATAGAAATGTCCAGTGGAAATAAATTCCCTAAGGTTAGTGTGGAGTGGGGGGGTAAGGGGCCAGTAGTGGAAAAGGCTGAGATAAATACTAGGGAGGGTAGGCAGACATACGATACAAAGAGAAGGGTGATGGACGGACTTGCGAAGGGAGGGCAAAGTAGGGGCAGAGAAGGACAAAAGGAATGGACAGCCATGTGTACCAAAGCAAGGAGCCTAGGAAACAAAATTCCTGACCTTGAGGCTATCACTGCGTAGGTGAACCTGCATCTGGTGACCATAACAGTATTATGGTGCACCCACAATCACAGACGGGATGTGGCCATATCGGGTTACAACATATTTCGAAAAGATTGGGGGGGGGGGGGTTGTTTTATATGTAAAGAAAGGTATAAAGGCCATGGAAATACAAGGACCCAAACATGGGAAAAGGGTCTGGAGGATCTCTGGATTGGCTTAGAGATGAGGTCCAGGGCCTTTATATGCATAGGGGTGGTGTACTGGCCACCAGCACAAGTGAAGAAACTAGAGGGGATTTTGTGGGAAGCCAATGGCAAACAAAGAGGAAGCAATAATTATAGAGTGACTTTAATCTGCTGAATAAGGACAGAAACATCCTGGCTGCAGCTACAACTAGGAGCAGGGTAATACTAGACTCCTCACAAGAGACATTTCACAGTAATCTGGTTATAGGTCCCACTAGAGATGGGGCAGTGCCGGATAAGTACGTTACTCACCAGTAACCATAGTTCTAGGAGTGGTGTATGGTCCAAATCCACACGTTGGCAGTCTCCCTTTAAGAGCCGATTTGCCAAAGTGTCTTTAAGCTAAGCTCCTCCCACCACCCGCGTGGTATACCCTCGGCTCCACCCCATGAAGACAAATCTTGCATGCCAAAAGCAGGGATCCATGTGCCACTTGCCAGGGGAGGCCGGGTGGGCTGTGTGGATATGAACCACATACCACTCCTACAAAGTACAGTTACGCAAGAACTCACCCCAACAGTATATCTTCCACAGAAGCTCTTGCAGCAGGCCACACTGGTAGGACTAAGCTGCCAGGCACTAGGACTACAAAGAAAACTTCTAGCTAGCAGTCAATCATGCAGGACTACCCCACCCTCCTGCTGTCAGTCAACCGACGTCAGCACAGCCTATACAGAAGGGCGGTCCCCCACACCACCTCAGTTCTCCCGACGGAGACCATGTACAGGCAATTGAAGGGGAACCAATGCAGTTTCCCAAGAGCCAAGCTGAAGAAGATACACAAGGAGGGAGGGAAAGCAGGGCCTGCTGCAAGAGCTTCTCTTGAAGCTCTACTGTCACAGTACGTTCTTACTTAACTGTACTATCTTATTTTGAGGAAGGCTCTTGTAGAACACTACACCAGTAGGACTGAGTCCCAAGCAGTACCGGTATCACCAGGATAACATCACCGGGAGGAGGGAAGTCAGCAGTCAAGCGCTCATGACAGAAGGCCCTTAAGAACTGCCAGGTCAAAAATTGTTCTACGCTTACAGCCAATGTCCAAACTGTAATGCTTGGTAAACGTGTGGACAGAACCCCAGGTGGCAGCTACACAAATGTCAGCTGCAGACACGTTTCTGAAGCAAGCCGAGGAGGCAGCCATACCCTGGTGGAATGGCCCTTGAATACCCCCAGAAGGGGCTTGCTGTATTTGAGGTAGCAGTAAACAATGCAATTAGCTAACCACAGAAACTGGAAACAGGAGTGTCTTCTCTTTTGGGGGCGAACGAAACAAACAACTGATCAGTTTACCTCAAAGACTTGGTGTGGTTCGTGTAACACCGCAACATTCTGTGAACATCCAAAGTGTGGAGCAACGCCTCCCCCTGATTAGAATACTACGGAAAATAAACTGGTAGGTGGATGGATTGATTTAAAGTAAACTCAGACACCACCATAGGTAAAAACTTTGGATTAGTATGCAGACACACCCTGTCTTTGTGAAAAACCAAATAAGGATCTTTACCAGGGTATGAAATTCGTGAAAAAAAAAAGTACATGCTCACTGGGCTTGGGCATGTAGTAAGTAAAAGCACATGCCCAAGAAAATAGTTACATGCCACCCCTTAATTTACATTATTTTAAATGTCGTCTTCACTGGATCAAGCATTTTTGTTATCGCCACCCCCACCACCATCATCACCACTAGAGCTGGGCCTGGCAAAAGCAACATGCAGTGACAGTGTTGTTCTGAAGCCATAAGCTTTGGTGGTGGGCCTTCTTTTGCCATTTTTCCACCACAGTGATATGGCACCTTCAAGGTTATATTCACTGAGCTGGCGTCCACAGAGATATAGACATTAGGTCGTGAAGGGTGTTCGGGTGTAATCCAACCCTCCAATCATTTTTATTCTTCCCATTATGATTCACAGATGGGAATCAAGCTCAAAAGACTGAAAGTCCATAATAGAACTTGCCACCACATCAAGTTGACATGGTGAAATTTGAAAATCTCCTGTCACCCATAAAACTATCTAACCAATTTTTAAAAACTGTTATATTGTCACTATCCACCACTTCTCTAGGAAGCACATTCCAGGTGTTCACTACTCTGTGTGTACCATGGACTTCTTTTTTGTGTTCTGTTGGTTCCCCCAAATAGTTTCTGGTTATGTGACCTAGTGTTATTGTATTGAACTGTTTTTTTTGTTAAACTGATTAATTTAAGAACAGCATCATCACTATTTGCTCTAAAAGCCAGACATAGTTCACCTCTCAATCTTCTATACTCAATAGAACATAGGTTTAAATGTTTGAACCTATTTTGATAGCTGCGATGCTTTACTGGCCTCACGTTTGGTTACTCTTCTCTGAATTTTTTCCAACTTATTTTTCCCTTGAATTGAGTAGAAGGCACAAAAAGCAAAACAATACTCAATGTGGGGGCGAACTACAGCTGTACATAATGGAATGATAACTTCAGGATCTCTACTTTTTATTGATCTTAATATGCATTGATTTATTTGATTAAATTGTTTTATGGTCATACTAGTATGGTGCTCACATTTTAGGTTATTAGAGATTCAAACACCTAAATCTTTTTCATTTATACATTCCTTTAACAGTATGTTCTGTAGTTTATACTGAAATCTGAGGTTATTTGACCCGAAGTGCATAACTTTGCGGTTCTGCTCATAGAACATTAATTTATGTTCTTTTGCCCAAATTGCTAGATGATCAAGATTTTCTTGAAAGGATTTAGCTGAGTTTATTATGTACGATTCCACCGATTTTACAGTCAGCGCACTTGCATGACCAAACACCTGGTAGAGTTTGCATGGTTGATATTAAGATGATGAACAAAACTGGGCCCAAGACTGAGCCCTGTGGCACTCCACTAGTCATGCCTCCCCAGGTAGACTCGTAACCCCTAACTGATACACACAGAGTTCTGTTATTAAGCCATGAACTAATCCACCTGATTATATTCGGCTGGAATTGAAGCTTGATTAATTCCGGGATTAAGATTTTGAAAAACTGAATCAAACGCATTAGAAAAATCGAGAAATAACTCATCTACAGACATACCTTTATCCAAGGCAGCACTTATAGGCTCAAAAAAACTCATAAGGTTGGCCATGCATGACCTTCCAGGCACAAATCCATGTTGTGTTAGGTCATTGTGTGAGATATTTTTTAGGTGATCCATGATATGTTTTTGCAACAACTGTTCAAAAGTGTTACCCAGGACAGACGTTAGGCTTATCGGCCTATAGTTTTAACATCCTTTTTTTTCCCCACCTTTGTGTACCGGGGCTACCCGGGCCTTTCTCCATATTTGTATGGTTTCCCCGGTTTTTAATGACGCATTAAAGAGAACAGATAGTGGACCTGCAAGTTGATAGACCAGCTGTTTCAAAAATTTAGATGTTATACCATCAGGCCCAGCTGAGCTATTGTTTTTAATAAGTTGTATTGCCTCAATGATATCAGAGGGACTAAAGACCGGATGATCAGCTTTTAGGGGAGGTAGTTCTTCAGATAACACTTCCTTTTTTTTGTGAACACTAAGAAAGTATTGATTAAAAGCTATAGCCATTTCCTTTTCTGAGTTTATTAAGCCCTTATCTGTTAGTATAGGTCCTGTGATTTTTTTATTTTTTTTGAGAACCTATATAATTATAACATTTCTTTTTATTATCACCAACTGTTGTTGCTAACCTTCTTTCAGCATCTTTTTTTGTGTTTTTTATTCTTAGCTTTACTTCCTTGGTAATTTTTTATAGGCTGCTATGTTATAATTAGTAGGATGTTTCTTTTGTCTTTTGTATAACTTCTTCTTTGTCCTGATAACTTTTTTTTTTTTTTTATTTTCCTTGCCCACCAGATAGGTACCCTATAATTATTTGTTTATTTGACTCTCTCAGGGACCCAGGTCTCAATACACGTATTTAGTTTAGTGAATAATTTCTCCCAACTTGTTCTGGTTCAAGATTATTCAATTCCTCGGGCCAGTTCCAGTTGTCTAGGAATTTTTTTATGTTATAGACATCTGCTTTAAAAAATTCCTTGAATTTAGTAATGCCTTTTATGGGTTTATTAGCAGGTAAGAGGATGTCTAGCTGGACTACGTTATGATCACTGCTGCATAGTGGTTGAAGTAACTTGGGACCTAGGGTACTCAGTTCTGTATTCAGGCATATTAAATCTAATATATTAGTTTTCCTAGTGCCTTCATGCACCACCTGATCTAAATTTCCTTGGCTTATTATTTCAATAAATTTTAGTTTCGGATGAGCTTGTCCCAGTTAAATTATTCCAGTTGATCGCTGGAAAATTAAAATCACCCAGAAGTATGATGTCCCCATCTATAGCCTTTTCCTCAATTTGATCCAGGAATATGTGTGCATGTGATGATAGGTTAGGGGATCGGTAACCCAGACCAAAAGTTAATTCAGCAGAAATATTTAGGATTTAAACCCAGATTATTTCATTTTGACTGGTTTCCTTATTATTTTATTCAACTTCAATGGGTTTTAGTTCTTTTATGTAAAAGGCCACACCTCCACCTTTCTTATGTTTCCTCTCCTTACTAATCAAGGTATATCCAGGGACAGTAACTCCCTATTCTTGTTCAGAAAACCAAGTTTCTGTAATTCCACAAACATCAATATTACTGTCATATAGTAAAAGACAATTCCTCAATTTTATTTTTTTAAGTTTTGAGCATTTGTGAATAGCAGTTTTAGCTGATTGGTCACTTTCGTTTTATTGGTACATGAGGATTTCTGTTGCAATAATGGCAGAGTGTTAGCAGATGTTTTGACCCCTAATAGGTTACTAAATGTTCTTTGTCCCCCGTATTCTTTAGTTTAAAGCATTGTGGAGGTTTGCTTTTATATGTTTTCCCAAGGCAAAGCTTCCCTTTCGGCTCAAGTGGAGCCCATCATTGCAATACAAATCATTTTTATTCTCAAAGTTTTCCCAATGTGCTGAGCATAAAATATTATGTTTCAAACACCAGCTTCTCATCCAGTTAACAGTCTTGATTTTGAAGTTCATTTTTAGGGGAAATGCTTGGGACTGGGAGTATTTCTGACAAAGCAACATCTGCTCCTAGATCTATGATTCTATTTGTAAGAGCCACAAAATCATGTTTAATGCTGTAGCTCACGTAGGAGTAAACAACAAACACATTGTCCTCGGACACATGAAGAATGTCTGGAACCATATGAGAGATATCTGCTATTTTTGCTCCTCTAAAACAAGACAGGGTGCGATTTGCTTTATCCGAATTACAAATAGCTCTATCTAGATATTTTATCATTGAGTCACCCAAGACATTGATCTGTTTTGGAGGTGGCACTACCTGGTTCTCAAGCACAGTATGACTTTCCTCAATAGTGCTACTGACAGGTGTTGTCTCCATTTCATTGTTAATTTCGTAGTTTATTAACTCTTGTTGTTGTGTGGGGGTACCATCAGGTGTGGAGCATGTAAGGGGGGGGGGTAGAAACGCTATCCTGTTCTTCATTTATTGTGGAAACAAGTGGGGTGAAACCATTTCCCACTGATAGTTGATAATATTCTGCCCTTCTCCCCTTTTTCCATTTAACATTGCACCCATTCTTGAGGAATGTCATCTGCATCCTCATCTTCTCTAAAATGTTTATTTAGATTGGATTTTGGGTCACTAGATGAGTCATAGCACTCCTTGTTTTGTTTTAGACCCCTGCCCTCACAATGGTGTAATACCACAGAATTTGGATTTCTAAGAACCTCACTTGTCAGTGATAGGTTAGGACCATTTTGTATCTCATGGAATCTGGCAGCCCTCTGTAGCTGACTATTTTCCAATTGTGCTAACCTTGTGCTAAATTGGCTAATTTCTATTTCCATTTGCTAATTTTGCAGGCATTTCTTGCATGTATATTCTGTGGGGAGGGTACTAGTTTTCAAAATTGTATTCATATTGCATACTGTGCATTGCATCCCCACATCGCCATCCAGTGTCATTACTGTGCACAACATATTGAAATCTAAGAAGCTTACCCTTGGAGTTTGTATTATTATGCCAACAATGACTGATATACTTTATTATCAGATTGTTTTAGTACATGCAACTGTCGTAAATCTCTACACATATGTTTCACTCACCCATGCAGTATACAGCTGCCACTTTTCTACGTAATGACTCGAGGAATTCTTATCCGGTAAGGTCACTCTACACTCGCATACCACGCCAAACACGCACAGATGTGCATGTCTTTGTGCGCGTCGCCGCAGTGCTTGCTCAAATACCTTGCTGCGACCCAGAAGTGGCTCCCAAGGTCACATGGCGAAGCAAACGTCCAAGATTTAAAACTACATGTTTAAAATATAATTTGGCCTCAGTTATAATAAGGCCAAAGTATAAAACAAGAGTGTTCTAGTGAACTGAGGACAGTTTCTGTGTTGCATCAGCGAGTAGTAGTTTGCTTAAGCACTGCAAAACTACTAGCCCTCTTCCTGTTCCTGAGAAGGACACAGGGCTCCAAGTGCAGAGTTTAACAGTAAAGGTTCATTTAAAATACACAGGCACAATAGTGAGGTCTCCCAGAGATAGAACAAAATTCTAGCAACTCAGGAATAAAATCCGAATACTGTTATTAAAAAAAAAACAAACAAGAGAGAAGCCTCGTACTGCAGCAGCAGTGTGAATGGAAATCAGGAGAATGATCTTGACAAGGGCCAGCACATTTCAAAATTATTGATCCTGCATGTCTGCAAGGATCACTTTCTGCCACAATTTTAGAGACCTACAATTCTCAAAAGACAGCAAGTGAAGTACATGTTTTTTTAAATCTAGCCACTCCAGCAGTATCAAAGTAATATCAACTCCACGTTACTCTAGGACAACTTTATAGTGATCAACAATTGTTTGAATTGCCTGATCCCCATATGTTTCTAGTGCCTCTGTGGATTTTGGCCAGGACTGAAAATTTAAAGTTCTTGCTGCTAGCAACACTTTATTCGTCGTGAAAGGCTGAACGTGAGATTCTATGTGTTGTGATGTTTTCTGGAGAATTTTTTTTATATTTGAAATTGTGGCTTCTACAATGTCTGAAGGAGAACCTGATCTGTGTCTGCTTGCTTCATCTGTCAAGTCAGCTGTACTGAGTTAAATTATCATTTACATCTGCAAGTGTTATGTGATGAAGAGTTTAGTGATTCAGGAGACCATTTAGTTTCTGAATTGTGCTTTCTACTCTGCTGTAAACCTTTTCCACAGTGACATCCTCTTGCTGAAAGCAAAGACTAAGAGCAGATAAATAACCAAAAAACACTTTCAGAAAGTTCATATACATGACACATTTTAAAGTTTTAAGCACTTTAAGTACTGCCAGTGCTTTCTGGCCATGATCTCACTTGTTTGTCAGTGAGACATGTTCGAGATGAGGCACTAATGCAGCCCAGTTCCTTTCAAGGGCAGAAATGGCCCGTTCTGTGTGCAAGCCACCTAGTGTCACCAGTGTTAACTGGTCTGTCCCATTTCCTGCAGGCCTTTCCAACTTTTTGGTGACCTGTGGTAAAATGAGTATATGTTCAGCAGAAGCTGTTCTACCGACTTGTAAAAGGGACAGTCTTTGAAAAGAATCCTTTACAGCAAGCTCTAAATGTTGTACACAGCAATGTATGTCAATGAGGTGTGGGCACTCTAGTTTTATTCGAGTAAGGACACCCGAGGTGGATCCTAACATGACAGCAGCACCATCAGATGCTGCACTGATCAACTTTTGTTTCCAGCCACCATCCTTTAGACAACCCTCATTCGCTAAAGCATCACTGACGACATTTAAAATGCTTTCAGCATCAGGAACACTAACTGGTTTCAGTGCGAGAAACCTTGTAGCTGGCAGGCCATTGTCAAAAACGCGCACATAAATGCCCTCCTCCTCCTCTGTCACACTTATCTGTGCATGAATCTAGAAGAAAAGAGAAGTAATCATTGTCTTCTAAAAGACAAGCAGTAGTGTTTTGAAAATCTTGAGCGATGCAGTGGATAAAGACACGGCATTGCTCGTCACTACTGTAACTTTTGTCCCATTACACCATCTTCATGATTTCTTTTTTGCAAATCTATTAGCCCAGGAAAATCCCTGAAAGGCCTTTCAGTCCTAGCAACGTAATATGCAGTACAGAAAAGTTTAGTAATTTGGTCCATTAATTGTATGGACTTTCTCTATTGGTCTTTCTCCAACTTTTGTTTTGTTTGCAATGTATGCCCCCTCAGCATTTTTGTGTGCTATAGACACTTCATGTGTCGAGATAATGTATACTCTATAAGTACTGCATCCAGTTCTAAAATTATTTTTGCTTTCACTTTTATCATAATTCTGACACCATGTACAGAACATGGCACATTTATCTGTGTCACACGTAAGCCACTGCCTGCCCTTTTTCCATCATTCCTGAAATTTTCTAACTTTCGGGGCCTTAACTTGGCTTTCAGTACAAGCAGTAGCACTAGATGAAATTTCAGTGGTCACAACAGTTTAAACTTAACAAGAAAACCTGACTGTGTGCTTTCTGATTATTTTTTATAACAGCTGACAACATAGACAGTATTCAGAATATGGAAATTATGTACCTACCGTAATTCTTGATCTTCTTGGACAAAGTCTCCACCACTCATTCACACTACTGGGATCTACACCGGAGGCGCTAGGACTCAGCGGGAGCAAACTTTTTGCAGGATAGCCGGTGCCAGAGATGGAGCCGCGAGGAGTGGCGCCATGAGCCTCTGCTCGTGCGGCAATGACTATCTCGGCA
This sequence comes from Neoceratodus forsteri, assembly GCA_016271365.2. NCBI lineage: Eukaryota > Metazoa > Chordata > Ceratodontiformes > Ceratodontidae > Neoceratodus > Neoceratodus forsteri. Next base: position 1,632,415,063 of record CM028131.1, on the reverse strand, counting down.
TCGACCCTCCAACCGCCTCAGTGCCCCCCCCCGAGGAGGTACAGCGTAACTAACCTAGAAGGATAGCCTAACAAAAACCGCACATAAGATAGTCCGGAAGACCCGTATAAGAAGGGTCGAGAAAGAAGTCTTCACAGGCTTAAGATTGAGGGAGCAAAGACCAACAACAGAGGTGAGCTCGGGGGATGGTGGGTGGACGTGTGAATGAGTGGTGGAAACTTCGTCCAAGAAGATCAAGAATTACGGTAAGTACGTAATTTCCATATCTTCCTGGACAATAAGTCTCCACTACTCATTCACACTATTGGGAAGGTACGGAGCTAATAATCCCCCGAGAGGGTGGCAGGAGAGACCAAGAGCTCAAAAATTTAGGTCAGAAGTCCATTAAGGATGGATATGCCAAACGAAATATGTCGTCTGGCATGGACATCCAGGGCATAGTGTTTGACAAAAGTATGCACTGAGCTCCAGGTAGCTGCATTGCAAATATCTGCAATGGGCACGTTGCGGATCTCCACCAGGGATGCTGCGACCACTCTAGTAGAGTGAGCGTACACTCTGCCTTCCAGCTTAACCTGCACCACGGAATAACAGTGGCAAAGGCATGCCACCAGCCAGGCTGAAATGCATCAGATAGCGACAGGTTGACCCAGCCGGGTATCGCTAAAGGGAACAAACAGTTGTTGAGCTTTGCAAAATTCTTTCTTTCTATCTAAATAGAAACGCAAAGCTCTTTTGACGTCTAAAGAATGAAGAGAACGCTCCCCTTCATTTTGGAAGTTCGCAAAGTAAGTAGGAAGAACCAAAGGTTGGTTCAGATGGAATTCTGAAACAACCTTAGGGAGAAACTTAGGATGGGTCCTAAAAACTACTTTGTCTTTATGAAACACAGTATACGAGGGGTCTGTGACCAAGGCATGTATCTCAGAAACCCTGCGGGCCAAGGTAATGGCCACCAGGAAGGCTGTTTTCCAAGTGATAAATTTTAACTCACAGTTAGCTAGAGGCTCGAAAGGTTTTCAGGTGAGCATGTCTAGCACAAGATTAATGTCCCAGGCTGCGACTGGCCGTCTGACAGGAGGTCTGGTATGCAGAATACCCTTAAGAAACCTCTTAACCATAGGTAACTAAGCCACTGAGCCAGTGACAAGGAAAGTATTGGCTCATGATAAGTTGAAACGGCACAAAGGTGAACCTTGACTGTAGAGCACTGCAGACCTGAATTTGAGAGGTCTAAAAGGTACTCTAGAACTTTATTTGGTCAGCAGGGAAAAAGGATTCAAAGAGGATTTTGCACACCAGAGCGAAAAATGTATCCATCCATAAAAGGTTAATAGATAATGCACAGTTGATACACGAACCTACATCTTGTAGGTACAGTAAAGAACTAAACATCAATATGAATATCCTTCTATTAAATGCTAGGAGTTTATGTAATAAATTGGATGAACTTCAGGTAGTTTTACTTAATGAAAATATTGATATCTGTGGCGTCACAGAAACTTGGTTTGGTGATGGACAGTGGGGCCATAATATCAATGGATACACATTATTTAATAAAATCGAATATACTCAAAGGGGGTGGTGTGCACTTTATGTCAGGGATAATTTGTCTTGTTCTGAAGTTGTTTTTGATAATTTACCACCTATGGGATTTGAAATAATTTGGATCCAACTTATCAATAAACAAATTTCACTAACCATAGGGTTATGTTATAGACCTCCATCAATGAACACTGTAAACGATGATAATATGTGTCATTACTTGGAGAATCTTGTTTTTAAGTCAGATGTCATTCTTATGGGTGACTTCAATTACCCTGGAATAAATTGGGAAACAGTTAAAGGATCCAATAACCAGGAGAACAGATTTATTAGTGCTATGTCACACCTAGGTTTAGATCAACAGGTAGGATCACCAACTAGAAAGGAAAACATTTTGGATTTAATTTTCACAAATATTAAAGGAGATTATGATTTGGTTAGTTTCATGGCTCCTTTGGGAAATAGTGACCATCAGATAGTTAAATGGTCATTTAATTTCCGTGTTAACAAATCTTGTGGCAAAACTAATTTTAAAAGATTTCAATAGAGCGAACTATCAGGCAATAAAGGAATATTTATCAAATTGGAACTGGGAACTCGACTTAACTGAGCAACCTATAGAGTATATTTGGTTAAGAATTAAAGAAGAAATTCAACATTGTATCACTAATTGGGTACCAACAAGAGTTAAATATACTGGATTTAAAAGGTCTCCACCTTGGTTCACTAAGGAAATCAAAACCTTGGTCTCAGCAAAAAAGAAAGCGTATAATAGATATAAAAATAATATTAATGAGACAAACTGGTCTAAATTTATAATAAAATCCAAAAAGGTAAAATATGCAATTAGAGAGACTAAACGAGTTTTTGAAAAGAATCTAGCTGACATACATCAAGACAACAAAAAAGTTTTTAATTACATTGGTTCCTAAAAATTCACCCACCTTAGTAGGACCATTGATTATTAATAATGTGGATGTCAATGATGAACAGGTTATAGCTAATGAATTTAATAAGTACTTTGGTAGTATATTTAAAAAAAAGTGTGATTTTTGTGTTCTGAACCACCTAATTCAGACCCTGAGATCGTATTTAGCGTGGCTGAAACCTTTTACCTATTAGATTCTCTAAAACCATCTGTATCATGTGGTCCGGATGATATTCCTGCTATTTTTCTAAAAAAACTATCACATGAAATAGCAGGTGCTCTCACCTATTTATTTAATGTGTCAATAAAGATGGGGTTTAGTACCTAATGATTGGTGTGATGCTAGAGTTATTCCGATACATAAATCTGGATCTAAGAAGGGTTAAACAACTATCGACCTATAAGTTTGACCTCATCCGTATGTAAAATTATGGAGCGCTAATCCTAAAAAGAATTGGTAGTCATATTTTGGCTAATGGCCTGACTGATATATTCCAACATGGTTTCCAGGTTGGAAGGTCGATCAGACCAATCTGTTTGATTTCTTTGAACCAGTCAGTGAGGCTCTGGATCTTGGGTTGCCGGTTGATGTTATTTATCTAGACTTTGCTAAGGCTTTTGATTCTGTTTCACATGATATATTATATAAGTGTCTAGTTAGTTTGGAACTTAATAATTATTTGATAATATGGATAATGCAATGGCTGTCAAATAGAAAACAGCAAGTATGCTTGAGGGGTTTTGTTTCCCCATGGATACCAGTTACTAGTGGAGTTTCTCAGGGATAAGTTCTGGGGCCTGTGTTATTTAATATACTCATAACAGGAATGAAAATAAATCATGGTAACTGGTTAATTAAATATGCAGACGATGCCAAACTTGGAGGAATTGTTAACAACCCAATAGCTATATCAGAATTACAGGATAATCTAAATATTATTTCCGAATGGGTTAGTAGACACAAGTTGGAATTTAATATTGGTAAGTGTAAGGTTATGCACTTTGGATATAACAATAAGTGTGCAAAATATTACATAGACAAACAGGCCTTAAGCGTTATTACCACTGCAAAAGATCTTGGTGTTGTTATTAATAACAGATTAAAATTTACTGAACACAAACTACGTTATTAAAAAATGTTCTAGACTCAGTAATTGTTTATTTAGGAACATCAAAAGCAGAGAGCCATCGATTATGGTCCCCCTTTATACCAGTATTATAAGAACTAATTTTGATTATTGTTCTTCGTTTTGTGCCCCTACACAGAGGAGTGATATAATATCCAGAGAAGGTGCAAAAAGGTTTACTAAGAATATCATAGGAATTGAAGCTTGCTTTATGAAGATAGACTTAAACAACTTAATTTGTACAGTATGGAATACAGATCATTACGTGGGATCTTTGTTTGTTATACAAAGCCTCCAGGGATGAATACTTGTTTAATACTCTTCACTTGAAATGGAATACTACTGCTGTTTCTACCGCTCCCATAATTTAAAATTACTCTTACCAATCAATCGCTCGACCAAACAATCACATTTTTTTACACAGCGAATAGTTCCTATCTGGAACTCACTCCCTTATGAGTTGGTGAATTGAGTAAGTCTGTCTCATTTTAAATCACATCTAGACATATTTATGAATGATTCTAAATTTCGTACCCACCTAGCCTAGGTGGCATGATCTAAATGGGCTTGTCCCTCGATCGTGTAACTTACCTATGAACCTATTTGGCTGTGTAAGTTTTCCTAGTGGCTGGCTTGCGCGCAGCCAGAAGCATATCTGAAACACTGCGAGAGACACTGAACCTGTTCACTTCTATCTCTTCAGGAGCCAAGTGTGAAGGTGAAGCGATCTCAGATTGGGATGGACCACAGGCCCCTGAGTCAGAAGGTTCATTTGAAGGGGAAGCGCTTTCGGAGGGGTTACTGACATACTGTTGAGTAACAGAAACCATATTTGTCGAGGACAGAAGGGAGCAATATGGATCATTTTGTCCCCCTGGGACTCGAACTTGAGAATTACCCTTTGAATTAGAGGAAGAGGTGGAAAGGCATATAGAAAGCGTTTTGTCCACTGCAGTCTGAATGCATCCTGACAGAAAATGCCAGGCCCTGGATTTCTGGAGCAGAAGAGAGGCAGTTTTGTGTTGAGTGGGGATGCAAAAAGGTCCAGGTTTGGAGTTCCCCACTCTGTGAACAATGACTGAACTACGGTTGAGTCGAGAGACCATTCGTGAGGATCTGTCTCTGTTCTGCTGAGACTCTGCCAGTTCGTTCTGCACTCCCGGCAGGTAGACCGCCTGAATTAGAGCCTTGTGCTCCAAACACCATTCCTACACTCTCATCGTTTCCCTGCATAAGGGGTAAGAGTAAGCACCGCCCTGCTTGTTGATGTAATACATCACTGTTTTGTTGTCCGTTTGAAAGAGAATGTTCTTGTGACAGAGAATGTCCTTCAAAGCCCAGACTGCATAAAGGACGGCCCTCATTTCTAGGATATTTATGTGAAGCTGGAACTCTTCCTGAGTTCATGTACCTTAAATGTGGAGAGTCTGACAGTGAGCTCCCCACCTCATCAGGGACGCGTCCGTGGTAATGGAAATCTGATGTTCGAGAGGAGCAATGGGATACCCTTTCAGAAGGTTGTCCTCTTGCGACCGCCAAGTGAGTGACTTCTTCAGAGGTTCTGTCACCTTGATGAGAAAGGACTGAGGGTGAGTGGTAGGAGACCACTGAGTACTGAGCATCCATTGAGAGTGTCTCATGTGCAGGCATGCTAGGGGTACAGTGAACACCGAGGATGCCATGAGACCTAGCATCCGCCGCATCGAGATAACTCTTACCAAGCTGTTCTCTCTGATGTATTGGGCCATCTGCAGAATATTGGTCCTTCTGTCCTCTGGTACAAAAGCTTTTGCACAGGAGGTTTCCAGAAGAGTTCCTATGAAAAGGAGCCTCTGGGAGGGCTGCAGCTGTGATTTCTTGAGGTTTAGCAGGATTCCCATGGACTGAGAAAGTCTGAGGCCTTGGCAACGGTGTTGAGGGTTCCCTACCTGGAAGGGCTTGCTAGAAGCCAGTCGTCCAGGTATGGGAACACTTGTATTCCGATTTTTCTGAGATGCGCTGCGAGTATTGCACAACACATAGTAAAAACTTGCGGTGCGAGGACAGCCCAAAGGGCAGGACTCTGAACTGATAATGCTGGCCCAAAGCCACGAACCTCAGGTGAATAGGAATATGCTGGTAAGCATCATGCATGTCCAGGGAGGCTAACCAGTCATGTTGATCAAGCAAAGGTAACAGAGTTCCTAGCAATATTTTGAAGTTCTCTTTGGGAAGAAATTTGTTTAATTTTCTGAGGTCCAAAATGGGACGCATGTCCCTGGTTTTCTTTGGAACCAGAAAGTAATGGGAGTAGAACCCTGTGTTTCATTGATCCAGTGGAACTACTTCCACTGCCCTGTTGTTCAGAAGGTCTTGTATCTCGGAGGTGAGAAGTTCTGACTGAAGTACTGACAGCCTGGGCTGTCGTTTGGGGGGACGATCCGGAGGGGTCTCCATAAGACTGAGGGAATACCCCTCACGGATTATCCGGAGGAGCCATTTATCCGATGTTACGGACTTCCACTGATTGTAGAATTGAGTCAGACGACCTCCCACCGCTGAGGAAGAGTCCCCCTTGGGCAGCTGAGGTGGGACTTGGGCCAACAACTCAGAAGACGGCGCTGGGCGCTTTGGGTCCTTGTGCCTTCTGTTGTGTTTTCTTTTGAGGCTGAGGGGCTTGGTTTTTATTGAACCCCCCCCCCGCCTTTGCCTCAAAAGGACTGAAGGTTATGAAACTGGCATTTAACTCCCCCTCGAGAGGGGGCCAGAGAAGGTCCAGACAATTTAATGGCTGACCTAGTCTTTTGTGTGGCCTCTAGAGCCCGTTCTACTTGAGGGCCAAAGAGATACACACCATCGAAGGGCAACACCAGGACCTGTTGCTGGGCATCATTCATGAAACCTGAAGTGCGCAGCCAGGAATGGCAGTGGGTACAAATGCCCACTGCCGCTCATGAGGCTGTATTGAAGGCATCCATAGCTGCTTTAACCTGCTGGTTGTTGAACTCAATACCCCTGGTTATGGCTTGAAGAAGCTCTGAATTAGCATCCGAGTCCGGTAGAGCTTCAACCATTTGTTTGAGCAAATGCCAAAGAATATACTCATATTGAGAGAAATAGCCCTGGTAGCTCGCGATACGCATACCCAGGGTGGATGCAGCAAAGACTCTCTTACCTAAAGTATCTATCTTACGAGATTCTTTGTTTATAGGTCAAGCTGTACTAGTCGGAGGAAGGACAACCTTATTCTCTGCCAAGACTACAACAGGATCCGCAAAGGCTTGGGAGGACAAAATAGGTCGATCCTTGGGAGCAGCATACTTCCTATCTATGGACTTAGCCACAGAAAGAATGAGAGGATTATTCCATACCATTTGAGACAGTGTCTCAAAGGAGGGTTGTACCGGGGGAGTTAAATCCATAGGGATCTCCGGAACATGAAGGTACTCGAGTTTCAAAAGCTTCCCAGGATCGATGTCCACAGTCTGGTGAGAAAGAGTGGAATTCAAATTTCTCAACAGAGACTTAAAAGACGGTCCTCGACCACAGGCTCTGTAACAGGATTATGTCCTGCTCCTTCCACATCATCACCCTGTCTAAGATCTGGGTCAGGCTCAATATCATCTCCTGACAGTCCAGGAGGGACTGTATGGATAGGAAAGGAATGAAAATCAGCAGGAAAAGAGGAAGGAAAAGAATTCAGAGAGGAGAAGCCCTGAAGATTGGCTGACGAAAAGCCCGGCCTTGGCACCGAAGAAGAACACGGTGCAAAAAGGACGCACGACGCCGACAAAGCAGATGGTGCCAAAGAAGAACACGGTGCCAAAAGGGCACACAGCGCCGAGAAACTCAACGGGCGCAAAAATCACATAGCCGCCGAGGATCATGCCGGACAGACACATTGGCTCAACCGCCACCAAGTGACCCACTCACCCAGGGCTCCGAAAATTGATTTAAGGGAAAGAAGAAAGAACACCAGGAGATAGAGGCATCGGTGTGGCCCCCGTGCTGCAGCCATGTGGGGGGGGGAGAACACGTGAGCACGGAGTCAACGGCGCCGAAGAGGGTGCCACACGACCAGGAAGAAAAAATTACTCACCTTAGTAATGTTGTTTCTTCTAATGGAGTCTTGCTATATTATGACAGTAGCAGTTTGATCCAGCTCTAGAACTGCTCCGGAGGTGAAATGGTTAAAACCATTCCAACATAGAATTTTGGCCACGAGCTCTAAGAAGCAGCTCTATCTGTGTTATTTCAAACCTGAACTGTCAGATCTTTACGAGCCAAACTCACTAAGGTCTGTGTGGAAGCTGCAACCTACACTAGCCAAATGGCTACCTAAATAATAACAACCATTGCTGGTCCCAACACCCAAGACTCAAGTCAGGGGACCAGAAATATTAACACAATTCTAATCATATGAGAATAAAACATAAGTATAATAAAACACACACACACACACCCACCCCCACCCCCAAAGCCCCAAAAGGTGACAAAAATGCTAACAGGGCATAAAAAGGTGCCCACACCAAGTTGCCCGCACCCCACCCAAGTAGAGGTTCTGAGAGGGGCAGGTTGGGGGGAGGTTATAATATAGCAAGACTCATTAGAAGAAACAACATTAAGGTGAGTAATTTTTCTTCAAACAACATGAAGTCTTGCTATATTATGACAGTAGCAGAATACACAGCAGTACCTCCATGGAGGAGGGCAGAACCTACTTAGGAATAGGCTCTGAAGAACAGCTGTGCCAAACCGAGCATCTCCTGGCCTGACATCCAGGGAGTAATGCTTGGTAAAAGTGTATACCGCTTTCCAAGTAGCAGCCTGGCAAATCTCTAATATAGGATGTCTCTGGCAGCAGCTAGAGACGCAGCTGTACCCCGGTAGAATGAGCCCTCAAACCGGGGGGTGGGGCTCTGCCCAGTTTTTGATAACAAAATTGGATACAAGAGACAATCCACCTGGCAATTGATCTCTTAGTGGCAGGTTTGCCTTTCCCCACTTCACCATAGGTAAGGAAAAGTTGGAGGATTCAACCTGTGACCTTTGGTACGTCTATATAGTAACTAAGAGCTCTCTTAACATCCAGGCTGTGCAACCTCCTCTCACCAGAAGAGGAGTGATCAGTGAAAAATACTGGAAGGGAGATAGATTGATTAAGATGGAAATTTGAAACCACCTTAGGCAAAAACTTCCTATTAGTCCTAAGGACTACCTTATCCCTGTGGAAAGAAATAAAGTCAGTTTCCACTGAAAAGGCTTGCAACTCACTTATGCGTCTGGCAGAAGTGATAGCCACTAGAAAAACAGTTTTCCAAGTTAGGTACTTAAGCTCTGCAGAAGACAGAGGTTCAAAAGGGGGTTGCATTAACTGGGCAATGCAAACATTAAGGTCCCAAGAAGGGCCGGTTCCCGAAAGGGTGGATTAGTATGGAATAATCCCTTAAAAAACTTGGAAAACACAGGATGAGAGGAAAGAGGGGATGACTTTCCTGCTGACACAAAAGCAGATACAGCTGCCAAATGAACTCTCAGGGTAGCTGGTCTGAGACCTAAGGAATTAAGATGTACCATGTAATCTAACACAATGGGCAAATCAGCAGATTCTGGGGAAATATTTTTCCTAGCACACCAAATGGAAAACCTTTTCCATTTAGAACTATAAGTAGCTCTAGTGGAAGGCTTTCTGGAAGCTTTAGGATCTCAAGAACACCCTGAGAGAGGTGTAAATCAGCAACTCTAACTCCTCAAGAGCCAGGCCTTGAGGTTGAGGGATTTGAGGTCCGATACCAAACCCTTCCCTGGGCACAAGTCAACAGGTTGTGACTCCTGGGAGGCAAAGGGAAGATGGATTGTCAGTGACAGAAGGAGTGGGTACCAGGGCTGCCTGGCCCAATCCGGGGCAATCAGAATCACCCTGCAAGGCTGAGATCTGATTTTGACTAGTACTTTGAATAGGAGAGGGAAGGGGAAAACATAGAGAAACTTCCCCTCCCAATCCAGAAGAAGGGCATCCAGGGAACTGAGCCCAGCACTGGAGGCCTGCAACAGAACAGAGGAAGTTTGTGATTGTCTAGGGCTGCAAAAAGATCTATCTGAGGGGTGCCCCATCTGGCAAAGACTATCCCCAGCACTTGAGGATCCAGGGACCATTCATGATGACCCTGGGAAATCCTGCTGAGAGCATCCGCTAGGACATTGTCCTTCCCTGGAAGATGAACTGCTATGAGGGAAGTGTTCAGGGAATAGGCCAGAGACCACAACTTCATTGCCTCGGTGCACAAGGCCGAAGACCGAGTGCCCCCTGTCTGTTGATGTACCACATTGTTGTGGTGTTGTCTGTTCTGACTTGTATCACCTTGTCGTGGACAGATGCAGAAAATGCTTGAAGAGCTAAAAAGACAGCTCTGAGTTCCAGCAAATTGATGTGGAGCAGAGATTCCTGGGGGGACCACACTCCCTGAGTGGAAAGGTCGCCCATGTGGGCTCCCCAACCCAGAAGGGAAGCATCTGTAGTGAGAGTCAAGTCGTGAGAAGGGAAATGAAGGGACCCCAATCTTAATTGCTCTGATCCTGCCACCACTGGAGGGCTAGGATCAAGGTTCGAGTCACTGGGACCAACTTGAAAGGGGGTCTCTTCTGAAACCAATAGGTTCTCAAGTGAAACTGAATATCTCTCATCTGAAATCTTGCTCCCTGCACAACAGCTGTGGATGCAGCCATGTGCCCCAGGAGCTGCAGAAAGTGTCTTGCTGGTCGAGACCTGCAGAGTGAAGGAGGAGGCCAGAGCCACTAAATTCCTTACCCTTTCTAAGGGAAGAAAAGCTCTGGCTAGCTTTGTGTCCAATTCTGCCCCTATAAAGGTGAGTACCTGGACTGGTTCCAGAACCGACTTTGGTAGATTTAGCAGAAAGCCCAGGAGGTGAGAAGCTGCTGGGTGACCTGCAGGTGAGATTTTACCTGTTCTGGGGACTGGCCTACAATGAGCCAGTCATCTAGATAGGGAAAACAGCAATCCTTTGCCTCCTTAAGTGAGCCACTGCCACTGCTAGACACTTTGTGAATACCCTTGGGCAGAGGTAAGGTCAAGGGCATTGCTCTGAACTGGTAATGACCTGAGGGCAGTTCAATCTGAGGTACTTTCGATGGGAGCTTCTGATTAGGACATGGAAATAGGCATCCTTGAGGTCCAGGGAGGCTAGCCAGTCCCCTGGCCTTAGGGAGGGTAAAATCATTGCCAGAGTTACCATTTTGAACTTTGGTTTCAAAAGATGCTTGTTCAGATATCTGAGATCTAATATGGGCCGCCATTCTCCTGTCTTTTTTGGGGTAAGGAAGTATCTGGAATATAGACCCCTGCCCTGGTGCAGGGGAGGAACCCTTTCTACTGCTCTGAGAGCTAACAGGGATGAGACCTCTGCTTCCAGAGCAAGGGTCTCTGAAGCACTTGCAGGTAGAAAAAGTCTGCTTCTCAACTTGGGAAACTTTTGAAGCTGAGAACCAGACCCTGGCTTACTACTTCCAGAACCCACTTGTCTGAGGTTAAAGAAGCCCAATCCTGCCTGAAGTAAGCCAGCCTGCCCCCTACCGGTACAGGAGAATCGGCCCTGGGCACCCCATCAGGGTGCCTGCTTAGCAGGAGCTTTAGGCTAGGGGTGGGAGCAGGTCTGCCCACCCCTCGTCTGCCTCTGCCTCTGAAGAAGCCCCTCTGAGCACAGGCAGAGGAGGCCTGAGTCTGGTAAAAAGGCCTGTGAAAAGGCCTACCCCTACCCCTGGGGGTATGCCTTTGAGGAGTGGCTTGCCGCTCCTTAGCCTGAGCACTCTTGTAAGTAGTCCTATATTCATCCATCTTTTTCATGTAGTTCTCTGTCTGCTCCCCAAACAGAGAATTCCCCACCACAGGAAAATCCATAGCCTTAGTCTGGGTATCCTGTGACAGACTAGTACACCTGAGCCAGGCCAACCTACGAAAAGCTACAGATGTGGCCATGACCCTAGAGGAAACATCATTAACATCCACAGCAGCATGAAACTGAACCTTAGAAGCCTCAATGCCATCAGCAGCCACCTGTTCTAGTTCACTAGCCAGCTGGCCATGGGCTCGCTTGGCTAACTGCATCATAGTATCCCATCTAGATTTCTGATACCTAGCTACATAAGCCATATAATTTGCTTGCCTGAGTCCCAGAGAGGCTGCCATATACTGTTTTTTTGCCATGGCATCAATCTTCCTGGAATCCTTGTCAGGAGGATGTGAAGCCAGGGGATATTAGCTTTATCACAGGCAGCAGCCTGAACTACCCCAACATGACTGCATTGCTGAGAAAGGAATTCTGTATCAGGACCTGACAATGTGTACCTTCTGTCCATCTTTTTATCTACAGGAGGCACAGAATTAGGAGTTTTTTTAAATTTTTATTGTTTGCTTCCTAAAAAGACTTATGTAAAGGAATAGACAATCTCCTAGACTCTGGAATATCCATCACTTCTACAAAATCAGGCTCCTCTTGCTCATCCACAGCTTCTTCTAAGGGAAGCTGGAGGGTTTCAGCAACTTTTTTGTAAAACATGAAATGAGATGGGGACTCAGACAGCATAGGGGGAGATTCTAAAGGTCTGTCTGGGGAGATGTCTGGTTCAATGGGCACACCCAGACCTTCTCAGCCACATTCATACTGTTCATAATCATCCTCCCCCTCCTCTGGTTCATAAAATTCCTCAATATCATATTCCTGAACCACTGGGACTGGACGAACCGACCTTTTGCCAGATAGTGGCGGTTCCGACGGACCCTGAGACAGTGACTGGACAATTTGTATGGCTTTTGCTATTTCTGCAGCAGTTGGAGAAGGGGTTTTGGACTCCAGACCTGCTGATTTTCTTTACTGGAATTGGTTCCTCAGAACCAGCTTTTCTTTTGCCAGAGGAAGTCTCGTCCTGGTCAGAGGGCACTCCCTCCAGTTCGGTTGGCACCGAACCGGGCTGGCCATCCGGGTCAGCGGACTTTTTGGCCTCTCGTTCCCTGAGCCTGCCCAATCTTTTTTCCAGGGTGGCTGCAGGGAAATTCTTACATATCTGGCAGTCTGACTGGAGTGGTCAAACCCCAGACAATAAACACATGTGGTGTGTGGGTCAGCCTTGGCAAAGACTTCCCCACAAACATCACAGTGTTGAAACCCAGTGGGCCCGGTTTTTCTTTTGGGTTTCTCAGACATAATGCCAGCCTAACCAGAAAACTTGCTCTTTTAACGGCAGTGCCAGGCAAGACACCCTTATCGGTTCCTAACCGTTCACGGTATTGGAAAACGTAATAAATCCGTTTTTTAGAACCGATAAGAACTGAAACTGCACTCTAAAATATTAAATTTTAGTTTTAAATGAGTTTTAAACTCAACTGATCGGTTCAAAACCGAACCGTAACTTATAAGTTCCACACAGACAAACCTTTAATTTACTTACGTTACCACAGATAGAGCTTTGAACCGAACGGTTTTGAGGTTAAAATTAAACTATTCTCGGTTGAATCCAACCGAGAAAACACTTTTTAAACCGAGAAATGAACCGAGCAGTAGGAGAAATCTCCGGAGCGACTGTTCACTGAGGCGGAGTAAAGAATCTGACAGTTCAGGTTTGAAATAACACAGATAGAGCTGCTTCTTAGAGCGCGTGGCCAAAATTCTATTTTGGAATGGTTTTAACCATTTCACCTCCGGAGCAGTTCTAGAGTTGGATCAAACTGCTACTGTCATAATATAGCAAGACTTCATGTTGTTTGAAGGCCCAATCTCCTGAAGAACCTGAAGGCCCCGGAGTGACCGGGCCAGGCAGATGGACCAACCACCGTGCCAGTCAGCTGAACCAACCTCCGAGCCCACTGCTCCATAAGAGCAGCCCACTGATGAAACTGTTCATCGGAAACCCTACCAGAAGGTGGGGAAGGGCTCCGATGTCGAAGAGGTCAGTGACCAGCAACAGAAACTGGCGACTCTGAATGAGGAGACTGACAACTGACCCCAATGACTGACAGTCGATGCGCAGACATATCAGAAGGCGACCTCCAGTGATGCCTTCTCTTTCTTGACCTACAGGCCAAAAAAAGAGCTCGAGGCCGAAAGGTGCCGAGAATGCGACCATTTTATTTTATGCTTTCCGGGTGCCTCTTGGGCACTGGACCGTCCTTGTCAGATCCTCGGAGAAGGCGGCAGTCCGGACTCTAGTCCAGTTGACTGAACAGTTTTCATATCGAAGTTCCCTACTCATTACCTGACCCCGCTCATGGTCGACTCTCGATGTAGGCTGAGACTTCTTTCTTTAATAAGAATAAATTATCATAAGCGATACTTTATTCGAAAAATACTACAAAATAAAAAACTGAAAATTTTATTCGAAAAATACTACAAAATAAAAAACTGAAATCAATGCTGCTAGTCTGAAGTTTGACTCCCGGTGGGAAAGCGACGTCATCACAGCACTCGATGGCAGGAAAAAAGGAACTGAGGCGTTTGGAAGGTCGACGACGAGATAGTCATTGCCACACGAGCAGAGGCTCGTGGTGCCGCTTCTTGCGGCTCCATCTCTGGTGCCGGCCCTCCTGCAAAAACTTTGCTCCCGCTGAGTCCTAGCGCCCCCGGCATAGATCCCAACAGTGCAAATTAGTGGTGGAGACTTAATATCCAGGAAGATTTATATAGTCCACAGACAGCGTAGCTTGTAAAAAGCTTAACTCTCCAAGTCAGATTATTTTTTTGTAATAGTATTCAGATTTTAGGTAATCAGAGTCAACTGTCAGGGTAAAAAAAGCTTTGAACTTTAACTAAGAGGCTTTATTTAAGACAGAGGTCAGGGAGAAGATGGTTAAAAAAAAAAGCTTTACCCTTTAGAGATTGGCAGCAGCACCCCCTCTCAGTCTCTCTCAATCTTTATTTAGGTTTGCTTTAGCTAGGTTAGATACTTTTTAAGTTTTTATAATTTGTACAACTAGGGTAAAAGAAATAGCTGTACTACTTAAGCTCCTTCTTAAAAGTGTACAGTTTTAGCCTCTGCTCCAAAATTATTTAATAGCTATTTTTTATGCTGTCTCAGTAGCTGGCAGTTATACAGATACAGGCTCTTGTCTCAGCTTTTATTGATAGACAAGTAAGCATTAAGAAATGGTGGGGTGTGCATTATGGTGTGATAACCGCACCTCAGGGAAGGAAGGCACTTATATCAAGGCAGAGGCCGGTCATTCATAGGAGTGCGGTGTCTTTTACTGCACTTATAAAATGGCCCTTTATTTTTAGAAGCAGTTTTTTTATTTTGAAACACGTTTAAATAAGTAAAAATGTAAGTGAATCCGTACTTTTAACATAAAATAGTCCTTCCGCCTATTGGTGCTAGATTAAAGGAGCATTATACAGTGTGTTCCTATCTGCCCACTTAAGCTTCATATTCTCCTGCCAGCCACAATAATTCACAAATGCTGTTTTCCTCATTCCAAGTATGACACATAGCCCCCTTACTTTATTTTATTCTCCTCACTCTGTAGACAAAACTAAAAGGAAGCCATAACAAAAGCTTTTCAGTTCCCCGATGCTGCAAGCACGAGTGTGGTTCAAAACTGCCACACTCGCTGACAGCATCATGAACTGCTTGCTCTGTCCTAAAAGCTAAACAGCAGGGTGAGTCATTTACCACCTTTTCCCTTTGTTTATATAGTATTATAATAATGGTCTAAGAAATGAAGCTTTCTGATTGGCTGTAAACATTCTAACAACCTTATGTTAATCTTTTATTAACATACTTGTACAACTTACCCATATATTAAACAAGGTTTAACACTGTTTAAAAAAACATTTTTATTATAATAGCAATAACGCACTCCCAGGGGCTATGTTAATGTTCAGTTAATCACCCTCTAGGGGCATGTGGCACTCGGCAATGCCTCGTGCCACATTATGCCCCTAGGGGGTGATTAACAGACCATTACCATAACCCCTGGTCATGCCTTATTGCTTAATTATTGCTTGCTTTCTTCATTCTGTGTTTTTTCTCTGTGTTTCCCCACATTCAAGAAATGGAATGTTTATCATGGAATACAGGGATTCAAAATTCTGCTCAGTTCCACTGGCAGAATGTTCCTCTTCTAACATACTGTACACACACACACACACACACACACACACACACAGGAAGGACATTTCTAAAGCCAGAGACTCAATTATCTCACTGTCAGGGAAGCAGAAGAGTTTTCACCGATGAACAGGTAAAAATAGAAGGGGGATTTTTCACTGTCAGCAAAGAAACAGTTGTAATGAAAAATATAAATAATACTTATTGTTTCTGATTTATGTGTGTAAGGAGAGTGTGATGATCAAAGAAAAAACATTTAATTAATTTGTTTTATTTTTTATTTAAGGTAGTTTTATTTTTAGGGCCCAGTTGAAGGTTTTTACAGTGTAAAGGTAACAGCCATGTTTGTGATGGAAAATCAGTTCTGGATCTAGGGAGACTGATGGAGGACAGTTCTGGTAGTAGGAGGACTGATTTGCTTATTGTGCGATGTGGTTTGGGACCAGTATGACTGTGCGTATATAGAGACTTGATGTACGGTCAGCTGATGTCTCTTGGCCAATGAGATTTCTAGATTTTCTCATGCCATTTTACGACACACAAGAGAGACAGATTTTACCGTCTGTGAATTCCAGTAAAGTTCCCCAAGAAACTCTAAGCAAGCAATTGAGGGTAAAAAGACCCTTGCTGCAGCCAAGAAAGTGCACTGTATGTAAAAATGGCCCTGCCTCTACACCAGGAGTAAGACTATCTACTGAAGTCTAGTAGTCCAGCCTGTAGCTAAATATTTTCAGCAGCCTGCCTTCTGCAGAAGACCACCTGTTATTAACTTAAGCAGCTGCACTTTAGATTAATTTTAGCTCTTTCCCTTTCACTGTCTCTAAGACTGCACTGCAGATTGCAGTCCTTCCCTCCCGAGTTGTTACTTTCCCCCACCCCAGAAATCAAAAAAAGGAAAACACCAGATCTTTGCCAGTGAATAGCTCTTTTTATATATATTTCCTCCTTCCTCTGGTCAAGGTCGACGATTTTGCTCCCACCCTGATGCTACAGAACCTCGCGGACTCACGCGCCTCTCCCGCCAGAATCAAGTCCCCCAATTCACAGTGGATATGTATATAGACAGTAGCTCTTAAAAAAAAAAAATTACTCACCATAGTAATGTTGTTTCTTCTAATGGAGTCTTGCTGTATTCTGACATAATGCAGCTAGCCCCAGACCTTGAACTGCCCCGGAGAGGAAGAGTTAACTCTATGCAGAAGCATAGAACATTGAGCTCGAGCTCAGTTTTCAAACCTCTGTCTGTGGTACTTCCCAGTGTAACTGTCAGATTCTTACAAGCAACTAACTAAGTACTATACTATGGAAATTGTTCAAAACATATAGCCAAAAGGCAACAATTTGGGTCCAAAAGACTCAAGTTGAGAACCCAAGAAAGAAAGGTAGTGACAGGATTTAATATATAAACACAAGAAAAAGTAACCATAAAACAACTACCCGACCCTTAAGAGGGAGGGTATAAGGTACACCCCTGAGGTGCAACACTGTACCTGCCAGCCCACTTCCCAAATACAGGTTCTGAGAGGGGAGGCAGGGGGGAGGTCAGAATATAGCAAGACTCCATTAGAAGAAACAACATTACTATGGTGAGTAATTTTTTCTTCAAATAACATGAAGTCTTGCTGTATTCTGACATAATGCAGACTACCAAGCAGTTCCCTATGGAGGAGGGAATGCAGAACCTACTTTGGAAACATGCTCTGCAATACTGCTGTGCCAAACCTAGCATCACTCCTAGCCTGGATATCCAGAGAGTAATGCTTGATGAATGTATGTACTGTTTTCCAAGTGGCTGCTTTACAGATCTCTAACAAGGGTATATCTCTGACTGCAGCCAGAGTAGCAGCTGTACCCCTAGTCGAGAGAACCCTCAGGCCTGAAGGGGGTATTTTACCCAATTTGTCATAGCAGAATTGCATACAAGAGACAATCCACCTGGCAATAGTTCTTTTAGCCGCAGGCTTACCTTTCCCCACTTCACCATAAGTGAGAAACAATTGAAGACAGTCATTTCTGTGTGCCTTAGTATGCTCTATGTAGTAGCTAAGAGCCCTTTTAACATCCAAACTGTGTAATTTTCTTTCTCCTGAAGAAGAATGGTCAGTGAAAAACACAGGGAGAGACAGACTGGTTAAGATGAAAATTTGATACCACTTTGGGCAAGAACTTCCTATTGGTTCTTAGGACCACTTTATCCCTATGGAAGGATATGAAGTCAGGTTCAACTGACAGAGCCTGTAATTCACCAATCCACCTGGCAGAAGTAATAGGTACCAGAAACACAGTTTTCCAGGTCAAGTACTTCAACTCGTCCAAAGCCAGCGGTTCAAAGGGTGGCTGCATAAGCTGAGCAATGCAGACATTAAGATCCCAAGATGGTGTAGGCTCTCTAAAGGAAGGGTTAATATGAACCAGACCTTTGAAAAACTTCCTGAAAACAGGATGATATGCCAGGAAAGAGCCATTCCCTGCTGAAAGGAATGCAGAAACAGCTGCTAGATGAATCTTCAGATTTGCAGGCCTAAGGCATAGACCATTAAGGTGAACCAGATAATCTAAGGCTGTGGAGATGTCGGCAAAATCAGGCACAATGCCCTTCTGAGAACATCAAATACTGAACCTCTTCCATTTGGAATTATAAGTTTTTTTAGTGTAAGGTTTCCTGAAAACCTTCAGAATATCCAGAACTCCCTGAGAAAGATGCAAGTCTGCATACTCCAACTCTTCAAGAGCCAGTTCTTGAGACTGGAGATTGGGTTACCAGATCCTCCCCTGGAAGGAGGACAGGAGATTGTATCGCCTGGGATGAGACAGGGGACATGACACTGTCAAGGACAGCCGCAGAGGATACCAAGGCTGTCTGGCCCAATCTGGAGCCACTAGTATCACTGTGCAGGGTTGAGTTCTGTTTCTGATCAGGACTCTGAACAGCAGAGGGAAGGCATAGAGAAACCCGTCCTTCCAATCCAAAATGAAAGCATCCAGGGGCACAGTCCCCAGGACTGGAGATCTGCAACTGAACAGAGGAAGTTGATGATTGTCCGGTGCTGCAAAGAGATCCAGGAGTGCCCCACCTGGAGAAGATGACCTACAGGATGTGAGGATCCATGGACCATTCGTGATGTCCCTGTGAAATTCTGCTCAGGGCATGACAGTACATTGTCCTTCCCTGGAAGGTGAACTGCTACCAGGGAAGTCTGAAGAGAATAGGCTACAGACCACAGCTTCATGGCTTCTGAGCACAAGGTTGTGGACAGAGTGCCTCCCTGCTTGTTGATGTACCACATAGTGGTGGTGTTGTCCATTCCGACTTGGACTACCTTGCCCTTGACTGAGTGTGAGAAGCTCTGAAGGGCTAGGAAAACTGCCCTGAGTTCCAGGAGACTGATATGAAGGAGAGACTCCTGTGGAGACCAGACCCCTTGAGTGGTCACGGCTCCCAGGTGGGCTCCCCAGCCTAGGAGAGAAGCATCCGTAGTTGGAACTACTGAGGGGACTTGAGGGAGAAATGAACTCCTTGTCTGAGGCTGTCCTGGTCTAGCCACCACTGGAGAGCTTGGACAAGAGTCTGAGTCACTTGTATCAGTTTGAAGAGAGGGAGTCCTTTCTCTATGACCAAAAGGACCTTAGGTGGAACTGAATGTCCCTTATCTGAAATCTGGCTTCCTGTACCACTGCAGTGGAAGCTGCCATGTGGCCAAGGAGTTGGAGGAACTGTCTTGCTGGACGAGAAACCTGAGGTCGAAAAGAGGAAGCAAGATCTACTAGGGCCTTCACCCTTGCCAGGGGAAGGAAAGCTTTTGCTTGGATAGTGTCCAATTCTATTCCTATAAAAATGAGAAGTTGTACAGGTTCAAGGACAGACTTTGGAAGACTGAGAAGAAACCCCAGAGAACTAAGCAAGTCCTGGGTGGTTTGCATAGCTGACCTGACCTGGTCTGATGACTGACCTACGATTAGCCAGTCGTCCAGATATGGGAAAATGGTGATATCCTGTCTTCTGAGGTAAGCCACCACTACTGCAAGGCACTTTGTAAACACCCTTGGAGCTGATGTTAGGCAGAATGGTATGGCCATGAACCGATAATGGCCTGAAGGCAACTCAAACCTGAGGGATTTTCTGTGGGAGCACATGATAGGGATATGGAAGTAGGCATCCTTGAGGTCCAGGGATGCTAGCCAATCCCCTAGCCTTAAAGAGGGAAGGATTATTCCCAGAGTTACCATTTTGAATTTGGGTTTTGAAATATGTTTGTTCAAATACTTTAGATCCAGTATGGGTCGCCACTCCCCCGTTTTCATTGGGGGTAAGGAAGTACCTGGAGTACAAGCCTTTCCCCTGTGCTGAGTAAGAACCTTCTTTACAGCTCTGAGAGCCAGAAGAGAGGAAACCTCTGCCTCTAAGGCAAGGGTTTCTGAGATTGATGCAGGTGGAAAAGATCTGGCCCTCTTTTTGGGGAACTTTTTGAAGCAGAGGACCAGTCCCTGGCTTACTACTTCCAGGACCCACTTGTCTGAGGTAACAGACTTCCAGGCCTGAAAGTAGTAAGCCAGCCTGCCTCCTACTGGGATTGGGGAGTCGACCTGGGCTGACACATCAGGGTGTCTGCTTGGCAGGAGCCTTAGACTGGGAGGAGGGAGCAACCCTGCTCATCCCCCTCCTGCCCCTCCCTCGGAAAAAAAACCTCTGTGGGAAGAGAGATGAGGCCTGGGGCTTGGTAAAAAGGCCTGTGAAAAGGCCTGCCCCTACCCTTGGACTGCTGCTTTTGTGGAGTGGCTTGCCTTTCCTGGGCCTGTGCACTCCTGTAAGTGGTCCTGTATTCATCCATTTTCTTCATGTAAGCCTCTGTCTGCTCCCAAAACAGAGAGTTATCCACTACAGGAAAATCCATAGCCTTGGTCTGGGTATCCTGTGAAAGGCTAGTACATCTGAGCCAAACAAGTCTTCTGAGAGACACAGATGTAGCCATGACTCTTGATGCCACATCATTGGAGTCCACAGCAGCATGAAATTGTACTTTAGATGCCTCAATTCCATCCGCAGCCACCTCCTCCAGCTCCTTGGCTAGCTGGGGGGAGGCCTGTTTAGCCAGTTCCAGAACCGTACCACACCTGGACTTCTGGTACCTGGCTATGTAGGTCATATAGTTAGCCTGCCTGAGTCCCAAAGAAGATGCCAAATACTGTTTTTAGGCCATGGCATCGACCTTCCTGGAGTCTTTGTCTGGGGGGGGTGAAGCCAAAGGAACGTTAGCCCTGTCACAGGATGCAGCCTGCACTTCCCCAACATGGCTGCAATGACTATAAAAACTCCGTACCTGAGCCTGACAGCATGTACCTCCTGTCCATTCTCTTGTATACAGGAGGTAAGGAGTTAGGTGTCTGTAAAATCTTTTTTGTCTGTTTCCCCAAGGTCTTGTGAAGAGGGACAGACAAACTTTTTGGACTCTGGAAAGTCCATCATCTCGACAAAATCAGGTTCTTCCTCCTCCTCAGCAGCTTCGACCATTGGGAGCTGGAGGGTTTCAGTCACCTTCTGGTACCTGGCTCTGTAGGCCATGTAGTTTGCCTGCCTGAGTCCCAAAGAGGATGCCAAATATTGTTTTGTGGCCATGGCATCAACTTTCCTGGAGTCCTTGTCTGGGAGGGGGTGAAGCCAAAAGGATGTTAGCCCTGTCACAGGCTGCAGCCTACACTACCACAGTATGGCTGCTACGAGTATAAAGGAACTCCATACCTGAGCTTGATAACATATACCTCCTGTCCATTCTTTTATCCACAGGAGGTAATGAGTTAGGAGTTTGTAAAATTGTTTGCGTCTGTTTCCCCAAGGACTTATGAAGAGGGATAGACAATCTTTTGCCGGCCCATCAGTGCAGCGGTTGGATTTCCGCTTGGGACGCCAGTGACCTGGGCTCGGGAATGGACTCGGGTTGCTGGAGGGACGGCCAGGGGAGAACAGCTGGAGTGTCCCACGACAGCTTGCCTTCTCCAGGAGGAGGGGGGCCAATGCCCACAACTTGCGTGACCCCGAGCGGAGGCTCGAGGTACAGCAAGCCCTGTTCGCAAGAGGGGATGCCTGCGAGACATGGTGGACGTCGATGCGTAGCGCCTTGACATCAAGGCACACACCATGAGAGGGGAGGAAACCGGAGAAAAAAACAGCTTTCCATTGCCGGGTAGATGGGGCACCAGGAGCGTGCCCTCGATGTGCCACCACTCGCCCAGACCACCTTGCCTGATGAAACCAGAAGTGTAAAGGGTGTACAGGCCCCACCTCATTGCCCGCCCGGGGGGGCATAACCGTGGCTACATGGGGTGCAAGGTCGGTCTCTGGTCGGATGGCTGGCAGTGGGATGACTCCCAGGTGCCCCCGAAGCATCGGAGATGGAGGGCACGTAGGAGGGAAAAAATATAAAAGTAAAAAGAAAATAAAAAAATCTTTTGGGACTCTGGGATGTCCATCATTTCCACAAAATCAGGGTCTTCCTCCTCCTCAGCAGCTGAAGGGTTTCTGCCACCTTCTTGTAGAACAAGAAATGTGAAGGGGATTCAAAGCCTGGGAGGGGAGACAGAGGGCCTCTGTCTGGGAGATGTCCGGTTCAATGGGCACATCCAGACCCCCTAGGTCTTCATCTTCGTCTTCATCATCAGGATAGTCTTCATCTCCCTCCCACTCCTCATAGAAAACATCTGGATCATAATCTGAAGGAGACGAATCCGAACGATCCAACCGCCTAGCCGGTGGAACCGGTTTGGACGGAACCGGGCAAAGCGCCTGAACAATGCTAATGGCTTTGGCTGTCTAGTCCAAGGTTGGAGTATGCGGTACAGGATCCGAACCGGCAGACTTGCATTTCCTTTTTGTCAGAACCGGCCCCTCAGAGTCAGCTCTCCTTTTGCTCGAAGAGGTATCGCCTAGGCCAGTAGGCACCTCCTCGGGTTTGGCCGCAACTGAACCTGGCTGGCCATCCGGATCTACGGACTTCTCGGCCTCCCTTTCCTTCAGCCTACTCAATCTTTTTTCTAGAGTAGCTTTGGGAAAGTTTTTGCAAATTTGGCAGTCTGACTTGTGTTGGTGAAATCCCAGACAATAAACACAAGTGAGGTGGAGGTCGGCCATGGCAAAGGCCTCCCCACACTCAGTACAGTGTTAAAACCCAGTGAGACCAGTTTTCTTCTTGGGTTTCTCAGACATTGCCAACCTACCAAATTACCCTACAGCAGCTTTCAAGCCAAGTAATGAATAACTGATCGGTTACAAACCGTGTCACGGGTTTTGAAAAAGAACCAGAAAAAGGCTTGGTTCTTTTGAAACCGATTGGTACCAGAACACCACTCTAATCCCAGAATATTCAAAATTTAAACAGAAGAAAAAAAAAACAAGGTCGGTTTCCAACCGGACCGACTGATAAAATCAAGGAAAGAACAATTTCCACACTTTTTTCAAAATAACACTCAGTCACTACCTATCTACTACACTATCTGTACCACAGACAGTGGCTGGAAATCCGAAAAAATAACAAATAGAATGGTTTAATCTGAACACTTTTGAACTTTACCGAACCGAGCATAGCAGTCTCTGGAGCAACTTCACTGTTAGGCAGAGTAAAGAATCTGACGGTTACACTGGGACGTACCACAGGCAGAGGTTTGAAAACCGAGCTCGAGCTCAACGTTCTATGCTTCTGCACAGAGTTAACTCTTTCCTCCCCAGGGCAGTTCAAGTGCTGGGGCTAACTGCATTATGTTAGAATACAGCAAGACTTCATGTTGTTTGAAGAACCAAACTAACTGCGTCCTGCCCTGATAGGTCCTAGGGGCCCTAGGATAGAGAGGGGGCTCCCGACACAACAAAGGTTAATGCAGCCGGAGAAAGAAACCACAGCTAGGAGACTGTATACCCAACCGGGGGATGGAGGGTGAGTCAGCATGACCTGATGAAAGATATTCCCTCGAAGATCTACTGTTAGGGTAAGTTCTTACGTAACTGTTTTATCTTCTTCAGGGATACCCCTTTCATCAGGTCGCACCTATGGAACGAGTTCCAAGCAGTTCTGACAGCAAGGCAGTCTGGGTGGCAGGAGGTCAAGGGCCTAAGAAAGAAGGCCCTGGGACACAGCTAGGCTAAAGCCTGCCCTTCCTCTATAGGCAATGTCTAGACTGCAGTGCATTGTGGAAGAGTGGACAGTGCTAGGCCTGGTGTTGCTGAGGGCGGAGGCGTCGGATGCCACACCTCGCGCTATGCCGGCCACTCAGGGGTCAAGAATGAACTTGGGTGGCTCGGGGGCCGGCGTGGAGAGGAAGGATGGAGCATCCCAGGACAGCTCTCCTTCCTCTGGGAGGGGGGATGCTGCGACGCGCTGCTTGGCTGCTGCCCAGCGGTGGCTGGGTGGCAGCACTTGCACACCATAACGTCGAGGGGAGGGGGGATCCCATGTACAGGGCATTGGAGCTGTCTCCGCAGAGTCGGAGCTCAGACGTTGTGCCCATTGTATGTCCGTGGGCCTGGGAAGAAAAGCTGGTGGAAAAACCCTTCTGTGCGGCAGGATGAGAGAGATCAACCCCTTGCAGGTGTCACACCAGTGGCTGGGCACAACCGTAGGTCATGTGGCAGAGGACCTTGGTGAATGTAAGTCCCGGGGGAGCCGGGTGATGGGGCTGGGGGGAGGTCCATCCGAAGGGGGCCGCCAGAGGAAGGAAGGAGCTAAAAGAAATAACTAAAAAAAAAAAAGTGGATCGTGCTCTAAGTCGCTGCAGCACAGAAACCTGCCACAGACACATTCCCGAAGCAGGCCACAAAAACCGGCATGCCTCTGGGTGAGTAGCCATGAATCACGCCAGGATGTCCTGTACCATATTTCGGCGAACAAAGAGTATTATACAATGGCAAGAAAAAAATCCTAGAGACTGATTGGTCAGTCTTGGGCTGGCCCCATGCTGTTATCCCAGTACAACATCACGGCTGCAATCTCAGCCTCACTGTGAACCTGCAGATGAGCTATATGATGAGCTAGATGACCTCTTTTTTTACATCTCTTAAGAAACAAAAATATTTTTCCACACTAAAAAACATTCTTTAAAATTATTTTTTTATTTTATAAATAACAATGAGCCATTGTATAATAGCAATAATGCCCTCCAGGGGGATAACGTCACGCCTCAGTTGTTGGACGCACTCGGCCTGCAGCCTCGTGCCCAACCACCTGAGGCATGACGTTATCCCAGCACGACACACACCCTGTCGGGCATTATTGCTTAAATATATCAGGCCAACCATTTGGACAAATGCTGTTTAGAAATTAGGACGCCCTCTTTCTCAAGGGTGAAAGAAACCAACAAGTGAGAGGACTTTACTGCAGTCCCTAGCACAGTATGTATAGTACCTGAGAATGCTATGCATAGCTAAAGTATGAAGCCATGCATCCCCTAGATAGGCATGCTCTGGATACATAAACCGACAGGTGGTTAGATTAATTTAGTGTACACTCCAACACCTCCATAGGAGAAAACTTAGGGTAGGTGCACAAAGACACCCTGTCTATGGAAAATCAAATAAGACGGTCCACACCTAAGAGCCTGTGGCTATGAAATTCTTCAAGCAGAAGCAACAGCAACTAAAAATAATGCTGTCCATGACAGAAAGCATAGATTGTAAGATGCGGCTAGCCCAAACGGAGGCAGTGTCAAGTTTTCTAGAACAAAATCTGCGTCCTGAGCTTGGGACCATGTCACAGATAGAAGGCTTCAAACGGAGAATGCCTCACAGAAAGGCATGAGCCACATCCACCTGTGCTACAGTACGGCCATCAATGGGCACATGAAAGGCTGATACAGAAGACAGCTGCAATTTAACAGAGGCGTATTGGAGTCCTGTGTCAGACAAGGACAGGATAAACTCTAGAACCCGAGTCACCAGACAAGTGAAAAGGACCACAAGATGGGAAGTAGCCTATATATAAAAGTGCTTCTGCTTCATTGAGTAAGTGGCTTCAGTGGAAGGTTTCCTGGGGGCCACTGGGACAACAGCCATGATCTGAGACACTCCGGAGTGGCCAACTGTTATGCCTTCAGGAGCCATACATGCAGACGCCGTGACTTGAGGACAAGGGTTCCCTGTGCCCAGGCAACAAGACCCTGCTGAGGGGCAGGGGAATGCCAGGCTCTGGATCTAACAGGTGGAAACACATTCAAGTCTGGACCCCCCCCACTGAACAGGTCTTCGACAGCCGAGGGCAACAGGACCACTGGTGAATGCTGAACTATGACTGACTAGGACCATCCGCCAAAACGTTTTGATTTCCTGGGACATGGATGGTTGACACTTCTAGACCATGTACTAGAATCTGGTACCAGACCCTCATCACTGCTCTGCACAGGGACGAGGAATAAGTTCCCCATTGCATGCTGATGAAATAAACCACACTAATACCGACTGGGATCTATCTGCCCGCCTCACTCTAACACTTCTGCCACTAAAAGATGGCAAAAAACAAACAAACAAAAAAAAAAAAAAAACAGGCGTGCACACATTGTGAAAAGAATAGTTATGTGAGAAATTACTGTAACAGTAGATCTTCGAGAGAGGCTCTTGCAGTAGGTAATTACATATAGGACTGAAGCTGGCAGGCGTCAGGACCCCACGGAAAAATTTCTAGCTAGCAGTCTCTAGCGGGGGGACCACCCCCATGTCAGGTGACCGGCGTCAGGCAACGTCAGAGAGGCAGTCCCCCACGCCCGCCTTCCAGTTCTTTCCTGCCAAAGGCCAAAAAGGCAAGACGAAAGAGATGCAGATATTTCCTTTCCTAGAAAAGGAGCTGAAAAGCTAACTGGGATGGAGGGTGGAAAGGCATTACTTACTGCAAGAGCCTCTCTCGAAGATCTACTGTTACGATAAGTTCTTACCTAACTGTACTGTCTTACTTCGAGAGGGCTCTTGCAGTAGGTAATTACATATAGGACTGAGTCCTAAGCAGTCTGGAACAAAGAGAAGCATACGGGAGGAGGAAAACTACACATCCATAGAACCTCCAGCTGTAAGGGTCTCAAGAAAGGAGACCTTGCAGAACAGCCAACCCGAAGCCTGCTCTACGGTGAAAGGCAATGTCCAAACTGTAGTGTTTTGTAAAGGTATGGACAGAAGTCCAAGCTGCGGCTACACAAATGTCGCTGATGACACATTCTTGAAACAAGCCACAGAGGCAGCAACTCCTCTGGTGGAGTAACTTCTGAGTTGACCCGGCAGGGTCTTGTGGTACCTGTCACAACAGAAAGTGATATAATGAGCGAACCATTTAGACAGGCATTGCATGGAAACAGCATTGCCTTCTCTTTTGTGAGCAAAAGAGACAAAAAGCTGATCAGATTTCCTGAGATCCTTAGTCCTAGTGGTGTAGTATTTCTATGAACATCCAAAGTACGCAAGAGGTACTCCCCTTGATTGGAGTGTTGCGTAAAGAAAGCAGGTAGCTCAATGGATTGATTCAGTGTAGATTCTGTCACCACCTTCCGGAGAAACTTAGGGTTCGTACGTAGAGCCACACGTCCCTTGTGGAAAATCAAATACGGAATTTTACACATCAAGTCCTGAAGCTTGGAAATACGTCAAGCTGAAGTAATGGCCACTAGGAAGTGTCTTCCAGGAAAGGAACTTCCAAGTCTGCTGAGGCTGCTGGCTCAAAAGGAGGCAGGGTAAGCTTCTCAAGAACAAAGTTCAAGTCCCAAGGAGGGGCCGGAACGTGAATAGGGGGTCTCAAATAGAGAATCCCACTAAGAAAAGTCTAAGAGACTTCCAGCTGAGTGAAAGTTCTTTCCCCAAAAGGAACATGGTAAGCAGAAATGGCTGCCATGTGAACTTTCAAAGAGGAATGACTGAGACCTAGGTCGAAGAGATGATGCATATAGTCCAGAATTTTCCCAACAGGGCACGAGAATGGCTCGAAATTCTTGGAAGAGGCCCAAACCAAGAACTGTTTCCATTTCAAGGCATAGGTGGATCGAGTGGAAGGCTTTCTGGCCTTCACCAGAATCTCAGCCACAAGTGGGGAGACCCCAAATCGGGCTTGAGCTACGTCTGCAGAAGCCACGCATGCAACTGAAGGGACTCGAGACCTGGATGAATCAGGGTCCCCTGATCCTGGGTCAGCAAACACTGAGACAGAGGAAGAGGAGATTCCTCTGAATACTGTTGCAGAAGAGAGACCCAAACTTGCCTGGGCCAGAAAGGAGCGATGAAGATCATGCGAGCTCCCTCTGAGCTGAGTTTGTGTAAGACCCACAGAACCAATGGGTTCAGGGGGAAGGCATAGACAAATCTGTCCTTCCAATCTAGAGACAGAGCCGCCCTTCAAATGCCTGCTGCGAGCTTAGCAGAAGTGGGAAGTTTTATGCCAGAGGAGACGAGAAAGGAAAATTACGCGTACCACGTAATTCTTGATCTTCTTGGACGAGTCTCCACCACTCATTCACACTAGTGGGAGAGTACCAAGCTGATAATCCCCAGAAGGGCAGCAGGAGAGCCAGAGCTCACGTGCCTAAGATAGAAGCCATTAAGGATAGTTCTGCCGAATCGCGAGATATTAGCCCTAGCATGAACATCCAGTGCGTGGTGTACTTGAAGGTATGCACTGAGCTCCAGGTGGCGGCGTTGTATATATCTGCAATTGGAACATTGCGAATTTCGCTAGGATGCCGCGATCACTCTTAGTAGAGTGAGCGTACACTCTACCTTCTAATTTAACTTGAGCCATGGAATAGCAATGACGAAGGCATGCCACTAACCATGAAGAGATGCATCTAATAGCTACAGGTTGACCCAGCCGGGTGTCGCTGAAAGAAACGAAAGTTGCTGAGTCTGCTAACATCCTTGGTTCTATCCAAATAGAACCGCAAGGCTCTTAACATCCAAGGAATGAAGAGCCTGCCCTTCACTTTGGAAATTAGCGAAGTAAGGAAGTACCAGAGGTTGGTTTAGATGGAATTCTGACACAACCTTGGGAAGAAATTTAGGATGAGTAATGAGAACCACGTTGTCTTTATGGAATACAGTATACGGAGGGTCCGTAACCAGGCATGTATCTCAGAGACCCTCATGGCTGAGGTAATGGCCACCAGGAAGGCAGTCTTCCAGGTAAGAAATTTTAGCTCACAGGTAGCTAAGGTCTGGAAGGCTTCCGAGTCAGCATGTCCAGCACCAGGTTAACGCCCCAGGCTGCAACTGGACGCTCTAACAGGGGTCTGGTATGGAGAATCCCTCAAGAAATCTCTTCACTGAAAGGTAACTGAGCCAGAGTTAAGGAAGAAACCGCTCATGGAACGCTGAGATGGCACTAAGGTGAACTTTAACTGTGGAGTACTGAAGACCTAAGTTTGACAGGTCCAAAAGATACTCCAGAACCTTGCCAGGAGGACAGGAAAAGGGATTCCAAGAGGATTTTGCACACCAGAGAGAAAACGTTTCATTTGAAGCGACGTTCTTGGTGGCTGGCTTCGAGCAGCCAGAAGGATGTCTGAGACTCTACGAGAGACGTTGAACCAATCTACTTTATCTCTTCAGGAGCCAAGCATGAAGGTGAAGTGATTTCAGGTTGGGATGGACCAACGAACCCTGAGTCAAAAGACTGATTTGCAAAGGAAGTGGTCTCGAGAGGCTGCCAACATACTGTTGAGTAGAGGAAACCATAGTTGCCGAGGCCAGGAAGGAGCAATGAGAATCATCTTGGTCCCTGAGACTCGAACTTGAGGAGTACTCTGATTAGAGGAAGTGGTAGGCGAAGAAAGCTGCTTTGTCCACCCAGCCTGAACGCATCCTGACAGAAAATGCCAGGCCCTGGATTTCTGGAGCAGAAGAGAGGTAGTTTATGCTGAGTGGGATGCAAAAGGTCCAGGTCTGGAGTCCCCACTCTTGAACAGGGACCCGAGCTATGGCTGGATCGAGAGCCACTGTGAGGGTCTGCCTCCATTCTGCTGAGGTGATCTGCTAGGTCGCTTTGTATACCTGGCAGATAAACCGCTTGAATCAGAGACTTGTGCCCAAGCACCACCCCACACCCTCATTGCTTCCTGCAAAGGGATAAGAATGAGCACCGCCTGCTTGTTGATGTAATACATCACTGCTTTGTTGTCCGCTTGAAGGAGAATGTTCTTGTGACAAAGGACATCCTTCAGAGCTCGATTGCATAGAGGACCGCTTCATCTCCAGGACATTTATGTGGAGATGAGTTCTAACTGAGTCCATACACCTTGAGTGTGGAGGGAGAGACAGTGAGCTCCCATCCCATTAGCGATGTGTCTGTGGTGATGGAGGTCTGATGATCCGGGAGCAAAGGGGAATCCTTCCAGGAGATTGTTTCTTGAGACCACCAGGTGAGACCTTCAAGGGCTCACACCTTGATGGGATAAGACTGGGGTGAGAGGTCGGGGACCACTGAGTGGAGAGCATCCATTGGGTGGTTCTTGCGCAGTCGGGCCAGGGGACAGTGAAGACCGAGACGCCACGAGACCCAACATGCTGCATCGAGAGAGCTGTAACCGATTGGTTCTCCCTGATGTAACGGGCCATTCAAGGATGTCGAGTCTTCTGTCCTCTGGAAGGAAAGCCTTCGCTGAAGAGGTGTCTAGAAGCGCCCTTATGAAAAGGAGCTCTGGGAGGGTTGCAGTTGAGATTTTTCAAATTCAGCAGAACTCCATGGACGTGAGAAGACGAGAAGTCGCTTGCACGGCTTCCAAAGTCCCTTGGACGGAAGGGCTTGCTAGAAGCCAATCGACCAGGTAGGGAAACACTGGAGTCCCGATTTTCCTGAGATGCGCCGCGAGAACTGCACAACACTTTGTAAAAAACCTCATGGCCGAGGATAGCCCAAAGGGCAGGACTCTGAACTGATAATGCTGACCCAAAGCTACAAACCTGAGGAACTTATGTGGGTCGGTGGACGGGATATGCTGGTAAGCATCCTGCATATCCAGAGAGGCCAGCCAGTTGTGCTGATGCAGCAAGGGGTAACAGGGTACCTAGGGAAATCATCTTGAATTCTCCTGGGAGGAATTTGTTTAACTTTGAGGTCTGATGGGGCATCCCCAGATTTCTTTGGAACCAGAAAGTAATGGGAGTAGAACCCTGTGTTTCGAGATGGGGCACCAGTTCTATTGCCCTGTTGTTCAGAAGGCCCTGGATCTCCACGTGTGAGGAGGTCTGACTGAGACCGACAACCTGGGTTGTCGCCTGGGAGGACAATTCGGGGGTTTCAAGAAATTGAGAGAATAACTCGCAATTATCCAAGGACCCATTTGTCCGAAGTTATGGACTTCACTGGTTGTAGAAGCACATCAGACGACCTCCCACGGAGGAGAAAGTTCCACCGGACAGAGTGGATGGAACTTGGGCCAACGACTATAAGGTAGCACTGGGAGCTTTAGGCCCCTGCGCTTTCTGCTGCGCCTTCTTTGAGGTTGGGCAGGTTGGCTTTATGGAAGCTTCCCCTGCCTCTGCCTCGAAAGGACTGACGACTATGAAACTGGACGCCTGTTCACATGCCCCGAGGAGGGGCATGAGGTCTGGCCAACTTAATGGCCAATCTAGTCTTCGGAGTGGCCTCTAAGGCTTGCTCCACCTGAGGGCCAAAAAGAAAGGAGCCATCAAAGGCAGCGCCATCACCTGCTGCTGAGATCATCCGTGAAGCCAGAAGCACGCAGCCAGGAATGGCGCCGAGTACAAATCGCGCGCTGCTGAGCTTAGAAGCAGTGTCGAAGCGCCCATGGCGGCTTTGACCTGTTGGTTATTGGACTCAATACTCTAATAACGGTCAGAAGAAGCTCTGACTTGAATCCAATCTGGAAGAGCTTCAACCATTCTTTTCATAGAGTGCCACAGGATATACTTCATACTGAGAAAATAGCCTTGATAACTGGCAACACGCATATTAGAGTGGAGGCAGCAAAGACTCTTTACCTAATGTATCAATCTTAATGGGACTCTTTGTTAATAGGTCGAGCTGTAGTAGTTTGAGGAAGAACGACCTGTCATTCTCTGCCAGGACTACAATAGGATCCAGAAGGTTTGGGATGCCAAAATGGGACGATCCTTGGGAGCTGAATACTTTATCAATGGATTTAGCCACTGAGGGAATAAGAGCAGGATTATTCCATACCATTTGGAGACAGCTGCCTCAAGGAAGGCTGGATCGGAGGAGTCAAACGTAGGGATCTCCGGCTATGAAGATACTGGAGTCTTAATATCTTCCCAGGATCGATGTCTGTAGTCTGGAGAGAAAGAGTGGATCCCAGGTTCTTCAACAGAGACTTAAAGACAGGTCCTCGACCACAGGCTCTGTAGCAAAGAAAGATCCTGTTTCTCCACTTCATCACCCAACATCAAGGTCTGGTCAGGCTCAACATCATCTCCTGATGGTCCAGAAAGGACTGTTTGGACAGGAAAGGAGTGAAAATTAGGAGAGGAGGAAATAGCAGAAAACAAGGAGAGTCCCTGGCTGCCGCCAGACGGCAAAACGGACTGAAGACGTGCATCGAGAGGCGACGGCGCCGAAGAGGCACGCGCTCTGCAAGCGGCCCGCGGCGCGCCGGACTAACGCAAGAAGGCGGGCCGACGACGCCGAACGGGCGCCTGGAAGACGCCAAGAACGGGCGCCATGGACGATGCCGCGAACGGCGCCGCTTATCCAACGGCACCATCTGCTGAGACCTCGCCGAGGCATGGACGGGCGCCAGCAAGACCCAGCAGAGTCGAAACGGCAGCACAAGCTTAAACAGACCCCGCCGGCTGGCCGTAAAAGCTCCCAGGAACCTGGAAAGCTAGAGAAGGAAAAACAGAGATAAGGGCATCGGTGAGGCCCCCGCGCCGCAGCCATGTGAGGGGAAACACTGCACGGAGTCGCTGGCACCAAGAAGGCGCCACGCCGACTAGGAAGGTCCAACCACTACCTGATCGCCGGAGGGGCCCGAGGGCCCGGCAACCGAGCCAGCAGAAGAACCAACCTCCGAGCCCATTGTCTATAAGAGCGCCCACTGATGAAACTGCTCATCTGGAGTCCTACCTATAGGCGGGAGGACTCATGTCGAGGACGACGACACCGAAGTTGGCGACCCAAGAAGGAGACCGCAACTAGCAACGATAACCGAGCGCCGACGCCGAGACATACCATAGAGGGCGCACCTCGAGTGATGCTCTCTTTTTGACCTGTGGGCTGAAGAAGAGTTTCCGAGGCCGATCGCGCCGGTGAATGCACCGCTTATTTTATGCCGGGCTGGGGACTGCCCATCCCCCGGCATCAGACTGACCGCTGTCGGAACCCCGCTGAGGAGAAGGAGGCTGACCGGATCCAGCCCGCTGACTGAACAGTTTACACAAGTCTCCCACCGTCACCTGACCTGCTCATGGTCGACTCCGCCCAGTAGGCCGAGACTTCTTCAAGCAAAATTTAATATTAGAAAATTTAACGAAAAATAGAATAAAATTAAGCATACTACTTATCGAGATAAAGTTACAAAAAAACAAACTGAAAACTATATGCTAGTTTGAAGTTTGACTCCCGACAGGCGAGCGACGCCGCCACTGAAGTGCACTCGACAGCGGGAAAAAAGGAACTGAGGCGGTTGGAGGGTCGTCAGCCGAGATGGTCACATTGCCGCTGCTCGCGGGCGCCGCTTCTCGCGCCGACCCTCCAGCAAGAAGTTTGCTCCCGATGGGTCTTAGTGCCTCCGGCGCTAATCCCACTAGTGTGAATGAGTGGTGGAGACTTATGTCCAGGAAGATCAGGTCTACCCGAGGTGTTCCCCAATGCAGGAAGAGATTGTCCACTACTCCCTGTTCCAGTTTCCATTCATGAGCCTGTGCTGATGACTGACTGAGGTGGTCTGCCAGCGTGTTTTCAACCTCCAGAACATGAACTGCAGTCAGGTGAAGGTTGTGTTGCACAGCCTAGTCACAAACTCTCATGGCCTCCCTGCACAGAGGGTAGGAACGCATTCCTCCCTCCTTGTTGATGTACCAGACTACGCACATGTTGTCCGTCTGGACAGCCAGATGACCGGGAAGCACATACAGGTTCAGAGCTTGGAAAGCATAGAGAACGGCCCTGAGCTCAAGCACGTTTATGTGAAGAGTCTGCTCGAGCCTGGACCAGGAGCCTTGAGTCCTGAGTCCCCAGGTGAGCTCCCCAATGCTCTCCCGAGGTGTCTGTTGTCAACGTCTGGGAGGGAGATCCGAGGCAGAAGGGAACTCCCTGACAAAGGTTCTCCTGAACCATCCACCATTGTACATCCCAAACCATAGGGCTGGAGACCCAGACTTCCTGGTCTAGGTCGTCCACCAACTGATACCGAAGCATCCACTGAGAGATTCTCATTTGGAGCCGAGTAGTGCGAGGGACTGTCTGAACAGCAGCCGCCATGAGCCCGTAGAGGCGAAGGATTGACCTGGTGCTGACCCGCCTGCGAGTGGACAGCAGGGTTGCATGAGCCTGGAGGGTGTCCACCCTGTCCAGTGGCAGGAACACCATGCCGGAGGTCGTGTCCAAGATCACCCCAATGAACTGGAGCCTCTGGGATGGGATCAAATGGGACTTGGCCTGGTTGATAGTAATACCCAGGCTGGTAAAGACTTGCAGGGTAAGGAAGAGGGAGCGCAGGAGCTCCTCTCTGGATGGGGCCACCAGGAGCCAGTCGTCCAGGTACGGGAAAACCTACACTCCTTGGGTACGCAGGTGAACCGCTACCACGGAAAGACACTTGGTGAACACTCGGGCGCCGAGGAAAGACCAAATGGGAGGACCTTGAACTGGTAGTGGTCCCCCTGAAATGAAAACTGGAAGTATCTGTGGTGGGAAGGGCAGATAGGGATATGCAGGTAAGCATCCTGCATGTCCAGTGCGCACAGCCACTGTCCCTGCCACAGTAAGGCCAGAAGGCTCTGTAGAGAGAGCATTCTGAACAGTTTGCGCTCCACGAACAAGTTCAAGGAGCTGGGGTCTAGGATAGGCCTCACGTCTCCCGATTTCTTCAGAACCAGGAAGAAATGGGAATAGTAACCTGTTCCCAGGAGATGGGTTGGGGCAGGCTCTAATCGCCGCCTTCAGCAGAAGGGAGGATATTTCTCCCCAAACCAGAAGATGATGTTCTGGGGAGTAAGACGACCGGGTGTGGGGTTCTGAAGAAACTACTGAGTGTCCTTCTGTTATCAGTTGGAGCACCCAAGCATCTGAAGTGACTCTCTCCAACCTGGTAGATGGAAGGAGAACCTCCCTCCTACTGGCTCCTCTGGAAGGCCCAGAGGCTGTGGGAGAGGGGAGGAGTCAGGAGGTGTGGGGCAGTGATGCGGCTGAAGCTTCTGCTGCTTTTTTAGGTGGGAGGGCTTGGCAGCCGGAGGGGCCCGATGTTTGCTGTCCCGCCTGCCCTGAGGATTCACTTTGGACCAAGAACGTCTACGAAAAGGGTGACGCTGTCCCTGAGGGGGCCTGTACATAGAGTCCACAAACTTTAGTTCAGTGTCCTTCTCTTGCAGATCGGTGATGATGTCCTTGACATCCCCACCAAACAGCACCGAACCACTGAAGGGCACATCCTGGATAGCAGACTGCACCTCCAGGACCAAACCTGACACCCGGAGTCGGGCATGACGCCGCAGGCCTACGGCGAAAGCCGAGCTCCGACCAGCAGTGTCCACTGCATCATACGTGGCACGGAGCATGTGCAGACTGGCCGAACGAGCAGAAAGGACGAGATCTGCCACTTCCTGCTTAGTCTGAGACTCTGGAAGGGAGTCCAACTTGGCTCCCACCTCACTCAGGATCGCCTTTTGGTAATCCCCAACGTGTGCAACATAATTCAGGGCCCTTATTCCCAGAGTGGAAGAAGCGTACACCTTCTTCCCATACTGATCTAGAAGGCGAGATTCCTTGTCAGGTGGAGATAAGCCGAGATGCTTAGGATTAGCCATACGACTGTGAGCGGCACTAATCACAACACAGAATCGGCTTTGGGGTATGTATTCAGAGAATCCACACCCTCCAGAGCCTGGTATAGCCTATCCGCCTTCCTCGGAAGGAGGGCTAATGCCGATGGTTGCTTCCAAATAGTGGAAACAAGGTCCGCATGAGGCTCAGTCCAGGGTGGAACCAATGTTGGAGCAGTTTCGGGCACATCCAAATGAACAGCGAGTTTCTTCCACTGTGGATCTGGCTCCAAAGATTGCCACTGGTGAACCGCCTGGATCTTTCTCAGCAACTCCAGAAAGGAGGGATTTTCCAGAGGTGACTTTGGAGGAGTCCTAGGAGTCCTAGGCCTGGGACGGTTTGGAGTGCGTAGCTCGTCATCTGGGTCAGAGCACCCGTCGGAATCGTCCGCGGTCTCCGACAAGGAAGAAGAGAAAGAAGACTCCTCCCCACGCAGGGAAGGAACAGACCCCTTGGGCAACCCTCAGGGAAGCATGTCCTCCCCTGCCCTGGTACCCGAGGGCTCACCTCTAGTGTCGGGAAGGGGGGAGGGAGTCTCTCACCTCCGATGATGGGGGTCCGGAACCGTGTCCGGCATTGGCAGATGGCTCTCCACCTCCCTGGTGAGGTGAGCCTTGGCCTTGGCCCACCAGGAAGCCAGAGTCTCCTTCAGGTCCACCGGCAGCCGAGAGGGTGGTGGAGGAGGAGGTAGGGATATGGATATTGAGGATATCCGTACGGCGAAAGTATCCGTGAATCAGACGGTGGAAGCCGCGGCCTGGTACTGAGGCACCAGGTACCGCGGCATCGGGTAGGCCGGCGTTGGTACTGCGTCGCAGAATACTGCGGTCCCGGGTAGGACGGTGTCGGATAAGACAGAGTCGGGTACCCGGGCACCAGGGGCTCTGACGGAGCAGATGGCCCTGGGAGGGGCCCCGCCGGCAGGCCAGGTATAGGAGGCCCAGTGGGTGTCTGGTCCGGCATAGGGACAGCATCCGGCAAGGGAACGTCGCCCGGGGGTCTGACGTCAGGTCGTCCAGCCCCACGCAAGGGAGACCTGATGGGAGCGTACTGGAGTCCTCGGTGTCGCCCGGGGAAGGAGGTACAAAATATACAAATTACGTACCTACCATAATTATGATCTTTCTGTGTATCTTCACCATTCATCACAGATGGGTACTGGCCGGAGATCAGGACCATGAGTTTTTTTTTTTTTTTTTTTTAAAAGGATAGGCGGTCGCCGCAGACATGCCTGCCCCGAGGCTGACGACTACGTGGCACTCGAGGATTAGCCGTTAGGCTGTGTCGACTCCACCTGCCTACCAGTTCTGAGTCGCCGGAGAGGTAAGAGGAAGGGATGGAGGGTGGGACAAGAGAGTCCAAGGGACAGAAAAGGGAAGAGAAAACTGAACTAAAAGGAGAAATAACGACTGAGAGGACAGCATAGAAGAAGTAAGACTAAAGGGATTGGGTAGGGGCCCCAATCTCTGGAAACAGAAGAAGGGAGGGAAGGGGGGAGAGAAAATTTAGAGAGAGTGAGAGGTAACAAGGATCCAGGACCCTTGTCCGTCACCAGACTGTATAGGAACTGCAAGGAGTAGCAAAGCTCTCTTGCCAGAATTCAAGGCACAGAATAACTGGCAATACCCCGAAAGCAGAGTCGGCTATTCTGGAAAAGGACAGGGTACAGGGACTCAGTACTCTCTCTGAAAAGATATTTGGTGAAAAAAAGGGGGACATTTTTCCCTTTTTTTTTTTTAAATAGGTGGATAACAGAATGAGGGCAACCACCAGCTCCCATCCCGTAGGGGTGAAGATATGTAGTAGAGAAGAAGTGCCACTCGAACTGTACCCCTTAGGGAAGAAATTGCCCCCCCTGTGTTTCCCAACTTTATCTCATTCAAGAGAGGGGTAGGCACAGAGGGAGGAGGATCCAGAGACTGGAGCCCCAAGGGGGATGGCGGGAGGGATTGTGATGAATGGTGAAGATACACAGAAAGATCATAATTACGGTAGGTACGTAATTTGTATATCTTATCTGTGTCAATCTTCACCATTCATCACAGATGGGTGAGTACCAAGCCCCCCCAAAGGGGGTTGATTCATTGCACCCTAAGGGACACCCTCAGTGGGTGACACACTAAGGGGGGGAACCTTCTGGGCCTGAGAGGCCCGAGAGTGGGGAGAGCGAGACGGGTCCCCCGGAGGGGAAGGAAGGCCCGACAGACGCCATCCTCGCCCACGGAAAAGAGATAGGGTTCCTGGTGAGCGGAGCAAATCACCCCACGCCGGCCAAGGGTGACAACCGTGAAAGGCGAAGCCATGCCGATCTCCTGGTGCAGATCGCTGTCCCTACGACCCTGGTAGCTACCTCATTGGCGTCGTAAGATGCCCTTGCTTGGTGCCTTGCTAGCTCCAGGCCACGTGCAGAGAGTGCGATGGCTTGCCTGGTTTGCTCCGAGTCAGGCAAAGCAACTAGAATCTGACCTAGCGGTGACCACAAGAACCTGTTGTAGGCTGCATAGTGGGCCTGATGAGCTGAGATGGAGAGAAGCAACCGTGCTGATTAGAAAGTCCTCCTCCCCCAGAAGTCAAAATCTGAGGAGTCTTGATCTGGGGGCTGGTCACAGCGGAGGGCGCAGTCTGCCAGGAGTTTCCAGGTGCGCCAACCGGACTGGGATGAGGCATAGAACCTGGAGACTGGGGAGCGATACCTCTGGCTGAGGTCCCTAGGGGCAGGAACTCGGAGACGGGCCTCTGCCAGAAACGCATGGACGCCTCCCGAAGGGAGCAGGCCAGGCGGCACCACAAAGGTAGCCGCTAAAGTCGCTTAGAAAGGCGTGCGCCGCATGCTCCGGATTGCTCACGGACAGGGGAGAAAGGTGAAGGTCCTCCATCATCCTCACGAGGAAACGCTGATACTCGGCAAGATCAGCGGCAGGAGAGATGTGGACAGATGGTTCCTCTCCCCCAGAAGAGGGGGATGAGGAGCTGGAGGTCACCATGTGTTCCGAGGGTGGCTGAAAAACCTGGCTGTCCATGGCCCTAACGTAGGCAGGGAACCGAGCAGCCACGTCTCTGAACTGCTCCCAGGTGAGGGGGCCGTTAGGACCAAGAATGCCTGGGAGCGCTGGAGAAGGCAGCAGAGGGATAGGGGCAGAGCCGAGAGAAGGAATCGGCTGACCTCTGCCAGGTCTAGGGAGCGGACCACGGACACCCGAGGAGGGTGTCCCGGAAGACTCCGCAGCCGACAGCTGTACAACCACGTTGGTACTGCCTAGGCTGCGCCCAGAAGAATCCCCCCAGTGAGGCGACCTGGGCCATATAGGTACAGAAGGACGGTCCCCTGCCTCCAAAGAATGGGACCCCCTCAAGGAACCAGAAGGGGAAGGGCGGAAGTCCGCACTTCGGCTTCGTCCAGGGCCGGGTGGACCTAGAGAAGGGCCGACGTGTCGACCCCACACCCCTCGACCCCTCAGAGTCCAAGAGGGTCCTGGTCTCAGAGGGCCAGCTCAGGTAGCTGGAGCAGCTCTGGGCTGCCCTCAAGGGGAGACCCAGGAGAGCACCTCCCTCCTGTAGACTTCCTGATGGGCCCCAAAGTTGGGCGATCGAGACACTACGGAGGGGTACCACCGCCGAGGATCAAGGAACCTCCAAGGTTAGGTTGCATGGCTATGGTAGCACGCATAGCCTGCTGGTCAGTACCACTGACCCCAACCTCAGGGAGAACCTGACGCTCCTCGGAAGGGGGCTGGCTACCACTGTGGAGACCACCGCTCACCCTCCTCTGCAGACAACCCCGAAGGGTGTGACTGCTCGTCCGACTCAGAGCCTGACTCCAAAGAGGAGAGTCTGAGGCCCTAAGCCAAACGGCAGGAGGGCGAGGAAAGGCCACCCACCGGAAGCCCTGAAGCCAAAACAGTGGCTGTCGGCCCGCGTTGCCCTCCAGTCTCGCTAAGCGGGCCGACGGAAGGCGCAGGGCAGCTCGAGCCAAAGGTCCTGAGCCAGGGCCAGCCGCGGCGCCGTGAAGTCCACTGGCACCGGGGGCCGTACCAGGAACAGAGACGGTGTCGACGGCAGCCCCAGCAATGGCCTCGGCTCGACGGCGCCGCCAGGTCCCCCGGCGCCGCAAACGGCACCGACAGCCCCGAAAGCGGACTTGGCACCGAACACGGCGCCGCAAACGGCACCGAGAGCACCAACGGCGCCGACAGACAGCTCCGAAGCCGTCCATGGCTGCAGTTAACTCTCGGGCGCCGAGGACGGGCGCCAAGCGAGACATAACCCAAAGGTGATGCTTAATCAGGGTCACGGTGCCGTGAGCAGCGCCGGCGCTGCTCAAGCCCACGGCGCCAGAGACGAAGCCGACCGACGGCGCCGAGGACAGTGTCGACCTGCCTTCCGGACCGCGGAGCGACACCGGGGAGCTTCACCGGAAGGGCGATGCTAGCGGCGCTTTCTCCCACCCGCCTCCCGAGGAAGCGGACGGGCCTCCTGTGCCGCGGAGGAGCTCGCCAAGGCTAGCGTAAGAAGTTAAGGCTCCTCCTCCTCGGTCCGGAGCAGGAACCACGAGGGGACCCGGAGGAAAGGCCGAGAAAGCCGGTTGGCCCGGACGAAAGCTAACCCTACCCAAGTTGGCGGAGCTCATTCTTTACTTGAACGCTGTTTTAGGACGCCGCGTCCATGGAGAAGCAGGCGCCGCATCGAATCCATTTCGTGAAGCGGGCCAAGACATGCGAGACACCGGTCATGCTGATAGGTAACGGAGTACTTGCGGCCGCACTGGCACCGACGCATAGGGGACCACCCCGCCTTAGAAAGTTTCTTGGCCTCCGTCCGCGACATGACCTGCAGAAAAAAACACCAAAAATAGACTCGACGTCGCTATACTTTAAAATAAAAGGAAAGATCTTACCGGTGACGTCGAGTGGAGGCAGAACCCAGAACTAGCAGACCGACGGACTGACGAACGCACAATTCCAAGGCTAAGGCCTAACAATTCAAAAAAATTTCTTCAGTGGCTTCCCACGAGGTGACCTCGACGGCGGGAGATGAAGAACTGGTAGGCAGGTGGAGTCGACATAGCCTAACGGCTAATCCTCGGCGCCACGTGAATCACGTCGACCTCGAGGGCGGCGCCGATGCTGCGTCAACTCCGACCTATCCTTTTAAAAAAAAAAAAAAAGGCTCCCGCAGGGTCCTGATCTCCGGCCAGTACCCATCTGTGATGAATGGTGAAGACTGACACAGATAAGATCCCTGGGGTCCAACAGGGGAGACGCCGGAGCCTCGGTGAGCAATGGTAAGCACTGCAGCAAGTTACGGACGATGGACTGATCAGTCGGGTCCGGCATTGGCTCTAACACTGTGCGTCCGTTGGGGGAGCAGACGTCCACCTTACCGGCGGAGTCCGGACGGGCGTCAGAGGAGCTGGCGTCCGACTTATCAGAACCGATGCCCAACGAAGGCTACGAGGGAGGGGTGGCCTTGGCGGGCATTTTGGAGGCCGGGCGCTGCCCCAAAGGGTCAGGCGTCTTAGCGGCATTGTCTGAGCGGGTGTCGGGAGCACAGACGTCCGGCTTACCAGACCCGCTCGACCCAGAAGGCCGCACGGTGGTGGTCTTCTCGGGAGCGGCTGCCTCCTTTTACTCGGAGGCTCCCGATGGGCCCGACCACAAGCCCAACAGGAGGGCCGCTGCCTTAGAAGCCTCCAAGATAGCCATCGATGAGCAGTCCCCCGGGGGGGATGTTACCTTCAGCATGGCGACTCCGGCCTGAGTCGCGGTGACTATGGAAGAGGAGTCCCGGTGCTTCTCCTTTTTCCAGTGATCCTCAGAGGAAGCAGAGGCCTGCCGAAGCTTCTTCAGCTCCTTTTCCATTTGGGACATCTTTTTTCAAAATGTGGGCCTCCAGGGACTGCTGCCTCCGTCTGTGGGTGGCAATGTTAAACTGCTGGCAGTGCTGGCACTTCTCCACAGGGTGATCTGGGCCTAGACAGAAGAGGCACTGGGATTGTCCGTCCTTGTGCGGGGAGCTGGGCACCGCAGGAATCGCACTTATTTTTATGCTTGGATGGAGTAGGGAATGACATACACGGCAGATGCTGAAGAGATTCTGTCGAGAAAACCGATGAAAACTGAAAAAAAGAGCAGTAATAATACAGACGAATGACTGACGAAGAAGGGGAACTTAACCACGGTAGCTTTCGCGAAGCTAGCAGTGGGGAAAGAACTGCAAAGTATGTGGGGACACGCCCTTACACTTGACGTCACCCGACGCTGGTCACCTATCATGGGCAGTGGTCCCCCGCCAGAGACTGCTAGCTAGAAATCTTTCTGTGGGGTCCTGATGCCTGCCGGCTTCAGTCCTATATGTAATTACCTACTGCAAGAGCTCTCTCGAAGTAAGATCTCAAAATACTAAAACAATATCTTCTACACTGCACCCTGCTACTTCTACTCTTTGGCAACATACATCCCAATCCTGGCCCCACAGGGGCTGGCGCAGGTCAGAGTGAACAACAATGGCGTGCTAAAACTTGCCCCCATAAATATCTGTAGTCTCCTACCAGAGGTAGACCAGCTCCAAGCATGGGTCTGCCAGCATAAACGGGTTATACTCTCTATCTGTGGAAACATGGTTTACCCCCTAAAGTCCCAGACTCGACCCCATCTCTTAATGGGTACACCCACTTCAGGTTAGATAAGAGTGAGGAAAAAAAGGCGGTGGCTGCCTCATCTACCTAAAGAGATATCCTCCAAGGCATGCCCTCCCACAAAAGACTTGGGTAATGTGATCCAGATCCTAGCCATTAGGATACTGCTTGGCAACCACAACAAATTGTTAACTGTTATCGGTCTACTTATGTCCCCAGAGAACAAACCCACGGATCCAGCAATTTAACTGACTTCATAAATTACCTTTGCCATAACTGGGAAGTTGCGATCTTAGGTGAGTTTAACATTAAATGGATGTCCCATCAGGCTGCCCTTGCAAAGGATACCCTAATCCAGCATATGTATATCTCAAATGGTGGATGCCCCAACCCGGATTAATTACCAGACTGTTACAAAAACCCTGCTCGACTGGGTCCTCACAAATTACCCTGAGAGAATCTCAGACGTCTCAGTCCTTGCTGACTCACTAGTGACCACTCCTCATTTACATACCTTTGGGCCAATAAAACCCCAAATCCTCCCCTTAACGTAGCCACAAGTCAGGTCCTCGGAAAGGGTCAGCTAAACTCAATCAAGTCTCTCCTCAAACAGCTTGACTGGTCCCCCTCTATACCCTTCAGGATGTTGATCAGGTGCTAGATTACTTCATCACCACCTCTAATGCAGTCTGTGACATCTATCCACAAGTAAATTAAAGGGTGGAAATAATACCTGTATCACCCGAACTCTCCTAGATCTTATGGGAACCAGAACCATCTCTGGCACATAGCTAAAGCCATTGGCAAACTAGTTGACCTCCAGCAGTATAGGGCAACAAGAAACATGTGTACACATATGGTCAGGCTAGCCAAAGCAAAATACTTCCAAGGCAGCCTCAGTAAAACATTTGGGGGGGGGGGGGATGGTAAAAAATTCTGGAGCAACTTAAAGGATCTCATAAGTAAGGACAACAAAACCTCGCTCTCTAAGCTCCTAGTAAATGGTACAATCACTTAGGACCCTAAAACAATAGCAGACACCTTCAATGTTGCCTTCTCCGATCTTGGTCACATTGTCCCTCCCGACTTCCAAGATGGCATTAAGATTAACTCGGGAAGATACCCCATCTGTCCCTAACATACCTTCTACTGAATTATCTCCATTTTACTTAAAGCAAATCTCCCACTCTGAAGCCAAAAAATACCTCCTGCACACCCTTGGCAAAACCAAATATAGTAGTGACTTTCCTGACCTAAAATTAATTAACATCCAAATAGTGGGGTTGATATACATCAACCTCACTAAAGCATTGGACACTGTCAACCATAGTTTTCTACTCAGCAAACTACTTACCATTGGGCTATCTCCAGAAACTGTGCGGTGGTTTAAAGGATACCTTGCTCACAGAACACAAGTAAAAATAAATGGTACCCTCTTGGATAGTAGGCAGGTGACAACTGGCGTCCCGCAAGGCTCCAATCAGCCCGTTCCTCAACTCCCTCTCTAGGGTCTGCCCCGAAAAAATCCCATTTTACACAGATGATTCGGCCATTTTTTCCAGTAGGCCACACCCCCACCTGCTTGAAATTAAGCTTCAAGAAAGTTTGCAACCGAGGAGTTATTTAGTCACAACAAACTCCTGCTCAACTACAAAAAAACTAAAGTAATACTGTTTGCAAACCATCAAAGCAAATATAAATCCAGCCAGCTGGCTATTCTTAACAACAAACACGAATGTCTTGACCAGGCTAGTACCTTTAAGTACCTTGGCATCACACTCGATAGCTCCCTCTCCAATGCTCGTCACATAGACCATGCAGTAAAGATACTAAAAACCAGAACTGGTTTGCTTTATAGGCACTGGCACAGCTTGATCACTGATGCCATGTCTCTGGCAGTCACAAGCTCAATACTCTGTTATTGACTACGGAC
The DNA here is from genome assembly GCA_016271365.2 of Neoceratodus forsteri. Lineage (NCBI taxonomy): Eukaryota > Metazoa > Chordata > Ceratodontiformes > Ceratodontidae > Neoceratodus > Neoceratodus forsteri. The sequence continues at coordinate 1,632,370,839 of CM028131.1, read as the reverse complement.
TTCTTGTATATTGCACTGCCACTGATACTGCTCTAAAAAAGGATCAGAACAGCCATAAACAAATCCTGAAGGCTGGTCCTTGGGGCGCACAGGCTCACACACACGTGACCCATATGCCCAGACCAACTGGCTAAATCTATAGTGGAGGATTAAGGACCAGGTCTGCCTCCTTTGCGAGGGGAATGTCTTCGGTTTATCACTGCCATCCATTCAGAATCTCCTTAAACCCGCAACTAACTCACAGCACACTAGAGGTAAAATAAGAAATGCCCTCCACATCCCCTTTCGTTGCACTGCCCTAGCACAGCAGTCCTTTGCTTATAGGGTGCCCCATGACTTAATAAACTCCCTTTAGACTTTAACGTGCCAGAACTCAGTACCTTTAAGAATGCACTCCTCCATACCTCACCGCCCTAGGTACCCGTGACTGTGTGTCCTAACAATGGCTACCGCCCCTCTTTCCCCATCCTATCTACACCTAGCTCACTTGATTTTCCCACTCCCCCCTTTCCCCAACCCGCTCCACTCTAACCCACAACTCTTTCAACCACACCCCCATCTGCTCACTTCTCCCATTACTGCCCCTCCCCCCTTTTCGCATTTCCCTGCTCCATTTCATCACCCCTCCCATCTCTGCCCCCACCTTAACTCCCAGCTCTACTCCCCCTCTCTAAGCATCATGACAAAGACAACCCCTGTCTGCTCCCTATTTCTCACCTCCTAACCCAAATTATCCCACTTCCCATGTCTTCTGTCTCTACACAGTCTGCCTTCCCTAGGTTAATATAATTTACTTCTTTACATTCTACTGTGTAAATATTTTTGATTTGTTCCATAACTTTTTTTTTTGTCTTTTTTTCTCCAGTATATACTGATTACTGTAATTCACTTGTAATTTGTCACTGATGTGGAACCTTTGTAAATGAGCTCTTAGCTCAAAGGTGTTATTCCGAGATATATAAATAAATAAATAAAACAGCAACTGTTTAACACCCTAAGTAGTAGATAAATGTGCCACTATAGCTGCATGTGAAACAACTAAAAAGGGGTTTTAAACAAACAAAAAAAGGCTCCTATAATATGTTGTGACTTGACCCAATTTAAACACATGCATGTCACAGTATTAGCACAATTCATTAGTATGATAATGAAGTAAAACCTTGTTTTACCTTTTGTACATCTTGTTTGCATCGTTCCACTCTGTCCTGCAGTTTCTTGAGCTGCTCTGGATTTAGTGCTGGATCAGCTTTGCTGGTACTTTCTCTCGACACTGCCAACTTCTCCTCTTTACAAGCTCCATGATAAGCTTTCTTGGTGGCATCCACCTAGAAACAGTGCGTCAATGTACAACACGTTACAAAGCAGATTAACTTAATTTTGTTTATACTGCAGCTTCTGGCCATAATGCTGCCATTCTCTTCTGGCTGGATAGCTCTGGTCTTCTGACCTTTTCCCTCTGACTCTGACCCAAACAATCACCTACCTCAGGAGACCATGGCCAGGCAGTGAAATCCTCATGCTACACCTACCCGAGGATACGAAGTGAGGCAGGGTTGGCTTTGACAGCAGTCAACATTTGCCAATTATTCGGCACTATTAACTGGTCTACTTTGGCTTTCTCCATACCCCAGGATGCCTGCAGGTCAACAATGATGGCTGACACCCCCCCCCCACCACAACTATTTATGGAACAATCCCGAAACCACAGACAACTACTTAAACAATTCACTAACCTTACCAGGTTTATTTCCTCCTTCCCTGACACTCAGATAAAGGACACCCCTGCTCGGTACTGCAAAGGGACAGTGACCCCCTCCTTTCACTTTAAGGCTGTCACTAGCGAGGAGGAAATACAACTTGTCAGATCAATCTCGGATAGTACTGCCACAGGCTCTGATGGTATCAAACCCAAGCTACTAAAACTTGCTGCCCCTCTCACTGCAGCCCCTCTGGCCAAAATGTTTTCTCTCTCTCTCCATGTGTCAAAGTTGTGTTCCTGACATTTGGAAGATTGCATGGGTCACACCTGTTTTCAAGAAAGGTGATCACAAAGACCCATCTTACTACAGACCTATAGCGATACTATCAGTCCTAAGCAAAATCTTAAGAAAAATTGGTAGCCTCAGAAACTGCTGACTTTCTTCTTAGACATGACCTCCTATTTAATGCCCAGCATGGCTTTCACAAAGGGCATACTCTACCACTGCCCTGCTCAAATTTACCTCAGACACTCTCACCGCAACGGACTCAGGTCTCCTAACCAGAGCGTCTTTTTATCGACATGACAAAAGCTTTCGCTCTGGTGGACCACCCTCTTCTCTTCACCTTAAAGACTATGGGCTTCTGTGACAGGGTAGAATAGGATCCTGTCCCACTTGTTATGGAGATAGTGTTTAAATGCAGGGATCCTTCCCTTTTTTGTCTTTCTCTGTCTGGTTGCGCAACCCAATTTTCCTGTGAGACCTCGGACTTGAACAACCCAAACAGTCTCGCAATTCTTTGCCTCTCTCTGTCTCTCAGTTTTCTCTTGCTGTCTGTTTTTCCTCCCTTGCATATCTATATCAGCTAATATAAAACTGTGTGCAAATCAATGTATGGAAATGCAACTGATATTGGGATCCCTATTGTTTAGAAAATATACAGTGTTACTGCTGAAATGCATATATTTATATTTTGAGATGACTGCATAAACTCTAGAGGTTACTTGAGTGCAAATGTTGAGTCTTTTGCAAAAGCTGCGGGGGTTGCAGAAAGCACAATGTATTCCTGCCTTGCACCTACCTGAAATATACAAGGGCATGATTGTTTAGATTGGGGGGTTGGAAAGGACTTATACTGTAAAAGAGCTGAACTGCAATTGAATAGGTTTAGAAAAAAATGGGACACACAGAGACTGAAGAAAGATTTTATTTTATTTCTTCTACATAGTTATTCTGAACAAGTTTATTTTTTTATGTTACTGCAACTGCAAATACAGGTTACTCATCTATAACAGGAGTTCTAGGAGTGGTAAATGATGTTCATCCACACTGTCTGACAGATAGCTTGCCACTTTAAGATGGGCTGGAAAGTCTTCAAGCTGGCTCCTCCCACCCACCCAAGTGATGAAACCCTCGGCCCCCATGACACACAGATCTAGCCCACAGCCAGGTTGTGCAACAGCTAGGAGGCTGGGTGGGTCCATGTGGACGAACAACATATACCACTCCTAAAACTCCTGTTATATAGGTGAGTAACCTGTATTTCTAGGGGCGTGGATATGTTGTTCTATCCACACTGTCTGGCAGACTCCTAGCAGTTCTCTGGTAGGAGAGAGGAAAGGAGCACACCCTCTACTTAGGGAACAAGGACTGGAGAACTGAGGTTCCAAAACCAGCATCCCAGCGTGACTCTAGGTCGATGTGGTAATAGGAAATAAAGGTGTGTGCCAACTTCCAGGTAGCAGCCCTGCAGATTTCCTGGATAGGGATGTCCCTAGAAGCAGCCACCAATGCACTGGTATGGTGGGTGGAATGAGCCCTAAGCCCTACGGGAGGCTCCCTACCTGCCAACCTATAGCAGAGGTCAATACAGGAAATGATCCACCTGCCAATCGTCCACTTGGCTGCAGGTCTGCCAGGTGCGGCTTCAGCGTAGGTGACAAAGAGCTGGAAAACCTCTCCCCGAACTTCCGCCATACGCTCTTTGTAGTAGGCGAGCGCTCGTCTCAGGTCCAGGGTATGGAGCTTGTACTCTGTCTCCGAGGTGTGACTAGGGTAGGACACCGGCAGAGTCATTACCTGATTCAGGTGAAACTCCAACGCCACCTTCGGAAGAAATTTTGGGTGAGGGTGCAGGACAACCTTGTTCCTGTGGAAGACCAGGTAGGGAGATTCGATGGAAAGCGCCTAGAGCTCCCCAATCCTTCTGGCTGACATGATAGCCACCAAGAAGACGGTCTTCCACGACAGGTGAGAGATGTCACACCTGTGCATCAGTTCGAGTGGCTTGCCCATGAGCTTGGCCAATGCCAGCAGTAAATCCCACATTGGTGGTGGTTCACGCACCAGAGGGAATATGAGATCTAGGCCCTTGAAAAGGCACCAGACCACCTTCTCCTGCGCCACCAACTGCTTGCCTGCCTGCGCCCAGTAAGCAGAGATTGCTGCTAGGTGCACCCTGAGGGTCGTCAACCGAAACCCTTTGCTGGGAAAGGGACCACAGGCAGTCCAGAATGCTAGCCAGCAGGCAGGACGAGGGGTTCAATCCCTTGCCCTGACACCAAATGGAGAATCTCTTCCATTTGAAGGCATAGCACTTTCTGGTCAACTCCTTGCAGGATGCCTCAACGACATTGAGGACCTCGTCGGAAAGACCCAAGGCCTGTAAACTTTAGCCACTCAGGAACCAGGCCATCAGGTGCAGGGATTGAAAGTCCGGATGGAGTACCTTTTCCCTTGTTAACAGAGAGCAGGTCCGGGCAGGCTGGAAGCCATCTCGGGAGCCTGGAGCTGAGGCTGAGAAGATCTGGATACCAGAACTGGCGAGACCAGTCTGGAGCTACCAGGATCACCTTCGCCTTGTCCCGCCTGACCTTGAGGAGCACCTTGTGGATAAAGGGCAGAGGAGGGAAGGCACAGAAGAGGCCAGGGGTCCACAACCTGGAGAAGGCATCCCCCTACAGCAAGCCCTGCTTGGGGGGGGGGACATGGAACAGCCTCAGCTTGGCGTTCTCCCTGGAGACAAACAGGTCCACCTGAGGTGTGCCTCAGCAGGAGAACAGGTCTCTGGCAGGAGAGACCACTTATGAGATACATCGCCTATCCGGCTGAGGGCATCGGCCAGACTGCTCGAGGCCCCTGTCACATGAATGGCTAGGACAGCAGCCCCAGACTGAGCACGAGAGGCCAAATGCGAAGAACCTCCTTGTACAGAGGCAAGGAGTGCGTCCCGCCCTGTCTGTTGAGACAGTACATGGTTGTGGTGTTGTCTGTCTGGACCTGGACCACTTGACCCCGAACAAACAGAGCAAAGGCGGTCAGGGCTAACTGGACCATTTGGAGCTCCAGCAAGTTGATGTAGCATTGGGACTCCTGAGGGGACCAGAGTCCGTGGGCTCTGTGCAACCCCCAGATGAGCACCCCAACCCATCAGAGAGGCGTCGGTCATCAGGATGACAGTCGGCTCAGGGTGGACAAACCCTCCCAAGCAACCACTGCAGGCCGTCCCACATCTCCTGGGTGGCAGAGACTGGCTGGTCTAGATCACCTGAGCACTGAGACCACTGGTGGGCCAGCCCCCACTGCAGGGGCACATATGCCAGCAGGCCCAAAGGACCACGCTGGTGCAGGCTGTCATGAGACCCAGAAGGTGCAGGACATCCCAGGAAGGCCATAACCGCCCAACCAGAAATGACTGGGCAAAGGAGGAAAGGACCTCAGCCCTATCTGCCAGGAGCCGGGCTCTGGATCAGAGAGAGAGAGAGTCGAGCTCTGCCCTGATGAACTGAATCACCTGTGGGGGCATGAGTTCCAACTTGGCCTCACTGATGAGGAGGCTGAACTAAGAGCAAGCCTGGAGGGCTTGTCGACAGCCAAAAGGTGCTACTGCTACATTAGAACCTCACAGTGCCAAAGCAACTTGCGACGGAGCCTCTCCTCAGATGAGGATGATGAGGAAGAAGAGTGGCGGTGCCGCTTTCCGCGATGTCCAGACCGAGACCACCAACATCTGCAGGATTTTCCTGAAGCAGAGGAGGACCGAGACAGTCAGCAGCGGGCTGAGGAAGGAGCGGGGGGAACCCCCGTTGCCCCTACGGTTCAGGGTCCTGCGCCAGGGACTTTGGCTCAACGGTCTGAGGCAAGTCTTTGGAAGGCACCGGTGTTTGAGAAGAAAAAATTACTCACCTTAGTAATGTTGTTTCTTCTAATGGAGTCTTGCTGTATTCTGACAAACTGCAGTGAGGTCCAACCTTCGAACTGCCCCGGAGATGAAAGAGTTAACTTTCCATGCCAGGCATGGAACGCTGAGCTCAAGCTCGGTTGAGACACTGTCTGTTGCTGTTTGAACTCAAACAGTCAGATCTTTATGAGCTAAACTCACTGAGTGTCCTGTGTGGAAGCTGTAAACCTACACTAGTCAACTGGCTACTAAATATAACAAACAAATTTTTTGGTCCCAAAACAAAGACTCAAGTCAGGAAACCCAAAAAATGAAATAAACACAACACCCACTCACCCAAAGAAAAAGGGGCAATAATAAAAAGGTGGGGCACCTCCTGAGTGCCAACACTGCTACTGCCCACCCACATCCCAAAAATAAAGGTTCTGAGAGGGGAAGGCAGGGGGGGAGGTCAGAATACAGCAAGACTCCATTAGAAGAAACAACATTACTAAGGTGAGTAATTTTTTCTTCAAACAACATGAAGTCTTGCTGTATTCTGACAAATTGCAGACTACCAAGCAGTACCTCCATGGAGGAGGGACAGAACCTACCTAGGAAATGGGCTCTGAAGCACTGCTGTGCCAAACCGAGCATCACTCCTAGCCTGGATATCCAGAGAGTAATGCTTGGTAAAAGTGTGAAATGTTTTCCAGGTAGCTGCTTGACATATCTCTAGAATAGGGATGTCCCTGGCAGCAGCCAGGGAAGCAGCTGTACCTCTGATAGAGTGAGCCCTCGGGTCTGAGGGTGGAATCCTACCTAGTTTTTCATAGCGAAATTGAATGCAAGAGACAATCCACCTGGCAATGGATCTTTTAGTGGCAGGTTTTCCCTTACCAACCACACCATAAGTGAGGAACAGTTGGAGGGAGTCAAACCTATGTCCTATGAGGACAGGTTGAAGGAACTGAACATGTACTCCCTGGAGGAAAGGAGGGAGAGAGGGGATATGATAGAGACATACAAGTATCTTACAAGGAGGAACAGGGTGCAGGAATACACTATTTTTAAGCGAAAAAGATGTTCCAGGACTAGAGGGCATGGGATGAAGTTGGAGGGAGGACGATTCAGAGGAAACGTGAGGAAGAATTTCTTCACAGAACGGGTGGTGGACAAGTGGAACACCCTGCCAGAGGAAGTGGTGGGGGCTGAAACAATCACGGGATTTAAGAATGCATGGGATAGACATAAAGAAATTCTGGAGGTCAGGGGTAAGGGGCAACAGACTTCTTGGAAAACATAAACTGAACTTACAAGCTCAAATTGGTAGACTGGGTGGGCCATAGGCCCTTATCTGCCGGCACTGTCTATGTATCTATGTATGTATGTACCTGTGACCCTTGGTACGCTCTATGTAGTAGCTAAGGGCTCTTTTCACATCCAAACTGTGCAGCCTCCTCTCACCAGAGGAGGAATGGTCAGTGAAGAACACAGGAAGAGACATAGACTGGTTAAGGTGGAAGTCTGAAACCACCTTAGGTAAAAACTTCCTGTTAGTCCTGAGGACCACCTTATCTCTATGGAAAGAGATAAAATCAGGCTCCACTGACAGGACTTGTAACTCGCTTATGCGCCTGGCAGAAGTGATGGCCACCAAGAAAACAGTTTTCCAAGTCAAGTACTTAAGCTCTGCTGAGGACAAGGGCTCAAAAGGGGGTTGCATAAGCTGAGCAATGCAAACATTAAGGTCCCAAGCAGGGGCAGGGTCCCTGAATGGTGGATTGGTATGAAGCAATCCCTTGAAAAACTTAGAGAATACAGGATGAGCTGAAAGGGAAGAAGGCTTACCTGCTGAAAGAAAAGCAGAGACAGCTGCCAGGTGCACTCTTAGTGCAGCTGGTCTGAGTCCCAAGCTATTCAGATGAACCATATAGTCAAGGACTGTGGGCAGGCCAGCAGACTCTGGAGAAATATGCTTCCCAGAGCACCATATGGAGAATCTTTTCCATTTGGAATTATAAGTGGTTCTGGTGGAAGGCTTCCGAGAAGCCTTTAGGATATCCATAACACCCTGAGAGAGGTGTAAATCTGCAAACTAACTCTTCAAGAGCCAGGCCTTGAGACTGATAGATTTGAGATTCGGATACCAAACCCTCCCCTGAGCACAGGTTAACAGGTTGTAATTCCTGGGAAGAAACAGGGGAAGGTGGACTGCTAAGGACAACAGGAGAGGGTACCAGGGCTGTCTGGCCCAGTCTGGAGCAATCAGAATCACCTTGCAGGGTTGAGACCTGATTTTGACTAGCACCTTGAACAGGAGAGGGAAGGGGAAAGCATACAGGAACTTCCCTTCCCAATTGAGAACTAGGGCATCCAGGGGGACTGAGCCCAACACTGGGGGCCTGCAGCAAAAGAGGGGAAGTTGGTGATTGTCTGGGGCTGCAAAAAGATCTGTGGGGTGCCCCATCTGGAGAAGATCACCTTCAAAACCAGGGGATCCAGTGACCATTCGTGAGGGCCCTGAGATATCCTGCTGAGAACATCTGCCAGGACATTGTCCTTGCCTGGGAGGTATACTGCTGTAAGAGAGGTGTTCAGGGAATAGGCCAGAGACCATAACTTCACTGCTTCTGTGCACAAGGCCGTAGACAGAGTGCCCCCTTGCTTGTTGATATACCACATTGTGGTGTTATTGTCTGTCCTGATCTGAACTACTTTGTTCTGAACAGACTTGGAAAAAGCCTGAAGTGCTAGAAACACTGCTCTGAGTTCTAATAGACTGATGTGAAGAAGAGATTCCTGAGGAGACCACAACCATTGGGTGGTCAGGTCTCCCAAGTGGGCTCCCCACCCCAAGAGGGAGGCATCTGTAGTAAGGATCAGAGAGTGAGACTGAGTGACAAAAGGAACTCCCTGTCTTAGATTGTCCTGATCCTGCCACCACTGCAATGCCTGGATCAGGGTTGAGTCACTGGGATCAGTTTGGTCAGAGGATCCTTTTCTGAGACAAAAGGCTCTCAAGTGGAACTGAATGTCCTCATCTGAAATCTGCTCCCTGCACCACTGCTGTAGAAGCAGCCATGTGCCCCAGGAGCTGCAGAAAATGCCTTGCTGGTCGAGACACCTGTAGGGTGAATGAAGAGGCCAGTGTAATAAAGGTCCTTGCCCTGTCCAGGGGAAGGAAGGCGCTTGCCTTTACTGTATCTAGCTCTGCGCCTATGAAGGTGAGGAGCTGTACAGGCTCTAGAACTGACTTTGAAAGATTCAGAAGGAAACCTAGAGAAGTGAGCAGTTACTGAGTTATCTGAAGGTGTAACCTGACTTGGTCTGGGACTGGCCTACTATGAGCCAGTCGTCCAGGTATGGGAAGATGGAAATCCTTTTCCTTCTTAGGAAGGCAACTACTACTGCCAGGCATTTTGTGAACACCCTTGGAGCAGAGGTTAGGCCGAAGGGCATTACTCTGAATTGGTAATGGCCTGAGGGCAGCTCGAACCGGAGGTATTTTCGATGGAAGCTTCTGATGAGAATATGGAAATAGGCATCCTTGAGGTCCAGGGAGACTAGCCAGTCCCCTGGCCTTAGAGAGGATAGAATTATTCCCAGAGTCACCATTTTGAACTTTGGCTTTAAAACGTGCTTGTTTAAATATCTGAGATCCAGGATGGGCCGCCATTCTCCTGTCTTTTTGGGGGTGAGGAAGTACCTGGAGTACAATCCTTTCCCTTTATGTAGGGGTGGAACCCTTTCTACAGCTCTGACAGCCAGAGGAAGAGACCTCTGCCTCTAGGGCAAGTGCCTCTGAAGGATTTGCAGGTGGAAAGGATCTGGTTCTCATCTTTGGAAATTTTGAAGCTGAGAACCAGTCCCTGGCTTACTACTTCCAGGACCCATTTGTCTGATGTTAAAGACATCCAGTCCTGGACAAAGTAAGCCAGCCTGCCCCCTACAGGTGGTGGAGAATCGGCCCTGGCAAACCCATCAGGGTGCCTGTTTGGCAGAGAGTTTAGGCTGAGGGGTGGAAGCAGGTCTGCTTGTACCCAGTCTGCCTCTCCCTCTAAAGAACCCCCTCTGAGCATAAGTAGAAGAGGAGGCCTGGGCTTGGTAGAAAGGCCTATGAAAAGGCCTGCCCCTGCCCCTGGGATGCTGCCTCTGAAGAGTGGCTTGCCTTTCCTTGGCCTGAGCACTCCTATAGGTGGTCCTGTATTCATCCATTTTCTTCATGTAGTTCTCTGTTTGCTCCCCAAACAGAGAATTACCCACAACAGGAAAATCCATGGCCTTAGTCTGGGTATCCTGAGACAGGCTAGTACATCTGAGCCAAGCCATCCTACTGAAGGGCCACAGATGTAGCCATGACTCTAGATGAAACATCATTGGAGTCCACTGCAGCATGGAATTGCACCTTGGATGCCTCAATACCATCCGCAGCTACCTGCTCCAGCTCCTTGGCAAGCTGGCCAGGGACCTGTTTAGCTAAAGCCATTACAGTGTCCCATCTAGATTTCTGCTATCTAGCTGTATAGGCCATATAATTGGCCTGCCTGAGTCCCAAGGATGCTGCCATGTACTGTTTCTTTGCCATGGCATCAATCCTCCTAGAGTCCTTATCTGGGGGGTGTGAAGCCAAGGGTATATTTGCCTTATCACATACAGCAGCCTGCACTACCCCAACATGGCTGCATTGCTGGGTAAGGAATCTGTATCCGAGCCTGAAAGAGTATACCTCTTGTCCATTCTCTTATCCACAGGAGATATAGAATTAGGAGTCTTTAAAATTTTTATTGTCTGTTTCCCAAAAGACTTATGAAGGGGAACAGACAGCCTCCTGGACTCTGGTATAACCATCATTTCAACATAGTCAGGCTCCTCCTGGTCATCCACAGCTTCTTCCATAGGAAGCTGAAGGGTTTCAGCCACTTTCTTGTAAAACATGAAATGGGAGGGGGACTCAAAAAGCCTAGGAGGAGACACTCCTGAAGGTCTGTCTGGGGAGATGTCCGGGTCAATGGGCACATCCAGACTTTCATAATCACATTCACTTTCCTTATAGTCTCCTTCCTCCTCCTCCGGTTCATAAAATTCCTCTAAATCATAATCTGGAACCAGCCGAACCAAGCGCCTTCCTGATGGTGCCGGTTCGGTCGGAACCGGGGATAGCAACTGAACAATTTTTATCGCTTTGGCTATTTCATCAGCGGTTGGAGAAGAAACTTTTGGATCCACACCGGCTGATTTATCCCTTCTTGTTCTCTTAACCGAACAGACTCTCGAATCGGTTCTCCTTTTGCCTGAAAGTTTGCCCTGGTCAGAGGCACTCCTTCTGGTTCGGCTGGAACCGAACCGGGCTGGTCATCGGGTCAGCGGACTTTTGGCCTCCTTTCCTGAGCCTACCAACTCTTTTTCTAGGGTAGCTGCAGGAAAATTTTACAAATCTGGCAGTCTGAATCGAGGTGGTCAAACCCCAGACAATAAACACAGGTGGTGTGAGAATCAGCCTTAGCAAAGACTTCCCCACACACACTACAGTGTTGAAACCCAGTGGGCCCGGTTTTTCTTTTGGGTTTCTCAGACATGGCCAGTCCTAAACCAAACTTAACCTTTTTTCAGCAATCCGCCAGGCAAGACACTCTTATCGGTTCCTGACCATGTTACGGGTCGTGGAAAAAACCGTAATAAAATCAGTTTTTTTTTAGAACCGATAAGAACCGGTAACCACACTCTAACAGTAGAAGTAAAGATTTCTAAACAACCTGATCGGTTCAAACCGAACCGATGACACGTTTACAAGTTCCACACAGAACAGAAAATAATATAAACCTATCTAGTACTCACGAATACCACAGAGAGAGACTGAATCGATAGGTTGCGGTTTAAATTTGGTCGAAAACCGAGAAAAATGGTACTTTAACCAACAAATTGAACCGAGCAAAGGAGAACTCTCCAGAGCGACTGTTCAGTGAGGCGGAGTAAAGAATCTGACGGTTTGAGTTCAAACAGCAACACACAGAGTCTCAACCGAGTTCGAGCTCAGCGTTCCATGCCTGGCATGGAAAGTTAACTCTTTCATCTCCGGGGCAGTTCGAAGGTTGGACCTCACTGCAATCTGTCAGAATACAGCAAGACTTCATGTTGTTTGAAAGAGAGTGTTGCTGGTCTCCTCGGTCAACAACCTGACGGTGGGCTCGAGAAAAATCTCGGCCGCGTCGACAGGTGTCTCGGCCAACTGGTCTGACAGGGACACCATGAAACCAATGGCATGGGCTGCAACACCGATCGAAGTCGAGAGCTGACGGTCCAGAGAGCGAGATCTTTCCCACTCCCAAAAGCGTTGATTGTGGGTCTTACTTTTTTTCGGATCCTTCTTCCGGGACCGAGGGGTGTGAAACCAAGAAGGACCCTTCCCTTTAGTCAAGGGGGACTGGCACAGCTCCCAAAAGGAAGCAGTGTAAGAAGAGCCCAGTTGGAGCGGAATAAAGGCCGAAGCCTAAGAGGACCTCGCTGCGGCCTGGGACGCCTCCTCCTCGAGGGCCAAGAGTTGTTCTGCAGAGCCCACCACCACGGACACCACCCAACGTGCCTCCTTCGATTTGACAGGAGGGTACCATTTCTCCGGTTGCCCCAGCTAGAGTCTGGCAGTGCGGTCTTCGAGCACTGATGGAGAAAAGAACAGATATCTCACAAGCCTGTGGATCGTGGTCGTGCCCGAGGCAATAAATGCACGAGGCCTGGGGGGTCAGTGCGCGACATCTTCTGCACGTAGAGGCACCGGTGGAATCAGGGAATGGTCTTGTCCTCCATCACAGTCGCGAGGGAAGAGGGTGAAGACTGAACTCAATAGAAATAGCTTTCACAATAAAAACTGTGAAAAAATTTGGTAAGAGAGAATGCAGAGCCATCCCCAGTCAGGTTATGTTGGGGAGGATGGGTGGGAGGTCAAGCATACTAAAGGACACCTTGGAAAAAACAGTATTACTATGGTGAGTAATTTTTCTTCTCACCCCAGGGGTCCTCGAGTATGCTTGGCAACAGCAGACTACAAAGCACTGCAGTTGGAAGGTGGGTACAGAACCTACTTTGGAAAAAGCTCTGCAGCACCGCTATGCCAAATTTGGCATCTGATCTGGACTACACATCTAGGCAGTAATACTTTATGAATGTGTGTACAGTCCTCCATGTAGCTGCTTTGCAGATGTTGGGTAAGGGAATATCCCTAGCTGCTGCCACTGTAGCAGCAGTGCACCTAACAGAATGGGCCCTGAGGCCCAGAGGGTGCTGTTTGCCAGCTCTGCTGTAACAAAACTGAATACAAGAGACAATCCAGTGGTATATGGTCCTCTTAGTGGCTGGCCTTCCTCTGCCTACCTCATCATATGTGAGGAAAAATTGAGTATGTGAATCTTAACTGCTTGGTGCGCTCCAGATAGTAGGTCAGAGCCCTATTCACATCCAGGCCGTGTAGCTTGTGTTCACCTGGTGTAGATTCTTCTCAATCAGGAAAACTAAAGTGAGATACTTGAGGTCAGAAGTAGCCATGGGCTCGAAGGGTGGCTCCATGAGCTTGGCTATACAGAGGTTCAAGTCCCGGGGGGGGGAGAGACAGGCTCCCTAAGTGGGGCTTGGAGATGTAGCAGACGTTTGAAAAACTTTTTAAAGACTGGTTGGGAAATGACAGACTTCCCTTTCCCAGTAGAAAGGTAAACAGAAACGGCTGCTAGATCTACTTTAAGGGATGAGGCCTTCAGGCCAGTAGATTGACGGTGTTATCAAATAGTTCAGAAGGGAAAGCGGATTAGCCCTAAGAGGGTCTTATCCCCTTATCCTTACACCACAGGGAAAACTTCTCACTTGGAAGCACAGATCTTCTTAGTGCTATGTTTTTTTAACCATTCGAAGGATCTTGAGGGCTGGTTCAGAGTACTGAGAATCAGGGAACTCTAGCTCCTCAAGTATCAGGCCATGAGGTGAAGACACTGTAGACTGGGGTAAACTAGCCTTGTCTGAGGGAGAGTCAGGAGACTGTAGGTCATCGGAAGGTGAATGGGCTTCATGACTGAGAGTGCAAGGAGCAGTGAGCATCAAGGTTGCCTTGCCCAGTCTGGAGCTACCAGGATCATGGTGGCTGGCTGATCCCCGAGTTTGAGAAGGACTCTGTGAATCAGAGGGAAGGAAGGAAGGAAAGGCATACCGAAACCTCCCTGTTCAATCCAAAATTAGAGCATCTACTGGGATGGTTCCCAGGGCTGGGGCCCTGAAGCAGTAGTGTGGAAGCTGGTGATTGAGACTGGCGGCAACAAGAGCCACTTCTGGAACATCCCACCTTCTGAAAACTGTAGCTAAGATCAACTTGTTCAAGGTCCGTTCGTGGTGGCCTTGGCTGATGCAACTGAGGCCATCTGCCAAAGTACTGTCTTTGCCCGAGAGATGAATGGCCGACAGGTTCATGTCCAGGGAGTAGACCAGAGACCAAATTTTCATTGCCTCTGTGCAAAAGTTGGTGGACCTTGTGCCACTCTGCTTGTTGATGTAAAACATGGCAGTGGTGCTGTCTGTTCTGACCTGAACAGAGTGGCCTCTGAACTGTGGGGCGAAGGCCTTCACGACTAGGTAAACAGCTCTGAGTTTGAGCAGACTGATGTGGTACGTGGACACCTTGGGGGTCCATGTACCGCTTAAGGATTGATCCTGACGATGAGCCCCCCAACCTAGGAGGAAGGCATCTGTTGTAAGCACCGTGGAAGGCTGCTCTAACTGAAAGGCAACTCCTTGTCTGAGGTTCTGTCTTTCTACTGGGGACAGCCTGAAGAGTTCTGGCGACTGGTACTAGTTTTGAGAAAGAATCTTTTTTTCTGGGACCAGTGAGCCCTAAGGTGATACTGTATGTCCCTCATCTGGAACCTGGCCTCTGGGACTACTGCTGTCATGGAGGCCATGTGGTCCATAAGTCTGAGGAAGTACCTGGCCGGCCATGGCTGGCCAAGGACAAAGGAGTTCGGCAGGTCTAGAAAAGTTTGTATCCTGTCCACAGGAAGGAAAGCTTTCCCTTGCAGGGTGTTGAATTCTGCTCTGATAAAGTCCAGCAGCTGAGCTGGCTCTAAGTGGGAATTGTCTTTGTTGATTCTGTAAGGCTCAGGGAATCCTTGATGTCTTGTGGTGACTTGCCCGCTATTAGCCAGTTGTCCACATATCGGAACATAAGAACATACGAAATTTGCCAGCAGATAAAGGCCTAGAGGTCTATCAAGTCTGCTTGAATGTGCAGCTAGCACCCCTTATTGTGCAGCTGCCCCTCCCTTCCACCCTTCCCCTTCATTAACCCTCCCCCTTGTACTGTCCCATCCTCGTTTGAAGCAGTCCACTGTTCTACTGCATACCACTTCAGCAGTAGCGCATTCCACCCAGCCACCACCCTCTCTGTAAGCGTCTCCTCATCTCCCTCCTGAACCTTCCTTGCTCCAGTCTCATATCATGGCCCCTGGTGGCCTCCCCTCCTACTTTGAACAGCCCCTCTGTACCCGTCTTGTTTATTCCTTTCATGTATTTAAAGGTTTCAATCATGTCACCCGTCTCTCCTCTCCTCCAGTGAGTACATGTTCCAACTCCTTCAACCTCCTCTCGTATGATAAGTCCCCAGCCCCTTGATCATCTTTGTCGCTCTCGCTGCAGCCTCAGTAACTTAATGTCCCTCTTCAGATACGGACGCCAGTACTGAACGAGTACTCCAGGTGTGGTCTAACTAATGACCTATACAGTGGCAGAATCACCTCCTCCCTCCTCAAGATATACCCCTGCAATACAACCCAGCATTTTGTTGGCCTTGCAGCTGCCTTCCCACATTGTGCCGAGTTGTTCATTGACCCTGTAATGAGCACACCCAGATCCTTCTCCTCCTCTGTCTGGGCTAGCTGCACTCCCCCTAGCTGGTAACTCCTCCTTGGGTTCTTCATCCCAAAATGCAGCACCTTGCACTTTTTGGCATTAAAGCCCAGTTGCCAGGTGTCTGACCAGGTTTCAAGCTTTGCCAGATCATCCTGCAACCCCTGCCATCCCCCTAGGTCATCCACCAACGCAACCTACCTTGGTAACATCAGCAATAGGGAAATAAGAAAAAATTACTCACCGTGATAATGTTGTCTTGCTGTATTCTGACATAATGCAGTTAGCCCCAGCACTTTAACTGCTCCGGAGAGGAAAGAGTTAACTCTATGCAGAAGCATAGAACGTTGAGTTCGAGGTTTTCAAACCTCTGTCTGTGGTACTTCCCAGTGTAACAGTCAGATTCTTACGAGGAAACCAAGTACAATAGTACGGAAATTGTTCAAACATGTAGCCAAAGGGCAAAATATTTTTGGGTCAGTAGGCACCTCCTCAGGTTCAGCCGCAACCAAACCGGGCTGGCCATCCGGATCTATGGACTTCTCGGCCTCCCTTTCCTTCAGCCTACTCAGTCTTTTGTCTAGAGTGGTTTTAGGAACGTTTTTACAGATTTGGCAGTCTGACTTGAGATGGTCAAACCCCAGACAATAAACACAGATGAGGTGGGGGTCAGCCTTAGCAAAGACCTCCCCACACTCAGTACAGTGTTGAAACCCAGTGGGACCGGTTTTCTTCTTGGGTTTCTCAGACATGGCCAACCTAACAAATTACCCTACTGCAGCTTTCAAGCCAGGTAATACAATAACTGATCGGTTACAAACAGTGTCACAGGCTTTTTAAAAGAACCAGCAAAAGGTCCGGTTCTTTTGAAACCGATCGGTACCGGAACACCACTCTAATCCCAGAAATAAAATTAAAACAGAATGTTACATTGTCGGTTCCAAACCGGACAGACCGGAAAGAAACCGAGGAAAAGAACAATTTCCACTTTTTCAGAAAAATAAAACACAGTCACTACCTAGCTACACACTACCTGTACCGTAGACAGAGGCTGGAAATCCAAAAATAACAGAAATATACAGTTTGAACCAAATGCTTTTTCTTTTACCGATCCGAGCAGAGGAAATCTCCGGAGTGACTTCACTGTTAGGCGGAGTAAAGAATCTGACCTCCAGAGATCTCCAACGGTCAGGCAAACAGAACACAGGCTTGATGTGGACCAACTCCTCCGAAAGTCCCAAAGAATCCGAAAGTAAGGTCGACATTTCAGATTTTAAATCCTGAGGTGAGATGGTAACCGGGAGCCCCAAAACCCGGGGACTGACTGCACAGAATTAATCTTTGAGGGTCTCAACTTTATTTGAAAAGATTTTAGAGTCTCGAGCTTTGGCCACGGTGTAATGCTCCTGCAGACTACCAATTTCTTCTATGGCCTTGGAGTTCTCCTCTCCCTTCCTCTTACTTCGTAACCCTATGATCCATCACCGACGTTGTATTTGTCTGATTCACCTTCTCTTTCATCTTCTGAAGGATAGTAAAAATCTTATTGATAGAGTCTTCTGCAATGCAGGCTGCGCTGTTGCTGCTAGGCCTGACCTGAGAAGCATATACTCCTCCATGGATTTAGACTGGGGAGCCACATTTTTGTTCGCTTTTTTCCGTCCCATAGTTGCCACAAATCTAATCTAGGTACACCAATATAATTTTAAGCATTAAGTAGGCAAAAGTGGTAAATTAGAAGGCAAGAAAAAATTACTTACTATAGGAATCTTGTTTCTTCCCAGTAATATTCAGGTATTCATTACTTTCTGCAGTGTCCCTTTAAGCCAGAACTGCCCGGAGAGGATAGAACACACGCAAATGATGGAACTCTTTGCATGTGACATCTATTAAAATGCTGCCCTGAACTCACTGCCTTAGTCCTAAACCCCTCATATTTCCAGGATGCCTGGAAAGACAGGCCCCCAAGGACTATAAATACTGAGCAACAGTAATAATCAACAATAATGAAGACAATCTAGCCCATAACCCCCAAAATAAACCTCCAACTGGAGGGGAAAAATCATAATGGATACCCCCAAAAATGTCAGAATCACCTGAAAGAAGAGGGGGAAAACGCATGAACCTTCTTTACCAAAACTGTGCAAGAAAGTGGCACGTATACACCTGACAGCACAATATCCAGGAGTGCAGAGGTTAAAGATTCTAGAAGGGGAGGCACGGTGGGAAGTTATGAATATCTGAATATCACTGGGAAGAAACAAGATTACTATGACCCCAGTAATACTCAGGTATTCCTAACTTTCTACAGACTACGAAGCAGTACCTTTGGAGGTGGGCACAGAACATTATTTTGGAAACAGACTTTGCAGGACTGCTGTGCCGAACCTAGCATCACCCCTAAACTGAATGTCCAGATTGTAGTGCTTTGTAAAGGTGTGTACCGTTTTTCAGGTAGCTGCTTTACAGATGTTCACTAGTGGAACATCCCTGGCAGCTGCTAAGGTAGCAGCTGTCCCTCTTGTGGAATGGGCCCTCAATCCTGTTGGAGGTTCTCTTCCAGCTTTAGTGTAACAGAAATGAACGCACTCAACTATCCATCGAGAAATAGACCTTTTTGATGTTGGGTTACCCTTTCCCACATCCCCATAAGTCAGGAACAGGTGTTTCTTGTCCTGCCCTATGGTCCTTAGTGGCTGTCATATAGTAGCTAGGTACTCTCTTGACATCCAGACTGTGAAGCCTTCTTTCACCAGAGGTGGAATGCTCTGTGAAAAAGATAGATAGGGTAATGGTTTGGTTCAGGTGGAAATCAGAGACCAGCTTAGGGAGAAATTTCCTGTCTGTCCTCAGGACCACTTTATCCCTGTGGAATGAAAAGTAGTCCTGTTCAATGCAGAGAGCCTGGAGCTCACTGATTCTTCTTGCAGAAGTCATTGCCACTAGGAAAACTGTTTTCCAAGTGACATATTTCAGATGCGCAGAGGACATGGGCTCAAAAGGAGGTACCATGAACTTAGCTATGCACATATTAAGCTCCCATGCTGGCACCGGTTCCCTATGACTATGAGGAGGTGCAAATGGACCAATCCCTTGAAGAACCTCCTAAAGATAGGGTCTGAAGATACTGTAGCCAGGTGGACCTTGAGGGTACTGGACTGCAATCACAGGGAATGTAAATAAAAGAGGTAATCAAGAACAGTTAGAACCCCAGCTTGTGTTGGTACCAGCTCTCTAGCTGAACACCAAAAAAAAACCATTTCCATTTTGAAGCATAGGTTTTCTTAGTGGAAGGCTTCCTGTAACCTCTTGGGATGTCTAAAACAGCTTCAGAGAGGTGTAAACCTGCATATTCTAGGTCTTCAAGAGCCAAGCTTTGAGACAGACCAGAGATTCAGTTACAGGAGCCTCCCCTGGTTGGAGGTTAACAGATTGTGCCTCCGAGGGAGGTGTATTGGCTTGGCTACAGACATGAAGAGCAGCAGAGAGTACCATGGCTGCCTGGTCCAGTCTGTTGCTATCAAGATCACTGATGCTGACTGGCACCCGAGCTTGAGCAATACCCTGTACACCAGAGGGAAGGAAGGAAAAGCATATAGGCGCTTCCCTGACCAATTCAAAGCCAGAGCATCCAGGAGTAGTGTACCCCGATCTGGTGGTCTGCAACAGTATTGTGGCAGGTGGTGTTTCTGGTGGGATGTGAACAAGTCTAACTCAGGGGTGTCCCACCTCCTGAAGATTACCTCAGGGAGGCAGTATAGTGCAGTGGTTTAAGGCTCTGAGCTGCAAATCTGGAGACCTGGGTTTGAATCCCACAGCCCCCACTTGTATACTGTGTGACCCTGAGCAAGTTACTTAACTTCCCTGTGCTCCCACGTTGCACCTGTAAACACGCTTTCAGCTTAGTGTGCCACCCCTGGTTAAACAATTGAAAAAGAAAAAAAAACCAAAAAAACTTCCACTTGCCTGTTCAGGGTCCATCCGTGATGGGCCTGATTGATTCAAATCAGGGCATCTGCAAGGGTATTGTCCTTCACTGGCAGATGGAATGCCTGTAGGGAAACTCCCAAGGAGTATACCAGGCTCCCAATTTTCATGGCTTCTTTGCAGAGATGACCCGACCTGGTACCTCCCTGCTTGTTTATGTAGTACACTGTGGTGATATTATCTGTTCTGACCTGTACCACCTTTTCCTGTACTAGTGTTGTGAAGGCCTTTAGTGCCAGAAACACTGCTCTGAGTTCTAGCAGGTCTATGTGCTGGACTGACTGCACTTGACCAAGTGCCCTGGGTTGTGTGGTGCCCCAAATGGGCGCCCCACCCCAGTAGAGATGCATCTGTTGTGAGAACAACTGATGGGGACTCTCGCTGAAAAGGAATCCCTTCCCTTAGGTTGGATTCCTCTTTCCATCACTGAAGTGCCTGTAACAAGGTTTTTATTACTGGGATCAGCTTTGAGAGGGAATGTCTTCTTTGGCAACAGTGTGCCCTTAGGTGGAACTGGATGTCTCATTTGGAACCCGGGAGCCTAGGACTGTGCCTATGGCCGCAGCCATGTGGCCCAGGAGCTGTAGGAACTGCCTTGCAGTTTTTGGCTTGTGCTGGCTGAATGAGTTTGCAATCAGCTGGATACTTCTTACCCTGTCCAAAGGCAGGTAGGCCCTGCCCTGCCGGGTGTTGATATCTGCTCCTATGAACTGCGGCACCTGTGCAGGTAGAAGGATGGATTTTTTGTGGTTTATCAAGAACCCCATGGACTCCAGAAGCCCCTGAGTGATCAGCAGATACTGTCCGATTTGCTCTGGTAATTTTCTCACCACCAGCCAGTCATCCAGATGTGGAAACACTGAGACACCTTGTCTTCGAAAGTGTGCCACAACCACTGCCAAGCACTTTGTGAACACCCTTGGAGCTAAAGTGAGGCCGAATGGCAGGGTCGAAAACTGGTAGTGACCTGATGGGAGTCTAAACCTGTGGTATTTTCTGTGAGACTCCCTTATGGGGATGTGGAAATAGGCATCTTTTAGGTCCAGTGATGCCAACCAGTCTCCTTTTTGGAGTGCTGGCAAAATCAGTGTCAAAGTTATCATCTTGGACTTTGGTTTTGTCAAATGGTTGTTTAATACCCTGAGGTCCAAGAAAGGCAGCCACTCCCCCATTTTCCTTTGTGGTAAGGAAGTACCTTGAACAGAAACCCTTTCCTTTCTGCTGAACTGAGAAGCAAAGCAAGAAAACCATGCTGGTTGAACAGTGAGGTTGTGGAGGTGGTGAGGGCAAAACGAGTGGTGCACCAAAGGTTTAGGAGGACGGGGAAGGAAGTGGACAGGGAGGAATATGCAAGATGGTCCAGGGAGGTGACCAGAAAAGTGAGAGAGCCAAGGCCCAGAGGGAGCTGAGATTAGCGCAGGGAATTAATGGGGGGACTTTTCAGAATACATCAGTGAGAAAAGGAAGTGCAAGGAGACAATAGTGAGGATAAAAGGGATGGGGAGTGGATGGAAAAGGGGGAGGAGCAGGCAGAAGCACTGAATGCTTTTGCTCAGTGTTCACGGGAGAAAAGGGGGGACCGCTACCAGCAAGGGCTGGGAGGGTGAGGACAGAGGGAGAGGAGGCGACAGATGGAAGAATTGAGGCAAACAGAGTCCTAGAGGGATTGAGGGCACTGAAGGTAGACAGGGCACCAGGGCCGCATGGCATCCACCCCAGGGTGCTGAGGGACATGGCAGAGGTGTTGGTGGAGCCGCTGGCAGATCTGTACAGCACCTCACTGGAGTCTGGATGTGTGCCACTGGTCTGGAGGATGGCACATGTAGTACCATTATACAACAGCGGGCCAAGGGATGAACCAGGTAATTATTGTCCGGTAAGCCTCACCTCCATAGTGTGCCAACTCATGGAAACAATACTAAAGGAAAGACTGGTGTCGTACCTGGAGGACAATGGCCTCCAGGATGTGAGGCAGAATGGATTTGTTTTAGCGAAGTCTTGTCAAACCAACCTCATACAATATTATGACTGGGTGACAGGTGAGCTGGATAAGGGTCATGCGGTGGATGTTCTTTACTTGGACTTCAGCAAGGCCTTCGATTCGGTGCCTCATGGGCGGCTTGGGGGGAAGCTAACTGGTGTAGGGGTAGGGGCAAAAATGATAAACTGGATTACAAGCTGGCTGAGTAGCTGGCTGCAAAGAGTGGTGGAGAGAGGGGAGCCCTCAACTCCAAGGCCAGTGATGAATGGGGTGCCACAGGGCTCTGTGCTGGAGCCAGTATTGTTTGGGCTCTTATTAGACACTGCACATGGGATGGTGAGCAAGGTAAGTCTGTTCACTGACGACACCAAAATTGGAGCAGTGGTGGATGGAAGCAGCTGCAGGGGAACCTATGCAAGCTAGAAGAGTGGTCAGAGAGGTGGCAGCTGTGGTTCAATGCAAAGAAGTGTAAGGTTATGCACTTTGGGGTGAAGAACTCAAGGAGAGAATACCGGCTTGGGGGGGTTAAGCTGGAGATCACTGAGGAGGAGAAGGACCTAGGAGTAATGATAACAGGGACCATGAACAACACTGCCCAGTGCAGGCGAGTGGCTGCAAAAGCGAACATAATGCTGGGGTGCATAGCGAGGAGTTTTTCATCCAGGTGAAGAGAGGTGATCTTGCCCCTCTACAGGTCGCTGGTAAGGCCGTACTTAGAGTACTGTGTGCAGTTTTGGAGGCCATACCTAAAGCGTGATATCAGGCTACTGGAGGGGGTGCAGAGGAGGGCAACAAAGATGATATGTGGAATGAAGGGGAGAAACTATGACAGCAGGCTGGGAGACCTGAATATGTACACCCTGTAGGATAGAAGGGACGGGGGGAAATGATAGAGAGATTCAAGTATCTGAGGGGAATCAATAAGGATAGAGCAGATGGGGTCTTTAAGTTAAGGAGGGGGAGAGTCACCAGGAGCACAGGCCAAGAATAGAGGGGGGAAGATTTAGGAAGGAAATGAGGAGACACTATTTCACAGAGAGGGTGGTAGTAAAATGGAACACCCTACCAGAAAGGAAAATTACGTACCTACCGTAATTCTTGATCTTCTTGGACGAGTCTCCACCACTCATTCACACTAGTGGGATTAGGGCCGGAGGCACTAGGACCCATCGGGAGCAAACTTTTTTGCTGGAGGGTCGGCGCGAGAGATGGCGCCGAGACATGGCGCTGAGCTGCGGCTCGAGCGTAACGACCTTCTCGGCGCCGCCCTCCAACCGCCTCAGTACTTTTTTTACCAAGGAGGTGGCGCAACTAACGTGAAAGAGTAACTGTAACATTAAAACACGGACATAAGATAGTCCGTCACGACCCGTGTAAGAAGGGTCAGTAAAGTCCTCACAGCCTAAAGATTTGAGGGGTGAAGACCAACACGCGGTGAGCTCGGGATGGAGGGTGGGCGTGTGAATGAGTGGTGGAGACTCGTCCAAGAAGATCAAAATTACGGTAGTACGTAATTTTCCTATCTTCCTGGACATAAGTCTCCACCACTCATTCACACTAGTGGAGAGTACCGAGTTGATAATCCCCAAAAGGGCGGCAGGAGAGCCAGAGCTCACACTGTTCAAGATAGAAGCTCATTAAGGATGGTTCTGCCGATCGCGGAATGTCGCCTGGCATGAACATCCAGTGCATAGTGCTTAACGAAGGTATGCACTGAGCTCCAGGTGAGGCGTGGCAGATATCTGCAATTGGAACATTGATACTTCCGCCAGGGATGCCAAGGACCTCTAGTAGAGTGAGCGACACTCTACCTTCTAATTAACCTGAGCCATGGAGTAGCAATGTCGAGGCATGCTACTAACCATGAGGAGATGCATCTGATAGCGACAGGTTGACCCAGCCGGTGTCGCTGAAAGAAACAAAGAGTTGTTGAGTCTCATAACATCCTGGGTTCTGTCCAAATAGAACCGCAAGGCTTTCTTAACATCCAAGGAATGAAGAGCTCGTTCCTTCATTTTGGAGATTAGCTAAGCAAGCTGGAAGTACCAGAGGTTGGTTTAGATGGAATTTGAACAACCTTGGGAAGAAATTTTGGATGAGTACGGAGAACTACTTTGTCTTTATGGAAGACAGTATACGGAGGGTCTGTAACCAGGGCATGTATCTCAGAGACCCCCGGGCTGAGGTAATGGCCCCCAGGAAGGCAGTCTTCCAGGTAAGAAATTTTAGCTCACAGGTAGCTAGGGGTTCGAAAGGCTTCCGAGTGAGCATGTCCAGCACCAGGTTAATGTCCCAGGCTGCAACTGGATGCTTAACAGGGGGTCTGGTATGAAGAATCCCCTTAAGAAATCTCTTCACCATAGGTAACTGAGCCAGAGTCAGGGATGAAACCAGCTCATGGAACGCTGAGATGGCACTAAGGTGAACTTTAACTGTGGAGTACTGAAGACCTGAGTTAGATAGGTCCAAAAGATACTCCAGAACCTTGTCAGGAGGACAGGAAAAGGGATTCCAAGAGGACTTTGCACACCAGAGAGAAAAACGCTTCCATTTGGATGCGTATGTTTTCGTGGTGGCTGGCTCCCGAGCAGCCAGAAGGATGTCTGAGACTCTACGAGAGACGTTGAACCGATTCACTTCTATCTCTTCAGGAGCCAAGCATGAAGGTGAAGTGATTTCAGGTTGGGATGGACCAACGAACCCTGGGTCAAGAGATTGACTTGCAAGGAAGTGGACTTGTGCTCAAGCACCACTCCCATACCCTCATTGCTTCCCTGCAAAGGGATAAGAGTGAGCACCGCCTTGCTTGTTGATGTAATACATCACAGCTTTGCTGTCCGCTTGAAGGAGAATGTTCTTGTGACAAAGGACATCCTTCAGAGCTTGGATCGATAGAGGACCGCCTCACCTCCAAGACATTTATGTGGAGATGAGATTCAACGAGTCCATACACCTGGAGTGTGGAGGAGAGACAGTGAGCTCCCCATCCCATTAGCGGCGCGGTGGTGATGGAGATCTGATGGTCCGGAAGAGCAAAGGGAACCCTTTGAGGAGATTGTTTCTTGAGACCACCAGGTGAGAGACCTTCAAGGGGTTGTGCCACCTTGATGGGATAAGACTGGGGTGAGAGGTCGGAGACCACTGAGTGAGAGCATCCATTGGGTGGTTCTCATGTGCAACCGGGCCAGGGGTACAGTGAACACCGAGGCGCATATGAGACCCAACATGCGTTGCATCGAGAGCTGTAACCGATTGGTTCTCCCGATGTAACGGGCCATCCAAGGATGTCGAGTCTTCTGTCCTCTGGAAGGAAAGCCTTCGAGGAAGAGGTGACTAGAAGCGTCCCTAAGAAAAGGAGCCTCTGGGAGGGCTGCAGTTGGGATTTTTTTCAGATTCAGCAGAGCTCCCATGGACGTGAGAAGACGAGAAGTCGTTTGCACGGCTTCCAAAGTCCCTTGGCTGGACGGGCTTGCTAGAAGCCAATCGTCCAGGTAGGGAAAGACTCGGAGTCCGCCTTTCCTGAGATGCGCCGCGAGAACTGCACAACACTTTGTAAAAACTCGCGGCGCCGAGGATAGCCCAAAAGGCAGGACTCTGAACTGATAATGCTGACCCAAAGCTACAAACCTGAGGAACTTGCGGTGGGTCGGGTGGACGGGGATATGCTGGTACGCATCCTGCATATCCAGAGAGGCCAGCCAGTCGTCCTGATGCAGCAAGGGTAACAGGGTACGTAGGGAAATCATTTTGAATTTCTCCCTGGGGAGGAATTTGTTCAGCTTTCTGAGGTCTAGAATGGGGCGCATCCCCCCAGTTTTCTTTGGAACCAGAAAGAAATGGGAGTAGAACCCTGTGTTCCGCAAATGCGGGGGCACCAGTTCTATTGCCCTGTTGTTCAGAAGGCCCTCGATCTCGGCGTGAGGAGGTTCGATTGAGAGGCCGACAACCTGGTTGTCGCCTGGGAGGACAATTTGGGGAAATTGAGAGAGTAACCTCGCGAATTATCCGAAGGACCCATTTGTCTGAAGTTATGGACTTCACGCTGTAGAAGTACATCAGACGACCTCCCACCGGAGGAGAAGTTCCATCTCGGCAGTGTGGATGGAACTTGGGCCAACAACTCATAAGGTGGCGCTGGGGCTTTAGGCCCTCGCGCTTGCTGCGCCTTCTTCTGAGGTTGGGCAGGTTGGCTTTATGAAGCTTCCCTGCTTCTGCCTCGAAAGGACTGACGACTAAGAAACTGACGCCTGTTCGCATGCCCGCAGAGGGGCAGGCGAGGTTCTGGCCAATTTAATGGCCGATCTAGTCTTTTGGGAGGCTTCTAAGGCTTGCTCCACCTGAGGGCCGAAAAGATAGGTGCCATCAAAGGCAGCGCCATTATTTGTTGCTGAGCATCCTTCTGTGAAGCTCAAGAACGAGCCAGAATGGCGCTTCGAGTACAAACCCTGCAGCAGCTGAACGAGAAGCAGTGTCGAAAGCGCCCATGGCGGCTTTGACTTGTTGGTTATTGATTCAATACTCTAGTAACGGTCAATAGAAGCTCTGACTTGGAGTCCGAATCTGGAAGAGCTTCAACCATTCTTTTCATAGAGTGCCACAGGATATACTCATACTGAGAAAAATAGCCTTGATAACTGGCAATACCATACTTAGAGTGGAGGCAGCAAAACTCTTTACCTAATGTATCAATCTTACGAGACTCTTTGTTAATAGGTCGAGCTGAAGTAGTTTGAGGAAGAACGACCTTGTCATTCTCTGCCAGGACTACAATAGGATCCGCAAATGCTTGGGATGCCAAAATAGGACGATCCTTGGGAGCTGAATACTTTATCAATGGATTTAGCCACTGAAGGATTAAGAGCAGGATTATTCCATACCATTTGAGACAGCGCTCAAGGAAGGCTGGATCGGAGGAGTCAAACCTGTAGGGATCTCCAAGCATGAAGGTACTGGAGTCTTAATATCTTCCCAGGATCGATGTCTGTAGTCTGAGAGAAAGAGGGATCTCAGGTTCTTCAACAGAGACTTAAAGGACAGGTCCCTCACCACAGGCTCTGTAGCAAAGAAAGATCCTGTTTCCTCCACTTCATCACCCAACCGAGGTCTGGGTCAGGCTCAACATCATCTCCTGATGGTCCAGAAAGGACTGTTTGGACAGGAAAGGAAGTGAAAATTAGGAGAGGAGGAAATATCAGAAAACAAGGAGAGTCCCCGAGACCCCGCGCCGAGATGGCAAAGCGGGCCAAGACGGCACCAAGGAGGCACACGCGCCAAAGAGGCACGCGTTTCGCAAGCGGCATCGCAAACACCCCAGGCGGCGCAGCTTAACGGCGCTGCGATACGTGCACCGCTGGCGCGACGGGCGCCGCACACGGCGCCGCCTGACTGGCGCCGCACATGGCGCCGCCAAGCCGACGGCGCCGCTAAGCCGACGGCGCTCGCATACGGGCGCGCTTCACCCAGGGCGCCGCCAACGGTGCCGCCAGATTCAACGGCGCCGCGGACGGCTCCGCAAGACCCACCGGCACCAAAAACGGCGCCGACAAGCCAACAGATCCCGCAGAAGGCGCCGGAAAAGCCCCAGGAACCTGGAAAGCAAGAGGAGGAAACAAAACCAGGAGATAAGGGCATCGGTGAGGCCCCCTGCGCCGCAGCCATGTGAGGGGGGGAAACACCTAAGCACGGAGTCGCAGGCACCGAAGAAGGCGCCGCGCGACTAGGAAGGTCCAACCGCCCTACCTGATCGCCGGAGGGGCCCGAGGGCTCCGAGGCAACCGAGCCAGGCAGAAGAACCAACCTCCGACCATCGCCTCATAAGAGCGCCCACTGATGAAACTGCTCATCTGGAGCCCTACCTATAGGGGAGAGGCTCCATGTCGAGGACGACGATTACTAGAAGTTGGCGACTCGGCATGAGACCGCAACTAGCAATGATAACCCCGACTGGCCGACGCCGCGAGACATACCAGAGGGCTACTTCGAGAGATGCCTTCTTTGACCTGTGGGTCAAGAAGAGCTCGAGGCCGAACGGTGCCGTGAAAGCGACCGCTTATTTTTATGCCTGACGGGGACCGCCCATCCCCGGCATCGGACTGACCGCTAGTCGGAACCCGCTGAGTTTCTTGAGAAGGAGGTTGACCGACCCAGCCCGCTGACTGAATAGCTTTCATACGAAGTCTCCCTACCGCCACCTGACCTGCTCATGGTTGACTCTCGTCCCAGTAGGCCGAGACTTCTTCAAGTAAGTTAAATTTAAGATATTAGAAAAAATTTTCAAATAGAATAAAATTAAGCGATACTACTATCATGATAATGTTACAAAAACAAACTGAAAACTAAGCGCTAGTTTGAAGTTTGACTCCATTGACGAGCCGACGTCAGTATACTGAAGGCACTACGTCGGCAGGAAAAAGGAACTGAGGGCGGTTGGAGGGTCGGCGCGAGAAGGTCGTACACGGCCGAAGCCGCAGCTCATGGGCCTGGTCTCGCGGGGCGCCATCTCTCGCCGACCCTCCAGCAAAAAGTTTGCTCTCGATGGGTCCTAGTGCCTCGGCCCTAATCCCACTAGTGTGAATGAGTGGTGGAGACTTAGGTCCAGGAAGATTGGGTGGTATCATGTAAATCTGTGAACAGCTTCAAAAGGGTATGGGACAGGGAACAGGGGAGAGTGAGGGTGGGGGTGGCAGTGGGATGACAAAGGGAAGGGGGGTGGGGCAGCTGCAAACTAGGGGTATTGGCTGCACACTCGAGCAGACTTAGATAGACTGGGTGGTCTATTTCTGCTGGCACATTTGTATGTTCGTATGTTCCACCACCCCTGACAGTAGCAGGTTTCGAACCTCTGCCTCCAGCAGCTTCCTTTCTGAGATGGAGGATGATCTGAACACCCTGGTTCTCAGAAGAGGAAGAGATCTGAAACTCAGAGACAGACCCTGACTCACTACCCCAGGACCCACTTGTCTGTGGTGATCTTTTGCCAAGCCTGAAGGTAGTGAGACAGCCTGCCTCTAAAAGGTATTGAGGAGGGGGCCCGTAAAGACACGTCAGGGTGTCTGTTTACTATGGGACTGAGGCTGGGTTTGGGATCCCCGCCTGGAACCCCTCCTGCCCCTACCTCTGAAGTACACCTGCTGGGGATACTGTTGGTATTGGGGTGAAGCCATTGTCTGGAAAAAGGGCCTAGTGTGAAAGGACCTGACCCTGCTTTCCCTTCCATAGGGTCTGGTGGATGGAGAGGCTTTCTCTTTAGCTGAGTTGCCTTTGAAGGTGGTTTTATATTCCTCTACCTTCTTCATATAAGCCACTGTTGTTTCTCCAAAAAGGGAATGAGCCTCCAGAGGGAAATCCAGAGCCTCTGTTTGAGTGTCCTGGGTAACATTTGTGGCTCTTAGCTCTGTATCATTGGTATCAGCAGCCATTTGAAACTGATACTTGGCTGCCTCTAAGCCAAACCTGGCAGTTTCTGAGAGGTCATTAGACAAGGGTGATGAGGCTTTGTTTGCCATGGCCAGTACAGACCGCCATAAAGACTTCTGATACTGGGCCACATAGGCTTGAAAATTAGCCTGCCTGATGGCCAAGAACACTGACAAATATTCCTTCTTAGCCATACTATCAATTTTTCTGGACTCTATATCTGGTGAGTGAGAAGCCAGGGGCACCTAAGCCTCGTCACAGGCCGCCGCCTGCACCACCCCTTGGTGGTCAGGGTGGGAAAACAGAAATTCTGCACCCCCCTTTCCGACTGATATTTCTTGTCCAGCCTCTTATCAAGAGGGGGACAGAATTAGGAGTCTGTAAAATCTTCAAAGCATCTTTTCTGAAGAATTTATTCACAGGCAAGAGGAGCTTTTTTGTGGGGGTTAAGCCCATCATCTTGAGGTATTCCACCTCCTCCTCCTCACCTTCCATTTCCTCACTTGTGGTGATGTCCAGTGCATCATCCATCTTTCTCACAAAAGTGAAATGTGAGAATAATCCTCAGTGGTTCTAGGAAGTGAACAAAATCCTGCTTAGGGGAGACCTCAGGTTCAGTGGGTTCCCCTTCATCTTCCTCCTTACATTCACCATAAACCTCTTCTTTAGTAAATGAGGATTTGCTTGTGCTGCCAGCTTGTCCAGCTGGGACTTGAACAGGTGACTACTGGTCAGTGGGGAAAAGGCCTTGAAAGGCTTGCACCACTTTAAAAGCCTGAGCTATTTCTTGAGAAGGAAGAGCCAGAGGACCCACAGAAGTCCCCTTTTTTCCAGTAGGGGGTTCTGTGTGCTTTACTTTTTTTGTCTTTTTAGAGGGAACCGGGGAGTCAGCTAGTTCAGCAAGCCTCTCAGTGCCCTTATCACCCGTCTCAGGGGTTGAAATAGTCACTACAGTGGTTTCACCCACAGCAGAAGAGGGTGTCGGCTGGTCAAAGCCAGAGGGACCCTTACATGGAGGAAGTTTTTCTTAAGCCATTCCAGGCGTTTCTCCACTATTTTCTCTGGGAAGGTTTTACAAACATCACAATCCTCCTTAAGGTAATCATAGCCCAAGCAGGCACCACACAAATTATGCTTGTCTGCCTTGGCAAACACTTCCTCACAATCAGTGCAAGTTTTAAAACCAGGTTCACTGGTTTTCCTTTTAGGAGTTTGATATTTTATCAGGAACCAACAAAAATGTGAACTGCTGAATAATTTAAAAGTTTTAACTAACATTTAGCGGTTGCGGTCAGTTCCGGAACAATAAGGAACCGATGGAAACTGGGAACCGAAGGAAAAAGTGAAGCAAGGTTATCGGTTCAGTAACCGATAAAGCGGTTACAAAAATAAAGGATTTAAAATAAAATTAAACTAAACTAATGGGGTTTTTCAGTCAGAAAACCCCAGAAATAAAAATAACTCTGTTCCCCACCAGTTATACCGAACCAGGAGGAACCAATAAAAATACTAAAATTTACACTAAAACTAAGGTTTAGCTAAAAATAACAATGAGTAAAATGCAACAAATGAAAGAAAAAGATACTTACATGTATTTTTAAGTTTCTTCATGTCACAGGTACAAGCTGAAGAAAGGAACTCCGAGCGACTAGACTTTACAGGTGGAGAGAGACATCTGAGAGGTTTAGTCACGTGCAAAGAGTTCCATCATTTGCACGCGTTCTGTCCTCTCCGGGCAGTTCTGGCTTAGATGGACACTGCAGAAAATCAGGAATACCCGAGTATTACTGGGGTTAGAACCAGATTAATTGTAGATCAGGAAGATACACATACCAGGTAGAAAAAGTTCAGACCCTAATAAAGCATCTGGACCAGATGGATTACATCCAAGAGTTATAAAGGAACTGGCAGACCCTGTGACAAAAATATTCCAAACTTCCCTGGACAACGACAAGGGGACAGAAAGTTGGAGGAGGGTGACAGTAGTCCCTGTCTTTAAAAAAGGGGATAAATCGCAATGTAATACTAACAGGCCAGCAAGATTGATCTCGGTGCTAGGTAAAGTATTAGAAAAGATCATAAAGGAAGAAACTGAGATCCTTTGTGGACACCAGCAATCTAAGGGATCCAACACAGCATGGCTTCACGGGGTGGGGGGTGAGGCATTCAAGCCAAACCATCGTGATCACTTTTTTTGGTAAAGTGAGCAAGGCACTGGAAGAAGGCAGGCCAGTGGATGTAATTTTTTTGGATTATAGCAAAGCATTTGACTTAGTTCCTCACGCCGAGTTACTTGATGGTCTTTACACCCTGGGTTTAAACAGCAGATTAATTCTGTGGATTGAGTCCTGGCTGGAGGACAGGGAGCAGCAGGTTCTTCTACATGGGGAAAGGTCTAACTGGGGTGCCTCAAGGATCAGACTTCAGACCATGCTTGTTCAATATCTATGTAACAGGTATGAACTGTAGTGAGGAGGTACGGATGTCCAAATTCGCAGACGAGACAAAGATCGGTTTGGAGGTTATGAGTGCTTCTGAAATTCCTACCCTTCAGAGGGAATTAAACAGAACAGACTTATGGGCACAGGAATATTGGCTGGAATCCAACGTGGATAAGTGCTCAGTTGAGCACCTAGGGAAAAATAACTGTTCGGCATCACATTCTCTAAAAGGAAGGGTAATAAGGGAAATGACATCAGAGAGGTTTTGGGGGGAAGGGAGTCACCTTAACAAATGACTTGAAATTCGAGGAACATTGTCAGTTAACTGCACAAAAGGCTAACAGTATATTATCCACCATTAAGAAACGTATCACCAGCAGGGATAAAAGGACGATTCTGCAATTGTATACATCGCTGGTGTGACCACATCTTGAGTACTGTGCCCAGTTTTGGTTACCATACAATAAATCAGCATCTTGCAGAGGGTTCACTGAAGGGTGACCGAGCTTAGGAAAGGTTGAAATCACTTAGCCTTCACACATTACAGTACTGAAGACTGAGTGACGGGAGATCTTTGCTTGGTCTATGGTGCTTTTCATAACCTTAATTTATAAGCCTGTTAAGGCCTAGAGATGAGTGAAGTATTGAGAGATGTAGGTCGCATATGAAAAAGGGCCATGGCTTATATGTTTATCCGGTTAACAAAAGAAATAATAATAATAAAAAAAAATTACAAGATCCCATACACTTCAATTGAAAGGGAAAATAAACCACACTAAATAAATACATGTACCCTCTTATTACCAAAAAAAAAAAGAAAAAAAAAAAAGGACAGGTGCTGCACCTAAACCAAACTATCCTATGTACAGAATTTATCATAAATAAATCATTCTTAGTGTGATGCTCACTTTTAAGTCTCAGCACTGCATTGCAGTGTTTCTTTTTCTGCCCTCTCTGTTGTAAGCATGATGCTGGTATTGCACTTCAGTAGCGCTCAACACTTATCTGGCCACAAAGGGTACTGTTCAGTGATGACAGCTAGCCACATCATCCCAGCCATCTCACAACAACAAATACACCCTCACTGACCCAGGGAATGGGATCGCTGAGGTCACAACTATCGCCTGGTCTGCTGCACTGCAGTAATTCATTTAGAAGAAGCAACAGAAAATAGTGGGACCATTGGCAGGAAACAGGACCATTTTATTAAAAAAACAAGACAATTATGGTTCTGGACTTCTTCATTTTGTGCTTTTTTTTTTTTTTTAATACTGAGCGAGTACAGTACCTCTTTTAGCCTTTTGGACCATGGTTTCTGGGCTTTCCGAAATCCATCTTCTTCTTCCTTTGTTTCCTTAAAACCTCCCATCATTTGTTTATGGTACGTCTCCTTTTGCCAGTTTTTGACCTTTTCAAAGTCTTCACTCATAAGTGCAAGTCTCATCTTGAGATGAAGCTCACTAACTTTTTCTGCTTCTACCATAAATGCACGCCATGCTCTTTCTAATGTTCCATACTGCGGACCTAAGCAAAACAAATGTATTATTGATTTCCACCCAGATTCATGGAACAAATCCCTGTGCAATAGGTCAGTGTTAGGAATATCCTAGACATGGTGTAGGCAGAGGAGTATCACATGCCTGTGGAATGTCGGTGTTAGTACTGGCCAGCTGCAGAATGTCAGTGCTAGTACTGGACTCCTGTAGAATGTCAGGGCTAGTACTGGCCACCTGTACAATGTCAGAGCTCATACTGGTAACCTGTAGAATGTCAGTGTTAGTACTGACTGCCTGTAAAGTATCAGTGCTAGTACTGGCTGCCTGTAGAATATTAGTGTTAGTACTGGACAGGCCACCTCTAGAATGTCAGTGTTAGTACTGGCTGCCCACCTGTAGAACGTCAGTGCCAATACTGGCCTATAAAGGGTGCAGGGAGAGACGTCACACACTCCTGTAGAGTTGTCAGCATTAGGACTGCCCCAGATAGGGACGCAGAGAATCTCCTCAATCTATCAGTGTTAGCCCTGGCACACGCAGGATGCAGGAAGGGGCATTTTACACTCATGCAGTATCTCACCATTAGGACTGGCCCAGACGAAGTGCAAAGAGGTGAGCATTCCACTGACGTAGTGAGTGACTGTTAGGATTTGCCTAGACACTGCACAGGGATAGGAGTCTAAAGTACACACTTAAGGTTCTTTGGAAAAATGCATCAAGTTTTTCCTACAGTCTACTGTTCAAAAGGGTCCAAATAATTTCCAAATGAACACAGTATGTCGCACCAAGAAATGATAGAAGGAACAGTTACGTAAGAACTTACCAAAACAGCAGATCTTCGACGGGATCTCAGTCATCTGGTCACACCGTAGGAACCTCAGCGTCAGTGAAGGGGATTTCACAGGGAAGATTTTCAGAATTACAACTGGGACACCCACACAATCGATGTCACCAACCCTATAAAGGTTGGAGCGGTCTTGCTCCCTCCTCAGTTCTTTTCCCTTGGAGACTAAGGGAGCAAAGCAAAAATGACTCACCACACTAATGTTGTTTCTTCTAATGGAGTCTTGCTGTATTCTGACTATATGCAGTTTGCCCCAACACTTGAACTGCTCAGGAGAGGAAAGAATTAACACTATGCCAAAGCATATAACGTTGAGCTCAAGCTTGGTTTTCAAACCTCTGTCCCTGGTACAATCTAATGTAACTGTCAGATTCTTACGAGCACTATACTAACTAACTAATAACTATAGAAATTGTTTTGAAATTTTGGCCATAGGCAACAAAAAACTTGGGTTCAGAAGACTGAAGGCTAGAACCCAAGAAGAACCTTATGCAGATAGTGATAAAAAAAAAAAAACAATAAATCAGAAATATCCAACCTGGCCAGGAGGAGTAAGAAGGTGCACCTCTGGGGTGCAACACTGTACCTGCCAACCCACATCCCAAAAACTAGGTTCTGAGAGGGGAGGAAGGGCGGGAGGTCAGAATACAGCAAAACTCCATTAGAAAAAACAATATTACTACATGAGTAATTTTTCTTCAAAAAACATGAAGTCTTGCTGTATTCTGATTATATGCAGACTACCAAGCAGTCACCCCCTCCCCCCCTTCCCCGGAGGAGGGGATACAGAACCTACTTTGGGAACAGGCTCTGCAGTACTGCTGGGCCAAACCTAGCATCACTTCTAGACTGGGTATCCAATGAGTAAAGCTTGGTGAATGTGTGAACTGTTTTCCAGGTGGCTGCTTTATATATCTCTGACAGAGGAATAACCCTAGCAGCTGCCAAGGAGGCAGCCATACCCGTGGTCGAGTATGCCCTCAGGCCTGAGGGAGGCTCTTTTCCCAGTTTTGTGTAACAAAACTGAATACAAGAAACAATCCACCTGGCAATAGATCTTTTTGTAGCAGGTTTATGTTTTCCCATCTCACCATAAGTCAGAAACAACTGAGTAGACTCCTCCCTGTGGCTCTTAGTATGCTCTATGTAATAGCTAAGTGCCCTTTTCACATCCAAATTGTGCAATCTTCTCTCACCTGAAGATGAATGGTCAGTGAAAAATACAGGCAAAGTCAGAGACTGGTTAAGATGAAAATCTGAAACCACCTTAGGAAGGAAGGTTCTATTTGTTCTAAGGACCACCTTATCCTTGTGAAAGGAAATAGTCAGGTTCCACTGACAAAGCCTGCAATTCCCTGATCCTCCTGTCAGAAGTAATGGCTACCAGGAAAACAGTCTTCCAAGTCAAGTACTTAAGCTCAGCTGAAGATAAGGGACCAAAAGGGGGCTGCATAAGCTATGCAATACAGATATTCAGGTCCCAAGCAGGAGTAGGCTCCCTAAAGGGACGGTTGATATGAACCAGCCCCTTGAAGAACTTTCTAAACACAGGATGAGATGCCAGGGAAGGAACCTTCCCTGCTGAGAGAAAAGCAGACATAGCTGCTAAATTAACTTTAAGAGTAGCAGGCATGAGGCCTAAGATATTCAGACGAACCAAATAATCTAAGGCTGTAGCAATGCCAGCCATACCTGGTTGAATATTTCTCTGGGAACAACAAATAGTGAATCTTTTCCATTTGGAGTTGTAAGTCTTTCTAGTGGAAGGCTTCCTGGAAACTTTCAGAATATCCAGAACACCTTGAGAAAGGTGTAAGCCTGCATATTCTAACTCTTCAAGAGCCAAGCTTAGAGTCTGAGAGACTGCAGATTGGGGTACCAAATCCTCCCCTGAGAGGAGGACAGGAGGTCATGCCTCCTGGGCAGAAACAGAGGAAGTGTTACTGAAAGAGACAACAGCAGTGGATACCAAGGTTGTCTGGCCCAGTCCGGGGCCACCAGAATCACTGTGCAGGGCTAAGACCTGATTTCGATCAGTACTCTGAAGATCAGTGGAAAGGGAGGAAAGGCATAAAGGAACCTGCCTGTCCAATTTAACAGGAGAGCATCTAGGGGAACAGATCCCAGGACTGGAGGTCTGCAACAGAGCAAAGGAAGTTGGTGATTGTCCGGGGCTGCAAAGAGCTCTATCTCTGGAATGCCCCACCTCTTGAAAACGACCTGAAGGATGTGCTGATTCAGGGCCCATTCGTGGTGACCCTGTGAAATCCTGCTGATGGCGTCTGACAGCACAATGTCCTTCCCTGGAAAATGCACTGCTACCACGGAAGTCTGGAGGGAGTAAGCCAACGACCATACCATCATGGCTTCTGTGCACAAGGCCATGGACAGAGTGCCCCCTTGCTTGTTTATGTATCACATGGTGGTGGTGTTGTCTGTCCAGACTTGCACCACTTTCCCCTGAACTGACTGAAAAAGCCTGAAGAGCTAGGAACGCAGCTATGAGCTCCAAAAGACTGATATGAAGAAGAGACTCCTGTTGAGACCAAGTGCTCTGTGCAGTGAGGTCTCCCACATAGGCTCCCCAACCCAGGAGGGAAGCATCTGTGGTGAGAACAACTGACGGTGTCTGATGCAGAAATGGGACACCCTGCCTGAGACTGCCCTCCTCCAGCCACCACTGGAGAGCCTGGACAAGGGTCCGGGACACTGGGACTAGTTTGGTGAGAGGATCCTTTCTCTGAGACCAGAAGGACCGGAGACGGAACTGAATGTCTCATCTGGAACCTGGCTCCTTGTACCACTGCAGCTGAAGCTGCTGTGTGGCCTAGAAGCTTGAGAAAATGTCTGGCCGGATGAGAAACCAAAGGTTTGAAAGAAGAAGCCAGATCAGTAAGGGTCTTTATTTTTTTTATTTAGTTGTTTAACCAGGTATAGCACACTAAGCTGAAAGCTTTTTTACAGGAGCGACCTGGGAGCACAAGGAGGTTAAGTGACTTGCTCAGGGTCACACAGTATGCAAGTGGAAGCTGTGGGATTCAAACCCAGGTCTGGTCTGCTGGATGTCACCAAATTTGCAGCTCAGAGCCTTAGACCACTGTGCTATACTGCCTCCTTAACCCTCAAGGGAGGTAGAAAGGTTCTTGCCTGAAGGGTGTGCAGCTCTACCCCTATAAAGGTGAGAAGCTGAACAGGTTCCAGAACTGATTTGACTAGATTGAGAAGAAATCCAAGAGAACTCAGAAGCCTCTGGGCAACAGCCAGAGCTGACTTGACTTCGTCTGATGATTGGCCTACAATGAGCCAGTCATCTAGGTAAGGAAACACTGAAATGCCCTGACTTCTGAGGAAGGCTACCACAACTGCCAGACATTTTGTGAACACCTTTGGTGCAGATGTTGGGCCAAAGGGCATTGCTCTGAACTGGTAGTGCCCCGAAGGCAACTCAAACCTGAGGTACTTTCTGTGGGAGCACCTGACAGGGATGTGGAAATAGGCATCCTTGAGGTCCAGGGAGGCTAGCCAGTCTCCTGGCCTCAAAGAGGGAAGAATGATTCCCCCAGTCACCATTTTGAACTTTGGTTTTGAGATATGTTTGTTCAGATATCTTAGGTCTAGGATGGGTCTTTTTCCTCTGTGAGGTAGAGGTACCTGCTCCACAGCCCTTAGAAGCAGCAACTGAGAAACCTCTGCCTCTAGAGCAACTGTTTCCATTGGGGAAGTAGGTTTGAAAGACCTTGCTCTGATTTTGGGGAATCTTTTGAAACTGAGAGCAAGTCCCTGGCTTACTACTTCCAGAACCCACTTGTCCAAAGTGACAGACTTCCAAGCCCAGAAAAAATAAGCCAGCCTGCCCTCACCCCCATTGGAACTGAGGAGGTGACCCGGTATGACACATCAGGGTGTCTGTTTGGCAGGGGCCCCTAGGCTGAGAAGAGGATGCAGCCCTGCTCAACCCCCTTCTGCCTCTAAAAAAAAAAAAAAACTCTGCTGAAAAGAGGAGGAAGCTTGGGCTTGGTAGAAAGGATACTGAAAAGGCCTGCCCCTGCCAACCCTAGACTGCTGCTTTTGAGGAGTGGCCTGCATCTCCTTGGCCACTGCACTCCTGTAGGTGGTCCTGTATTCATCCATCTTCTTCATGTACGTCTCTGTCTGCTCCCCAAACAGAGAATTATCTGTGACAGGGAAATCCATGGTCTTGGCCTGGTTATCCTGTGAGAGGCTAGTACATCTGAGCCATGTAAACCCCCACAAGGAGACAGATGTAGCCATGACTCTTGATACCACATCACTGGAGTTCACAGCAGCATGGAATTGTACCTTGGATGTCTCTATGCCATTCGCAGCCACCTGCTCCAGCTCCTTGGCTAGCTGGGGAGAGACTTTTAGGTAGCTCCAGAACTGTATCCCACCTAGATTTCTGGTACATAACAGCATAAGCCATATAAGAGGCTTGTCGGAGTCCCAATGAAGATGCCAAGTGCTCTTTCTTTGCCATGGCATCCACCTTCCTGGAATCCTTATCTGGGGGGTGTGATGCAAAGGGGATGTTAGCCTTGTCACAGGCTGCAGCCTGCACTACCCCAATGTGGCTGCAATGGGAATATAAGAATTACATCCCAGAACCTGACAACATGTACCTCTTGTCCATTCTTTTATCCACAGGAGGTAGGGAGAAAGGTACCTGTTAACAGTTTCTGAGTCTGTTTCCCCAAAGATTTATGCAGGGCAATAGACAGCCTTTTTGACTCTGGGACAGCCATCATTTCCACGAAGTCAGGTTCTTCTGCTTCCTCAACAGCTTCCACTGCTAGCTGCTGGAGAGCCTCTGCCACCTTTTTATAAAATAAAAAGTGGGAAGCGGACTCAAAGTCTGGGAACTGAAACACTGGTAGGCCTGTCTGGGGAGATGGCAGGCTCTACTGGCTCATCTAGGGCTTCATAATCATCTTCATCTTCACCTTCATACTCAGGATCCCCCTCTCAATCCAATTCATAATACCCATCCAGTTCTAATTCTGAAGGAGCTGGAACCAATCATATGCCTAGTGATGTTGGTTTGATCGGAACAGAGCGGAGCGACTGCACTATATTTATCACTCTTGCAATCTCTTCCGCAGTTGGGTTCTGAGGAGAAGGATCCGAACTGGCAGATTTCTTTTTCCTTTTCACCGGAACCGATCCCTCTGAATCAGATTTCCTTTTGCCAGAGGAGGTATCTCCCCTTTTCAGCAGGCACCTCCTCTGAATCAGTTGGAACCGAACCGGCTGGCCGTCCAGGTCAGCGGATTTTTTGGCCTGCTTTGCCTTCAGCTTAGCAAGTCTTTTATCTAGAGTGGCCTTTGGGGTGGGGGTGCGCCAGGAGCCCGAGCCAAACAGCAGCAGGAGAACGAGTTCTGAGCATTTTGACAGATTTTACTAAAAATTGCATTTTCTAGCAGTCCTTGAAGAAAAATTTTGGTGCCACTGGAAAGAGGAACCTCAAACACTAGGATGGGCAACCCGAAGAAGGACAGAGGCGGAGGAACAGGAGGAAAATCGAGCAGGATCCCTAATCCACCTAAGACTCCTGGTGAAGGACAGGCAGCGTCTAATCTAGAATTGGAGGAAACTATGGCCTCTGTAGGTCTAAAGTTGAAAAGAATCATTACTCTGGTAGCTGAACTAAATAATAAAATGGATACCTTTGCTACAAGGGGTTACAGTAGAGGAAACAGACGTGGAAGGCCTCAAAACTTAATTACACAACGTTAAAAAAGCAGCAGAATCCTCCACAGCAGCTACGGCCACGATCATTAAGGAGAATGCTCACCTTACGGCCCGTATGGAGACCTTGGAAAATCAGTCCCGCTCTTCCAATGTGCGCATTCTAGGACTGGCAGAGGGGGTTGAAGGAGACCATCCTCTATTAAATATTAAAGACTGGCTAGAGGAGAAACTCGTTTTGAGGGGTCAACTCTCCTCCTTTAATGTTCAAAAAGTTTATCGCGTAACTACCAGGGGTCAAAGAGAGGAATCGGAGGTGCCGCGTACGCTGCTGGCAGTGACGGATGGAGTGGGGATGAGAGATCAAATTCTGTGGTTGGCCAGACAGCTGAGCCCCACCAGGCAGGATAAACATACCGTCCTTTTCTTCCCTGACATTAGTTATGCCACCAGAATGCACTGTAAGAAGTTTGATGGCACACGGCGCCTGTTACGTGAAGCCTCCATTCCCCATTCTATTATTTTTCCAGACAGATTATGTATTGTGCACCAGGGGAAAGTGTGGCTGTTTTCAGATCCCACTGAGGCCGGGAAATGGGCCACTCATTTCATTTCTGCCACAGCTCGGCGTACCAGAGAGACTGAATCGGAAGATAAGGAAATCAGGGAACTAGGAGCTGGCTGAATTGATGGTATGCCTACATCTTTGATGATGATGCTTCGGTACTGTACCGGAGAGTACTGAAGGACTCTTCTAATTGTTAAAATTTATACCTACAGTTTGGATGGTTTAACTTTGCTTGGTGGCATAACATTAATAAACTTACAAATATAGCTGAAAGGAATATAGTGCACACTCATATCATGAGCTATCAGGGTTTTTGTTTTTCTGCTGCTGGTGTTTAAAGTTAAAAGTTTATAGTTAACGTTAGATTTTCAGTGTGACGTCTCTTACTCCACTTTTGTGGAGTTAATGCCTTGTGCTGGACTTTATGTTTAAATGGACTTTAGTAACACAAAATTAGTCACACTGCTCATGGGTTCTATACCACAGCTGATTTTCTGTTAATATTTACATGGGATGTTATATATTGCACTACCACATAATGTGGTATAAAAATGTTCAGGATGCTTTTACTTTCTTAGATTAAGGAGAAGCTTATTCTCTCCAGAAGGAATATCTTTACTTTGATGTACTGAATGGTCTTGAACATGGTAAATGTAAAAGTGTGAATACTTTTTAAATAAAAAAAATAAAGTTAAAAAAAAAAGAGTGGCTTTAGGAAAGCTTGCACAAATTTGACAGTCTGATTTGAGGTGGTCAAACCCCAGACAGTAAACACAGATGAGGTGGGGATCCGCTTTAGCAAAAGCATCCCCACACTCAGTACAGTGCTGAAATCCAGTGGGATCGATTTTCTTTTTGGGTCTCTCAGAAATGGCCTTACTACCCAAATTACCCTTTACAGCTTTCACGCCAGGTAATACAAAAACATTTCAGTTTCAACCATGTCACGGGTTGTTTAAAAAAACAGAATAAAACGTTGTTTTTTTGAAACCGAAAAGTTACCGGACCACACTTCCACAAAGTTTAAACAGTAATTTTTCAGTTCCCAACCAGACTGACCGGCAAAGAACCAAAGAAAAAACTATTTATACCACTACCTAGCTAAAATACACTTACTGTACCGTAGACAAGAGATCTGATAACTGAAAAAATAAGAAACGGTTGGATAAAACTAACCAAAAGAACAAACCGAACCGAAGTAGCGAGGAGAAATTCTCCGGAGCGTCTTCACAGGTAGGCGGAGTAAAGAATCTGACAGTTACATTAGAATGTACCACGGACAGAGGTTTGAAAACTGAGCTCAAGTTCAACGTTCTATGTTTTGGCATAGAGTTAACTCTTTCCTCTCCGGAGCAGTTCAAGTGCTAGGGCAAACTGCATATAGTCAGAATACAGCAAGACTACATGTTGTTTGAAGCCCCAGCCATGGGGAACAGAGGACAGAGAGAGAAAAAAAGGTGCCCAGACCTATGTCAAAGGCTGCATGCACCAGCTAGCCAGTTCCTAGACAGGAGGCCCAAAAAGGGGGATGGTAGGAGGGAAAGCATACCTGATAACTGAGATCCCATCTAAGATCTACTGTCACGGCAAGTTCTTACGTAACTGTTCTGTCTTCATCGGAGTTATCTCAGCCATCAGGTTTCACCGTAAGAATGAGTCCCAGGCAGTTACAGGTGCAAACAGACAGTCTGGGAGGAGGGCTCTCCATCAACCTAAGACAGGAGTCCCTGTAGCACAGCCTTGCCAAAACCTGTACGGGCTCTTGAGGCAATGTCCAGGCAGTAGTGCTTGGTGAAAGTATGAACTGTACTCCAGGTGGCAGCCACACAGTTGTCAGCAGCTGACACCCCTTGGGAACAAGCCACAGAGGTAGCCATTTATCTGGTGGAATAAGCTCTGACAGCACCAGGTAATTCTTTGTCATACTTGTAACAGAATACAATGCAATTAGCTAACCATTTGGACAAACACTGCTAAAAAAACGAAGCGCCCCCTCTACCTGGGATGAAAGAAACAAACAACTGCTTCAACTTTCAACTTTCCTTTGTCCGAAGCAAGTACTATTTTAAAGTTCTAAGCACATCTAACATATGGAGCAGTGCTTCCCCTGGATTGGCACGCTCAGAAAAATAATCAGGAAGGTGGACAGACCGATTGAGTATAAACTCTGACAATACCTTAGGGAGAAACTTTGGAATTGTGCATTAAGACACCCTGTCTTTCTGAACAATCAAATAAGGCTCCTCGCAACCAGAGGGCCGGAAGCTCTGAAAATCTTCGAGCAGAAGTAATGGCAAATAAAATTAACGCTTTCCAAGAGAGAAAGTGCAGGTCACAAGTTGCGACTGGCTCAAAAGTGGTTGTACATTTCACGGAACTCATGTTTTTATTATTTTGAAGTGTTTATTCTTCTGAATTGTTACATTCTTTATTGACTTGTAAAATTGCTATATTTAACTCATACTGTTTACTCAATTTCATTGTTATCCTTTAGCCGTAAGTATGTCTTGTCTTGGTTTGCTTGTTGCAAACCAGAGTCAACCCTGAAAATGGGACAGCATTTGTGCAATGGTCTCACCTGGTTACCAAAATTTAAATAAATAAATACATAAAAGGAGACAGGGTCAACTTCCCCAAAACAAAATCCAAGTCCCAAGCCAGGACTGGAGAACGGATTGGGGGTTTCAGATTCAGGAACCCCTGATAAAGGTATGGGAGACATATAGCTGAGCAATCGCGCAGTCACTCATGGGCTCATGAAAGGCAGAAACAGCCAAAAGGTGCACCTTAAGGGAGGAGTACTGGAGAGCTGAATCAGACACAGAGAGATCAAGTAGTCCAGGATGCGGTTCACCTGGCAGGTGAAAAGATCCAAACTATGTTTGGCAGCCAAGACAGCAAAACGCCTCCACTTCATGGTGTATGAGGCTCGAGTGGAAGGCTTCCATGCGGCCACTAAGACGTCTGCTACTCTGTTAGCCATGGCCAGGTTTGGGGTCTCTATGTCTTCAGGAGCCAAGCATGCAGATGGAGGGATCAGAGGTTTGGATGGACCAGGGTCCCCTGATCCTAGGTCAAAAGGGTTCTGCACAAAGGGAGAGGGACCAGAGGTTCCTCTGTCAGCTGCTGTAGCAGAGGAAATCATATCTGTCGAGGCCTGAATGGAGCCACTAAGATAATGCTAGCCCCTTCCATCTGCAACTTGATTAGCACCCTCTGGATCAGAGAAAACAGAGGAAATGTATAAAGAAACCTCCTGCTCCAAGAGAGGGACAGCATGTCTCACCAGAAAACACAAGACCCTGGATCTAGCAAGCAGAAACTGGGCAGTTTTGCATTGAGTGAGAACGCAAACAGGTCAGACTCTGGATGATCCTATCTGTCGAAGAAGTCTTCTACGACTGATGAGAAGCGCCCATTCGTGCATGCTGGACAGAGTCCTACTGACACAGTCCACCAAAATGTTTAATACTCCTGGCATGTGGACTGCAAAGAGTGTCACAGACTGTGATCCAGTGCCCAGTACCACACTCTTGTGGTCTCTCTGCATAAAGGGCATGAATGCGTCCCCCCGCTTATTGATGTAATAAACCACACTTAAATTGTCTGACTACACAAGCTGACCCAGAGCAAGGTGGTCTTGAAAAGCCTGCATGGCGTAGAGCACTGCCCTCATCTCAAGGACACTGATATACAGGGAGGTTTCCAGCCGGGACCAAGAGCCCTGGTTCTGGAAGGAACCCAGGTGTGATCCCCAGCCCAGACCGGAGACATCCATGATTAAGATCTGAAGTGGGGAGAAGATATGGAATGGGACGCCCTAAAACAGGTTCATGGGGTTCATCTACTACTGAAGTACTGGAGAAGAGACCAGGATTGGTTAATCTAACTTATCTGTGCGCTGGTCCCACTGGACCCAGCGGGTCCACTGGAGAGTGTGCACATGAAGCCTTGCCAGTGGAACAGTGGGTATGGTGGCTGCCATCAGGCCCAGCAATCTGAGGTACAAC
Source organism: Neoceratodus forsteri (assembly GCA_016271365.2). NCBI lineage: Eukaryota > Metazoa > Chordata > Ceratodontiformes > Ceratodontidae > Neoceratodus > Neoceratodus forsteri. Next base: position 1,632,326,652 of record CM028131.1, on the reverse strand, counting down.
CTGGCAGGTATGTAGCAGCTTTGGGCAATTTCCTAAGCTTGGGCTATAAGGCACTCTGCCCTGTTTTGGGGCAGGAAGGCCTTCCCCTGTGCCAAGTCCAGGACCACCCCTATATACTGCAGCCTTTGGGATGGTACCAGGACTGACTTGGGTAGACTGACAGCGATGCCCAGGGAGTGGAAGAGCTGGAGAGTTCACTCCAGAATCAGTAAAAGCTGTTCCCTGCATGGAGCCTTTAAGAGCCAGTTGTCCAGATGAGAGAAAACATACAGTCCCTCCCTTCTGAGAGCTGCTGCAACCATTGCTAAACACTTGGTAAAGACTCGCAGTGCAGAGGACAAGCCAAAGGGCAGCATCTTGAACTGATAATGCTTGCCCTGAGAGGCAAAACGGAGACACTTCCTGTGAAGAGAAAAGACCGAGATGTGCAGGTAGGCATCCTGCATGTCCAGTGAGCAGAGCCAGTCCCCCGTTTTTGAGGAGGGGCATCAGGCCTGGCCAAGTTATCATATAGAACTTTTTGTACTGGATGTACTGATTGAGGTCCTTTAGATCCAGAATGGGCCTCAAATCACCAGACTTTTTGGGTACCAGGAAAAACCTGGAATAAAATCCCCCATTTCTCTGATGCCTGGAGACTGGTTCGATGGCCTGCTTGCACAGAAGGGACTGTCTCTCCTCCCGGAGAACAGGCAAATGAGCCAGAGGATAACTGGAGGGTGAAGGAGGGGTTTAAAGGAGGTTGCTCTAGGAGCTCCAGGGTGTGCCCCTGCTTTATGATTTGCAGAATTCATGCATCTGAAATTATGGTTCTCTACTGATTCAAGTGGAGAGAAAACCATCCTCCAACCGCCACCTCCTGGTCCAGGACCCAAAGAGGGGGAGTCCGGCAAGAAGTCAAGCGGATGTGAAGCCAGCCGCATGGGCTAGTCTATCATTCCTGGGACGCTTGGCTGTAGCTCCAGCACTGGCAGGGAAGGCAGATGGGGCCCTGCGTTTCCCTTGGGGTCGGAGACCCAGACCAGGCTTGCCAGGTGCCTTATGAAAGGGAGGGCATCCTCTGCCTCTTGGTTGGTTTGTATGGTACAGGGAGTGGACAGATTTGAGGGCCCTGCCCAAGGCTTGCAGGTCACTGATAATATCTAAGACATCAGGACCAAACAGCTTAGTGGCATTAAAGGGGCCATAAGCACCTTTTGCTGAACATCAGCAGCAAAACCAGAAATTTTCAGCCAGGAATGCCTACGTAGGCATATGCCCATGGCAGCAACCCTGACAATGGTATCAGCCATATCGCAGAGGGCCCTGAGGAGGTGCTTACTACTGGCATCAGTGTCTTGGGAGGCAATGAAGCAGTTCTTGCTTTTGTGTGCCATCTGGAAGGGCTTGTGCTGCGACCCTGCCCTTTTTCCAACTAGCATTTTTGTCCTTCACCATTATGAGACAGGTAGTTTGCAATCCTCAAACCCAGAGTAAAGGAAGCATACACCCTCTTTCCCCAGAGGTAGATTCTATGAGACTCCTTATCTGAGGGAAGGGAACTAAAGTGCTTAGGTGCCTTAGACCTGTCATAAGCTGCCTGGATGACCACTGTGTCTCTCTTAGGATGGACAGCATTGCAGGGGAGACCCTGGTGGGCATGATAAAGTTTATCAGCCCTGCGAGACATAGCTGGCACCAAGTCTGTTCTGTGCCAGGCTACCATGGTTGCATTCCCTCAGTGCAGGAAGGATAAGAGGAATGATTCTGGGGGGAGATTAAGGGATCTCCACGAAGTCCACCAGCTCTTTCCTGGTGGCATCCTCTTCTGCAGTGTGGAAGCCCATGGCTGCGGACAGCTGCTTCATCACACTGAAAAATTTGGGGTTCTCGAGAGGAAACCTAGGAGTATGCTTTATTGAATCCTCATGGACACAGGAAGCAGTAGACCTGTCAGAGACCAGGATTTCTTCCTCTTCTTCCTCCTCATCGTCAGGAAGCATGAAGTCTGGATGGTACTCCTCAACGTTGACCTCTTTGACTTCTAGATCTGGCATTGGATATGCCGATGGCTCACGGGGAGCTTCCCTGTAGCTGGCGAGTAGGCGTCAACAAAGCTGCCACTGACGGCGTCGGTGAGGGGGGCCTAAAGGCACTCAGCTGCTATACCAGCACATTAGTGAATTTAACAATGACTCTGTTCAAGTCGATGGTGCTCGACGACAGAGAGTGGTTCGAAGGCACAGGTGTCGATGACCCAACTGCTGGGTCCTGAGAAAACGAAAAACCTGTAACACTGGAGGGAGAAGGGGCAAGCTTCAATAGGAGAATCATTGACGATGAGCCTGTCATCGACAAAGGAGGGGCCGACGACCCAGAGATCAACGGCCGGACGCCTCGAGAATCAGGCAGAGAAGCTGTCGGTGTGGTTGTGGTGGGCACAGAGACCTGGACAGCAGTTTTGCACGTTGGTGCAGCCGCAGCCAATGAAGATCCCCCAGAGAAAGGAGAAGAGAATGTTAGGGAACGAGATTATCGCCGAGGGGTGGGGGGGAGCAGTCGAATCTCAGTCTTTCTCATGACTCCCCGAGGATTTTCTATGGCCTTGGAGGCCTATGAGCTTGATGATTCGATCTGCAACTTAGAGGCGGACCCCGGAGGACCCCTGCCTGGGGATGGCTACCTGTTGATCCATAAGGAAATTTTAACAGCCTTTTTTTGTCGCCTGAGGGTTGTTTGGGTAAACTTCTGGCAGAGCTCACAGTCAGAAACTTCGGATTCAGGCCCAAGACAGCAGACACAGAGAGAGTGTTCATCTGTGGAGGCAATCTTCTTTCCGCAGCAGCAGCGCCGGAAAAGAGAGGCAGAAGGATTAACTCTCAACATAAACAGAAAACTCATAGGCGAAAAAATGCTGCGAATACTGCACTGGAGCTTCCACAGAGACCCATTTGAGTAACTCGACAGCAAGTAAGAACTGAGGAAGGAACGAGGTCCTCACACCTTTGTAGGGCTGGTAATGTTGACGGAAGCTGACAGCGTGGGCAGCCCCAGTTGTACTGCTGAAAATCTTCCGTGTGGATTCCTCTTCACCGGCAGTCAAGTTCCTAAGGTGTGATCTGATGACTGAGATAACCCCGCTGAAGATCTAGAAATTTTTATTTTGATACAAAACTGTGACCACTACTGAACCTTTTTACATTACAGTGCATTAATTGTTCACGAGGTAGAATAAACACCTACAGAAATGTGGCGGACACTTACCAAGTCACTGTGAACCTTTCTGACATAAAATGACAGCAAAATGTTTTTCTTCAAAATGTGCATAAGCACCCCAACAATTCTTCCTAAAAAAATCTAATTTTCAGTCATTTTAACTATAGTGGATCATTTTAAGTTTAAATTTCTTGGCTGTACCGCTCAGTTTATGAGATTCCTATTCTTATCCACAACTGTAGTTTTAAATGTCACTTTTTTTTTTTTTAAAGTTGGTTATTAGACATTAGCTGGAAAATTATTCTTTCAAATGGCATAACTGTAAGGACAATGTCTGAGATTTTTGTATAAAATCAAGAAACATACATTTCATTTATTTGTGCAGAGTCCCCAGAATGTGTGAAAACTGGCACCACAATCTGGATGAGGTTGATCTCAAACACCACATCTCAGGCTCAGAGCAGCAGTCAAACACTTATTTCGGAGTTGTTTTTTTCTTTCTTACGATGCCACATACCCATCACTTATGAATCACTAACCTTTGAGAAATGTTATTCTCTTTTAGACCAAGATTCACATTCACTATTCCATCTGCTTTATTTTGACACTACAGGACATCATTTCCAAGTGAAATTAAAAGTAAAAAAGATAGAATAACCCATTAACCATATAAAATGTGATTACATATTTTTAGAACTACGGTAATTTGCTCCAACAGCATTATTTGTTCCAGTGCATGATCCTCCAGAAGAATATCAATGCCCGCTACCTGAACACCCCAAAGAGGGATTGGGGACAAGAGGGAGTCAGATGTAGAAGGGGCAACAGGGACACCACCCGGACACAAACCCAGGGAGGTCTTACAATGGGTTCCTGAGGACAGCCAGTCAAGGGCGGTCACAGCTGCAGTTGACCAATCACAATCCCAGGCATGGGAGGAATGCAAGCCTCTGCAAAAAGCTCCACCACCATGTCCATGAAAGAGTTGGGGGAGCAAGGGACTTCAAGGAGTAATGAGACATCTTCGAGGACTGTAACTCCTTCAGAGTAAGCCCCGCACTGTTGGCATATAGTTTCTGGCCACAAAAGGGTAAGTTAAGGTCTGATTGTTGGGCGTCACTGGCAAAGGCTGTTGTAAACAGCCATGAATACCTGGGAACAAAGATGCCAAAGGTAGCAGCTCAAGCAGAAGCATCAGATGCGTTGTCTGCTGAGTGCAGTAAATGCTTCCCAGCCTACAAATCATGTAAAACACATTACTGGAAGTCTGTCGTAGCACTGCACTCCAGCAATTTATCCACAATAGTAGCAAATGACTTCAGTAGCCATTCTGATATTTTATCATGTAATCCTGGTAACTGGCAGTACGGAGGCCCAGTGAGGCAAAAGCATAAGTGTTTGCCCTCAACTTCCAATTTTTTTCTTCTTCTATTTAGCTTTGTCTCCTGAGCCCTGGCAAACTCTCTCTCGGGTCCCACCGCGCTGCTTTTTTTTTTTTTTTTAAGCTGACCCTGGTATTTCCTCCCTGGCTTGCTACCCTTGACAGGGACGGGAAAGTGCCGCCCCCTCCCCAGAGACCCAATGCAGAACCTGGAGTTGGCTCGCGGCGTGTCAGACTGCAATGGAGCCATGCCAGGCTAATTTTTCCTCCTGTCTTTTCTCCCAACCCCCTCCCTACTGACATTTATTATGTCAGAACGCATCTCCAGACTCACACTGCCCTTCAGACACCAATAGAGGGCAATCAATGAACAGGATGACATGAGACCCTCCCCCTCGAGAGAGGACAGAAGTCCTCTGGACACTCAATCATCTCTCCCCCTTCTGACCCCCGGCAACCCAGGATTGTTCCCGAACCGGGTTGCCAGCGTGGCGTGATGTGTACCGACCAACATCCAATTTTTATGGATTCTTTGTCCAGGGGTAAAGAGTACATGTAACTTAGAGCCCTAAACCTGCCATAAGAGCTATAATGTCAGCCACTTTCAGGCTGAGTGGTATAAAAAGCCTTAATAGAGGAGGCTGGACATTTATTCATCCATCTTTCAAGGGGCAGCTGGCGATTTACTGGGTCTGCGCCAGGCTGACATAGTAACATACTCCAAAGCATGGTAAATAGGAGGAATGATTGTAGAAGGATGTGAGGACCTCCGGGAATTCATACAGATTCATATAAGTGGAGTCTTCCTCTTCAGCAGCAAAATCTAGCTTGTTTGGCATGAGTAGCAGCTGAGCCTAAAATGAGGCATCATCTGGAGGAGCCCTGGTGGTAAACACCAGTGTCTTCACTCCAAAAGGAGACCGTGGAACAAGAGTCAAACCCATATCAAGGTGCTCTTTCTCGTCATCCTCTTCAACATCTAGTGGGTTTTGACTGTACTCATCCTCTTCATCCTCAAGTTGAGGAGGGAGTGGATAGCAACAGCGATCACAGGTTAAGGCAGTGGTTGGAGTTGTAAAATGGGAGGGACAGTAGTCTCTGACGGAAGAGATTGCTGGGCTGTGAACAATTTAATCATCAATGGCAACAAGGGCAAAAGTAGATGAAACAAATTAGAGACAGCAACCAGTACAGCAACACTTTCCATCAATGATGCCAGCCAGCAGATTAGACAAGGGAAGTGTCGACGGGACTGCGCCCGCCAGTGACAGGCTGGAAAGGGGCTATGAACCTAGAGTGGAGGCCGAGGAAGAGCCTACACATGACCTTAGTGTCTGAATGATGGCTAGGCCATCAACAAAGCACAATGAAGTAGTCAGACTTACCCTCACAGGGATGCAGTGATGATCTCGACCAGGAAGGACACTTAAAATGTCGATGATGCTCCATTAAAAAGGGCTTTTTTGATTTCTCTCAGTGAATGGCATTTTTCATGTGATGGTGACAATGTGGCCACCTATCAAGAAGACTTATGGGTTCCAGAATGGCAGATCTGGCAGAGTGAGCTACAGACCCTGGGGGTAAACACTGCAGTTACTCAGTGTTTTCCATTTTCTACAGGAAATTCTCCAAAGCTTTCCAGTAGCACCTCTTAATGTCCTTGTTAAAAACCCTGACAAATGCTGCAGGTGTTCACATCAGGAAAAAGGCTGTTGTTATACAAGCGGTGCCAACGTTCATCAATGTGATTGCCCCAGCTAGGCAAAATCTTCCAAGTAGTCCTGATGCCTGTTGCTTTAGGTAGGGAAAAAGGGCAAACTAGGTGGGTCACACAGTCCTTATCTGCCGTCAACTTCTATGTTTCTAAGCCAACAAAATTCCAAAGGTGTGACTCTATGGAGGGAGATGTCGTTGAAGAAGACCACCACACTCCTATAGTGTATCAAGTTTTAGGAATGGCACATTCTGGGTGAAACACAGAATTTGTTGGCATACAACGACTTGGCCAACCTAGTCTGTCTATTTTTTGCTCCTATACTGTCACTGAAGACCCTACCCAACCTCCAGCTACTCCCATTTCCTACCAAGATGCCTTCCTTCCTATTCCTTGCAGCTTGAAGCCCACCCATTATTTTTGCCCTCTCCACCTCTGCTGGAAGACTGTTCCAAGCATCCTCCACTCTTTTAGTGCAATACTTCCTCACATCCCTCCTACAGTTCCCCCTTACAGCTTCATTGCATGCCCCCTTGTTCTTATGCACCTTCTCAGAAAAAATACCCCCCTCCTGTAACTTTTTCACACCCATGAAGTATTTATAGTTCTGTATCATGTCTCCCCTCTCCATCCTCTCTTCCAGGGTGTACATATGGAAATTACGTACCTACCGTAATTCTTGATCTTCTTGGACGAGTCTCCACCACTCATTCACACTAATGGGAACTGCACCGGAGGCACTAGGACCCAGCAGGAGCAAACTTTTTTGCTAGAGGGTCAGCACCAGAGATGGAGCCGCGAGGAGTGGCACTGCGAGCCCCAGCTCATGCGGGAATGACTATCTCGGCGTCGACCCACCAACCGCCTCGGTACCTTTTTTTCCGAGGAGGTGCAAAGTAACTAACCTAGAAGGATAGCCTAACCAAAAAAAAAAAAAGGACATAAGATAGTTCGGACGACCCGTGTAAGAAGGGTCAACAAAGAAGTCTTCACAGTCTAAGATTGAGGGAGTGAAGACCAACAACAAAGGTGAGCTTGGGGAGGGGAAGTGGGAATGAGTGAGGAGACTCGTCCAAGAAGATCAAGAATTACAGTAGGTACGTAATTTCCATAGCTTCCTGGACATAAAATCTCCACTACTCATTCACACTAATGGGAGAGTACCGAGCTAATAATCACCCGAGAAGGCGGCAGGAGACACCAAGAGCTCACAGTTTTAGGACAGGAGTCCATTAAGGATGGTTCTGCCAAAAGAAAGATGTCATCTGGCATTGACATCCAGGGCATAGTGTTTGACGAAAGTATGCACTGAGCTCCAGGTAGCCGCACTGCAAATATCTGCAATGGGCACGTTGCGGATTTCTGCTAGGAATGCCATGACCACTCTAGTACAGTAAGCGTATACTCTGCCCTCCAGCTTAACCTGCGCCATGGAATAACAGTGGCGAAGGCATGCCACCAGCCATGCTGAAATACATCTGATAGTGACCGGTTGACCCAGCCAGGTCTCGCTAAAGGAAACAAACAGTTGTTGAGCTTTGCAAAAGTCTTTTGTTATATCTAGATAGAAATGCAAAGCTCTTTTGAATCCAAGGAATGAAGTGAACGCTCTCCTTCATTTTGGAAGTTTGCAAAGTAGGAAGGAAGGGCCAAAGGTTGGTTTAGATGGAATTCTGAAACAACCTTAGGGAGAAACTTAGGATGGGTTCTAAGAACTACTTTGTCTTTATGAAACACAGTATACGGAGGGTCTGTGACCAAGGCATGTATCTCAGAGACTCTGCTGGCTGAGGTAATGGCCACTATGAAGGCCATCTTCCAGGTGAGAAATTTCAACTCACAGGTAACTAGAGGCTCGAAGAGTTTTCGAGTGAGCATGTCTAGCACCAGATTAATGTCCCAGGCTGCGACTGGACGTCTTATAGGAGGTCTGGTATGCAGAATTCCCTTAAGAAACCTCTCAACCACAAGTAACTGAACCGGTGACAAGGAAAGTAATGGCTCATGAAAAGCTGAAATGGCACAAAGGTTTATTTTAACTGTACAGTATTGCAGACCTGAATTTGAGAGGTCTGAAAGGTACTGTAGAACTTTATCTGGTGGGCAGGAAAAAGGATTCAAAGAGTATTTTGCACGTAAGAGCGAAAAATGCTTCCATTTGGCTGTGTAAGTTTTCCTAGTGGCTGGCTTGCATGCAGCCAGAAGAACATCTGAAACCCTACGAGAGACGTTGAACCTGTTCACTTCTATCCCTTCAGGAGCCAAGTGTGAAGGTGAAGTGACCTCAGATTGGGGTGGACCACAGGCCCCTGAGTCAGAAGGTTTGTCTGAAGGGGAAGCGGTTTCGGAGGAGTTTCCGACATACTGTTGAGTAGTGGAAACCATATCTGTCGAGGCCAGAAGGGAGCAATGAGGATCATTTTGTCCTCCTGGGACTCGAATTTGAGAAGCACTCTCTGAATTAGAGGAAGAGGTGGAAAGGCGTATTTAGTTTGTCCACCTCAGCCTGAACGCATCCTGACAGAAAATGCAAGGCCCTGGATTTCTGGAGCAGAAGAGAGGCAGTTTTGTGTTGTGTGGGGATGCAAAAAGGTCCAGGTCTGGAGTTCCCCACTCTGCGAATAGTGACTGAGCTATGGCTGAGTCAAGGGACCATTCGTGAGGATCTGTCTCTGTTCTGCTGAGATGGTATGCTAGTTCGTTCTGCACTCACGGTAGGTAGACTGCCTGAATTAGAGCCTTGTGCTCTAAGCACCATTCCCACACTCTCATTGCTTCCCTGCATAAGGGGTAAGAATGAGCACCGCCCTGCTTGTTGATGAAATACATCACTGCTTTGCTGTCCGTTTGAAGGAGAATGTTCTTGTGACAGAGAATATCCTTCAAAGCCCGGATTGCATAAAGGACAGCTCTCATTTCTAAGACATTTATGTGAAGTTGGGACTCGTCCTGAGTCCACGTACCTTGAGTGTGGAGAGTCTGACAGTGAGCTCCCCACCCCATCAGGGACGCATCCGTGGTAATGGAAATCTGATGATCCAGAGGAGCAAAAGGGTATCCTTCCAGAAGATTGTCCTCTTGCGACCACCAGGTGAGTGACTTCATCAGAGGTTCTGTCACTTTGACGAGAAAGGATTGAGGGTGCGTGGTTGGGGACCACTGAGCATCCACTGAGAGGTTCTCACGTGGAGGCATGCTGGGGTACAGTGAACACAGAGGATGCCACGAGACTTAGCATCCATTGCGCTGAGAGAGCTGACACCGAGCTGCTCTCTCCGATGTATCAGGCCATCTGAAGGATATCGCTCCTCCTGTCCTCTGGAAGAAATGCTTTCGCACAGGAGGTGTCCAGAAGAGTTCCTATGAAAACAAGCCTCTGGGAGGGCTGCAACTGCAATTTTTTTGAGGTTTAGCAGGACTCCCATGGACGTGAGAAAGTGTGAGGCCGTGGCTACGGCGTCCAGAGTTCCTTGCATGGAAGGACTTGCTAGAAGCCAATCGTCCAGATATGGGAACACTTGTATTCCGATTTTCCTGAGATGCGCTGTGAGAATTGCACAACACTTTGTAAAAACTCGAGACGCCGAGGATAGCCCAAAGGGCAGGACTCTGAACTGATAATGCTGGCCCAAAGCTATAAACCTTAGGTATTTGTAATGCTTCTGGTGAATAGGAATGTGCTAGTAAGTATCCTGCATGTCCAGGGAGGCTAACCAGTCGTGTTGATCAAGCAAAGGTAACAGGGTTCCTAGTGATATCATTCTGAATTTCTCTTTGGGTAGGAATTTGTTTTATTTTCTGAGGCCCAAAATGGGGCGCATGCCCCCCCGTTTTCTTTGGAACCAGAAAGTAATGGGAGTAGAACCCTGTGTTCCATTGATCCAGTGGAACTACTTCCACTGCCCTGTTCAGAAGGCCTTGTATCTCGGAGGTGAAGTTCTGACTGAAGAACTGACAGCCTGGGCTGTTGTCTGGGGGGGATGATCCTGAGGGGTGTCCAAAAGATTGAGGGAATAGCCCTTGCGGATTATCCGGAGGACCCATTTGTCCGAGGTTATGGACTTCCATTGATTGTAGAAGGGAGTCAGACGACCTCCCACCGCTGAGGAAAAGTCCCCCGTTGGGCAGCTGAGGTGGGGCTTGGGCCAACAACTCAGAAGGCAGGACTGCACTGAGAGGAGCATCACATTCCTGTAGTATGGCACTGTTAGGACTGACCACAGCAGGGCACACTGAGTATCATGTATCTCACTCATGTAGTATATCTTTACCCAGACTCTCCAAGACAGGGCATAAGGAGAGGAATATCACACCCGTGAACTAAGTAGGTGACTTCATGCATTTTATTGGACCAATAAGAAACTGTTTAAGTACACAAAGTTTCAGGCTTACACAAGGTATTTTTTCAGGTAAGGGACTCAATGCGTCAGTGTAAGGAGTGACTCAAAAAAAGCAGAATTTGTTCTTTTTCACTGCATAACCTACAAATGGCTCTGTAGAAAACAAAAAACAATATTTATTTACTCATTATAATTAAATATTTTTATGTTTGAACCTTACCTTTTTCCACTAGTAGGTTCCACCTCTTGGCCCATTCTGTTAGCTGCAGTGCATAACTCTTTTCTATTCGTGCACGCTCATGGATACAGTTCATGAGATCACTGCAGAGTCTGTGCCCATCATCAATGCGCTTCACTGTGCGCTTTATAGTTTCCAACCTACATACCAGATTCAAAGCACAAAATTAGCCCTATAATACCTAGTTATTTTCCCCTTAAAGAGCAACTCTACTTATTTATTTATGTTTGTTTTACATCCCCTACTACTGGGAGACTAAATAATGTAGACACTGCAGCAACCATTTATTTTTCACTGAGGCTTTCAAAATGTATCTGACTCTCCCATGCTAACCACAAAATTGCTGTTTGTAACATCACAGTCTGTTGTCATGGTGTCACTATGTTGTCATAAACAAAGGCACTGTGATGTTAACAGGAGGCGGCAAATGTTTTCACGTCTTCCATATAAAAAACTTTTTAGATGGACTACCAAGATGTGCTTGAAGTCTTGGAAAGGAAGAAAAAATTACCATAGTAATCTTGTTTCTTCTAAGGTATTCTTCTGTATTTCATAAGTCTTTGCAGTCAGCCTCCTAAGTAGAACTGCCCGGAGATGGAACTATATGCTAATGATAAAACCTATCATTGGCTCGTGCCACTTATTCAAGCTACTGCCCCGATCAGCTGCAACGTTCCACCAATGTATCAGATTTCTGAGGTGCCTACAAGGCAACCTTAACTATAACTATACCTAGCTACAACAAAAAACACACTAACAGTAAAAAAATGAAAATTACGTAATTACCATAATTCTTGATTTTCTTGGACAAAGTCTCCACCACTCATTCACACTAGTGAGACTATGCCAGAGGCACTAGGACCCAGTGGGAGCCAAAAATCTGCAGGAGGGCCAATGCCAAAGTAGAACCGTGCATGCACAGCGCCACGAGGCTGGCTCCCGCCACATAGGCTATCTTGGCATCAACACTCCAACTGCCTCAATACCTTTTTTACCGAGGAGGTGCAGTGTAAATTAACCTATTCCAGACATAAGATAGTCTGTATGACCCATGTAAAAAGGGTCAACTCAACAGTGTTTTCACAGTCCAGCCAATGAGGGAAGGAAGACCAAAAACAGGCTGAGTGAGCTCATGGGATGGGGGGTGGGTGTGTGAATGAGTAGTAGAGACTTCGTCCAAGAAGATCAAGAATTACGGTAGGTACGTAATTTTTATATCTTCCTGGACATAAAGTCTCCACCACTCATTCACATTAGTGGGAGAGTACTGAGCTAAAACAATCCTGAGAAGGGCGGCAGGAGAAAGGAGCTCACTTAGGACAGAAATCCATTAAGGATTGTTCTGCCAAAGGAAGGATGCTGTCTGGCATGGACATCCAGGGCACAGGGCTTCAGAAAAGTGTGCACAGAGCTCCAAGTGGCCGCACTGCAGATATCTGCAATGGGCACGTTCCAAATCTCTGCCAGAGATGCCACGACTTCCCTGGTAGAGTGGACGTACATCCTGCCTTCCAGCTTGACATGTGCCATTGAATAGCAATGGCAGAGACACGCTACCAGACACACTGAAATGCGCCTGATGGCAACAGGCTGACCCAGCTGGGCCATGCTGAAGAAGACAGAGTTGCTTGGAATTGTGAATCTTTTATTCTGTCAATGTAGAATCGCAAAGCCCTCTTTACATCCAGAAAATGTAGGGTACGCTCCCCTTCATTCTGAAAATCTGCAAAGTAGGTCAGAAGGACCAAGGGCTGGTTTAGGTGGAATTCCGAGACTACTTTGGAAAGGAATTTAGGCTGAGTCCGAAGAACCACCTCGTCCTTGTGAAATACTGTGTCTGTGACCAGGGCATGTATTTCAGAGAGTCTGTGAGCGGAAGTAAAGGCCACAACAAAAGCAGTCTTTCAGGTCAGAAACTTCAAGTCGCAGCTTGCTAGTGGCTCAAATGGCTTACGGGTGAGCAAGTCTAGCACAAGGTTGATATCCCAAGTGGCTGCCGGTCTCTCGACTGGTGGCCTAGTGTGTAGGATACCTTTAAGGAATCTCTTAACCAAAGGTAGCTGAGCTACCAGCATATTGAGGATAGGCTCATGGTAAGCTGAAATCGCACACAGATGCACCTCCACCGTCGAGTATTGCAGTCCTGCATTTGACAGGTCTAGAAGGTACTCCAACACCTTGCTTGGTGAGCAAGTAAAGGAGTCTAGGGAGGACTTAGCACACCAAATGGAAAATTGTTTACACTTTGCCGTGTAGGTCTTCCTAGTGGATGGTTTACGCACTGCTAGGAGAATGTCTGAGATTCTCCAAAAGATGTTGAATCTGCCCACTTTTATCTCCTCAGGAGCCAAGCATGGAGATGAAGGGACCGCAGGTTGGGATGGACCACCAGACCCTGGGTCAGGAGGTCTGTTTGATGTGGAAGGTGTCTCAGTGGAACTTCCAATAATCTGTTGATCAACGGAAACCAAATCTGACGAGGTCAGAATAGGCCAATGAGAACCATGCTGTCCCCTTGTGCCTCCAGCCTGAGCAGCACCCTCTGAATTAAGGGAAGAGGGGGAAATGCGTACAGAAAGCGTCTTGTTCACCGCAGTCTGAATGCATTCTGACAGAAAGTGTCAAGTTCTGGATTTCTGGAGCAAAATAGAGGCAGTTTTGCATTGAGTGGGGACGCAAAAAGGTCCAGGTCCGGAGTGCCCCGCTCTTCAAACAGCGACTGCACAAGGATTTTGAGTCAAGAGACCATTCATGTGGATCCACCTCCGTCCTGCTGAAGCAATTCGCCAGATCATTCTGGATTCCTGGTAGGTAGACCACCTGGATCAGGGCTTCATGTTTGAGACACCATTCCTACACTCTCATGGCCTCCCTGCACAGAGGGTAAGAGTGTGCTCCACCCTGTTTGCTGATGTAATACATCACTGCCTTGTTGTCCGTCTGAAGGAAAAAATTACCTTGTGACAGAAGACATCCTTTAGGGCTCGGACAGCGTACAGGACAGCTCTCATCTCCAGGACATTTATGTACAGCTGGTACCCATCCTGACTCCACAGGCCCTGGGTGTAGAGATCCTGACAGTGAGCTCCTCAACCAGTCAGAGATGCAGCCATGGTGATGGTGATCTGTGTTTTCAGTGGGGCAAAGGGAAAACTTTGGAGAAGGTTGTCCTCCTAAGTCCACCAGTGTGGTCTGAGACCATGGAGTGCTGAGCATCCATTGTGTGGTTCTCATGTGCAAGCAGGCCAGGGGCACCATAAACACAGATGATGCCATGAGACCCAGCATCCACTACATTGAGATAGCTTGAACTGAGTTGTTCTCCCTGAATAAGTGAGCCATCTGGAGAATGTCATTTCTTCTCTCTTCTGGGAGGAAGGCACTTGCCCTGGATGTGTCCAGGAGAGCTCCTGTAAAGAGAAGCTGTTGGGAGGGTTGAAGCTGTGATTCTTCCAGGTTCAGGAGAACTCCCATGGATGTGAGGAACTTGGAAGCCATTGCAACCGCTTCCGGTGCCCCTTGTCTGGAGGAGCTTGCTAAGAGCCAATCGTCCAGGTATGGGAACACTTGAATTCAGAGTTTTCTGATATGCACCGTGAGTACTGCAACGCACTTTGTAAAGACTTGAGGCGCCAACGATAGCCCAAAGGACAGGACTCTGAACTGATAGTGCTGGCCCAAAGCCACAAAGCGTAGGCACTGGTGGTGGCTTGGGTGCTGTGGGACATGTTGGTACGCGTCCTGCATGTGCAGGGAAGCCAACTAATCATTTTGATGAATCAGAGGTAGCAGCATACCCAGCAATATAATCTGGAATTTCTCTTTGACCAGGTATTTGTTCACTTTCCTTACGTCTAGAATAGGGCGCATGCCACCTGTTTACTTTGGAACTAGGAAGTAGTGGGAGTAGAAACCTGTGTCCCGTTCTGCTTGAGGAACCACTTTTACTGCCCTGTTGTTCAAAAGGCCCTGAATCTCAGAAGCAAGTAGGTCTGACTGAGTGGAATACAGTCTGGGCTGTCGTTTGGGTGGATGATCCAGAGGGGTCTCCAAGAATTTGAGAGAATCCCTCTCAAATTATCCTGAGGACCCGTTTGTCCATAGTGACGGACTTCCACTGGTAGTAAAACTGAGTCAGACGCCCCCCTACCGCTGAAGAGGAGTCCCCCTTGGGCAGCTGAGGTGGGACATGCGACGATTCTTCAGAGGGTGGCACTGGGCGCCTTCGGGCCCTGCGCCTTCTGTTGCATTTTCTTTTGTGGCGGAGGGGCTTGGTTTTTGTTAAAAGCCCTTCCGCCTTTACCACGAAAGGACTGATTGTTATGAAACTGCCGGCAGTTTTTGCTCCACTGAGGAGCACTAGATGCTGGTCTGGCAGTCTTAATTGCCATCCCGGTTTTCTGAGTGGCCTCTAGTGCCTGCTCCACCTGTGGACCAAACAGGTAAACACCACCAAATGGAAAATTCATAACTCTCTGTTGAGCATCACTAGTGAATCCCAAAGTCCTCAGCCATGAGTGACGCTAGGTGCATATCCCAGCCGCTGCTGCTCTGGAGGCAGTGTCAAATGTGTCCATAGCAGTCTTAAGTTGCTGATTGTTGGACTCAATGCCTCTAGTAATGGTCTGAAGAAGCTCAGAGCCAACGTCAGACTCCGGAAGAGCCTCCACCATTTCTTTGAGCGAATGCTACAGGGTATACTCATACTGAGAGAAACAGCCCTGATAGCTAGCAATACACATGCCTAGGGTAGCAGCAGTGAACACTCACTTCCCCAGAGTGTCAATTTTACAGGATTCTTTATTTACTGGACGGGCTGTGGATTCCTGAGGAAGAACAGCTTTGTCATTCTCTGCCAAAACTACTATGGCATCCACAAAGACTTGAGAGGCAAGGACTGGTCTGTCCTTAGGAGGAGCATATTTTCTGTCTATGGACTTGGCCACAGAAGGGATGAGCGCCAGTCTGCTCACACCATTTGTGAAAAGAGCCTCAAAAAAGGGTTGCACTGGTG
Source organism: Neoceratodus forsteri (assembly GCA_016271365.2). Taxonomy (NCBI): domain Eukaryota; kingdom Metazoa; phylum Chordata; order Ceratodontiformes; family Ceratodontidae; genus Neoceratodus; species Neoceratodus forsteri. The sequence continues at coordinate 1,632,310,770 of CM028131.1, read as the reverse complement.
GTGTCAATTCCACAGGAATTTCAGGAACATGTAAATAATGAAGGCGCAAAAGCTTACAAGGATCCACCTCAGAAGTCTGAAAAGAAATGGTGGAATTCATGTTCTTCAGAAGAGACTTCAAAGAAAGGTTCTCGACCAAAGCCTCTGATGAAGTGGAGGGCTTACTTTCCACTCCAAAGGATGAATCCTCAACAAGATTGTCCCCTAACAGTAGATCAGGGTCAGACTCAATATAGTCTCCTACTAACCCAGAAGGGATAGTACAGAAAGGAAAGGGAGGAAGAAGAGCAGGAGGAGGCGCTCCCATAGTCAGAGTAGAAAACCCTGGCGGCAACAGCACCAGGAGCGGTGCTGTCAAGGGCGGCGCCGCAACCGGTGCCAGCCAAGCACCTAGGGTCCCCAAACTCGACACTGGGGCACCCAAAGCTGGAGATCTGAAAGTACGTTAAGGAGTAGGATAAGGCAGTACCTGTGCTAACCCCATGCCGCAGCCTTGTGAAAGGGGAAAAGCACGAGGGAGCAGCGTTGACGACACCAAAGAAGGTGTCATGCGATCAGGCTGATCCCACCTCTCCACCTGTGGGTCCACGGCCCCCTAGACCCGAAGGCACCGGAGTCGGGTCCGCAGACAAGGGCAGTTGGGACAACCGCCGGGCCCACTGCTCCATAAGAGCAGCCCAATGATGAAGCTGCTCACTGGAGACCCCCGGGAGCAGGGAGGGACTGAGCGGAGAATCGCTGGCAACACGTGACCCCGACAGAGCCGGGGTCGGCCTCCTGTCCCCCGCTACCAGTGATCTCCGTGCAGACTACCAGTGGACGAGTCCGTGTCTTCTTCGACAGGGAGGAGGAAGAAGAGCTCAAGGCCAAGCGGTGCTGGGTTCTCAACCTCGATCGGGAATGGACCTGCTTCCTTTTGTGCTTTCCGGAGGACTGCCCTTCCTCCCCAGCACCAGACTGCCCCTGGTCAGACCTCCCCCTCCGAAGAGGGCGGCAGACCAGACACAGCCCTGCTGTTAAAACAGCTTTCAAGCAAAGTCTCCCTACCGTCACCCCGTTCACTCCATCGAAGGCGGGCTGAAGAAGACTTCTTTTCTTCATTGAAATGAATAAAATCTTTTTTTTTTTTTTTTTTTTATAAATAAATATACTAATCAAATACTGAATGACTACACTGCTGTCGTATAGACATGAAGATCTGACTCCCGGCGGGCAAGCAACGTCATCACTGAAGTGCACTCGACGGCGGGAAAAAAGGAACTGAGGCAGTTAGAGGGTCGACACCGAGATAGCCTATACGGGGCGAGCCAGCCGCGCATGCGCGGTCCTACCTTGGCGCCAGCCCTCCTGAAGATTTTTGGCTCCCACTGGGTCCTAGCACCTCGGCGTAGTCCCACTAGTGTGAAGATCCATAAATATCATCATGAACTCGACCCCCATGAATGCCAGAATCACCTGGAAAAAGAAGGGAAGTAAAACTCCCCGCATTAGGATTAAAACAATGTGTGCCAGTGCTTGGGACTCCATATTCAAATGCTCTCGATTGCTGTATCAGTGGCCGCTCCATAAACCACCAGACCACAATCTACAATGGAGAGAATCAAGTTGAAGATGGAGAGCCACAGGGCGTTAGGTGAAAGGCTTTTCCTGTGGCTAAACAGGACGCCCAGTTTGGTGTTCATTGCCTTCACCACCATGTCTATGTGCTGCCCAAAAGAGAGGGTGTCATCAATCAAGAAGCCCAGGTACTTGAAGGAATGCACCTGTTCTAGTGGTCCCAATCTGCTATTTGTGATTGTCAGGACAGGGCACCTCCTCTTAAGCTCGGGGCCCGAGAGGAGCATTATTTTTTTTAATTTTTTTATAGTCAAGTAATAACCATTGAGAGTTGAACCAGGTCTCCAACTGTTGGAAGACAGTCTGCAACTCGGTCTGTAGATGCTTGATGCGAGAGTGACTGCTATGTATGATGGCACTGTCAGCGTATAAAATAATTTTACTAGTGTAGGCCTCAGAGAGTGTTCAGAAATAAGCTGAACACTAGGGGTCCCAAGATGGACCCTTAGGGAACTCCCAGAGAGACTTCTTTGGAATCAGATACTGATTAGCCTATTTTGACTATTTGGGATCTAGATGATCCTTGAACCACAGGACAGCATTTGGGGCTATTCCAAGGGTTCACAGTTAATTCAGGAGAAGGGGGTGGCTGACCATATCGAAGGCCTTTGTTAGGTCGATAAAGATCGGGCCTGCCAGCTTTCCCTCATCTAAGGCCTTGTGTACATAATTGGTGAAATCCACCAGAGCTGTTGCAGTGCAATGGTTCTTTCTGAAACCATGCTGCTGGGGACACTGAGCCCATGGTTTCAGGTGTGCTGAAACCATGGACTCAAAAGGGGGTCTCATGAGCTGGGCAATGCATATGTTCAGGTCCCATGCTGGTACTGGTTCCCTAATAGGTGGCTGCAATGGCACAAGCCTTTAGAGAACCTTTTGAAAATGGGATTGGATGACAGGGAGATGCCCTCCTAGCAGAAACGGAAGCATATATTAATGCTACATGCACTTTCAGGTATGTAAGTTGCAGTCCCTGGGAGTGTAAATAGGTAAGATAATCCAGAACAGGTGGGATCCCCACTAGAGTGGGAGAGATACCCTTGGAAGCACACCAAACAGAGAACCTCTTCCATTTTTAAGCATAGGTTTTCTTAGTTGAAGGCCTTCTGTAGCCCCTCAGGATATCCAAGACATATTGAGAGAGTTGCTAATTTGCATATTCTAAGTCCTCAAGAGCCATGCCTTGACTCAGAGATCTGAGGTTCAGATACAGGATCTTGCCCTGATGGGAGGTCAGCAGATTGAGCCTCCTGGGTAGATGTATCGCATGCCTAAACTGTGGAACTCCCTCCCCGTCCATGTTCAGCACGCCTCCCCTGCCCAGCACCTCAATTCCCTTTTCAAAGCCCACTTCCCCCCATCGCACATGCAACTAATATACTGTCCACCCTGGGCCAGTTCCTCCTATACGATTGTAAATAAGTGATTTCTCATGTGTTCTGAAGTATGTGCCTATCCTAGTTTGACTACCAAATGTCTTACACAACTACCTGTTGCTGCACTGTATCTTGCTCTGTATTTCACTTTTGACTTGTACTGGTGTGTGTCCATTTTGCCTCAGCTCATTGTACTCTCGCCCACGACGCATGTGGAATCTAGCAGTAGTCTGCTCAGCATGCCTTCCTGGTAAAACTTTTAAATAAATAAATAAATGTATTGGTTTGGCTACAGACATGGAGAGGAACAGAGGGTACCATGGCTGTCTGGCCCAGTCTGGTGCTATCAAGATCACTTATGCAGGCTGTAATTGGAGTTTGATCAGAACTCTGAAAATGAGAAGAAAAGGGGGAAAGCGTATAGGCTTCTTCCAGACCAGTCCAGTGTCACGGCATCCAGTGGGATTGAACCACTGGCCCTCGATCTGCAGCAGAAGAGGGACAGATGATGATTCTCGTGGGATACAAAGATCTACCTCTGGTGTTCCCCACCTCCTGAATACTGACTCCAGCACCTCCTTATTGATGGACAACTTGTGATGTGCCCAACTGATTCTGCTCAGGGCATCTGCTAGGGTATTGTCTTTCCCTGGCACATGAATGGCCTGTAGTGAGGCCTTCAGTGAGTAAACCAAACTTCAGATCTTCATTGCTTCTGTGCACGGGGGTATGACCTTGTCCCCCCTTGTTTGTTTACGTAGTACACTGTTGTAATGTTATCTGTCCTGACCTGCACCACTTCCCGTTGTATCAGAGGGGAGAATTCTTTTAGGGCCAAGAACACTGCCCTTAGCTCCAACAGGTTTATATGCTGGAGTGACTCTGCGCTGGACTAGGTTCCATGAGTGATGTGTTCCCCTAAGTGAGCACCCCACCCTAACTAAGAGGCGTCAGCTGTAAGAATGACTGATGGGGTTTCCCTTCGGAAGGGTACCCCTTCCCTGAGGTTGTCTGCTTCCTTCCACCACTGAAGGGCTTGCAGCAATGTCGTTACTGGAACTGACTTTGAAAAGATTGCCTTTCCTTTGGCACCAATGTGACCTGAGGTGAAACTATGTCTCATCTGGAACCTGGCACCCAAAACTGTGCCTGGTGCTGCAGCCATATGCCCCAGAAGTCGCGGAAACTGTTTTGCTGGCTTTGGCTCATTCAGCTTGAAAGAGGCAGCTATCTGCAAGAAGCTTTGCACCCTGTCCTGAGGGAGGAAGGCTCTTCCCTCTAATGTGTTCAGTTCTGCTCCTATGAAATGCAGAACCTGTACTGGAGTGAGGATGGATTTCTCCTGATTCACCTGGAACCCTAGTGACTGTAACAGGCTTAGTGTTACCTGCAAGTAATCTTGCACCTGCCGGGGTGAGCTTCCCGCCACCAACCAGTCGTCAAGATAAGGGAAGAGCAATACAACTAACCTTCCAAGGTGTGCCACTACAACTGCCAAACACTGTGAATACCCTTGGGGCTGAAGTGAGACCAAAGGGTAGGGCTGAAAACTGATAATGTCCTCATGGAAATCTGACTCTGAGGTATTTCCTGCAAGATTCTCTTATGGGAATGTGGAAGTAGATGTCTTTTAGGTCCAAAGATGCTATCCAATCTCCCTGCTGAATGACTGGCAAAATCATTGCCAATGTAACCATCCCGAACTTTGGCTTTATTAAGTACTTGTTCAGTAGTCTGAGGTCTAGAATAGGCCGCCACTCCCCATTTTTCTTTTTGGCGAGGAAGTATCCTGAATAGAAACCCCTTCCCTTCTGCTGAGGTGGAACATGTTCCACTGCTTTTACCAGGAGGAGACTCTGAACTCCTTCTCCAAGAGTTTTTTCTCCAGGAGAAAAGCTGGTTTGAATATCCTTGCTCTCAAGAGAGGGAAGGGAGGGAAGGACTTGAAACTTAAGGACAGACCCTGACTCACTACCTCCAGGACCCACTTGTCTGTGGTAATGGACTCCCAAGCCTAGAAGTAGTGAGCCAGCCTGCCCCCTACTGGGACAGGGAAGGCGGCCTTGATCATTAAGTCAGGGGTTCTGTTTTGCTTGGGGCTGAGCTTGGGTAGTTTGGGATCCTCTTTTATAACCCTTACTACCTCTGCCCCTGAAATACCCTGTCTGCTGTGGCTATTGCTGATATTGAGAGACAGCCTGGGCCTGATAAAAAGGTCTGCTATAGGCTGCCCTATCTCTGTCTCCCCTTCCGTATGGCCTATAGCAGGAGGAGGAGGGTCTCTCCTTTGTCGAATTGTTTTTATAGGTGGCCTTATACTCATCAACCTTCTTCATCTAAGCCTCAGTCTGTTGGCCAAATAGTGAATGATCCTCCACAGGAAAATCCATAGCCTTGGCCTGGGTGTCCTGTGTAAGATTAGTGTCCCTGAGCCATGCCAACCTCCTAAGAGCTATGGTAGGAGCCATCTATCTGGCAGCATTATCAATGGCATCTGCTGCCATTTGAAACTGGTACTTTGCTGCTTCCAGCCCAAACCTGGCTGTCTCAGCCAGATCATCCAAAAGGCCAGAAGGAGCATATCGTATCTGACATGGTTAATACTGACTGCCACAGTGCTTTTTGGTACTGTGCAGAGTAAGCCTGCTAATTAGCCTGTCTGAGGCTGCCAGGTAGCCCTTCTTGGCCATACTGTCTATTCTGCATGAGACTTTCTCAGGTGGGTGTGATTCCAATGGCACCCTTGCCTTCTCACAGGCTGCCTGCTGGACTATCCTGATGGTCAGGGTGAGAGAAGAGGAATTCAGTCCCATCAGTCCAGTTGGCACTTTTTATCCATCTTCTTGTCCAGAGGTGGGACAGAATTTGAAGTTCGAAAAATCTTAAACAAGTCTTTCTTGAAGAACTTGTTGATAGGAAGTAATATCTTCTTTGTGGGTGTTAACCCCATCATTTATATATATTCGGCCTCCTCCTCCTCCTCATCTTCTATAACCTCTGTGGTAGCCACATCAAGGGTTTCCACTATTTTCCTTACAAAAGAAAAATGGGAGGAAAAATCCTGTGTTCTAGGAGGAGAGCCAAATTCTTGTTCAGGTGAGAGCTCAGGCTCAATAGGTTCACCCTCATCCATTTCAGGTAAATCATACTTCTCAAACTCCATCTGCTCCTGGGATGGAGTCAGGACAGAAGAAGGTCCAACCAGGATTTGAATTGGTGTTGGAGCAGGTATAAACCCTGCAATGTCTGTATGACCCTCATGGCCTGCGCAATCTCCTGAGGATGGCAGGCTGTGAGGCACAGATGAACCCCCGGCCCGGTTTCTCAGCCAGGGGTTCAATGTGTTTTCTTTGTCTTTCTGGTGGGAACTGGGGAGTCAGCCGGATCACCCACCTTTTTGCTGGAAGTTGCTTCACCCTTGTCAGTGGTGTTCAGGTAAGGTAGCGCAGTTCCACCCGCATGTTTAGAGGGTGTGGGTTAGTCAGAACCCGTGGCACCCTTCTGCAGTTTTCTTTGGAGCATTACTAGTCTTTTTTCAATTGTCTTTTGTGGAAATGATTTGCAGATATCACATTCTGCTGAAAAATTATTTCCCAGACAGAACACGCTCAAGTCATGCTCATCTACCTGGCAAAAACGTCCCCACACTTAAGGCAGTTTTTAAACCCTGGGGGTCCAGTCTTTTTCTTAGGTTTTTCTGCCATCAAACTGATGAAGACAAACAGAACTGCAAATAAAGAAACTACTTTTTTTTTTTTTTTAAATGGTTGCAGTCGGTTCAGGAACCAGTGAGGGGTCTGATACTGATCCGAGAACTAAACTAATTGAACCAGGTTAGCGGTTCACAGAAACCGGGTTAGCAGTTGTCAAAAACATTAATTTATTTAAACAAAAGAGTAAAAATTAGTTAAACTAAACCAGAGATAAAGAAATAAAAGCTCCTGAAAGTGTTCTAAAGCTTGGTTCCTCAACGGTTATTCTCAACCAAGAGGAACCGAGAAAAATAAACCAAAAACACTAAAATAATGCTAAGCTAACGAATGGTCAGGAATTAAAAACAGAAATAAAGGCAGCAGTAAGAATAATCAATAAAAAATACTTGTATTCACTGAAGAACCACATAAGGAACGACTGAGAGGAAGTCTCGCGCATCTTTACTTGACAGGCGGAGAATGAAATCGGATACGTTAGTGAAACATTGCAGCTAAGGGCAGCAGTTTAAATAAGTGGAACGGGTCAACGATAGGTTCCATCATTAACATACAGTTCCATCTCCAGGCAGTTCTACTTAGCAAAGCAAAGCAAATTTTATTTATATTAGGCGCCCTTCCAAAGCTCAGGGTATTTTTACAAGAATACAATAAAAATGTAAAACTCGATTAATTAAAAACAACTTCAATTTTTTTTTTTTAAACTAATCCAAAGTGCCACAACAGTAGCAATCAGATTTCTAATAATTCATCAATAATCCTCAAAAGTCTGTGCAAAAAAGATAGGCTTTCAGGGAATTCTTAAATCCTTCTACGATCAGGGCATCTCTTATCTGACGAGACAGAGAATTCCACAGGTTAGAAGCCATAAAGGCAAAGGATCCACCTCCAGATGTTTTCAGACACACCCTGGGAATCTCCAGCAATCCTTCGAAGGAGGATTGGAGCGAACAGAAGGGGCAGTAGGGTAACAGCAGATCTTGCAGGTACTGAGGTCCCTGGTCATGTAGGGCTTTATAAGTCAACAGCACGACCTTGAAGGTGATTCACCATTGTACTGGCAGTCAGTGCAGTTCACGCTGCACAGCTGTTACATGGCTGGACCTGGAAGCGCCAGTTAACGGCCTTGCCATTGCGTTCTGCACCAGCTGCAATTGGCAGATATCCACCCCTGGTAGCCCTAGGTAGAGGGTGTTGCGATAATCAAGATGAGTGGTGACAAAGGTGTGGACCAAAGAAAGTAGCTCTTCAGATGAAACCAGGTGCTTTACCCTGGCGATATTCCTTAGATGGTAAAAGGAAGACTTGACTACAGCCAACACCTGAGCCTCTAGGGTCAAGCCTTCATCAAATATCACCCCTAAGTTCCGCACCTGGCCCGAGGCATTGAGCGGGGCCCCTCCAAGATACAAACCAGACTGCTTCACCCCCAGATCAGGATCCACAACCACTGGATTCAGCCTCAGCCAGCTCACACTTATCCAGTCTCGTATATCCTGGAGGCAGTTACTAAACACCAAGAGAGCATCACACTCCTGGTCTAGTACAAAAGACATGTAGAGCTGAAAGTCACCTGCATAGCAATGAAAACTCAGCCCATATCATCTTATAATGTCTCCCAGTGGCAGCATATACATTGCAAACAACATGGGGGACAGCACCACGCCCTGCGGAATTCCACAGGGTAGGTCCCTAGGGGTTGAGGAATACACCCCAGACACCACCCGCTGGGACCTCCCTCGAAGAATGATCGAAACCAACTGAAGACTGCCCCCCTCAGCCCACAGCAAAATCGCAGGTGCTCAAGCAACACCCCATGGTCCACAGTGTCAAAAGCTGCTGAGATCTCGGAGAACCAAGATCTTTGATTTCTGGCCATCAAGAGATCATTAAGTACCCATACCAGGGCTATCTCGGTGCCATGCCTTTTCCTGAAGCCTGACTGGAGAGGGTCACAGATATTGTGGATCGTCAAACAAGCTTCCAGCTGAAGTGCAGCCGCCTTCTCATTAACTTTACCTACAAATGGCAAGTCAGAGACTGGTCTGTAGTTAGCAGGGCAGTCAGGGTCAAGGGAGTTTTTTTTCCAGGAGGGGATGCACCACCTCCTCCTTTAAAGGGTCTGGAAAGATCCCTTTCTTCAATGAAACCCTTACTATCCCAGCAAGGACTGGGCCGATGACCTCAACATACCCTACAAGAAGGTGAGTTGGGCCCGGATCCAAACTACAGCAAGTAGGCTGCAGAGTCTCGATGATCCTCACCATATCTATGACTGCCAGCTGGCCGAAGGGTGACCAGGTTACCTGGGCACTTGTACCACCCAGTTGATCAATGCAAGATCCAATAGGGAGGCATTGGCTGATCTCTGTCCTAATAATGGTGGACACCTTATCAGCAAAGAACTGCACAAACTCCTCACACTTTCCTTGTCATAACGCTCGACTGTACCACAGATGGATTGCACAGTTTGTCCACGGTCCGGAGGAGCTGAGCTGGCCTATTCTATGCTGCATCAATTTTTCTGGACAGGAACTCTGCCTTCTTATGAGAAACTGCTGACTTATAGACCTCTTAATGGTCTACCAATCTAAGTCTATCCTCCTCCAGGCGAGTTTTCCACCAGTGTCTCTCCAACCTTCACTCCTGCCTCTTCAACTCCCTGAGCACGCCATCAAACCACGGGGTGCCCAGGTGAAGAGTAAGAGGGTGAACACGAACCAGAGCAATGATATCCAGGGCCCAGTCACCGCCCTATAATAGGCAAGTACAAGTGCTCCTGGATCACAGCTATCATTTGGAATACCTGAAAGGTCCAGGACCGTCATTAGGCCTTCAGAGGTAACACCTTGTAAAGGATGGTACTGTACCATTTGCTTTGGGGCAGGCCTAATTCAGGGAGTCGCAAAACTTAACCTCAGTGCGTAATGGTCAGACCAACTGATAGGATCCACCTCCATATCGGAGCTTTCCATGCCCAGGTGGAACACCAAGTCAAGTGAGTGCCCCCACCCCCCCATGGGCAACGGTGGTAATAACCTGTGTCAGGCCCAATTAATCCATCAATTGGAGGAGGTCTTGACCAAAAGGCGATAGTTCATTGTCAACCCAGGTGTTGAAATCCCCCAGAATCAACCATCTGTGGGCCACCAGTACCAGGCCGGCAACAAAGTCCGCTGCCTCCTTTAGGAATGCCCTTCCATCACCTGATGGACGGTAAATGAGAAGGATTCCGAAACCTGCACCTGCACCCACTATACGCTCAAAGGAGTTGGTCATCCCTGCTGGCAAGTCCGTGATGTCCAGTTCCTGTCTAAAACAGACTGCGACTCCCCCACCCCTACGGTCAACTCTCGAGCGGTGAACCTGGCTGGAACTGCGGAAGTCAAAGCAGGGCCCGCATTTTCATCCAGCCAGGTCTTGGTGATGCAAGCCAAGTCTGTGGAGGCAACAAGATCTGCTACTACTGCGGTCTTATTTTTAATCTACCTTACATTGCTTAGGAGGCTGACTGCAGATAGGAATATAGAAGAATACCTGGGGTGAGAAAATACAGGTTACTCACTTGTAACAGGAGTTCTAGGAATGGTATATGTTGCTCATCCACACTGTCTGGCAGGTTCCTTGCCGCTTTAAATCTTGCCGGAAGGTCTTCAAGCTGGCTCCTCCCACCCATCCGGGTGGTAAAACTCTCGGCTCCGCCCCATGACGCCAGATCTGGCCCGCTGGAAGCTCAGGTTGTGCGTCGAAGCCGGGGAGGTCGGGTGGGTCGTGTGGATGAACAACATATACCATTCCTAGAACTCCTGTTACAGGTGAGTAACCTGTATTTCTAGGGACATGGATATGTTGTTCATCCACACTGTCTGGCAGACTCCTAGCAGTTCTCCGGGAGGAGGGAGGCAAGGCGCACACCCCCTACTTAGGGAATAAAGACTGGAGAACCGAGGCCCTAAAACCAGCATCCCGGCGTGACTCAAGGTCGATGTGGTAATGGGTAATGAAGGTGTGTGCTGACTTCCAGGTAGCAGCCCTGCAGATTTCCTGGATAGGGACGTCCCTGGAAGCAGCCACTGATGCAGCAGTATGGCGGGTAGAATGAGCTCTTATCCTCTGGGAGGCTCCATGCCCGCCAACTTATAGCAGAGATCTATGCAGGAGGTGACCCACCTGCTTATCGTCCGCTTGGCTGCAGGTCTGCCAGGTGCGGCTTCAGCGTAGGTGACAAACAGCTGGCGAACCTCTCCCCGAATTTCAGCCGTCAGCTCCTTATAATAAGCGAGCACCCTTCTAGGGTCCAAAGTATGGAGCCTGTATTCGGCCTCCGAGGTGTGATTGGGGTAGAACACCGGCAGAGTCAACACCTGGTTAAGGTGAAACTCCGACACCACCTTCGGAAGGAATTTCGGGTGGGGGCGCAGGACAACCTTGTCCCTGTGGAAGACCAGGTAAGGAGACTCGATGCAGAGCGCCTGGAGTTCTCCCATCCTTCTGGCTGACGTGATAGCCACCAAGAAGGCGGTCTTCCACGACAGGTGAGAGAGTTCACCTGTGCATTGGTTCGAATGGCTTGCCCATGAGCTTTGCCAGTACCAGCAGTAAATCCCACGGAGGTGGAGGTTCTCGCACCGGAGGGGAAATGTGATCAAGGCCTTTGAAAAAGCGCCAGACCACCTTCTCCTGCGCCACCGACTGCTCCCCAGCCCGCGCCCGGTAAGCAGAGATGGCTGCCAGGTGCACCCTTAGGGTCGTCGACCTAAGCCCTTGACTAGAAAGGGACCATAAATAGTCCAAGATGCTTGCCAAAGAACAGGAGGAAGGGTCCAAGCTCTTGCCCTGACACCAAATGGAAAATCTCTTCCATTTGAAGGCATAGCATTTCCTGGTCGACTCCTTACGGGACGCCTCAACAACACTGAGTACCTCGTCGGAAAGACCCAAGGCATGGAACTCTAGCCGATCAGGAACCAGGCAGTCAGGTACAGGGATTGAAGGTCCGGATGGAACACCTTCCCCTGACTGACTGAGAGCAGGTCCGGGCGAGCTGGAAGCTGCCTCGGGAGCCTGGAGCTGAGACTGAGGAGATTCTGGGTACCAGAACTGGCAGGGCCAGTCTGGGGCTATCAGAATTACAGCGCCTTGTCCCTCCTTGCTTTGAGAAGCACCTTGTGAATCAAGGGAAAGGGGAAGGCGAGAAGAGGCCCGGGGTCCACAGCCTGGAAGGCATCCCTGCAGGAGCCCCTGCTGAGGGGGCGGGCGGAAACAGTCTCAGCTTCGCGTTCTCCCTGGAGGCAAACAGGTCCACCTGAGGTGTGCCCCAAAGGGAGAACAGATCTTGTACTACCTCCGGCAGGAGAGACCACTCGTGAGATGCAGCCCCTATCCGGCTCAGGGCATCGGCCAGGGTGTTGGAGGCTCCTGCCACATGAATGGCTAGGAGATCCGCCTCCAGGCTGCGCACGAGTGACCAAATGCGGAGAGCTTCCTTGCATAGAAGCATGGAACGTGTCCCGCCCTGGCGGTTTAGGTAGTACATGGTCGTGGTATTGTCCGTCTGGACTCGGACCACTTGACCCCGGAGAAACGGAGCAAAGGCGGTGAGAGCTAGGCGGACCGCTCGGAGCTCCAGCAGGTTGATGTGGCATCGGGACTCCAGCGGGGACCAGAGGCCGTGCGCCCGTGTTCCCCCAGATGGGCACCCCAACCCATCAGAGAGGCATCGGTCGATAGAGAGACCGTCGGCTCGGGGCGGACAAACGGGATGCCCTCCTGCAGATGAGATGGAACGGTCCACCACCGGAGAGCGTTCCACATCTCCTGGGTCACCATCACTAGCTGGTCCAATGGATCGCAGCGTTGTGACCACTGGCTGGCCAGACCCCACTGAAGGGGGCGCATGTGCCAGCGTGCCAAATGGACCACGCTGGTACAGGCTGCCATGAGACCCAGGAGGCGCAGGAAGTCCCGGGCAGGGCGCGATTGCCCAACCAGAAATGATTGGGCAAAGGAGGTAAGAACCTCGGCCCTGTCCGCCGGGAGCCATGCTCTGGCTCGAAGAGAGTCGAGCTCTGCCCCGATAAACAGAATCACCTGCTTCGGCTCGAGTTCCGACTTGGCCTCGTTGATGAGAAGGCCGATTTGAGAGCAAACCTGGAGGGCCAGATCTCTGACCGCTCCACCTCCTGTCTGGGGGCTGCTATCAGCCAATCGTCCAGGTAAGGGTACACCCGGACCCCTCGGCGCCGCAGGAAAGCTGTCACCACTGCAATGCATTTGGTGAAGACCCTGGGAGCTGGAGACAGGCCGAAGGGCATGGCTCGGAACTCGAAGAGAGATCCCTCCGCTCGAAAGCGAAGGAATCTCCGATGTGACGGACAGATAGGGACATGAAAGAACGCGTCCTGCAGGTCCAGAGAGCAGAACCACACGCCGTGTTCCAGGGATGGTATTATGTGAGCCAGAGTGACCATCCTGAAGGTTCGAGACCTTAGGAACTTGTTCAGGTCGTGTAGGTCGAGAATGGGGCGCCAGCCCCCCATCCGTTTCGGAACCAGGAAGTACCTGGACACAAACCCCGGGTCTGAGGGAGGGTCCGCCACCTCCCTGATCACCTCCTTTTGGAGGAGGAGAGCGATGTCGGCCCGACGAGCCGAGAGTGAGGCTGCGGACCCCGAGGCCCCGGGAGGTGCGACGGCTCTGAAGGGCGGGGCCTGCTCGAATTCTAGAGGCAGGCCTTTTCCCACCACCTCCAGCACCCACCTGTCCGTGGTAATAACGGACCAGGCGGAAAGGAAGTGCCGGAGCCGTCCCCCCACGGGGGGAACCTGGGGTGAGGTGACGGGGTTGGGGGCGACACCCCTCAGCCCGCCACTGGGCAGGCTTGGAGGAGGGACCGGCCGAGGACCTCCTGGGCCTTTACCTCCCTGCTTCCTGTTGGAGGAAGCCCCGGCTTGGGTTTGGGATGCCAAGCCCGAGCCTGTTGGTCGGACGTCATGGGCGCAGAAGGACGAAAGGGCTTAGGCTGTGGTTTGCGGCCTTTGTCCTTCTGAGCGGAAGAGACCGAGTCCAAGGTAGCATTGGACTTCTCGATCCTCTGCAGGTGACCTTCCACCCCAGGGCCAAAGAGGTCAGTCCCCAAAAAGGGACATCCGCCAACTTGTGCTGGGTATCCGACGTAAAGGTGGATATCCTCAGCCAAGCCCGACGACGCATAGCCACTGTGGCCGCCACAGACCTGGCACATGAGTCTCCAATGTCTAAAGCAGTCTGGAGCTGCTGTCTGGCCACTGCCCTGCCCTGGTCCCGCACCTGCCTGACCGTGGTCTGCAGATCCGCGGGAAGATGAGGGACGACCTCATCCAGGGAGCCCAACAGGGCATCAGAAAAATGTGCCATGAGGACGGCCGAACTGGCCTGGCGAAGGCCAAGGAGGACGCAGCATAGACTTTTCGCCCGGCATAGTCCAATTTCTTGGACTCCTTGTCAGGAGGTTTGTCCACATCCCTAGCATTCCCGGCACACCGGAAAACGCTGTCGGTAACCAACCCCTCAGCCGAGGGGTGTTCCGAAAAGCCGGACAGGGAACCGGTAGGGACCACATACTTCCTGGCCATCCTGGCCGAAGGCGCAGGACAGGAAGCAGGGCGCTGCCAGAGCTCCAAGGCTGGACCCACTATGGCCTTGGCCACCGGAAAGGCCTCCGTAGGGGAATCCCCTCAGTCCAGAATCTCCGTGAGGGGATACCTGGCCCGCTTAGAAACGGGTTCGAGCTTCATCCCGGTGGACTCCGAGATGAGCCGAAGCAATCCCAGGAAGGACGAAGGGCTATTGTCCACCGACTGTCCTCCCGAGGACTCCAAGTCCATTTGCTTGGAGAAAAGGGAGGAATCGCCTTGGACTCGGAAGAGTCCTCAAAGAGCTGCCTCGGGCCTGAGCCACCCTCCACCTGCTGAGGCCGGTCGGGAGTGAGGGTGACAAGACAGCCTATGGGGCAGTCCCTGTGCCGACCGAGAATTTTTGGTCGGAGCCCCAACTAACGGCTGTGGAGGCGGAGGTTCCACCGGAATCGGTGGGGCAGCTGGATTTGGCCGAACAACCGGCCTGGGAACAGGCTCCTCAGCTAAAACGAGGGGTTGTTTCGGCCGCTCCGGTGACAGCCACTTAATGGCCGGGGAAGACGACGGCGTCGGCTTATTCCCGGTCAGAAGGAGCTGTTGCCACATGAGTTCCTCATACCTCCGACGCAACTTGCGCCGAAGCCTCCCCTCGTCCGAGGAGGAGGAAGAGGACGAGCGGCGGCGCCGCTTGCCGCGGTGCCGAGACCGCCTATGACGGCGGGATCGGCTGGACCGCGATGAGAACTCTTTAAGCGCCGAGGGACGGTGCGGGAGGTGTCTGGGAATCGGCACTCCCCTCGGTTCGGACGATTCAACCGAAGGCTCCGGAACCGGAGGCACAGACGAGCCGACGGGATCCTCAACTCCCACCTGGGGAACCGGGGAGAGGGAATTCTCTGCTTCTCCAGCCAACAACCCGTCCAACGGGTCGAGAAAAATCTCAACCACGTCGACGGGAGTCTCGGTCAACTGGCCTGACGGGGACACCGTGAGACCAGTGGCCGAAGCCGAGAAGTCGACGGGCGACAACTGGGAGAGGGATCTTTCCTGCTCCTAAGAGCGCCGACGGTGAGACTTACTTTGTCTCTTTTGGACCGAGAAATGATCCAGAAGAAGTTGGACCCTCACCTTTAGTCGAGAGGTCAGACAAAGCTCCTTAAAAGAAGCCGAATAAGAGGCACCGAGAGAGGCGGGACAAATGCCGCAGCCGAGGTAGAAGCGCCCGCCGCTCCTTCGAGGGCGATCATCTGCTTGAGTTGATCCAGAGAGCTCGCCGCCATGACACCGCCGACCGGCCTCTTTGACTTTTACCGGAGGAAATTCTTCTCGACGCCCAGTTGTAAACGGGCAGCACGGTCTTCCAGGACAGGGGCCGGTGCTGAAGAGCATAGGTCGTGAAGCTCATGGGTCGTGCTCAAGGCCCAAGCAGTAGAAGCACGTGGAGTGTGGATCCGTCAAGAGACATCTTCATCCCATGAGGCATCTCCGGAAACCGGAGTCGATTTGTCCATCGAGCCGCTTAGAGCGAAGACCAAGTCTTTTAGCAAAACTTTTAATTTCGAAAATTCAAGAATTAGGAACCAGTCTTATACGCAGAGCGCTATGAGAGGAAACCTGAGCTTCCAAGCGGTAAGGAAGATCTGGCGTCATGGGGCGGAGCAGAGAGTTTTACCACCCGGGTGGGTGGGAGGAGCCAGCTTGAAGACCTTCCGGCAAGATTTAAAGCGGCAAGGAACCTGCCAGACAGTGTGGATGAACAACATATCCATGTCCCTAGAAGTACAGTTACATAAGAATTTACCATAACAGTGGATCTTCGAGAGGATCTCTTGCAGCAGGCCACACCTATTGAACTATAGCAGTCAGGCACTAGGACCACACGGAAACTTTTCTAGCTAGCAGTCTACTAGAGGGACGCCTACTCCAACATCATACACCAACATCGACTTATTCTAGAAGAGTGAGCAGCCCCTGCACCCTCAGTTTTCCTGCCTGAGACCATACGCTACCTAGTCCCAGCAGAGGGAACAGCGGAGGAAACGAAGGTTCCCCACCAAAGACCGGATGGAAAGGAAGGAAGTACAGGTAGAGAAGGGCCTCTCAGGCCCAGGGAGAAGCAGGGAAGGGCCAGCATGACTTGCTGCAAGAAATACTCGCGAAGATTTACTGTTATGGCATGTTCTTAACGTAACTGTACTATCTTACTTCGAGGGTATCTCTTGCAGCAGGCCACACCTGCGGAACGAGTCCCAAGCAGTTCCGTCAGACAGCACAGTCTGGGTGGAGGAAACCTCGAGCCCAAGAAAGTAGGCCCTGAAGGACAGTTAGGCCAATGTTGGCCCTATGCCTAGAGACAATGTCTAGACTGTAGTGCTTGGTAAAGGTGTGGACAGAACTCCAAGTGGCAGCAGCACAGGTCTCTGCAGCGGATACATTCCTAAAACAGGCAATAGAAGTGGCCATGCCCCTGTTGTAATGGCCACAAACAATGCCAGAAAGATACTTGCCTTACTTCCTGTAGCGATAAGTGATGCAGTGTGCCAACCATTTGGATAAGCACTGTTTTGAAACAGGGACACCCTCTTTTGCAGGGGTGAAAGAAACAAATCAGAGAACTTCCTGCAGTCCTTCGTACGGTGTGTGTAGTAACACAGAATACTATGCACATCTAAAGTGTGAAGCAATGCTTCTCCTGGATTGGCATGCTCGGGGTAATAAACAGGAAGGTGAATGGATTGATTTAAAGCAAATTCAGACACCACCTTAAGAAGAAACCTAGGGTTAGTACAGCAAGACACCCTGTCTTTGTGTAAACCCAAATAAGGCTGCTCACACATGAGCTCATGTAGCTCTGAAATTCTTCACGAAGAAGTAATAGCAACTAAAAACAATGCTTTCCACGACATAAAGCATAGCTTACATGTCACGGCTGGCTCAAAAGGAGCCAAAGTAAGTTTTTCTAACACAAAAACCAAGTCCCAAGGCAGGACTGGATTGCGGACAGGAGGTTTCAGGCGAAGAATGCCCCAAAGAAAAGTATGGGACACCTCCTGCTGTGCCACCGTGTGACCATCAACAGGTGCATTGAAGGCAGAGATGGTGGACATGTGCACCTTAAGAGAAGAGTACTTCAGGCCAGAGTCTGAAAGGGACAGCAAGTACTCCAGAACCTGATTCACTGGACAAGTAAAGGTATCCAGATGACATGCCGCAGCCCACAGCGCAAAGCGTTTCCACTTCATAGAATAAGTGGCCCTAGTGGATGGCTTTCCAGCTGCCACTAGGACATCAGCCACCGTAGGTGACAACCCGAACCAAGCCATGGCAATGTCCTCAGGAGCCACACATGAAGATTCAGAGATCTGAAGTCCACATAGAGGAAGGTGCCCCAGTTCTGAGAGAACAAACCAGTTCACAGAGGAAGCGGTACTGGAGGTTCCACTGTCAGCTGCTATGATAAAGGGAACCAGATCCAACGCGCCAGAAGGGGGCAGTGAGGATCAGCATGGCCCCTTCCATATGGAGCAGGATCAGAACCCTCTGGAGCAGGGGGAAGGGAGGAAATGCGTAAAGAAACCTTTTTTCCAAGAGAGGGACAACACAACTCACCAGAAAACTGCAGGCCATGGATCAAGCAAGCAAAAAAGCAGCAGTTTTGCATTGAGTGGGGACGCTAAAAGGTCCAACTATGGACAACTCCATCTGTTTAACAGATCTTCTACTACCGAGTTCGGCAGCTCCAACTTATGTATCCTTGACTCTGACCGGCTTAAGATATCCACCAGGACATTTTGGACACCTGGAACATGGACAGCCAACAGTCCGAGACAGTGATCCAGAGTTCAATACCACACTGTCATTGCTTCTCGGCAGAGAGAGTATGAGCGAGTCCCCCTGCTTGTTGATGTAATGGAACACACTGATGTTCTCCATCTGCACTAGCAGAAGACCCGGGGACAGTGGAGTCTGGAAGACCTGCAAGGCACAGAGCACCACTCATAGAAACATAGAAGTTGATGGCAGATAAGGACCACAAGGCCCATCCAGTCTGCCCATTTCTTTTTCTACCTTATAAATGTGCCATCGGCTACTCATCTCCAGAACACTGATGTAGCGCAAGGACTCCAAAGCAGACCAAGTCCCTTGGGTTTGATGAGGTGCCAGATGGGCCCCCACCCCATCCCTGAAGCATCTGTGATGAGAATTTGCCAAGGGGAGGGAATGAGGAAGGGAACCTCCTTAACAGGTGGCTGAGTTCAATCCACCAAATGAAAACCTATTTCACTGGAGAGGGGACCAAGACTTCTTGTTCCAGGTCATCTGCCTGCTGGTCCCACTGGACCCCGAGTATCCACTGGGAAACTCATGTGCAGTCTGAGGAGAGGCACTGTGGCAACAGCCGCAGCCATCAGGCCCAGGAGCCAGAGAAAGGTCTTGAATGAAACATAAAGGCTGATGTACACCACACAGGCCTGGGCTATCAGGTGCTCTACCCTGTCCTGGGGCAGAAAAGCCATACCTTGAGCAGTGTCCAGGACTAGCCCAATGTAACAGAGGTGCTGGCAAGGAACCAGAACCAATTTGGGCAGGTTCACAGTTATCCCCAGATCCCAGAACAAGTGGGTGATACATTCCAGGGTCTGTAGCAGGAGTTCCCTGGACTGGGCCTTGAGAAGTCAGTCATCCAGGTAAGGGAAGACAGAGGCCCTCTCGCCTGAGGGCAGCTGCTACCACTGCTAGGCATTTGGTTAACACCCGAGGGACTGAGGACAAACCAAAGGGCAAGGCCCCTATATTGGAAGTGTTCCCCCAGGAACTGAAACCTCAGGTACTGCCTATGGACTGCGTGAACCTTGATATGCAGGTAGGCATCTTTCATATTGAGGGAGCAAATCCAATCCCCTTGGTGCAGAAGGGGTAAGAGACACTGAAGGATCACTATCCGAAACTTTTTGTACTGTACAAACAGAGTGAGCTCTCAGAGGTCTAGCATGGGCTTGAGGTCTCCTGTGCACTTAGGGATTGGAAAAAAAAGCGAGTGGAACCCTCTGCCCTGTTGACCCACTGGGACGGGTTCCACAGCCCTCTTTTGCAGCAGAGAGCGAATTTCTTCCAAAAGCGCTGGTATGTGGTCTGGAGGGTAAAAGGACCAGGCCGGAGGTTCTTCTGGGGATCACTCTAAAAGCTCCAGAGTGTGACCGTGCTCTATGATCTGTAGCACCCAACCGTCGCTGGTTATCTCCCTCCATCTGTCCAGATGTAAGGAGAAGCGACCCCCGACAACCACTTTCTGATTTGTTGTGGGGGGAAGGCAAGGAGTCAGGTGGTGGAGGTCTCAGTGGTAGCTGCATCACCACCTCTTGGAGCCTTGCTGGCTGCAGCAGCAGGGGTAGGCAAAGAGGTGGAACCCCAGTGTTTGCTCTGAGGTCTGGCAGAGGGTCTGGATGTGTTGGTTGCCCTAAGAAAGGGCATACGCTGGCCACTGTTAGATTGATGTGATACATGGAGTGGACAGAGCTTAGAGTATGCCCAGAGGCTTGTAGGACATCAAGGATCTGTTGTACATTGTACCCAAACAATCTGTATCCCCTGAAGGGGCATTCAGGATAGATACCTGAATGCCCTGGGTGAACCTAGACACCCTAAACAAGGAGTGCTGATGTACGCAGACCCTGGCCGAGGCACTGTAGGCCACGCGTAGTGGATTCAGTCCGATGTCGGCTCCTGACTGAAGGGACTGAAAATGCTGCTGCTTCTTCTGGTCATTGGGAAGGCCAGTTCTAGGGCTCAGTCAAGGTGAAGGTTGAGGAACTGGATCATATTGGCTATGTAGTTCAGGACTCTGATGGCCAGGGTGGCCGAGGCGAAGGTCCTCTTGCCAGTAAGTCTTGGGGAGAATGAACCTAAATGTTTTGGCCACTTGGTGCGGTCATGGGTCACGTTTATGACCACCGAGTGAGCCTATGCCTGCTCAGCGAAGAATGGTTTCCCCGCTGGGGCACAGTAAAGTTCATCCGCCATTCTGGGCATTGCATGGACCAGGTTAGGTCGATGCCAGGCTGCCATAGTGGCGTCTCTAAAGAGTTCAATCACAGAAGGAACCACGGAGGGGGCAAGCAGGCAGATGTAGGTAAGTAGCCAGTCGGCGCCTGCTGGGGTCTTGCTCCTCCATGTCAAAACCCCTCGCCGCCTGCATCTGGCAAAGAACCACCAGGAACAAAGGATCATCAGAGTGGGTGGGGAGACCTAGGAATATATTTCAGGGTCTCCTCCTGTCTGATAAAACAGGTAGAATGAGAAGGGTAGTGACCCTCCATAGTCTTCATCAACGTCCTCATCCTCATTCGGGGGTTGACGATCCAGGTGATAGTCATCCCATTCTCCTGAATGTTTAGAGGGAGTTTGAGGGGTTCAACCACGTGGGGACTGACGCGGGCCTGCTGGAGTCATAGGTGCAGGGGTCAGCGTTGGGGGTCTCTCGGGGATGAGCCCTGCGGTGGAGCCAGGTGGGCCTGCATGAAATCCCATAGGGTAAAGAGTAGCGCAGTAAAGTCCACTGTGACCGGCACTGGGTAGCCAGGCGGCACCGGCTAAGGAGGGACTAGCGTAGGCACTGGTGGAGGGGCCAACACTGGCGGCTGGATAGGCCAAGGTGGTCCCAAGGAGAAGTCATCAGTCTGCGTCACCCTATGGCATGCTAAGGAGGGCAAAGACGGCCTGGGGCAATGCCAGGGAGAGCGGCATATCCAAGGCCAGAGCTGATGCCGCAGAAGCGGGCATTGGTCCATTGGTCGGGTAGGCACCAAAGACCCAGAGGCCACTAAGTCCGTGCCAGTCAAAGTCAGACCAGTAGAGGCCCCTGACTGTGAGTTCACAGAATATAAGGGCCGGAACAGCAATGGCTGGGGGCCTGGAAGGGAGCCAGGCCCGGAAGGACACCCACCTGCCAACATGGGGTTGATCGGAGGTGCTCCCAACAGTAGTCCTGTGGGAGATGAGGCGTGTGAGGCTGACGTCACCGCCACCAAAGCAGGGGATAGCCTTGCCGCAGTCACTGAGCGATGCGGGGACCGGCTGAGGGAAGGAAGGGACCTGGGCTTAGCGTGGTCCTTATCCCTATGTTTGTGTTTGCCCAAGGATTCTTCCTGGGACTTTGATGACTGGGAGCCCGAGGAAGGGGCCGGGGAGCCCAATGAGCTCCTGGCCTGCAATTCTTCCTCCATACTGGCGACGCTTTGTTGAAGTAAAAAGGTTTTCAGGGTCCACTGCCACTGGTGACCTGGTTGAAGCCACGGCAGACGGAGCAGGCATCAATGTCGTGGTCTAGGTCTTGGCAGAGAACACAGGCAGAGTGGCCATCTTTCTCCAGGAGTTGCTTTCCACAGGCGCACTTGGTCGAACAGTCGGAAGACAAAGAAGGCGGAGAAGACAAACGAAAAAGAAAAATCACTGAAAAATGATGACAAACTGAGGTGAGAAAATAAAAACCCGAAGCTGGAAATGGTGGTCGACTGAAGCTGTGGTGATCAGAGAGAATCCAAAGAACGTTGGTCAATGTCAGGAAAAGAACAGAGGAGAGCGCCAGGGCAGTCTGCTCTTATAGCAGGTAGTGATGTCAGCACCTGATGTCAGGGTGGGCAACCCCCGGTTCCATGTGATCTTAGTACCTAGCCACTACAGTTTCACAGACATGGCCTGTGTAAGAGATACCTCGAAGTCAGATCCAACATCATCATCTACTTCCTAGCTGTTGTGGAAAAGAGAGAGCCTATGTTTCTTTTCATTTTAAATACTTTTTATAGTCATACTACTCAGCCTTAGTTCACAAATTTGGCTCTCTTTTTGTTATGACAGTCCAGAGTACACTCCTATAACCTATAGAGAGTATACAATGTATTAACTGTACTGTACAATTATATTCTGATACAGCCCTTATGTAGGCTTATATACTTTTATTACAAACTGGGAGGGTGAATTTGTTTAAAAAACTTAATCAGAAGGTGTTTTGTGCATTTGAGGACTGAGGGCCCATCATACGGATCTACTTATCTTATTTTTATTTAAATTCCTGGGAAATGCTGGGGGGACTGTGAACTGTGTGGGGATTGTGAGGATTTGTGGGGATTGGGTGCTGGGTGGACAGCGAGGGAGGTTGACGAAGGGACAAATGATTGGGCCTAGAACATCACATTGGTATTAGCTAGGCTGGGATAGGCCACATACAGAAAAAGTGGGGGGCTAGGAATTGTTACAAACGGAACAGATGGGGAGAAGTGGAAGGAAGCAGGAAGGCAAAATAGACAGGTCAGCAGAGGAAGGATTGTAAGCTTTTTTTTTTTTCGCTAGCCTTCCTTGGTCGTGTCGCGGCGGGTACGTACCCCACCACCGCGGAGACCAGGAGGGTGGACCTAGGAGGGAGCTGACTTGTGGACACATGGCGGCACCGCAGCAGCCTTCATGCTGCCAGAGATTACTCTTTTCTGGAGTAGTTCCCCTGCTGGAGGAGGTGTGCAATGGCGCCAATGGATGAGTGCGCTTCCATCAGCTCTTCCTGGCATCTCTCCTCCACCCTTACTTCAGCACATTGGTGGTGTGCCCCCAGCTTCCACCAGGGGCAGCCACGCGCAGACTGCTGATAACCCTCCTTCCTGGAGAAGGAAAGCAGTCCTCGGACTCATCTTCCCCAGCCCTATCGCTGGCAACCCGTGCTTGTTCCCGAACACGGATCACCAGCGTAGCACAAGGTGTGGCATCCAGCGCCTCAACCCTCAACACCACCGGGCCGGCTGGAAAGATTGTAAGCTTTAGTGGGTGTGGTGACACAGTCTTCATGGAGAAATGGTGGGAAACAGAGGGGTGCCCGGTGTGCAGGAGCCTACAGCAATTAAGTAGAGGTACAGTAGCTTAGCTGGGAGATGGAACGCAGGAGAAGGGGAAGCAGAGAGGATCAGGAAGGACTGATAGAGCAGGTAGTAGCTGCCTGGGGGCACAGTGATAGCAGGCATATGACAGAAAATAAAGGAGTAACACATGAGCTGAGGGAATGCTATCATCAGGGAATGTACAGAACTGGCAGTACCAAGGAGGAGGAGGAGGAGGAGGAGGAATGGCAGGTGGTAAAGAACAAGGGCATGACAGAATCTACTCTAAGAAGGACAAAGTTAACAGAGGATAGTTCTCTGGTGGAAATACCTACATCTAATAAACATACAGTACTGGTAGATATAGGGAAAAAAGGGACTACGGGAGGGGATAGGGCCGGGGGACCACAAGAACGTAGGCTGGAGGCGGGAGGGTGGAGAAGGGAGTATCTCAGAAGGTCAAACAAGGAGTGGAAGCTGAGGGGGAGAGGGGGGAGTAACTCAAGAGGGCAAATAGTTGGGGGAAGCCAGAAGGGAGAGAAGAAATGGAAATTAGGTGCTTGTCGCAATTCTTGATCTTGAACGAAGTCCTCACCACTCATTCACACTAATGGGACTACGCCAGAACGGCAGGCACCAGGATAGGATCGTGCATGCACGGTATCGCGAGACAAGCTTGTGTCGTATAGGCTATCTCAGTGTCTACCCTCCAACTGCCTCAGTACCTTTTCGACTGAGGACGTGAAGGGGAGAAAGGGGGGACCACGGAATAATATATTGGTAGCTTGCATGCTGAGAATGGAGGCAGAGGGAGCAACACTTAAGATCAAGGAGGTGGGGAAGGAGACAGGAGGGAAGCCTGACTTGATTATACACCTTGGAACCAACAATTTAGCAGGTGAGGAGGAGGGGGTGGTATAGAACAGATTCAAAGAAATAGCAAGATCTTGCAGGGATTCTGTGAACTCACTAGCCTTTTCATAAGTAATCCCAGTTCCCACGGCCAGCACAGCTAGGAAAAGGAGAATAGCACAATTAAATGAGTGAATGGGTGTTTGGTGTAAAGAGGAGGGGTTCAGTCTTATAGGGGGTGGGGGGACACATGGTCAAATAAGGGACTTTACTGCCCAGACAGACTGCACCTTAGTTGGGAGGGGAGGAAAATACTAAAAGGACAGGCTGGGGGAATATATGGGAAAGGAACTTGGTTTAAACTGCTAAAGGGGGAGGGCCTAAAGGCCCACACAGTTCTAAAAGGGAAGGTCGGTTGACCTCCCCCCCCCCCACAAAGGCAATAACAACAAAAAGGGAGGAGGAGAGGGGAAGGGACAGCTAAGGAGTGGAGGACAAGAGGAGGGAAGGAGGGCAAGCTAGGACAAAGTTATTGAAGGAAACAGCCAAGGTGGGACAAAGTGGAGGGTGGTGTCACTGAATGCCCGTATTCTTGTGAACAAGATGGCAGGAATGCATGCCCTCTTAACAGAGGGTAAGGTGGATAGAGCGGCAATTACCGAGACCTGGGCTACAGCACACTACGAGTCGATCTCTCAATCCCAGGGTACACTCTATACAGAAGGGACAGAGAGATAGGCAAAGGAGGGGGGATAGCACCCTACATCAGGGAGGGAATAATTTGCATGAGGGAGGAGGAAAAGGAAAAGGGGACCATAGAAACATGATGGCTCCAGTTGCAGGCTAGCAGAGGAAGGAAGACTGGGATGGGGGTGGTATACAGACCGTCCAACCAGGGTGAGGGCAAGGACAGAGCTGTGTTCCCAGTTGAGAATCGCAGTCAGTAAAGGGGAGGTGGTAGTGGTGGGGGATTTTAACCTGCCTAAAGTGGACTGGGCTACTCCCACCACATCCTGTGCCAGAAGTCAGGAAATCCTAAATGCAATCCAGGAAGACTTCACGACTCAGTGTGTGACTGACGCCACCAGGGAGGGGGCAATCCTGGACCTAGTGCTCACCAATGGGGAGCATGTACAGGAGACTGAAGTTAGGGAACCCCTGAGTGGAAGTGACCAAAATACAGTGGGGTTCATTTTGGACATGGCCAAGGATGACATCCCCGCTAAGACCAAAACACTGGATGTTAGGAGGGCAAATTTAGAAAAGATGAAAGATGTGCTGAGGGAGAACATGGAGGAGGGCGTGCGGGTAGACCGACTATGGGCCATTATTAGGGGGGCTATTCAAAAGGCCACAAGCAGGGGGGCAGAGCCAACAGTCCAGCCAGAAGCAGCAAATTTCTGGAGCTCCCGTCAAAAGCCTTCCATTTCTGGAACAACAACCTTATTTCACCCACAAATTAGTTTTAACAATCATACAGAACTTTGAGACATCGCTTTTACACCCTTGGAGGTACAACGTTTACTGATATGGGGAAAACTAAGCCTCCCAAACAAGATTTCTTTCAGCCACTGGCTCCTCCATCGAAACAGCTGGATCACGCAGAAGGAACACCCAACCCAGAGCAATAGCTGGCAACCTTAAACTCACTACAAATTGCAGTGCATGCTCTAACTAAGACAGTACAAGGTATCGACCAAAAGCTTGACTCATTCACTTTACATTTTCAAGCCGTAAAATCCCAGCTCAATGCTATGGGGGAGACTACAAAAAACATCAAGGCCACAGCAGGGAAGGCCTCTGCAGCCTCAGCTACTTGCATCAAGGAACAAGCCGCACTACGAAGTTGGGTGGAGCAACTCAAGAATGTGGTGCGAGTTGCTGACGTTCACATACTCTGCCTCCCTGAAGGAACAGAAAGAAAAAAATCTACTCAATTCCTGGGTTCTTGGCTCGCAGAAATCAAGGGCCTAGAAACACTGATTATCCAACGAGCTTACAGAATTACCTTCCGCAGGCTGACTTCTAACTTGGAGAACCCCCGCATTATACTTATTACCTTATCCTCGGCTGCAGAGCGTAATGTGGTCTTGGGCACTATTAGGAACAAGAGCCCCATCTACTACGAAGAGACCCGTATCCTCTTTTTCCCAGACCTTGGTTACTCTACAAGAATGCGCCGCAAGGCCTTCGATGGTGTTAAGCACAAACTGCGAGAACTGGGCATAACATACTCCTTGGCTTTTCCAGCCCAACTGTGCTTTGCAGATGGCCGGCAACAATATTGTTTCACCGACGCAAAAGAGGCTGGCGTTTGTGTCGAGAAAATAGCCGCATGAATACTGCATGAAAATGGACCTTCAGAAGAAGATTTGGAGGAGGACCGACTTAATGAAGTGAATGGCTTCTGTTCAGTTCTGTGGTCTTTCGACCTGGTTTGCCTTTCTTACTATCTATAAATTTAAGCTGAGATAAGTACTGTAGTCTTTACTCCGAGGGGAGGGCAGTTTAAATATACTAAAATGAGTGTTATGAGAATTCTCTGTTTAAAAGGGGGAAAAACATTTTTCTGCCTGCTTGGCAACCCCCTCAAATACTATTTGACTTTTCAGTCTTCTGTTTTACTTTAATGTTGGACGCTATGCAAATATACCAGATGGATGTAATTCTCGGACGCTTCATCAGCCCCGTCGGTCCGTTTGCAGATTTTTCACATCTGTAGACCTCCACGCGGGGGCATTCTCAGCTGATGCACTGGAGTTGAAACTGTTGTTCTTATTATTGTACTCCAACTTTTTATAAATAGCTATCTGTTTCAAGTTTTTTCTCTTATTGGGTGAATAAGATACATTTTTTTTTTATTGTTTAATTAAGTGGTTCCCCAGGATAGATGGTGATAAGAACCTCGACCTATATTTAGCATGCAACATCTACGGGTCGTGATTTGGAGCTGGTCTTCAGATCACAATAATGTCTGGCATATCCCTTACAATCTGATTGATGTTGCTGAGTGTTCTTTTTAACGCTTTCATTTCATTTATACTCCTGGGGGCTGTCTGAGCACTAAAATTAGGAGGGTTATAGGAGCTCTGGAATGTGAAAAATTTCTGTTAAGTATTCTGATCTGATTTCAAAAGGCCGAATGGTCAGTTATAACATGATGCCTTATCTTTTTAAAGGAACTGAATTTTGGGTATTGATTGCATATATGGCTCATACAGATGTTTAATATTACTATACTAACGAGAATCTTACCTCCTACTGCTGTACCAATTGTAGCACGTGTTCTCAATCCTTTAGTAATGTTTATTGGTCACTTATGGTGTTTTCTACATGCTCTGGACCGTAACGTTTTATGCATTTGTATTCAAATATTAAATAAAAAGTTAAAAAAAAAACCAAAAACTAAAGGCCACAAGCAGCTGTACCAAAATGAGGAGGAAGAAACTGAAAGCCAAACCACCAAGTTGATTTAATGGGGAGGTGGCCAGAGTAGTAAGGGAAAAGAGGGCAGCCTATAGAAAATTCAAAAGAACAGCAAAGGAAGAGGATGAGGAAGAATACCAGATGCTAGCTAAGGTGGCAAGAAGGGAGGTGCAGCAGGCAAAGGCACAGAAAGAGCTCCAAATAGCCAAGGGAATAAAGATTGGGGAGAAGGCTTTCTTTTACTATATAAGCGAAAGGAGGGACAAGAAGGACAGCATTGTTAGGCTGAGGAAGGGGAGTGGTTTAGTTGATGAAGACTGGAGCAAAGCAGAGGTATTAAACAAATACTTCTGCTCTATCTTTACAAAAAAAAAGGATGAACCGGTGCCACGGGCAGGGAGGAGGAGGGAGTGAGGGAAAGGAGGAGGAGGGGAACCATAGGGGTAATCTGGATTTAAAGAGTGAGGGTGGGGCTGATGGACCTGAGGGTGGACAAATCCCCAGGGTGCTCAAAGAGTTAGCAGAGGATCTCGCTGTTCTCTTCAATATATATCTGCAGTTGGGAGTAGTGCCATTGGATTGGAGAATGGCACATGTGGTGCCACTACATAAGAGCGGACCCAAGGATGACCCAGTCAGACGGACCTCGATAGTATGGCGACCATACTGAAGGAAAGGCTAGTGAGGTACATACAGAATGATCTACAGGATGAAAGACAGCACAGGTTTGTGGCATGCAGATCATGTCAAATGAACCTGACCGAGTTCTTCGATTGGGTCACGAGGGCAGTGGACAAAGGCCAGACGGTGGACATCTTATACCTAGACTTTAGTGAGGCCTTCAATTCTGTAGCACACAAAAAGTTGATAATGAAACTGAGGGATCTAGGGGTGAGGAAGAATATGGTAAGATGGGTTGAAAGCTGGTTGGGTGGTAGAACACAGAGAGTAATGGTTGGGGGATAGTTCTCCAGCACCAAGGAGGTCACCAGTGGGGTCCTGCAGGAATCGGTGCTGGGGCCTGTGTTTTTCATTGTCTTCTTAAGTGACATCTGGGAAGGCATTAAAGGCAAAATTTTCCTGTTTGCAGATGACACCAAACTCTGTGGCAGAGTGGACACCAAGGAGTGGACACAGGACCTGAGGGAGGACCTCACCAGACTAGAGAGATGGTCAGGAATTTGGCAACTTAGTTCCAATGCCGCAAAGTGATGCACACAGAGTCCAAGAACCCTAGGACAGAGTATTACATAGGAGGGGTTCAAGTAATGCTTCCAAAGAGGAAAAGGATCTAGGAGTAGTGACTAAGAGTGACCTGAAACACACCTCTCAGTGTAAAAAGGCAGTGACAAAGACTAACAGGATGCTGGAGTGTATTGCAAGGGGATTCAGTAGTAGGCAGAGCAATTTTTTTTTTTACCATTGTACAAGTCATTGGTGAGACCACATTAGAATATGGAGTGAGGTACTGGCATCCTTACCTTAAGAAGGACATCAGCATGCTTGGGGGGGGGGGCCAGAGGAGAGCAACCAATATGATCGAGGGGTTACAGGATAGGTCCTATGAGGAGAGGCTGGGAGCCCTGGGGATGTACTCCCTGGAACAGAGGAGGCAGAGGTGTGATATGACACAGACCTTCAAGTACATGAAGGGAATTAACAGAGAGAAAAGTCTCTTTAAAATAAGTGACTGCACCACTAAGGGGGCATAGCCTAAAATTGATATGGGGGGGGGGTTCGGAAGGCATGTAAGGAAGCATTTCTATACGGAGAGGGCGGTGTCAGCCTGGAATTAGTTGCCAGAGGAGGTGGTTATCAGAAAGGACGGTGAGAGCATTTAAGAGAGCCTGGGACAAGCACAAAGGGAATCACTGGGATCATGGAAGGGGAGAAGGGGGGAGAGGGAGGGACAGTTGGGGGAGGCTGGGTCATTGGTGTAAACTGTAAGGCCAGACCCTACATCACTTACTGAGCAGACATGATAGACCGGGAGGTCTTCTTCTGCTGGCTCTTTTCGTATGTTCGCAATAACTCTGTAAGCTGTTACTCTGCAATATTGTAAATAATTTAACAAAAAGAAAAATGGTGCAAAGTGGACTGGCAAACTCCTGGGGAGGTAAGCTTCCTTTGTGGGTATGAGGGCATGTTTTGAAATGAGCAATGTTTGCTCTCAGTCAAACCACTAATCCTGGAGAGTTCTGAAAGCCGTAAAAGGCTTTCAAACATCCGCTTCGTCTTAGCTATCAGATTCCTTTTGCGGAGTGATAAATTAACACCAATCACACCAGAAGTGGCAGATGAGTTTACCAAATATTTCACCTGTGTGGGCACTACTGTACTGGATTCTGCCTTGGAAATGGACAACTTGGCTATACCCAGAATAGGTGGATCTGCCACTACAAATCAGACTTTTCTGCCTATCTTCACTGCAGATGGATTATTGAAAATGTATTATTTATTGTTTTATTTATTAGTCTCGGAATTAAACCACTTGAGCTCAGAGCTCTTTACACAGGTTCCACGTCAAGTTCGCAATACAAAACACAGTAGTACAAAATTACACAGGACTGGAAGAGGGGAGCAAACAAAGAATCAGGATAAGGGGGAGTAGGGGGCCAAATAATAGACTGACAGGTATTAGATGCCTGACAGTGAGTGCCGGTCAGTTGTCTATGGAGACAGGTTAGTAGAGAGGAAATGAAAAAATTACTCACCTTAGTAATGTTGTTTCTTCTAATGGAGTCTTGCTGTATTCTGACATATGCAGTTAGGTCCTGCCTTTCAACTGCCCTGGAGAACAAAGAGTTAAACTTTCCATGGCCAGCATGGAATGTTCACCATGAGCTCGGTTGAAGCCCCTGTCTGCTGCTGTTTAAACTGCAACCGTCAGATCTTTACGAGCAATACTCACTAGAAGGTCTGTGTGGAAACTGTAAAACTCATACTAGCCAACTGGCAACTACTGTATATCTATATAAAAGGGTTTTTGGTTTCAAAAGGAAGACTCAAGTCAGGAAACCCAAAAACAAAACACAACCACTCACCCAAACTAAAAGAGGGGGAGAAAAGGACACCCCTAGGGTGCCAACACTGCTCCTGCCCACCCACATCCCAAAATCTCGGTTCTGAGAGGGGAGCGGGGAGGTCAGAATACAGCAAGACTCCATTAGAAGAAATATAATTACTAAGGTGAGTAATTTTTTCTTCAAACAACATGAAGTCTTGCTGTATTCTGACATATGCAGACTACCAAGCAGTACCTCCATGGAGGAGGGACAGAACCTACTTTGGAAACAAGCTCTTAAGTACTGCTGTGCCAAACCGAGCATCACTCCTAGCCTGGATATCCAGAGAGTAATGCTTGGTGAAAGTATGGACTGTTTTCCAGCTAGCTGCTTGACAAATTTCTAAGAGAGGAATATCCCTGGTAGCAGCCAGGGAAGCAGCTGTACCTCTAGTGGAATGAGCCCTCAGGCCTGAGGGTGGAGTTCTACCCAGTTTTTCATAGCAGAATTGTATACAAGAAACAATCCACCTGGCAATAGATCTGTTAGTGGCAGGCTTGCCCTTACCAACTTCTCCATACGTAAGAAACAACTGGAGGAGTCAAACCCTGTGACCCTTGGTACGTCTATGTAGTAGCTAAGGGCTCTTTAACATCTGCTGTGTGTATCTCTCTCCAGAGGAGGAATGGTCAGTGAAGAAAACAGGGAGAGATATAGACTGGTTGAGGTGGAAATCTGAAACCACTTTAGGTAAAAACTTTGTTAGTTCTTAGGACCACTTTATCTCTATGGAAAGAGATGAAATCAGATTCCACTGACAGGGATTGCAATTCACTGATACACGTGGCAGAAGTAATGGCTACCAAAAACACAGTTTTCCAAGTGAAGTACCTAAGCTCTGCAGAAGACAAAGGCTCAAAGGGGGGTTGCATAAGTTGAGCAATGCAAACATTAAGGTCCCAAGCGGGAGCATGGTCCCTAAAGGGGGGATTGGTGTGAAGCAATCCCTTGAAAAACTTACAAAACACAGGATGGGATGATAGAGAGGAAGGCTTGCCTACTGACAAGAAAGCAGAAACAGCTGCCAAGTATACTTTAAGGATAGCTGGTCTGAGGCCTAGGCCATTAAGATGGACCATATAGTCCAGAACTGAAGGGAAACTCAGCAGAGTCTGGAGAAATATTCTTCTTAGAACACCAAATGCTGAATCTTTTCCATTTGGAGTTGTAAGTCTTTCTGATGGAAGGCTTTCGAGAAGCCTTAAGGATATCCAGAACCCATTGGGAAAGATACAGATCTGCAAACTCTTAACTCTTCAAGAGCCATGCCTTGAGATTGAGAGACCGAAGATTCGGGTACTAAATCCACCCCTGAGAGGATGTCAACAGGTTGTAATTCCTGGGAAGAGACAGGGGAAGGTGAACTGCTAG
Source organism: Neoceratodus forsteri (assembly GCA_016271365.2). Lineage (NCBI taxonomy): Eukaryota > Metazoa > Chordata > Ceratodontiformes > Ceratodontidae > Neoceratodus > Neoceratodus forsteri. The sequence continues at coordinate 1,632,278,876 of CM028131.1, read as the reverse complement.
GGACAGCAGCGGGGGACACCAGGGCTGTCTGGCCCAGTCTGGAGCAATCAGAATCACTTTGCATGGTTGTGACCTTACCTTGACTAACACTTTGAACAGGAGAGGAAGGGGGAAAAGCATACAGAAATTTCCCTTCCCAGTTCAGAAGCAGAGCATCCAGGGGGACTGAGCCCAAGACTGGGGGTCTGCAACAAAAGAGAGGAAGCTGGTGATTGTCTGGGGCTGCAAAAAGATCCATCTCTGGAGTGCCCCATCTCAAGAAAATCACTTTCAAAACTAGAGGATCTAGGGTCCATTCGTGATGTCCCTGGGATATTCAGCTCAGAGCATCTGCTAGGATGTTGTCCTTCCCTGGGAGGTGAACTGCTATCAGAGAGGTTTGCAGGGAATAGGCCAGGGACCACAACTTCACTGCTTCCGTGCACAAGGCCATAGACCGAGTGCCTCCCTGCTTGTTGATGTACCACATGGTGGTGGTGTTGTCTGTTCTGACCTGGTCCACCTTGTTCTGTACAGATTGGGAAAAAGCTTGCAGTGCCAGAAACACTGCTCCGAGTTCCAAGAGATTGATGTGAAGCAGAGATTCCTGAGGTGACCACAGTCCTTGGGAGGTAAGATCCCCCAAATGGGTTCCCCAGCCCAGCAGGGAAGCATCTGTGGTGAGTATCACTGAATGAGACTGAGTGACAAAAGGAACCCCTTCTCTCAAATTGTCCTGATCCTGCCACCATTGCAAGGTCTGGATCAGGGTTCGAGTCACTGGGAGTAGTTTGGCAAGGGAATCCTTTCTTTGGGACCAGAAGGCTCTTAAGTGGAACTGAATGTCTCTCATCTGGAATCTTGCTCCTTGGACCACTGCTGTGTAAGCTGCCATGTGGCCCAGAAGCTGAAGGAAATGCCTTGCTGGTCGAGACACCTGAAGGCTGAATGAAGAGGCCAGTTCCATGAGGGTCCTTGCCCTTTCCAGGGGAAGGAAGGCTCTTGCCTTGATTGTATCCAGCTCTGCACCTATGAAGGTGAGGAGCTGTACTGGTTCGAGAACTGACTTTGGAAAGTTGAGAAGGAATCCTAAGGAAGAGAGCACTTGCTGGGTCACTTGCAAATGTGACTTGACTTGGTCTGGAGACTGACCTACTATGAGCCAGTCGTCCAAATATGGGAAGATGGAGATCTTTTTTTCTCCTTAGGAAAGCAACCACTACTGCCAGGCACTTTGTGAAGACCCTTGGGGCTGATGTTAGACCAAAGGGCATTGCTCTGAATCGATAGTGGCTTGAGGGCAACTCAAACCTGAGGTACTTTCTGTGGGAGCACCTGATGGGAATGTGAAAGTAGGCATCTTTGAGGTCCAAGGAGGCTAGCCAGTCCCCTGGCCTTAGAGATGGAAGGATAATTCCCAGAGTCACCATTTTGAACTTTGGCTTTAAAAAAGATGTTTGTTCAGATAGCTTAGGTCCAGGATGGGCTGCCATTCTCCTGTCTTTTTGGGGGCTAGGAAGTACCTGGAGTACAATCCTTTGCCCTTGTGTAGGGTGGGAACCCTCTCTATAGATCTGAGAGCTAGGAGAGAAAAAACCTCTGCCTCTACGGCAAGGGTCTCAGAGATTCGCAGGTGGAAAGGATCTGGTTCTCATCTTGGGACATTTTTTGAAGCTGAGAACCAGTCCCTGGCTTACTACTTCCAGGACCCACTTGTCTGATGTTAGAGGCTTCTAGTCCTGGACAAAGTAAGCCAGCCTGCCCCCTACTGGTATGGGAGAGTCGGCACAGGCAGACCCATCAGGGTGTCTGCTTGGCTGGGGCTTTAGGCTGAGGGGTGGATGCAGGCCTGCTCATCCCCCGTCTGCCTCTCCCTCTAAAGAACCCCCTCTTGGAGAAAGAAGAGGAGGCCTGAGCTTGGTAAAAAGGCCTTTGGAAAGGCCTGCCCCTGGACTGCTGCCTTTGAGGAGTTGCTTGTCTTTCTTTGGCCTGAGCACTCCTGTAAGTTGTCCTGTACTCATCTATCTTTTTCATGTAGTTCTCGGTCTGCTCCCCAAACAGAGAATTACCAATTACAGGAAAATCCATGGCCTTGGTCTGGGTATCTTGTGAGAGGCTAGTACATCTGAGCCAAGCCATCCTCCGAAGAGCCACAGATGTAGCCATGACTCTAGATGAAACATCACTGGAGTCCACAGCAGCATGAAACTGTACTTTAGATGCCTCAATCCCATCTGTAGCCACCTGCTCCAGCTCCTTGGCAAGCTGGTCAGGGGCCCGTTTAGCCAGAGCCAGCACAGTGTCCCACCTGGACTTCTGGTATCTAGCTGTGTAGGCCATATAGTTAGCCTGCCTGAGTCCCAAAGATGCTGCCACGTATTGTTTCTTTGCCATGGCATCAATCTTCCTGGAGTCCTTGTCTGGGGGGTGTGATGCCAAGGGGATATTTGCCTTATCACAGGCAGCAGCCTGCACTACCCCAACATGGCTACATTGCTGAAAAAGGAACTCCGTGTCTGAGCCTGAGAGAGTATACCTCTTGTCCATTTGTCTGTCCACAGGAGGTATAGAATTAGGAGACTTTAAGAATTTTATGTGTCTGTTTCCCAAAGGATTTGTGGAGGGGAATAGATAGTTTCCTGGACTCTGGGATGTCCATCATCTCAACAAAATCAGGCTCCTCCTGATCCTCTACTGCTTCCTCCACAGGAAGCTGGAGGGTCTCGGCCACTTTTTTGTAAAACATATAGTGAGAAGGGGACTCAGAAAACCTAGGAGGAGAAACACCTGAAGGTCTGTCTGGGGAGATGTCCGGGTCAATAGGCACATCCAGACTTTCATAATCACCATAATCCTCTTCATACTCTCCCTCCTCCTCCAGTTCACAAAATTCTTCCAAAGTGTAATCCGGAACCGGGGGAACCGACCAAACCGAACCATTGCCAGATGCTGCCGGTTCAGTCAGAACCGAAGCAAGCGATTGCACTATCCTTATTGCCTTGGCTATCTCATCGGCGGTCGGAGTATGAATTTCTGGGTCCGAACCAGACAATTTATCTTTTCTCTTCCTTTTCACCGGAACAGACTCCTCAGAATCGATTCTCCTTTTGCCCGAAGTATCGCCCTGGTCAGAGGGCACTCCTCCTGGTTCGATCGGAACCGAACCGGGCTGGCCATCCGGGTCAGCGGACTTCTCGGCCTCCCTTTCCCTCAGTCTACCTTATCTCTTTTCCAGGGTAGATTTGGGAAAATTCTTGCAAATTTAGCAGTCTGAATCGAGGTGGTCAAACCCCAGACAATAAACACAGGTGGTGTGGGGATCGGCCTTAGCAAAGACCTCCGCACACACACTGCAGTGTTGAAACCCAGCGGGCCCGTTTTTTTTCTTGGGTTTCACAGACATGGCCAATCCTATCCAAAACTTACCCTTTTTTCGGCAATCCGCCAGGCAAGACTCCCCTATCGGTTCCTGACCGTGTCACAGGTCTTGGAAAAAACCATAATAAAATACGTTTCTTTTTTTAGAATCGATATGGACCGATTACCACACTCTAAATCAAGCACAAACTTTTTTAACTCAAACTGATCGGTTCAGCTGAACCAATCCACAATTTACAAGTTCCACACAGAAACTAAACAGAAAACCTATCTAGTACTCACAGTACCACAGACAGAGACTTGAAAAAACTAAGTGGTAACAGCAATTCAGTAGAAACCGACCGAAAAAAAATGACACTTCAACCGACTTTTTTGAACCAAGCAAAGGAGAAATCTCCAGAGCGACTGTTCAGTGAGGCGGAGTAAAGAATCTGACAGTTGCAGTTTAAACAACAGCAGACAGGGGCTTCAACCGTGCTCGCGGTGAACATTCTATGCTGGCCATGGAAAGTTAACCCTTTGTTCTCCGGGGCAGTTGAAAGGCAGGACCTAACTGCAATAGTCAGAATACAGCAAGACTCCATGTTGTTTGAAAAGTGCAGGGTGGGCAGGGGAGGAGCCCCAAGTGCCAAGAGAGCAGCTGATACAGTAAGAATTAAGCTGGGCAAGGGGAAGGGGTGTGTGAAGGCAGATGGTGAGGGTGGGGGGAAAGGAGGCAAGAAGAGAGAAAGGCAGCTGGTGAGGATGATGGGAGAAGAGGCAAGGAGGAAGGAGCAGTCTCAAGGAAGGTAGGGAGCAGGGGTAGGAGGTGAGATGTTGGGCGTTGAGGGGAAGGCTCGGGAAGGAGTAGGGGTAAGGGCGAGAGGCAAGTGGGTGGGAGGAGGGGACAGGACACAAGGAAGCAGGGGGGAAAAGGTGGGGACACCCAGGGGATATCAGTGTCAGAGGAGCAGAGACGAAGCTATGAGTGACAGTCACACCAGGCATCATTTAACAAGTGTCGTTTAAGATGGACTTTGAAAGCATTCAACGTATGCTGCCGCAAAAGATCTTCCTGAAAAGAACTGAAACAGAGCAGGGTACAGTGCACAAAAGACCTTTGTCCTTGGGAAGTGCATAATTTCTGCGTAATGAAGGACTGGTGCTCCGAGCGACAAGTGTGCCACGTAATAATACAAGGCACCAGGAGTTGACTAACTCCGGGTGGGAGGGTACTAAGGCTGATCTTTTTCGCCAGGAGGCAGGTTTGGAATTTTAGTCTGGCAGAGAGAGGGAGACAATGCGCATTGGTATACAAATCCTAATAAGCCTGGAGGGTTGGCTGGTGTCCCACCAAATATGCTGAAAACTTGCTGCACTTGCTGTTGCCCCACCTCTGAGCTATATCTTTTACTTTTCTTTAAACTGTGAAGAATTCCCAGCCATTCGGAAGCAAGGTAATGTATTTTTAAATCTGCATCAAAGTCAGATATTGATAACTATAGACTGATTTCAGGGCTACAGATAGTCTCTCTAGTTTTGGAAAAAAATTGCTAACCAACTGAATGTGCATTTAGATAATAACAAGCTACTAAAGTCATATCAATCAGGTTTTAGTGCAAATCATAGCACCACCACCACAGCATTAATCAAAGTAGCAAGAAATCTCCAAAATGCTATTGACAAAGGTTTATTAGTGAGGGCCATGCCCAAGCATAGCACTTCTCGAAAAGTGAAGGGGAATTTTATTAAAACAAATCGTGTACACGTACATACAAATAGATCAAATCATATAGAAATAAACAGACATAACAAAACTTAAAAAAAAAAAATAAGAAAAACATGTTTCTATACTGTACCACACTAAAATCCATTCAGACAGCATATGAAGGAAAAAAGGAAAACTTCCATAAATGCAAAAGAAAAGCAGAAAGGAGGACAGCCTATTAACAACCAACCAAGCATTATGTACAATTTTGGATGAGGAAATTCAGGACACACTCCTCCACAGGTTTAAATGAGAGTCATGGTTCTATTCCCTGTTTTATACCCTTGGAAAAGAGATGGGGTACTTTTGTTAAAATCAGAACATGACAAATACAGAAAATATATATAAACACCACATACATCATGATTGATATAATCAAACATGCAAACCAATACTGGAGATAGAGAAAACACAAAGAAAACTGGATGGGCAACTACGTACAACCAGTGTGTGTTCTACCACAAAAGGGGTTCTGATTCCCTCCGACTTCAAGAGCAAAGCTTGAGAGGTCCGTGGGAATCAGAACCTCAAGGTGGCAGAACCCACCGAGTATGCAAAATGTTGCTCATTCTGTATTTTTCAGTGTACAGTATTATGTGAAATGTGTGCATTCTGTTTTTTTTTCTCTTTCACAATGAAACTGACTTGTGCAGTCTCTAGAGGTTCTAGAATGCTGTTCTACCACAGAAGGGTACACTCACATTCCATGACCTTTGAACTGTGGTACAACAGCATTTTGAAAAGGATGGATTTCTATATAGAACAATGCTCTACCATACACTATAATACTCCCCCTTATCGCCTAACCATAACTGAAGGAACCTATAAGTGTAATGCCTCCTGTCTGCCCATTCCCCCTCCTGGTGTGTTCCCCATCTCATCACCTTCCTAGCCCAAGTCCTTAATTGTGTGCCCCAGGTTCCCAGAGCTGCTTCCGTGCTTGTTTGGCCCACGCTGGACTCACAGAGCACGATCGCGAGCTGCCAGCGTTTTCACTAGGCTGCATGTGCCAGGAAGGCGCTTTGAAGTTTCCAATCACCACTGCAGTCACAACAGAAGAAATTCCGTTGTCCCAGTGCCCTTGTTTAATTACAGACCAGAGACCAGAGTAAAGCCGCTGAGAGGCCTCTGTACAATTTAAAAATAAAGTTTGAATCAGAGCTAATGAATATTAATAAGCCCCTCATACATATTAATGATGGTGCTGCTAGGGGCACTGTGTTACGGGGGCAGTGACAGCAAAAGTAAAGTGCACAAATATTAATAATTGTGGTTGCCTGAAAGGGCACAGTAGGGGCTATGTGACTGGGGGGTTATTATTTAATAAAAGTACTTGGACTGGCTGAACCAGAACACTGATTGTGGAGCAATGCATAAACTGCTTGGGGACCGCACCTGGAGTACACTGTGCAGTTCTGGAGACCTTACCTACGTAAGGACATAGACAGGGTAGAGAAGGTTCAGAGGAGGGCAACAAAGATGGTGCATGGATTGCATCACAAGTCCTATGAGGACAGGCTGAAGGCACTGAACATGTACTCCCTGGAGGAGAGGAGGAGGGATATGATAGAGACATACAAGTATCTTACAGGGAGGAACAGGGTGCAGGAATACACTTTTTAGCGAAAAAGATGTTCAAGGACTAGAGGGCATGGGATGAAGTTGGAGGAGGGGACGATTCAGAGGAAACGTGAGGAAGAATTTCTTCACAGAACGGGTGGTGGACAAGTGGAACACCCTGCCAGAGGAAGTGGTGGGGGCTGAAACAATCACGGGATTTAAGAATGCATGGGATAGACATAAAGGAATTCTGGAGGTCAGGGGTAAGGGGCAACAGACTTCCTGGAAAACATAAACTGAACTTACAAACTTAAATGGGCAGACTGGGTGGGCCATAGGCCCTTATCTGCCGACACTGTCTATGTATCTATTTATGTCTATGATTGTACCTTCAGCAGCCATCTTTGCAGCCTAGCAGCCAATCACAAGCTAGGATTATTATTAGCAACTCTTGGGACTTGCCAGAGACTTTCTGGGGAAGAAGGAGGTACAATTCTTGGTGCCCAAAATCGAGCCAATTAAGGGACTTAGACTGTTTCAGACAGCTTGACGAGCCAATCGGATTGCTGGAACTTTGACCCTTATAAAAGGGGGACTGTTTGAACTGAGAAAATTTTGGCAGTCTGTAGTGAGTTCTGGGTGAGTCTGGCTGAGTTTCTGTACTGTGAAGAGACTCGCTGCAGCTCGGGGAGTTTGGGGAGAGGCCTGTTTTGCCTTTCCTCAGCATGAACACTTGCTTTAAGTGTGGTACTGCCAAGTCTGCAGACCGAGCTGCACTTCTCCAGAAAAGGAGAAAAATAAGCAATTTCCCTGGAGCTAAATTGCAAACTGACAGTGGGATCAGAGCATGAAAGATCCTCAACTTGCACCTTGGTGAGAAGTTATTTTGCTTCAGAGACTGTGGTCTAATTCACAAGCCTGGGGTCACCGGAATTGTCTCCAGCCAAGTTGCCATTGGGAGACCTGAACTTCTGCCTTGCTAGCTTACATTTCAAAGACTGCAAACTGCAAGCGGGTAAGCTGTGCAGCCTGTGCCAGAACTGTACCAAAGCTGGACCTGTGATGTCAAATAGATTGCTTAAGAGACTGTTGCAGTCTGCGAGATCAAAGCTGCTAGATGACCAGAAAAGGGAGTCAGCTCCTGTGACGAAGATAATCGTGGGTTGCGGCCACCCTCGGGAGGGATGCATTGAAGTGGGGGTGAGTCATGCCAGCTCGGGTCCCTGTATCCTGGTCCTTGCCTTAAAGGATGAAACCCTGCAGCTACAAGCCAGGGAGTCGAATCTTGCCTCAAGGGGAATAAACCTGGAAATCCTCTCAGATCCTGAGGTCCATGGTTCAATGAGCAACAACAGGGCCTGTCCCTGCAACCAATTTAAAGTGTTTTTGCCATCAATCTGCTGTTTAAACTGTCTTTGCAGGCCATCGGGTCTGGGGATTATAATTTTCTTGGGAATAAAGTGCTGTGCATGTTACAAAAGCCAAAAGTCAAAGAATTAATAATAAATATTTTATTTAAAGGCCCCAACCAGCTGCAATGCCAGCCACTCCGCAGCAACGCTTCAGACCTGCAACGTAGCATACCCTGGGTACCCAGTGAGGTTAACTGGACAATCCAGGGGGGGTGGATGTGTTGTGTCAAATGCTACGTGATAACAAAATACTGCTGAAATCAAAAGTACTAATTTAATTTCAATTTGCATCCCCTACCCCTTGTTTAAACCCCTAAATAAATTGGTTGGTTATTTGAATGTTAACTTGGCCCATGAGCATAGTATTACTGAGTGCTGGGTTAATGTAAATAGCTGCAAAGTAAGGTGTTGGTATTGCTGGTAACTATTTCTTTGCAGGGGCACAGGGTACCTGCAAGAGTTCCAGACCCTGTTGGTAAGTGTGTTCACTAAGCACATATTATTAGCACTCTCCCGTAACTGTAAATTGAATGCAAAGTAAACTGTTATGGGAATTTATGTGTAAGGTCACTAGGTGGGGTGTGGGTTGGTACAACTTCCCAGAGGTTGTGCTAGCTTGACATCTAACCCAGTTAAAGAATTCTCTGGATGGAAGCACTGCACTAATAGAAGTACTATTAAAATTGAGCCCCTGGAAACAGCTAAACCCGAACTCAGGCCCCTCAACCTGCATCTAGGCAGGGGTAGCAGCCTGTTGGGAGGTGTCTCCTGGGTTACATAAGTAAATAAGAAATGAAAAAATACAAATAGCGCATACACAAAATGGTGGTAAATAAATGAACCACTTTAACTTAAGTTGCATCACCTCATCCATTATATGGTATCCTACCATTCTAATAGAAAGAGATGACTAGAGCCAAACCCATTACCACAGTTGGTACTACACAATCACCTCTTTTCCTTTGAAGCCTGTCCTGCAAGCATTTTATACCTGCCTTATAAAAGGAACCTCTGACATGTTCCCCACAAGGAGCTGAAAGATTATGCCAAGAGGTTATTGCTTTCTTGCTCACTACATTTCTGGATCATATCTGACACCATTTCAACCACTACATTAGTCGGGTAATACTCCTGCTGGGTGGTCAGTGGGCACCTGGTTTGCCAGAGAAAATATATGCATGCTGCAAAGCAAACTCTCAGTATGCTTTCATGTTTTAGCCATCTACCTTAAAAAATCCATAATGCCACTGTGCATTACTGTGGTTTGGAAAACATTGTCTCTCCCCACCTGCAACCTAACTGTTCCCAAACCTGTACCGCACAGTGGCCATTTAACTAGAAAATCGGATTGTGTTTCTAACACTCCTACACAGGAGTGTCTCTGGCATTAGAGAGCGCTTGTCCACCGAGACCTTTAAAGCCTCATTGAAAATGTATTTATTCAACCTGGCTTTTGGGGATAATACTTAGTTTTACTTTTGCTGCCTTTTTATCTTTTTATATGTTTTATTGATTGAATTTTTTTTTCTATAATGAATTCGTGCTTTGGTTTTTGAAAAGCACGTTATAAATAAAATCTGACTGATTGATTGATGTCCTTTCTACAGTACTCTTGTGCTTCATCTTTCTTTCTCATATTCCTAAAACTACCCAACCACATAACATCCCACATGTAGTTTGGAATCCTTTTGTCAGTCGTTTGCTTCAGTACCATCTTTTCCAGGTTTACTGGGCACTGTTTGAACTCTAGGATGTGAGAAGTGTCTGAAGAACATTATGTAGCTCTTTTTGAAAACTATTCTACACTTCTAGGACCATCCGTTTCCTTTTTTTTAATCTTAATAAGAGCATTAGTCAAATATTGAGGTAGAAACCAGCTGTTTCATTCAGTAAGGAGGGATAGATACATTCCCTGTTTCCCATGTCTGGATAAAGGGTGTTTGCATTCCTTTACGCTTATAGCCCATAGTTGGTTTGAATTACCAATGGCAGGGGAAATGTTACTTTTTAAAACTATTGAATGAAAGTAAGCCACGGGGTTCACCATTCCAACTCCTCCACTGATACTGATTTGCAAGTTCCCCCTCTCTTCACTGGGTTTAATCTGTTATCCCACAATCCCTGAAAGAAGATGCTACAGAATTTTGTTTCTACATCTTTAGGTGCAGGAAAGATATGACTCACATATAGAAAACAGGGCATTAGAAGGAACTTGATTAAGATGCGCAGCTTCCTTTTTGACAGGAAATCTAGATTTCCGGATTTGTAATTGAGATTCTACTTGTCTTAAACATATATTCTAATTCAGGGAAGCCAAACTGCCCTGTCCAAAGAGTACACCCAGAATTAGGATATGGTTTATGGAGATGTATATCCCGGCTATATTATTACCCTTGGGCTATGCGCACCTATAAGGATCCCAACATTTTTACTATAATTTATGCACGCACCAGACTGTTTCGAGAAGGAAGCTATCTCATATAACATGCTTAATGGAGTCTACATCCTGAACCATTACACAATCATTATCTGCACAGGCTGCACATGAAAACGGGGGTGGGGGGGAACCTCTATGAATTGTAGGCCTCTGATCTGATGATTCAATTGTAGTCTATGTAGTAAAGGATCCACTGAAAAGATGTACAACAGTGGGCTCAAGGGACAACCCTGCCAGACTCCCTTGCACAGTTTTATTATAGGACCGATATTACCATCCACATATGGAGAAACTACAGCTCAAGGGCTCTGTGTAAATACATGTGGACTACTCAATCAAATGCTCTTAACTGGTCAAGGAACATTAAAGAAATCAGATAACCCTTTCTGGCCTCTTTCTATAATTTCTCTTACAATTTCAAGTCGACTTGGATGTTTCTGTCTGGAATTCTGCATGTCTAAAGGTGAAATTACTTTGGTTACAACTAGAGTCAGTCTTTGAGCCACGATTTTAGATAATATTTTTTGGTCTGTATTAAGTATCAGTGGGCTTAAAGGTTGTCAGTTATTAATATCCAATTTATCTCCAGATTTAACTATAAAAAACATTAGTGCTTCACACATGGGACTTGGAGAGCAACCCGGTACTATATCTACACAGCAGTAAACTGCTTCTGACAAGCAGGGAGCTAACTACTGAGAGAAGTGCCAGTAAAACTATGAGGATAAGCCATCAGTCCCTGGTGCTGTCCCATTCTGGAGACTTTTTAAAGCCTGTTCTGCTTCTGTTACTTGCATTTATTTGATCAGAGTCACTTTCTTCACAGCTGGTAATGGGGCATATCTAAATCAAGTAAAGTGCCTTCATAACATTCTGACACTGCTGTTTCCCCAAACTGTCATGTTACATGATCTGTGACCACTTTTAATATTCCAGAGATAGATGTCTGTGGCTCATTTTCTCCCGGTTGTATGCTTATCATTACCCTTTTTGACAATCCTATCATGCCCATAGGGCATTCTTACCCACACAAATTAAAATAATAGTTCCTTTTCATGTTTGCCATGCGCGGCAAACATCTTGCTAAGATAGTGCCTTTTGAGGGGCGTGAAACTGTGGGTCCAATGCAGAGTGGTCTGCAAGGGGTATGTCAGTGCCACACTAATCATCAGCCAGGCTGGTCATGAGACAGTTTTGGCTTGTTGGGCCGACCCAATCATGGGTCATGGGTCAGCTCCTTTCTTTGATCTATGCTGCCCAGCAAGTTGATCCAGATCAGATCAGTCTGGCTCAGGAATTCCAAACATCTAGGAAGAGCCTTGCACTCTTGCAGACTTTAGCTGTAACAAAGAAAATGGTCCATCGATGTCCGTTACTGGCACCCCCCTAACTGTCCCCTGCACCAGACTCTCCCTTTCAGCATATCCCCCCCCAACTCACAAACATAACACTGACATTGGAGGTGCACAATCGCCCAGTGTTGCCACCTCATAGGCTGTTTCGATTTTCGGCTTTCAGAGCCGATGACATCATGAGCACACAGTCTGCCCTTTCAGGACAGCTGTCTGCATGGTCCCTGCACCCATGGCCAAGGTGGACTGGAGCACACCATCCACAACATGTACTACGAGTCAGGTGATCCTAGAAGGACTGCAGAGTGGGTTCCTGACTCAGGGCATCACTGAACCAACAAGAGCAGAGGCAATTCTTGATCTGGTGCTCACAAATGGGGAGCATGTACAGGAAATAATGGTCAGGGAGCCACTGGGTGGAAATGACCATTGTACAGTGTGGTTCCAGTTGGATATGGGCAGGGAAAGCATCCCGACTAAGACCAAAATCTTGGATTTCAGGAGGGCGGACTTCAGGAAAATGGGCAAAGTGCTAAGGAGCCATCTGGCGGGCATCAAAGAAGATATGGGGTGGACCAAAGGTGGTCCATCATTAAGGAAGGAATACTGGTTGCCACAGATGAATGCGTTAGGCTCAGGGGTAAGAACACAAAGGCCAAAACCCAGCTGGTTCAGTTCTGGGGCTGCCCAGGAAGTAAGGGAAAAGAGGATGGCCTATAGAAAACTCAGGAAGACCAAAAGAGAGCTGGATAGGGAAAATTACCTAAGGTTGGCTAGTGAGGCAAGTAAGGAAGTCCGGCGAGCAAAGGCACAGAAGGAGCTGCAGATAGCTCGAAGGAATTAAGAAGGGGGAGAAGGCTTTCTTTCGCTATATAAGTGAGAAAAGGGACAAGAAGGAAGGGATTGTTAGGCTTAAGAAAGAGGTCGAGTGGGTGGAGGATAATGGGGGAAAAGCAGAGATACTAAATGAATACTTTTGTTCCTTCTTCACCAGGGAGAAGGATGGACCAGTGCCTTCAGGAGGGAAAAGAGGAGCAGGGAGGGGAACAAAGATGTAGTGATACAGAAGGATAGCGTGAGGGAGCGGCTGCTGGCATTGAAGGTGGACAAATCACCAGGCCCGGACAGAGTATATCCAAGGGTATTAAAGGAACTGGCTGAGGAGCTGGCAGGGCCACTGGCAGACCTATTTAATAGTTCACCAGAGTCAGGTGTGGTATCACAGGACTGTAGAACAGCACACGTAGTGCCCCTCCACTACATGTACAGTCATAAAGATGACCCAGGGAATTACAGACCAGTCAGTCTGACCTCCATTGTGGGCAAGCTCATGGAGACCATACTAAAGGTAAGGTTGGTGAAATATCTAGAAGAGCATGGTCTCCAGGAGGCGAGGCAGCATGAGTTCATGGGGGGGGTAGATTGTGTCAAACGAATCTGATTGACTTCTTTGACTGTGTAACTAAGACAGTAGGCATCCTCTATCTTGATTTCAGCAAAGCCTTTGACTCTGTGCCCCACAAAAGGTTGGTCAGGAAGTTAATGGATCTTGGGGTTGAGGAAAAGATGACCAGATGGGTGGAAAACTGGCTGAGGGACAGACCTAGAGGGAGGTTGTTGGGGGGAGGAAGAGTTATCTGGTACCAGAGAGGTAACCAGTGGGGTCCCACAGGGCTCTGTGCTGGGGTCAGTGTCGTTCAATGTCTGCATCAATGACACTGGGGATGGCATTATGGGCAAAATGTGCCTATTTGCGTATGACACCAAGCTCTGTGGGAGAGTGGACAAGCTGAAGGGATACAGGACCTACAGGAAGATCTGGAAAAGCTGGGGAGGTGGTCCAGAATCTGGCAGCTTGACTTCCATGCAAGAAATGCAAAGTTATGCATATTGCAGCCAAGAATCCCAGGACAAAGTACTACCTGGGTGGAGTCCAAGTATTGCATCAGAGGAGGAGAAGGACCTGGGAGTGATGATCACTAGTGACCTGAAGCATGCCACGCAGTGCAAGAAAGCAGCAGTAAAGACAAACAAGATGCTGGGATGCATATCTGGGGGGATCAGTAGTAGGAGAGAGGAAGTTATACTGCCCTTGTACAGGTTACTGGTAAGGCAGCATCTACAGTATGGAGTTCAGTACTGGTGCCCACAGCTCAAAAAGAACATTAACCTGCTGGAGAAGGTCCAGAAGAGTGCTACAAAGATGACAGTGGGTCAGCAGGGTAAGGCATACGAGGACAGGATGAGGGCACTGAACATGTACTCCCTGGAAGACAGGACAGAGAGAAAAGGGGACATGATTGGGACCTTCAGGTACTTGAAAGGAATAAATAAGGTTGATAAGGAGTCTCTCTTTAAGCTGAGTGGAAAACATAACACTAGGGGGCAGTCTTAAGCTGCAGGGTGGGAGGTTTAGGAGGTAGGTCAGGAAGCACTTCTCCAAAGAGAGGGTGGTCGACACTTGGAATGCACTGCCGGAAGAGATCATCTCATTGAAGACAGTGGGCAGCTTTAAGAGAGGCTGGGATAGGCATAGGGGGAAAGTAAGGATCATGGGTAGGGAGGATGGGAGGAGGGGGGGCAGGGACATTAGCTCAAGCTGTGGACCCTGCAATACGAGCAGATTTGATAGACCAAGTGGTCTTTTACTGGCTTCTTCGTATGTTCATATGGCTGCCGTGAAATAAAACAAAGTGCTCATCTTTTTTTTTTTTTTAAACTTTATTTTTATCATTATATCATGAAACATGACATCATGTTTTACATATGGCAGACAGTCCTGTCATACTAGCCAACGTTAAGGTTACATCACATCTTATTACCAAGGACAGCAACTGCATCTACCCTATTGAGGTACAACAACGGAGGGTAACTATAATTGAAATCACTGTAATTTAAAGTCCAAACGTTGCTGTGTTGAGAGTCCATGAGGAACATGGATAATACGATAAAAGGATTGTCCAGCAATTCTAGTCCATCTTACTTCACACCCCAAATGGATTTTGTGTCTCCATGTGTTACCCTAAATGACAATAATCCTAATAATATAAAGTATATAACAGAATTAAAATATAGCTATTTTAAGGAATATCCCCATCTATTTTCCCCTCTTAGAATAATACATAGCCCCTCAGACTGGAACAAGGCTTTGTAATATGAATGCTCCTCTGATCTAAAACAGTGCACCATTAGATGAATCTAAGTAACCCCACTAGAATAATTATTTAGAACCAAACGAAGAGCAACAGCAAATAATTACCCCAATTTCAAGGGGGAGAACTTTTTATAGGGGAACGTTTATACTGGTAAAAGTATTTCAGTATACTTAAAGTTCATATGTTCAAGTGTCCCCTAGATCTTCAGAGACTTCTCTGTCTCCCGAACAGTTTTGGGGTACTGCCGCGAAGCGTGTGGCCCATTTACCTGCCTCGATGGGATCTGAAAACAAGTATACTTTTCCCTGGTATGTAATCTGAAGTTGTGCAGGATATATGATTGTATGAGACACCCCTGCCTCTCTCAAAGAACGTCGCACTCAGTCAAATTTCTTCCTCCGCTGCCTGGTGGTGTAACTGATGCCCAGGAAAAAATGGATCTGTTGACTTTCCTGTATGATCGGGCTGGCACAGCAGGCTAGATGCAAGATATGATCCCTGTCTCCCACTCCGGCAGTAAGGATTATTAATGTTCGTGGCTCCTCAGAGTTCAGTGGGTGACCCCTGGGCGTAACTCGATATATCATCTGGATGTCCCAGGACACATCATCCCCCTTCAGGAAACAATTTCTCTGAGAGCCATTCTTGAAAACAACATGAGCAGATCTCCCTCACTACCCTCAGGTAGCCCAATTATTCCAACATTCGCAGATCGGGTCTGGTCTTCCAATGACTCGAGCCCGGTCTTCAGATGCTGATTCTCCTTGACCATGAGGGCGGTGGCTGCTGAGGTCACATCAGACCACTTACGAACCTCTTGCACTTCACCTTTTAGTCCCTCTACCGCTGTTTTCACCACCAGGACTCTACTATTAAAGCTGTCCACTTTTTTTTTTTCCTTCTGTATGTAATTTTTGCTTTTTTCCTTTTAGTCCCACTGCTGCGTGTCCCTGACGTGACACACACGTACGCAGGCCTTGTGGGACACCCCTCACCCTACTGGTCACACCGTTGCCACCTGCGCCTATCACCAGACCTCCATCCGTTGACAGCGGGACTACGGGCTGGTGACCCCCCCCCCTTCCAGGGAGAGGAGAGCCTTCAACTCAATCCTGCTCCCACCCCACCCCCTACTGCGGCACACGGCGACCCAGCCAGTTCCTGAACCTGGGTCGCTGGCACAGCATGAGGTATGGCATCCAGTGCCTCAGCCCTCAGTGCCACCGGGCCGGCAAACTTGCCCACTTTTTGATTTAATGTTGAAACTGAAAATATCAGTTTTTGTAGTTTTAGGCTCAAAGTTGCCTGTAGTCTGGGCAACAAGCTCCCTGAACTGGTGGCCTTGATGGAAGAGGAGTGACTGGATATCGTGGCAGTCACAGAAACATGGTACACAGAGAACCAAGACTGGGATGTTAACATACCAGGGTACACAACCTACAGGAGAGACAGGGAGGGTAGAAGAGGGAGAGGAGTAGCTTTCTATGTAAGGGAAGGAATAAAAGCAACAGAACAAAAGAGTAAACAGGGAGGAGAGGAGGCACTGTGGGTCACCTTAGAGACTGGAAATGGCACCATAATCCGCACAGGGGTTGTATACAGACCCCTATCTCAGAGGGAGGGAATGGACAAGGATATGATAGAAGGCATCCTTGGAATGGCAGAGAAGAAGAAATTACTCACCTTAGTAATTGTGTTTCTTCTAATGGAGTCTTACTGTATTCTGACATATGCAGTTAGCCCCAGCACTTGAACTGCCCCGGAGAGGAAAGAGTTAATTTCTATGCCAGGCATAGAATGTTGAGCTCGAGCTCAGTTTTCAAACCTTTGTCTGTGGTGCCTCAGAGTGTAACCGTCAGATTCTTACGAGCAAACTAACTAACTACACTTCCAGTGTGGAAATTGTAAAACATACTAACCAACAGGCAACAACTTGGGTCCAAAAGACTCAAGTCGAGAACCCAAGAGAAAAAAAATGGGTAGTGAACAAAATATATATAAATCTAAGTTAAAACATAACAACAGTAACAACCACCCCACCCTGAAGAGGAGACTTGCAAAATACACACTGAGGTGCAACACTGTACCTGCCAGCCCACATCCCAAAACCAGGTTCTGAGAGGGGAGGCGGGTGAGGAATACAGCAAGACTCCATTAGAAAAAACACAGTTACTAAGGTGATAATTTTTTTCTTCAAACAACATGAAGTCTTGCTGTATTCTGACATATGCAGACTACCAAGCAGTACCTCCATGGAGGAGGGTACTGAACCTATTTTGGGAATAGGCTCTGCAGTACTGCTGTACCAAACCTAGCATCACTCCTAGTCTGGATGTTCAGGGAGTAATGCCTGGTGAAAGTATGGACTGTTTTCCAGGAGGCTGCTTTGCAGATCTCTAATAAGGGTATATCTCTGGCAGCAGCCAGAGAAGCAGCTGTACCCCTAGTTGAGTGAGCCCTCAGGCCTGAGAGAGGTGTTTTACCTAACTTGGCATAGCAGAATTGTATACAAGAGACAATCCACCTGGCAAGAGTTATCTTAGAAGTAGGCCTACCTTTTCACACTTTACCATAAGTGAAAACCAATTGAAGACAGTCATTCCTGTGTGCCTTAGTATGCTCAATGTAGTAGCGAAGTGCCCTTTTAACAACAAAACTGTGTAATCTTCTTTCTCCTGAAGAAGAAAGATCAGTGAAAAACATAGGAAGAGACATGGACTGGTTCAGATGAAAATCTAAAACCACTTTGGGTGAGAACCTCCTACTGGTTCTGAGGACCAACTTATCTCTATGGAATGATATAAAATTAGGGCCTGTAATTCACTAATTCGCCTGGCTGAAGTGATAGCTACCAGAAAGACAGTTTTCCAGGTCAGATACTTAAGCTCCGCTGAAGCCAAAGGTTCAAAGGGTGGCTGCATAAGCTGAGCAATGCAGATAGAGATCCCAAGCTGGAGCAGGCTCTCTAAAAGGAGGGTTGATATGAACCAGACCTTTAAAGAACTTACCAAAGACAGGGTGAGATGCCAGGGAAGAGCCCTTCCCTGCTGAGAGGAATGCAGACACGGCTGCTAAATGAACCTTTAAAGTGGCTGGCCTAAGCCATTAAGGTGAACCAGGTAATCCAAAAGAGTAGCAATGCCAGCAGCATCTGGTAGAATATCCTAATGTGAATACCAAATGCTGAATCTTTTCCATTTGGAATTAAAAGTTTTCCTGGTAGAGGGTTTCTGAGAAGCCTTAATTATGTCCAAAACTCCCTGAGAAAGATG
This sequence comes from Neoceratodus forsteri, assembly GCA_016271365.2. Taxonomy (NCBI): domain Eukaryota; kingdom Metazoa; phylum Chordata; order Ceratodontiformes; family Ceratodontidae; genus Neoceratodus; species Neoceratodus forsteri. Next base: position 1,632,260,584 of record CM028131.1, on the reverse strand, counting down.
CAGACCTGCATATTCTAACTCTTCAAGAGCCAGGTCTTGAGATTGAGAGACTGGAGATTGGGGTACCAGATCCTCCCCTGAGAGGAGGTCAAGAGGTTGTGTCTTTTGGGAAGAGACAGGGGGGGTGAGACGGCTAAGGACAGCAACAGAGGATACCAAGGTTGTCTGGTCCAGTCTGGAGCCAGCAGAATCACTGTGCAGGGTTGTGACCTGATCTTGACTAGAACCCAGAACAACAGGGGAAAGGGAGGAAAGGCATAAAGGAACTTGCCTTCCCAGTTCAATATCAGGGCATCCAGGGGAACAATCCCTAGGACTGGGGGTCTGCAGCAGAAGAGGGGAAGTTTGTGATTGTCTGGGGCTGCAAAGAGATCTATCTCTTGAGTGCCCCACCTGGTGAAGATTACTTTCAGTATGAGAGGATACAAGGTCCATTCGTGATGGCCCTGGAGATTCTGCTCAGAGCATCTGCTAGCACATTGCCCTTCCCTGGGAGGTGGACTGCTATTAGGGAAGTTTGCAGGGAGTAGGCCAGAGACCATATTTCATGGCTTCCATGCACAAGGCGGTAGACAGAGTGCCCCCTTGCTTGTTGATGTACCACATAGTGGTGATGTTGTCCGTCCTGACCTGAACCACCTTGTCCCTTACGGAGTCCGAAAAAGGTTGAAGGGCTAGGAATACTGCCCTGAGTTCCAGTAGATTGATATGAAGGAGAGACTCTTGTGGAGACCAAACACCCTGTGCTGTGAGGGCTCCTAGGTGGGCTCCCCAGCCAGGAGAGAAGCATCTGTGGTTAGTAACACTGAATGGGATTGACTGAGGAATGGATCACCTTGTCTGAGGTTGTCCTAATCCAGCCACCACTGGAAAGCTTGGACCAGAGGCTGAGTCACTGGAACCAATTTGGTGGGTTTTCTCTGAGACCAAAAAGACCTTAGGTGACACTGAATGTCCCTCACTTGGAACCTGGCTCCTTGTACCACTGCAGTGGAAGCGGCCATGTGGCCTAGGAGATGAAGAAAATGTCTTACGGAGCGAGAAACCAGAGGATGAAATGAGGAAGCAAGATCTGTAAGGGCCTTTACCTTTGCTAGTGGGAGGAAGGCCTTTGCTTGCACAGTATCTAACTCTATCCCCATGAAAGTGAGGAGGTGTACTAGTCTGAGAACCGACTTTGGCAGATTGAGAAGGAATCCCAGAGAACTGAGCAAATCTTCAGTAACCTGAAGAGCTGACTTGACCTGGTCGAAAGACTGTCCTACAATGAGCCAGTCGTCCAGGTATGGGAATAAAGAAATCCCCTGCCTTCTGAGGAAGGCCACTACTACTGCAACGCACTTTGAAAACACTCTCAGAGCCAATGTTAGGTAGAAAGGCATGGCTCTGAACTGATAATGGCCTGAGGGCAGCTCGAACCTGAGGTACTTTCTGTGGGAGCACCAGATAAGGAATGTAAAAATTGGCATCCTCGAGGTCCAGGGATGCTAACCAATCTACTGGCCTGAAAGAAGGAAGAATTACTCCCAGAGTCACCATTTTGAACTCTGGTTTTAAGATGTGTTTGTTCAAATACCTGAAGTCTAGGATGAGTCGCCACTCCCCTGTCTTTTTTGGGGTTAGAAAATATCTGGAGTACAGACCCTTGCCCCTGTGTAGAGTAGGAACTCTCTCCACGGCTCTGAGAGCCAGCAGAGAGGAAACCTCAGCTTCTAGAGCAACTGTTTCGGAGATGTTTGCAGGTGGAAAAGACCTGACCCTCATTTTTGCAGATTTCTTGAAATGGAGGGCCAGTCCCTGGCTTACTACCTCCAGGACCCGCCTGTCTGAGGTAACAGACTTCCAGGCCTGGAAGTAGTAAGCCAGCCTGCCTCCTACTGGAATTGGGGAGTCGACCCGGGCTGACACATCAGGGTGTCTGTTTGGCAGGAGCTTTAGACTGGGAAGAGGGTGCAGCCCTGCTCATCTCCTTCCTGCCTCTCCCTCGAGAGAACTCCCTCTGTGGGAAAGAAGAGGAAGCCTGAGCTTGGTAGAAAGGCCTGTGGAAATGCCTACCCCTGCCCCTAGACTGCTGCTTCTGAGGAGTGGCTTGTCTCTCTTTGGCCTGTGCACTCCTGTAGGTGGTCCTGTACTCATCCATTTTCTTCATGTAAGCCTCTGTCCGCTCCCAAACAGAGAGTTACTCACTACAGGGAAATCCATAGCCTTAGCCTGGGTATATCCTGTGAAAGGCTAGTACATCTGAGCAAAGCACGTCTCCTCAGAGACACAGCTATAGCCATGACTCTTGATGCCACATCATTGGAGACCACAGCAGCATGGAATTGTACCCTGGATGCCTCGATTCCATCAGCAGCCACCTCCTCCAGCTCTTTGGCTAGCTGGGGGGGGGGAGGGAGGCCTGTTTAGCCAGTTCCAGAACCACATCCCACCTGGACTTCTGGTACCTGGCTGTGTAGGCCATGTAGCCTGCGTGAGTCCTAAAGAAGATGCCAAATACTGCTTTTTGGCCATGGCATCAACCTTCCTGGAGTCTCTGTCTGAGGGATGTGAAGCCAAAGGAATGTTAGCCCTGTCACAGGCTGCAGTCTACACTACCCCAACATGGCTGCAATGACCATATAAAACTCCATACCTGAGCCTGACAGCATATACCGTCGATCCATTCTCTTATCCACAGGAGGTAAAGAATTTGGTGTTTGTAAAATCTTTTGTGTCTGTTTCCCCAGGGATTTATGGAGGGGAACAGACAACATCTTGGACCCTGGGATGTCCATCATCTCCACAAAATCAGGCTCTTCTTCCTCCTCAACAGCTACGACCATAGGGAGCTGGAGGGTTTCAGCCACCTTTCTGTAAAACAAAAAGTGAGATGGGGACTCAAAGCCTTGGAGGGGAGACATTGGAGGGTCTGTCTGGGGAGATGTCCGGTTCAATGGGCACATCCAGACCTTCATAATCATTGTCGTCATCATCCGGCAACTCTTCGTCCTCCTCCCACTCCAATTAGTAATAAGCATCCAGATCATAATCCGATGGAGCTGGATCCGATCGAACCGAGCACCTAACTGACAGCGCCAGTTCGGACAAAACCGGACGAAGCGATTGCACGATATTGATCACCTTGGCCATTTCTTCAGCGGTTGGAATAAGGGATGCTGGATCCGAACCAGCTGACGTTTTTCGTCTTTTTGACGGAACCGACACCTCAAGGTCGGCTCTCCTTTTGCCCGAGGATGTCTCACCCAGGTCAGTGGGCACCTCTTCAGGTTTGGTCGGAACTGAACCGGGCTGGCCATCCGGGTCAGCAGACTTAGCCTCCATTTTCTTTAGCCTACCCAGTCTTTTCTCCAGAGTGGCCTTAGGAAAATTCTTGCAGGCTTGGCAGTCTGTTTTGAGGTAGTCAAACCCCAGACAATAAACAGACGATGTGGGGGTCGGCCTTAGCAAAGGCCTCCCCACACTCTGTACAGTGTTGAAACCCAGTGGGGCCGTCTTTTCCTTGGGTTTCTCAGACATGGCCAGACTAGAAAAAATTACCCTTTACAGCTTTTAACCAGGTAATACACCCCTATAGGTTACCAACCGTGTTACAGGTTGTGTAAAGAAACCGAAAAAAACATTTTTTTAACCGATAGGAACCAGTACACCGCCACTAAAATCCCAGAAAATACATTTAAACACAGAAGGTTGGTTCCCAACCAGACCAACCGAGAAGAAACCAAAATTTACAATTTCCACAGAAGAAACACAAAAATCACAGTTCACTACCTATCTGCACTACTTACTGTACCATGGACAGAGGCTCGAAACCAAAAATAAAGAAATCGATTGAAAAACCGACACGTTTTGAAACTTTACCGAACCGAAGCAAAGGAGCAATCTCCGGAGCGACTTCACAGTTAGGCGGAGTAAAAAATCTGATGGTTACACGCTGAGGCACCACATACAGAGGTTTGAAAACCGAGCTCGAGCTCAACATTCTATGCTTGGCACAGAAAATACAGGTTACTCACCTGTAACAGGAGTTCTAGAAATGATATATGTTGTTCATCCACACTATCTGGCAGGTATCCTTGCCGCTTTAAGTCTTGCCGGAAGGTCTTCAAGCTGGCTCCTCCCACCCACCCGGGTGGTAAACCTCTCGGCTCTGCCCCATGACGCCAGATCTGGCCCGCTGAAAGCTCAGGTTGTGCGTCAAAGCCAGGAGGTCGGAGGAATGTAGGGATGAACAACATATACCATTCCTAGAACTCCTGTTACAGGTGAGTAACCTGTATCAGGGACATGGATATGTTGTTCATCCACACTATCTGGCAGACTCTATCAGTAATTCGAGATGCAGGCAAGGCTTAATCTCCGATACTTACTTGGGAAAGAGAGACTGGAGAACCGAGGCCTCAAAACCAGCATCCCGGCGCGACTCAAGATGTGGTAGTGGGTGATAAAGGTATGTGCTGACTTCCAGGTAGCAGCCCTGCAAATATCCTGGATAGGGACATCCCTGGAAGCAACTACCGATGCAGCGGTATGGTGGTAGAATGAGCTCTTATCCTCTGGAGGCTCCATGCCCACCAACCTATAGCAGAGCTCTATGTAGGAGGTGACCCACCTGCCTATCGTCCGCTTGGCTGCAGGATCTGCCAGGTGCAAGGCTTCAGCTGTAGGGTGACAAACACACAGCTGGCTTAACCCTCTCCCTCAACTTCAGTCAGTCCGCCCTATAATAAGCTTAGCCGCCTAGGGTCCAAAGTATGGAGCCTATACTCAGCCTCCAGGTGTGATTGGGGTAGAACACAGGCAGAGTCAACACCTGGTTAAGGTGAAACTCCAACACCACCTTCGCAAGGAATTCTCGGTGGGGGCACAGGACAACCTTGTCCCCTGTGGAAGACCAGGTAAGTGAGACCTCGATGGAAAGCGCCTGGAGCTCTCTCTCATCCTTCTGGCTGACGGGATAGCCACCAAGAAGGCGGTCTTCCACAACAGGTGTGGTAGCATCGCACTGTGCACTGGTTTCTGAATGGCTTGCCCAAGCTTGGCCAATACCAGCAGTAGATCCCACGGAGGTGGAGGTTCTCAGACTGAGGGGAAATGTGGTCAAGGCCTCGAAAGCCCCGACCACCTCGGGCCGCTTGGCCCCGACTGCTTGCCGGCTCCCCGGTAAGCAGAGATGGCTGCCAGGTGCACCTTAAGGGTCGTCGACCGAAGCCCTTGCTGAGAAAGGGACCACAGGTAGTCCAGAATGCTTGCCAAGGGGCAGTCGGAAGGGTCCAAGCCCTTCCCCTGACACCAAATGGAGAATCTCTTCCATTTGAAGGCATAGCATTTTCTGGTCGACTCCATACGGGACGCCTCAACGACGTTGAGGACCTCATCAGAAAGACCCAAGGCCTGGAACTCTAGCCGCTCAGGAACCAGGCCGTTAGGTGCAGGGACAGAAGGTCCGGATGGAATACCTAACCCTGGTTGACTGAGATCAGGTCCGAGCGGGATGGAAGCCGCCTCGGGAGCCTGGAGCTGAGGCTGAGGAGATCTGGATACCAGAATCACCTACGTCTTGTCCCTCCTCGCCTTGAGAAGCACCTTGTGGATCAAGAGAAATGGGGGAAAGGCGTAGAAGAGGCCTGGGGTCCACGGCCTCGAGAAGGCATCCCCCTGCAGCGAGCCCTGCTGAGCGGGGCGGGCATGGAACAGACTCAGCATCGCATTCTCCCTGGAGGCAAACAGGTCCACCTGAGGCGTACCCCAGTGGGAGAACAGATCTTGTACTACCTCCGGCAGGAGAAACCACTCATGAGACACAGTCCCTATCCGGCTTAGGGCATCGGCCAGGGTGTTGGAGGCTCCTGCCACGTGAATGGCTAGGAGATCCGCCTCCAGGCTGCGCACGAGGGACCATATGCGGAGAGCTTCCTTGCATAACAGCATGGAGCACGTCCCGCCCTGGCGGTTCAGACAGTACATGGTCGTGGTGTTGTCCGTCTGGACCTGAACCACTTGACCCCGCAGAAACGGAGCGAAGGCGGTGAGAGCTAGATGGACAGCTCGGAGCTCCAGCAGGTTGATGTGGCATCGAGACTCCCGAGGGGACCAGAGGCCGTGCACTCGGTGTTCCCCCAGATGGGCACCCCAACCCATCAGAGATGCATCGGTCGATAGAGAGACCGTCGGCTCGGGGTGGACGAACGGGATGCCCTCCTGCAGATGTGCTGGAACGATCTACCATTGGAGAGCATTCCACATCTCCTGGGTCACTGTCATGGGCTGGTCCAACGGATCGCAGCGTTGTGACCATTGGCTGGCCAGTCCCCACTGAAGGGGATGCATGTACCAACGGGCCCAACGGACCACGCTGGTGCAGGCCGCCATGAGGCCCAGGAAGTCCCGGGCAGGGCACAGTTGCCCAACCAGAAATGACTGGGCAAAGGAGAAAAGAACTCGCCCCATAACCGCCGGGAGCCGTGCTCTGGCTCTCAGAGAGTCGAGCTCTGCCCCGATGAACAGTATCACCTGCTTTGGCATCGAAGTTCCGACTCTGGCCTCGGATGAGGAGGCCAACCTGAGAGCAAACCTGGAAGGCCAGATCTGGACCGCCCGGCCTCGCCTGGAGGGGGCTGCAATCAGCCAGTCATCCAGGTAGGGGTACACCCGGACCCTTCGGCATCCGGGAATGCTGTCACCACTGCCATGCATTTGGTGAAGACCCTGGGAACTAGGGAGAGGCCGAAGGGCATGGTCCGGAACTCGTAAAGGAATCCCTCCACTCTGAGGCGGAGGAATCTCTGATGGGACGGACAGATTGGGACGTGAAAGAACGCATCCTGGAGGTCCAGGGAACAGAACCACACGCCTTGTTCCAAGGATGGGATTATCTGAGCCAGAGTGACCATCCTGAAGGTTCGAGATCTTAGGAACTTGTTCAGGTCGTGCAGGTCGAGAATGGGCGCCAGCCCCCGTCCATTTTGGGACCAGGAAGTACCTGGACACAAACCCGGGTCTGGAGGAGGATCTGCCACCTTCTGATCACCTCTTTTAGAAGAGCAGGGCAATAATTCGGCCGAGCCAACAGCGGGCTGTGGACCCCATGGCCCCGAGGCGACAGCTCGAAAGGGAGGCCTGCAAACTCCAGAGGCAGGCCTTTTCTACCACCTCCAACACCCAGCGTCCGTGGTGATAGCGGACCAAGCGGAAAGGAAGTGGCAGAGCTGTCCCCCACGGGGGGATCCCAGGGGGGAGTGACAAGGCTGGGGGCGGCACCCCTCAACCCGTCACTGGGCAGGCTTGGAGGAAGAACTGGCCGAGGGACCTCCTGGGCTTTTAACCCCTTGCTTCCTGTTGGAGGAAGCCGCCAGCTTGGTTTTGGGACGCCAAGCACGAGCCTGCTGGCCCTGTTGCTGGTGCTGCTGGGCCGGTCGAGATGCAGGGACTGAAGGATGAAAGGACTTCTGCTGCTGGCGGCAGCCTTTGTCCCTCTGGGCGGAGGTGACTGAGTCCAGGGTAGCACTGGACTTCTCGATCCGCTGGAGGTGTCCCTCTACTTCTGGGCTGAAGAGGTCAGTCCCCAAGAAGGGGACGTCCACCAACTTGTGCTGGGTATCCACCGTGAAGGTGGATATCCTCAGCAACACCCTGCGTCGCATGGCAACCGCGGCCGCTACTGACCTGGCACAGGAATCACCTATGTCCAGAGCAGTCTGAAGCTGCTGCTTCGCCACCGCCCTAACCTGGTCCCGCACCTGGTGGACCGTGGTCTGCAGGTCAGGCGGGAGATGAGGAACAACCTCATCCAGGGAGCCCAAGAGGGCGTGGGAGAAGTGTGCCATCAGCACGGCTGAGTTGGCCTGTCGGAGGCCGAGGGAGGACGCAGTGTACACCTTGCGCCCGGCAAAGTCCAGCTTTTTGGACTCTTTGTCGGGGGGCTTATCCACATCCCAAGCGTTACCGGAACGCCGGAAAACGCTGTCGGTGACTAACCCCTCGGCAGAGGGGTGCTCCGAGAAACCAGGCAAAGAGCCGGTAGGGACCGCATACTTCCTGGCCAAGGATGCAGGACAGGAAGCAGGCTGCTGCCAAAGCTCCAAGGCTGGGCCGACAATGGCCTCAGCCACCGGAAAGGCCTCCGTGGGAGAATCCCCTCGGTCCAGAATCTCCGTCAGGGGATACTTGGCCCGTTTGGACACGGGCTCGAGCTGCATCCCTGTGGACTCCGAGATGAGTCAAAGCAGACCCAAGAAGGACGATGGGTTATCATCCACTGACTGGCCCCTGGAGGACTCCAGGTCGACCTGCCTGGAGAACAGGGAGGAGTCGTCGTCAGATTCCGAAGAGTCTGCGAAGAGCTGCCTCGGCCCTGAGCCACCCTCCACCTGCCGAGGGACGGTCGGGAGTGAGGGTGACCGACAACCTGTGGGGCAGGCCATGACCTGACCGAGAATTCTAGTTGGTGCCCCGACTTCAGTTGTGGGCGCGAGGTTCCACCACAATCGATGGAGCAGCTGGTTTTGGCCGAGCAACCGGCCCTGAAGCGGGCAACTCGACTGGAGCGAGTGGTTACTTCGGTCGTTCAGGCGACAGCCACTTGATGGCCGGGGTCTTGACTGGGTTCGGCTTAGACCCGGACAACAACTGCTGCCACATAAGGTCCTCGTAGCGCCGGCACAATTTGCGCCGCAGCCTCCCCTCATCCGAGGAAAAGGACAAGGAAGAACGGCATCGCCACTTACCTCGGTATCGAGACCGAGACCGCCGATGTCGGCAGGAACGGCTGGACCGAGAAAAGGTCCGAGACCAAGACCTTCGGGGACCGAGGGTGGGTATGGGAAGGCGGGGACACCCGCCTTCCTCGCTCGGGCACTTTAACCGGGACTGCGCCCAGGCAGATCTCGGTATCCACCGGGGTCCGCGAAGGAGGGTTGTCGGCTTCTCCAGTCGACAGCCCGCCTAACGGATCGAGAAAATCTCGACTTCATCGATGGGAGTCTCGGCAGGCTGGCCTGATGGGGCACCGTGAAGTCAGCGGCCTCAGCCGCAACCTTGACAAGTCGGCGGTCGGCTGTCCGGGGAAGGGGACCTCTCCCACTCCCACGAATGCCGACGGTGGGACTTACCTTTCGACTCCTTTTTCTTGGGCAGAGAAGAATGTCCCGATGGCCCCTCTCCCGTCGTGGAAAGGGACTGACAAAGCTCCTTGAACGAAGCCGTATACGAGGAACTCAGAGAGAGCGGGATAAATGCCGAGGCCGAGGAGGATGAAGATGCGGCCTGGGCCGCCTCCTCCTCGAGGGCGATCATCTGCCCGAGCTGCTCAGCCGAGCCAGCCGCCATGGACACCACCCAACAAGCCTCTTTAGATTTTACTGGCAGGAAATGTTTCTCGGGGTGCCCGTGCTTCAACCAGGCAGCGCGATCGTCCAGGACGTTGGCCGAGAAAGAGCGGCACAACTCACAGGCCTGCAGGGTCGTGATCTAGGCTGCGTAGAGTAGACGACGTGGAGTGTGGATCCGCCCTGACATTTTCTGCCCACAAGGGCACCTCTGAAAGCCAGGAACAGATTTGTCCATCGCAGCCGCGAGGGAAGATGAAGACCGAAGTTTAGAAAACTTCAAAACCAATTTCGGACGAACCGAAGAGTTAGGATCCAGTCTAAAATGCAGAGCGCTAAGGAGGGAACCTGAGCTTCGCCGTAAGGAAGATCTGGCTTCATGGGCTGGAGTCAGAGGCTCTTACCACCCGGTGGTGGAAGGAGCCACAGCTTGAAGACTTTCCGGCAAGACTTAAAGCGGCAAGGATACCTGCCAGATAGTGTGGATGAACAACATATCCATGTCCCTAGAATTAACTTTTTCTCTCTGGGGCAGTTCAAGTGCTGGGGCTAACTGCATATGTCAGAATACAGCAAGATTTCATGTTGTTTGAATTACACAGCTGTGCTGGTGGTTTCAGAAATCACATCACTAGTGACTCTCACATGATACAAAACCTTTTATTATGTACAAAGCAACAGTCAGAGAGAATGTCTGTCCATAAATAACAGAGAGCTGTATAATTAACTAAACACACTGGTCACCATACCTCCCAAAAACTATTGCTTGATTCTTCCATCCCAGTGGAGTCATCATAGGAAACAGACATTGCTGTGTTGGGAAGAGGGATTATTTTCCTGCAATTAGTCCTGTTCTTCAGCAATCAATGATCAAGTTCTTTGAATGCTATAAGACAAAAAAAAAAAAAAGGCCACATTAGGAGCAATAAACAAAATAAAAAATTAGAAAAAGAAAGATGTTCACACAGCCTGACAGTTTCTGCGCAATTACTGTTCTGACTTTTCATGTGAAATCTGATCTCCCAGGTGGCACAAGGAGGTACTGCAGCCATGCCACACGGACAGCTTATTTTTCTGATTCAAAACCTGACATTCATGAAAGAGAAATTGCTGTCCAAAACATATTACATGTTCAACACCAATGGTGATAATGCTGCCCTGCTAAATAAAGGTTATTATTACACAGGTTCTAGCAGTAGAATCACATTTATTTTCACAAGCACATCCTGGCCTCCAGCCCTCACACGAATGAGTAATGAGGCTGGGACATCTATGTTAAAAATATATATTTTACAATCAGAACCAGTGTAATAACTGGTTTATACAACACAAAGACGTGCGATTCCAGTTGGTTTACGAGGCTGATGCCAGACATACATACATACATAAAATAACTTAGTTCTCATAATAATGGTTGTCGTCAGGCTGGTTAACTGGATGTATTGTTACTGTTTATTTCAAGTTCAGCTGTATTAATATGGGATACACAACAGTCAAGCCTGTAATATGCCATTTATCTTTTGAGTGAGGGAGTTGGACAATAAGGCGTGCACGGCAGAGCACAAGAGAGGTATACAAGTCCTTCCCATTCACAAGTGATAAAGTAAAGTTACTTATGGTAACTCTAGATCTTAAAGAATATTTTCCCTATAAAGCCACACATAAGCATTAAGCCACGACGAAGGTGGCATCTAATGGGGAATTAATGCATGGTTGGGAGGGTTCGGCCGAGTGCCTACAATGGCCCAACCATGCATTAATCCCCCATTAGATGCCACCTTCAGAGTGGCTTAATGCTTTTGTAACATGGCTTTAATGAAGATTTAGTGACTGGGAGTGTTATTTGTATAGTGCACATAACATAATATTGACAAATTTTTCACTATTTGCATTTCTTTCCTGCACTTTTTGAACATTACAGAGACTGCCATTTATGTGGTTATGCAGTGAAATCAATACCAAACGTTCATGTGAACAGAATATATATCTACAGTTCTTTGTCAAGATTTTGCAGATCTGCGCGGCTATTATTTTTGTTGACGCCGTGGGAGGTCTACGACTTGGTTATTTCTCGCTCACACTATGCCCAACCGATTCTCATTTGCATATTTTGTCAGGCTGCGTGTTTCTCCACAGACTATGTCCAATCCCCTTCCCTGTGTTACTCGCTGGATCTCGTTCCTTTCGAACGCGCTTTGCTTTTCACTCACTTGCAGCTGTTTGCAGTCTGCTCCCTCACTTTGCTACTACAGTTCTTAACATGGATAGTGTCATCTACCGTGAGCTACTGACTACTGAACAGCCAGCACTTACATTTCTGTACATCATACCACTTGTAGACTCGGCTAACCTACGGCACTACTGATATTTTTTCTGTTCCTACTATCCGTATTTGTCTAGGAGACTCATGGCCATTTGGGTGGGTGAGTGGGAGAGACAGGTGTACGTTGGGTGTGACTGCTTTTCTCGTTCTGTGCATTACTATGCTACTTGCCTTTGACGACGGCATTATTCATACATTCATGCCGTCTCCAAAGCATGCCATGATAGTTTCTCGTAAATTGCTTTGCTTTTTTTACTACTGCTCATTTTTACTATTTTACAATTTGCTATGCTTCAGACTGGTATATTCTGTGCGCCCCTCTGATACACTTGCATCACTGGCTGGGACAGACAGGGACTTCCACTGGAAAGCTTCATTTTCAGCACTTCACTACTGCTGCATCTACACGCACTGGCAGACATCAGTATTTCAGTTTGGGGACCGCATTATTGTACAATTAAGGCCATGTCCAATCTATAGCATGTGATGCCTTTCCTCCAATCGTGATTCCTCTTTTTTGTGTCTCTAAATTGGACATGTAACAATCTAGTCTCTGAGACCAAGACACGAAGACCCTTCAGGAACCAGAACTCCTAGAGCTGGCAAGCACTGTATGCATGCAGACATTACTGAGCTTAGTGCCATGTGCACCAATGGTAGAGTACGGGCTCCAACCATCCCAGTATCTTTTTTCCACCAAAAGAGAGCATGCATATTGAGTGAGAAGAATACTCACCATTGTAGAAGTAAACATTTTGAAGAATAATTTAAATGCATACTGGAGGGCCACCAAAGCCCATAACCTGTGGTGAAAAAAAAAAAAGTACCAAAAAAACATGAATGTATGGTAAATGCCCATTCTTTGTGGTTTTAGAAGGTTCTTAATGAGAGTAGTTCTTGTTACGTCTACCCAGTCTGCTTGGGCAGACATACTTCCAGCCCTTACTGGGAATACAATTATGGAACCCAGAGTCCCAAAGGTAGAAACTGTAACCATTTAACTACAGGGAAAAACCTTTCTGGAATTTACCCAGGAGAGTCCAAGATAAAGCAAACCTACCTGGTCATATTTTTAAAAGATTCTGCCATAGGCAAAAACGGGAGAAATCCTTTGGAAAACAGAACCAGAGAGGTCTTGCTACCCAAGTATTTGGCACTGGGGCACTGAAAGATACTGGAGCATGTCAAAGGTACCACACAGAGCAGTGGGATGTAGCAGGGTTTGTACCTGCAGTCTCACTCAAACAGAATCACTCACTGGTCTGACACTACTTGGCTTCTGAGATCAGACATGACCATTGGCATCCTTGTCCTGGCTCTCATAGCTAGCAGAGACTAATAACAGTGGCACTTAAGAAGGGGATGAAAGATGGGTGAGTGTGGTTCTATGGAGAAGGTATTCTTGATGATCTAGAGTTACAGCAAGTAACTTTCCTATCTTGCAAGGATCAATCTTCTCCACAGAGCCCCACTCTTTGGTTGGGCAGCAAGCAGTCCCCAGAAGAGAGGTGTGCAGATTCAACCATTAAGGCAGCAGGTCCTTAGTCCTCGGTGGGGAAGAAGTGAAGAGAAAGGGAAACAAGGGTTACTTCCTCAAAGACTTAATGAGTGCGGGTGATCCTGAAGGGAAGCTGTTTCTTAGAGCCCCTGCAACTGCCTGGTGGTGAAAAGGGTTTTCCCACAGAATGGGGGAATAGAGGGCCTTTCGGATGGCAACTGGACTTACAGGAGAGACATAGCCAAGACCTCTGATACAAACAGAAGATGTTGCCACATGGGAGGCTTCCTTGGAGGAATCGTAAGATGCCCTCATTTGATGCCACACTGCCTACACCTTTGGCAGCAATGCCAAGGCCAGCTTTAACTTGTTCATATGCAGGCATCTCAGAAGGAGTACACCTGAGACCAGAGGCAGTACTGATATGCCACCATGTGCACCTAGTACAAGGCTACAGTGAGAGAAGACCTGGTTGAGACAAAAATCTTCATCCTTAAAGTGTTCATTTGTCTGGAATCTGCTGATGAGAGGTTGGTACACCCTGAAAAGGGAACCAAAATACGCAGAACATACATAGTGGACTTAAAACCTTGAAAATGCTCCATGCAAGGCAACTGGGTAGAGACAGCAATGAGGGCACCCATAGAGCAACTGTACCAAACCCACAGTGTACCCCAGGTCATAGGGCCTCCTTCTGCCACTGGTCTATAGGTGTGCCCACTCTTAACTGGATTTAACCTGCTTCCCCAGAGTAATTGGAAGAAGAAGCCCAAAACTTTTGTTTGCATTTGTTGTGGTATGGGGAATATGTATGCTGTATACAGGAAGATAAAAAATGAAATTTACGTACCTACCGTAATTCCTGATCTCCCAGTGCATCTCCACCACTCATCACTATTTGGATACCAGCTGGAGGCTAGGAGCCCACGAGAAATTTTTTTTTGGGGGGTGGAGCCGATGCAGGCGGCGTCATCCTGACCCGGCGTGCTACATAGCACTCGCAGGTTGGCCGTTACCTGGCGTCAACTTCGCCCTGGCTGCAGTTCTGCAAGCCGGTAAGAAGGAAAGGAAGGGGTGGAGAGGAGGGGCAAGGGAGGCCAAGGGATAGAAAAAGAAAAGGATATAAAACTAAAAGGAGGAATAACAAGTGAGAGGACAGCAAAAGAGAGAGAGAAAAACCTAAGGGATTGGGAAGGGAAGGGGTCCCCAATCTCTGGGCAAAATAAAACGGTGGAGAAGGGAGGGTAGATGAGGAAGAAAAGGGGAGGAGCAGGAGACACCGCCCACCCCCAGGCAACGACCTAGGCCTTTCAAGAGAAGCAGATTGAAACCCAAGGCTGTCAGAATTAAATCCAGAAGGATTACTGGGCATGAGCACATGACCACAGTGCAGCATGGGTTGATAGCAGGAAGCAAGCTAGGGTTGAGGAGAACCTGTCACTTAGAGGTTGAGGAAGGCCACAGGATTAAGGTGACTGGTGTCTTCCCCTCCTGCCAACCAACGAGACAGTAGGACTGAAAAGTGGGTGTTAGAAAACACCTTGGGAATGAGAGAAACGGATCACCCCCACAGGGGGTCGCAAATAAATTTTAGGGGAAAGCTGAAGGTTCGAGAGGTTCCCCCCCAATGGCTCCTCCCAAGAGGGAGCCACAGGTTCTACCCAAGGGGGGGGGGGGACACTCCAAGATCCCCGGAGCACAACTGTCCCTGTCTGCCTACCCAGAGGAAACCTCCCCTGCTCCAAAGCAAGGGGGAGGGGAGGGGAGGTGCTGACCAACAAGGGAGACAAACAGGGAGGGGGATCGCTCAGAGACTGAGGCCCCAGGGAAAGGAGGGCAGGATTTAGTGATAAATGGTGAAGATACACAGAAAGATCAAGAATTGCGGTAGGTATATAATTTTCATATTTTATCTGTGTCAGTCTTCACCATTCATCACTATATGGGTGAGTACCGAGCCCCCCCAAAGGGGGGCCCAGCACCTCCCTAAGGGACAGTGTCCCTTAGCCTCCAATGGGAGAGACACCAGAGGGGAGAACCACTACAGGCCTGGCTAGGCCTAGGACTGGTCTTGGTGAGGCAGGGATTTCCTCGCAGGGGATGGAAGGCGCCCCTGAAGCTCCCGCCTCACCCCACAGGATAGAAGGTAGGTTCTCTGGAAAGCGGAGGAAATCATCCTATGCCGGGCCAAGGATGACAACCGGGAGAGATGAAGCCATGCTGACCGCCTAATGCAGATCGCTGTCCCCACCAGCCTGGAAGCCACCTCACTGGCATCGTACGATGCCCTTGCTTGGTATTGTTTGTTCTAATCTGGACCACTTTGTTCTGTACAGACTTGGAAAAAGCTTGCAGTGCCAGAAACACTGCTCTGAATTCCAAGAGACTGATGTGAAGCAGAGATTCTTGAGGTGACCACAGCCCTTGGGTGGTAAGATCCCCCAAGTGGGCTCCCCAGCCCAAGAGGGAGGAGTCTGTGGTGAGGATTAGTGAATGAGACTGAGTGACAAAAGGAACTCCCTGTCTTAAATTGTCCTGATCCTGCCACCATTGCAAAGCCTGGATCAGGGTTCGAGTCACTGGGACTAGTTTGGTAAGGGAATCCTTTCTTTGGGACCAGAAGGCTCTTAAGTGGAACTGAATGTCCCTCATCTAGAATCTTGCCCCCTGGACCACTGCTGTAGAGGCTGCCATGTGGCCCAGGAGCTGCAAGAAGTGCCTTGCTGGTCGAGACACCTGAAGGGTGAAAGAAGAGGCCAGTTCTATTAGGGTCCTAGCCCTGTCCAGAGGAAAGAAGGCCTTTGCTCTTATTGTATCCAGCTCTGCCCTTATAAAGGTGAGGAGCTGTACTGGCTCGAGAACTGACTTTGGAAGGTGTAGGAGGAATCCTAAGGAAGTGAGCAGTTGCTGAGATATCTGAAGATGCGACTTAACTTGGTCTGGAGACTGACCCACTATGAGCCAGTCATCCAAGTATGAAAAGATGGAGATCTTCTTTCTCCTTCTGAAAGCAACCACTACTGCCAGGCACTTTGTGAACACCCTTGGGGCTGATGTTAGGCCAAAGGGCATTGCTCTGAATTGATAGTGGCCTGAGGGCAACTCGAACCTGAGGTACTTTCTGTGGGAGCACCCGATGGGAATGTGAAAACAGGTATCTTTGAGGTTCAGGGAGGCTAGCCAGTCCCCTGGCCTTAGAGAGGGCAGAATTACTCCCAGAGTCACCACTTGGAATTTTGGCTTTAAAAGGTGCTTGTTTAGATATCTCAGATCCAGGATGGGCCGCCATTCTCCTGTCTTTTTGGAGGTTAGGAAGTACCTGGAGTACAATCCTTTGCCCCTGTGTAGGGTAGGAACCCTTTCTATGGCTCTGAGAGTCAAGAGGGAAGAAACCTCTGCCTCTAGGGCAAGGGTCACTGATGGATTAGCAGGTGGAAAGGATCTGGTTCTCATCTTGGGAAATTTTTTGAAGCTGAGAACCAGTCCCTGGCTTACTACTTCTAGGACACACTTGTCTGATGTTAAAGACTTCCAGTCCTGGACAAAGTAAGCCAGCCTTCCCCCCCCTACAGGTATTGGAGAATAGGCCCGGGCAGACCCATCAGGGTGTCTGCTTGGCAGGGGCTTTAGGCTGAGGGGTGGAAGCAGGCCTGCTCATACCCCGCCTGCCTCTCCCTCTAAAGAACCCCCTCTGAGCATAAGCAGAAGAGGAGGCCTGGGCTTGGTAAAAAGGCCTTTGAAAGGGCCTGCCCCTGCTCCTGGAATGCTGCCTCTGAGGAGTGGCTTGCCTTTCTTTGGCCTGAGCACTCCTGTAGGTGGTCCTGTACTCGTCCATCTTCTTCATGTAGTTCTCTGTCTGCACCCCAAACAGAGAATTACCAATGACAGGAAAATCCATGGCCTTAGCCTGGGTATCCTGTGATAAGCTAGTACATCAGAGCCAAGCCATTCTCCGAAGGGCCACAGATGCAGCCATGACTCTAGATGAAACATCACTGGAGTCCACAGCAGCATGATACTGCACTTTGGATGCCTCAGTCCCATCCGCAGTCACCCGCTCCAGCTCCTTGGCAAGCTGGTCAGGGGCCTGTTTAGCTAGAGCCAGCACAGTGTCCCACCTGGACTTCTGGTATCTAGCTGTGTAGGCCATATAGTTAGCCTGCCTGAGTCCCAAAGATGCTGCCATGTACTGTTTCTTTGCCATGGCATCAATTCTCCTGGAGTCCTTATCTGGGGGGTGTGAAGCCAAGGGAATATTTGCCTTATCACAGGCAGCAGCCCGCACTACCCCAACATGGCTGCATTGCTGGGAAAGTAACTCCGTGTCTGAGCCTGAAAGGGTATACCTCTTGTCCATTCTTCTGTTCACACGAGGTATGGAATTAGGAGTTTTTAGAATTTTAAATGTCTGTTTCCCAAAAGATTTATGGAGGGGAACAGACAATCTCCTGGACTCTGGGATGTCCATCATCTCATCAAAATCAGGCTCCTCCTGATCCTCTACTGCTTCTTCCATAGGAAGCTGGAGGGTTTCAGCCACTTTCTTGTAAAACATAAAGTGGGATGGGGACTCAGAAAGCCTAGGAGGAGAAACACCTGAAGGTCTATCTGGGGAGATGTCCGGGTCAATAGGCACATCCAGACTTTCATAATCACCATCATCATCATTATCTTCATACTCTCCCTCCTCCTCCTCCGGTTCATAAAATTCTTCTAAAGTATAATCCGAACTGGGGGAACCGACCGAACCGAGCCCCTGACAGATGGTGCCGGTTCGGCCAGAAAAAAAAATTACTCACCTTAGTAATGTTGTTTTTTCTAATGGAGTCTTGCTATATTCTGACATATGCAGTGAGTCCCAACCTTCGAACTGCCCCGGAGAAGAAAGAGTTAAACTTTCCATGCCAGGCATGGAACACTGAGCTCGAGCTCAGTTGAGACTCTGTCTGTTGTTCTTCAAACTCAAACCGTCAGATCTTTATGAACTAAATTCACTAAGGTCCTGTGTGGAAGCTGTAAACCTACACTAGCCAACTAGCTATCAAACATAAAACCCATTTTTTGGTCACAAAACAAAGACTCAAGTCAGGAGACCCAAAAAATGAAAAACACACCACCAAGTCACCCCAAGAAAAGAAGGGGTGAAAACAACAAGGTGGGCACCTACTAAGTGCCAACACTGCACTGCCCACCCACATCCCAAAACAGAGGTTCTGAGAGGGGCAGGCAGGGGAGGTCAGAATATGAAAGACTCCATTAGAAGAAACAACATTACTAAGGTGAGTAATTTTTCTTCAAACAACATAAGTCTTGCTATATTCTGACATATTGCAGACTACAAAGCAGTACCTCCATGGAGGAGGACAGAACCTACTTAGGAAATAGGCTCTGAAGCACAGCTGTGCTGAACCCAGCATCACCCTAGCCTGGATGTCCAGGGAGTAATGCTTAGTAAAAGTGTGAACTGTTTTCCAGGTAGCTGCTTGACATATCTCTAGAATAGGGATGTCCCTAGCAGCAGCCAGGGAAGCAGCTGTACCTCTGATAGAGTGAGCCCTCAGGCCTGAGGGAGGAACCTTACACAGTTTTTCATAGCAAAATTGGATACAAGAGGCAATCCACCTGGCAATGGATCTTTTCGTGACAGGTTTCCCTTTACTAACCTCACCGTAAGTGAGGAACAGTTGGAGGGAGTCAAACATGTGACCCTTGGTACGCTCTATGTAGTAACTAAGGGCTCTTTTCACATCTAAACTGTGCAGCCTCCTCTCGCCAGAGGAGGAATGGTCAGTAAAGTACACTGGAAGAGACAGATTGATTAAGGTGGAAATCTGAAACCACCTTAGGCAAGAATTTCCTGTTAGTCCTGAGGACCACCTTATCTCTATGAAAGGAGATAAAATCAGGCTCCACTGACAAAGCTTGTAATTCACTTATGCGTCTGGCAGAAGTGATGGCTACCAGAAACACAGTCTTCTAAGTCAAGTACTCTGCTGAAGACAAAGGCTCAAAAGGAGGTTGCATAAGCTGAGCAATGCAAACATTAAGGTCCCAGGCAGGGGCAGGGTCCCCGAATGGGGGGTTGGTGTGAAGCAATCCCTTGCAAATCTTGGAGAATATAGGGTGAACTGAAAGAGAAGAAGGCTTACCTGCAGAAATAAAAGCAGACACAGCTGCCAGATGCACTTTCAGTGTAGCTGGTCTCAGCCCCAAGCTATTTAAGTGGACCATATAATCAAGGACTGTGGGCAGATCAGCAGATTCTGGGGACATATGCTTCCCAGAGCACCATATGGAAAATCTTTTCCATTTGGAATTATAAGTAGCCCTGGTGGAAGGTTTTCTAGAAGCCTTCAGGATATCTATTACACCTTGGGAGAGGTGCAAATCAGCAAACTCTTAACTCTTCAAGAGCCAGGCCTTGAGATTGAGAGATTTGAGGTTCGGTACAGACCCTCCCTGAGCACAGGTTAACAGGTTGTAATTCCTGGGAAGACACAGGGAAGATGGACTGCTAAGGACAGCAGAAGTGGATACCAGGGCTGTCTGGCCCAGTCTGGAGCAATCAGAATCATCTTGCAGGGTTGAGATCTGATTTTGACTAGCACTTTGAACAGGAGAGGAGGGGGAAAGACAGAGAAACTTCCCTTCCCAATTGAGAACTAAAGCATCCAGGGGGACTGAGCCCAACACTGGGGGCCTGCAGCAAAAAAGGGGAAGTTGGTGATTGTCTGGGGCTGCAAAAAGATCTATCTGTGGGGTGCCCCATCTGGAAAATATCACCTCCAAGACCAGGGGTCCAGTGACCATTAGTGATGGCCCTGGGAAATCCTGCTGAGAGCATCTGCCAGGACATTGTCCTTGCCTGGGAGGTGAACTGCCGTGAGGGAGGTGTTCAGGGAGTAAGCCAGAGACCACAACTTCATTGCTTCGGTGCACAAGGCCGTAGACCGAGTGCCTCCTTGCTTGTTGATGTACCACATTGTGGTGGTGTTGTCTGTTCTGATCTGTACCACTTTGTTCTGAACAGATTTGGAAAAAGCTTGAAGTGCTAGAAATACTGCTCTGAGTTCCAACAAATTGATGTGGAGCAGGGATTCCTGAGGGGACCACAATCCCTGGGTGGTGAGGTCGCCCATGTGAGCCCCCCACCCCAAGAGGGAGGCATCTGTAGTAAGGATTAAAGAGTGAGACTGAGTGACAAAGGGAACTCCTTGTCTCAGGTTGTTCTGATCCTGCCACCACTATAGGGCCTGGATCAGGGTTCGAGTTACTGGGATCAGTTTGGTCAGAGGGTCCTTTCTTTGAGACCAAAAGGCTCTCAAATGGAACTGAATGTCCTTCATCTGAAATCTTGCTCCCTGCACTACTGATGTAGAAGCAGCCATGTGCCCCAGGAACTGTAGAAAATGCCTTGCTGGTTGAGACACCTGCAGGGTGAATGAGGAGGCCAGAGAGACCAGGGTCCTTGCCCTGTCCAGGGGAAGGAAGGCTCTGGCCTTCTCTGTGTCTAGTTCTGCGCCTATGAAGGTGAGAAGCTGGACAGGCTCTAGAACTGACTTTGGAAGATTTAGAAGGAAACCAAGGAAGTGAGCAGTTGCTGAGTTATCTGTAAGTGTAACAGTGTAACTTGACTTGGTCTGGGGACTGGCCTACTATAAGCCAGTCGTCCAGGTAAGGGAAGATGGCAATTTTCTGCCTTCTTAGAGAAGCAACTACTACTGCCATGCATTTTGTGAATACCCTTGGAGCAGAGGTGAGGCCAAAGGGCATTGCTCTGAACTGGTAATGGCCTGAGGGCAGCTTGAACCTGAGGTACTTTCGATGGGAGCTTCTGATGAGAATATGGAAGTAGGCATCCTTGAGGTCCAGGGACACTAGCCAGTCCCCTGGCCTTAGAGAGGGTAGAATAATTTCCAGAGTCGCCATTTTGAATTTTGGTTTTAAAAGGTGCTTGTTTAAGTATCTGAGATCCAGGATGGGCCGCCATTCTCCTGTCTTTTTTGGGGAAAGGAAGTACCTGGAATACAATCCTTTGCCCTGGTGTAGGGGCGAAACCCTTTCCACAGCTCTGAGAGCTAGGAGGGAAGAGACCTCTGCCTCTAAGGCAAGTGCCTCTGACGGATTTGCAGGTGGAAAGGATCTGGTTCTCATCTTTGGAAACTTTTTGAAGCTGAGAACCAGTCTCTGGCTTACTACTTCCAGGACTCATTTGTCTGATGTCAGAGAGTCCCAGTCCTGGACAAAGTAAGCCAGCCTGCCCCCTTCAGGTAGCTGAGAATCAGCCCTGGCAACTCCATCAGGGTGCCTGCTTCGCAGGGGCTTTGGGCTGAGGGGTGGAAGCAGGCCTGCTTGTACCCCGTCTGCCTCTCCCTCGAAAGAACCCCCTCTGGGCATAAGCAGAAGAGAGGCCTGGGCTTGGTAAAAAGGCCTATGAAAAGGCCTGCCCCTGCCCCTGGAAAGCTGCCTTTGAGGAGTGGCCTGCCTTTCCTTGGCCTGTGCACTCCTATAGGTGGTCCTATACTCATCCATTTTCTTCATGTATTTCTCTGTCTGCTCCCCAAACAGAGAATTACCCACAACAGGAAAATCCATGGCCTTAGTCTGGGTATCCTGTGACAGGCTAGTACATCTGAGCCAAGCCATTCTTCGAAGTGCCACTGATGTAGCCATGACTCTTGAAGACACATCATTTGAGTTCACTGCAGCATGGAATTGCACCTTGGATGCCTCAATACCATCAGCAGCCACCTGCTCCAGCTCCTTGGCAAGCTGGCCAGGGACCTGTTTTGCTAAAGCCATGACAGTGTCCCATCTGGATTTCTGATATCTAGCCACATAAGCCATATATATAATTCGCCTGTCTGAGTCCCAAGGATGCTGCCACGTACTGTTTCTTTGCCATGGCATCAATCCTCCTGGAGTCCTTGTCTGGGGTGTGTGAAGCCAACGGAATATTTGCCTTGTCACAGGCTGCAGCCTGCACTACCCCCAACATGGCTGCATTGTTGTGTAAGGAACTCTGTATCAGAGTCTGACAATGTGTACCTCTTGTCCATTCTCTTATCCACAGGAGGTATAGTGTTAGGAGTTTTTAGAATTTTAAATGTCTGTTTCCCAAAAGATTTACGCAAGGGAATAGACAGCCTCCTAAACTCTGGGATATCCATAATTTCTACAAAGTCAAGCTCCTCTTGATCATCCACAGCTTCCTCCATAGGGAGCTGGAAGGTTTCAGCCACTTTTTTATAAAACATAAAATGAGAAGGGGACTCAGAAAGCCTAGGAGGAGACACTCCTGAAGGTCTGTCTGGGGAGATGTCCAGGTCAATGGGCACATCCAGACTTTCAAATCCACATTCACACTCCTCATACTCCTCTTCCCCCTCCTCCGGTTCATAATATTCCTCTAAATCATACTCTTGAACCAGTCAAACTGAGCGCCTACCTGACGGTGCCGGTTCGGTCAGAACCAGGGAAAACGACTGGACAATTTTGATCGCTTTGGCTATTTCTTCAGCGGTTGGAGAGGAAAGTTTTGGCTCCATACCAGCTGATTTTTCTAGTCCTTTTTGCTGGAACTGACTCCTCGGAGTCGGATCTCCTCTTGCCCGAAGAAGTCTCGCCCTGGTCAGAGGGCACTCCTTCTGGTTCGGTTTGAACCGAACCGGGCTGGCCATCCGGTTCAGCGGACTTTTTGGCCTCCCTTTCCCTGAGCCTACCAACTCTCTTTTCCAGGGTAGCTGCAGGAAAATTTTTACAAATCTGGCAGTCTGTATTGAGGTGGTCAAACCCCAGACAATAAACACAGGTGGTGTGGGGGTCAGCCTTGGCAAAGACTTCCCCACACACACTACAGTGTTGAAACCCAGTGGGCCCGGTTTTTCTTTTGGGTTTCTCAGACATAGTGCCAGTCCTATCCAAACTTACCCTTTTATGGCAATCCGCCAGGCAAGACCCTCTTATCGGTTCCTAACCATGTCACGGGTCGTGGAAAAAACCGTAATAAAATCTGTTTTTTTTTAGAACCGATAAGAACCGGTAACCACACTCTAGAAGTACAATATAAGATTTTTTAACAACCTGATCGGTTCAAACCGAACCGATGAACCGTTTACAAGTTCCACACAGAATAGAGTAAAATATAACCTATCTAGTACTCACAAATACCACAGACAGAGACTGAACCGACAGGTTACGGTTTAATTTCGGTCGAAAACCGAGAAAACGGCACTTTAACCGACAAAATGAACCGAGCAGAAGGAGAAATCTCCGGAGCGACTGTTCAGTGAGGCGGAGTAAAGAATCTGACGGTTTGAGTTTGAAGAACAACAGACAGAGTCTCAATCGAGCTTGAGCTCAGCGTTCCATGCCTGGCATGGAAAGTTTAACTCTTTCATCTCCGGGGCAGTTCGAAGGTTGGGACTAACTGCATATGTCAGAATATAGCAAGACTTCATGTTGTTTGAACCGAAGTTAGCAACTGAACTATCCTTATCGCTTTGGCTATTTCTTCAGCAGTCGGAGAAAGAACTTGTGGATCCGAACCGGATGATTTTTCCATTTTCTTTCTTTTAACTGGAACGGACTCCTCAGAATCGGTTCTCCTTTTGCCCGAAGAAGTTTCGTCCTGGTCAGAGGGCACTCCTTCTGGTTCGGTCAGAACCGAACCGGGCTGGCCATCTGGGTCAGCGGACTTCTCGGCCTCCCTTTCCCTCAGTCTACCTACTCTCTTATCCAGGGTACATTTGGGAAAACTTTTACAAATTTGCCAGTCTGAATTGAGGTGGTCAAACCCCAGACAATAAACACAGGTGGTGTGGGGATCAACCTTAGCAAAGGTTTCCCCACACACACACTACAGTGCTGAAACCCAGTGGACCTGGTTTTTTTCTTGGGTTTCTCAGACATGGCCAATCCTAACCACAACTTACCCTTTTTCGGCAATCCACCAGGAAAGACACCCCTATCGGTTCCTGACCGTGTTACGGGTCTTGGAAAAAAACGTAATGAAATCCGTGTTTTTTAGAACCGATAAGGACCAGTTACCACACTAATAAAGACAGAAGTTTTTTTAACACAAACCTGATCGGTTCAAACCGAACCGATCAAAAGTTTACAAGTTCCACACAGAAGCTAATACAAAAACCTATCTAGTACTCACGGTACCACAGACAGAAACTTAAACCAACAGGTTCAGTAGCAGAAATTCGGTAGAAACCAAGCGAAAAAAAACGACACTTTAACCGACTTTTTTGAACCGAGCGAAGGAGAAATCTCCGGAGCGATTGTTCAGTGAGAGTAAAGAATCTGACAGTTGGGGTTTAAACAACAGCAGACAGAGGCTTCAACTGAGCTTGAGCTCAGCATTCCATGCCCTGCATGGAAAGTTAACTCTTTGTTCTCCGGGGCAGTTCAAAGGTTGGTGATCGCTGCATATGTCAGAATACAGCAAGACTTCATGTTGTTTGAAACCTGCATTTCTCAAAATTGTTTGTAACGTATTTGAATCACAGTAAGTCTTCCCTTCATTTCTCCCCCAATCTACATTTGTTAACTCACAGTTGAAATTCCCTCCCCACAGAATTAGTTTAGATGTGTGCAAGTACGGTTCTATTAAATGTATAACTTTATTCCTTTCTTCTTTTGTTTGTGGGTTATAAATTACTATGATTCTAGCTACCACCTTTTTTGATTACTGCATCTACTATAAAGGCCCTACCTGGTACTAAGTCCACTAGCTTCAAAATTTGTACATCCTTTATCATAAAGGCCACACCCACCCCTGAGCACTTTTCCTCTCCCATAGTCCACAAGGATGGCCCCCACCTCCATTCCAATGCCTTAAACTGAGTATCCTGAGTGAGGTTTGTGGCCCTAAGCCAAGCAAACCTCTGTGCCACTGTGTTAGCCATCTATCTAGCTGCAGTATCATTAGAATCAGCAGCCATTTGGAATTGGTACTTAGCCGCCTCCAGCCCAAACCTAGCAGTTTCAGCTAGATCATCTGATAAGGGTGAGGGAGGCCTTTCACAGATATTGCCAGTACTGACTGCCACAATGATTTTTGATATTGGGCAGCATAAGCCTGGAAGGTAGCCTGTCTCATGGCCAAGGAGGCTGACAAACAGCCTTTCTTGGCCTTACTGTCCAGTTTTCTGGAGTCCTTGTCCGGAGGGTGTGAGGACGGAGGGACTTTAGCCTTATCACAGGCAGCCTATTGTATTACCCCTTGATGGTCTGGATGGGAGAAGAGAAAATTGGCTCCCTCCCTTTCAAGCTGGTATTTCTTATCTATCCTCCTGTCAACCGGAGGAATAGAGTTAGAGGTCTGCAGAAGCTTTAAGGCATCCTTCTTAAAAACTCTGTAGACTGGCAGGAGGAGGGCTTTTGTGGGTGTTAACCCCATCATATTCAAAATGTTCAATTTCTTCTTCATCCTCCACTTGCTCTGTTGTTGCAATATCTAGGGCATCTGCCATCTTCCTTACCAAAGCAAAATGTGAGGAGAAGTCTTCGGACACCCTGGGAGGCGAACCAAAGTCCTGCTCAGGGGACACCTCTGGGGGGATAGGTTCGTCCTCCTCGTATGGCTCATCATCCTCATCAAAATATTGTTGCTCTGGTAAAGATGGCAACACACCACTGCCAGCCTGGGGACCCTGAGAAGGGGAAGGAGGCTGAGGGATGATGTTTTGCAGGGCCTGAATAATCTTGAATGCCTGGGCTATCTCCTGAGCCGAAGGCACTACAGGCACCTGCGCAGAAGTCCCTGGCTTAGCCAGAGAGGGTTCTGCATGCTTAAGCTTCATAGCCTTTTTTGAGGGAACCGGGGAATCAGCTGGTTCTTTGCCTCTTTTTTGCTCCTTTCTCGCCCATATGAGGGGCAGGGGTAAGCACACCTGTGGGTTCAGCCACAACAGACTGGTGTGTCAGCTGGTCAGAGTCCGAGGGACCCCTAAGAAACTTTTTATTTAGCCTTTGAAGGCGTTTTTCCATGGTTTTATCTGGGAAAGTTTTACATATTTTGCATTCCTCGGTCAAGATGTTCAAATCCCAGACAAGCTACACATAAGGTGTGCTTGTCTGCCTTAGCAAACACATATCCATACTTTAGATCATTTTTAAAACCGGATTCACTGGTCCTCTTTTCAGGTTTCTCTGCCATGGTGAAGCTCAAGTAGAAAAAATACCAACCGCAAAATAATAAAGACTGCTGCGGTTCTTTTTGCTACATCTTTTTTTTTTTTTTTTGGTCGGTTCTGGAACAGATAGGAACTGGAGGAACCGAACCCAGAAGATGTGAAATGAACCGGTTCAGCGGTTCTGTAACAGAGAAAAAGCGGTTACAACTATAAAATGAGAAAAGCAAAATATATACAAAGAAAGTTAGTTTTTTTTAGTCAGAGAACCCAGAAGAAACTTAAAATGGACTTGGTTCCCCTGCAGTTATCCCAAACCGCGAAGAACTGAGAAAACAACTAATTTTAAACAATAAACAAGATCTAAACTGACAATAAGTAAAGGCAGTAAAAGAAATGAAATATACTTAAGGTTTTTTTTTATTTTATTTTTCTTCACGTGAAAGAGGCCGACAAGAACTCTGAGCGACCAGACTTTCAGGCGGACAGAAAAATCTGAAGAGGTTAGAACAGTACAGTTGGTAGAGGCAGTATTTGAAAGATGCTCATGTGCAAAGAATTCTACTCATCTGTGTGTGTTCCATCTCTCCTGGCAGTCCAACCCGCCAGGCTTACTGCATAAAGTTATGAATATCCTGAGCATTACTGGGGTTAGAATAACTTATTTCTGTGAGTTTTACATTTCTTTTCCTCTTGCATGGCACATCATCTCCTCAACTGATCACTTTTCCCCGAATAATGATCTCGCCTGATTTTACACAGTCCGTATATCACCACCCACTGAAACAGCTGTATATTTGCATCTTAGTTCCAAGGGGGTCCAGATGTGTCCAAATCCAGATCCCATGCAGGTTATACATAAATATTTAGAGGATGAACACTGCTGTGCCAATTCATATCATTAAGCTTGCATTTTGCTCTCCAAATCAACGCAAAAGAGGATGTAAACCTTGCTTAAACAGCTGTTGTGCTCTAAGCTCAGACATAAGATAAATGTGATGGATGGGGGGCACTGAGAAAGGAAAGAGGTAAAATTGGGGCTCTGCCGGTGGCTAGGTTGGGGAATTTAATCAATGAAGAAGGGGCAGTAGGGAGTTCCCTAGATGGCTCAGATCCCAGAAATGTATCACAAGGTGAGAGGGAGATTAGGGTAGGGAGAAATATAGCAGAGGGGGAGGGAGGTGCAGGTCCAAAGGAGGTGGGGAAACAGTGGAGGTTATTTGGGTGGAGGATTGGAGTTTTCAGATCACAAAGGGGATGGGGATGGAACTGGGGGAGAACTCTGGATACCCAGGAGATTGGGGGAGGGTGAGGAGTAAACTGGCAATTTACAGGTAAACAGAGTATGGTAGAGCTAGCAAATGGGGGGAGGGGGACAAAAGGAGGAGCCTGGAGGGTATTAAACGGGCAAATAGAGACCCTCAGATTAATGGGAGAGGTAGGAGCAAGCAAGGGTATGATGACAGAAGGAGTATGGAAGGACTAAACAGGGCAAATAAAGTGGGGAGTGAAGTGAAGGTGACATTGCTGGGGGATTCCATGATCAGGGGTATGCAATAGGAGGGGGAAGGGGATAATAAAAGCAGCCCTGTCAAGGCTAAATGTATGTCAGGTCTATCTGTACACAAGGTCAAATTCCACCTTTATTAGTTGGCATTGGATTGTGGGAGATTCCCAGACTTCCTAGTACATTTGGGGACAAATGATTTGGAAGGGAATAGTGAGCTGGAAATACAGGCTAGATTCTGGGAGCTGGCAAGGGTTTGCCACTCTATAGGAAGTAAAATTTCTTTCTCTGAGATTATTCCGGTACCTAGGGCATCTAGTGAAACTGAGCTAAAACTTCAAGAGGTGAATAAGTGGCTTAGGGGCTGGTGCAGGGCAGGCGGTATGGGCTGGTGGGGGACTGGGGGGGATACTTGGGAGGAGGGGGCTATATGCTAGGGATACGTTGCACCTTAATATGGAGGGGAAGGAAATCTTGAAATTAAAACTTGCTGGATTTATAGCAGGGAGGTGGGGTTTAAATATGTAAAGGGGGGAGGGTCAAATAATATTAATAAAGGGACACCAGGGGGGCTGAATGAGGGTCCAGGTCTGGAGTACGAAGGAGTGGGAGAGATAATGTTAAGACTTCTAGGATAATTGGGCAGAAAAGGGATTGCGCAGGGCTGAAGAGACTTGAGAGAGGGGAGAAGTCAGGGTGGAGGACAGTCCTGATCAATGCCAGGAGTATGAGCAATAAAATGCCTGAACTTCAAGCTATGTTGATTGAGGGAACAGCGGATGTGGCAGCAATTAGAGAGACATGGGCAAATCAGAGAAATGAGTGGGAACTAAACTTGGAGGGCTACAAGATATTCAGGAAGGATAGGGGAGAGTGGGAGGGGGAGTTACGCTGATAGTCAGAAATGACATAATGGTTAGTGGAGTGGAGGAGGCTGGAGGGGATGTGGAGGTGATTTGGGTAACATTTTAAACTATGGGAGGGAAGAAATTGAAGATAGGGGTGGTACACAGGTCCCCTGCAATAGAGGAGAATCTGGAGGATAAGCTAGTTGAGAATATCAAGGCTCACTGTGATCTTGCAAAAGGAAGGGTGGTTGTCATGGGTGATCTTAATAAGCCGGGGGGTGGACTGGAACACTATGACATCCTCTGTAACCAGGGAACAGAGACTGATAGATGTCTTTCAGGATGCCTTCCTGGTTCAGCAGGTGGGGGGAACCAACTAGAGAGGGGAGGATATTGGACGTTGTTCTAGCACACAGTGAACAAATTAGGGGCCTGGAGGTGTGCAGTCCATTGGCGGGTGGAGACCATGCGACCGCTTGGTTCCTGCTATATCTGGGCACCGCACTCATACAGTAGTGGTTGATTTAGGGAGCAGACTTCATGGGTAAGGGTAGGATTCTAAGGGAGAGGATGGACATGGTTAGACCGGATATGGATACTGGAAGATTGTGGGAGACCATTAAGGAAGGGGTACAAGAGGCTACTAGGTCCTGTACTAAAATAAGGTGTAAGCATGGTAGAACCAGCAAGCCATGCTGGTGGACCAGGGAGGTGCAAGAGGCGGTGAGGGATAAAAAGACTGCCTATGTATGTTTTAAACATTCTAGGGGGGATAAGGAGCGAGGGGAGTATGTACTATTGGCCAGGAAGGTCACCAGAGCAGTGAGGGGCGCTAAGGCAGAGATGGAGAAAAATCTGGCTAGGGATATGCGGGGAGGGGGGGGGAATTCTATAGATACATAAGAGAGAAGAGAAGAGAAAAGAGAGGACATAGATCAACAGGATTAAGATTGTGGGGGGATGGGCTCAGGATGCAGGGGAACAGGCAGAATTGCTAAATGAGTAATTTGCCTCAATATTTGAGGAGGGTAATAAGGGATCCCTACAGCTTGATGGGACAGATGAGGAGCCAGTAAAAGCAATAGGTCTGTCTCAGTCAGAGTCCATAGGATGGCAGGGATTGTGGCACAGGCTAGACCAGACCAAAAAGAGCAGAAAGGTTACAGGAGGGAGTGGTTTTGGGGGATTACAGTGGATAGAGTGAGGGAGCCCTTGAATCTGGAAACTGATAAGGCACCGTGACCAGATGGAATGCATCCGAGGGTTATGAAGGAATTGGCTGATGTGCTGGCAGCCCCATTGGCTACACTCTTTTAACATCTCCCTGCAGACGGGCTGGGTGCCACAGGACTGGAGGGTGGCTTATGTGGTACCTATACATAAAGGGGGGTCTTGGGAGGAGATGGGGAATAATAGGCCAGTCAGTCTAAAGTCAGTAGCAGGCAAAGTAATGGAGGACTTTATCAAGGAGACGCTTTGGAAGCAATTGGAAAGGTTAGGGCACCAGGATAATAAGCAGTATGGCTTTGTTCCAGGGAGATCATGTCAGACCAACCTCGTAGAGCTTTATGATTGGGTGACAGAGGCCCTGTACAGACATAGGCCGGTGGATATCCTATACCTGGATTTCAGCAAAGCATCTGATTCAGTACCTCATAGGGGACTGATAGCAAAAATGGGAGGGATGGGGGTGGGAGGACAGGAGCTAAATTGGGTTGAAAACTGGCTTTCGGGGCATTTACAGATGGTAATGGTGGGTGGATGATATCCTCCCCCAGGAAGGTAATCAGTGGAGTCCCTCAGGGTTCAGTATTGGGGCCACTCTTGTTCAATGCCTATGTCTCGGATATAGGGAGGGGAGTTAGAAGTAGGTTGAGTCTTTCTGCAGAGGATTCAAAATTGGCAGCACTGGTGGATAGCGAGGAAGCGAGGGAGACAGTCCAGGGAGATCTAGATACCCTGGAGGGGTGGTCAAGGAGGTGGGGACTGAAGTTTAATGCCGGGAAATGTAAAGTTCTTCATTTGGGGGTCAAAAACCCGGGGCATGTATATATCCGGGGGATCACATTGCATGCCACATTGGGTGAAAGATTTAGGGGTGGTGGTGGATGTCAAAATGAATAACTCTGAAAATTGTAGAAGAATTACAGCCAAGGCAAACAGGATATTGGGTTGCATAGCCAGGGGAATTACGTCCAGAAGCAGGGAGGTAATCCTTCCTCTATATAAGCCTTGGTCAGGCCGCAGTTTGAGTACTGTGTGGAGTTCTGGAGACCTCATCTGAAGAAGGACATAGCGCTGCTGGAAAGGGTCCAGAGGAGAGCAACCAGGATGATTCAGGGCACGGAGGGAAGGCCTTATGAGGAGAGACTGGATGAGCTTGGGCTTTACTCACTGGAGGAGAGCAGGGATGGGGGAACATGATAGAGGTTTTCAAGTATGTAAAGGGAATAATTTGGAGTGGAACCAGGGAGTTGTTTAGGCTGAAGAAGGGAGGAGTGACCAGGGGTCATGAGTGGAAGTTAGAGGGGGGAAATTTCAGGGGGGAACGTGGAAGTATTTTTTCACTGAGAGGGTGGTGGAGCCGTGGAATGCGCTTCCAGGAAGACTGGTGGAGGAAGGCACAGTGGAGGGTTTCAAGAAGGGGTGGGGCAGGCACAAGGGGAAAACTGAAACAAAAGAAGACCCTCTTGGGGGCTGGGGGTGATAAGGCGAGCAACCACTAGGCTGCTGGTTTTCAAGCAGACAAGACAGACCATTTGGTCTATTCTGCTGGCTTTTAGTATGTTAGTATAAACCTTTATTTATGCTGAAATCCTGAATTCTACATCTGACTCAAATCAGAGACTGATATTCTGAGTTCAATTTAGAGTCACTCACTTACTTCTTTAACATGTGAACTCTCAGTCTGCAAACTTTTTTAAATTTCTGCTGCGAAATAGTAATTTGCATATTTGATCATCTATAATTTTATCTAGCAGAATTTATGACATTACACAAGAGGGATTGGGACTATGCAGCCTGATCAAAGAATATCTCCTCTAAGTGTGCTTTATTGCATGTATTTTTGGCTAAAAATCTGAACTGCTCCTATAATAAGGAAAGGGTCGCTTAGTCACTCCCATAATTTAAGGTCGTCATGGTGACTGTCTGACTCACATGCTGTTTGAAACACAGGCCTTTCTGCAAATGATGTGTTGTATGGAATACAATTATAAAAAACTATTTTTCGAGCAAGGGTATATCCCATGTCGCAGCTTCTTGAACAATGATGCCTTGAGATAGGCTTTCTTAAACCACACTCTTAACTGCAACCTCAGCAATATAATTAAGCACGAGTACAGGTTGGACATGAATGTATCTCAATATCCCACTACAGAATGGCCAAATTAATGAGTAACAAAGTGTACCCCATAATACTATTAGTCTATATTCTAAAGGAGGAGTTGAGGAATGTAGTTTTGGTTAGGTTCACATAAACTGAGCATTTTCCTTTACCCCATGGGATCAGATGATTTTGTATAACTGAATACTCAGGTGAGCTCTAATATTATAACATAAAGCTCGAACTAAAACATACATGCAAAGCCTATGACACCTTATACTATCACTTGTACCCTGGCAGCAATAATTCCGGTACTCACAGCAACCCAGTCGTTGGGATTGCTGTCTTCTTTTTAGTGCAGTTATCCTACTTTTTTTTTTTTTTTAAATTCCCACCTCACTTTCATAAACTATTTGATTGTTAGTCGGTGCTCTTACAGAACAGAACGGATCCTGAGCGGTTAGTCATGGCCTATAATATGGCCATTTCTTCGGCTCTCAATCTGATTGCTCCTACCTGCGTTCGCCTCCTTCAGCTTCGCCCCGGGGCCCCTTGGTTTGACGGGTCCCTGAGGGAACTGCGGAGGTTAAGGCGTAGGTTAGAGCATCATTGGCGGAGATCGGCCCTGGATGCCGACCATCTTATTTTGTTAGAGCACTACAAACTATCAATCAGAGATTTCTCGTAAGAAGGCAGAATTCCTGTCCAGAGAAATCGCTGTCACATGGAACTGACTGGCCTAACTCTTCCAAACTGTGGACAGGTTGTGCAACCCAGCCTGTCTGCAGCTCCGTCGAGCTTTTTCACAAATAGAGTGTGATGAGATCACTCGTTTCTTTGCGAATTAGGTGGCCGACATCAGGCTAGATTTGTCAGACTCGCTCTATGGGGGATGTTGTTGATCGGTGCTTAAATCACAGAGCCCAGAGTTTCCTGGAGTAACTTTGATCTGTCTGAGTTTGTTGATATTATGAGGATTGTCCAGGGGATGCGCCCCACATGCTGTAGTTTAGATCCGGGCCCTACCTCCCTGATTTTGGGCTGTAGAGACATTATCGACCTGGTTTTAGCTCAGATCGTCTGGTGCTCTTTGGAATCGGGTCAGTTTCCTAGCTCCCTGAAGGAGGCAGTGGTGACACCCCTCCTAAAGAAAGCTTCCTTGGACCCGGAGAATCTAGCAAACTACAGACCTATCTGTAATCTTCCTTTTGTGGGAAAGGTTATTGAGAAAGTTGTGGCTGCTCAACTGGAGAACCATTTAACCATCCATAACTTATATGAACCTCTCCAATCAGGTTTCCGTAAAGAGGCATAGTACTGAGACTGCTCTGGTTTGAGTGCTCAATGATCTCCTGATGGCGAGAGATCACAGAAATCACTCCATCTTGGTTCTCCTCGATTTGTCATCAGCTTTTGACACTGTGGATCATGGGGTTCTGCTCGAGCACCTGAGGTTCATCTGTGGATTGTCGGGGACAGTACTCAGACGGTTTTCATCTTTCCTCGCCGGTAGAACTCAGAGAGTTGTCTCAGGAATATTTTCTTCCGAGTCTTTCTCTCTATCTTGTGGGGTTCCCCAGGGCTCAGTGCTGTCCCCCATGTTATTTGCAGTGTACATGCTGCCCCTCAGAGACATTGTAAGATGGTATGAGCTGAGGTTTCACTGTTACGCTGATGATACCCTACTCTACCTGTCTTTTGCCCCCGACCAGGTTAGTACTATCTCAGTACTGAACAGCTGCCTCATGGAGATCCAAGATTGGGTGAGTTCTAGTGGTTTAAAGTTGAATGCAGGAAAGACTGAGGTTTTGTTTGTGGACCCGGGGTGCAGGACGGAGAGGTTGAGGACTGATCTCCCCTCTGGTTTAGTCCTGGGGGTGGGGGCACAGATCCTTACCTTTGAACGGGTGCGTGACCTGGGAGTGGTGCTTGATGATGGGCTCACTTTTCGTCATCAGGTGGCGGCAGTCGTCAAGCTGGCCTTTTACCATCTTAGGAACATTGCCAGAGTCAAGTATCTTGTTCCGTCTAGCGATCTTCCTGTTCTGGTCCACGCCTTCGTGACCTCGCGTTTTGACTACTGTAACTCCCTTTACTTAGGGCTTCCTGGGGTTGATATCCGCCACTTGCAGCTAGTGCAGAACGCTGCTGCACATTTGTTGACTGGGGTATCTAGGAGATCTCACATTATCCCAGTGCTGCGCGATCTGCACTGGCTGCTTGTTCAGTGGCGGATCACCTTTAAGGTAGGTTTATTAACTTACAAAGCCCTACACGGACAGGGCCCTCACTACTTGAAAGAGCTCCTGGTTCCCCACATCCCTCTGCGACAGCTCCGCTCTGCCGACGAAGGGTTGCTGGAGATTCCGAGGGTTAATTTAAAGTCACCTGGGGCTCGTGCCTTTGGGTTTGTTGCCCCTACCCTCTGGAATTCTCTGCCCCGTCAGCTACGGGAGTGCAGGACAGTGGGGTGCTTTAAGCAGGCACTGAAGACCTTTTTATGGGGTAAAGCCTATTCTGAGTTTCTTTGATTTTGTTATTTATTGTATTCACTGATTTTATTTGTTTGTTCAGCGCCTTGATATTTGAAAGGCGCCATATTAAATAAAATATATTATTACAATTACTATTGCACTGTACACTGCATAATCTATAGCAATACTATCAGTTAAATTACTGTGATTTTATTATTTAGTATTTTCCTAAAGTTGGCTGTAACTGCATCATTAGAAATTGTCTCTTCTGTTCTCTAGTACTGAGGACTACTTGAATACCAGTGCTTAAAGCGTGGACATCTACAGAGGAGCGAGGAGCAGAGTCAAGAATTACAGCTCCACTTCCCCTCAAGCTGCAGCCAGTGCACCAACACACCACCGCAGCATGGACATCTACAGAGGAGCGAAGCCAAAATCACAGCTCCACTCCCCACTGCAGCACTGACATCAACAGAGGAGCGAGGAGCAGAACCAAGAATCACAGTTCCACTCCCCCTCAAGCTGCAGCTGACGCACCGAATCCCTACCGCAGGTACCGTCAGAGGATCGGAGTGGATTGTTTTTTCTGTAACTGCCTCATCCAATTAAGTGCACCGTTTCTGGTAGATTTAGATTGTTACCTTAATTCATTTTACTGCACTAGCTGACTGTTTAGTCCGCTTCTGGAATGTGCTTTAAGTGCTTACCTTGTGCTGCTCACTCACTGTACTTGATTTAATGCTGCTGTGTTTGACTTAATGCTGCTGTCTTCACTTGCTTGGTCTGTTCACCCCCTCTGCGGAATGCCATTAATGGTCTCCACTACTCCCTCCCCCATCCCGTTTCCCACCGTGATCTCTCCCCTTGCCACTGTCTGGCATCTGACCTGCTACCCTCCCCCCCCGTTTTAAGCCTCTCCCTTTGTTCCCTCGTTCACAGCACAGACATCTACAGAGGAGCGAGGAGCAGAGCCAAGAATCACAGCTTCACACCCCCTCAAGCAGCAGCCAGTGCACTGAATCCCAACAGCAGGTACTGGAGGGCCATCTCCTACCCACCACCACTTGTGCAGTGGCTGCCCCACCCACCCTGGGAGGGCATTTCCTTTATAGGGCACTGTGGTCAGCTGACCTTGTCACACGTCCAGTTGCCATTTTTCCTCCATCAGCTCACTTTCACCTTAGCAGCCTATACTTTCTGGCCACTAGGAGATGCTATGCTCTCCTTTTGTAGCTTTCAGTCAATCCTAAATAGAATTTGTGCTACCCCACCCTCGAATTATCAGCCCACTCACTTTCTTCTCCCTCTAACATCTCCTCCTATCCATGGGATTCAAACCCTAGTCTATGCTTTCCAGCCTGCCTGGTAACCTGGAACTCTCTCCACCAGGCCACCCAGCCTGTTAGGTTCAAAGGGAACACAGCAGGTGAGGAAGCTAAGTCCCTCCCCCCCACACCATCTCTCAGTCTCTCCCATGCATTCTGCATAGCTTAGCCACTAGAGGCCTCTACCACCTCATGTTTTCTTATCTCAGCATTTCCATGGCCTTCCCTCGTGTCCTGATTCACCCTCTTCTAGCCCTTCTTTTCATTCTTCCTGTCTCTCCCCCCAGTCTCAGTCCCATCCCTTTCTAGATGCACCCTTTCCTCACCATGTCCCTTTTCGGGCCAGCCTACCAATTCCTTCATTACTCCCCATCTCCTCCCTCTTTCTCTTTCAAATCACCTCACAACGAATAATCCAGGGTTGCTCTTCTCCTCCCTCTCTTAAGTTTGTAGCCCTCTGTCAACTCCTGAGGGGTGTTCCTACCCCCTCTAAATGTCCCCCTCTCCGTGGATACCGGCTAAAGTTTAAAAAATATTCCCTCCATTATCACCTCCTAGTCTATCTCCTTCTCCTGGCTGGGAATGTTGAACTTAACCCTGGCCCCTCCACTCCCACCTCTGGACAGGATCTCCTCAAAGGTTTGAGTTTTTTCCATGTTAATGTCTGTAGCCTCCTCCCTAAATTAGATATTATCAAAGTTTGGGTCACTCAGTACTCCCTTGACAGTCTGTATCTCAGAAACATGGTTGTCATCATGTGTCTCAGAAAATCAACTCCCCTCCCAAACTATAACCTCCTCTGGCAAGACCGCAGTATAAGAGGAGGTGGAGTCACAATCTACTACCGCGCCTCCCTGTCTTGCACTGTCACTCACCGTGAAGCTGTCCCACAATCTCACAAACTCCTCTTGGGAAACATCACCTTTCTGTCCCCAATGCCACTTTTTGTTGCCGTATTATACACCTCCCCCAAACTCCCTCCCTCCTGCCTCATCTCCTGTATCTCCTCCGTTACCACAATAGCACCTGCAGATGAATTAATCTTTCTTGGCAACTTTAATGTGGACTGGTTTGCCCCTTCCTCACAAAGCCCTTGTTTACAGATTCAAGCACTTAACTTGACCAAATTTATCAGTGAGCTCACTCGCCTAAACCACTGATCCCAGTCCCATACCTTGGTAGATTGGATATTAGCTACCCATCCTCACCACATCTGCTCCTCTGGTGTTCTGCCTGACGTACTGAGCGGTCGCTGTCCCACTTTCTGCATCAGAAAGCCGAGACACCCCCCAAGTACATTTAATACCTAGCCCTCAAATCACTAGACTCAAACAAACTACTCACTGATCTGGCCTCGGCCAATTGGTCTCCAGTCCTTTACACCACCTCTGTCGATGTTGCTCGGACCCATTTTACAGATATTTTTCTAAAAAATATGGGATGGCCATGCTCCTCTGAGATCTGTCAAAGTAAAGTGTAAACACAATGCATGAATCTCCCCAGACAACCTTTCCACCTGCAAAACCCGCTACCTTGCCTGGTGTCGCTTCAAAGCCACTGGTGACCCTGCTGACCTTCAGAACTACAGAACCCTCCGAAATAACTGCACCAAGCATACTCGGCAGGCAAAAGCTGCCTACTTCAAAACTCGGTTTCACACCTCCAACACTTTCCAGTCCTCTTTTTGGAATGATCTCCGTTCGCTCCTGCACCCTTACTCCGAACCCCACCTCCCACTCTTTGCGTGGCGGGCTCCCTAGAGTCTGACCCTTAAGCATTGCAGATGCCCTAAACAATTTCTTTACTACCTGTGTCCTCCCTCATGACTCCCCTTCCCTGTTCCCAAGCCCCTTCCCCCTCTCAGCCCTCTGGCTTTCTACTGCCCTTGGTAACCCCTACTGAAGTTCTTAGGGCTATTCTATCCCTGAATTCTATGAAATCCGGCCCTGATGGCCTTCATCCCAGACTACTTAAAATCTCCACCCCCTCTAACTCACCTCTTCAATCTATCTCTCTCCTCTTCCAACATCCCTTCTGCCTGGAAGTCCGCCACCATCATACCCCTTCACAAAGGGAGTGATCCCACCGTCCCGAGCAATTATCAACATATCTCTTCTCCCCTCTCTCGCCAAGGTCCAAGAATCACTGGTCCTTGCTAGGCTTAATGACTTCCTCTCCACCTCACACACTCTTCCCGGTCCAATCTGGCTTCAGGAAACTCCACTCCACCACCTCCTCCCTCCTTCGATTTACTAATGCCATCCACTCTGCAGTTGATCATGGGCTAATCACCTCGACTATATTCACTGACCGCGACAAGGCCTTTGACTTCATCTCACATCCTTCTCTTCTAAATAAACTAAGCTCCATTGGCCTGTCACCTGCATCTGTCTCCTGGTTCATCTGCTACTTAACTGGCCAATCTCATTCAGTAAAAATCAGTAACATCCTGTCCAACCCCCTCCCCATCCTTGCAGGTATCCCCCAGAATTCTATCCTCGGTCCTGTCCTCTTAGTTATTTATTTATTGAAAAGTTTCACCAGAAAAGGCACACTGAGCAACAAGTTCATTACAAGTTTATCAGTGTCAGTGGCTCAGCAGGTAGCACACTCATCTCTGAGGCCGGGAGATCAGAAGGCTGTGGGTTCTATCCCCACACCAGGCACTTGAGTTAAATCCCAATACTGACACTGTAGTGCAGCATGAGGAGGGGTACTGCACTCCTGAGGTGCCGTCTTTTGGATGAAACGTTAAACCGCGGTTCCGTCTGCCTGTTCTGGTGGCAGTTCAGGTGGATGTTAAAGATCCCATGGCACTTCTCGAAAAGAGTATGGAATTTCCCCCGGTGCCTTGGCCAAATTTCCCCCATTCACTAAAACTACCACCAACAGCTTAATCTGGTTCAAGGTCAGTTGGCATTCACTTGTATCTCCCTCCCCCAGGTCATGCCTGAAAATAGGCAGAATTTGTTTCGTGCACTTACCCGGTCAACAAAAACTAACCAAATAAATAAATAAATTGCTCGTCTCACAGTGCGTCCCGGGGGAAAGGGTAGAGGGAGGCAATGTACAGAGTACAGAATGTAAGAATATGCAATCAATTACAAAAGAGTTAAATTACATTGCATAAAATGGCTCTTCTCCCTATTCATCAATGATCTCCCTTCTGCCTGCTCCCACGCCATGATCCATATGTACGCGGATGATACCATCCTTTTCCTTTCCAGTCCCTCTGCCCAAGCCATCCAAACTCCACTACAACAGGATTTTACCGCAGTATCCAATTGGTTCGTGGCCAACTGCATAACAATGAACACCAAAAAGACCGTGGCTATGATCTTTGGTTCCAAACAAAAGCTTGCCAGGCTCTCCGCCCCTTCAGCTTTCTATACCCTTGCAAACTCTCCCCTTGATACTGTCTCGACCTACAAATACCTAGGTGTGTGGCTTGATCCATCCCTTGACTTTTCCTCCCACTTCAAGACCCTGCATTCCAGTTTACATCCTAAACTTGGTCTACTCCACCGCTATAATGGGAGCCTCCCCATCCCTGTCCAGCGCGACCTGCTGGTGAAATGGATACTCCCTGCCTTTGACTACACTGATGTGGTCTTCAGCGCTGCTCCTATCACCTCTCTCTCTTCAAACTAGATGTCCTTTTCAATGCCTTCTGTCATTTCGCCTCTAATTCCCTCCACGTGACACACCACTGTGACTTGTGCTCCTCCCTATCTCTCCAATCTCTAACACAGAGATGCATGTCTCACTGCTCCATCTTCATCTCCAAATTCTGGTTTGGTACTCTCCCTTCCTAC
Source organism: Neoceratodus forsteri (assembly GCA_016271365.2). Lineage (NCBI taxonomy): Eukaryota > Metazoa > Chordata > Ceratodontiformes > Ceratodontidae > Neoceratodus > Neoceratodus forsteri. The sequence goes on along the minus strand of CM028131.1, from coordinate 1,632,221,001 downwards.
CTTTCCTCTCTCCTAAATCCTGCTACTCCCCTCCCACTATAATTCACATACAAACTGCCATTGTTCTTTCGCCCTTCCACGAGTTCGGGAATCTAGCTTTTTCCTACAGACTTCCGTCCATCTGGAACAATCTCCCCCATCAAAGCCATCTCACATTCTCCTTTCCTGCTCTCAAGCGCCTCCTCAGGTCCTCCCCTACTATATCTGCAACTGTCCAAAGCCCTAATTTCCCATCTCACGCCTGTTCTCCTCCCCCCCCCCCCTCCACTTCCTGAATCAGTTGCTGCTACTAAGATTCGACTGCTGCCTGTAGTTATAGGCCCTCCTTGTCTTTATAGCTCCTGCTTGTAACTCTGCATTGTATTCCATAATGTGAATTCCCCCAATTGTTTAACCAGGTGAGACACACTAAGCTGAAAGCTTGTTTACGGGTGCAATCTGGAAGCACAGGGAAGTTAAGTGACTTGCTCAGGGTCACACAGTATGCAAGTGGGGGCTGTGGGATTCAAACCCAGGTCTCCTGATTTGCAGCTCAGAGCCTTAAACCACTGCACTATACTGCCTCCCATTTACCTACCCTTTGTATTTTACTGTTAATATACAACTCATTCTTGTATTATACTGTAAATATTAAGCTGTAAATATTATTCTGTACTATACAGTATCTGTTGCTTTCCCTTTGTTGTTTTTGTATCCCCATCCCCAGGTCACACTTGGAAACAAACTTCTGCTCTTTGTGCCTTTCCTGGTTATCAAGTTTTTAAATAAATAAATAAAATATACCAGTGCTTAAAAAGCTTTAAGCTTCTGATTTATTCTTATTGATTCAGCTACAGTATAGGTATAGCCTGCTATATAAAAATTGGAAAATTTGTTACGTGGAATGTTCAGAGCCTGGGATGCCCTATCAAAAGGAAGAAGGTTCTATTCTTCCCCTCCCCCTGCGACCGCCAAGGCCCCACTCCTTCAGGCTCTCATGCTAGACCTTCCCTCCCTCCCTCCCATCTGCCCAGGTGGCAACAGCTTCTGCTGCATATTGCCCATCAGACCCTTAGATCTGATCCGTCAGGCACACCTGTTGATTCTGACCCAATCCTTGGTGAGGCGGCTAACGGGGACATTGGCAGGAGGGGCAGGAATGGTTTGTGCTGCATGATCGGGGCAGCAGGAAGCCTACCGAGGCCGTCACAGCCATTTTTCCAGTCTTTCCTGGTCCCATCTGCCCCCCTCCCCTACTGGCTGCGTGCAATCATGACTGACCGGGGGGGGGGGGAGGAGAGTGCCCAATGGCATGTGATCCCCCATGCCATCATTGGTCCTACCACATGAACCACTAAAGAGCGATACGACAGCTCCCCGGAGGAGGCGTCCATGAGATGCTTTTGAGCCTCTCTGCCGGCCTCCATTCCAGACATCCCAGGCTCAGGGCACAAACCCAGGTCACCAGCATGTCAGAGCAACCCCCCCATCACTCGTCGCCATAGAGCCGGTAGAAAGTTCTATTCTATTCGTACGAAGAGCAGATACCTTCTTCCTTCAGGAGATGCACCTTTTACCAGCGAAAGCAGAAAAATTAGAAAGGGGATGTGCAGCCCAAGCTTAGTGTAACTGTTGCAGTTCTAAAAAAAGAGGGACTGCCATCTTAATTAAGAAAGTGCTACCCTGGGGCACTGCTGAGCAGCATAGAGGAAGCAACACTTATCCTGAGCTCCAGAGATTTTTAAAAATAAATATAAAATCTTTTGCTTCAAACTACCATCGCTGCAACGGAAAGCAGCTGACTGGTTGCCGAATGTGCCATAGATTGCAGTTATGGGGAAAACAAGGGAAACACCTCCTTTGGTGATTTTTTGGCTTCTAAGAAGCAGCAGCCACAACAGAAGCAGCGGCCTGGGTCAGCTGCAGGGACCTCGACGCCTGCCGACTCTCGGACTGGAGGAGCAACTCTTTTCTATTCAGGCCACCTTAAATCAGTTGGTGCAATCCATGCAGGATATTGATAAAAAAACTGGACAGTTTGACACCAAGAGTATCTGCCTTGGAGACACGGATGAATAACTGTGAGTAACAGGCGCAGCGTGCAGAAATGTCTGTTCTCAAGGCCTGCGATGCAACCTCACAACTCATAAAAGAAAATGTGATGTTTTGGCAGTGCCTGGAACAGGCTGAAAATCAAGTTAGAGAGAGGAACCTAAGGGTAATTGGGCTCTCAGAGGAGGCTGAAGGGGAGGATTGCCTATCTTTTGTTCGGACCTTCCTACTGGAACTTTTGGGGCTATCAGAAGAGGACATACCTCTATCTATTGAGAAATCATACCAAATTACCCCAAGACATGCAGAGGCAGGATCTGGGACTCCCAGGACTCTGATGGTGGTCTTCACGGGTGTCAATTGTGACCGAGTTTTGGCTATTGCTAGAAGGCAGCGGGCCCTAAAATACGGAGAGGACACTGTGCTTTTGTTCCCGGATTTATCTTGCGGTATGCGGCAGTCCTGCAAGAATTTTGATGGTAACCGTGCTCAACTCTGCCAGTTTAAGGTACAACATTGGTTGCTGCTGCCTGCAAAACTGTGAGTATCATGACAGGAGCGGCAGTATCTTCTCAATGAGCCCAAGGACGTGGAGAAACTGCTGAAGTGTATCGAGCAAGAACTGGGGACTGCTGAAGGCCATGACGATTCATCAGAGGGGGACTGATTAGTGTGGCAAGTTATGACTTTCTTTCAGACTGTTGCTTTTTAGATGGGACTGGTCATTTATTCGGCCCTGGAGTAATTTTATAAAATGTTCTCTTGTTTCATGTGAACGGGTCAGCATGGACATAACCAGACTGTAATCATCTTGCTGCAGCTTGGGGGTATTCTGTTTAAATGGTTGTGTAATTAGACCTATATGGGAATCTATTTTACCACTGGTATGGGGGTGGTGTACCTAAACTCTATCTTGTTTGCTCAGTTCCCTTTGTCCTTCCTTTGCTGTGTGCATTTTTAGGACTTGTATATGGTTACTGAAATGTTTATGGTAATTCCCCCTATGCTGTGTCTAATGGGGAGGGGCTCTTACTTTTGTACTGTGCCATTCTTGTTGGGGTAACAAGTGTTTGTAACCCTCCGATGTATTTTAACATTTGTAAAGTTTTTTCAAATGCTTATAAATAAATAATACAAAAAAAAGGGGGCTACCCTTTATCAAACCCAGACATTTTACTGATAGTGATGCTAGATTTCAGGTACTAACAGGTCTTCTTGAGGGCTTCCCAGTAGCTCTCTGTAACATTTATGCCCCCAACAAAGACATAATTTTTCAACTATGTTGCCTCACAACTTAATGACCAGGTAGGATATAAAATAATACTTGAAGGGGATTTTAATGTGGTCTTAGATTTTATTCTGGATGACAAAAGCACCTCCAGATTAATGACATCCATAACACTCACTCCTACCCAAAGGGCACTGCTGAAACTAGGTAGAAGACCTGGGACTAACTAATACATGGCAGATCACTCACCCTACAAGCAGAGACTTCTCTATCCAACAGGCATGGGGACCTTAGTAGATTACATTATTTTCTTTTGTAACCCTCTCTGAAAACTTCAATCCTCTCTGCTGGCGTGCACAGTATTGTTATTTCAGACCATGCGGCAGTCAGTGTATGTATCACAGTTTGGACGGTGGAAGAAAAAAAAAAAACTTTCAATGGAAGTTTAATACCTCTTTGTTTAATGACATCGATTTCAAAGAGTGGACCCTCAAAAAGGTTACTGAATTTTCAAGGTTAACGATAATTTGGAGGTTTCACAGTCCTGCCTGTGGGAAACCTTTAAAGGAAAGCTGTCCTTATCTACCAAACCCCCCCCCCCAATTAGGCTTTTCAGCCACAATTAAAAAATGTTCAACTTGAACTTACTGTATTTTTGAGAGATCTGAAATCTCCAAACATGGCAGACAGCTACTTTCCAGGTCCATTTCCTATAAAGTGTGGCGCTGCACCGCCGCCTCAATGCAAAATATATTGAGGTGTGAGCAGTGCGGGCGCCAGACTTTCATAGAAAATTAACTCCGAGCAGCCGCTCACCATGTTTGAGATCGCCACTTTTTAAAAAATAAAATATAGTAAATTCCGATTGAAAAAATGATTTTTTATTATAGCCGAAAAGCCTAATCGGGGGTAAAGCTGTGGGGGTGGTACATAAAGGTCAGCTTTCCTTTAGGACATATCTGAGATGAAGAGTTATAAGTTACTCTCCATCAAAAAAAAAAAAACACCAACCAAAACAAGGGATGAATCAAAGGAAATTACTTGACTAAGAGAAACAGTTTAAATCAACTGAAACTGTGTAAACAGAATCTTGGTCATAGAGCTGAGCCACTTAAATATATGATAAAGTTTAAATATTAAATTAATAACATATATAGGTAAAACGTAGAATACACCTTGTTTCGTACTAAACAAGCCTACTGGGAGTCAGAGGAAAAAGCCAGTAAACTGCTCGCTTACGACTTAAAAAATTACAATGTAATAGTGTTATCACAGGGATTCAAAACAAACTTGTTAAAGTAGTATGGACCAACAGAGAAATCAATGAAGTATTCATTGACTTTTACAAACTTGTACCACAGTAAAACGACTTGCTCAGCACAAAACATAAATGGATTTTTAGTTAACTAAAGAGGGTCAACTTTCCTTGTCTAACAGAACAGGAAGCTGGAAACATGGGTAAACAGATTTGTCTGTCATTTTGACACTCCAGAAAGGTAAACAGCAGGGCTAGATGGTATTCTTGGGGAAGTATATGAACTATTATCCGCTCAAACACCACCAGTGCTACAAGCCTACACAGAATGTTTTAAGAGTCTTGAAAAAATGGCTCTCCTCCCACTTGCCATGTCAGAGGCCTTTATTTGCCATATTCCAAAAAAAGGAAAAATATGTTGGAATGTACAAACTGCAGGCCCATTTTATTATTAAATCAAGATTTTAAAATGTTGGCCAAAATACTAACAGGTTACAGCTAGTTTTAAACAAATTACTACGACAAGAGCAGGTTGGTTTTTTGAAGGGTAAGCCTGGGGCTGACAATATGAGGAGGTTAATTAATACTATTTGGGGAATCTAACAAACAAACAATACCAGGTATCACAATAGCTTTAGACATGATGAAAGCATTTGATTCATTGGAGTGGAATGTTATGAACGTTATACTTAATACATTTGGACTGGTTAGTTCACTTGGAACCTGGGCCCACGTTTTTTATAAGCAGTCCTCTGCAGCAATTATTACAAATGTTATGATTTCCTCTAACGTTAAATTATACTGAGGAACAAGACAAGGCTGCCCCTTTCTCCTTACATATTTATTCTTTCCACTGAACCTCTGATACAGCTTATTGCTAAATCCCCTAAAATACATGGAATTAAAGCTGGGAAATCAGCACAAACAGTATTTACTTATGCAGACGACTTGCTATTAACACTTAGTAGACCCTTGGATTCCTACAGTGCTCTTAAAGCACTACTTCAACAGTTTAGTCTCTGGCTTAATAGTTAAATGGAGTAAAACTCAAATCATGCCACTCTTGTTCTAAACTACTTGATAGTTACCTTAAAAGGCAAGTCAGTGAAGATATACTACTTAAAAAGTAACTGCCACATTCTTGGTAGGCAACTCATACCAAGGAGTTGCCTGCCAGAGGAGCTTATTTAACCAAAAATCAGTAATCAACTACTTACTGTACATTAGTATACCCCACTCGTAGCTCCTGACTACGAGTCAAGCAGCCACCCCCTACAAACTGCAGTTTGATGACGTGAAGTAAGGAACAGGACTGCAGGCATGCTACATACAGAATAATGAAATTGGGGGAGGGGGGGTTCTCTGAACATGCAGACAATTAAGCAAAGAAACCATCAGCATGTTTAGAGAGCTCCCTCCCCAATTTCATTATTCTATATGTAGCTTGCCTGCAGCCCCGTTCCCTACTTCTTCATATCATCAAACTCGGTGGCCGCTTGGCTTGTAGTCGGAAGCTACGAGTTGGGTATACTAATGTAAGTAGTTCATTAACTACTAAATGAAAAAGATTTCATTTTAGGCTAAATTAGCTCTTCAGGCAGGCAACTCCTTAGTACGAGTTGCCTGCCCAGGACAGAAAATTGTAGCAGTTGCTCTTTAAGAAGTTAAAATACCTGGGCCTAACATTTAGCAAAGATTTAAAAAGGATCCCTGACCTTAACTTTAATAACTTTCTAAATGATCAGCAGTTCAGCATTGGAAAATTGAATAAACTTATCGGTAGTAGAAAAAAACGAACACTATGAAAATGGTAATCGTGCCTAAGCTATTTTATATTCTGCAAAACTTACCACTGACTATAAGTAAGAAGTATTTTAGGAAACCGGAATCTATTATGAAATTCGTATGGGGACAGAATTTCTGTGTCCCTCTACTGCTAAACTTAGAGCTCCCCACAGAAGCTGGAGGTTTTGTCCTCCCTTAGTGTGGAGGGGTGGGGGTCTTTATTTCTAAACAAACTTTTCAACATATGCAGACAAGAAGCTTTATACCGCTTACCTGGTTCAAACTATGCCCTCCCTGATTTTCCTAAATGGTCCCAGTTTATTAAACTGTTTAAGCTCAGGAAAGGAGTTAGCCTGCTCTACAAAATACTTTCTCAGCCTGAGTCTGACACATACTTAACTGACACACCTAAAAAGAAAAAGAAATGGGAACAGGAACTCAATATATAATTATCACCTGGGCTATGGGATTTAGCACGGGTCAATGCAAAGATGCACAGGAAGGCTGATTCGATATAAAATGCTACATTACTATTATTACTCCCCTCTCAGACTGGATTCTTACTAGTCGGAGCATGTTGGAGATGTAATGCCACACATGCAAACTTTGCTCACATGTTCTGGAGTTGCCCTCAAATTAGTCAGTGCGCAAATACACACCTTATATCCTTTACATCCACACATCAGTCTTCAACTAATATGGATCCTAGGACCATTACCCAGGTGCCCAGGCTTTGCTCAAGTGGAGCTTTGTAAAGCACTTATCTTAAGTGGCGTGTTATTCATTCAAACACACCCACCACACACATACTCCAGGAATGCTGCTTCTTTTGGTTTTTATACTTTTGTTCTCAGGGAAGCAAACCCCTGACCAGCACCCCGTTATGCACCAGTATGCACAGTACTGTTTTGGAACTGCGCTTGAAACAGGAACATTCCCATCCCTAGAAGACTAGCTTAAACATATGGGAACAACAGCTAATAACATAAAGATTGACCATATGCTCTCTGATAAATCAGATATGTTTGAGAGGATATGGGACCCGTTTCTACGCTTTTTACAGAGCATCAGTAAAATTTAACTGTAATGTTTTGCAAATCAGATAACCTATGTTGTGGCATTCTTGATGATGGATTATTATTATTATACCTACCCAAACCCATCATTAGCATCTCTACAGAAGTCATTAAATTTCTTCATGTCACAACTATCTGTAGGGCTGCCATGTTTATCTTTTATTCCAATAGTTAATAGGCTTTTTTTTTGTATTTCCATTATGTGTGTTTCATTTGTGATCTTTTACTGTATTGTGTTTTAAATGAAAATTAATAAACTTTTTACTGAAAAAAAAAATAGAGCATCAACATGCCAAGGGGTGGACAGAACACACCAGTATCACAGTGGAGCTGAAAGAACAATTGGCATGCAGTAATTCTTCAGGAGTTTGTCAGACAGGTGTGGTGCCAGAGGACTAAAAATTGGCCAATGCAATCCCCATCTTCAAGAAGAGGGCAATAAAACCTGGGCAACTACAAGCTGGTTAGTGTGATATCAGTGCTAGGCAAGGTCTTGGAGGCTATTATGAAGGATGGAGCACTTAGTTGAGGCAAAGGTTCTTGCCACCCTCAGCATGGCTTTACGAGTGGCAGATCATTCCAAACCAACCTGATCGCAGTCTTCAAGAGAGTGACTGGGGAAGTGGGAGACAGGGGAAGGGGATATAGTCTATCTGAACTTCTGCAAGGCCTTAATACTGTGACGCATGGCAAGTTTCTGGGCAAACTAAATCAGTGCAGTATACATGAGACATGTACAAGGTGGACTGATAACTCGCTTAGGGCCACAGAGCAAAAGGTGACAGAAAGGCACCACTCAGAGTGCCCCGGAGAACTCAGTGGCATCTCTCAGGGATTGGTACAGGTCCATTGCTTTTCAACACCTTTAACGATCTGGAAGCTGGGATCCCCAGCAAGCTGCTTAAGTTCACATATGACACTGAGCTGGACAGGATGGTGGACTAAGGATTGGGTACAAACTTTAGGAGGACCTGAACAAGATGGGCGATTTGTCAGACTCCTGGAGCCAAAGATTCAACGTAACCAAATGCAAGGTGCTAAACCTGGGAAGGAAAAACAGAGAAAGGATGCAGACACTGTGTGAGGCTCCCCTTGCTGAGTAGAGGAGGAAAAGGCCCGAGGGTCATAATACACAGGGGACTGAAGGAGGACAAGTGGCCGCTGTAGAGATGTTCTGTCAAATTCTGGCATGTTTAAAAAAGGAGGTTACTAGCAGAACAGGGAAGGTAATCTTGCCATATTACAAGGCACTTGTCAGGTCCCACATGAAGTACTGCGTGCAGTTCTGATGATCTCAATACAACATGGACACTGAGGCAGTCAAAAGGGTACAATGAAGGGCCACCAAAATTATCAGTGATATGGGGACAAAATCTATAAGGAGCAGCTGGGGGCTCTTAACTTGTTTGCAATGGAGAAAATGAGGCCAAGAGGGGACATAATCACAGTCTTTCGCATACTCAAGGGAATCAACAAGACTGAACACTCAGAGATGTTTAATACAGTACCCTGCTTCAGGATAAAGTATGGGGACATGCCTTGATGCTCTGGGGTGTTGGTAAATTTACTGGTACTGTTAGGATGCATTTTATGGCCGCATAGCAGAGCTATGCAACGTACTGCAACAATGTAGTACACAAAGGGGACTCTGGAAGCACGTGACTGGATACCTGCACTGTGATCTTCCACAGTACAGCTGAAACACATACGGTCCTCTCAATTGAGTACAATGCTATTACTCCCCTCACCCGGTGCGCTATTCTCATGCTCCACGCTTACTTCCAGTTCATTTTCAGTTTGGAACTAGGAGGCACCCAAAACCTGTAATATTTCTCTGGTGCCGCCAGTGGCCCCGCCCTCCGATACCCGACCTCATAATTATATGTTTTCCTGGTGTCTAGTGGCACCCAACCCTCTCTGATCGCAGTCCCTGTATTGCCATAATGTTTCCCTGGTGTCTAGTGGCACCCCTTCTATGTAATATTTCCTTGGTGTCTAGTAGCATCCCCGGCTATCCAGCCCCCTATCTAATATTTCTCTGGTGTCTAGTGGCAACTCCTGCCCTCGAATCACTGTTCCTGTGTTTCCCTAACCAACTACCATCCCCATGTTTCCCTGGTGTCTAGTTGCACCCCCCCACCTCTGATCGCTGTTCCTGTGTTTCCCTGGTGTCTAGTGGCACCTTCCGCCCTCCAATTGCTAGCCACATGTTTCCCTAATGCCTCCCTGGTGTCTAGTGGAACCCCCCACCCTCTGATCACCAGCCCTGTATTCATTTCTTAAATGAGACCTGCAATAGAGAAAAACTTCCCTCTATTTTTTCTTTTCTTTAAACCTGTAAACAAAATGGTCCCCCACTGATCTCACCCTTGCCACCCTGACCTTCCACTCAGCAGTTACCACCCAACATCCCCACACACCCTCACTTGAACATGTCCCAGGGTGAATCAAAGAAATGCCTTGCTGCTGGACCGGCAACTGCAATATGAGAAACTAAGGTTAAATGTGGTTCAATGTATTTCAATGTTGTTTTAAACTACGTAATTTTTGCATATTTTCACCCCAAATTTTCAACATGGCCTTTTTGCGACCCCGCCACATGAACAATAGCAGTGGAATTATGCAAATCCCGCCTAAAAGGCGATTTCACGGTCACTTGTCGAAATCACCGTTCAGGTGGGATTTCAAAATTTTCACAATTGCTCATGAGGTGGGGTCATAATAAGGCAATGTTGAAAATTTGAGGTAAAAAATATTTAAAAATGACAAAGCTGGGGAGGGGGGCGCTCTGGAGCCCGAGCACACAAGCAGCAGTGTACGAGAGCTCCTGTATTCAATATCCTAAAATCTTAAAAATCTACTAATTGGAGCAGAAAATTTCGAAAACTTTTCTTCCCATCCAACAGAGGAAGGTTTGGAGCATAAGATGGGGAACCATCGCAAAGATCGCCTCCGAGCAACAGGTGGAAAAACTTCTGGTTCAATTCAGTCCACGAGGGTAGGCCAGGAGTTACAGGCCTATTCTCAGCCTGACTCCAAAGAAACCATGGCCATGATCGGGATAAAACTACAGCGGATCATTACTTCAGTTGCAGACCTAAATGCGAAAATACTCTTTTGGCTCCAGCGTTACTGCGGTGGAGAAAACAGTAGAAACCTTGCAATCTGAGATGGCTGATGTTAAAAGATGTTCCAATTCTACCTCAGCAGCCACCACACTAATCGTGAAGAATACCCACCTCAAGGCCCACCTAGAGACATTAGCAAATCAGGCCCGTTCGTCTAATGTGCGAATTCTCGGGTTACCCGAGGCAATTGAGGGGGATCACCAACATGTTCCTGCAGGACTGGATGGGAGACAAGCTGGTGCCAGATGGGCAAAAGATCCATTTCGGGCTGCAGAAAGCATATAGAATAACCCCGCAAGGTTGTAGAGAAAATTCTGATACCCCATGTACCCTGCTGGTTGTAACAGACGGTACTGGGACACGAGACAAGATCCTCCGATTGGCAAGGCAAGCTGGTCAGCTAACGCAGGACGATCAGTCTATTTTCCTCTTTCCAGACTTAAGTTATGAGACTCGTATGAGCCGGAAGAAATCTAATGGGGGTACGAAAGAAGCTACGGGAGGCCTCGCTCACCCATGCAGTAGTGTTCCCTGCGTGACTCAGAGTGGTTCATGATGGCAAGGTCTGGGTATCTGCTGACCCAACTGAAGCAGGAAAATGGGTTTCACATTTTGCTGGCAAACACAGAAATCCTTCTAGAGGAAACGAAGAGGAATCGGAGGAAAGTGAGCAAGAAGAGACTGAAGGGGACCGATTTAAAAATTCAGTCTTGGCTTTTCCTTTTTGCATACTACCCCATTTTAAAACAGCTGGGTAATTATTGCAGGCCAGTGGGAATAGGAGGATAGGAAAAGCTCATTTGTTGGCTCTTCTTAATGTAGCTTGAATATTTATAGAGTATCTCTTCTCCAGGTATCATTTTGGGGCGAAGTAAAATAAATAAATCAATTTTGTAAAATCACTTTATCCCTGTTTAGATAATGGTTGTGAGCTGAGGGGGAGATGTAAAGCCTTTATATACCTAGCCTATATTGATATTCAGTCTGTTTTAGTTCATACAGAGTATAACCCATGTACGATCTATATGGAGAACGTCTTATGCAATGTATTTGTACTGCTGCTTGTATTAACTTGTTATAGTACTTAACTTTTAGAAAATATAGTGCAACACCACTAGTCCCCTTTGGGGACACACCATGTTGGAGTTTCATCTCGAATTTTAAATTAGTCACACTGCTCATGGACTCTATTACAGCTTCTTCTTTAGTATGCTTATTCAGAGACTTAATTTAGATTTCCCTCTGTATGAGCTATCACAATATCGGAGCTGCATATATCTTTTTATTAAGGAAACTTTGTATAAGTCTCCTCCTGGAAATGAATTTTACCGCTCTATAACAGTCTGTCTCAGGTATGGAGTCATTACTTGTCTCGTAAAAAATGAAAATAAAAACAAAGTACAAAAAAAAAAGACAAAGTTACGAGCGTACATTGACATTTTTTTACATTCACTTTTAACTTTGGTAATTTTAAATGTTTTGACCTCAAATTTTCAACATAGTAATTTTTTCATACTACCTCATGAACGTGACCGGTGTCAATTTTCAAATCCTCGCCAAAATGTGTTTTTGCACTTGTGACGTAGAATGACTTTTCAGTACCACTCAAATACATTTCGGTGGGGATTTGAACACTTTCACCTATGTGGTTCATGAGGTGCGGTAACAAGAAGGCAATGCTGCAAATCTTTTCGCAGCTGTATTTGCTCCGACCAGAGTTTGTTCAACAAGAGATTGGTGAATGTACAGAACAGCCTACCAGTGAAGACCTAAGACACAAAAACTGTATAGGCTTCTAAGGTAATGAAACAAAGCAAAAAAATCGAGCACAGCCTTTAAAGGAGATAAAATTGCTGTTTTAACTGTTAAATGAATGATAACAAAAACAGTGGCCTTTGTGTGTATTATTGTATTTCAAATGTTTAAAATGCACATTTATGTGTGTAATCATTATGTTGAAAGTACCACCGGCTTGGCAGTCTATGATTTTTGTACTGGGAGTCAACGCATGGCAAGCTTTTAAATTCTCATGTCACAGACTCCCAATACAACATTCAGTCAATTGCTGCCTTCACACTGGACTTGACAATGACTTCAGCAGTATGTCATATTGCACTTCTGAAGAGGAAATCTTGACAATCGCCAATCGTGGCAACTGGCACGGCGCACGCCCCACCCATCCTCGACCAACTGCCATAAATATCAAGAAAAAGCGTTTAGTTAATTTTTAACAGTTTAGTTGTGCAGAGGAAAAAAACATTTATTTAGTCCCTCCTTGGTTTTGTGTGGGTCTCTATCCTATATTCTTGTTTGTGTAACCCCGCCACCTCTCTTCTTACTAGTATAATCCTTAGCTTACCGTTCGTGCCCGATGGATTCAGCAGCACCAGTAGCCACAGAAATCCTTTCTTTGCGGCTGGCAGCTGTCTGTCTTCAGTCCTCCGGCCCTCTAGTGAAGTGCATGTGGACCGGGGAGCACAAGGAAAATGTACTGCACTTTAGCTCTGGGGAGCGAGCTGCTCAAAAGAGACTGTTGTCTGCCCCGCCCCCAATGAACTGAGGAAAATTGGGCCAGGGAATAAAACAGCATGCTGCCTCATAGTGGCAGGAATAGCTGCCTCCTATCTTGCTCCCCTACCCCTGGAGAAATTCCAGCAGTGTAGCATTCAGTGCGTCGCCAGCTCTTTGGGAGCATCAATGTGCCCATGGTTCTGCAAACCCTCATGATAGGATCTTTTCTTCCCTGCACCCTGAGGCAGGAAGTACAACAAACCAGCACAGCAAACTTACCGGCTGCAGATTTCTTCTGTGTTCCCTGGCAAAAGTAACAATGTTTGGCACTCCAAAGACTGCTGTGCCCCACAGGGCATGATCGGTAAGCTAAGAAGCTTCCTTGGGAGGAGAGAGGGTGGTGGAGTTACAGAAAAGCAAGCAGATAGAATGGGGACAAACACAACACCATGAAGGAAATAAATAACTTTTTTTCTTCTGCACAAATAAACTATTGATCTTTATGCCGATCGGTCGAGGATGGGCAGGGCGTGAGCTGTGCCAGCTGCCATAACTGGCGATTGCCAAGACTGCCTCTTCAGAAGTGTGATATAACATACTGCTTAAGTCGCTGACAAGTCCAGTGTGAAGGTGGCAATTAACTGAATGTTGTATCAGGAGTCTGTGATGTAAGAATTTCAAAGCTTGCCACACGTTGACTCCCAATATAAAAAGCACAAACTGCCAAGCTGGTGGGCCTTTCAGCATAATGACCACACACATACTTGTGCATTTTAAACATTTAAAATAGAAAAACAGACACCAAAAGGCCACTGTTTGTTATTTACCATTTATTTAACAGTTAACAGCAAAAAATCATTTCCTAGCTCCTTTAAGGTAAGCCTGCACAAATCTCTGCTTATTCAGCTCACCGGGTTCCCAAGGTGGTAGAATAAATAGGGAATCCTTATAAACTGGAACGTATTTGCACAGCAGCATACTCATTTCATCCCTGCTAATGAAGTGGGGGTGGGGGATATTAAGAAGCAAGAGACCCTTTCAACTTTAAAATACTATGTTTCTATGTTGTTAGTATGTTAGCTTCTGCCAGAGAACAGACAGAACACCAGGAGGAAGGAGCTACTGGTATAACTAAAACTCCTCTACAGGGACTATATTGCCCTCCTTCCCTCCACCCTAAACCAGTTCTACATTTATAGGTACAGGATTTAACTGACAACAGGAACTTCCTGTTTGGGAGCAGGAAGTGAGTGATCACAGAGTCACCAAAGACTCACCATCCTAGAAGGGCAAGAGTAGCTCACCATCCCCCCCCCAGCTGCTGGAGGTCCGACTCTGAGCAAGTAAGGAGACTACTGAGAAAAATAGGAACTTCTCGTCTTAGAAGAGGAAGATCAGGAGCTAAAAGGGCACAAAGGTAGTAAGTAAGTAGGGGAAGAAAAAAAAAGAAGAAAATAAACAGAGGAAAGAGTAAGTATTCATAACAACAGTTAGGGGGCCAGAAAAAAGACATGATGGGAGTGGTGCAGTGCAGTGGCTGTGGAGTAGCAGTCTTCCGGGAGACGTTCTGGAGGATGCAGTGTTGTCCCATTTGCAGGCACCTCTCTGGGTTGAGGGAGGAGGCTGCTCATTTCCAGGATGAGTTGGCCAGGATTTGTGGGACCTCCTCTCCCACCCAGGGACCACCAAGGTCACTGCCGTTGCCTCAGAGGTTGCCAAGAAAGAGGAGCAGTTGGACCACAGTGGGCTCAGGGAGGGTGAGGGTGGTGGAACAGAGGCGCATCCCTCCAGCTGTACCTCTCCACAATTTCTATGCCGTTCTGGAAAAGTGTGGTTCCTCTATGGAGGCATCCACAGTGGAGACCAAGGAGGATGCTGGGAACCTCCACAAAGGAGACCAACAGGAGGATGGCATGGGACCCCACAGGAGAAGGAAACAACTCCTGGTGGGGGACTCCATTGTTAGAAAGGTAGAACTGGGGGAGGAAGGGGAGAGGGAAGTAAGGTGACTGCCTGGTGCCATTGGCTTGGAGAGACAGAGAGCAAAATCCTCAGGATCACAGGAGTAGCTGCACAGTGGAGGGAGCTGGATGTCATTGTCCACCTAGGGACAAATGATCTGCCTAAGAAAGGGATCAGAGCAGTGCAAGAAGCGTCTGTGGAGATGAGGAGGGGCCTTAGACAAATAGCACACACAGTAACCTTCTCGGAAGTGCTGCCTGTCTATGGCACGGATGAGGCTAGGGTGCTCCACACCATGGGATTCAATCAGTGGTTGAAAAACTGGTGCAGAGCTCAGTGATCTGGCTTCATCAGGGACTGGGGGTCCACCTGGACAGATGCAGGCCTATACTGGTGTGATGGTCTGCATCTGTCCAGGAGGGGAACCAGGATCCTAGGTGATAGGTTTAAATATTTAATTGGCAAGCATTTAAACTAGCCAAGGGGGGAGGCACTGGAAAGGAGCAGGGAAATCCTAGCCCCCCCCCAACAAAAAAAAAATAAAAATCAGGGTACTAAGTGAGGTAGACACTAACACAGAGATGTCAATAGGGAGAAGCGCAGGGGTAAATGGAGAAAGTGACAAATGCAATAAGGACAGGGATGGGGCAAAAAGGGGTAAGGCCATCACGAAATGGAGGGTAATGAGTACCACGCCTGTAGTTGGGGCAACAAGCTCCCTGAACTGGTGACCTTGATGGAAGAGGGATGCCTGGATATCGTAGCAGTCACAGAAACATGGTACACAGAGAACCATGACTGGGATGTTAAACCAGAGTACACAACCTACAGGAGAGACATCGAGGAGAAGCTCTCTATGTAAGGGAAAGGATAAAAGCAACTGAACAAAAGAGTATACAGGGAGGAGAGGAGGCACTGTGGGTCACCTTAGAGACTGGAAATGGCACCACAATCTGCACAGGGGTTGTATACAGACCCCCATGTCAGGGGGAGGGAATGGACAAGGATATGATATTAGGCATACTTAGAATGGCAGAGAAAGGGGAGATACTGCTGATGGGGGACCTTAATATGCCAGATGTTAACTGGAGCACCTTTGCTGTAGCCAAATCCAAAAGCAAGGCCATTCTTGATGCCCTTCAGGTGGCACGCCTCAGACAGCTAGTTTTGGAACCTACTCGTGAGGGAGCAATCTTAGACCTCGCACTTTAAAATGGGGACATTAAGAGGATCTCTGATCTAGAAGTGGGTAGCCATTTGGGAACAACTGACCACCAAACAGTGTGGTTCACGATAAACTCAGCTACAGAGTCAAGCCATACAAAAGTGAGGGTTCTGGACTTCAGGAGGGCTGACTTTGGCAAGATGGGAGTGCCCCTTAGAAAAGCACTAGCAAACAGGCTAGAAGGAGGGGTGAAGCAACAATGGGGTAATATCAAAACTGCCATCACAGAGGAAACAAGCCTTTGTGTGCTTTGTGTGAAGCAAATAAATCAAAATGAAAGAAAAAGCCACTATGGTTCTCAAAAGAAGTGGCGGTGAAGGTTAGAGAGAAAAAGATAGCATTTAGGAAGTATAAGGAAACACAGAAGGAGCAGGACAGAGAACTGTACCAGTTAAGGCAGAAGGAAGCAGGGAGGGTAGTCAGAACAGCAAAGGCACAAACTGAGGAAAAGATAGCCAACTTGGTTAAGAAGGGGATAAAACCTTTTATAGGTATATCAGGGAGTGTAGAAAGACAAAGGGAGGGATAGTGAGGCTGAACAGAATGGATGGTGGGTGGGCAGAGAGTGACAGTGAAAAAGCAGGGATACTGAATGAACACTTCTGTTCAGTATTCACAAAAGAGGAAGTGGGGGAGGTGCCTAATCCAATTAACAGAAGCACTCTGGAGAGGGAGTCGATCTCAGTCCTTTCACAGAAGAAAGGGTTCTGAAAGAACTCCTAAAACTGAAGGTGGACAAAGCAATGGGGCCAGATAGAATTCTAAAAGAATTAAGCAGAGAACTAGTGACACCACTGACTACTCTTTATAACAAATCATGGGAGGATGGTGTGGTACCTGAGGACTGGAAGAAGGCTGATGTGATTCCCCTTCACAAAAGTGGGAGCAAGACAGAAGTAGGAAACTACAGACCTGTCAGTTTGACCTCTGTGGTAGGGAAAGTGATGGAATCACTTCTGAAGGAAAGAACTGTTGAGTACCTTGAGGCCAGTGGAGCACAGGATCCAAGGCAGCATGGGTTCATAGCGGGAAGGTCATGTCAGACGAATCTAATTGATTTCTTTGACTGGGTGACCAAAGTAGTAGACCAGGGAGGGGCTGTGAACATGGCCTACCTAGACTTAGCAAGGCATTTGACACAGTCCCACACCAAAGATTAGTAGTCAAATTAACCAGCCTTGGAGTGGGCCCCAGGGTGGTAGCCTGGGTAAAACATTGGCTGAACAACAGGACACAGAAGGTAATTGTAAATGGAGTCCACTCTGAAGAAAGGGGTTACTAGTGGGGTATCGCAGGGTTCAGTACTGGGTCCAGTCCTTTTTTAATGTCTTTATAAGTGACATTGCAGAGGGACTGGAAGGAAAAGTATGCCTCTTTGCAGATGACACAAAGATCTGCAACAGGGTTGATACAAAAGGAGGCGTGGAAAGGATGAGAAGGGACTTGGCAAGGTTGGAGGAATGGTCAGAAGTATGGCAGCTTGGATTCAATGCAAAGAAGTGCAAAGTAATGCACCTGGGAAACAAAAACCCAGGGGAAGATTACACAATGGGGGTAGTAACAACAACAAAAATGGAAAGGGACCTTGGAGTAATCATATCAGATGATCTTAAGGTTGGCAAGCAATGTGAGAAGGCGTAGGGAGGGCTGGGGGGATACTGGGATGTATAGGGAGAGGCACCACCAGCAGAAAACAGGAAGTTGTTATCCCCCTGTACAGACAGTTGGTGAGACCCCATCTGGAGTATGCGTCCAGTTCTGGAGACCCCATCTCTACAAGGACATAGACAGGAGGGAGGCAGTTCAGAGGAGGGCAACTAAAATGGTGTAGGGTCTGCAAGAGAAGCCATACGAGGAGAGGCTAAAGGAGCTTAATATGTATACCCTTGAGGAAAGGAGGGACATGATAGAAACGTTTAAGTACCTCAGTGGAATCAACAAAGTCCAAGAGGGTAGCATCTTTCAGAAAAAGAGATGTACAAGAACAAGGGGACACAATCTGAAGATAGAGGGGGGACGGTTCAGGGGCAATGTGAGGAAGTATATATTCACAGAGAGGGTGGTGGACGTATGGAACAGCCTTCCTGAGGAGGTTGTGGGGTCTAAAACTGTGGGAGAATTCAAGAATGCATGGGACAGGCATAAGGCAATTTTTGTGGGGGGCAGGAAGAAATGGGCTGTTGGTAAACTATGATCTGCAGCTTATCCTCTAGGAAGGGAAATGGGCAGACTAAGTGGGCCAAGCGGTCCTTATCTGCTGTCAAAGTCTTATGTTTCTATGTTCTATGTCACTACACTACTATGTAACAACCCTTATCCAAAAGTTTGACACTGTTTGAGATTAAAAAAAAAAAAAAAAAAGCATATGGTAAGGGCTGTTCCAGCTTAAAACAAAAACAACAAAAAAAACACTGCAATTTTGTGTTGCCACTGTCCAAGGAGAAAGAGTTTGGTATGCAAGTGGAAAACATTTAGAGGAGAAATAACGTCAAAGTTCACGTTGTAACCAAGATCATTCTATTTAACCCAGAAGGGGATCTAGCACGTTTATAAATGTATCCCTTCTCTGCAAATATAATCTTATTAAAGTAGGTTTCAGCTTCCTCTTCTGGTTTCACTCAGGCCTTCAAGGCTGCCGCTGCTAACTGCACTGCTCCAGTGCATACTGCATGGCGATGCAGCCTGCTGATGCCACTGCTCCCCAGTATTCAAGACGCAAAGGAAACTAGTAAGCCAACTCTTAGTGTAGACAGTCTGTAAAGAATAATGAAAATCATGGCAAACACAGCCACGGTCCACCACAATGTTTAATACATTGTATTAAAAATGATATGAAAAATAGCAATGCATGATTCAAGAAACTCAAAGTACAGCGACTCAGTCACAGTTCTGAACAGCAAATATGCTGCTTATCACCACTTCATAGCATGACTCAGGGTCAAGAAGCTTAAAGAACGCTGTGTTCTTTAGAAGCTGGTTCAACACTGTTATGGAATCATAGCAACGCTGGCAGTAAACATCCTATGTGGCGAACAACCCTGTATGAACTGAAACCTCTTGTTTAACAGTCATTGGAAAATTCTTTAATATGTTATTTTATGTATTCTGGTAACATATTCACATCTAAATTGTTTAACAAAAAAAAAACACTATTGAGATTTCCCATAGGTCTGTGCTGTCCCATTTCTTTGCACCTTTCCTGGTGTGCCAGACACAGAACATTTTGATGGTATTTCAGACACTAGTTTCTCATTTTTTTCCACCAGTGGCCCTTTGTGAAACGTTACTTAAGCAATAAGGCATGACCAGGGGTTATGTTAATGGTATCTTAATCACCCTATAGAGGTGTAATGTTGCACGAGGCGTAGCCGAGCGCCACATTTTTGTTTATTTATGACTTTGGTAACCAGGCAGGTATGCTGATCCCAGGGGCCGTTTTCAGGCATGACCCGAGCCACATACTGTGGCACAGGAACTAATGCAACAAACAACAAAGCACAGAACAGTTGACAAAAACCAAAACAAACAAACAAAAAAAAAGATAAAGGTTACAATAGTACAAGGGATAGGCAAATAGAAGAGCAACAAAAAATACAGGATTCCCTCAACCATACATCAATTAGGCATTACAATAAGTAACGGTATGCATAAATACAGTTCTATCAGCAGCAGTTACAATAGGAGACAAGCAAGGGAGTCTAAGTAGAAAGAGGGATAAGGCAAAGCAAATGTATAGGGGTGGGAGGGGAAGGGGTGGGGCGGAGGGGTTGGAGGCAGGATTAACAAACATAGGTACTAAAGCTCAAGTGCACAAGCAGGCCAGCTTAACTGATTCCTGCTTGACCTAATATCCATACACATTCCCTGGTGGGGTGCAATTGGGAAAGTGAGGAACTACTCATGGAAGCAGCAGCTGCAGCAAATCATCAGGATCCAGTCTTTGAGGCGGGTTTTGAACTGGCAGTGAGTGTCAAGGGAGCGCAGCTCGGCAGGCAGTTTATTCCACAGTGTAGGGGCTGTCACAGACAAGCCCCTAGAGGGCTATTAACTGACCATTAACATAACCCCTGAGAATGCCTTACTGCTATTATAGTAAAAACACTGTTAAACAGTGTTAAACTTTGGTCAGCATATGATTAGGTTCTACAAGTATGTTAAAGAGCAGGTGCTTAGTAAGTATGTATACCTTAAATATGAAGGTTTGGGGCCCTTTGCTGCCTCTGCAGCCATTCAGATTACTTGTATTTGTTTCTTTACTTACCTTTTCATCATTTTTTTTTTGCCAACTGCTAGTATAAAAAGAATCCAATGGACTCCTTGTATTATGAAGTCAGAAACTCTTCACTAGCAAGGCGGGCAGTGTTTGTCATTGGGAAACTACAAATCTGTTATCAGATTTTTATGGAGAAATAACACTTTCTACTACAAAAATGTATATTTAATAGAAATAAGTAATTTTTAAAAACCTGATCTTTTGTTATAGTGTACCAGAAAATCCTCGACAACATCCAGCCTGAGTCAGTGTAACCACGCGCTGGGACTGCTTTCCTACCCAGCACGTGGTGCGATTGTTTATTTTTTTTTAAAAGGAAACTAGAGTAATGGTAAGGTGCGAGGCTCGTGAACTGGAACCCTGGGCACTTTTGAAGGGGAGAAATGGTTTTTCAGGAGAATCGGGCTGGTGTTGAGAGCAGGACGTCAGAAATCTGTGAGGGAGAGAGAAGGGTTTACCTGAGGGTTGGAAGCCTTCCCTTCTGGTTGTCTGTGCACCTCGGCTCCTACTACACCAGTGAAGAGGTCTATTGTGGTCCTGTTCCTGCCTCTCATTTGCGGTAGAGTCTGGCGGTCCCCGTTTTAGTCCCGTCCCTTTTGCTTGGTGTGGGCTCTGTGTAGCCCCGTTCACTGTTTTCTTCTTCTGCCCTGTTTCTCTGGTCCCTTATCGGCGGCACGTGAAGAGCCGCATCGTCCGAGACAGCGAGCGAGAGTCTGCATTTGGAAGACCCGAAAGGCCCCCAGCCATCCACCAAGCAACCTGAAGCCCTCCCACTGCCAGGGAAACCTCCCGCCTTCCGATCCAACTTCCCTGCAGGACCGATTGGAGTGGCGAGTCGTCGGCAGCACATCCAAATGTGCTGGCCGCCACCTACAGAACTAGAACTGTGAATTTATTTAAAAATGTGCGCCAGGCACAAAGTGAAAAGGCAGAGTGCCGTGGAGGGGAGCAGGCTGGAAGGACCCTATTAATTTTAATATTTAAACTCAGGAAGGGCATGGTGATGCCCACGGGGAGGAGGGAACTCTGTAATGCCATAGGGGAGGCCTATAAATATTTATGAGGGAGTGGGACAAGGCAGGGCAGCCAGATTTAAAGGGGCAAGCAAGGCCCAAAAAGGTAATTTAGAAACAGTGGCTCACTCTACTTGGCTAAGAAAAAGTGGGGCCCAAGATTTAAAGCGGCCTGTGGTCAAGCTGGTACAAGTTCTCAAGGGGCTCAGTGAAGCAAGGCCCACTAGTACTTAAAAGGGGCCCAGTCAAGTTAGGCCCACTGCTATTCAAACGGGCCCAGTCAAGTTAGGCCCACTGCTATTTAAGGGGACCCACACAAGTTAGGCCCACTGCTAGCCATTTAGACCCCCAGTTGTGACAGGGGCCCAGCAGCATTAGTGACCCCAAATGTTCAGGGAGTCTAGCTAGCCATACAGAATCTCAGTAACAGGACGATCCTTATCTAGCTAGAGAGACCCCTGTTGGTTAGGTCCATTAGAGCTAGGGTTACAAAGATACATAGATACATAGACAGTGTCGGCAGATAAGGGCCTATGGCCCACCCAGTCTGCCCATTTGAGCTTGTAAGTTCAGTTTGTTTTCCTAGAAGTCTGTTGCCCCTTACCCCTGACCTCCAGAATTCCTTTATGTCTATCCCATGCATTCTTAAATCCCATGATTGTTTCAGCCCCCACCACTTCCTCTGGCAGGGTGTTCCACTTGTCCACCACCGCTCTGTGAAGAAATTCTTTCTCATGTTTCCTCTGAATCGTCTCTCCTCCAACTTCATCCCATGCCCTCTAGTCCTGGAACATCTTTTTCGCTTAAAAATAGTGTTTTCCTGCACCCTGTTCCTCCCTGTAAGATACTTGTATGTCTCTATCATATCCTCTCTCTCCTCCTTCCTCCAGGAGTACATGTTCAGTTCCTTCAACCTGTCTTCATAGGACTTGTGATGCAATCCATGCACCATCTTTGTTGCCCTCCTCTGAACCTTCTCTACCCTGCTATGTCCTTACGTAGGTATGGTCTCCAGAACTGTACACTGTACTCCAGGTGGGGCCTCACTAGTGTCTTGTACAGCGGAATTATGACCTCCCTTTTCCTGCTGGTGATGCCCCTGCCTATACATCCCAGCATCCTATTTGCTTTACCTGCTGCCTTGTCACACTGTTTCCTATCATGAGGTCATCAGAGATGACAACTCAAGATCCCTTTCCTGCTTGGTGCATGCTATATCCTCACCCAACTGATATATTGTGCCAGGGTTTTTGTGCCCCATATGCATTATCTTGCACTTTTTGCATTGAATTTCAACTGCCAAACCCTGACCATTCTTCAAGTTTCTGCAGGTCGCTTCTCATTCTGTCTACACACCTCTGGTGTGTCTACTCTGTTACAGAGCTTGTGTCATCAGCGAACAGTGAAATTCTGCCTTCTAGGTCCTGCGCAATGTCACTGATGAAGATGTTGAATAGGACCGGTCCCAGCACTGATCCCTGTGGTACCCTACTGGTCACTCTTCCCTCTGTGGAGTGACAGCCATTTACCACCACCCTCTGTGTCCTGCCACCCAGCCAGTTACCTACCCACCACACTACTGTCCTGCCCACACCCATATTCCCCAGTTTGTGTAATAGTCTTCTATGTGGCACAGTGTCAAAGGCCTTGCTGAAGTCCAGATAGGCCATGTCCACTGCCCTTCTTGATCCACCTCCCTAGTCACCCAGTCAAAAAATTCAATGAGGTTGGTCTGACATGACCTCCCCCTGGTGAAACCATGCTGCCTTGGGTCCTGTAGTCCATTGACAACCAGATGTTCCACCAATCTCTCCTTCAGTAGTGCTCCCATGATCTTCCCCACTACTGAGGTGAGGCTGACTGGTCTGTAGTTCCCTGCTTCCTCTTTGTTCCCACTTTTGTATAAGGGGACTACATCTGCTGTCCTCCAGTCTTTGGGTACCTCCCCTGCTTCCAGTGATCGGCTAAACAGGATAGCCAGAGGTTCAGCCACCACCTCTCTTAGTTCTTTAAGGACCCTGGGGTGCACCCCATCTGGCCCCATTGCTTTATCAACTCTTATTACTTCCAGTTCCTTCAGGACCCTTTCTCGTGTAAAGGGACTTGTGTCCATTTCTGCACCATTCTCACCCCTTGTACTCCCTTCAGACCCATTACCCTCCTCTTCCTCAGTAAAGACTGAGCAGAAATACCTGTTCAATATGTCAGCTTTACAGTTGTCATCCTCCGCGGCCCCCATCCTCCCCTTCAGTCTCACTATCCCTCCCTTTGTCTTTCTTTTTTCACTTATGTACCTGTAAAAGGTTTTGTCCCCTCTACCCACTGATTTTGCAATGTGTTCTTCTGTCTGAGCTTTGGCTTCCCTTACTGACCTCCCTGCCTCCCTTTGCTTCTCCTGGTACTTCTCCCTATCCCCTTCTGCCTGTGTCTTTTTGTATTGCCTGAATGCAATCTTTTTGGCTTTCACTTTCTTTGCTACCTCTTTGGAAAACCATAATGGTCTCCTCTTCCTTTTCCTCTTGCTAACCTGCTTAATGCATAATTCTGTTGTTCTTGTAATCCCCATTTTAAATACTGCCCACTGTTCCTCAACCCCTGATTCCTGTCCCATTCCCCTTAATGCCTCTTTCAAGTATCTCCCCATTTTCCCAAAGTCTGCCCCCCTAAAATCCAGGATACGTGTTTTTGTGTGATTTGATTCTGCTCTTTCTGTGATTTCAAACCACAATGACTCCCTGTTCTCCCCAGGGTTCTCCCTGTAAAGTGAATGGCCTGTATTTCTTCAGTGGTCTGGACATTGTGACTGTATAATAAGAACTGAGACTTTCGTTGCCTGGCTATCATACCTATGAACAAGTGCCAGACTGTTCTGTATTGCTTTATACCAGCATTTCAGTACCAGAAAGTATGGTGTTGTTGCCAGCATTTCAGTGTCACAAGGTATTTGAATCGGTCTTCATCAAGTTCTCAGAGTCACTTCACCAGTGGCAGTTCACGTTCACCTCAATGCAGACATCTGGTTACATCGGGGCCAAGACAGAACCATCTACGGAGGTCAGAAGAGGGCCGTCACCATAGCAGTTTGCCCCAACGCAGACATCTGGTTATGTTGGGGCCAAGACAGGACCATCTAGGGTGGTCAGAAGAGGGCCGTTGCCGTAGCAGATCACCCCAACGCAGACGATACAATATGCCAGGGTCAATACAGGACCATCTAGGGTAGCCAGAAGAGGGCCTACGCTGTAGCAGTTGCTACGCCGCAGACACCCCTGGCTTCCGGGTCAAGAGATTGGCTCATCCAGTGTTTGTGATGAGCTGTTTCATCTAGCCATCATCTCTAAGATTCTTATGAACTTTGTTGGACCATTCTTTTGTTAAAATCTATTGTTTTTGCTCTTTCTTTTCCCCTACAGTTTTTCCCTCCATCCCTTATGTTTGTTACTGTTCTTCAAGAATTCAGTACACTGCTGTAGTAACTGACTCTTACCGTGTCTGTCTCTTCTGTTGATCACCCAGTGGTACCCCCATAGGGGAACACAGCCTCCCCTTATTCCAGCTCTCTCTAAACTTACCAGTTGCCAGTGCTGATTGGCCTACAATGAAACAGGGGTCAGTCCGAACAACCCAACGAGGCCCCTGCCCTACTCCTTGGCTAATTGGCTTTCGAATTCCGAGCAGGGCCAGTTATAATAATTTAGCATGTGACATTTCCTTCATAACTAGATTTTACTTAGGAAGAAGAAAGAGGAGCAAATTACTAAAAAAAAAATGTGAAGTCATACAGATGGACAACAATAGTGCAAACATATAAAGGGCTATGTTTGTTACTGAAGGAAGTACCTATTTATTGTGAAAAAGACAGAAAAAAATATATTTAGTTTCTCATTGAAATACACTGGGCTCCTAAGTAGCTGGCAGTTTTGGACATCGCAAACCCAGAATTCCATTGAATTTTTTTTTTTTTTACTAACAGCGTGAAAAGCAAAAGTAAAAACCTACTTGTTTCACTGCACTAACAAATATTTTGTTACAAAAGTAGAAAGTAATAACTAACACATCAAAATACAATAAAATAATAATTTGTCTATTTATTACAACTAAACACCCGCTCTTTACAAAAGATTAACATAAGGCTGATGGAATGCTTCCAGTCAATCAGAAAGCTCTATTTGCCGGCCTGGTGGTGCTGAGGGTTGAGGCGCTGGATGCCACGCCTCTCGCGCCATGCTGGCAATGAGCCCGGGTTGTCGGGGGACGGCAGGGGAGGGTTAGGATCAAGCATCCGGAGACTGCTTTCCTATCCCTGGGGAGGGCTGAGGGACTCCACCGTGCTGCAGCGGCCCCTGGTGACGACCGGGGCACTATTAACAGTGGTGTATGTGGGTGGAGTGCGACAGATGTCAACACACAGTGCCCAGAGGGGTCAAATAATGGAGGAAAAGGCTGGCCGCGCTCGGCCCGCCTGGAGGTCTGTCGTGGAATCGCACTGGAGGGGTTCGGTCTCAGCCCAGCATGGGAAGGCATGGGGGGGGCCTCCCAGCGGGTCGTGGAATGGCCGTATCGACCCCTCATCATGCGAGTGAGCCTGCTGCCCTCTAGGCAGGTCGAGACGGCGACTGGATGCCCCCGCCGATCGCACCACAGCAGGGCGGAAAAAAATATGATATGATAAAAAGAGAAAGCTCTATTTCTCAGACCCGTATTATAATTTTAACAAAGATTAAAAACCAAAATATATAGCAAAAAATTGTTTATTCTAAGAAGTTTAATTTCCCCTGTTGCTAGGACAATTGAAAACTCTTCTGTGACTAGAATGACATCATGCTGTTTCCACAGAATGCAATGGCTCTAAGCACTCAGGGTAGAGGCCGCAGTGACTGCCAACATTTTATTTAGGAAAGAAAATAAAAACAAAATATTTTGTTGCTCATACAACTCAAAAGTGAAAGCAACACAAACCCCATTTTATATTGCCAATAATTTCTAAAGACAACCTGAGGGAACTGACATCAGCCCACATGCCAACATGTTGGTAGATGAAGCACTGGGCTGGTAAAATTTCTGTTTAAGTAGCCTTGTATTGGAGGTGTTAAATTTTCATTAAATACCCCCAGATGTGCCAGTGGAATGGCTGTGCAGGTCATTCAATATTTCAAAGCACTAGCCCTGGTGGCTAGGCGCTGCAACGTGGCTATCACTAATTACCATGATTATCATTATAAAATTGTCTTGCCACAAATGTTAGAAAATGTATTGCAAACAAAATATTACTTCCACATTTAAACATGCTGATTTCTTATTTGCTTGTGCATCATTCTTTTTTCCTCACTGTGTTTACATCCCCTTCCTACACACTGCCACCTGGGTCCCTCACCGCCACTTACCTCAGCATCTCCCTTGGGCTAACTTAGTGCCTGGGACAGCTTCCCCATTCCCCAGATGGGGTAGAGGGCAAGGTCCACCCCTCAACAGGATGCTTGTGTCCTTGTTAGGAGAGCTGAGTTGAGGCTGAGAGGGCTGGATACACTAGCTGCTCACCCCCAGGTTCTGGGGCCTATTTTCTCCCCCAAAGCATATGTCAGCACATCAGCCCTCACCTCCGCCTCATCCACGTCTTTGTTCTTGTGGTCACTAAGTGCTGCAGCGAGAGACACAACCTTCAATACGCGGAGATGAACATCCTCTGGGACGCTCGATCCACCAGGCTGGCATGCGATAACCTAAGATCACGCCTGATACCGGGCTGCCTGCACTGCAAGCAGAAACACTACTGCGGCACCAATGGGCTGGCTTAGTGCTTCATTCTGTTTACTTAACATACTTGATGGGCTTTATAGCAGTTTGGCAAGGCTTATTTGAGATGCGCCATTTAATGTAATCTGTATCATGAACTGGGATGGTTATCCTTATTGTAGCACAGGAAAACAATTCCAATTCCTGTTTTCGTTATACTTTTTGGGGCACTCCAATTCCCAAGTGTTACAATTCAGAGCCATAAAGCCTCCTCTCACCTCATCACAAGGCTTGATTATATGATCCTTCAGATGTGGTGCAAATTCAGACATAATTCAAGGCCCCCAAAATCTGGAATACTCTGTAAGTAGCACTGGTAGTCCCTCAAACTATTTGCTGATTTGGCTTTTTAAAGCGATCACCACGACTAGCTCGTGCTGTTTAAATGGTAAATTTGTTATTTATTGCAAATTCTGTGTCTCGTATGGATGAAACAATTGTATTGTTTTTCATATTCTTATTTTATGTACTGACCTACAGGAGAATTAACCTGCACTTAATTATACTTTTTCCAGAAAATCTACAAATAAACACATTTTACTACTGCTATGCCAGGTAATTCTTAAAAACACTATCAGTAGACTAGCCCAACGTTATTAGTGACCAAAACAGAAGTCATGACACATCTGCAACTGTTGCAAACATATGTGAGACCCCCAAAAGCACAAGCCAGCTCGTCAGTTGTGCTGCACCGTGTCAGCTGCATTACATACAACACATTCCACCACGCTCTCCTCCTATTCAAATATCCCATTGTTTATAGAAGCCTAGCCCATTGTTTGCATTACAGCTCTTGCTGAGAGGAAGGAAAGCTACTCAGCTGTTCCATCCACATTGGAAAGTATCCCAGCACTCTACCAAGGTAGGGCAGAGAGAAACAGAGGACTGCTCTTACTGGTTCAGCCAGGTGCCGTACACAGTGATACAGCTTTAGTAGCTCCTCGTCAGCGGTAACCCCCCCCCAAGATAAATTAAATGGGAGGATCGCAGGTCGAGTGCCAAGCCAAACACTTTCTCCATCTTTGGCTGTCCTTCAGTTACTGAGAGGACCAAACTATTCTTTCCTTCTCCTGGTCACCTTTGCATTATTTGTTTTACTTCTTCACGGTCCCTGTGCTATATCTAACAGCACTGCTGGGAACATCTAGTTCACAATCTCATCATCTTGGCAGCTGTTGCCATCATGTGATTTGTCAAAGCTGCCATATGAACATACAAAAACACCAGCAGAAACAGGCCTAACGGTCTATCGAGTCTGCTCGATTGTGCAGGTAGCCCTTCAACTTGCAGCTGCCCCACACTCCCTCCCACCCTCTAATTACCCTTCCCTCACTCTGTACCACCCCTCTTAACCCCCACTGTACTACAGGCTGCAGCCTCCTCAGGCAAGGAATTCCACTTTATCTGCCATCCATTCAGTGAAAACATGTCTCCGGATTTCCTCCGGAATCTTCCCCACCAATCTCAATTTATGCCCTCTCATGTCCCTCCCACTTCTAATCTGGAGGATCCTCTCTCTGTCAATTTTGTTAATTCCCTTTTAAGTATTTAAAAGTTTCAATCATATTCCCACTATCCCTCCTCTCCTCCAGTGAATACATGTTCAGGTCACCCAGTCTATCCTCACAGGAGATAACCTCCAGACCCTGGATCATCTCTTGTCATCCTGCGCTGTACCCCTTCTAATAATCTGGTGTGTTTCTTCAGGAATGGGCGCTAGTACTGCACACAGTATTCCAGGTGCGGTCTGACCAGTGACCTGTACAAGGGAAGGATCAGCTCCCTATTCCTGGAAGAGATAACTCTTTCTATACACTCCAGCATCTTGTTGGCTTTTGCTGCCGCCTTCCTGCACTGTGCCGAGTTGTTCATATTACCTGTTATAATCACCCCGAGATCTTTCTCCTCCCCAGTGCTTTCCAGCTGAACCCCTCCGAGCTGATAGCTCCTCCCCGGTTAATCGTTCCAAAGTGCAGTACTTTGCACTTCTTGGTGTTGAACCCCAGCTGCCATGTTTCTGACCATTCCTGTAGTTTGGTCAGGTCGTCCTGCAGCCCTTTCCACCCATCTACAGTATGTCATCTACCACAGCTCACATTTTATTATCATCTGCGAACAGACTGATCCTACTCTGATTCCGTGTGAGATCTCTGCTATGAATATCCCAAACAGCACCGATCCCTGAGGCACTCCGCTCATCACACCCCTTGGTGATGAGAGCTCCCCCACCACCACCACCACCACCACCCTCTGCTGCCTTCCCTTCAGCCAAGTGGTAATCCATTGGACCATTTTTGTTCCCACCTCAGTATTCTCCAGCCCCCTTCCCCCAGCCTCCCATGCAGCACTGAATCAAAGGCCCTGCTGAAATACGAATACAGGACATCCACTGCATGGCCCTTATCCAGTTCCCTGGTCACCCAGTAGTAGTACTCAACTAGGTTTGTCTGGCACAATCTTCCCAAGACAAAACCATGTTGCTGAACATCCTGGAGTCCACTATCCTCCAAAAATGCCACCAGTCACTCCTTCAGGATTGTCTCCATGAGCTTTCCCATATTCGATGTGAGGCTCCCTGGTCTGTAGTTCCCCAGCTCATCCCTAGGGCCATGCTTCTGAATGGGTACCACATGGGCCATCCTCCAGTCTTCTGGTATACATCCGGTGTCCAGGGAAGTACTGAACAGGTCAGTCAGTGATCCCTCCAGGATCGCTGCCAGGTCTTTTAGCACTCTAAGATGAATGCTGTCTGGACCCGGTGCCTTGTCCACCCTCAGTGCCCTTAACCTCCCCAGAACCCTGGCCTCCATAATCCCTGTATCAGTCACCCCCTCCCGTCCCCTGCCCGACCCTGTCCTACCCCGAGGTATCTGCCTCCCTTTCTCCTTTGTGAACACAGAACAGAAGTACTCATTTAGTGCCCAGGGTTTTAAATAATTGATTAGCAGTTTTTTCCTTGGGGCAATACTAACTGTACAGAAAGCATTTATACAGGTTTTCTGGAAGTGTTATGTTTGTTAAACACAGTGAGGCAAGTGCTATGCAGTTTCACAATGTTTTAGAACTTTTATGAGCATAACGCTAATCAATTTTTAGAGTTAAATAAAACCCTGGCTGCCTCTGCCTGATCACCTTCTTTCTCTACCCACCCCCATCCTTCTTAATCCTCACAATCTGGTCTTTGTTCTTCTGTCTCTTCCTAATGTATCTGAAGACGTCCTTTTCACTATCCTTGATACCTTGTGCCAGCCTCAGCTCTCTCGAAGCCTTGGCCACTCTGACCAGCCTGCTTACCTCCCTGGACCTCTTTGTATGCTCCTCCTTGTCTCCTTTTTCTCTCCTGATTTCTTGAGTCTCTGAAATGCTTTTCTCCTGGCCCTCACCCCCTCCATTACCTCCTGGGTTAACCAACTGGGCTTCTTTGCCCTGCCCTTCTTGCGACGTGTCTTTGCACACATCCCAGTAGCCTCCACCAGCCCTATTTTAATAATCTCCCACTTCTGACAAGCATCTTTGTTAAGCTGAATACTCACCAGGTGCCTACCCACAATCTCCCCCATCATTTTAAAGTCTGCCCCCTTGAAATCAATCACCCTTGTTCCCATACCCCTTTTCTCTTCCCATATTGAGTATGAACCACACCGTGTGGTGGTCACTCCCACCCAGAGGGTCCTGCACCTCCAGATCCCTTACAGTCTTGTGCTTGTGTACTAAGTAATGTCTATTAATGTTTTATTTCCATTATGATCCTGGTACAGAGGCATGAACACAATTAATGCAAAGTGATGGCAAGGCACAAAGAATTTCAGGAACACTGTATAAACTCTACTATCGCAAATGATGGAAAAATAGTTAATCTCCAGGAGACAGAATTTTCTGTAAAAAATAAGTTATCCCAATGGCCCAGACAGGTAGCACAGCAGTAATGCTTCCACTCGCTTTTCTAGTACACGGGTTTACAAATGGACTCAGCTGCAGGTGGATGGCTGGGGGAAGGAAGCATAAGCAGCATATGGACAGCTCGCCTTCTCCTCCTCCAGGCATGGGAATTGTAAGTACCCCACTGTTCCATCTGATGCCAGGTGGTAGTCGCAGGCATATATCTGAAGAGTGGCAGCCCCTGGATGCCAATGGTAAATGTGTGACATTGCATGTCGCCAACCCTCACCTGGAGGAAAAAGCTGGAAAAATCCCATACAGCATGATGACATCCAACTTCTGCAGGCCCAGCGCTGCCAACCAGACACCAGCCTCCACACCGGATCCTGATCCTGTCAGTGAAATTGCATTCCTAGGTTCCCCATCATAGGGGGCTGCGGTTAGTACCCATGGAAGGTGGGGGGGAGGTGCAGATGAGGCCAGGTTGGCAGCTCAGTAGATAAACCCTAATCTGGGTGTGGGGGGAGAGGGTACCCCAATAAAGTACAGTTACGCAAGAACTTACCGTAACAGTAGATCTTCGAGAGAGGCTCTTGCAGTAGGTAATTACCATTAGGACCAAGCAATCAGGCGCTAGGACAACATGGAACACTTTAGCTAACAGTGTCTGGCGGCGGACCTCCCACTCGACGTCATGTGACTGACGTTAGCGTGACGTTATATAGTAAGTGGTCCCCATGACTGCCCTCCAGTTCTCCCAGAGATGCAGAACAGGTGCGACAGGAGGAAGGGGTGGGCTCCTGGAGCCAAGGAAGGCTACGCAAAGGAGTAGTAGAAAAGACCTGGGGGTGGGAGGGAGAGCAGTACCTACTGCAAGAGCCTCTCTTGAAGATCTACTGTTACGGTAAGTTCTTACGTAACTGTACTATCTTACTTCGAGAGGTCTCTTGCAGTAAGTAATTACCATTAGGACTGAGTCCCAAGCAGTCAAAGTCAGACAAGTCTGAAACATGGGAGGCAGGAAAAGGTCTGCCGTATGCAGGGATCTAAGATAGAAGCCCCTGAAGGATGGCAAGGCCAAAGCCAGTTCTATGCCTAAAAGCAATGTCCAAACTGTAATGCTTAGTGAAGGTGTGGACAGAACTCCAAGTGGCTGCCGCACAGATATCGGCAGCAGAGACATTTCTGAAACAAGTAGTAGATCCAGCCATGCCTCTGGCTGAATGTCCTTTAACTTCCCCCGGAAGTGGCTTATAATACTTCTGATGATAAAATAGGGAAATACAAGAAAAAACAAGTAGAAATATGCATCCAAAATGGCGGGCAACAGTAGCAGCGTTCTCCGCAAGGTCCAACGTGCACAGGTCGATGGCAGGAAAGAACTGGAGGGTGGACATGGGGACCACTCACTATATAGCATCACGTTGACATCGGTCATGTGATGGAGGGTGGGCGGTCCCCCGCCAGACACTGCTAGCTAAAGTTTTCCGCGCAGTCCTAGTGCCTGGCAACTTAGTCCTAATGGTAATTACCTACTGCAAGAGCCCTCTCAAAGTAAGATCTGAAGATATTTTATGCATTTCAAGGAACAAATAATTTACAATAGTGTATATGGCAAACTATAATATCTACATAATCTACAGCAGTTTACAGTGTTATTGCTTACATCTGTCCATGACCACGTTCACAGCACCTCCTGACAAATGAGACAAGAGTGCATGCCATCCTGTATGTTCAGGAAGAACATATAGTGGTTGTGATGTCCGTGTTGACTTGGACAACATAGCCCCAGAACAGCGCCACAAACTGCACCAATGACAGGTGATCCGCACAGAGTTCCAGCAGATTTATGTGGAGCCAGACCTCCCTTGGAAACCAGATACGTGTGCTCGGCAATCCAGCAGACATGCACCCCAGTGCACTAGCAACTCATCTGCTGTCAGTGTGACCAAGGTCTTTGCTGTGTGCCTCTCGGAGGGCTTCCCTGTTTTCAGAGCAGACAGCCACCAACTAATGTTAACCCTGCATAAGGAGAGTCAACTGGGCTGGATGGTTAAAGGTTACACACCTTGGGAACCATTGGCACCCCAGTTCCCACTACATACGTACAAACATACGAATATGCTAGCAGAAACAGACCACCTGGTCTATCTAAGTCTGCTAGAGTGTGCAGCTAGCACTCCTAGTTTGTAGCTGCCCCACCCTCCTCCCCTTTGTCATCCCACTGCCGCCCCCACCTCCCCCACCCTCACTCTCCCCTGTTCCCTGTCCTATGCCCTTTTAAAGCTGTTCACTGATTTACATGATACCACCCATTCTGGTACTGCGTTCCATTTTGCTACCACCCTCTCTGTGAAATAATGTTTCCTCATTTCCCTCCTAAATGTTCTCCCCCTCTATTCTTAGCCCATGCCCCATGGTGTCCCTTCCCCTCCTCAGCTTGAAGACCCAGTCTGCCCCATCTTTACTGATTCCCCTCAGATACTTGAATGTCTCTTATCATGTACCCCCCTGTCCCTTCTATCCTCCAGGGTGTACATATTCAGCTCTCCCAGCCTGCTCTCACAGTCTCTCCCCCTCCATTCCACATATTATCTTCGTTGCCCTCCTCTGCACCCCCTCCAGTTGCCTGATATCATGCTTCAGGTATGGCCTCCAAAACTGCACACAATATTTCAAGTGAGGCCTTACCAGCAACCTGTAGACAGGCAAAATCACCTCTTCGCCTAGACAAAGCCCCCCTCGCTATGTACCCCAGCATTTTGCATGCTTTTGCAGCCACTCTCCTGCACTGGGCAGTGTTGTTCATGGTCCCTGTTACCTTTACCCCTAGGTCCTTCTCCTCCTCAGTGATCCCCAGCTTAACCCTCCCTCCAGCCAGTATTCTCTCCTTGGGTACTCCGCCCCAAAGTGCATAACCTTGCACTTTGCACTGAACCCCAGCTGCCACCTTTCTGATCACTCCACTAGCTTGCTTGGGTCCCCCTGCAGCTGCTTCCATCCCTCCTCTCCATCCACTACTGCTCCCACGTTGGTGTCATCTGCGAACAGACTTACCTTGCTCACCACCCTGTGCTCAATGTCTGATATGAAGAGCCCACATAATACTGGTCCCAGCACAGAGCCCTGCGGCACCCCACTCGTCACCAGCTCCAGAGTTGAGAGCTCCCTTCCCACCCAGCCAGCTTGTAATCCAGTTTGTCATTCTTTCCCCTACTCCTACACCAGTTAGCTTACCCCAAACCGCACGAGGCACCGAATCAAAGGCTTTGCTGAAGTCCAAGTAAAGAACATCCACCGCATGACCTTTATCCGGCTCACCTGTCACCCAGTCATAATACTGTATCAGGTTGGTTTGACAAAACTTCCCTGAAACAAACTCATGCTGCCTCACATCCTGGAGGCAGTTGTCCTCCAGGTATGAAACCAGTCTTTCCTTTAGAATCATTTCCATGAGTTTGCACACTATGGAGGTGATACTTACCGGACGATAATTACCTGGTTCGTCCCTTGGTCCGCTCGTGTAACAACACTACATGTGCCATCCTCCAGTAGAGTGGCACACACCCCAGCTGCAGTGAGGTGCTGTACAGATCCGCCAGCGGCTCCGCCAACACCTCTGCAATCTCCCTCAACACCCTGGGGTGGATACCATCCAGCTCTGGTGCATCTACCCTCAGTCCCTCTAGGACTCAACCTCCCTCAATTCTTCCATCGCCTCCCCCATCCCCACCCTCCCAGCCCATAGTGGTAGCGGTCCCTTTTCTTCCATGAACACTGAGCAAAAGTATTCATTCAGTGCTTCTGCCTGCTCCTCCCTTTTCCGGCCACTCCCTACCCCTTTTTATCCTCACTATTGTCTTCTTGCTCTTCCTTTTCTCCTTGATGTATGTGAAAAAGTCCCCCCCCCAGTTAATTCCCTATGCTAATCTCAGCTCCCTCTGGGCCTTACCTTCTCACTTTTCTGGTCATCTCCCTGGACCATCTTGCATACTCCTTGTCCCCCTTCTTTTTCTGTTCTCCTATACCTCTGGTGTGCCTCTCGGTTTGCCCTCACCACCTCCACTACCTCGCTGTTCAACCAGCATGGTTTCCTTGCTCTGCTCCTCTTCCTCTGTCTTGGTGCAGGCTTCCGTTACCTCTGCAGTCCCCCATTTAATAATATCCTGTTTCTGCTCCGAATCCATCTCCTGCCTTATGCCCTCCAGTTTCCCTTTCAATACTTCCCGCATCCTCCCGAAGTCCACCCCCCCCCCCGAAGTTTACCACCTGCATTACTGATTTCTGTGGCTCCCCGCACATTGTGATATTAAGCCACACCGTTTGGTGATCGTTGCCAGCTAGTAGGTCCTCCACCATTCAACAATATCAGATCTAAAATATTCTTTAGCCTAGTTGGTACACTGACCAAGTGCATCAGGAGACCCTCCTGGATCATGTACAGGAGCACTTGCCCCTAGCACTGGAGGTGAACGGAATGCTCTGGTCAACCCCCGGCAAGTTGAAATTCCCCACGATTACCACCTTCCCTTTTCTATATGCCTTTCTGATTTGTCCAGCTAATTCCCTGTCAAGCTTCTCGGACTGGTAACGGCAGCCTGTTTACCACCCCAAACCTCAGTTTCCTACCCCTTGAGTCTAGGAGTTGCAGCCAGATTGCCTCTGTTCTCCTTTCCTCCCCCTCATCCCTTGTGCATTTGATCCCGTCCCTCACATAAGACTGCCACCCCACCCCCTTATGGTTCTTCCTGTATAATTTGCATCCTGGGATTGCCAGATCCCAGTCCCAGTTCTTGGTTGCCCACATTTCCGTGACAGCTGCAATATCCACCCTCCACACTGCCAAGAGTGCCTGTAGCTCAACTGATTTGTTGCCTAAGCTTTTCGCATTCAGCAAGACCACCCTCCATCCTGCCCCTTTCCCTTCATTGCCCTCCATCTCCTCCCTCCCTTTTCAGCCACCCAGAGTCCTTCCCTGCTAGCCTGAGGGGTAGGCTGTGACTCCACTCTATCGAATCCCTGCCTACCTGCTGTCCACTTACCAATCCCATCTAGTTTAAATTCACCTTTGTTACAATATACCTCCCCAGTCTTTGCTTTAAAACCTCCTTCCCCCCGCTCATGTGCAGCCTATCCCTTGCAAATCGACTGTTATTATCCCAAGTACTGCCCCAGCTGCCCACAATCCCGGACCCCTTAGTTCAACACCATTCCGCCAACCATGCTTTCAACTTCCCAATCCTCTCCTCTTTCACTGTGCTTGTACAGGGTACTGGAAGCACCTCCTAGAAGGCAACAGACTCCCCAGTCTCCTCACACAACCTTCCCACTTCCTCAAACCCCTCCCTTGTTGCCTTCACCATTTCCCGCGCTAGGTCATTTGTCCCCACATGTCCCACAATGTGCGTTTTCCTCCTACCCCTCCTTGCACACCTCAGGATTGCCTGTCCTGCTTTGTCTGCCTTTAATCCTGGTATTGACTTCACCCATATCCGATTGTGCCTCTCCCCCTTGCAGCCCCATCTGATCCCCTTGAGTATGGAGTCCCCCAACACCAGTACACCCCCCTCCTCTTTCCCTGGGCCCATCACCACCCCACCACCCAGGTTCTCATTCCCTGTGCCACTAATAGCAGTGCTTTTACCATTTGCCCCGGTGTCTTCCCCCTGCCCCTCTCAACTGAGACCCCTTCCTCCTCCTGTTTGCCAGCTTCCCTCTCCCTGCTTACCTCTGAGCATTATCCCTCTCCCTGCCATGCCGTGCTCAATCTCTCCACTAGTAATGCCCCTGCCTCCTCTTCATGAGTACTATCCCTTGTGCAGTCTCCTCCTGCATCCTCTTCCCCATGTGTTGCTAGTGTAGCAAACATGTTCCCTACCCTCTTTGCATTACTATGTGTTTTCTCCTCCCTCACTCCTGCCTACTACTGTTCCTCCTTAGCTAGGCCCTACTAGAGTCCCACACTTCATTAGCTGGCTTCCTGTCTAGTTTGCCCCCTTCCCTGGCCCACTGTTCCTTCCCTGTGGCGCCCCCCCGATGCTCTCAGATGTCAACTGTTCTACCAATGCAACCCTTCCCTCACCCCTCAACCTCCCCAGCTCCCTGCAAAGCCACTGAACCTCTTCCTCGAGCCTTCTTAGCCTGTGACATATTGGACGCCCTCCCAGCCTCCACAGTATGTTCATTCACACTGCTGCCCCACAACCACTGCACCCCATAATCGTACCCATGGTTCATACTACCTATACAGGACGGGGAAATACAGTCTCCATACTGATTGCAGTTGTTTACGAACACAATTACAAACCCAACAGTAGTATTCCCAAGTCTCACAAACCCATACAGTCCAGAAATTAGACGTTTTCCCCAGGTCCTCTTTAGGCCCCTCCCCCGGCTTTAAGTGGGGCCGTTTGCCCCTTGTTGAGCTTAATTCAAAAAATACAGCCACAGAAACCTTTAAGCTTAATTCAAAAAAAAAAAAAAAAAAACAGCCACAAAAACCTTTAAGCTAAATAAAAAAAAAAAAAAATAGCAAAACTTACAAAAATCCTCTGCACACTAACTCTCTCTCTACAACAAGTAGAATTCACTAATCCTAGCTCAACCTCTAACTGAAACTGTAATACTAAATGCCCTTGCATGCAACCTGAGACAGCCAACTACACTAATAACTGGAAACCACAATCTTACTCATAAGATCTACAGTACTAACTGTACACCACAATCCTGCTCATAAGTTATATAAACATATATATATATATACATATATACATATATACATACACACACACACACACACATATATACATACATATCTATCTTTAAGAATTAGCTCATATGGCTGTTCCTTGTTTCCTCCCTCCTGACCTGCCCTGAGGGCTCACGTCAGTCTGCAGCTCCCCAGGCTCCTCCCTCACAGCCTTCAAACCCAACCCCCAGTGGCATTTCAGTATTTAAGAAAGGCTGAAGGAAGACGTGGGTGGGAACATTTTACAATTCCTCCAGCCACAGAAACCTTTAAGCTAAATTCCACTGTAAGCTAAATTAAAAAAATATATATAAAACAATAGCAAAACTTACAAAAATTCTCTCCACACTAACTCTCTCCACAGCAAGTAGAATTAATTAAGCCTTCTCTCCTGCAGTTTGATGGCGCTGTCAGAAATTAAAGACTTTGTGGATGGGCAAGTTTGGGCATGTCCTGTTCAATCCTTCCAGCCACAGAAACCTTTAAGCTAAATTCCACTTTAAGCTAAATTAAAAAAATATATAAAACAAAAGCAAAACTTACAAAAATCATCTCCACACTAACTCACTCCACAGCAAGTAGAATTAACTATTCACCAGCCGACCCAATGCACTACAGCAATGGTAGAGACTACAAAGACTAAAAGTCAAAGGAAACCACATGCTGGATGCAATTTCCTGACCCAAAAATGATCACACAAAGATAAACAGATCCTCCACCCTGTTCAGAGATGATGGAACTCTGGCATAGAAGGAGTCCAGCTCCACTCAAATGAACAGAATTACCAGCTTTGGGGTCACTTTGGACATAACCATGTTTACAAATAGGCCTAGGTCTAGGAACATTCAAATGCCCAGATCCCTCAACCACTCCACTTCCTGTACTGAAATGTCCATAAGCCAGCTGTCGAGATATAGAAACACATTGACACTCTGTACCGGTGGAAGGCAGCCATAACTGACAAGCATTCAGTGGACATCCTGGGTGCTGATGGCATGGCTTACACTTGATAGAGAGTTTTGTTCACCTAAAAGTGGAGGAACTATGAGAGACAAGTGGAGGAGGATGTGGAAGTATGCATCCTGGAGGTCCAGAGAGCAAAGTCATTCCTTTGGCAAACAAATGAAATGATCTGGTTAAAAGTTACAACATGAAACTTCTGTTTGTGTATGAATCTATTCAGTATTCACAGAAATGGGGCACCAACACCCCCCTCCCCATCCACTTGGGTACCTGAAAGAACCACAACACAACCTCTGATGAGCTCAAGTATCAGAGTCAGGCTCTATCGCATGCCACTCCAGGAGCTGTTGAACCTCTCTCTGCGGCAGCCTGGGAAGAGACTCCAACACGAACATATGTGCAGTACCGTCAAGGGAGTAGTCTCAAACTCCAGAGGCAACCCCAATCCCACAACATCCTAAAGTCACTGGTCCAAAATATTAGCAGACCATTGTGGCAGGAAATGGGAGAGTCGGCCACAGATATGGAGCTGTAGCAGAGGTTGTGGTGGGGAGGGGACAGGTATCCTCATCCCATCGCTTTCTTCCTTTGAAGGTGGCCCTAGAGGACTGGCCTCCCAAGGAACCACCACCATCTTAGTGGCAGACTTGGCCTGGTGGTGCTGCTGCAACTACTGTCACTGTTGCTGCTGGTCCTGGTAGGAATCCTAAAAAGAGCTGGCGCTTTGTAACTGGGGCTTTGGATGCTGCTTCCAGTTAGTCACTGAAGTGATCAAGTCCAGGGTAATGTTGGACTTCTCAATACAAATGAGATGCTCCTCTACCCCAGACTAAACACACTGATATCAGTAAAGGGAACATTTCTCACACTCTGCTATATGTTCTGAGTGAAGGATGAGAGCTGCAGCCAGGCACGACAGCAGACAGAGACCACTGCCACCAATGATTGAGCCGATAGATAATCAGAGTTCAGGGCGACTTCCAACTGTTGCTCTATCATTGCCAAGCCCTCACAAAGATGAAGAGTCCGCACAGAAAGCTGCTTAAAATGCTCATGGCTCTACTAAGCAATCAGCATTGCTAGTTGGCCTAGCATATGCCAAGGTACACAACTGTATACACCTTACAGCCATGGTGGTCCTGTTTCTTGGATACTTTGCACAATGGCTTGTCTGACTCTGCCTGTGCTTTTGCTTTGCAGAATACTGTATCTGCAGCTAGTCACTCTGGGGACAGATGCTTATAGAAACAGAACAGTCTGCTCATGGCGGCCACATGCTTACCGTCCATATGCTGGGGAGGGACCTGGCTTGGGGCTGGGCACTTACAGAGGCTGAGC
Source organism: Neoceratodus forsteri (assembly GCA_016271365.2). Taxonomy (NCBI): domain Eukaryota; kingdom Metazoa; phylum Chordata; order Ceratodontiformes; family Ceratodontidae; genus Neoceratodus; species Neoceratodus forsteri. Next base: position 1,632,180,793 of record CM028131.1, on the reverse strand, counting down.
CGAGAGCACAGTGGTTTAAGGCTCTGAGCTGCAAATCTGGAGATCTGGGTTTGAATCCCACAATCCCCACTTGCATACTGTGCGACCCCGAGCAAGTCACTTAACTTCCCTGTGCTCCCAGGTCGTACCTGTAAACAAGCTTTCAGCTTAGTGTGTCTCTCCTGGTTAAACAATTGGAAAAAAAAAGACACTGCTGAGGCGATGGGGAAGACTACTCCCTCCTTGAAGAGGAATCCCATTTCACAATATCTAGCAATTAGTAGGTCTTCTTCTGCATCTCCTCCAGCAGCGCCTTCAGAGACAGGAATATTTATTTATTTATTTAAGCAATAATGCACGACAAGGTACAGACTGTGCTGGGATAACCTCATGCCTTGGGTGGTTGGGTATGAAGTCGCAGGCAAACTGTGTCCAACACTCAAGAAGTGAGGTTATTCCAGCACCAACCCACACCCTTGAGTGCATTATTGCTATTAAATAATGGCTCATATGAAAAATATAGAAAACTTATCAAGAGATATATCTTAAAGTGTTTTTATTTCATGGCTTTATTGGTGTGTAGGTATACATACTAAAAAAAACTAGTGCTACTGTGGGGTTCCCGTGCCTCACCACTCCTCACACAGAACGACTCATCTTTTGTGTTGCATCTCCCCGCCCCCCCCAACACAGCAGTATCGCACCTCCGATTTGACCGAGTCAGTCCTACTGCCTACACTGGGACTGTCTGAAGAGGTGTGTGGCTTTCCTTTTGTCCCCCCCCAAAACTGCCATGTGTAGTAGACAGAATCTCTGGAGACTTCCTGTTTTCCACGATCGGTAAATCATCCAGACTGGCTGTCTGGAGAGGGAGGTAGTACAACTGTTGGGAGGGGGGACCTAGTAACAATGTTTAAATACACTAAATTTGAGAGTTGCACTGTTTTTTTTGAGGCAGTCACTTTTTGCGGCTTTCTGAGGAAACGGCTGAGCGTATGCTGCACTAAGGGACAAAGCATGAACAGGAGTTGCCGTCAGAGTGATTCAGTGAAGCCGCTCGGTTCAGGGGGGAAAAGACGGGCATAAAAATTACTGTTTATGTCCTGTTCTTCTTTTGTGACCTTCACTTATTTACGGATTTGGTGAGTGGTGACATCATCGTGGTGGTGGGAGCTGACGTCCTTTTAGTGCAGCTCAGAGCCGCGTTAGATCATGGAGGGGCACAAGATTCTCAAGTCTGTCATGTGTTCACGTGTGTGCCTGGACTTAATACAGTGAGGTTATGCTCAGATAACCTCATTGTCCCAGGCACACACTGACTAATCAGATCCCAGCATTTTTTCTTGCCATTGTGTAATTCAAGTTTCGCCAGGAAAGACGTACTGTGCTGATAACAGCTTGTTTCCAGATACATCTTATTATTAGTACTGTGTCGATAAAGGAAGCAAAAGAAGACTGGTCCCCCAAAGAGGTGTGGTCTGTGGGACAGAAAGAGGCGTCTGAATCAGGATACAGCAAGGTATACTGCAGACAAGGGGTATGGACGATCCTGTCAAGGTGGCTACCACTGACAGGAGATGAGAAATTACTGACTCAGGCCTCGAGTAGTAGGAGTGTCCACTGTCGATTGCGGTGATGGGAGTTCCACTAACAGAGATAGCTGTAGCATGGCCAGAAATGCCAGAAGGAGAGCAACTATACTCATAACTAGTGTCTGCATAGAGAACAGTTGCCATGGCAGAGTCCAGTCTACTGACAGTACCGGATGACTTCGACCATGGACAAAGCTCCGTAAGAGTCCCATCTCCACACTGTGTCTTCCCATCTGTGACTGGCTTGATGGAGACGGCAAAAGCGTGAAGATGATGAGGATGAGCATCAATGGTGATGACAGTGGTGGTGTCAAGAGCCAGACAACCATGATACTGACCTTGACTGCCAACCCTCTGATAAATGCAAAGTGGGTTTAACTAGATCTGGGAGGCCCAAGGTCACCGGACAAACAGGCAGCAGCACCAAAGTCTGGACAACCGGGAGCACGATCTAGGCTGAGCCGCTGACAACACCAGTGTCCGAGGAGGAGAGAGGACTTTTTCCTCTACGGACTCATACGAGTCTGAGCAAGGCAGCTTACTGATTAACCGATTGATGGCCAGGCCTCTAGTTGTCCTAACAGTAATCCCACAGACAAAATGACAGGCTCCATGGATGGTTCGACCAGGTGAGAATATCACTAACTTCCAGGATCTACCAGAAAGGGAGAGCGTGAATGGTCTCTTGACCAACAGCGATGTCACGACAGGTACTGACTCTTCTTTTTGTGGCTATGGCAACTAGGCTGAGACTCAACTCTGAAGGACTGATGGAATGAAGGAACGGCATGCATCCACACACTCCATCATCTTCATAGAAGACTGGAAGACTTGACTGTGTATTCCTCTTCCACCAACAAAAGGTCTAGGACAACAATATCCTCCTCAGCCTGAGAACTCACTTCTTGGGCTTCTAATTGCACTGCGAACTCTGCAGGCATGCACAGCCCTCACACAGTAATGGGCTTCTGCTGGAGCATCTGCAGCCTATGCTTGTTGAGCACTTGTGAAGGAATGACTTGGCAACAGGTGCCAATTACTCCGCTGCAGCAAATGCTCAGACAATAGATGCAGGCATCATGACTGTCATCAGTGGCCGACATGGTGAACCTGCAAGCCACGCACCTCTTAAATCCAGGCTTCTTCCACTGCTCCATTCCGAATGTCGCCTGAGCAGTGAACCAGAGAGGGAGTACACACAGAGAGTCGATAAACAATCCAAAACTTAAAAAAGAAGCAATCAGCTCAAAACCTAAGCAGATTCCTAATTCATTAGCAGGACCTATGAAGACTTGTTCCTTCCAGTGGAAGGAAGGAACTGACTGCAGTGGGGTTGAAGCAGGAGAACCACATGGTTTTAAAGGGGTGGGGGGTACATGGAGTCAAGCCTGAAGAGTATTCCAGTGACTGAGCATGCTCAGTTGAAGACTGCCCAAGTGTGGATAGCAAACCGAGTCTAAATATTTATAATCACTATCCTGACTGCACAAATAAAGCAATTATAAAATGTTTTTTCTTAACAAATTAAAACATAATAAAATATAGCCAACTATATAATAGAAATAAGTACATCCTCTTTATAGCAGCAGTATTTGTTAGCAAAAAAAAATATTATATAATTTGTCAGCAGAAATGTGTTTCTGACGTAATTAGATTTATCCTTAGTGTACCCCGATGCTTTTCTCAAAGTGGGCCTGGGGGTGTTTTTTTAAGAATACTGAGATGAGCTTGCTACCTTTTTCAGGAAATGGGAACCCTTATGGGATAATCCAGATATCCAGGTTGGGGGGGCACCCGATCCGCTGGAGACAGTGGGTGGCATATGGGGTGTAATGGCTGGTGGATTTAATGGATGATCAGAAGGGTCTTTTGGGATCTTTCATGGATTCACAAGTTAAATTCAGTCTTCCACAGAGGAAGTTTTGGCGTTATCTTCAGCTACGACACACCCTCTCAGTTACATCAGGGAGACTGTTTTTACTTCGCAAATGGAGAAGTGGCTTCGCTCGCAAAGGGGTCGCATCAGTATGTTATATAAGGAGTTGCAAGTTTTTTTCTCCTGAATTGAGATACTCAGAGGCTGAAATGGAGTCAGGATTTGAGTTATGTTCTGGATGAGGCAGGGTGGAATAGGTGCTGGGTGGCTGCACACTGCAACTCTGAACCCTAAGCTCCAGTTAATTCAAAAGAAAATCTTGAGGAGATGGCACCGGACTCCAGTGCAATTGACCCAGTTGGAGTTGTTCGGCTCCAAATTTATGCTGGTGCTGTAATTCTGCTTCTGGATCCATTTATCATATTCTATCACAGCTGCTATTTCTACACCCTTCCCCTGACAGCCCCCTTCTGCCCGACCCCCCCCCCAGCTCAGTCCTGGAATTACAGGGCTTACCTTATGCCACCCTGGGAGTAGTGCCTGCCAAGAGTCTAGCGTCATCCTGCCACCGAGATTTTTCCTCCTTGTTTAGCCTTTTTGCATCCACACACATGCAATGGGTGCAGCAGCTGTCTCCACCTCTGCGGAGCACTCAAGCACCCTGGTATGAAAGAGTCTTCTAGCTGTGCCATTCACAGCACAGACCCTCCCCACCCCAAGGAAGGAGAGCTGTAGCAGCTCAATCTTTACCTCCCTTGACCCCCAGTGACCCGAGTTCATTACCGAACCTGGGTCGCCGGCGTGGCACGAGGTGTGGCATTCAGCGCCTCAACCCCCAGCACCACAGGGCTGGCCTAGTGAGGCACAATTTTTAATCACTTGGAAGCCACCTTGGGAGTCTATTACGAGGTCCTCAGGTTTCTGGATTTTTATTTATTTTTTATTTTTATTTTAGTCTTTGGTAACCGGGTAAGGCCTACTAGGCACAAGTGCCTGTTTCCAGGGGCAACCTGGGAGCACTGGGTGGTTAAGTGACTTGCTCAGAGTGTCACAGTATGCAAGTGGAGGTTGTGAGAATCAAACTCAGGTCTAGTCTGCTGGATGTATGAAGATCGTTCACACCTCGTTCCTCTAACCTGTAGACTATACTGCCAGCCCAATATTGCGTGATTCAGGATTTTTGGGTGACTCTGTTGAACAATATAAAACATTTTTTGTTTGCTGCCACTTTGGAGGCCAAGCGCCTACTTTTGTTACACTGGACATCCCAACTTATCCCAACAATTCACAGGTGGAAGCAGGTCTTAACAAAAACCGCTGTTTTGTATCAGACTATGTATTATAAGTGGAACACCTCACAGTTTTTTAAAAGCCTGGGACTGATGCGTGACATCTGTTGGGGGGTTCATTTGGGGACCTGATGGGGTTGGTTTCTGCATGTTAAGGATTGTGGATCTTTTAGTTCTTTTTAGCAGTAGGCAGAGGGAGGGGGAGGGGCCAGCGTTCTGGTGTTTGGTACATGATGAGGGTTTCTTATGGTGCTGGTTTATGTAAATGCTATTCCAAGATCATTGTTATTGTCCATTTCTGATTCTGACCTTTGTGGATGCGTTATATCATCTGTTACATTGTTGATATGTGTTGTACGGTTTCAATAAAAATGTTTATATACAAAAAATAAATATTTCCATCATTTAAAAAAAAATATTCTCAGTGTATATTTCATTTTCTAAGATATTTTTAAAACATATTTATACGTAATTCTGTAACAGACTCATGTCATTAAAGATGGCCACCACTCGCAGGTCTTAATTTCTTCCAGTGAGGTTCCCTGTTGAATGTACATGCTAGATTCATACAGTTGGATACATTAGGATGGTGTTACCACATATTTCTCTTAGTGAACAACGCAGCACTGTACTAAGATTTTTTTGGGTTTTTTAGTGGCGGACATGGAATAAGAGTGGGGACTTTTACAAGCTACAAAATCCTGTATCTTGCTTCAGGAATGAATGAAAACAAAATGAAAAATGGATATCTTGATATTCTTGCCAAAAACAACAAAACAAACATAATTCCTCAAAAAAAAACAACTATATGTTAACTAACACAATGCTGATATAAGCACAGCTTGTCCAAGTATGACATCACTTCCTGTCTCAAGTTTCCATAATTAGGCTACTGCCCAGTTTTAACCCTTGCTGTGCCGCTGACTGATGTATCAGTTCAGATTTCCTATACATTCTAATTCTGCTGGCAGCCTAAGGGTTAATTTATGGTGGGTTTAGATATAAATCTCTCCACTGCTAACATCTACAAGTAAACCTAATGCCTTGTTGGAAAGAACTTCCGGGTGGGCTTTTGGATTTTAAGAGGTCCTGCAAACTTTTACTTCCCCATTATGTTGATTTTCAAAATGTTCAAAAAACAGTAAAAAAACCTGATAAGAGTTTTGAAAGTATAGAAGACAGCAAAGCCTGTTCTACAGCTTTGCACATGATCAGATGACAGAACAAATAAGTCCCTTGGATTACTCAGTAAACAATGATCAGTTCTGTTATGTAACAGTAGTACAAGATCTTTTAAGTGTGAAACAAGCCTACTCTTGGGGATTAGTGTATGCTAGCTGTTAAAGATAGAGCAGAGTTTGAAATAACCGACCGTTTGCTCATCCCAGACAGCCTGTTTTCAACTAGGACAGACTGTTTCCTCCCTTTGCCTGTCCCTCAGACAGGAGTAACGTAAATAATGGGTGCTAGGACCCTGGAGCCAAACTGATCAGGAGTCAGCCTTCCGCTGCCTGTAATGTTAGGTAGTGATGGGAGTGCCACATCATGATGTCAGTGTGCACGCTGTCACCATCCATGCTAACCTCAAGTGATTCACGCTCTGGGTCTGCGCTCGCTGTTTGGTTTGGCAGGCATGTGGCTAAGACCAAGCAACAGATTTGGGCGGACTTACAATTGCGTATGCAAATTTCATTATCCCACACAATCAGCTATCATTCCTCACATGCCTCCTCTGTGATGAGACACTATCAGATGAGAAGCAGCAGCATGAGGTGAGCTTCAGGGAACATTATTTTAGAAACAGGGCTTGGGGACCAGTTATTAAAAATACTATTTCAGGGAAGCAGGGGAAAAGCCCTTCTGAGGGCTAATGAGAGTGTGACAGGCATGCTGCTATTTAAGCAGTTTTTTTTTTTTTTTTTTTTTTGGGGGGTTAATTAAAACCTTCTAAGGGCTTCCTGAACAGCAATTGGCACCAGAATAGCTATAATCAAATTCAATGATGATTGAGAACAAAACGGCAAAAAGGTCCCAGGTTATGATCGGTTAATATGGGCAGACTAGATAGATCATCACTCTTTTTCTGCAGCCACTGTCCGTTTCTATGTTCCCACATTTAAGTCTGGGTACCAGGCTTCCCTTCTTATCTGAGGGAGGAGCTGGTTCATCCTGAGGTAACAGATACCCTCAGCTCTCTGCGTGGGAGAGAACACCTGGGGCAGGGGGTCCTTAATGGTCTGGTGGAACCAGAGACTGGTAAGGGACTCCTAGGGCACAGGAGCAGGAGGATTCCCTGAAAGTTCCCACCTGACCACAGGGAAGAAGAAGTGAGCCTAACAGAAGTGCAAGTTAACACCTTAGCCAGACCAAAGATGCCAGTCGGGAAAGGTGAAGCTATGCCACCTACCTGATGCAGAGTGCGGTTCCTACCAGTCTGGAGGCCACTTTATTAGTGTCATAAACTTGACTGGTGCCGTGCTACATCAAGACTCCGGGTAGAAAGATCAATGGTCTGCCAGACTGTCTTGCTCAGTGGCAGTGCAGATAACAGTCTGTGTAGCTGTAAACACAGGCAGTTGTTACAGGTCACTATATGTGCCTGAAGTGCAGAGATGCATGTAAGGGCACGTGCTGAAGAGAAAGCATTCATGTGAGTGGAACTGCACATCTGGGATGGTGGTCACACTTGAGTCTCCATGGCTCTGATGGGGTCTGCAGTACCTGAATGCCCACAATGTGGTGAAGTACTTCATCTGAAGAACTTACAGGTCAATAACTCATCAGGAGGTCAGTGGAGATGGTCAAATTGGAGAAGGGATGCCTCCATAAAGCCCTAGATGTCTCCTCCATGGGTCTAGGCCAAGGGGGAATGACTACAGAGTCAAAGTTAGGAATTTCCAGAAGTCCCAATGGCAGGGCTATGGGATCGCAGCTTGTATGGGCTTCAAGGTCAAGCACCTGGATCATCTGGATCATCTCCACCAGGAATTGTTGGTACAGGGCATACTCGGCAGCAGACGAGAGGTGGATAGATTCCTTATCCTCATATGAGGACGTCGATGGTGATGAGGTGCTGCCTCTAGACAAGGTTAGAAATGAAGAGAAGGGCCTGCACTTGTACATGCCTGATTCCATATACCAATCGTCTAAAACACAGACCCATGCCTGATGTTGTTCCAACATTAGAGGCCCCTTGGAGTCTGTCAACAAGAGCAACCTTTCCAGGAATCGAGGAGGTCCCTCTAGAAGGGACTGAGACCGATTCCAGATCTCTAGAGCCTTATCCTGGGCTGCAGAACTGCATAGGGGGCCTCGTCCAAGGGGAATGCCCAACACAGTCACCTGAAGGGTGCCCTCCTACATCTGAGGGATGACCCGATCAGTGCCCATGGGGAGAAACCCCCCAAGAGAGGAGAGTGGAGCCATATACATCCCAAAGGGCAACCCCTGTCCTCACCAATGATAGTGGTGTCCAACAGCTCCAGAGAAAACCTCCATTTCCAGGTTGCAATCTCTCTGCCAGATGTAGACTGTAACTTCCCAGCTATGGCTTCAGCTAGAAGAAGGGACATACTGGACTCCCTGTAGGGGGCATTCCTCAGGCAATCAGGCAGTGAACCCACTCGTGATGAGGCAATACTGGACCTGGTACTCAGTAACAGGGGCAGTGCTGCAGACGTTAAGGTGGGAGGCCACCTAGGAGCCAGTGATCACTGTACAGTGTGGTTCAATTAAAGGACGGCTGTGGAATTGAACCATACCAGGGCTAAGGTCTTGGACTTCGGGAGGACAGATTTTAAAAAGATAGGTGAATGCCTCAGGGATGACCTGGCAGGGAGGCATGACGTGGGTGGGGTGGAGGAACAGTGGGCAAAGCTAAAAAAGGACCATAGGGAAGGCCACAAACCTCTGCATCAAGCAAGTGAGCAAAAGCAAGAGGAAAAAAAAGAGACCGCTGTGGTTCTCGAAAGAGGTGGCAGAAAAGAAAAAATTACTCACCTTAGTAATGTTGTTTCTTCTAATGGAGTCTTGCTATATTATGACAATTGCAGTTTGTCCCACCATTAGAACTGCTCCGGAGGTGAAAGAGTTAACTCCATTCTAAGAATGGAACTTAGAGCACGAGCTCTATTAGAAGCTCTGTCTAGTTATTTCAAACACAAACTGTCAGATCTTCACGAGCAAAACTCACTAAGGTCTGTGTGGAAGCTGTAACCACACTAGCCAACTGGCTACCTAAATATTAACACTCCAATGCTGGTCCCAACACAAAGACTCAAGTCGAGGACCAAAAGTAATAGTATAATATAATAATTAAAGTAATATAAGATAAAATAAAACACCACACCTCAACACGGGTGGAAAACATATAATGGGCATAACTAGCGCCCACTAGGCTGCCCACCCCATACCCAAGTAGAAGTTCTGAGAGGGGCAAGCTGGGGGGGGGGGGGTCATAATATAGCAAGACTCCATTAGAAGAAACAACATTACTAAGGTGAGTAATTTTTTCTTCAAACAACATGAAGTCTTGCTATGTTATGACAATTGCAGACTACACAGCAGTACCTCCATGGAGGAGGGACAGAACCTACTTAGGGAATAGGCTTTGAAGCACAGCTGTGCCAAACCGAGCATCTCTCCTGGCCTGGACATCCAGGGAGTAATGCTTGGTGAAAGCGTGTACCGTTTTCCAGGTAGCAGCTTGACATATCTCTAAGATAGGGATGTCTCTGGCAGCAGCTAGAGACGCGGCTGTACCTCTGGTAGAATGAGCCCTCAGGCCAGAGGGGGGAACTCTCCCCAGTTTCTGATAACAAAATTGGATACAAGAGACAATCCACCTGGCAATTGATCTCTTAGTGGCAGGTCTCCCTTTCCCGACCTCACCATAAGTGAGAAAAAGTTGGAGGGATTCGAACCTGTGACCCTTGGTACGTTTTATATAGTAACTTAGGGCCCTCTTAACGTCTAAACTGTGCAATCTCCTCTCACCAGAAGAGGAATGTTCAGTGAAAAACACTGGAAGGGAGATAGATTGGTTAAGATGGAAATCTGAAACCACCTTAGGCAAAAACTTCCTGTTACTCCTGAGGACTACCTTATCCCTGTGAAAAGAAATAAAGTCAGTTTCTACTGACAAGGCTTGCAACTCACTTATGCGTCTGGCAGAAGTGATAGCCACTAGGAAAACAGTTTTCCAAGTTAAGTACTTAAGCTCTGCAGAAGACAGAGGTTCAAAGAAGTTGCATTAACTGGGCAATACAAACATTAAGGTCCCAGGCAGGGCCGGATCCCTAAAAGGTGGATTAGTATGAAGTAATCCTTTAAAAACTTGGAAAATACAGGGTGAGCGGAAAGAGGAGGGCTTTCCTGTTGAAACAAAAGCAGAGACAGCTGCCAAATGTACTTTCAGGGTAGCTGGTCTCAGGCCCAGAGAATTAAGATGGACCATATAGTCCAAAACAATGGGCAAATCCAGCAGATTTCGGGAAATATGTTTTCACACACCAAATGGAAAACCTTTTCCACTTAGAATTATAAGTAGCCCTAGTGGAAGGCTTCCAGAAGCCTTTAGAATTTCAAGAACACCCTGAGAAAGGTGTAGGTCAGCAAATTCTAACTCCTCAAGAGCGGGACTTGAGGTTGGATACCAAACTCTCCCTGGGCACAGGTTAACAGGTTGTGATTCCTGGGGAGACACAAGGAAGATGGACTGTTAGGGACAGAAGGAGTGGGTACCAGGGCTGCCTGGCCCAATCTGGGGCAATCAGAATCACCCTGCAAGGCTGGGATCTGATTTTGACTAGCACCTTGAAAAGGAGAGGGAAGGGGAAAGGCATAAAGAAACTTCCCTTCCCAATCTAGGAGAAAGGCATCCAGGGGGACTGAGCCCAACACTGGGGGCCTGCAACAGAACAGTGTGGAAGTTGGTGATTGTCTGGGGCTGCAAGAGATCTATCTGAGGGAGCCCCATCTGGCAAAACTATCCCAGTACTTGGAGGATCAGAGACCATTCGTGATGGCCCTGGAAATCCTGCTGAGAGCATCTACTAGGACATTGTCCTTTCCTGGAAGATGAACTGCCATGAGGGAAGTGTTCAGGAATAGGCCAGAGACCACACTTCATTGCCTCGGTGCACAAGGCCGAAGACCGAGTGCCCCCCTGTTTGCTGGATGTACCACATTGTTGTGGTGTTGTCTGTTCTGACTTGTACCACTTTGTTCTGAACAGACGAGAAAACACTTGAAGTGCTAAAAGACAGCTCTGAGTTCCAGCAAATTGATGTGGAGCAGAGATTCCTGGGAGGACCACACCCTGAGTGAGAGATCGCCATGTGGCCCCACCCCAGGAGGGAAGCATCTGTAGTGAGGGTCAAGGAGTGAGACAGAGGAATGAAGGGGACCCCCAGTCTCAAATTGCTCTGATCCTGCCACCACTGGAGGGTCTGGATCAGGGTTCGGTCACTGGGACCAACTTGGAAAGGAGGTCTCTTTCTGAGACCAAAAGGCTCTCAAGTGAAACTGAATGTCCCTCATCTGAAATCTTGCTCCTTGCACTACTGGCTGTGGGACGCAGCCATGTGCCCCAGGAGCTGCAAAAGTGTCTTGCTGGTCGAGAGACCTGCAGGGTGAGGAGGAGGCCAGAGCCACCAAGTTCCTTACCCTCTCTAAGGGTAGGAAGGCTCTGGCCTGCTTTTGTCCAATTCTGCACCTATGAAGGTGAGCACCTGAACTGGTTCCAGAACTGACTTTGGAAGATTGAGCAAGAAGCCCAGGAGGTGAGCAGCTGCTGGGTAACTTGCAGGTGAGATTTACCTGTTCTGGGATTGGCCTACAATGAGCCAGTCGTCCAGATAGGGAAAACAACAATCCTTTGCCTCCTTAAATGAGCAACTGCTACTGCCAGACATTTTGTAAATACCCTTGGGGCAGAGGTGAGGCCAAGGGCATTGCTCTGAACTGGTAGTGACCTGAGGGCAGTTCGAATCGGAGGTACTTTCGGTGGGAGCTTCTGATTAGGACGTGAAAATAGGCATCCTTGAGGTCCAGGGAGGCTAGCCAGTCCCCTGGCCTTAGAGAGGGTAAAATCATTGCCAGAGTCACCATTCTGAACTTTGGTTTCAAAAGGTGTTTGTTCAGATATCTGAGGTCTAAAATGGGCCGCCATTCTCCTGCCTTTTTTGGGGTAAGGAAATACCTGGAGTACAGACCCTTGCCCTGATGTAGGGGAGACCTTTTACAGCTCTGAGAGCCAGGAGGGTTGAGACTTCTGTTTCTAGAAAAAAGTCTCTAAAGAGTTTGCAGGTGGAAAGATCTGATTCTCATCTTGGGAACTTTTAAGCTGAGAACCAGACCCTGGCTTACTACTTCCAGGACCCACTTGTCTGAAGTTAGACACACCCAGTTCTGAATGAAGTAAGCCAACCTGCCCCCTACGGGTAAAGGAGAATCGGCCCTGGGCACCCCATCAGGGTGTCTGTTTGGCAGGTGCTTTAGGCTGAGAGGTGGGAGCAGGCCTGCCCACACCCTGTCTGCCTCTGAAGAACCCCCTCTGAGCATAAGCAGAGGAGGCCTGGGTTTGGTAAAAAGGCCTGTGGAAAGGCCTACCCCTACCCCTGGGGGTCTGCCTCTGAGGAGTGGCTTGCCGCTCCTTGGCTTGGGCACTCTTACAGGTACTCCTATATTCATCCATTTTCTTCATATAATTCTCTGTCTGCTCCCCAAACAGAGAATTTGCCACCACAGGAAAATCCATAGCCTTAGTCTGGGTATCCTGTGACAAGCTAGAACACCTGAGCCAGGCCAACCTACGAAAAGCTACAGACGTAGCCATGACTCTAGAGGATACATCATTAAAATCCACAGCAGCATGAAACTGCACCCTGGATGCCTCAATGCCATCAGCAGCCACCTGTTCCAACTCATCAGCAAGCTGGCCAGAGGCCTGTTTAGGCAAAAGCCATGACAGTGTCCCATCTAGATTTTGATACCTTCTACATAAGCCATGTAATTTGCTTGCCTGGAGTCCCAAGGACGCTGCCATGTATTGTTTTTTAGCCATGGCATCAATCTTCCTGGAATCCTTGTCAGGAGGATGTGAAGCCAGGGGAATATTAGCTTTATCACAGGCTGCAGCCTGAACCACCCCAACGTGACTGCATTGCTGTGAAAGGAATTCTGTATCAGGACCTGACAGTGCGTGCCTCCTATCCATCTTTTTATCCACAGGAGGCACAGAATTAGGAGTTTTTAAAATCTTTATTGTTTGTTTCCTGAAAGATTTACGCAAAAGAATAGACAATCTCCTAGACTCTGGTATATCCATCATTTCTACAAAATCAGGTTCCTCTTGCTCATCCACAGCTTCCTCTAATGGGAGCTGGAGGGTTTCAGCAACTTTTTGTAAAACATAAAGTGAGAGGGGGACTCAGAAAGCATAGGGGGAGATTCTAAAGGTCTGTCTGGGGAGATGTCCGGATCAATGGGCACACCCAGACCCTCCAAGTCACATTCATACTGTTCATAATCATCTCCCCTCCTCTGGTTCATAAACTCCTCAACATCATATCCTGAACCGATGGAACCGACCTTTTACCAGACAGTGGCGGTTCGGACGGAACCGGAGAAAGTGACTGGACAATCTGAATAGCTCTTGCTATCTCTGCAGCAGTTGGAGAAGGAATTTTGGGCTCCACACCTGCTGATTTTCTTGTTTCTTTACTGGAACTGGCCCCTCCGAGCCAGCTTTTACGCTTGCCCGAGAAGTCTCGCCCCTGGTCAGAGGGTACTCCTCCGGTTCGCTGGCACCGAACCGGCTGGCCATCCGGTCAGCGGACTTTTCTTGGCCTCTCGCTCCTGGAGCCTGCCAACTCTTTATCCAGGGTGGTTGCAGGGAAATTTTACAAATCTGGCAGTCTGAATTGAGGTGGTCAAACCCCAGACAATATACACATGTGGTGTGTGGGTCAGCCTTGTGAAGAACTTCCCCACAAGCATCACAGTGTTGAAACCAGTGGGCCGGTTTTTCTTTGGGGTTTCAGACATAATGCCAGCCTAACCAAAACTTGCCCTTTTAAATGGCAGAGCCAGGCAAGACACCCTTATCGGTTCCTAACCATGTCATGGGTCTTGAAAACGTAATAAATTCCGGTTTTTAGAACCGATAAGAACCGGGAACCGCACTCTAAAACCTCTAATTTTGTAAACTTCAAGTTTTAAAGCAAGCTGATCGGTTCAAAACCGAACCGATAACATTTACAAGTTCCACACAGAATTTAAACATAAATTACTTACGATACCACAGACAGAGCTTGAACCGATCGGTTTTGCGGTTAAAATAAAAATATTCTCGGTTAAATTGAACCGAGAAAACACTGTTTAAACCGAGAAATGAACCGAGCAGTAGGAGAAATCTCCGGAGCGACTGTTCAGTGAGGCGGAGTAAAGAATCTGACAGTTTGTGTTTGAAATAACCCAGACAGAGCTTCTCTAATAGAGCTCGTGCTCCAAGTTCCATTCTTAGAATGGAGTTAACTCTTTCACCTCCGGAGCAGTTCTAATGGTGGGACAAACTGCAATTGTCATAATATAGCAAGACTTCATGTTGTTTGAAGGTAACGGTTAAAAGGGTAGCACTCAGAAGGTGCGAAGAGATGCAGAGGGAGAAAGATAGGAAGGTGTATCAGGTGAAACAAAGGGACGAAGGGAGAGCAGTAAGGCACGTGAAAGCACAAACTGAACTGAGAATAGCCCAAGCTGTGATGAAGGCAGACAAGACATTTTTAGGTATGTAAGGGAAAAGAGGAAGACCAGCAGTGGGATCGTAAGATTACAAAGGGAAGGAGGGGGGAGACTGTGCAGTGGGGAAAACCAGGAAAAGGCAGACATCCTGTCAGTGTCTGTGGCTCAGTAGGTAGCACACTCACCTCTGAGGCCGGGAGATCAGAGGGCTGTGGGTTCAGTTCCCACATCTGGCACTTGGGTTAATATCCCAATACTGACGCTGTAGTGCAGCATGAGGGGGGTGCTGCACTTCTGAGGTGCCGTCTTTCGGATGAGACGTTAACCGAGTTCCCATCTGCCTGGATTGGTGGTAGTTCAGGTGGATGTTAAAGAGCCCATGGCACTTATCGAAAAGAGTAGGGGATATCCCCAGTGTCCTGGCCAAATTTCCCCCATTCACTAAAAATACCACCAGCAGCTTAATCTGGTACAATTTCAGTTGCTTGCCATCTGTATCCCCCATCCCTCCCCCCGGTCGCCCCTGAAAAAGGGACTTCTAGTCCCAGTGGGCTTACCGGGTCAACAAAATTTAATAAATAAAACAAATACTTTCATTCAGTGCTCATAGGAGAAGGGGAAGGGCCACAAATCTATAGCAGGCACACTGGTAAGAGGGAGGTGGACGCTAGTCCATTTTCAGAGGCAAGTATCCTGAAGGGACTTGCTAATCTGAAAGTGGACAAAGCAATCGGGCCAGATGGGATGCAACCAGGGGTATTGAGGGAGGTCAGTGAGGTAATAGCTGCACTTCTCAGTCCTATGCAACAGCTCATGGGAAACAGGAGTGGTTCCGGAGGACTGGAGGAGAGCAGATGTAGTCCCACTTCACAAAAGTGGCAGTAGGGAAAAGGCTAGCAAGTATAAGGCCAGTCAGCCTAACATCAGTAATGCCAAAGTTAAATGGGTCACTGCTGAAGGAAAGGATTGTGGAATATTTTTAGTCCAATGGGCTGTAAGACCTGAGGCAGCATGGATTCGTGGGAGTTGGGGGTCATGTCAAACAAATCTGACAGATTTCTTTGACTGGGTGACCAAGCAATTTTTTTTTTAATTCTTCTGGTTCAAGTTCAAGTTTATTGCAGGAAAACTCAATTGAGCAAGCTCATTCACAAGGAGGTCCTGAGACGTATACAGACAAGGAAAAATTATATACATAAAATCATAGTAAAAGTACTGTATGTTTTATTTGAGCACCGTGTAATAATTATAAGCATAACCTGGAGAAAACACTGTAATTAAAAAAAGTACAACTAACAGAAGTGAGGATGCATAAGGAGGAGGGAGTGTTTAAGATTGGTGCAAGAGGGAGGAGGAGGAGAGGATCATATGAGGAGGAGGGAGGGAGGGAGAGGAGGAATGGTGCGGAGG
Source organism: Neoceratodus forsteri (assembly GCA_016271365.2). Lineage (NCBI taxonomy): Eukaryota > Metazoa > Chordata > Ceratodontiformes > Ceratodontidae > Neoceratodus > Neoceratodus forsteri. The sequence continues at coordinate 1,632,164,903 of CM028131.1, read as the reverse complement.
CTTGGAGAAAGCAAGGAAGGAGGGAAAGAAGGGCAGCATAAGAAAGGGAAGGGAGAGAGATCAGAGGAAGTAGGGACGGGGGGGGGGAGTGAGATACTGATGAAAAGGTAAGGGTAAAGAAAAGGCTAGAAAGAGCTTCAAGTACAGAAACATAGAATTTGACGGCCGAGAAGGACCGCTTGGCCCACCTAGTCTGCCCATTTCCCTACCTGATGGATAAGCTGCAGATTCTAGTTAACAGCTTACTTCCTCCTACCCCACCTCTAGAATAGCCTTATGTCTGTCCCATGCATTCTTGAATTCTCACACTGATCCTGACTCCACAACCTCCTCAGGAAGGCTGTTCCATGCATCTACAACCCTCTCTGTGAAAAAATACTTTCTAACATTACCTCTGAGCCGTCCCCCCTCTATCTTCAAATTGTGCCCCCTTATTCTTGCACATCTCTTCTTCTGAAAGATGCTACCCTCTTGTACTTTAATTCCCTTGAGATACTTGAAAGTTTCTATCGTGTCCCCCCACCCTTCTTCAAGAGTATACATATTAAGCTGCTTTAGTCTCTCCTCATATGTCTTCTGGTGCAGACCCTGCACCATTGTGGTTGCCCTCCTCTGAACAGCCTCCACTCTGTCTATGCCTTTGCGGAGATGGGGTCTCCAGAATTGCACGCAGTATTCCAGATGGGGTCTTACCAACTGTCTGTACAGAGGGATAACAACTTCCTGTTTTCTACTGTTGATGCCTCTCCCTATGCATCCCAGTATCCCCCCAGCCCTCCTTACTGCCTTCTCACATTGTTTGCCCACCTTTAGGTCATGTGATATAATTACTCCTAGGTCTCTTTCGATTTTTGTTATTAACTCACCCCACAGTGTGTGCTCTTCCCCTGGGATTTTGTTTCCCAGCTGCATTACCTTGCAGTTCTTTGCATCGAATCCGAGTTGCAATATATTTGACCATTCCTCCAACCTTGCCAAGTCCCTTTTCATCTTTTCCACCCCACCTTGTGTATCAACCCTGTTGCAGATCTTTGTGTCATCTGCAAAGAGACATACTTTTCCTTCCAGGTGCTCTCCAATATCACTTAAAGACAATAAAGAGGACCGGTCCCAGTACCAACCCCTGCGGTACCCCGCTAGTTACCCTACTTTCTTCACTGTGGACTCCATTTACTATTACCCTTTGTGTCCTGTTGTCCAGAAAGTTTTTTATCCAGGCTACCACCTTATGACCCATGCCAAGGCTGGCTAACTTGTATATTAATCTTTTGTGTGAGACTGTGTCAAATGCCGTGCTAACATCTAGGTAGGCCATATAAACAGCCTCTCCCTGGTCTACTACTTTGGTCACTCAGTCAAAGAAATCTATTAGGTTCGTCTGACATGACCTTCCTGCTGTGAAACCATGCTGCCTTGGGTCCTGTGCCCCGCTGGCCTCTAGGTACTCAACAATTCTTTCCTTCAGAAGTGATTCCATCATTTTCCCTACCACTGAGGTCAAACTAACTGGTCAGTTATTTCCTGCCTCTGCCCTGCTCCCACTTTTGTGAAGTGGAATCACATTTCCCATCTTCCAGTCCTCAGGTACCACACCACCCCACCCTCCCATGATTTGTTAAAAAGAGTAGTAAGCGGCGTTACTAGTTCTACCCTTAATGCTTTTAGAATTCTTCGGTGAATCCCATCAGGCCCCACTGCTTTGTCCACCCTCAGTTTCAAGAGTTCTTTCAAAATCCTTTCTTCTGTGAATGGACTGGTATTGACCCCCCTATTCAGAGTGTTTCTCTTGTTTGGTTTAGGTACCTCCCCTTCCTTCCGTTGTGAACACTGAGCAGAAATATTTGTTCAGTATTCCTGCTTTTTCACTGTCACCTTATGCCCACATTCCCTTCCCTTTATTAAGTCTCTGTATCCCTCCCTTGGTCTTTCTTCGCTCCCTTATGTACCTATAAAAGGTTTTATCCCCCTTCTTAACCGAGTTGGCTATCTTTTCCTCAGTTTGTGTCTTTACTATTCTGACTGCCTTCCCTGTCTCCTTCGACTTTAACTAATAAAGTTCTCTGTCCTTCTACTCCTTCTGTGTTTCCTTGAATTTCCTGAATGCTATCCTTTTCTCCTTAACCTTCCCTTCCACCTCTTTTGAGAACCATAGTGTTTTTTTCCTTCGTTTTGTTGATTTGCTTCACACAAACGCTTGTTGCCTCTGCAATGGCTGTTTTGATTATTCCCCATTGTTCCTCCACCCTAACTTATTGCCCATTTGCTAGTGCTTTTCTGAGGCACTCTCTCATTTTCCCCAAAGTCAGCCTTCCTAAAGTCCAATACTCTTGTTTTTGTATGGCTTGATTCTATGGCTGTGTTTATTGTGAACCACACTGTTTGGTGGTCACTTGTTCCCAGATGGCTACCCACTTCTAAATCCGAGATCCTTCCTCCTTCCCCATTTGAGAGTACCAGGTCTAAGATTGCTCCCTCCCGAGTGGGTTACAACACTAGCTGTCTCAGGCATGCCCCCTGTAGGGCATCAAGAATGACCCTGCTCTTGCATTTGCTGTAGCAAAGGTACTCCAGTTAACATATGGCATATTCAGGTCCCCCATCAACAATATCTCCCCTTTTTCTGCCATTTTAAGGATGACTTCTATAATTTCCTTGTCCATTTCCTCCCCCTGAGATGGGGGTCTGTACACAACCCCCATGCGGATTGTGGTGGCATTCCCTGTCTCAGGGTGACCCACAGCGACTCATCAACTTCTGGTTTAATCTTTAATTCTGTTGCTTTAATCCCTCCCCTTATATAAAAAGCTGCTCCTCCTCCTCTTTTACCCACCCTGTCCCTCCTGTATATTGTGTATCCTGGTATGTTGACATCCCAGTCATGGTTCTCTGTGTACCATGTTTCACTGACTGCCACAATATTCAGGCATCACTCTTTCATCAAGGCCACTCACTCAGGGAGCTTGTTACACAAGACTGCGGGCATTGGTACTCATCACCTTCCATTTATTTTTTATGGCCTTACCCCTTTTAGCCCCAACCCTGTCCTTACTGCCTTCTTCTGCATTTACCCCTGTCCTGCCCCCTACCTACTTCTCTACCTCGGTGTTTATCTCACTAACTACTGTGTTTTGTGAGGGGAGGCTAGGATTTCCGTGCTCCTTTTCAGTGCCTCCCCTCTTGGCTAGTTTAAATGCTTGCCAATGAAGCATTTAAACCTATCACCTAGGATCCTGGTCCCCGGAGAGATGCAGACCATCGCGCCAGTATAGGCCTGCATCCATCCAGGTGGCTCCCCTGTCCCCAGTGAAGCCCAAACCCTGAGCTCCACACCAGTTTTTCAACCATTCATTGAATCCCATGGTGCGGAATACCCTAACATCATCCTTACCACAGACAGGCAGCACCTCCGAGAAGGTTATCGTACATGCTACTTGTCTAAGGCCCCTCCCCAACTCTATAAACTCCTCTTACACCACTCTGATCCCATTCACAGCCAGGTCATTTGTCCCTAGGTGGACAATGACATCCAGCTCCCTCCCTTGTGCAGCTGCTCCCGTGATCCTGAGGATTCGCTTCCTGTCCCTCAGAGCCATGGCGCCAGGCAGGCTCCTTACCTCCCTATCCCCTTCCTCCCCCACTTCTACCCCCTAATGATTGAGTTCCCCCACTAGGAGTTGTCTCCTTCCCCTGTGGCGTCTCGTGCCACCCTTCTGTGGGTCTCCTCTGTGGAGGTTCCCAGCATCCTCCTTGGTCTCCACTGCAGGTGCCTCCATAGAGAAACCCCTCTTCACCAGAACAGCATATGAATTATGGAGAGGTACAACAGGAGGGATGCACCTGTGTTCCACCAACCTCTCCCTCCCTGAGCCCACCTTGGTCCAACCACTCCTCTTTCTTGGCAACCTCTGAGGTAGCGGTGGTGGCCCTGGTGGTCCATGGGTGGGGGAAGAGGTTTCACAAATCCTAGCCAGGTCAGCCTGGAGACTGGCAACCTCCTCCCTCAGACCAAAGAGGTGCCTGCAAACAGGGCAGCATCGCAGCCTCCAGAATGTCTCCCGGAACACTGCTGCCCCACAGCCACTGCACTGCACCACTCCCATCTTGACTTATTTTGTGTCCCCTCTCCTGTTGCTTTGTATGCTTACTGTCTCCTCCCTCTATGTATTTTTACACTTACTTTCCTACTGCCTATGTATCCTTATAATTCTCGCCCTTCCTGTTCTGGGACAGGAACTTCCTGTAGTCTTCAGTAGTCTCCTCCTTCTGTACTTGGATTCAGACCTCCAGCAGCCGAGAGGAGAAGAAAAAATTATTCACCTTAGTAATTCTGTTTCTTCCCAGTGATACTCAGGTATTCATAACTTTCTGCAGCAAGTCTGGAGGGTTGGACTGCCCGGAGAGAATGGAACGAATGCAAATGATGGAATCATCAGCACGTGATAACTTTTCAAATGCTGCCCTATACTAATCGCCAATGTTCTAAACCTCCTCAGATTTTCTAGGAGCCTGAATAGACAAGCAACCCAGTAAAAAACGAAAAGTATTCAAAAAGAGAAAAATTATTCAAAATGACCCCAATTTGGTCATAAGAGAAAAGAAAAAATTACTCACCTTAGTAATTGTGTTTCTTCTAATGGAGTCTTGCTGTATTCTGACTATCTGCAGTTAGCTCCAGCCTTTAAACTGCCCCGGAGAGTACAGGGTTAATTTTCTATGCAGTGCATAGACCGCTGAGCTCGAGCTCGGTTGAGGTCTCTGCAGCCCTTTGAAACCCAACCATCAGATTCTTACGAGCAAAGACTCACTAACTATACTATGTGGAAATTGTAAAATTTTTAACTAGCCAACTGACAACAGAAAGTTTTGGATTCCCAAAGGAAGACTCAAGTCAGGAAACCCAAAACCAAAAACCTATCCAAATAAGGAAAACAATACAAAAAAACACCCAAATAAAAAGGAGGGTGTGCAAGAAGCACACCTGGGGTGCAGCACTGCACCAGCCCACCCACTTCCCAAAAACCAGGTTCTGAGAGGGGAGGCAGTGAGGGTGATCAGAATACAGCAAGACTCCATTAGAAGAAACACAATTACTAAGGTGAGTAATTTTTTCTTCAAACAACATGAAGTCTTGCTGTATTCTGACAATCTGCAGACTACCAAGCAGTACCTCCATGAAGGAGGGACAGAACCTACTTTGGGAATAGGCTCTGAAGTACTGCTGTGCCAAACCGAGCATCACTTCTAGCCTGGATATCCACAGAGTAATGCTTGGTAAAGGTATGGCTGTTTTCCAGGTGGCTGCTTGACAAATTTCTAACAGAGGGATATCCCTGGCAGTAGCCAGGGAAGCAGCTGTACCTCTTGTAGAGTGTGCCCTCAGGCCTGAGGGTGGAATCTTACCCAGTTTCTCATAGCAGAATTGTATACAAGACACAATCCACCTGGCAATAGATCTTTTTGGTGGCAGGTTTGCCCTTTCCCACTTCCCCATAAGTGAGGAACAACTGGAGGGAATCAAACCTGTGACCCTTGGTACGCTCTATGTAGTAGTTAAGGGTTCTTTTAACATCTAAACTGTGTAGCCTCCTCTCTCCTGAGGAAGAATGATCAGTGAAGAAGACAGGAAGAGACAGACTGATTCAAGGGGAAGTCTGAAACCACTTTGGGCAAGAACCTCCTATTGGTTCTAAAGGACCACTTTATCTCTATGAAAGGAGATAAAATCAGGTTCCACTGACAGGGCTTGCAGTTCAGATATGTCTGGCAGAGGTACAGTGCCTTCAGAAAGTATTCACCCCCCTTGGATTTTGTCACATTTTGTGATGTTGCAAACTCAAATTAAAATACATTTATATGGGATTTTTTTTTGTCACGTATCTACACAAATTACTCTATAATGTCAAAGTGGAATGAAACTTCTGGAATTTTTTATACATGTAATTTAAAATAAAAACCTGAAAAGTCTTGATTTGATAAGTACTCACCCCCTTTGCTATGACACTCCAAATTGAGATCAGGTGCATCCAATTTCCTTGTGAGATCACTCTAAAACTTGAATGGAGTCCACTTGTGGTCAGTTCAAATGGTTGACATGATTTCAGAGGAAATACACCTGTCTACATAAGGTTCCACTGTTGACAGTGCATGTCAGAGCAGAAATTCTACCATGAAGACCAAGGAGCTGTCCGTAGAACTCCGTGATAGAATTGTGAGGAGGCATAGACCTGGGGAGGGGTATAAAAACATTTCTAGGGTGTTGAAAGTTCCCAGGAGCACAGTCAAATCCATCATTAGGAAATGGAAAGATTACAGAACCACCCAGACTCTTCCTAGAGCAGGCTGTCCTCCCAAACTGAGCAACCGGGCAAGAAAGACCTTGGTCAGGGAAGTGACCAAGAACCCAATGACCACCCTGACAGAACTACAGAGTTCCATGGCTGAGATGGGAGAACCTGTCCAGAGGACAACAATCTCTGTAGCACTTCACAGATGTAGCCTCTATGGGAGAGTGGCTAGACGGAAGCCACTCCTGAGAAAAGGCCACATAATAGCATGCCTGAAGTTTGCAAGAAGGCATGTGGCAGACTCTGAGACCATGTGGCAAAAGATTCTCTGGTCTGATGAAACAAAAATTTAACTCTCTGGCCTGAATGCAAAGCGCTATACCTGGTGCAAACCGAACACAGCTCATCACCCGTGTAACACCATCCCTACCATGAAGCATGGTGGTGGCAGCATGTTATGGGGATGCTTTTCAGCGGCAGGGACTGGGGCACTTGTCAGGATAGAGGGAACAATGAATGGAGCCAAATACAGGCACATCCTTGAGGAGAACCTGCATTAGTCTGCAATAGACCTTGGACTGGGGCGAAGATTTACATTCCAACAGGACAACGACCCCAAGCATACAGCCAAAGTAACACTGGAGTGGCTTCAGAACAAGAAGGTGAATGTCCTTGAGTGGCCCAGCCAAAGCCCAGACTTGAATCCCATTGAGAATCTGTGGAAAGACTTAAAGATTGCGGTTCACCGACGCTCCCCATCCAACCTGACAGAGCTTGAGCAAATCTGCAAGGAAGAATGGCGAAAATCCCAAATCCAGATGTGCAAAGCTGATACAGACATACCCAAGAAGACTTAAAGCTGTAATTGCTGCCAAGGCGCTTCTACAAAGTATTGACTCAGGGGTGAATACTTAAGTAAACAAGATATTTCAGTTTTTAATGTTTCATATATTTTTGTTACACAATAAAAATATTTTTGCCCCTTTAAATTGTTGAGTATGTTGTGTGAACCAAGGGGGAAAAAATAATTTCAATGCATTAAAAATTCTGGTAGTAACACAACAAAATGTGACAAAATCCGAGGGGGTGAATACTTTCTGAAGGCACTGTAATGGCTACCAAAAACACAGTTTTCCAAGTCAAGTACTTAAGCTCTGCTGAGGACATAGGCTCAAAAGGAGGTTGCATAAGTTGAGCAATGCAGACATTTAAGTCCCAGGCAGGGGCAGGATCCCTAAAGGGAGGATTGGTATGAAGCAATCCCTTGAAAAATTTACAGAACACAGGATGAGATGATAGTGAGGAAGACTTCCCCACTGACAGAAAAGCAGAAACAGCTGACAAGTGTACCTTGAGAGTAGCTGGTCTGAGGCCTAGGCCATTAAGATGGAACATATAATCCAGAACTGTAGGCAATTCAGCAGTGTCTGGAGAAATATGCTTCTTGGAACACCAAATGCTGAATCTTTTCCATTTGGAGTTATAAGTCTTTCTGGTGGAGAGCTTTCGAGAAGCTTTGAGAATATCCAGAATCCCCTGAGACAGTTGTAAATCTGCATACTCTAACTTTTCAAGAGCCATGCCTTGAGATTGAGAGACTGAAGATTGGGGTACCAAATCCTCCCCTGAGAGGATGTTAACAGGTTGTAATTCCTGGGAAGAGACAGGGGAAGATGGACTGCTAGGGACAGCAACAGGGGGTACCAGGGCTGTCTGGCCCAATCTGGAGCAATCAGAATCACTTTGCAAGGTTGAGACCTTATTTTGACTAAAACTTTGAGCAGGAGTGGGAAGGGAGGGAAGGCATACAGAAACTTCCCTTCCCAATTCAGAATCAGGGCGTCCAGGGGGACTGAGCCCAAGAATGGAGGTCTGAACAAAAGAGAGGGAGTTGGTGATTGTCTGGGGCTGCAAAGAGATCTATCTCTGGAGTGCCCTACCTTGAAAAAATCACTTTCAACACCTGAGGGTCCAGGGACCATTCGTGATGGCCCTGGGAGATCCTGCTCAGTGCATCTGCTAGCACATTGTCCTTTCCTGGAAGGTAAACTGCTACTAGAGAGGTTTGCAGGGAATAAGCCAGGGACCACAATTTCAAGGCTTCCGTACACAAGGCCGTGGACCAAGTGCCTCCCTGCTTGTTGATATACCACATGGTGGTGGTGTTGTCCGTTCTGACCTGAACTACCTTGTTCTGTACTGACTGAGAGAAAGCCTTCAGGGCCAGAAAAACTGCCCTGAGCTCTAGGAGACTGATATGGAGAAGGGATTCTTGGGGGGGACCTCAGCCCCTGGGCAGTGAGGGCCCCAGATGGGCTCCCCAGCCCAGAAGAGAAGCGTCCGTGGTAAGGACCACTAAACAAGGCTGAGTGGCAAAAGGAACACCTTGTCTTAAATTGTCCTGATCCTGCCACCCATTGAAGGGCTTGGATCAAGGTCACAGTCACTGGGATCAGTTTGGTAAGGGAATCCTTCCTCTGAGACCAAAAAGCTCTCAGATGGAACTGAATATCCCTCATCTGGAATCTTGGCCCTTGGACCACTGCTGTTGAAGCTGCCGTGTGGCCCAAGAGCTGGAGGAAATGCCTTGCTGGTCGAGATACCCGAAGGCTGAAGGAAGAGGCTAGTTCCATAAGAACCTTTGCCCTTTCTAGAGGAAGAAAGGCACTTGCTCTGACTGTGCCCAGTTCTGCTCCTATAAAGGTAAGAAGCTGGACTGGTTCGAGAACTGACTTGGGAAGGCTGAGAAGAAATCCTAGAGAAGTGAGCACTTGTTGGGTCACTTGCAGGTGAGACTTGACTTGGTCTGGAGACTGGCCCACTATTAGCCAATCATCCAGATATGGAAAAATGGAAATCTTTTGCCTTCTTAGAAAGGCAACTACTACTGCCAGGCACTTTGTGAAAACCCTTGGGGCTGAGGTTAGGCCAAAGGGCACTGCTCTGAACTGATAGTGGTCTGAGGGCAACTCGAACCTGAGGTACTTTCTGTGGGAGCACTTGATGGGAATGTGAAAGTAGGCATCTTTGAGGTCCAGAGAGGCTAACCAGTCCCCTTGGCCTTAGAAAGGGAAGGATTATTCCCAGATTTACCATGTTGAACTTTGGTTTTAAAAGATGTTTGTTTAGATATCTTAGGTCTAGGATGGGTCACCACTCCCCTGTCTTTTTTGGGGTCAGAAAGTACCTGTAGTACAGCCCTTTGCCCCAGTGTAGGGTAGGTACTCTCTCTATGGCTCTTAAGGCCAGAAGAGAAGAAACTTCTGCCTCTAGGGCAAGGGTTTCCGAGAGATCTGCAGGTGGAAAAGATCTGGCTCTCATCTTTGTAAATTTTCCAAAGCGGAGAACCAGTCCCTGGCTTACTACTTCCAGGACCCACTTGTCTGATGTAATAGACATCCAGTCCTGGACAAAGTAAGCCAGCCTGCCCCCTACTGGAATAGGAGAGTCGACGCGGGCAGGCCCATCAGGGTGTCTGCTTGGCAGGGGCTTTAGGCTGAGGAGTGGATGCAAACCTGCTCAGCCCCCTTTCTGCCTCTCCCTCTGAAGAACCCCCTCTGTGAAAAGGAAGAAGAGGCCTGTGCTTGGTAAAAAGGCCTTTGAGAAGGCCTGCCCCTAGACTGCTGCCTTTGAGGAGTTGCCTGCCTTTCCTTGGCCTGAGCACTCCTGTAGGTGGTCCTGTACTCATCCATTTTCTTCATGTAATTCTCTGTCTGCTCCCCAGAGAATTACCCACTACAGGAAAATCCATGGCCTTAGCCTGGGTATCCTGCGAGAGGCTAGTACATCTGAGCCAAGCCATTCTCCGAAGAGCCACAGATGTAGCCATGACTCTTGATGACACATCATTAGAGTCCACAGTAGCATGAAACTGAACTTTAGATGCCTCAATCCCATCTGCAGCCACCGCCTCCAGCTCCTTGGCTAGCTGGGGGGGAGGCTTATTTATCCAGTGCCAGTACAGTGTCCCACCTGTACTTCTGGTACCTAGCTGTATAGGCCATATAATTCGCCTGTCTGAGTCCCAGGGAAGCTGCCATGTACAGCTTTTTTGCCATGGCATCAACCTTCCTAGAGTCTTTGTCTGGGGGGGGGTGAAGCTAAGGGAATGCTTGCCTTATCACAGGCAGCAGCCTGCACAACCCCAACATGGCTGCATTGGTGGTATAAAAACTCAGTTTCTGAGCCTGAGAGTGTATACCTCTTGTCCATTCTTCTGTCCACAGGATGTACAGAACTGGGAGGCTTCAGAATTTTTTGTGTCTGTTTCCCAAAAGATTTGTGGAGGGGAAGAGACAGTCTCCTGGACTCTGGGATGTCCATCATTTCTACATAATCAGGCTCCTCCTGATCCTCCACTGCCTCTTCCATAGGAAGCTGGAGGGTCTCAGCCACCTTTCTGTAGAACATAAAGTGGGAAGGGAACTCAGAAAGCCTAGGAGGGGATACACCTGAAGGTCTGTCTGGGGAGATGTCCGGTTCCACAGGCACATCTAGACTTTCACCATCACAATCATCATCTTCAAACTCCCCTTCCGCCTCAAAACTCCGGTTCATAAAATTCTTCCAAAGTATAATTGTGAACCAGGGGAAACGAACGAACCAAGCCCCTGCCAAAAAGTGCCGGATCGGTCGGAACCGGGCGAAGCGATTCCACAATCCAAATCGCTCTGGCTATTTCTTCAGCGGTTGGAACATGGACTTCTGGATCCAAACCGGACGATTTTTCTTTGCACTTTCTTTCAGTCGGAACCGACCCCTCGGGATCGGCTCTCCTTTTGCCCGAAGAAGTATCGCCCTGGTCCGAGGGCACTCCCTCTGGTTTGGTCGGAACCGAACCGGGCTGGCCATACGGGTCAGCAGACTTCTCGGCATCCTTTTCCCTCAGTCTACCTAATCTCTTTTCCAGGGTAGATTTGGGAAAATTTCTGCAAATTTGGCAGTCTGAATCGAGGTGATCAAACCCCAGACAATAAACACAGGTGGTGTGGAGATCGGCCTTAGCAAAGACCTCCCCACACTCACTACAGTGTTGAAACCCAATGGGCCCGTTTTTTTTCTTGGGTTTCTCAGACATGGCCAACCTAATCAAACTTACCCTTTTTTCGGCAACCGCCAGGCAAGACTCCCTTATTGGTTTCTAACCGTGTCACGGGTCTTGGAAAAAAACGTTTCAAAACACTTTTTTTTTTTTTTTTTTTTAGAACGGATAAGAACCAGTAACCGCACACTAAAGTTACACAAGAATTAAACAAATGATCCACACTTTTTACAAGTTCCACACAGAAACACAGTACAAAACCTATCTAGTACTCACAGTACCACAGACAGAGACTGAACCGACTATGCGGGAAACTTTTTCGGTTAGAAACAGACGGAAAAACGATATTTAAACCGACTTTCAAACCGAGCTGCAGGAGAAATCTCCAGAGCGACTGTCCAGTGAGGCGGATTAAAGAATCTGACGGTTAGCTTTCAAAGGGAAACAGACAGAGACATCAGCCGAGCTCGAGCTCAGCATTCTATGCTCTGCATAGAAAGGTTAACTCTTTGTTCTCCGGGGCAGTTTAAAGGCTGGGGCTAACTGCACTTGTCAGAATACAGCAAGACTTCAAGTTGTTTGAAGTGGTCCTATATTCCTTCATCTTCTTCGCGTAATTCTCCGTCAGCTCCCCAAACACAGAATTACCTTCCACAGGGAAATCCATGGCCTTAGCCTGGGTGTCCTGTGAGAAGCTAGTACATCTGAGACAAGCCATTCTCCTAAGAGCCACAGATGTAGCCACGACTCTTGACACATCACTGGAGTCCACAGCAGCATGAAACTGTACCTTAGATGCCTCAATCCCATCCGCAGTTACCGCCTCCAGCTCCTTGGCCAGCTGGGGGGAGGCCTGTTTAGCCAGTGCCAGTACAGTGTCCCACCTGGACTTCTGGTACCTGGCTGTACAGGCCATATAATTAGCCTGCCTGAGTCCCAAAGAGGATGCCATGTATTGCTTCTTTGCCAAGGCATCCATCCTCCCTGGAGTCTTTATCTGGGGTGAAGCCAAGGGGACATTAGCCCTGTCACAGGCTGCAGCCTGCACGACCCCAACATGGCTGCATTGCTGGTAGAAAAACTCTGTGTCTGAGCCCGATAAAAGTGTACCTCTTATCCATTCTTCTAGCAACAGGAGGTACAGAATTAGGAGACTAACATTTTTTGTGTCTGTTTCCCAAAAGATTTGTGCAAGGGAATAGACAGCCTCCTGGACTCTGGAATGTCCATCATCTCTACAAAATCAGGCTCCTCTTGATCCTCTGTAGCTTCCTCCATAGGGAGCTGAAGAGTTTCAGCCACTTTCCTGTAAAACATATAGTGGGGAGGGGACTCAGAGAGCCTAGGAGGGGAAACATAAGGTGGTCTGTCTGGGGAGATGTCAGGTTCAATGGGCACATCCAGACTTTCTGCTCCATCATAATCATCTTCATAATCCCCCTCCTCCTCAAATTCCGGTTTATAAAAATCTTCAAGGGCATATTCCTGAACCAGTGGAACCGACGGAACCGAGTCCCTAGCCAATGCAGCCGGATCAGAAGGAACCAGGCGAAGCGCTTCAACAATTCGAATCGCTCGGGCAATCTAATCAGCAGTTGGAACATGAACCTCTGGATCCGAATCAGCTGATTTGTCTTTCCTTTTCCTTTTTGTAGGAACTGATCCCTCAGGATCGGCTCTCCTCTTGCCCGAAGAAGTATCGCCCTGGTCAGAGGGCACTCCCTCTGGTTCAGTCAGAACTGAACCGGGCTGGCCATCCGGGTCAGCGGACTTCTCTGGCAGTCTGTATCGAGGTGTTCAAACCCCAGACAATAAACACGGGTGGTGTGGGGATCGGCCTTAGCAAAGACTTCCCCACACTCACTGCAGTGCTGAAACCCAGTGGGCCTAGTTTTTTTCTTGGGTTTCTCAGACATGGACAACCTACCCAAACTTACCCTTTTATCGGTAACCGCTAGGCAAGACTCCCTTATCGGTTCCTAACCATGTCACGGGTATTGGAAAAAAAACTTTTAAAATACGTTTTTTTTTTTTTTTTAGAACCGATAAGGACCGGTAACCACACACTAAAGCAAAGTACAAGGATTCAGTATATAGGATTGGTTCAGCCGAACCGATCTAACAAACTTACAATTTCCACAAAGTAATCAGAAATAACTATCTAGTACTCACAGTACCGTAGACAGAGCCTGAACTGACAATGCGGATCAATTTCTGAATAATTTCGGCATAAAACCGACACTTTAACCCACTTTTGAACCGAGCTGAAGGAGACATCTCCGGAGCGATTGTTCAGTGAGGCGGAGTAAAGAATCTGACGGCTGGGTTTCAAAGGGCTGGAGACAGAGACCTCAACAGAGCTCGAGCTCAACGTTCTATGCACTGCATAGAAAAGTAACCCTATACTCTCCAGGGCAGTTTAAAGGCTGGAGCTAATTGCAGATTGTCAGAATACAACAAGACTTAATGTTGTTTGAAACTCCAACTGGAGAAAACACAGAAACATTACTGAAAAGTCAGCATGCCAGCAAAACATGCTAAGAATAAAGACCATAAGCCTTGTTTACTAACTTGTACCACTATGCAGCAACATATATACACACATATTGTGGTGTACTCTTTTGTGGTAGCGCAGCATGCGGGAGTGCAGAGGCTTGAGTTCTGGAAGGGGAGGTAGGGTGGGAAGTTATGAATACCTGAGTATCACTGGGAAGAAACAGAATTACTAAGGTGAGTAATTGTTTCTTCTAACCCCAGTAATACTCAGGTATTCATAACTTTCTGCAGACTACAAAGCAGTACCACTGGAGGTGGGCACAGAACATTCACTTTGGAAAGACTCTGCAGGACTGCTGTGCCAAACCTAGCATCACTTCTGGACTGTCTAGATTGTAATGCTTTGTGAAGGTGTGTACTGTTTTCCAGGTAGCTGCTTTACAGATATCCACTAGAGGAACATCCCTTGCAGCTGCGAGCATAGCAGCTGTCCCCCTTGTGGAATGTGCCCTCAACCCTGTTGGGGGCTCCCTACCAGCTTCTGTGTAGCAGAGTTGAATACACTGGACTATCCAACGAGAAATAGATATTTTAGAAGCTGGATTACCTTTTCCCACATCCCCAAAGGTCAGAAACAGCTGTTTTCTGTCCTGCTTATGGTCCTTAGTGGCTGTAATACAGTAACTAAGAGCTCTCTTCACATCCAGACTATGAAGACTTCTTCCACCAGAAGTAGAATGCTCAGTGAAAAAAACCAGGTAGGGTAATGGATTGGTTGATGTGAAAATCAGAGACTACCTTTGGTAGGAATTTTCTATTTGTTCTCAAAACTACCTTATCTCTGTGAAAAGAGATATAATCCTGCTCCACAGAGAGAGCTTGTAGTTCACTTATTCTTCTTGCAGAAGTAATTGCCACTAGAAAAACTGTTTTCTAAGTGACATATTTAAGTTGAGCTTTAGCCATAGGCTCAAAGGGGTGCCCCATGAGCTTGGCTATAGAAACATTAAGATCCCATGCTGGCACAGGTACCCTGTGAGGAGGGTGCAAATGGACCAAACCCTTGAAGAACCTTTTAAAAATGGGGTCTGAAGCTAGTGAAACCCTAGCACCAGCAGAAATATAAGCAGACAATGCTGCAAGGTGTACCTTGAATGAATTTGGTTGTAGACCCAGAGAATGTAAATGAGAGAGGTAATCCAAAACAGCTGGGACCCCAGCCTGTAATGGAATCAAATCCTTAGTCGAACACCAGATGGAAAACCTTTTCCACTTAGAATACGGTTTCTTAGTAGAGGGTTTCCTATAGCCCCTCAGAATGTGAAGCACCGATTCAGAGAGTTGCAAGTTAGCATATTCTAACTCCTCAAGAACCAAGCTTTGAGATTGAGGGACTTGAGGTTCTGGTATAACAGGGTCCCCTGGTTGGAGGTCACTAGATTGTGCCTCAGAGGGAGTCTTATTGGTTTGGCCACAGACATTGAGAGCATTAGAGAGTACCATGACTTCCTGGGCCAGTCTGGGGCTATTAGAATCAGGGATGTTGAATGGGACCTGAGCTTGAGCAACACTCTGAAGACCAGGGGAAAAGGAGGGAAAGCGTAGAGGAACCTCCCTGACCAATCTAGAGTCAGGGTATCCAGTGGCAAAGTGCCCTGATTTGGTGGCCTGCAGCAATAATGAGGCAAGTGGTGGTTCTGGTGGGATGCGAACAAGTCCACATCTGGAGTGCCCCACCTTCGGAAAAATTATGTCCACCACCTGTTTGTTCAGAGTCCATTTATGATGGGCCTGGTTGATTCGACTTCAGGCATCTGCCAGGGAATTGTGCTTTCCTGGTAGATGTATTGCCTGCAAGGAGACTCCCAGAGAATACACCAGGGTCCAAATTTTCATGGCCTCTGTGCAAAGGGGCCCTGACCTGGTGTCTCCCTGTTTGTTGATAAAGTACACTGTGGTGGTATTGTCTGTTCTGACCTGTACCACCTTTGACTGTACCAGTTCTGAAAAAGGTTTTAGAGCCAGAAAACAGCCCTGAGTTCCAACAGGTTTATGTGCTGGAGGGACTCTGAGGCTGACCAGGTGCCCTGTACTGTATGATCTCCCAAGTGGGCGCTCCAGCCCAAAAGGGATGCATCTGCTGTGAGAACAACTGACGGATTGTCTTTCTGAAAGGGGACACCTTCCCTTAGATTAGGTACTTCTTTCCACCACTACAAGGCTTACAGCAGGGTTCTTGTGACCGGAATGGGTTTTGACAAAGAATCTTTTCTTTGACTCCAGTGAGCCCTGAGGTGGAACTGGATGTCCCTCATTTGAAACCCTGAACCCAGCACTGTGGCTGTGGATGCAGCTATATGTCCCAGAAGTTGGAAGAACTGTCTTGCAGGCTTGCTCATGTTCAAGGTGAAGGAATTTGCTACCTCTCGAAGATTTTTGACCCTGTCCAGAGGGAGATAGGCCCTGCCCTGCAGGGTGTCTATCTCTGTCCCTATGAACTGCAACCTTTGTGCAGGAGTGAGGACTGACTTTTTGAGATTGATAATGAATCCTAAGGATACCAGGAGGCCTTGAGTAAGGCCTAAGTACTAAATGACCTGTTGTGGTGATTTGCCCACCAACAGCCAGTCGTCCAAATGTGGAAAAACTGTTATACCTTGCCTTCGAATGTGTGCTACCACTGGTGCTAGGCACTTTGTAAAACACCTTCGGGGCCGAAGAAAGGCCAAAAGGCAGGGTTGAAAATTGGTAATGACCTGAAGGGAGCTTGAAAGTTACCATTTTGAACTTTGGCTTTCTTAGATGCCTGTTTAGGGCTCTGAGACCCAATATAGGTCGCCACTCCCCACTTTTCTTTGTGGTGAGGAAGTATCTGGAGTAAAAGCCCCCTTCCTCTCAATGAGCTTGGGACAGGTTCCACTGCTTTTAAAAGTAGCAGTTTCTGGACCTCTGCCTCCAGCAGAATCTTTTCTGCCAGGGAAGGTGTACTGAAACCCTTGGCTGTTAAAGGAGGAATGGATTTGAAACCCAGAGACAGACCCTGACCGACTACCTCAAGGACCCACTTGTCTGTGGTGATGGTCAGCCAAGCTTGGAGGAAGTAGTAAAGTCTGCCTCCGACCAGGAGTGAGGAGGCGGCCTGTACTTCAGGGAGTCTGCTTAGCTTGGGGTGGAGGTTGTGGCTGAGCTCCACGCCTAGATCCCCTTCAACCCCTGCCCCTAAAGTACTCCTGCTGTGGGTACTGTTGGTACTAGGGTATGGCCACTGGCTGGAAAAAGGGCCTGATGTGGAAGGACCTGCCCAGGCCTCCCCTTCCATAAGGCCTGGTGGATGGAGAAGCTCTCTCTCCACTAGAGTTGCTCCTATCGGTGGCCTTGTACTCATCCACCTTCTTTCATGTATGCCACAGTGGATTCTCCGAAAAGAGCATTTCCTTCTAAAGGAAAATCCAGGGCCTTAGACTGGGCATCAGCAGTGAGATTTGTGGCTCTCAGCCAAGCAAATCTCCTCTGGGCTACTGTATATGCCATCCATCTGGCTGCAGTATCGATGGTATCAGCAGCCATCTGGAACTGGTACTTAGCTGCCCCTAGCCCAAACCTAGCCGTTTCTGCTAGGCCATCAGACAGGGGTGAGGGAGCTTTCTGTGAAATGGCCAGTACTGACTGCCACAGGGACTTCTGGTACTGGGCAGCATAGGCCTGGAAGTTAGCCTGCCGCATGGCTAGGGAAGCCGACAGGTATACTTTCCTTGCCATGTTATCTATTTTCCTAGAGTCCTTATCTGGTGGGTGGCATGCCAGAGGGACTCTAGCTTTATCACAGGCTGCCTGTTGGATGACCCCTTGGTGATCTGGATGGGAAAAAAGTAACTCTGCCCCTTCCCCCTCCAACTGATATTTCTTATCCAGCCTCTTATCCGGGGGGGGGGGCGGATTTGGGATCTGCAACAACTTTAGAGCATCTTTCTTAAAAGATTTACTGACTGGGAGGAGGAGGGCTTTGGTGGGAGTTAAACCCATCATCTCCAGATATTCTATTTCCTCCTCACCCTCCACTTCTTCCCTTGTGGAGATGTCAAGGGCATCTGCCATCTTTCTCACAAAGGTAAAGTGAGAAGAAAAATCTTCAGATGTCCTGGGGGTGACCCAAAGTCTTGTTCAGGGGAGACCTCAGGCAAGATGGGTTCCCCTTCATCCTCCTCATAATCATTGCATTCCTCCTCTTCAATAGAAGGAATAATGCCAGGCTGTCCTGCCGTGACAGGTGGCTGCTGTGCAGGGGGCACCAAACCCCGAATAACTTAAAAGCCTGTGCAATTTCCAGAGGAGTTGGCATGACACTAGCAGATACAGAAGTCCCCTAGTTAACATTTGGGGGTTCAGTATGCTTACGCTTCCATGCTTTTTTAGAGGGAACCAGGGAGCTAGTCGGTTCAGAAGACCTCTTAGTAATTTTATCACCCGTATCAGGGGTGGAAGTAACAACAGGTGTGGGTTCAGCCACAGTAACAGAGGGTATCGGCTGGTCAGAGCCAGAGGAACCCTTGGGGAGCTTTTTTTTTAGCCGTTCCAGGCGTTTTTCAATTGGTTTTTCAGGGAAAGTTAGGCAGATTTGACAATCCTCTTTAAGATGCTCATATCCCAGACAAGCGACACACATAGTGTGGTTATCTGCCTTTGCAAAAACATCCCCACATTGAGTACAATTCTTAAAACCGGGCTTGCCGGTCTTTTTCTTCGGTTTTTCTGCCATTTAAACTGACAAAAAGAAAACCTCAAAAGGCAAAAATTGAAACAACAATGTGGTTGTGTTCAGTTCCGGAACTGAAAGGGAACCAACCGGAGGAATCGAACAGATAAAAATTCTGGAACCGTAGCGGTTCAGTAACCAATAACTTCGGTTACAACAAAAAAAAAAAAACACTTTTAAACAATATTCAAAACAAAAATAAAGCGGGTTTTATGCTAGAAAACCCCTAACTGATAAAAACTAACCCAGTTCCCTCCCAGTTATCCCGAACCGAGAGGAACCGGCAAAATTAACTAAATTACTACAAAAACAAGTTTAGCTAAATAAAAAAATCAACATAAGGCAGCAATTGAAAAAATAAATAAAGGTTTCTTCACTTCTGACAGATGATGAAGAGCGACACTCCGAGCAACCAGACTGTTCAGGCGGAGAGTAAAATCTGAGGCGGTTTAGAACATTGGCAGTTAGCACAGGGCAGCATTTGAAAAGTTATCACGTCCTGATGATTCCATCATTTGCATATGTTCCATTCTCTCCAGGTAGTCCAACCCTCCAGGCTTACTACAGAAAGTTATGAATACCTGAGTATTACTGGGGTTAGAAAGAGCTATTTTTCAGGTTCCTTCAAGGTTGATGAAACTAATGTGTCTCAGTGATCCTTCCCTTCCTACTGCCAAACAGAAGTTCCTGTTGTCAGTCAAATCCAGTGGCTGTAAAAGTAGAACTGGCTTTGGGTGGGAAGGAGGGCAATTGGTAAGAGAGCTGTAGTTCTAGACTGCTGTTACTTGCTCTGACAGCAAAGTTCTCTGTCCAAAACAGCAGGAAGCTGTAATTGGAGACACCTGCTTTTGTACTCCTAAGCCACACCCCAATTAGCTTCAGCCTCTGCTCTTGACTCAGTAAATTAAGCTGATACAGCCCCCTTCCTCAGAGAAACACACAGTGGCTTTCCTCTTTTTTTTTTTTTTTTTACTTAAATGAGACCCCCTTCTTCTAATAAAGTATCTGTTTGCTTAATCTAAATAGGCACTGCTGAGATAGAAGTGATTTATCAGTAAAACAGCTGTAGTTGTAGACTGCTGTTACTTGCTCTGACAGCAAAGTTCTGTCAAAAACAGCAGGAAGCTGTAATTGGAGACACCTGCTTTTGTACTCCTAAGCCACACCCCCAATTAGCTTCAGCCTCTGCTCTTGACTCAGTAAATTAAGCTGATACAGCCCCTTCCTCAGAGTATCTTTTAGTTTGGTCGCAGCAAACCAAGTAAGGCCCACTAGGCACAAGTGCCTGTTTTCAGGAGCGATCTAGGAGCACTGGGGTGGTTAAGTGACTTGCTCAGAGTCACACAGTACGCAAGTGGAGGCTGTGGGAATCAAACCCAGGTCTGCTGGATATACCAAGCTCATTTACAGCTCATTACTCTAACCTCTAGGTTACAATGCCAGCCTCAAATTAATGGTCTGGAATTAGACCAGGGTGAAGCAGTGGAAATCACCTACCAAATTTAAGTAAGGTTTTCCACACCATTCCACATAGGAGGCTAGTAAGCAAGCTGGGTAGCTTATAAGTGAGTCCAAAGATGGTAAACTGGGTAAGAAATTGATTAGGGGATAGGCAGCAGAGGGTGGTGGTAACTGGAGTTCACTCAGAGGAAGGGAGGGTGGCCAGTGAGGTGACACAGGGATCAGTGCTAGCAGCAGTCCTTTTTAATGTCTTTAAGTGACACTGCAGAGAAGCTGGAAGGGAAGGCCTTCCTCTTTGTGGATGACACCAAAATCTGCAATAAGACAGACACTCCAAAAAGGGAGGAAAGGATGAGCAGAGACATGAGAAAACTTCAGGAGTGGTCAAGGGTATGGCAGCTAGGTTTCAACACAAAAAGCCAGGGCAGAGTACAAAATGGGAGGAGTGGTACTGACTACCACCAAGCAGGTAAGAGATCTGGGCTTAATAATATCGGGTGACCTAAAGGTGGCCAGGCAGTGTGACAAGGCAGTTGGGAGGGCTAGTAGGATACCGGGGTGCATAGGGAGGGGTAGCAACAGCAAAAAGAGGGAGATGGTATTACCTTTTATAGTTCGCTAGTAAGACTTCACTTAGAGTAGTGTGTCCATTTCTGGAGACCACTTCTTTGGAAGGACACAGACAGAGTGGAGGTGGTCCACAGGATGGCAACTACAAAAGTGCAGATCTGCATCAGTAGCCCTACGTGTAAACTTAAGGACCTAAATATATACACCCTAGAAGAGAGAAGGTAGAGGGGGAATATAATACAGACCTTCAAATACCTCACGGGGTAAATATGGTACAGAAAAGTAGTATTTTTCAGGGGGGAAAAGGTGCTCAGGGACAATGGGGCATAAGAAGAAGCTGGAGGAGGTACATTCAGGAGAGATGTGAAGAAGTACTTCTTCACAGAAAGAGTAGACGGTTCCTAGAATAGTTTTCCAGTGAAGGTGGTAGGAGCAAAAACTCAATGGTGAGGTTCAACAATGCGCAGGATAGGCATAAGGGAATCTTAAGTAAAGGGCGGGGGGTTTAAACAGGCCAGAGATCAAATAGACTCTGCAGTGAAACTACAGCCAAGGAAAAATGAGCAGACTGGGTGGACCAAGCGGTCCTTATTTGCTGGCAAATTCTATGCTTCAGTGTTTCTGTATTTCAATCTGACCCAGACTTAGAGCTGTCTCCAGCATCAGGGTCAGAACTGGTGACGGCCTCAAACACAAGGTCATCCCCATCCTCGAAACAGTGCTCAGTGCAGACTTCGACAACAAGTCCAGAGCAATCAACCTCCTCGGTGTCACGAGCGACACCAGAGTAGGAGACAACCTCTGAGACAACATCATCATTGGCACCAGCACCATGGCCATTGCCGCCTCTTTCCCCATGTACAGAGTAATCACTCTCCTCAGTGTTGCTAGCAACACCGTGAAAATTGTTTGACAACCTCCAACAAGCAACAGTGTGGAAAACAGCCTTGGTATTAGTTGCTCTCCTGACATTTCAAGCAGTGTCAGACAGGGGCCCCAACGTTGTGCCCAGTGTCACCCACCCAGTCAGCACCACCAATGGAGACAACAGCACAAGTGACCCTAAAGGGAAGGTGTCACCCAGTGTAGACCAAGCATATAGCTACGGCCTTGGCACCAGGGACACCTGCTGCTCAGGGCAAGCAGGCTGTGGAGGGTTCGCAGTCTACCACCCAGAAGAAGTAGACTGTCCACCAGACCCATCCACTAGTCTCTCCAATGCCTCAGTGTGTGAGGTCGAGGAGAACTCTAATTCTATGAAATCAGAGGTTCCAGGAAGAGGTCCAGGGGAAAAGTCTAACGACCTGTTCTTGCATGCAGACATACGTGGCCTGCCTTGGAAGGTGGGGATCAGACGAACCCATCTCAACGCCCAGCAGTTGTTGCATGCATCCATGTAGTGCTCCTGTCTAAGACAGGCTGCACAGGTCAGATGCCGGTCCAGAACAGTCATCAGCTTCCCACAGGGCCAATGATGCATAATGGGCGACAGTCGGACTTTCTCTGATGACTTGGCCTCTTTTTGTATCAGACTTCAGCATCAGGGTTAACAAAGCACAGACGACACTGTAGAGTAACTGAGGTATTGTGCTCCCACTGTGTGCACTCGATGGCAGGAATAACAGAATTAAGGTTAGTGAGCGAGCAGGATACGGTTATTGGTTGGCACCCGTCACCACAAGGAGTGCACAGACACCAAGCCCAGCAGCTGTTGCAAGCTCCCTGGCAAATCTTTGCTCCAGTAGGGTCTCGCTGTCTCCGGCCCAGAAGCTAAGTGGAAATCAATGGTGAAGCTCGATTCTTGGAAGATTACAAAGGTTACAAATCAGGAAAAGCAGGGCACGCACAACCAGAATGACTGCAGGGGGCTATGCACTATTGGGTGGACAGGTGCAGAGAGGCCGGTATTCACGAATAGCAGCCACCTGTCCGCGGGTCAGCCCCCCCTCCCCCCGCATGCAGGACCATGCAGGGCAGCCAGGGGTGGAGTAGCAGACCCATGCGGGCATTCAATCGGATGCCCGTTTCAGGTCCCGGAGTGGATGTCTTGTGCGGGAAGGTGCAGGTCCAGATGCCTGAATAGCACCTGTAGGCACCCGGACCCACATGGCCATGCCACTCTGTCCAGCGGTCATCGTCCCCCCCCCGCACAATACCCACCTGGGGTCCCCTTCCAGCAGCAACCCCACCTCCCACCCAAGCCAGGAACCACCCCCTCACACAGGCAGCTGTGCCCAGGCCTTGTCGGGTGTCAGATGCCAACACACGCACCAAGGAGACCCCATCCCCGGTCCCAGCAGTGACCGCTCTGCCCGCACACTGCCCTGTCCACCAACCCCATAGCAGAGTCCCAACCCCAACTCGGTTCCCCAGCACGATTATTGGTGGACAGTGGTCCCCCATCCCAGACACCCAGAAGTGCCGGGCCACACATACCCGACCCCGGTACCCCAGCATGCGTCATTGGTGGATAGTGTTCCACGCACCCCACCAGAAACAACACACCCCCTCCTATCATCGGCTGTATGGCGGGCAGTCAAAAGGGTGTGTGGAGGGCTGTGCCACTCGCCAGCAACAGTCACGGCACCAGCATGCAGGTATGGGGGAGGGGGGTGTTGCTGGTGCCAGAGAGGGGGCACCACTTTCCACCAATGAATGTGCTGGGTGCCTGTGTCGGTATGGGTGCACCGGGGCTCTGCAGTCTGTAGGGGGGGTTCCTTCTCAACACCGGTGGGGCTGCTGGTGTGGGGGTTGGTGTTGCTTGTCATATGGGGATGGAGGTGCCATGAATGGGGCGGGGGGGTTCTGTTTGTGCGATGACAGGGTCGTGCAGCCATGGGGGTGAGGGGTTCAATATGGCTACTGGGTGGGGTGGACATGAGTGTGCGGGGGATGTAACATGCCAACAACAGGGACGGGGTGGTCCTGTGTGTGGGGTGGGGTATGTATGCCACTACAGGAAACAGAGCCAACATGTGTGGGCACTCGCCCAATCAGCTGCCCCAGCCCTCCCCATCAGCATGGTGGGCTGGGGCAGCATGGAGGACCGTACCTCGGTCCAGCTGCACCCAGTAGGTGCAGTCCGTGGCGGCGCGCAGTGGGTTACAGCAGGGTCTTGGCTACCGTAACCTGCTTGCCACTACGCCCATCCTGCGAGCTGCACTACGCGCCTTTGAGAATGGCATGTAGTGCAGACACACCTCGCCCCCGCGCAGGGGGCACAATGGGCCCTGAGTGGCTGTGCGGCGCGTAGGCACTCTGCACATTCATGCACAGGGCCCAACGTAATAGCATGCTCTATTTATTTGATATACATATTTATTCACCTTGCACTTCATTGTATGTTATGATTATTGTAGCACTTGGCACTTCTTGTACTTTTTATATGCTTACATTGTTTATAATATTGCACTTTAAATGTATTTTACAGCCCTGCCCTAACCATATGGTTGCAGTACTTTAGTATGTGTAATGATTACTGCCCATTTAAAAAATCCTGGTATAAAGAATCAACGTTACCACATGGTAGCCTTTAACAAAGCCTCCTGGGAGGCAAAACACATCGGGTGGTGTGCAGTGGGTCTGGTTTTTACCCTGCAATTTTCTAATAAGGGTATGTTTCTACATGCTATTACATACAGAGGCAGTATGGCGCAGTGGTTTAAGGGTCTGAGCTGCAAATCTGGAGACCTGGGTTTGAATCCCACAGCCCTCACTTGCATACTGTGTGACCCTAAGCAAGTCACTTAACTTCCTCGTGTTCCCAGGTTGCACTTGTAAACAAGCTTTCAGCTTAGTGCATCTCACCTGGTTAAATAATTGGGAAAAAAAATATGTATGTATTTATAAATAGTTTGTACAGACTGTACAGACTCTGGTTGTGAGTGCCCAGCTTTTCCTGGCTTGTAACAATGTTGTAAGAATCACCAAAGTGTCCAGTTCAGGAGCTGGAGGTCTAAATGCTGCTGATTGTGACCCTACCTGAAAACAGAAAGGATGACAAACTACACTATCCAGTTCATGGCAAAAACTAAAGAACCCCGATGCAAGCAGTTACAGTACTCATAGCAGCAGAGTTACTGACATCAAAACATCATGCAGTTGCCCAGCCTCTGCTGATCTATGTTCCAGGGTAACCCTATCTAACTGCCCATCAGACTTCACACTTCACAGCTACCCACATATCTGTGCCATTTAAACGTCAACATACGTTACAGTTTTAAGTACACACTGCCCATTTTTTTTTTTACCCATTTCAACTTGGAGCAAGGAAAACACAGATAACCCAAAGCTTAAAATTTCTAGGACGTGCAGCAGGGGCACTCGTGTTTGCATTACTTACACCCAATGCTTCAGTTTACCATACCTTGATCATTTACCTTGCTCTACAGCTGCAATAGTCGAGGAGGAAAAGGACCTGGTGTCCTAACAGAAAAAGGGCTGAAACAGGACAAGCAGTGTGTGGCCGCTGTTGAAAGGGGGGAAGGGGTGACCAGCAGAGAAGGGGAAGTACTTTTGATATTTATTTATTGTTTTTAGCTGTGGTTTTATGATCTTTTGTGCTAGCGCTACGGTTCCTGTGAGAATAGTGCTATTTTACAAATAAAGTTTGCCTGCTTGCTTTACAAGGCCCCATACCTCTCAACTGTCCCCGATTTTCAGGGATGTCCCCGATTTTGCCTCAGAAATTTCTTCTGTCCCTCCTAAATTTGGCATTTTTGTCACTGAAGAGTAGGGATTTGAACCACAAAATAATGCCAGCCATTGGTGTTACAGTCTAGTTCTCATTAAGAAAATGCTCTTCACACTAAGAAAAATGTTGTACACAGCTTCTGCAACTAATATTACTATTTTTTCAAATGTGTCCCTGATTTTGGTAATCTGTCCCTGATTTGTGATGAGGGAGGTTGAGAGGTATGCAAGGCCCTAATCAAGCCCAGCCTGGAGTACTGCGTGTAGTTCTGGTCTCCTCAATACAAACAGGACACAGACAGTCAAGAGGGTGCAACACAGGGCCACCAAAATGATCAGCAGTGTAGGGGACAAAAACATCGAGGAGAGGCTGGAGGCCCTTAACATGTTCGTCCTGCAGAAAAGGAGGCTGAAAGGGGACAGGATCTCAGCCTTTATCATACTCAAGGGTACGGACAGGATCCAACAGAGGTATTTAATTTGGTGACCTGTCCCCACATCCTGAAGCTCAGGGTGTTTTTAATTTAAGGGTAATGTTAGAAGTCACTTTTGCTCCAAAAGGTTTCTACTTTATCGCACAATCTACACATGAGGGTTTGATTACCAAGGCAATCACTGGGTACCATGGGTAGTAGAGTGGGTAGGGAATCGCTACTGTGTGTCTGAACAGCACGCTTTTTTCATCCTTGCATTTGAAGCTGGGGCCAGATATGATGGACCTAGAGACCCTTACAACCTTAAATTACTATATTAAGTATGTAACTTAATGCCCAAAGTCAATATTAAGAACTAAAGTAGATTTGGGTTGTTACAAAACAACAACTCCAGCCATGCCAGATTCTGTTTCTGTACGTTTTCCTATTACCACAAAAAAAATGCTGTGTCTACATCAGCGAAGCAGATCACCCTCTAAATTTGCTGTCCCAACTGTGTTTCCTGTTTTGTTTTATGAACACTTACTGAAATTCTGCTCACAATTACCTTATTGTTAAATGCTGTTGAACATTTACGTTTTTTAGCTGAAATGTAGATCTTATTCACACATGCTTAATTTAAGTGGCAGTGGTACGTACTAGACTGTACCTCTCAAGAGCCCCGAATAATAAAATATTAAACATATGAGCAAACATTTTGAAACCTTTTAAAGAGCACTTTAAGAAAGGTCAAATCTATTTGTGTTCCCTAAATCTGGACCCAAATTATTCCAGTATAATGCAAGACCATTATGTGTTAAAGAAAACCATCAGTTTTAAAACCTATTGATACAACACACACATGAAAAAATTACCATAGTAATCTTGTTTCTTCCAAGGGAATCTTACTGTATTCTGACTTATGCAGTACGGTCTCACCCTAGGACTGCCCCGGAGCCGAAATGGTTAACAGAACCTATGCAAATGACGGAATGTTAGGCTCAAGCTTTGTTTTCAAACCATTGTCCCTGGTAAACTGTCAGATTCTTATGAAGCATGCACCAAAACTTATCTAACTAAGCACTACTACAATTAACAACTAATCCTCTTTTTTAATAAACATTTTTTGTCGCCTTAAAGGTTTGAACTGGTACCACTAAGACTCAGGTCTCAGATGCCCGAGAGAAAAAAACATACCCACAGGTTTGCAACACACTAGTACAGCTGGAGTGCAGTGACCCTAGAAGGGGAGGAAGGGAGGGTGCTCAGAATACAGTAAGATTCCCTTGGAAGAAACAAGATTACTATGGTAATTTTTTTCTTCAAACCCCAGGAAATCTTACTGTATTCTGCCTTATGCAGACTACCCAAGCAGTACCTTTTGAGGTGGGCTAGAACCAGGGTTCGACAAATCCGATAGCCCGACGTCCCAGGCTATCAGTGCAGAGTCAGGGACAAGTATTTTTCATGGAACTAGTAGTCGGCGAACAAGTACTACTGCCTTAAAGAGGAAAAGTTGTTTTTGCTGTATTTTCTTTTTGCCGATAGGGGTACGCTCCCACCGTCCATGGCCACATGACTCATCTGAGTGCCGAGTAGTGGTGTCACATGAGAATTAGCCAGGAATGCACCAGCAACACCGCTGCATGATGGAGTGTGAGCGTGCACGCAAGAGAAAGAGAAGGGAGCTGGCAAAGCCAAAACCTGTATCGGAAGAGAGGAGCGGCGCATGATTAGCAAGTCACACCGCAGAGCATAACAAATCAGGTACACGGGGAAGGGATCTGACCTACAGGCTGCACTGGTGAGTTTGGGGCGGGAGTGATCACTAGTCACTACTAGGACGATCTGGAAGGGAACGCGCTCTAACTCGGTCCGAGGGAGGAAGAAAATGCTTGGCTGTATCAGATACAGAAAGCAAGGGAGGGTGAGAGTGACTGACTGATGTTGTGAGCCAAGAGGAAGAGCAGGAACCGTGAGGTTAGGCCTGCCGGCTGCCAGTGCCCACACTCATCACACTAACCAAAGAGCCAGGTGGACAGCAAAGAAACATAACGCATGTGTGTGTGATTGGGGTAGGCAGGATCTGGTACTGAAGCGCTCCATCAAGAGTAAAGGTCAAAGGACATTGTGACTTGTGGTTGTCTGTTGTGGCACAGACAGATGAAGGAAGCCTCAGTCTTCTGTCATTTAATTAAGGGGTGAAGGCAACAGAGCTGAGCTACAAAGCTTTTAATCTGGGCAAAATAATGGGGGAAAATAAAAATTAGAAAAGCTGAAAAGCAGTAGAGAGAGTGTGTGTGACTGACCGGGGGGGGGGGCCATGAGGCATGCTCAGAATGGCAAGTCAGGACTGGACTGCCCTCTAAACTGCCCAAAGCAGATGAAAACAAGTGAACTGCAAAAAAGAAAAAAAAAAAAAAACAGTTAACTGTTGAGTGTAGTGCCTTCTGGGGAAAAGGGAAAGGACTTACTGAGCAAGAAACAAAAGAAATATAAATAGCTAAAAACTGCATGAGGAAATAACACCTACAGAAAGGAAAGGAAAGAAAAGAGGGAGCACTATGTCCAGAACTGAGGTGGGTGAAAACAAGACCAGGGTCAGGGATGGGCTTTGTTTTGGGAAAAAATGAAAGCAAAGAAAATAAAAAAGCAACCAAAATAAGCAAAAAGCTGGCCAAGCTTTAAAAGGCAATAATTCTTAAAATATAAGATTACAAATAAGAAAGGCAACACAGTTCCAAAAAAGGCAAGGAAAGGCTGGACCAGTCCAAAGACTGGGCAGTTTTGAGAGGAGAGAGTTGGGCATTGGGCACTGTTTTGCCCTGGAAAAATTACAATTGGAAGGTGAAAAAGAACTGACCAACACAGAAAGGCAAAGGGTGCCTACGCTAAGAGTTAAGGAACTAAAACTCATGATAAAAAATATGTGTTGTGTTTCGGTATTAAATAGGAAGGGAACTGTCTGGCCCAGTGTTTTCAGGTAAGGGTGGGGCTTACGGGACCAAAAAAAAATAAAAAAAAATTGCAGTGTGAGAAAAAAAAAATGTAAAACAATACTAGGAAATAAGGAATAAAAATGTTAGCATCAAAGCAACTCCGTCCTGCGTCCTGATTGCCTGCCTTGCCTAGTACACAGCCTAGAGGCTGTCAGCAATGAACATTATTTTTTAGTGTCTGTCCCCCTCCCATTCCCAGTGTAGTACCTGTACCACCTCCAGTAAAAGAGACACACCACACACTGTGATTAACACCAAAATACATTTTGTTAGTACTGGAAAAAAGTGACCAGAAAAGCAATTTGCAGAAGAGTAGTAAAAGTTACCCATAACATTTCCAATAGCCTACATCTACATAGTATTAATACAACCCCCACACCATGTATTTTGTTGTTACGTAATTTAAAAAAAATTTCCTTAAAATATAGCCTTTCTACCACGGACTACCACTCGCTACACTGGGACTACCATTTTCTGATAGGCCAGTTGTCCTGGACTAGCATGTAAATTTGACGATCCCTGGCTAGAACCTACCCTAGGAAACAGGATCTGCAGGACTTCTGTGCCAAACCTGGCATCCCCTCTGGCCTGGACATCCAAACAATAATGCTTGGTGAAGGCATGGACCGTTTTCCAAGTAGCTGCTTTACATACATCCGTTATGGGGCTATCCCTAGCAGCTGCTAAAAAGGCTGCTGTGCCCCTAGTCGAATAGGCCTTGAGGCCTGCAGGTGGCTGCTTGCCCACTTTGTTGTAGCAGAACTGAATACAGGCCACAATCCATCTTGCAATGGATCTTTTCGTGGCCGGTTTCCCTTTTCCCACCTCCCCACAGGTGAGGAACAGCTGAGTTTGACCCCATCTATGAGTCTTTGTGTGGTCAAGATAATAGCCAATTGCCCTTTTTACATCTGGGCTATGCAATTTGTGTTCACCTGGAGTACAGTAATCAGTGAAAAAGACAGGTAGTGTGATGGACTGGTTAAGGTGGAACTCTAATACCACCTTGGGTAGGAATTTTCTGTTAGTCCTCAGGAAACCTTTGTCTCTATGGATGGCAATGTAACCAGGCTCTGTAGACAAGGCCTGAAGCTCACTGATCCTTCTGGCTGAAGTCATGGCCACCAGGAATACTGCCTTCCAAGCCACATACTTGGGGTCTGCCGAAGACATGGGTTCGAAAGGAGACTGCATGAGCTGGGCAATGCAAATGTTGAGGTCCCACGTAGGTGTTGGTTCCCTATGTGGAGGATGCAAATGCAAAAGAAAAATATGAAGTGAAATCCTCAGTTCCCTTATCAGGGGGATCTGGCCTATGAGGATCTGGGGAAACCTCTGGATCAATTGGTTCCCCAAAGTCCTTTTCCGCATCTTCCTCTTCTTCCTCCTCCTCTTCTTCTGCAAATCAATCCCCACTTACTCTGTTAAACCGGGGACCTGGGTTAACCCAGGGGTGTGAACCATTACCAGTTGTGGTTGCTTCTCAACCGGAACTGGGGCTTGCACAGACCGTATAATGTGAATCGCATTAGCGGTGTCTTCTACAGAAGGAGCCGCTAGTTTCTTCGGTTGCAGTTCCTGATGCTTCTCTTTCCATTTTTTCTTACCCGCAATGGCCGGTTCAGCAGCCGTGTCTACAGTTCTTTTTTTGTTGAAGAGCTATCGCCCCTTTCAGAGGGCAGCTCCTCCGGTATGTTCCGAGGAGGACCCGACTTTTCAACAGCTGGGTCAGCAGCCTTCTCAGACATTTTTTCCTGCATTCTCGTCAACCATCTCTCGACTGCAAACTGAGGAAATTGTCTGCAGATCTCACAAACCGTCACTTGTTAAATACTGCTTTTTTATTTTCATCACAGGATTTGAATGTTATGTTGCAAAACAACCAAAATACTAGCAGCCACTGAAACTGTTATAGTCCATGTCCAAAACAAAAAATCTAGATACAGTGTTTTTTTACCTCTGATTCAGCAAACCTTGCAAGGCCACCACATTTCAGCTGCCATATCAGATTTTGCTGCTAGACTCTTAGGACACCATCAGGGCTGTGCTGTAAGTTCAGTCCTCAAAACTCCATTTAATTATACACAGCATGTATCTAGCACCATAACAAGGGAAGATTCATATAATCAGTAAGTTACAAGTACAAACACTCATTGCATTGCTTGCTAAATCATATGGGGTAAAAAGTGCTGAGCAAAGCAAGGTTTCATAATTGTACATCAGAAACCGCTTCTAGTGAGGCACCAGCAATTACAAAAGCTATAATGTTACTGGGAATTCTTTAATAAGTGTTTACTTCAATATTATTGAAGAAATAATTAGAAAACACTACATGCTTCTCTCCATATGGTTAAAAATGCACTGTTGTTATAGCTGGAGTGTTGAGTGTGAAAAGACTTCAGTTTGCTTTTTTCCCTGGGGGTGGGGGTGCAGAGACAAACTACAACATACAACGCTGTCACATGGCATTCAAGTTTAAAGGGGGATGCTGTCCAACAGAAATTCTGAAACTTTTTCTACCAAGTTTTCTGAGTTAGGGATACTGTTCGAAATCACAAAAATATCTGTTTGAATAGAACCTATATTATAGTCAATGTCATTTTGTGAGAACTGATCTGTGTCCATGAGCTTACTAAAGCCACAGTTCACCACTCAGAGGTCCCACTGTAGCTGTAGTCCTGAGGCAGCACTCGTAGAGCCTGTACTCCACCTCGGAAGCACCAGCGATATCCAGTCCAACAAATCTCTTACAGCTGATGCCAGCTATGGGGGGATTCTGGGATGTACCAGAGTGGAGAACTGTACAAAATGTTGGGGCAGAGGAAGAAGCAGCATCAACCAGCTCTATTAATTATTAACAAATGGAATAACAATAAAATTCAAACTTAATCTAATGACTATGACTTTATTCATGCGTATTCTTCTCTAAAATACTCACTGGGCCGAATAAAATGTCTACCCAATCTGTAGACATCACTGGTCAGGGCTTAAAATTCAGGAGGTTGCACGATCTGTGTTATTTTTAGCCCACCCCCGCAAATTCTGGACCCCCCCATGCGAGACAGTCCCATATACACTGAGCGTCATCATAGTATGCAGGGCTTGAATGTGGCAAAGTTAGTAAAACTGGATAACAAGCATCCTAAAATGCTGAACAATGGATTTGAAAACTTACACCGTGACTCCAGGCATGCGCATCACCTTAGCGCATGCTCAGAGTCATGGCTTTAGTTTTTTAAGCCAGTATTCAACATTTTAGGGCTCTTGTTTTCCAGTTTTACTAACTTTGCCACATTAAGGGGCCAGGATTTTTTAACATATACCTTACACCAGCAGTATTCATTAGAGGGGGAAAGTGACTGACTTCATACATTTTATGCATTCTACTGCTTTATAATTCCCCGTCATCAGTGATGTATGATTCAGAGTAGTCCGTTTTATGTGAAAAAGCAATTTTTTTTAAATTTACAATTAGGAACTCAAGTCACACAATATGTCTGCTGTTACAAGGACACTCTGAACTACCGGCTGTGCACGGTGCATAATCTTCTTGTCGTGCTCGCTCATGAGAACGTGACAGAGGCACTCAGTCTGACTTCGTAGCACTTACAAGAGATCTGTGAAGCAGTCTGTAAAGACTAATATTGTGCTGATAAATTAAACATGCAATTAGCGGAGTTCAGAGCCCTTTTATTAAGTGATGATAAAAAATCTCATGCTTTAAAATAGGTTTACAAAAGACGTGACATCTAAAGATTTTCTTCTTTACCGACTGCAAATATTGATGGAAATTAAAACTCCCCCTTCCCTCCTACCCCAGCCAAGTACCTCCGCATGCACCACACCACCCATGTACCTCCCTTTCCACCTAGTTTAGCAGGGTGTCAACACAAACATGGGACTACCCATGTCCCTGCCACCCAACCACCTTACTCCAACACCCACCATGACATTTTTCTTAGAGACCCCCCATGCCTCCCTCCACCCGCCCCTGTGGTCAGGCCTCTCATTTGAGAGACGAAGGAATTCCATGGAGCTGAAACTGAATTTTAAGCCCTGCTGGTTTAAAATAGATATAAACAGAGGTGATATCATTGATCCTAATCCTCAGGCCAGAATATTTTCTGCTCCCTCCTCTCAATTTGTTGGAGCAAATAAACTGCAAATCTTTAACAAGAGAAATACAGTGTGCATGCATATGCATGTATGTATGTGTGTGTTACATTAACAGTCACTGCATGATTTTTATAAACCTCAATGAAAACAAATCTGATCTGGTCATCAGAGCTGGGTTAGCACGGAGGTCTAAAAACTCCTACGTACTGTGGATAAAATACACCAAATATTTTAAACACATGTGAAATGGAGCAGACACTGTACCAGGTTAACTGAACAGTAGAAATTCATAATGCCCAAATGCCCTGGCCAAACTGGCGATTGGGAACATAAAAAAGTTAGCCAAATTCAATTTACTGTAGCTATTCACAATGGTGGTGATCCTTAGCGCACACCCAGTCAGGGTATATGTAGTCCCGAATGCATCTAGGGTAACGCAAATAGGTCACTTCCAGTTACAGATTGTGATAGTTAAAGGCACTTCTTTCTCTCTTCTGTTTGGGTTCTATGTGTATGCACACCGCACCCTTGTAAATAAAAATGTAATTATCTGTGCAGCACCAGGTTGTGCATCATAGGAAGAGAAAGGTTCTCCTGGGAGTCCCAGGCTTTTTCCAGTTGCCTTAGTGACGCAGCTGGCGGCACAATCAACACAGTATTCCGAGCGGTTTGGATTCAAATCCCAGCCAAGGCACTTATTTCTTTCAGTTTTTGTCTGGGTTCCATATGTATGCACACTTGTAAATAAAAAATGTAATTATCTGTGTAGCACTGGGTTATGCATTAGAGGAAGAGGAATATGCTTCTGGAAGTCCCTTGGTGACACAGCTGGTAGTGCAATCAGAACAGTATTTTGGGCTACCTGGGTTTAAATCCTAGCTAAGGCACTTATTTCTTTTCTCTTGTTTATGATATATATATATATATATATATATATATATACACACATATACATATACATACACACACACACACACACACACACACACACACTGCACCTTTGTAAATAAAAAATTATCTGTGCAGCATCAGGTTGTGCATTAGAGAAAGAGTAAGGCCATACACCCTGATCAATCAGACTTCATCAAAAATAGAAATACCATGGATAATATCCATCAAGCATTGGTCTTACAGGAATACATCAGTTCCAGGAAAATTCCATCGGCATTCATTGGCCTTGATGCTGAAAAAGCCTTTGACCATGTCTCGTGGCCTTTTCTCTGAGATACCCTTAGAGCCTTCCACTTTCTCACCTCGTTCATTTCATGTTTAATTAACCTGTATAAATTCCTGCGAGCCTATGTTCGTACCAATGGTTCATTGTCTCTCCACCTTCTACTTGGCAGAGGGACATGTCAGGGATGCCCCCTTTCTCCTTACCTCTTTGCACTATTCCTTGAACCTTTGGCGTCAGTACTATGCAATACCCGCCACCCCCCCCCCGCGTCGAAGGGATACCGATTGGCTAACAGGAATACAAAATCAGTATGTTTGCCGATGACGATTATTAACTTTATCATCCCCCTCAGCGTCAATCCCTGCTACTTGGAAAATTTTGACCCTTTTTGAAAGAATATCCGGCTTTAAATTAAATGTAGCCAAAACGGAAATCCTAACATTTAACTTCATTCCCACTCAGCAATTGAAGAAGGCTTTTCCTTTCAGGTGGTTGTCAACAAAATTAAAATATTTAGGCCTCCAGGTACCACTTGACCGAGGGGTTATGGAGACAATTAATTATGAACCCCTCACCCTGCAAATCCTATCAGACTTAGACAAATGGGCAACAAGGTTTTTCCCTTTAGACCAAAGAATTGCGATTGTTCGCACAAACATTCTCCCTCGGATACTATACTTACTCCAGACTATATTCCCTTTTTTCCCCCCTCAAAATATTATTTTAAATCTTGAAACAGACTGATATCTGACTTTTTATGGGGTAAAAGCCGCCCAAGAATTAGGATTTTGATTTTAAAAGTTATCATTGTCTCACAGTAGTCTTAATCTCCCTGATTTTGGCCTATATGCTTAAGCAGCCTTTTAAAGAATATTGGTACTGTGGCTGGCAGATTCTTACAGTTCTCCTTGGAAAACCATAGAATTTCACTGAAACGATCTCTTTGATATTAAGAGAATTTTGTTCTCTTCAGAAGAGAGATCTGTGTCGACCTCTGACCTGACAAACATTACTTCCCAAACTTATAAACTATGGAAACGTATGAGAAAATCCGGTCTAATCCTCAAGGTCTATGAATATTGTAAACTTACATCTCAAGACGAAACTTTTGTCCCAATCCACATGGACCACATCTTCTCCACCTGGAGAGGGATCGGTCTCTCTCATGTTTTTCAGTTCCTCTCCCTGCAGGGTATTATTCCCTTTGACAAACTACAGTCCCAGTATCCACTTAGTAATTCTGATTTGTATAGTTACTTTCAAGTTTGCAACCATATACTTCGTAATAGAATTATCCAACCCAGGATTCCCTTCCCTACCCCAGACCTATTAAAACTTTTTATAGAGGCATCCAGAGGTAATTTAGGGTCACATATTATTGGTCTTATTTACAGAGAGTTAAGGAATGAACTACCAGAGTCCACTGCCTCTATTCTGAGTGAGTGGAAGACCTTAACTTAGAGGTTTCCATGGAAACATGGTCGAGATCTGCTTTGAAAGATGTGAGGATAACATCACCCCCCCTCCCCATTGGAGGGAATTTGCGTGGAAGTGTTGTTCCCGATTTTTTCGAGCTGCGGCAGTTCTTCTCAAATACCTCCTGGAGAAGTATGGGACATGTTGGAGGGATTGTGGGTGCCGTGTGGCTACTCTAGGTCATGTGTTTTGGCTCTGCCCCTACCTTATGCCGTTCTGGCTTTCCTTCCAAAGTGAGCTTACAGCCTTATATAATGAACCCGTAGAACTTAACTTACTGTTGAGCAATTTCTATTGGGGATTTTCCCGGACCATGCTCCTCCATGGAGTGGTACTCTGCCTCCAGTTTGTTTTTTAGCAGCTAAAAAGACCATCACTTGATATTGGATGTCACACCAGATACCAACAATACAGGAATGGAGAACTATTATGTCTAATATATATCAATCAGAGGGCCAGATATTCAAAACGTTGCCCCTGGGCTAAGTTAACATTGCCCGGTGGGCAAACAGCCAATTTTAAAGCAAGCTCTATTCAAAAGGAATAGCCCAGGGCAAACAGCTTCTGAATATAGCATGGGAATGAGCCTGTGCAAACTGGGCTGGGAGTGCAAGGCAAATGTAGCCCTGGAATAAGACAGTACTGAATATAGCAACCAGGAAGTGCAAACCACAACAACAAAGTGCATAGCGACGTGAGGGCAGGTAGAGAGGAACTGTGTGGCCAATGCGTGTGCCAGCAAATGCGTGGACCCTGTACAGCTGCACGCAGCAGATGTGAAAGAACAGCGATCAAAACTGTATAATATTCCCCGAACCGTTAACGCAGTTTTAGCGCGGAGCTAAGCCGTTTGCCCGGCGCTAATATTTGCCATATTCAAAAGTGACATGCAAATGAGCCTACTTCAGTAGTCTCTAGGCAAACAGCCAAATTAGCATCTCATTATTCCCTGATTTGCATGCAGTTTGCCCAGCGTTACTGCAGGGTCCCACAGCTCCACCTGTAGGTCAGTCTGGAAGTAGAGGGTCTGGCCGCAGCTCCACCTGTAGGTCAGTCTGACAGTGCATGATGGTTGCTGCAGGCTACATGTATGCAGTACAGCACAGCATTGTGTGCCCCAGGGGACAGCACAGCATAGGCACAGACGGTGGTGGTGCTGCATGCAACCATCACACTGTAGGCCATGCAACAGTGCATAGCAGACACTACAGTAGCAAGGTGGCCGGTGGTGTGAGGGACACAGCAATGCCTATAGTATGTAGGGCAGTGATGACCACTGCACTGTACACAGTGACAGGTCCAGCCTGCAGGTGATTACTGACAGTGGACAGTACTATTTTGCTGTTGTGTGCTCCACAGATGCTGCACCTGTGGCATGGGATGCTCACTGTGACATATACATGGCCGGCTGTGTGTGCTGTGGCATCTGTACAGTTGTGCGGTATGTGGCTGGGGGGCGTGTAAGATCCGACAGGCACACAGGTGGTGGGGTATTCCCACTACTGGCCCATGTGCACTGCGTGATGTGTCCCAGCCTTGTGGCCACATCTGGACTGTGGTGAGGTCTGGCCACCTGTACACCATCCCCTCAAATGCCACCGTGCCCACAATGCTGCATGTGTGTGCTGGCATCTGTTGGTCACCACAGACGTATGGTCTGCAGGTGTGTGCTGTATGGCCCCACAGTACCATGATGTCCCCTGTGGGTTGGATCACCCCTTACTGTCTGTGCATGGCTGGGACTGGTGGCAGCTGTTGGCATCATGGAGGTGCCATCAGTGAGCAGCGTGTGTCCTCCATGTCTGGCATTTTCTAAGTGTCATGATCATATGTTAGGGTCGCACAAGCCACGCTAATCCCACACTAACACCGAGCAAAGCACCAATGTCGTGCAAAGCTATTCGCCCAGGGTTAAGACCAGCTTTTCCTGGGCAGTAATTTGTACCGCACCAAGGGTCGTGCTGTGTCACACTAAACACCTTAGCGCGGCGCTAGTTGCTGAATATCTCATAGCGCCTGTATTCATGTTCACGTTGCCCCTTGCATATAATTATGGTTTGCCCGGCCCTAATGCAGTTTGCGTGCGCTATTTGACCTTTTGAATATGGCAGCCCCATGCTACTCCCGCGCAAACGGTTTGCGCACCGTGCAAAGCTTTGATTATCTGGCACAGAGAGTCTTAATGCAGAGATGCAGGGTAGAGTTCCATCTCACATGTTGACGTGGCAAAGCTGGGTTCAATACTGTTCCTTAGCAGACCTCAATTTTTGCCCCGATTATACTAAAGGGAAGGAAAATTATTGGTTATCAATGCCAGATAAACCATATCAGCCAATTCTAAGGGGAATCTCATGTAGTAACACCTCAAGCACATTTGGGGATCTTATTTTTGGGAGAGGGTGAATCATGGAGATGGACCTTCCTCATTATTTTAACAAAGTAGTAAACTGGCTCCTACTGAACTCAAATCCCAATGATTAAGTGATTTCACCGACTAATCTGTAAAGATTATTGAATACATTCTCTACTATAAACGTAAAACATTTCTTCTGTAAACGTGTGGAGAAAATTTGAAATAAAAAGAAATAAAAAAAAAACCAAAAACAGAGAAAGAGTAAGGCACTTCTGGGAGTCCCAGGTTTCCAGTTTCCTTGGTGGTGCAACTAGTAATGCAATTGAAATAGTTTTCCAGGTGGTCTGGGTTCAGGTCCCAGTTAAGGCACTTATATATTTTTTCTCTTGTGTTGTTTAGCTTACATATATATGCACATTACACCACTGTAAATAAAAATGTAATCTGTGCAGCACCACGTTGTGAATTACAGAAGGTGCTTCTGGGAGTTCCAGGTTTCTGGTTGCCTTGGTAATACAGCCAGAAGTACAGTCAGGCAGCCTGGGTTTAAATCTCAGATAAAGCACTTATTTTCATTCTCTCTTCTGCTTTATATTTTTTTTTGAGGGGAATATATGTGCCATATATATATATATATATCTATATATATATATATATATATATATATATATATATATTATAGTGGCCTTTAAGTGATTTAGCCACTGGAAAAAGATTTGACATTGCAGAGTAAGCCTGCAGTGGAATTTTATTTATACGTTGCACGGTTCATGGGATATTGTGAAAATACTGTCACAAGGGTTGAAAGAGTGCATGTCCAGTGCTTTTTGGTGCCCATAGCTCAGAAATGATGTGAGACATGGGTATGGTCAGTGATTGTGGCCTGATCTGCTCGTTATCACAGTTACAATGACACTTGAATTGTTTTTCTAGCTGTTACAGTTCCCAAGATATGGACAAGTTACTGCTACAAGCATTTGGTGGCCAATAGGAATGCTGCATGGTTCTGTAGCTATGTATAAGTGGCAGCGCAGGCCCAGAGGGCCCACGCTCACTCAGATGCATATTGTTATGCAGAAATGGGCAAGTTGGTTGGAGCACAGGGCCCTCTCCCACCAGAGTGGCTATTATTATAGCGGCACAGTTGAGCCACTATATTTAGGGTTGAGATGTCACTTCTATGTTAGTCAAAACTTTGCGCGTAAATAACTTTGGACCCGTTCAATGGATTTGCCGAAATCTGGTATGCGTGGTGGGGCATGGTAGATCTCTTGATTTGCTAAATTTAGTTTCGGTTGGACTTAAGGCCTTTGCACACGAAAACTCTGAAAAATGCAAAATTAGCCAGTTTTGGAAGCAGTTTTTATGATATTGTCCATGGCGCTGGGCGGCCATTGTGTGGCGTGCTGTTCTCATGGTATTGGCCTGCTTTGAAAGAGCTTCATCATCGAACATGCTGCTTTTCGTTTGGTGAAAAATACTGAGGCATTCAAAAGTTATAGCACATTTAAGTTCCCATTATAAGTCAATGGGAAAATTTATACGGTTATTTTGCGAACAAAGAATGGGGTTTTGGCCATCTGGTCCTTCCTCATGATCAAAGAATTTGCGGGCTCACAATCAAAGATTCTTTGATCCCGAAGGAGGGACCAGACAGCCCAATTTTAACAACTTGTAAAATGAAATATCTCAGAAACGGTTTGGTCTTTTAACTTGAAATTTGGACGGTGTTGACAGGATGTCCTGTAGATGTGAATTATGGTGCTTAGGTATCAGAAAATACATTTGTTGCAGAGATATAGTGTGGCGCAGTTTACATTTTGCAGACCGTGTTTTGCATTGTGGTAGTGGCTTGAAATTTACAGGGTAGCTAGCCTTACTGCCATGGACATACTTGTCAGTTGTTAGGTGTGTAAAATGTAAACAGGTGCAGAATTCTGCCACTCTGACCAATGAAAATCTCAAACTTTAAAATGTTATATCTCAGACACGGTTTGGTCTTTAAATTGAGATTTGCAGGGTGTTGAGGGGATGTCCAGTACATCTGAATTATGGTATTTAGGCATTGGAAAATTAAGTTGCTGCAGAGATATTGCGTGATGCATTTTACATTTTGCGTATAGCGTTTTACATTGTGGTAGGGACTTTTAATGTTAAACCTCACATTTTGCACGTTAATAACTTTGCAACCATTCAACGGATTTGCACAGAATTTGGAATGCAGTCTGGTGTGGTAGATCTCTTGATTTACTAAATTGCGTTTCAGTCGGACATACGTTTTTTGCGCAGCAAAGTGCTTGGGGGGAATGCGGAGTTAAGAGTTGAAAACCCAAACTTTTCCATACTTCTGTCGCTTTAATAACAACCTTAAGTGTTGCATGAACTGGGTTTTTTGCAAATAATTTCCTTCTCCAATAGCAGAGGACAGCAGCAGCACTGTATCCAATGCAGCATGTGTATCCGTGGCTACAGAAGCACTGGATAATGACGGTGGATGTGTCATGTGGAAAGAGTTTTATGTTGTCGGTCTTACCTGATGTGGATGTCTGTGATTGCTTTATGATGATAGATGTTTGTGGAGCCACTTCCAAGACTCCAGTGACAGTCGCTTCCTCCTACCCGACCTAATGCCAGGTCCCACCCAGTCTTGGTGCTGCCATCAAGCCTCCACCTGGTGACAGCTAAGAGCCAGGGAAACCCCACATACTTCCCTAAAAGAGAGCTGCCTCAATCCAACTCCCCCATTTCTGAACATGGGTTGCCAGCGTGGGAAGAGGCAAGGTGCCAGCGTCTCAGCCCTCTTCCCCACTGGGCCAGTCCACATAAGGGAAATTTAATCAAATGTATTTATCTTTAAGAACATTACAATGCAAACCTTCAGGACATAATGTACATCAATCTGTTGTGATCCTAAGAGATGCTCCTGAAGTATATTGGGGCAGTGTCAACAAGTGGAGGTAATGTGATCCAGTGGTTATAGGAAGTATGCAGATCAGCATTCCATTTTATTCAGTTTAAATCCCACCACAACTGCTGATTGGCGTTTTTACCTTGAGCAAGTCATTTGACCTACGTGTGCTTTAGACTTCCAGGTAGAGAAATAAGCTGAACTACTGCAGGACCTTTTTTTAAATGTTAGTTACATCTCAGCCTTGCAGTTAAATACACAGAAGCAGGCATATTATATATATATATATATTACGTACATTCACAAGTTTTGTTGCTATTATAAACATGACAAACTGATGTGTTTAGCCAAATTTCTCTCATTCACTAAAAATACCAACAGCTTAAAAAAAATCTGGTTCAATTTCAGTTGGTATACATCTGCATCTCCCTCTCCCCCCGGACGAGGTTGAAAATAGGCAAAAAAAAAAAAAACTGTCAAGTCCTCCTTCCCGGTCAAAAAAAACTAAAAATAAATAAATAAAAAATATGGACAGGTGAAAGGAGATGCTGGATTTCTGAATGTTTGCTCCCTATAAGTTCTCGTTCTATTTTCTGTTTCACTGGGTACATTTCAGTTTACTTATAGGGTTCTTTATTTTGAGTCTTGGCTCCATTTGAAACAAAAAAGTCTGCAGCAGTCAATTTACTTGGGGAAAATATAAACAGAAAAAATGCACTTTCTCAAATGTGTTCATTATGCTGCATTATAAAAAGTAACACATTCATTCCATTTTACCGAATGCAAGGCTGACATGGCAGGTGTGTTACTGATTTATTTATTTTTTTTAAATAACATACTAATGTGCTTCATGAGCAAGAAGAACAGGTTACTCACCTGTAACAGTAGTTCTAGGAGTGGTATATGTTGTTCATCCACACTCTCTGGCATGTCCCTTTCCATTTTAAATCTTACCTGAAGTCTTCAAGCTGGCTCCTCCCACCCACCTGGATGGTAAAACACCTCGGCTCCGCCCCGTGACACCAGATTTTAGCCCGCTGGAAGCAAGGTTGTGTGCCTAAAGCCGGGGAGGTCGGGTGGGTGCGTGTGGATGAACAACATATACCACTCCTAGAACTCCTATTACAGGTAAGTAACCTGTCCTTCTAAGAGCGTGGATATGTTCATTCACACTCTCTGGCAGACTCCAAGCAGTTATCTGGGAGGAGGGAGACAAGGTGCACACCTCCTACTTAGGAAACAGAGACTGGAAAACCGAGGCCCAAAACCAGCATCCCGGCGTGACTCAAGGTCGATGTGGTAGTGGGTAATAAAGGTGTTTGCTGACTTCCAGGTAGCAGTCTGACAGATTTCCTGGATAGGGATGTCCCTGGAAGCAGCCACCGATGCAGCAGTATGGCGGGTAGAATGGAGCTCTTATCCCTCTGGGAGGCTCCTTGCCCGCCAACTGATAGCACAGACCTATGCAAGATGTAATCTACCTTGCAATGGTCCATTTGGCTGCAGGTCTGCCAGAAGTGGCTTCAGCGTAGGTGACAAACAGCTGGCAAACCTCTCCATGAATTTCCGTCGTTCTCTCCTTATAATAGGAGAGAGCACGTCTCGGGTCCAAAGTATGGAGCCTGTACTCGGCATCCGAGTTGTAATTAGGGTAGTATACCGGCAGAGTCAACACCTGGTTAAGGTGAAACTCTGACACCACCTTTGGAAGGAATTTCGGGTGGGGGCGCAGGACAACTTTGTCCCTGTGGAAGACCAGATAAAGGGAGTCCACCGGAAGCACCTGGAGCTCTCCTGTCCTTCTGGCTGATGTAATAGACACAAGGAAAGCCATCTTCCACAACAAGTGTGAAAGCTCACACTTGTGCATGGGTTCGAATGGCTTGCCCATGAGCTTTGCCAAAACCAGCAAGAAATCCCATGGAGGTGGAGGTTCACGCACCGGAGGGGATATGTGATCCAGGCCTTTGAAAAAGCACCTGACCACTGTCTCCTGCGCCAATGTCGGCTGACCGGCCCGCGACCGGTAAGCAGAAATAGCTGCCAGGTGCACCCTAAGGGTCGATGACCGTAGACCCCCTTTGGAGAGAGAGACCAAAGGTACTAGAGAATGTTAGCCACAGAACAGGATAAGGGGTCCAGACTCTTACCCTGACCAAAAATGGAAAACCTTTTCCATTTGAAGGCATAACATTTCCTGGTCGATTCTTTTCGAGATGCCTCCACCACGGTGTAGGCATCCTCGGAAAGACCCAAAGCCTGGCACTCTAGCTGCTCAGGTACCGGGCTGTCAGGTGCAGGGATTGAAGGTCTGGATGGAAAACCTTCCCCTGGTTCAGAGATATCAGGTCCGGGCGTGTACAGAGCCACTCCGGGGGCCTACAGCTGAGGTTGAGGAGATCTGGGTACCAGAACTGGCGCGGCCAGTCTGTGGCTACCAGGATCACCTTCGCCTTGTCCCTCCTCACCTTGAGTAACACC
The DNA here is from genome assembly GCA_016271365.2 of Neoceratodus forsteri. Classification (NCBI taxonomy): domain Eukaryota; kingdom Metazoa; phylum Chordata; order Ceratodontiformes; family Ceratodontidae; genus Neoceratodus; species Neoceratodus forsteri. The sequence continues at coordinate 1,632,121,683 of CM028131.1, read as the reverse complement.
TTGTGGATCAAGGGAAATGGAGGGAAGGCGTAGAGGAGGTCTGGGGTCCATGGCCTCGAGAAGGCATCCCCCTGCAGCGAGCCCTGCTGAGGGGGGCAGGCATGATACAGCCTCAGCTTGGTGTTTTCCCTGGAGGCAAACAGGCCAACCATCGATTTGCCCCAATGGGAGAACAAGATGTAAGCTACCTCTGGAAGGAGTGACCACTCGTGGGATGTCTGACCTAAGCAGCTGAGAGCATCTGCCAGCTGGTTCTAGACTCCTGCCACATGAATGGCTAGGAGATCCGCCTCCAACCAGCTGACGAGGGTCCAGATTCATAGTGCCTCCTTGCACAGCAGACGGGAGTACGTGCCACCCTGTTTGTTGAGGTAGTACATGGTCGTGGTATTGTCTGTCTGGATTTGAACCACTTGACCCCAGAGCTGAGGAGCGAAAGCTGACCGTGCCAGTCTGACTGCTCTGAGCTCCAACAGGTTGATGTGGCATCAGGACTCCTCAGGGTTCCAGAACCCGTGGGCTCTGCTGTCCCCCCAGGTGGGCTCCCCAGCCCATGAGAGAGGCATCGGTCGTAAGAACGTCTGTCGGCTCAGGGCGAACAAACAGGATACCCTCCTGCAACTGTTCTGGGGCGATCCACCACTGGAGAGCATCTCACATCTTCTGGGTCACAGTGATCAGCTGGTAGAAATGACCGTGGCGCTGAGTCCAGTGAGCGGCCAGCTCCCATTGGACGGGGCGTATGTGCCATCTGGCCCAACAGACCACTAAGGTGCGGGCCGCCATGTAACCCAGAAGGCGCAGGAAGTCCCGGGCAGAGCGCAAGTGCCCTACCAGAAATGACTGGGCAAAGGAGGAAAGAACCTCCGCCCTGTCCGCTGGAAGCAGAGCTTTGGCTTGATGAGAGTCGAGTTCTGCCCCAATGAAGCCCATCACCTGAGAGGGCATGACTTCAGACTTGGCCTCTTTGATCAGAAGGCCTAGATGGGAGCAGGTTCAGAGAGCCAGGTTCCTGGATCTCTCCACCTCCTGAGGGGAGGAACCTGCCAAGAGTCAGTAGTCGAGATAAGGGTAGATTCAGACTCCTCAACACTGAAGGTGAGCTGGCACCACTGCTATGCACTAGAAGACCCTTGGGGCCGATGACAGGCCGAACGGCGTGGCTCAGAACTCGTACAGGGTCCCCTCGACCCTGAAGCGGAGGAACCGCCAATGGGACGGACGGATTGGAACATGAAAGAATGCGTCCTGCAGATCCAGTGAACAGAATCACATGTTTCGCTCCAGGGATGGTATGATCTGGTTCAGAGTTACCATCTGGAAGGTGCGAGACCTGAGATACTGATTCAGGTCGTGGAGATCTAGGATGGGATGTCAACCCCCTGTCCGCTTGGGCACCAGGAAGTACCTGGACACAAAGGCTGGGTCTGTAGGAGGATCCGACACTGGAGCTACCGCCTCCTTGTGGAGGAGCTGAGCAATGTCGTCTCGAAGAGCCAAATGAGTGCAAGCTGAGATCCTTTCCTCCAGAGAGGCGCAGGCTCGGCTGGGAGGGTACTGCTTGAATTCCAGAGGCAGTCCCTGGCTGACCACTTCTAGAACCCACCATTCCGATGTGATATCGGACCAGGCTGAAAGAAGTGGCGGAGCCAGCCCCCCACGGGAGGACCCAGAGCTGGCGTGACGGGTGTAGGGGTGGCAATCCCCAACCCATCACTGAGCAGACTTAGAGGAGGAGGAGGAGGCTAATTGACCAGCACCTCGGCCTCCTTTGTGGGGCTGCTGAGGACCCTGCTTGGACCTGGGGCACCAAGCTTGAGCCTGCTCTTGCTGCTAACCTCCTTGATAGGAGGGCTGCCTAACCGCAGGGGAAGAGTGCTGAAAAGGCTTCTTCTTGTGTTACTGCTGGTTCTTGCCCAAAGAACCCTTCGCAGAGGTAGCATCCAAAGTGGCATTTGACTGCTCTATGCACTGGAGGTGACCAGCCACTCCTGGACCAAAGAGGTCGGTGCCTAGGAAGGGTACATCAGCTAACTTGTGCTGGGTTTCTGCCGGGAAGGAGGATAGCCTCAGCCAAGCCCTGCAGCGAGTGCCCACTGCAGCTACTAAGGAGTGGGCACAGGAATCTCCTATGTCCAGGGTCATCTGGAGCTGCTGTTTTGCAACAGCACGGCCCTGATCACGGACCTGCTTCATTGTAGTCTGCATGTCCACCAGGCTATGAGGGAGGACTTCATCCAATGACCCAAGGAGGGCATGGGAGAAGTGTGCCATGATAACAGCCGAGCTGGCCTGATGAAGGCCTAAAGAGGAGGCCGCATAGACCTTACAGGCAGAATGGCCCACATTCTTGGACTCCTTGTCCGGGGGTCGGTCAGTGTCGGCTGAGCTACCAGTACGTCTGAACACAGAAGCAGTAACTAGGCTTTCGACCAAAGGATGCTCTGTGAACCCTGCTAGGGACCCCATGGGCACTGTATACTTGCGGGCCATGCGGGCAGACTGAGCTGGGCAGGATGCAGGACGCTGCCAAAGCTCAAGGGCCGGGCCAACGATGGCTTTGGCCACTGGAAAGGTCCCAGTTGGGGTATCCCCCCTTTTGAGGATATCCATAAGGGAGTACTCCGCCTTTTCTGGATGGGCTCCAGGGGCATTCCGGCGGATTCCGAGATCAGGCGGAGAATGCCCTGAAAGGAGGAAGGACCTTCCTCCAACCCTGCCACTGATGACTCGTTATCCCCAGGATGAGAGCGTAAACCTGTGTCGTCAGAGTCTGAAAAGTCAGGCTACAACAGTCTCCCGCCTAGGTCTCCCTCAATACGCCGAGGGCAATCGGGGACGACCGTGATCGGCAGATGTCGGGGAAGCCCGGTGTCTTGTCGGTCCTCTTTCGAGGGAGCCCCTCCCTGAGGCTGCTTAGGCAGTGGCTCCACCAAAATTGGTGGAGAGAACGTAATAGGCCCAGCCAGGATACGGGCCGGCCCCACGGGCGGAGGAACCGAGTCCTTTGGTTCCGGAAGGGTCGGCATCGGCCTGGGAGGCGGGAGCCAGGTGATGGCCGGTGCGGCCGGCAGTACTAGCTTCTGCTCGGTCAAAATTATCTGTTGCCACATAAGATCCTCATAGTATCGACGGAGTTTCCATCGAAGCCTCTCCTCGTCCAAGGAGGATGAAGATCTGTGGCTACGCCTCTTCTTGGAGTGTTTGTGGCCCTTTTTCCGCCGTTCGACCGAAGGAGTCCTAGTCCTCGATCAAGGCTGACAGGGTCAGTTTGGTCGATCAGGCGTCACTGGAGTCGGTGAACACCAAGGTTCTGGTACAGTTTCCTCAATTGGGACACCCAAGGGCAGTGTCTCCTCATCAGGGAAAGAAAGGACCAGAGTACTTTCTAAAGAATCGTCAACCGGGGTCGGCGATAAAGGCTCGATCGGGTCAAGCGTAATTTCGGCTGGTTCAGCCGTTTCCTCGGTCTCGGTACCTTGGCCAGACAGAAAATCTGTAAAGCCAGCGGCCGAGGAAGCGATCTCGACTGAAGATGAGACCGCATGTTCCTGAGACTCGGACCTCTCTTGGTCCCAGGAGCATCTCCGTTTAGACGAAGACTTAAGGTCCTTATCCCTCTTCCAAGGGCGGGAGGAGTGCAAGCCCGTGGGCGCCTCACCCCTGGTGGGAAGAGACTGGCACAACTCCCTAAAGGAGCCCAAAAAAGTAGAGCCAAGGTTGAGTGGAACAAAAAAGCTTTGACTGGCCGAAGCTTGAGCTGCTTCCTCCTCGAATGCCTACATCTGCCCCAACTGCTTGGCGGATCCCGCAGCCGCGGAAACTGCCCACCTCACCTCTTTAGATTTCATCGGAGGGTTCCTTTTCTCCAGTCTCCCCAATTTTAGGTGTGCCTTGTGGTCTTCCAGAACGTTGGGATGGAAGGATAGACAAAAGGTACAAGATGTGGTGTCATGTTAGACGTCTAAGCAATAGACACATGAGAGGTGGGGATCGGTGCACGACATCTTCTGGCCGCAGGTACACCGGCGAAATCCGGGGCACGATTTCTCCTCCATGTCCGATGCCCTGTAACTGGAGTCGTTAACTCTGACGAGTTTTAGAGTGATCTGCAGTAAAAACCGACGTTGCGAAGCCAGGGCCTATGAACTGCTAAAGTAGCATGAGGGAAACTGAATCTTCCAGCAGAAAGAAGATCTGGTATCATGGGTTGGAGTTGAGGTATTTACCACCTGGGTGGGTGGGAGGAGCCAGCTTGAAGGCTTCCTGCAAGATTTAAAGGGGAAAGGGGCATGCCAGAGAGTGTGAATGAACAACATACCCACGCTCCTAGAACAGAAAATACATTATAAATATCTCTACAGTAGGCACTCCAATGACCCTCAAGTTGTTTTTTCTTGCAGTTTTCAAGCCCCCTCTATTTGTTTTGGTCTGCTGGATGTTATTTACTGAGAAGAATCGGACATACTTTTGAGTCAGAGACTCATTTACAAAGCTTCCACGTCAGAGAACAATATACAGACAAATATGGAACAGGAATATACAACAGCGAGTATAAGTGCAACAAATGCATCACAGGTTGCTTACCGAAATCAAACGAAATCTAAAATATTATGCAGGAACACAAGACACAGGCAATAAGCAGCATGTATGCATACAGTATGGATAAGTCAAACAAAGTAGTTAGAGTAGAATAATTAACTTCAACAAGTTGTAGCTATAAGACTAACCTATGTAAGGGTCGAGAATCTGATCAGGAGAAGATCCTTTGTAAGGAGGAGGAGGAGAGGGCAGTAGCATCCTGTGCTGGGAGGAGGAGGGGGGAAGGGCACAAGCAACTGGGCAGCAGAATTTCACTTGTCAGGAGGATGGGAAAGGGGAGGGGGGGAAGCAACTGGGCAGGGGGATTATCCCTGAGCAAGGATGAAAGTAAAGCAGCATTTAACTTAACCCTGATGTTCACAGCAGCCAGTTTTTTTTGTCAGATCTGGGACCTCTACCTGACGTCACGAATGCATCCACCATGTTGTTCTGGAAGCACTACTCGGGCTGCAGCCACGTGTTAATGTCACGCTTTTTAAAAAGGAAAAAATACTTTTACAAATCGAAAGATGAAGCTGCATACATTATGGAATGCAAGCGGCGGGTAGCAGGACACAAATATAAGGCTAACTCAAGGTAAATAAACAACATCAGCTGCTCCTTAAAGGGGAAGCCCCCTCAACCTATTTTCTGTATACCTGTGTAGGTTGCTTCTCTCTGTTCTGCCCTAGTGTGAAAAACTGCTCGACTTCATTGCAAAGGTCATGATCCGACTCCCAAGGCATCCTGGAATTTTATGATGTTTTGGTTCTAAAGCTTGCAGTAGTTATACTGCATTAGTCAATGCTGTTGCTGTCTTCTGCAGTGCCTATGTTCTTGTCTTAAGCTGGCCATGAGACTTTTCAAGGCACATTAAGTGCCCTGCTGTCTTCTGTAGTTTAAAGTGTATCTGAGTTAGAGAAAATGCTTTTCAAGAACACAGGGATGTCACAAGACATGTAACAGAACTGAATGAATGAGAGTATAACTTCTGGCTTGTGCAGGTATGCATGATCAACTCCCACAATGCCTTCCATGAGTGGGGTCATGACCTTTGCTTAGAGTTTTGTCATTCGACAACTAGCCAATGCTATGTATGGTGTTTTATACTCACAATTCAAACACTGAGCAGGCCAGCCATCTTTCATTTTTGCAGTTACCAGTATATACTGAGCATAATACTACCCCCAAGAATGAATGGTAGCCTGCTAAATTAAGTAATGTGACAAACATCCCCGACCCCACCAATTACATAGAAAGAGTCGGCAAATAAGGGCCTACGGCCCACCCAGTCTACCCATTTGAGCTTGTAAGTTCAGTTTATGTTTTCCTAGAAGTCTGTTGCCCCTTACCCCTGACCTCCGGAATTCCTTTATGTCTATCCCATGCATTCTTAAATCCCATGATTGTTTCAGCCCCCACCACTTCCTCTGGCAGGGTGTTCCACTTGTCCACCACCCGTTCTGTGAAGAAATTCTTCCTCACATTTTCTCTGAATCGTCCTCCCTCCAACTTCATCCCACACCCTCTAGTCCTGGAACATCTTTTTCGCTTAAAAATAGTGTATTCTTGCACCCTGTTCCTCCCTGTAAAATACTTGTATGTCTCTATCATATCCCCTCTCTCCCTCCTCCAATTCTACCTCACATTACATTAAACATGCTGCAGCTTGTCCCTCACCATCATTAAAATGCTATTTTTGGGGCACAGCATGAAACTCCAAAGCTTACTAAATTAAATGCAAGCTGGCCCTATAAAAACTTTTATCTAAATAACCATACTATAAAAAATGTTTTTAAATGGCTTATTTAAACCTCGAGGCAAGCAGTAGCCCATTGTGGCACCTCGACTTTACAGAATACTGTATCCATCACCAGCCCTTTCACAAACAAATGCTCCATAAATCCAGAAAGCGCCCCTCCCCCATGGGGAGTGCATACTTACAGTCGATGCAATGAGGTGGTGCTGGCATAAAACCGGATGCTGCCTAATGCTGTGTGTGGGACCCAGCAGAGCAGGGAAGAGGGCACAAGGCCATCCTTAGTAAGGAATCACACTCCACAATGTCTACCTGTGGGTAGGTTTCCTTCTTCTGGACCTCCTCCAACCAAGTGCCCAGTGATATGGACCAAGGAGGAATGTTTCCTCGAAGTAGACTAGTCGGTCAAATGACTGGTGTACCACCAATAGGGTATCAAGGGGACCAACAAGGAGTGTTTTGAGTACAGCAACATGGAACACCAGTGGAGGGTATGGAATACCCACTCTGGTGTAACTACCACCTACAAAGCATGAGGAAGCACAAACTCTGGCCTGGAATCCCTAGCTGGCACTCCCACCAGTAGCTATGATGGTGAGGGGGGGGGGAGAAATGGAAATTACTTACCTACCGTAATTCTGATCTTTCTGTGCATCTTCACCATTCATCACCTTAGGGTACTGGGCCATAGGTCACGACCCCGCAGAAGCTTTTTTTTTTTTGGATGGGCAGAGTAGACGCACCATCGTGCCACCCTCAAGCCGCCGATGACTGCGTGGATGCTCATGGGCTGGCCATTAGGCGTTGATGACTCCACCCTCCCGCCAGTTCTGAGTCGCTGTAGAGGTTAGAAAAGGGTTGGGAGGGTGGGACAAGGAAGTCCAAGGGACAGACAAAGGAAAAGATATAAAACTAAAAGGAGAAATAAACGACTGAGAGGACAGAAGAAGTTTGAAGGCTAAGGAGGATTGGGTAGGGGCCCCAATCTCTGGAAGTAGAAAAGGGGAGGGAGGGCTAAGGTTTTTTAGAAGTAAGGAAAAATTTAGAGGTGGGGAGAGACAGGAGAAACACACCCTGTAACCTTGACCTGTCTCCAGTGTATATAGGAACTGTGAAGGAGACGTCAAGACGCTAACTGCCAGAATTGCAGGCACTGAATTACTGGCAAAACTCCTAAAAGCAGAATTGGCTATTCTGGAAGAAAAGACAGGAAAACAGGGACATCTCCCCCCCAAAGGAGGCTTTGGTGCAAGAAACCTAGTTTCTTAAATTAAATTAACTGAGGTTATGTCCACAAGACAAGGAAATCAGAGAAAATCAAGGACCGACGGGGAGAAGGAAAGAAAAGGGGGCAACTGCCAACCCCCACCCCACAAGGGTGGAGCTGAAGAACTGAAGAAGGAGTGCCCCCACTCCTGACCACTCTACCCCTAAGAAAAACTATCCCTCTATGTGCCCCAGTTTGCCCCGCTCCTGACTCACAGCATTACGGTAGGTACGTAATTTCCACATCTTATCTGTGTCAATCTTCACCATTCATCACATCTGGGTGAGTGCCGAGCCGCCCCCCCAAGGTGGTTTTAAACCCTAAGGGACTGAGTCCCTCAGCTCTCATTGGGTGACACACTGAGAAGGAGAACCTTCAAGGCCTGGAGAGGCCAGAGTGTGGGGAAAGTGAGACAGGGACCACTCCCCCCATAGGGGGTAGGAAGTTGCCCCGACAGATGCCGCCTCACTCTACAGGAGAAGAGATAGATTCTCTTGTGGGCGGAGTTAATCACCAGACACCGGGCCAAGGGTGACAACCGGGAAAGACGCAGCCATGCTGTCCGCCTAGCGCAGATCACTGTCCCTACGACCCTGGTAGCTACCTCACTGGCATCATACAGTGTCCTTGCTTGGTGCCTTGCTAGCTCCAGGCCATGTACAGAGAGTGCAATGGCTTGTTTGGTTTGCTCAGTGTCAGGCATGGAGACTAGGAGCTGATTCAGCCTGGACCACAAGAACCTGTCATAGGTTGCATAGTGAGCCTGATGTGCTGCAATAGAGAGCAGCAACCGTGCTGAGTAGAAGGTCCTTCTCCCCCAGAAGTCAAAATCCGAGGAATCTTGATCTGGGCCGATCACGGTTAAGGGTGCAAAGCCCATCAGGAGTGTCCAGTTGCGTCAATCCTGAGTGAGGATAAGGTATGGAACTTGGAGACTCCAGGGTGGGCACAATACCGCCAGCAGAGATCCCTAGGGACAGGAACTCTGGAAAAGGGTCTCTGCCAGGAACACAACGATGCCTCCCGAAAGGGAGCAGGTCAGGGGGGCACTACAAGGGTGTCCTCACTGAAATCACCTAGAAAGGCGTACGCTGAGTGCTCTGGATTGTGTTGAGTAGGAGCAGTAATTTGCAGGTCCTCCAACGTCCTCATGAGGAATCGCTGATACTCAGCAAGATCAACAGCTGGAGAGATGTGGACAGATGGCTCCTCTCCTCCAGAAGAGGGGGATGAAGAGTCAGAGGACCTCGAAGGTTCAGAAGCTGTCTGCTCAGGGGGAGGCTGAAAACCTGTATGTCCATCGCCCTAATGTAAGAGGGAAAATGAGCAGCCTGAGCTCTGAACTGCTCCCAGGAGAGAGGCCTGCTAGGACTGCAAATGCCTGGGAGCGCAGGAGAATGCGACAGAGGAATGGGGCAGAACCAACAACGGGGATCTGCTGACCTCCGCCTGGGCTAGGGAGCACACCGGGAGCCCTAGGAGAAGAAAGTGCTCCAGAAGACTCCACAGCTGACAGCTGAACAACCAAATTGGTACTGCCTAGGCTGCACCCTGAAGAATCCACCGTGAGGTGACCGGGGCCGTGTAGGTCCAGAAGGACGATCCCCTACCTTCAAACAACAGGTCCCTCTCAAGGAAACCGAAGGGGAAGAGTGAAGATCTGCACTATGGTTTCTCCCAAAGCCCGGGTGGGTTCCAGAAAAAGGCCGCTGCACAGACCCCATGCCCCTCAACCCCTCAGAATCAGAGAGCGCCTTCCTCCTCAAGACAGCCAGCCTAGGCAGCTGACAGTCTGGTCAGCCCCGAAGGGGCTATCCAGGGAGCAGCACTCTCACCTCCCGTGGGTGCTCTGGTCGGCCCCAAAGTTGAGCAATCCAGGCACACCACATGAGGGGGTACCACTGCTGAGGGGTCAAAGAACCCTCCGAGGCCAGGCTGCAGGGCAATGGTGGCCTGCACCACTGCCTGCTGGTCAGAACCCCTGACCCTGGCCCCGGCAGTCACTGTCCGCTCCTCAGAGGGGGGCTGACTCCGGCCTGTGAAGGACACTACCAGGGTGTCCATGCCAGCAGCCCACTCCTGAGAGCCAGACTGCCAGTCTGAATCACAGTCAGACACCTCCTCCGAAGAAGTGGAGACTGAAGTCCTGTGCCAAACAGTGCGTGGATGCCCACTGCCATCCCTAGTGAACAGGGCACCAGGACCAGAGACTGCACCAGAGTCAATGCCAGTGCCCCCCCTCTGCACCGCGAATGGTGCCAGAAGAGGACACGGCCCCAACAAGGGTGGCAGCCTCAGAGCTAGAGCCTGTCACAGCACCATCCCAACTCATGGCACTGCAAGTGGTGCCGAGACCAGCAACGGTGCCGACAACAGCACCGAGAGCGCTCACGGCACCGAGGTGCAAAACCCCCATGGCACCATGTCCATGTTCGGAGATGTGAATGGCTCCAAACCTAGACACGGTGTCCTGCTCAACCACGGCAACGTGAACAGCACCAGGGCGAGAAACAGATAGGAATGCCGCTGCAGAGCTCTCCCACGCCTAACAGCCCCATTGGCTTTACAAATGGTGCTGATGCTGGCAATGTTAATTTGAGCTTACAGCGACAGACCGCGCTGATGATGCAGCCACAAGGGCCTAGCCAGCACTGCAAACGTGTGCCGAGGACCAAGAACTTCAGAGCCGCAGGTGCAACGGGGAGCCTTCACCCCTGAAGGTGACTGCCAAAGCGGCACCTCCGTCTGTCCCGGGGGGACCGGCCTCTGCCACGGCTAGGCTAGAAAAGGCAGAGCCCTCCTCCTCGTCCAACAGAACGAGGAGGGGACAGGGAGGAAAGGCAAAGAGACCGCGGCTTGGGCTCCCATCGGCCAGCAGCCCAACCCCGAAAAGTTGGCGGAGCTCGCTCCACTTTCCATGCGTGTTGCTCGATGACCTGGCAGTCCATGGAGAAACAGGCGTCACACAAATCCAGGTTGTGAAGTGGGCAGAGACACGCGAGGCAACGGTCGTGCTGGTCGGAGACTTGAGTACTTATGGCCACAAGGGCACAGTCGCATGGGGGGCCGTCCTGTCTTGAAAGTATTCTTGCCCTCTGACCTAGACATGACCTACAAAAAAAGAAATGCTAAACTAGACTCAACGTCGCAAAAACAAAATAAAATAATGGAACAATCTTACCGGGCAATGTCAAGTAGGAGAACAGAACCAGCAGAAGATAGGGAGCCGACGGACTGCAGCACGGAGTCGATATTTAGTCGACACAGAGTCGAGAATTGAACTGTGCACAAGGTAGGCCTTAAACTCTTCACTGCAAGCGTCCCATGAGGTGACCTCGATGGTGGGAGATGAACTGGTGGGAGGACGGAGTCGACAACACCTAACGGCCAACCCGCGAGCGCCACGAGTGAGTTTCGGCCTCGAGGGTGGTGCCGATGGTGCGTCGACTCCACCCAAACAAAAAAAAAAAAGTGCTCCCTCGGGGTCATGACCTCCGGCCAAGTACCCAAAGGTGATGAATGGTGAAGACCGACACAGATAAGATCTACAGTGGGTCGCTCAACACTACCGGCTTGGTACCACAGGAAGTATAGCCAGAGCTGATACCAAAAGAGGCAGCCAGTGACATAATAGGTTCAGTAGCACAGTCGATCAACCCTGACCCTGAACAAATCCTCCATTAGCCCAGTGTTGCCACACAATGCCTTTTTCCATCTATGAAGGGTTCATGTTGACCACAAGAGGCAAAGGACAAAGATGATAAGCTGGACAACAACCTCAATGATGTTGCTGGCAATGTCAAGAGAGGGATCAAGAGCACTGGCTGCCTCATGGACATACAATTCATCTACAGATTGGTGGCATTCCAGGGTCAGGAAGACCAGTAGATGCTGAACTGGCAGAGGTTCGACTGTGAGATCACTTGAACCAGTCCCCCCACCCACTTGGTCTGAGACATCATCAGCAATGGAGTCCATAACAGAGGAATCTTCTCAGTTAGATGATGTCTCATTGTCATCAAGGCAGAACCGCGTGGTCTTGCTGTATTCTGACTATATGCAGTTAGCCCCAGCACTTGAACTGCTCCAGAGAGTAAAGGGTTAACTCTATGCAAGGGCATAGAACGTTAAGCTCGAGCTCGGTTTTCAAATGTCTGTCTGTGATACTCCGAAGTGTAACTGTCAGATTCTTATGAGCACTAAACTAATTAACTCAAAGTAAAAAATTGTTTCAAAATTTTTGTGCCAAATGGCAAAACAAGGTTTAGGGTCAAAGACTCAAGTCGAGAAAACCCAAAAAGAACACAACAGGTAGTGATTCACCAAACTAAAAGAAAAACAACCCTAAGAGATGGAGGCATGTCCAGAACACCTCTGGGGTGCAGCACTGTTCCTGCCCCACCACATCCCAAAACTACTAGGTTCCAGGAGGGGAGGCAGGGAGGGAGGTCAGAATACAGCAAGACTCCATTAGAAGAAACATAGGGCTCCAGATAAGGTGTCTACTGGCCTATTTTACTCACCTAATTTTAGGAAATACTCTTGAGAAATTTTTTTAATGAGTACCAGTACTCACCCAACATTTGTAAATACTCCATACACCAAAGGACAGTGCTTCATAACTTAACTGGTGATTCAAAAGGAGCAGTTTTTTTTCCAAATTTACAGCACTTGTATGCATCCCACTTTTGTTTTACTCACTATGTTTTAAAACTGGTGAGTAAATTCCTACCTACCAACATTATTTGGGTCATTGTTGGCACCTGAAATTCTTATCTAGAAAAAAGAAAAAAAAAATTTTTTTAAATAAATGTACTCCTCTGTCCACTTTAGCAAGACGTGTACACATCTGAATTTCATTTTACTCACTTCACTTTCAAAATGAGGAGTACAGGTATTCATCCCAAAAAATCTTCTCTAGAGCCCTGATGGAGAGTAATTTTTTTCTTCAAACATGAAGTCTTGCTGTATTCTGACTATATGCAGACTACCAAGCAGTACCCCCTTGGAGGAGTGAGTTACAGAATCTATTTGGGGAACAGGATCTGCAGCACAGCTGTGCCAAACCTAGCATCACTTTGTGACTGAATGTCCAAAGAGTAATGCTTGGTGAAGGTGTGAACAGCTTTCCCAGTAGCTGTTTTACATATATCCATTAAAGGTATATCTCTAGCTACTACAACTGAAGCAGCTGTACCTCTGGTAGAATGAGCCCTCAGGCCTGAGGGAGGCTCCTTCCCAAGTTTAGAGTAGCAGAACTGAATACAAGAGACAATCCACCTGGCAAAAGACCTCTTGGTAGCAGACTTGCCCTTTCTCACCTCACCATAAGTGAGAAATAATTGAGAACAATTCTTCCTATGGGCCTTAGCATGCTCAATATAGTAACTAAGCGCCCTTTTCACATCCAAGCTGTGTAACCTCCTCTCTCCAGAGGAAGAATGATCAGTGAAAAAGATAGGCAAAGACAGACTGGTTCAGGCGAAAGTCTGACACCACCTTGGGAAGGAACTTTCTATTAGTGCGGAGGGCCACCTTATCCCTATGAAAGGAAATGAAATGAGGTTCCACTGATAAGGCCTGTAGTTCACTGATCCTCCTTGCAGAGAGAATGGCCACCCGGAATACAGTTTTCCAAGTCAAGTATTTCAGCTCAGCTGAAGATACAGGTTCAAAAGGGGGCTGTATAAGCTGTGCAATACAGATATTCAGATCCCAAGAAGGAGTAAGCTCCCAAAAGGGAGAACTGACATAGACCAAGCCTTTGAAGAATTTCTTGAAAACTGATTGAGAAACTAGGGAAGGGCCCTTACCAGCCAAAAGAAGGCAGACGCAGCTGCCAAATGTACTTTAAGAGTAGAAGGCCGGAGGCCTAAACTGTTAAGATGTACCAAATAGTCTAAAACAGCGGCAATGTCAGCCAGCTCTGGCTTAGTATGCCTACTGGAACACCAAAACCAAAATCTTTTCCATTTGGAGTTGTAAGTCTTCCTAGTGGCAGGATTCCTGCTAACTTTTAAAATATCCAAGACTGATTGAGAAAGATGCAAACTTGCATATTCTAGCTCTTCAAGAGCCAGGCTTTGAGCCCAAGAGTCTGAAGGTTGGGGTACGTAACCCTTCTCTGAGGGAAGGTGAGGAGATTGTACTGCCTGGGAAGACACAAGGGCAGTGTTACTGACAGTGACAACAGCAGAGGATACCAAGGCTGTCTGGTCCAGTCTGGAGCCACCAGAATCGCCTTGCAAATCTGAGACCTGATTTTTATCAGGACCCTGAATATCAGAGGAAAAGGAGGAAATGTATACAGAAACCTGCTCGTCCAATTTAGTAGAAGAGCATCCTGGGGAACAGGACCCAGAAGGGGTGGTCTGCAACAATAAAGAGGGAGTTGATTGTCCGGGGCTGCAAAGAGATCTCTCTCTCTGGGGTGCCTCATCTCCTGAAAATCACTTGAAGAATGACAGGGTTCAGGGTCCACTCATGGTGACCCTGAGAAATCCCGCTGAGAGCATCTGCTAGAATGTTGTCCTTCCCTGAGAGATGTACAGCCATCAGAGAAACCTGAAGGGAATAAGCTAGAGACCATATTTTCGTGGCCTCTGTGCACAAGACCGAGGACAGAGTGCCTCCCTGTTTGTTGATGTACTACATGGTTATGGCATTGTCTGTTCTGATCTGCACCACTTTCCCTTGGACAACCGTTGAGAATGTCTGAAGTACTAGGAAGACAGCTCTTAATTCGATAAGATTTATTTGCAGAAGGGACTCCTGGTGTGACCAAGTTCCCTGAGCTGTGAGATGATCTAGGTGGGCCCCCTACCCCAACAGGGAGGCATCTGTGGTGAGAATCACAGAAGGGACCCGACTGATAAAGGGGAACCCTTGTCAAAGATAGTCTTCCTTCAACCACCACTGAAGGGTCTGGACCAAGGTTTTGGAGACTGGAACCAATTTGGAGAGAGGGTTCTTTTTCTGAGACCAGAAAGACCTGAGAAGAAACTGAATCTCTCTCATCTGAAATCTTGCTCCCTGAACTACTGCTGTGGAAGCTGCCATGTGGCCCAGCAGCTGCAGAAAGTGTCTGGCTGGACAAGACACTAGAGGACAAAAGGAGGAGACCAAAGTAACCAATGACTGAACCCTTGAGAGAGGAAGAAACGCTCTTGCCTGAAGTGTATCTATTTCCACGCCTATGAAGGTGACAAGCTGGGCTGGCTCTAGAACAGACTTCTCTAAATTTAGAATGAAGCCCAAGGATTCTAGAAGTCTTCGAGTGACCTCTAAAGCTGACTTGGCTTGGTCTGATGACTGGCCCACTAGAAGCCAGTTGTCCAGATATGGGAACAGAAGGATGCCCTGCCTCCTGAGGAATGCCACCACCACTGCAAGACACTTGGTGAACACCCTTGGAGCAGATGTTAGGCCAAAGAGCATGGACCTGAACTGGTAATGGCCTGAGGGCAACTCGAACCTGAAGTACATTCTGTGGGAATGTCTGATAGGTATGTGGAAGTAGACATCCTTGAGATCCAGGGAGATTAGCCAGTCTCCTGGTCTCAGAGAGGGAAGAATTACTCCCAGAGTCACCATTTTGAACTTTGGTTTTGTCAAATGTTTGTTCAGGTACCTTAAATCCAATATGGGTCGCCACTCCCCTGTCTTTTTTGGGGTAAGGAAGTATCTCGAATACAGTCCTTTTCCCCTGTGACAAAGAGGTACCTTCTCCACTGCCTGCAGAAGCAGAAGAGAGGAGACTTCTGCCGCTAAGGCCTTTGTCTCCAAGGGAGAGGGAGGACTGAAAGACTTTGCTCTCATTCTTGGGAACCTTTTGAAACTGAGAGCAAGTCCCTGGCTCACTACGTCCAGGCCCCATCTGTCTGAACTAATAGACTCCCAGACCTAGGAGTAGTGAGCCAGCCTGCCCCCTACTGGGATTGGGGAGGCGACCCTGACTGACACCTCAGGGTGTCTGCTTGGCAGGGGGCTTGGACTGAGTAGCTGATGGGGTCCTAGTTACCCCACATCTACCTCTTCCCCTAAAGAACCCCCTCTGCTGAAAAGAACAGGAGGAGGCCTGAGCTTGGTAAAAAGGCCTGCCCCTAAACTGCTGCCTCTGAGGAGTGGTCTGCTTCTCTTTGGCTGCAGCATTCTTATCGGTGGTCCTGTACTCGTCCATTTCTTTTTCATGTAGTTCTCCGTTTGGTCACCAAAGAGAGAATTACCAGTTACAGGAAAATCCATGGCCTTAGCCTGGGTAACCTATGAGAGGTTGGTACACCTAAGCCAAGCAAATCTCCTCATGGAGATAGATGTAGCCATGACCCTGGAATGAACATCACTGGAATCAGCAGCAGCGTGGAATTGCACCTTAGATGCCTCTATACCATTTGCAGCCACCTGTCCCAGCTCCTTGGCTAGCTAGGGAGGGGCATCCTTAGCCAGTTCCAGAACCGTATCCTAGATAGATTTCTGGTACCTGGCTATGTATGCCATGTTATTAGATTGTCTGAGTCCCACAGAGGATGCCAAGTACTGTTTTTTTTTTGCCATAGCATCCACTTTCCTGGAATCCTTATCTGGAGGGTGAGATGCCAGGGGAATATTAGCTTTGTCACAGGCTGCAGCTTGTACTACCCCAACATGGCTGCTATGATTTGAAAGGAATTCCATCCCAGGACCTGACAAAGCATACCTCCTGTCCATTCTTTTTTCCACAGAAGGAATGGAAGTAGGAAATTGTAACATTTTTTGTATCTGTTTCCCCAAGGATTTGTGTAAGGGGATAGACACTCTCTTTGACTCTGGGACATCCATCATTTCCAGATAGTCAGGTTCTTCCTGATCCTGTTCAGCCTCCTCCATAGGAAGCTGAAGAGTCTCAGGCACTTTCTTGTAAAACAAGAAATGGGAAGGGGGACTCAGAAAGCCTGGGAGGAGAAGCCTGAGAAGGCCCACCTGGGGAGATGTCAGGCTCTACTGACTCATCTAGGCCCTCACATTGTTTTTCTTCATAATCTTCATCCTCCTCCCAATCGCCCTCATAGTATGCCTCAGGATACATATCCGAAGCAACTACTTCCAATCGAACTGATCGGCTCTGAACCAAAATCGGTTCAGTCAAAACTGAGCAAAGCGACTGAACTATTGAAATCGCTTTTGCTATCATCAGCGTTCGAACCATGGGGAGCCGGATCCAAACCGGCTGATTTTCTCTTTCTTTTGCTCGGAACCAATTCCGCAGATTCGGCTCTCCATTTGCCCGAAGAGATATCACCCGGGTCAGTTGGCAATTCTTCAGGTTCAGACACAACCGAACCGGGCTAGCCATCCGGGTCAGTGGACTTCTTGGCCCTCCTTCTCCCTTAGCCTACTCAAATATTTATCCAGAGTGGCTTTGGGAAAGTTCTTACATATTTGCCAGTCTTCCTTGAGGTGGTCAAACCCCAGACAATACACACAGACGAGGTGAGGGTCAGCCTTAGCAAAGGCCTCCTTACACTCGGTATAGTGCTGAAACCCAGTGGGTCCAGTTTTCTTCTTGGATTTCTCAGACATGCCTTCAACCAGAAAATCACCTTACACAGAGGTTAAGCCAGGCGATTACACACACAACAGTTCCAACCGTGTCACGGGTCAGTTAAAAAAATCCTAAAATATTGGATTTTTTTTTTTTTTTAGGAACTGATGAGTACCGGAAAAACCACACACACAAGTAATAAACAATAAACGAAGAGGAGCTTCAGTTCTGAACCGGATCGACCAGCAAAGAACCAAAATAAAACAATTTCTTAGCTAAAACACAGTAAATAACCACTACCTACAACTACCACTTACTGGTACCGAGATAGTGGGAAGAATACCGAATTACTAACAACAACGGTTTAATAAAAAAAATGACAGATTCTAACTAGACCAAACCGAAGCACAGGAGGGGTCTCCGGAGCGACTTCACAGTAAGGCGGAGTAAAAAATCTGACGGTTACACTTCTGAGTACCACAGGCAGAGGTTTGAAAACCAAGCTTGAGCTCAATGTTCTATGCCCTTGCATAGAGTTAACCCTTTACTCTCCAGAGCAGTTAAAGTGCTGGGGCTAACTGCATATAGTCAGAATACAGCAAGACTTCATGTTGTTTGGAGGAGCCCCAGAAAGGCAGTACAACAGTACCAAGCCCGAGCCGGGAGTGGGCATAAAAAGATAATATTTAAAAAAAAAAAAGTTTAGTAGTCTTTAGATCATCCCCCATCCAAGCCACTGCACACCAAACTAGTTGTAAGAGGCATGCATACCTGTTATATAACTGGAATGGCAAGGGGGATAGGGAACTTTAGAACCTACATGGAGTCTAAAATGAACTACAACTGTCATTCCCTGAGGTTCTAAATGAACGCAAAACCGAGAATGATAACTATGCACCATACTGGTTAACCAGCTGTAAGTGTCTGAACCTGTGGTTTATCTGGGCCCAAATAAACTTGGCTTCCAAGGTTGGGGTCTATCTGGGCCCTTGTGCAGAGTTAACCTGCACAAAGGTTAGTCCTCCAAAGGAGGGGTCTTCAGCGTTATGGCTAAGAGAAATTACGGGTAAGGGGTGTGGGTTAAAGCCGGCCCGGTGGCGCAGAGGGTTGAGGCATGGAACACCACACCTCGCGCCACACCGGCGACCCAGGTTCAGGAATGAGCCCAGGCCACCAGGGGGAGAGAGGATCAAGCGTCTGGAGAACTGCTCTCCTGTCTCGGGGGGGGGGTCCAGGGATAGTCCGGCACCGCAGCGGCCCCTGGTGGAGACCGGAGGCATTGCAATGCACAAGGCCAATGCAGTGGGACACAGAGCCGCGACAGACGTACCTGGCGTCACTGAATGCTTGGGCTCTGCAGGGAGGGAGGGGATGAGGGTGTAAACAAGGAAAAAAACCTCCAATCCCAATAGGAGATGACTCCCTACAAGACTGGCTGTTACACCAAGGGACGGATCTCCTCTCTGCCCCTTTGGTCTCCTCGCCGACCCAGCCAGATGAACTGGATTACAGATAGAGAGCCAGGTGAGTGGTTGGCACCCCTGCGCCAGGGGGCTTGTCTGGCATGGGTTCGGCGGGGGAGGGGGGCAGTAACATATACAAGGAGATATCATGGTGGGTGGTAGAGCGGCTCAGTGAGATAGGGTAGACAGAGTGTTCAGGGGTGGAGGTGATAAAAAGAGTTGGAAAAAAAATATAGGGGGTGTGGGTTAAGTGTGGACACCATGTGCTCTGCAGGGATTAGGAGTTATACAGAGATCTTTGATGGTTAAAAGTCTATAAAAGGAAGACGGGTTTTGCCAGAGGGGTTATGTTATAGCTGTGTGCGAGGGGTGCCGCATCTCAGCTCACACCCTATGAAATATATGTTAAACACCTTTGAGGGTCAGTACTTACAACACTCACCAGGATACGCTACGGGGTACTCATGTGGTCACTTGAGTATCATCTACTGTTAAAGGGGCTTAGTATTCAACATATACTTCAGTGGAAGAAATGTTGTTATGCTTCGGTTTCTTTGTCAGACAGTCATAATTGCCAAATGTACTAGTAGAACTCAATCACTGACAGTGTAAGCCTGCAGAATATCACACAGAAAGGGGGCCTCTAACCTCCTAAGAGAGCATCTCTCAGATATAATCCAGCGATGTCGGTAGAGGGTCTAACGTTAGACTGCTTCACCCACAAATATATTAATTTATAAATAGGGTTATGGTGGGGGCCTAGGATGGAATTATCCTTCACCTACTAACCAGGGTCACGGAAGGGTGGACACACACTGACTCCCTGAAGGGGTTCAGTTAAATCCTCTGTGGAGAAGAGGGATTCTGATTAGATGTAATCTCCAGGCCCCCCCCGTCCTCTGCGATGAGCTGGGTGGGAGCCATACCCCGCTGTGCTTCTGACGGTGTAATCCACAGTACTGTTTTGATGTAGACTTCTGTCCAGTAAGTATCTAGCTATTGTGACAGCGGCTGTAGTACAGAAATCCCAACAAGCCCAGTACCCCCCTAACAACCAAACATCTTTTGCAGTAGCTATGTGTAGGCATTGCATTGAGAGCTGCCATTCCCATCACACAGTATTCAATTACCCATGCCAAATATTATGTCCTTTCAACTTTAAACAGCTTGCGACTGGGATAACCCTGCCTGGGAAGTTGTCTCACCAGGGCTAGAGTCACACTGCAAGCCATTATCATCAGCCTACCAATTCCAGCTTCAAGTACAGCTAGTGTTTACCCACTAGGGGGAGGACCTGGACTCCACCAGCTTCCCCACACACCAAATCAAGTGTCCCCACAAAACTGTCTGTAAGACAGGATTTAAGCATACAGATTTACAGACATGGTGAGTAGTCTGCCACAGGGGAGGGGTACTCCCACACCAGACTGTGTGACTGCCATCCACTGATTACCTGTACACTGTCCGTAAGTTGTCTCATTGGGTTTCTTATTAATAGGTGTATTTTAGAATGTTCTTCTCACTTGCTGCATATTGTATAGTAGAGTAGGAGGCATTACACAGATTCAAATAATACCATTTAAAACATCGAGAGCCGTGAACTGTGATTATCAGTCACCACAGACTGGGGG
The DNA here is from genome assembly GCA_016271365.2 of Neoceratodus forsteri. NCBI lineage: Eukaryota > Metazoa > Chordata > Ceratodontiformes > Ceratodontidae > Neoceratodus > Neoceratodus forsteri. The sequence goes on along the minus strand of CM028131.1, from coordinate 1,632,101,462 downwards.
GAGGGAACCCCCATGCCCCATCCCCGGCAAGTAGTCATGACCACTGAAACTCAGCAGCAAATCAATTTTAGTATGCCCCCTGTGATCTCCCAACACCTCCTGCCCCCCCCCCCAAAGTCCCACATAGCAGTCCAGTTCATAATATAAATAGCAGCATGGCAATGCGACCAAGTTGGGGAACCTATGGAAAAATGGGTGGGCAAGTTAATCAAGAGTAAATAGTGGAAGCAACAGCACTATGTTCCAGTTAGTTTGCTTGCGGTGTACCAGCTTGTCAATTGGTGTTGGTATGTATGCTCTGTGCCTAAGGATGTCAACAGCCCCTTTCGCCCTACTGGCTTGAGCCACCCCCACTCCCCTTTCGCTCCCCAGGTCAAACCTGCAAAATGCTGGTCTCCCTATCATCCCATCCCATGAGCAACAGGCAAAGCACACCATCCCCAGCGACTTCAGCGGTGACCTCCTCAGCAAGCAAGCAGTATTAACATCACAGAGCAGTCAGGCCCCGCTACAACGAAGTTCTAAATATACCACATAGGTGAAATTACATAGCTGATCCTCAAAGTTACAGCACCAGAGCCAAGCCTGAAATTTACAATGAGAAGTGTTTGTCACACCGGGTATTCCTTAGTGAATCTCACTTCAAGATATATTACTGTACTAGTCTGTGACATAATCTCCCAGTTTAAAACAGATGCTGACGATGCAAGGTGACATTCCACAACAGGTCCAAATGGCATCATAGTTAAAGTAGCAGGCTCAGCTCAGAGGCTGTCGAGAAGCTGTGGCGGGAAACCAATGAGTGGTTTCAGATCAGCGGGAACACCAAATAAAGCTGCCAGGGAAGCAGCCGCCCTCCGTACCATTCCTCATGGAGGGTAGGCAACCGGAGACCCACACCACCATTCCAACCTGGGGTAAGTAATCAGGCTTCAAGGCAGCAGCTCTAAAAAGCTCAGGGAATTATTCAATCATGGAGCTATACCCATCACTACAGACATACCAGAGTGTGGATTCATGGCTCATTGTTTACTTCTGTGAGTCCTGGTGCTCAGATCCAGTAGCAAAGGCAGCTTGAGTGGTTCTGAGGTGATAAATTATATCCTGCATAGCGTCTCTGGATTGTTGTTGATGGGCTGCAGATGTCAACTTTGCAGGGCCTTGTACTGTCCATGCCTCCTGTGAAAGTTTAGCAGCCAGAGTTAGAGGGTGTGGACTGAGTAATGGCCTCCAACTTGATCCCTTGCTTCTGCAAGTCCTTGAGTGCTGCTGCAGCGGTGTCATAGTATCTAGTTTCTCCTTCCAGTTGCACCACTAGGCAGGCAGAGTATGGGGTTCAGACCCGAATATTTTGTTTAGTCAAGGATGGAGTATAAGAATATAGACCCTTCTTTGTGCAGTTCTTGCAGGCGAGTAATCATTATCGAAAAACACCCTCACATCATGAAATCTGACATTCTGTTAACAGGCTAGATGAAGCACCGTCTTTTTGTCCATGTAATGTAAAAAGCAGACCACTATTGAATGAGGACAACCATTTGATGTTGGTCTGGGGCCCAGGTAGTTTCTTGTGACAGCAGTAGTGATGATTTTAGAAAATCTCTAATAAATGTGCCCATATCTGGATCCTCCGCTCCCTCTAGAATGTTGTAGAGGCGCAAGTTATTTCACCTAGCCCAGCATTCAGCATATTCAGCACATTCCTGTAGAGTCTGGACTGCTCTGTGTAGCTGGATGATCGCTCACTCTGAGTATCAATCACAGTGTCCTGCTGTGAGACTGTCAGTAAGTTGAATATAATTTTTGTTAATATCCTCTCGTAGGATATTTCCTTTAACATGATGTCCATTTGGCATTGTAAATTTTGGTCTGAAGAGGCCACAGAGCCCCTCTGAGAAGACCTCATGGCTCAAGATGCACCCGATTCCTCGCTGTCCGTTTCCCCTCAGTCATATCCTCCTCCATCCATTGATTCTATGGAGGAGAGATTTCTTTCCGATCTTGGCATAGTAAATAAGACATCTTCCTTTAAATTCAGAGGTTGTCGGCCAGCCCAGTGGCGCTCAGGGTTGAGGCGCCAGATGCTGCGCCGGTGACCCGGGTTTGGGAATGAGCCAGGGTCATCGGAGGCCAGTGGGGGATGCGAGCACGCTGCCGGCTGGCAGTGCTCCGCCTCGGGAGTTCTTCAGCTCTCTTGGAACTTGGGCCCCTGGTGGAGGCCAGAAGGATGGTGCCACTCTGAAGCACCGACACTAGGTCAATGGGGAGGGCAGAAGAGACCTGGCACTGCAGCACCAGTGCGCACATGCACCTCCATGCACATGCGCCACCGCTTCCGGGGGGTCTCAGGTATCAGCACACGGAAGTAATAGAGGAAAAAGTGGTGGCTGATGAGGATGATGCCCCCAGGCAGACTCTGGGGATCTGCCAGGGTGCGCATGGCGCCACAAGTCCCCAAAGGACTCAGAGTTCGGTAGGCTTGGTGGATGACGAAGCCGTCCCGCCACAGGAGGACAAAGAAAGTTTAAAAAAAAAAAATTTTCAGATGTTCTTTTGTTGAAAAATACCAGCTTAAGGTGTTGTTAATTGATCCTGCAGAGCTGAAGTACCTTGCTGCTTACAGGCGCATGACGTCACCGGAAGTCCAGAAGATCACAGGTTTAAACAATGCTAGTGCTAAATACTCACTGTGTGACCTTAGGAAGTTCCTTAACCTCTAAGTGCTCCAGTTCACCCAGCTGTGGAAATGAGTAGGAGTAGGACCCCACTGGAAGCAAGATGCTAAATCTCAGCTTAGTTATCCTGAAACAAACTGTGTAAAAAACTAAATAAAAAGAGGCAGCAAGACGCTACCGTTATGTCCCATAAACATCAATGTTTACAGACGAGAAAAGACTTGTGGTCCATCCTGCCTGCCCAGTTCCTACCTACGTCCTCGTCAGTCTAGCACTGGCCAAGTAAGCGGATTAATCATCCTTCTATTCCTCTAAAGACTAAACCCCACCCCCGTTAACCCCAATCCCCCCCATTATCACAATTCCCATGTGTCTATCCCCTCTTGAAACTTGCAATTGTTCTGCTATTGACTGGCTCCTCAGGAAGATGGTTCCACTTTTTCACCGTTACCGCTAGAAGAATTATGTCCTCATATCCCTCCTAAATGTCTCCTCTACCAGCTTAAAGTTGTGGATCCTTGTTATTTTTTTTTTTTTTAACTCCGCTTTATTAAAAAACTGAATAGCATTACAGATGTCACAAATACACTGATTGGTTACAACAACGCCCAGTGAACTGTAACTTTAACTACCACAGTCCAGTTATGCAGTTTGCTTTTTGCAGACATACAGTCTCAAAGCCATACAGTGCAGAAACAACAAATGGATTTATCCATTCTTATTAATTAGCCTGCTAAGACCCTTTGAAACACATTATCTCACAGTTACCCAAACTATAAATAAAGAGCACCTTTCTCAGTGCACTAAGGAAGAAACAGGAGGCTCCCTTACCTGAACGGGGGTTCTCTAAGAAAGGGAAGAAATCATAATTTGCCTCGACATTTTGTGCTGTCAGTATAGGGAGAGCTCTGGGGCATACTCCATGCAGGTCTATGGAGCACCGTTTTACAAACTGATTTCATCAAATCAAAGTCAGGGTTTTACTAACAAGCTCTTGTTAATTGAACCCTGGCATCGATTTGTTCCACAATCAGAGTGAAAAATTGTAAAATCAGCTTTTAAAATGACATTCCACAGACTTGCACAGAGCGCTCCTGCACTCTCCCTATTACTTACATCTCAAAATGCTGGCGCACAGGGGTACAGTAAGAAATCAAGAAGTGGAGGATATCACATGGCTAGCCCCCCGAAAGCAAATGACAATCCCCTTCCTTCCATCCTTAGGAAGCTAAATCCCAATTGCATAAATAACTGAATAAATATAAAATTTGAAAACTGCAAAGGAGGAACTCCCATTCAGGTTAAAGAGCCTACCAGTGTCTTCAATCTGCATGACTGCGGCTATCTGAATCGGAAATTAACAAAAGTCTGAACCTTTCAATTTTTCTGCAACTCTTTTGTCAATGGAAGAGGTTCTGTTTACTCCCACACCTACTGAAGTGTCCCCTCCAGCACAGAACGCTGTCCTCCTTCAATTTTCTAGCCCAGTCTGGTCAAGCAGCCAGCTCCTCCTTTTCCTCTACCAATGCCCTTGCTACTTGGTTTATTTTTTTATGTCATTCAAGGGAGCCAAATGTCTTTTTATTTTTCTTTACTTAAAGTCAGTAATGATGTGCAATGTTCCATTAATTGGATTTCTTTCACGCTACGTTCCTATTCACCTACTGTGGGGGTGTGGTGGGCTGTGACCATAAGGATGTGATACATTTCAATGCAACGATTAAGAGCATCAAAACCAACTTCCTCAGTTTAGAGGGAAAGCACACCGGAGTGGGAAATTCCAGAACAAAAATTAATAACATTAGCAAACGGAACAGGTTTCTGAACAATTTCCTCTTTTAATTGGTGTATCCTCCCTCAAAATGGTTGTTATGCAGACATCCCCAAAATATATGAAATACATAAATATACTGTCTTACTATTTTGTGACTTACTTTTATTGAACCGCCTCCTGCTTTAATGTTACTTGTTATTCTTATATCTGGTACTGATAATTGTTTTATGCCTACTATTGTACTCTCCTGGGTCATACCTGAAAATGGGCATCCAACTGTCTAGTGTACTTCCCCAGTCAACAAAAACACAAAAATATGGAAATCTGTACCCTCAGACCAAAAGGAACTCCAGCAAAGAAAGGACTGAAGAGGTAGTGCCATAATGTTCATAATACTTCCTGTACAAAAGTATGCAATAAGGACCTTCCAACACCATTCTCACCATGTTGGTGAGGCCGTGGCCATCTATTCAATTTCTTGTCTTCATTCTCAGTCCTACTGTAAAATCTGTTGACCATCTTCTCCCCACACACCATCGCTCCATAATCAGCATTGTGACCCCATGTAATAAACCCCTTGCTAAGTTAAAACAGTTGATGGAGACGAAACACCCATTCCCACACTTGCACCACTTAACCAACACAGGGGAGCGGAGCACGTATCCTCCTGCTTGTTCGGACACTACATAACATACTGGTTGTCAGTTCTGGAACAGCAAAGTCTGTCCCCAAACCAATGGGGCCAACGCCTTTACACAGAAAAGCCCTCATCTCCAACACCTTTATATGTGAACTGCGGTTCACCAAGGACCAGATCTCCTGTGGTTGAAAGGAGTTGAGGTGAGCAACTCATCCAAGGTTGGAGGCATTCAACATCAAGAGTGAACTAAACAGGGTCTTCAAGGAAGGGAGCCCCCACCAGCAGATGATGTCTGTTATGCTACCAGTGAAGTGCCCAATGGAGAGAGGTACAAGCAATGCCAGGGTACTTCAGAGACTTATGTGCATGAGGCCAGTAGGACTGCAGGCTTCACTGAGGAATCCACATATGGAGGTAAGCCAAGCAAATCAAAAATATGGAACTCATGAGGTCCAACAACTAGAGGACAGGACCAGCTTATAACCATGCCATGTCTGGCAACCAGACTCATAAGAGCTATCAATGCAACTGGACAAACATCTGGAAGTAAAGTTTATAAAAGATGTGTACAGCACAGCACCAATGTACTGTAACCTGCCTGAACACTTGTGTGAACAAGCAAGGCTGCAGAAGATCCAGTCAGGAGCGAACTGGCCAAAGTACACATGCAGCTGCACCCAACGAATGGTAACATCTACCACTTCAAAGGATGTGGTTAAAAAAAAAAACACACTGGTGCCATAGATAACTCAAAATGCAACATTCGGAATGGAAAATCATGACACCCCCCTCCCCCCCGACAAAACTGCAGGAATTGTCTGTGCACATCCAGCATCTCAACAGCATGTACGGGAGTGACCCCACAGAGAACATACAAAAATGTGTACAGAGTGATCAGCTCATTCACTGCTCAAAGATCCAGTATGGGACGAAAACCTCTTGTCTGGTACTAGACGTATTTGTAATAGAAACCCAGAGTCTGCACTGGTACGGGTACCGCTGGTGAAGGAACATCTAAGAGAGTGTCCATCACTTGGCTCTCCAGAGACGAAATTGAAGGGGAAGGTTAGGCAGCCAGTCAGAAGGAGGTGAAGGTTGCTGCTGAATGCTACTGCCACGACTCGTTGAGGTATTTCATGTACTACTGTTGTTGTTATTGCCGCTACTGAGCTCTGCTACTGGACGAACAGAAACAACTGGAGCATCCGCCTTGATGTGCGTTAATGTCAACTCCATGCTGCACGACCGCCACCTGGGGTACCTAGAAGGCCTGAGCCAGTTGGGAACAACAATGGGAGAGGAGATGCAGTGGTGTTGTGGCACGCACACCTGTTGTAGAAGCACACTGCACCTTCAGTGCCAAGGTGCTTGGGGTTGGAGAATAAGGGAAGCACTCCCAGCCCCAGGCAGGATGATCTACCCACTCAGCACGAAGTGCCCCCCTGACAGTGCATATACAGAACACCAGGGGGAGACAGTCCCACCCAGAGGCCTTACTGTGGAGAGATTCTTAGAGGGCAGGTAAGGTGGGAATCTCTCTGGGGCTCATGAAGAAGACAGGGCTGGGTATTCAGATGGAAGTCAAGGCTGGACAGCTTAGGAGCATAAAGCAAAAAAAAATATATATATATATATATATATATATATATATATATATCATACACACACACATATATATATAAAAGGGTAGGAAATTGCTGCTCTTTTATTGGAGCATGAGCATCACATGACCATGCGTATATCAGAGCGCGACCGCACACCTGCACTTTTACCCCCCTTAAAAAACAATTTTGACATTTTATAAGATAAATAAACCACTCTGAGGTGTGCCGTCACACTCTAATATACGCACGCCTTGGGGATTGACGCACTCTGCCTGCGGCCTCGTGCGTATATCAGAGCGCGATCTCACACCTCAGAGTGGTTCATCTATTACATACATACACACACACACACACACACATAGATAGATATATACTGATGTGGCTCAACAGCATAACTGTTGAAAACAATGTAAAACACAGAAAAGAAGAAACAAATCTTGAATACCAAAGTTCAAGGGCAAAGATGAAGTCTCCAATGGTATGAAATGCACTCCACGAAGCGTAATGAAGATCTGAAGTCGATGGTGGCCTCCTACATTATATAGCCAATGCAAGAAGGGCACCGACATACAATGTACATATGTCAATGTGGGTGGACACAGCTATGAAATAGTCTTCTATAAGCTGTTGGCTTATAGTCAATGTATGTAGCTCAATGGCAGAGATATCCTCAGAGATCAGGAGCCAGCTCCATGGCACCAAGCAAATGGGTTCACTCGGCACGCTGGTGACCTGGGTTCGCACCCAGAGACCAGGAGCAGAAACTGGCAGGGAGGGGTTCCAGAGCATCCATTGGATGCTTCCCTCCCGAGGGGGGGGGGGTGATCCATGGCACCTGGTGGTGGACTGGAGTCATACATGTGGTGCGCTGTCTTGACAACCACCGTACGTCTCCAACCCAGAGCACCTGTGATAGGCTCGAGGTGGGAGGGTCGAAAAATGGAAAAAACGTCCGCCCTGCATACTGGATGACGGCAGGTTGCTTCTCCATTGCCGCAAAGCTCAGGGATAGCCCTGAGCTGCACCCTCACCTCTCCTGGAGAGGATGGTCTATGTGTATGCCTATGGGCTTGCACTAGTCTCCCCTTCTGGTCATGACCAGGGCTCCTCTGCGAGGGATACGCCTGGTTGGTCGGGGGGTAAGACACGATGAGGTGCAGCAGACAGCACCACGGATGGAAGCAAGAGCAGCGGTAGCTGGGCTTGGCTGCCTGAAAGAGTGGGGTGCGGGGTTGGCAGGGGAGGGAAAAGAGCATAATACAAAAAAAAGATCAGGGAGGTTTCACTGAGATGTTATTTTACATAAATATCACAATACTTTAGACCCTGACATCATGACATCCATATTATTAATATCCAGTTTTACAGCTGGGAGAGACAAGACACGCAAAAAGATTAAGTTACTTTCTCAAGGTCATGCAGTGAACTAGTGGCTTTTATAGAATTCAAACATGAGATCTGCTATTTCTCAATTTACAGTGCTCAAACCACTAGATCACCTTGCACTCCACTAGAAGAAAAGACAGCTTTTCACAACAAACCTTCATTCCTGATGAGTCATCCTCATGCTGCCTCAAAGAAAGGGGGGTATTCGTGTCCCATTCAGCGGCTATCTACAGAAATCTGTCTGGCTATGCAGTGGGACGCAAGGGAAGGGACCCCACCTGCAGAATGATGGGGGCATCTCCGTAGAGGTGAAGTTCGCATAATAAGTCACTGCAAACACTATGGGCCCAGGGACAAAAATGATGGGGAAAAAAAAAAACCCTGACCACAGCTGGATGACGTCCCAGTCCCACAGAGGCCCCACACCAGCGACTCAGTACCTCCACAATCTTGTGGCAGAGGATGGCAATGTCAGGGTAAGTCTCAGGGAAGTTGGGTGAGGGGGCTGGGGGAAATGGTATGGTTGGGGGCAGGTAGGGAGGCCAGAGATGCAATACAGTTTTAGAAAGAAATTAAGTTTCCTTCCACTTCTCCCTCTGCTGGCTTCCTCCCCTGATCTCCAATCCCCACCTCAGCAGCCATCGCTGCTGGTGGTGGAGAACATGCACACAAGGATGCTCCCAACCACTTACAGTGATGTGGAGGGGGGAGCATCCACATGGATGGAAAATGCCTGCAGCATTTCTGCTACCCACCATCGCAGCGACTGAAAGAGACAGCAGACTGCTTCAGAAGTGCTCCTAGACCTGTCCCAAATCGGTAACTCTTGGTACACGTAAAGTTTACCTAATGTAGCTGAATAAACACTATTAGTAGTTGCATTTTTAAATCTCTGTTTCATTTCCTCTGAAAGCACTGTAAGCCCAGCCACTGACCATGTTATAACTAAATCCCCAAACTGAAGCTCCTCAACATTTTGAAGAGTTCAAAGGAGGAAATGAGAACTTTTTTTTTTTTTTTTTAATCATGGAAAATCCTTGGTATTCCACAGGATTTATTTACTGACAAATGTTGAATCCTACAAAAGGTGTCGTAAAGATTTCAAAAAGTGCTGCAAACACAAAGTAGGGTGCTTGCCTCCAGATACTATTGCAGGCTCAGGCGTACAGGCCCAAGTGCCAAGCGGTGGCATGGCTGGCCTTACTTGAAGTTTGAGTCCATGTTTGAGCCCATACACTGCTGAGTGATTTGTCAATTTGCAGAGAGTAGAGATATGTTCTTAATAGGTCAGATTATGCTCTAGGGGAACTTCTAGGCATATAAAGGTGTGGACACATTCAGTAGGGGTCCCAAAGGAACTCTGCATGTGGAAGTTTTGATAACCAGATTTAATTTTACTGTTGGACCCAAGAGTATAGCTTTGGCTTCCATTCTGTTCAGAAAGGGTTTGCTGCCGAGGAGACAAGGACAGACCCTACCAAGGTCCTCACTTAGTAGAGAGGAAATGCCAGAGGGGTCAGAGAAGCTACCTACTTATGAGTGCATAACCCTCCATATTCTTTTGGAGAAAGGATTACATTGACTTTCACCTGCATCTCCTTGTAGCCTGGTTGCACCGATGCAGTTCACTCAGCAGTCATGTCAGTCACTGAAGGAGATCTTATTCAATGACAAGTCCAAAACAGCAGCGCCTTGGTTGGCAACAGTGGCCTCGACAGCAGAAATACTTAAAATGAACAGCTGACGGCAATCCTAGAAGATGGTATCAAGGTCACGTAGAAACTTATGTATGTAGAAGTACATACTTGCCTGCTCTATTCCACTGCCAACCTTCTCACCTTGGAGGAGCACCTGCGCTACCAAACCTGCTTACTTGTCAAAAAAATCCCTGCTAGGACTCTCCCCACAAGGGGTCACCGCGTCCCTGCGGCTTGCATCCCCATCCGTTGCTACCTGTACCTCAGTTAAGGCCACCTTTCTGGTGCCCCGTACCAAGACCTCCCTAGAACAAAGGTCCTTCCACTACCGCGTCCTCACATGGTTCAACTCCCTCCCGCTCTCTGTCACCGAGTCTACCAAAATTGGTCCCTTTAAAGTCGCTCTCTGTAACCACCTCTTTGGTGCCCAAAGCTGTAGCTGCCCTTAATCAACCTAATGTTTGGGGTCCCTCCCCATTTCTTGCCCATAGCCTTGACAATGTCCATTGGACTGCTCCCCCCCTTTCTTTTTTTATACACACGATTGCCATTTACTTCATGTAACTTTATCCCATGAACTAGTTATATTGTGTTCTTTTTGTTATCTGTATTGCACCAGTATGTTACCACTGTTGTATCTCACACTGTAACCATGTCTACCCTCCCTGCGACAAGGTGCCTTTGTAAATGAGTCCTTGACTCAAAAGTTGTAAGTCAGACTTTCAAAATAAATAAATAAATACAACAGAGTTGAGAAAAAATGCAAAAGCGAACAATCGATGACAAAATACTAGTCTACAAAGGCCTAACATGCACTCGATGGCAGGTAACAAAAGAATTCAAGTGTATGGGGGCTGCCCATTTGATATAAGCAATGCTAAGGCATCCAACATCGTACATGAGTGACAACGTCCTTACTTGAGTTAAGATGTTGATGTGTATGGCTCCAGCTATGAGAACTCTCCCACAAGATCCTAGCCACTGCCTTACAGTTTAATGTGTGTGTGTGTGTGTGTGTGTGTGTGTGTGTGTGTGTGTGTCCTATGGTGGAAATAGTCTCGAAGAGCTACCCTGTCAGGGGAGTTCTCTATTGTTCCTGGTTTGGTCTTGAAGCTGTAAAAAGGTTTACGTGGATATATTTTCCAGCACACAGGGTGCTTCTGTCTCTCATAATGTGGGAAGCTCTGCCCACAGGTAGTGACAGGCAGGATATCGAAGCTGTGGCATCCCATCCTTGAGGGATCACTGTCTCCCCGCTACTCTTCAGCCTCTGCAAGGTGAGCAGGCAAGAAAGGTATCTAGTTTGTTACTGTTTTCTTTTATTTATTTTTTTGCTACAATGCAGGGTCTTCCCACTGAGGCGCTCCCATCTGGGTTGTGTTCTGCATTTTGGGGAGCGTAGCCTCTCAAGTATACCATTTTTTGGCACAGACTTCCATTCCCCTTCCATTGTTAGACTTGCTGGGTCTCTAAAGTGGTTCTTTTTCAGGTTACATCATCTCCTGGCTTAGCATTAGCTGCCTCCCCGGAGGTCCTACCTTGGTTCCTTCAGTTTGTTTTCATTGTTCTTCCCCTTCTGCTTCCATTCAGCAGAAACAGCTGGGAGTGGAATCTGAGGGTCATTTCCTCCAACTTTTCCTCTGTGCTGGTTGGCTGCTCATGGTAAACTCTTGGAGGAGGTTCTCATTTCCTTACCTGCTTATGCACGGGGTATTTGACCTTGGGGGTCTGGAAGATGTGCCCGGTTTTGCTGACTACCGGATTAGTGCAGGCATCTTTTTACATTACTTTCATCTTTCCCTCCCTTTCCGGATTCTGGTACTGTTACTTACATCCCACATGTTACGAGTGATAGCACCCTATGTATGGGAGAAAGAAAATATATTACCTTAGAGTAATTTCTTTTCTCCAAGTGGTGCTCCTGTCACTCAGTTCCAACCATTTGCAGAGGAAAACCTTCTCGCTACCGTTTGCTTGGGCACTGCTCATGCAGCGTGTCTTCCCCGTCATTTCGACTAATTACAGTACCATGACTGGATACTCTGCTGATATTTTGACATCTGCTGGGGAAGTTTTCCTACTGAAGGGGTACAGTAGTGCCTCAGGGTCATGTGGGATGCAACAGCTTTGATTTCCTGCCTGTTACTATTAATGGGCAGAGCTGCCAATGTTTTGAGTGACAAGGCACCACTTGGAAAAATAAAATAACCTAAGTTAAGAAATATTTATTTTTTTGCTGCTTCTGTCACATAGGTTCCACTTGCTGCTCACAAATAAATGTTTTTTGTTCTAATTTCAACATGCCACTTCTACTTTCTGACACGATGTTACATAGAAACAGAGTTTGACGGCAGATAAGGACCATTTGGCCCACCCAGTCTGCCCATTTTCCCTACCTACCGAAACACCGCAGACCCTACTTGATCTCCGGCTTTATCACCACCACCACCACCACCACCCCCTTTCCCTACCACTAAGGCTCCCTTATGCCTATCCCATGCCTTGCTGAATCCCGTTACAGTTTTTGGCCCCACCACCTCCCCAGGGAGGCTGTTCCAGGCATCAACCATTCTTTCAGTGAAGAAGTGTTTCCTTACATCTCCCCTGAATCTACCCCCTCCATCTTCACAGCATAATCCCTTGTTCTTAAGCAATCTTTTCTTACGAAAGAAACTTCCCTCTTGAACCTTATTTAAACCCATGAGGTATTTGAAAGTCTCTATCATATCATCCCAACCCCTTTCATCCAGAGTGTACATATAGAGGTCCTTTAGTCTCTCCTCAGAGGGCTTTTGATGCAGACCCTACATCATTTTAGTTGCCCTCCTCTGGACCGCTTCTACTCTATGTCCTTCCTGAGATGAGGTCTCCAGAACTGGACATATTACTTTAGGTGAGATCTCACCAGTGAATTATAGCGCGGTATCACCACTTCCCTCCTTCTGCTGGTAATACCCCTCCCTATGTATCCTAGCAACCCGCTGGTTCTCCTCACAGCCCTGTCACACTGTCTGGTCACCTTTAGGTCATCAGATAGGATTACCCCAGGTCGTTTCCTGTTTGGTGGTCGCCATTACCACTTCCTCCATTCTGTACTCCACCCCTGGGTTTCTGCACTCAAGAGTGCATGATTTTGCACTTCTTTGCACTGAACCTTAGTTGCTACATTCCTGACTACTCTACAAGATTTCTTAGATCTCTATTCATTATTTCCACACACACACACACCCCCGGAGTGTCTATCCTATTGCAGATTTTAATGTCATCTGTGAAAAGGCATACCTTCCCATCCCTCTGCAATATTGTTAATAAAGACATTAAAGAGGACTGATCCCAGTACTGATCCTTGTGGCACCCAACTGGTCACCCTCTCTTGCTCAGATTGAACTCCGTATACCACCACCCTCTGTTGCTTATCCCCCAACCAATTATTTACAAGTTTTGGACCCACACCCGGGCTTCCCAGCTTGTTTTCAAGTCTGTGTGGAACGGTGTCAAAGGCCTTATTGAAATCCAGGTAGGCCACATCCACTGCTCCACACTGCTCTACTTCCCTGGTCACCCAGTTAAAGAAATCTATTAAATTTGTTTGACATGATCTTCCCCTAGTGAATCCATGCTGCTTCAGATCTTGTAAGTCACTGGATGCTTAATATAATGATACAAGTCTAATTAAAGTGATTTTGTATACTTTATTACCTAAGATACCACTTTCAGTCACTCATATTCATTTCAATGAGGCTTGCCCCAGTGCTCAGGCATGTAGTGACGTGTAGCAAGGGAGAGGGTGTGTATTCGAATCAGGAAGTGGAACGGATTGGCTGGCCACCTTGTTGTGGCCAAACTACAATCCCTTACCACTCTGAAAAGACTGACCATAAAATATAAAAAATTGCACAGAGGGACCATCATGGATTTAAGGTACTTAAGTCCACAAAATTACTTTAAATAACTAATTAACTGCCTAACAATAACTGTTAATATTGTACTGATTCAGCCTCATTTCTCCTCAGGGAGCAGGAAAACGTGTGAGCCGTGGGACAGGAGTTTCACAGTTTGGTTAACTGAATATCTTGTTTTGGTGCAACTCAGTAATAGCCTTCCTGGCTCCAAGCCAGAAGGTTGTACAGACATGAGACTACTACCCAGTGCTAACAGTGCAATTCTGGAGAGGGGTAGAGCCTATCCTGTTTGTTCTGCAACACTTCATATGAGACTAAAGTTCCTCTAGCTATTACTGGTAGTTGCCCAGATCTGGAATTCAACGGTCCCATGGAAGTCATCAAAACAGAGGCAGAAGTCCCTAACGTTTTGGCTAGCACATGATCCCCAAAACAGGCCAGGGCTCTCAGTAGCATTTGCATCCAGCTTCGGGACTCCCAAAATAAAACAAAAACAGACAAGACCAAGACAATAACCCTATCAGAGAGGCAGAGCCTTGCAGCGCCGGGGAATCTCTGTTATTTACCTGACTGTACAAGCTGAAAATACAGTTTTTATGCAGAGCACCTTGGCCAGCCATTTAGTTTAACCAAGTGACTTCACAAGAATGCTCCCACCTTCGACTTTGTATTAGTGATATATTGATGAGCACTGGATTTATTGGGCGCATGGCTGTATCCCCTGCTGAACATCCTCAACCTTCTGAATTCTTTTTACAATTTACTCAAGATAGCCCAGCTAAGATGCAACATCTCATTTATGGCGAGATCCTGCTTCTACCAATTTATGCAGCAGGGTAGACTGGGGCACAGACAGGTTAAGTGAGGTACACAGGATCACGCAGAGAGACCTGGCTCCCATACTGCCATTTCTAATGTAGCCCACCATAGAGTGGGTGGGCCCTAGGCAGTGACTTGTGTGCACGGGGTCTCTGGGATACAACGTTGTGTTCACATGGGGTGCCAGTGTGTGAAGGACATATGACCCAGTGTTCATGAGATCCTACAGGCTCTGCATCATTTTTATAGCTGTGTGAGGTACACTGTGGAACACACAATGGCTGCAGTGTTGGCCTGTAGACAGTCACTGCACTACATGTATATAACTCAGTGCTTTGTACAGCACTTTCAGATACTCTGTGTATAACACTTTAAAAAAACTGAATAGAAGCTTATTTGTAATGTGTTTATTTTCACTATATTCACTATTGCTGACAATCAGTGAAAATAAAGAGTGTGAAAAATAATGGAGAGCTGATTGCCAGTAGTACTGTATTGAAGAGTAAGCCAACTGCGCTAATTCTATCGAATGTGAAAATGTGTAGAAGGTTGACTCCCGCTAAATATAATGGACGCTAATTCAACCTGCTATACAGCAGTTTGTGCAGAGGTTGGCCCAGAGGCACAGTCGTACTGTCACTGCCTGCCACACTGGTGACCCAGATTGGGAGTGGAATCTGCAGCAGACTCCAGTTGCTCAGGGCTGGCCAGCGAAGAGAAGATCACGTGCCCTAAAGACAGCTCTCCTGTCTTTGGGGGGGTCCTGCGCCTCATTCTTGGGTCTGCCACCTGATGGAGGCCAGGTGGTAGCACAGAGGGACAGCCTATGATGCGATGTGCACATGCGTCTGCAGGAGCACACACATGGTGCATCACTGCACGCTGGCAGCCCTAGGAAAAAATGCCAAAGAAAAACCCTGACCAGATTATTGACTCCTTGGCCTCCCACAGGCTCCTCACCATCAATTAGGATGGATATGCATCTAGTGTGTACTGGGATGGGGGACATCCGTGAAGGACTTCCCGGAGCCCGGTAAGGCCCACAGATGGGTGAAGGATGCTGGACAGGCAGTAAGGAAGAAAAATAAAAGCTCACCAAAAAAATTCAGTGCTGTTTAAAATAAAGCACTAAAAATTACATGTGCGTGGAGATCTCTTAAAACCACCAGAGGTCCAAATATACAAGTTCTGAAGACCTGAATTGTTCCCCTTAACTGTTTTTAACTTTTTACATCACAGCACTTTCCCACTGGCACCCCTCTCCTTCAGGTGACCTATCAGACCTCCCCCGACATCCCATCATGCTGGCTTGCCCCTTCTGGCCTAGGGGAGTAGCCTGTCTTCTTTCCCTATGTCCAGCATTGCTGGCTTCCTTAATTTTTTTCTCTCCATCATTTCTTTATTCTCCTTCTCTTTCCGGTGGTCCCCTTATAGCAGCTATCCCCCAGCTCCACCACCCACCCTACTAGAGACTTACCGCCACCTCTTATACTGCCATGTGTGAGTGGGTGCATCAGTAAGTGGTGTATTTTTTCCTTGCCCCCCCCGACTGGCATGCATGCTATGGCTCTCAGGCTGTCATGCCCTGTGTAAAAATGCAGGGACACCTCTATGCCAGTACCCAGCCATCTAGGTGGGCGACAGATGCTGCAGCAGCTAGCCTCTACTATGTGGCGGTCATGCAGCAGTACGTACTGTCCCCCATCCCCGAACAAAAAGAGCCGTCATTAGATGTTCAATTAACCCCCCCAGCCATCTCTCAGGAACCCTAGTTCGTTGCCCCCTGCCCCTTCATTTGCTTAATTTTTTTTTTTGTGTGATCTATTTTTCCGCCCCGTGCTCGATGGTCCACCACTCCTTCAGGCTCTACCAAGTTCCCCCCAGCCCCTACTGTCCTTACCCAGCCCTCCTCTGACCCTCATATTGCAGCCAACCCCCGGGATATCCCCGGGTATCCCTTCGCCGGGCGGGTCCCCCTCCTCCGAGGGGGAAGGCACAGGGGCTAGAGGCGTGACCCCAGCACATACTCCTAGGGCCCGGGGATGCTGCCGAGGAACAGGAGGCCCTGGGAAGGCGCTGGAGGCCCTCAGGGAACAGAGAGTCGTCATCTGTTGGCCAGCAAGCGATTTTTCCTGGCTTTCTTAAGGTGCGTGACGTCCGGATGTCAAGGCAAGAGCCGACATCTATCATGCACCACCCCAATGATCCTGACATGTTGCTCTACCCCTGGCCTCCACCAGTGGTCACTTCAAAACCAGGTCGCAGCCCCTTCCCTCCCTGCAGGCAGCGAGCAGTCATGGGATGCCTGGCTGCCTCCGGCCCTCCAGCGACCCAGCTCGCCTCCCAACCCAGGTCACTGGCATCGCAAGCGGAAATCCAACCGCTGTGCCGACGGGCCGGCTTTGCTTAATATTTTTTAACATACATTATTTTATAAATGAAAAGATTTCATTCTACTTGTATTGCACTTCAAGTGTTCTCCCATACAACCCACCCACCACTGTCATTCCTACCTGCTGTCAGGGATCCGATCAACACTGAAAATGCCCACCATCCTATCAAAGGTGCATACGACTCAAGACACATTCGGACCAGCTGCTGGGCTGGCTGCAATGCCTGTTTAACACTGTGGGAGCAAGTTCCATCCTTTGAGTCTTTTACAGGGCCTGCACTGAGTGGCACTGGACCACATTTAAGAATGAGACACTCCTTCTAATTGAGGGGTGATAGTCAGCAACAGCACCTTTACCACTGCAATATGCGCCCTCACACCATAGCAATTACACCAAAGTCAGGGCAGGGTCTGGTTTCACTGCCTCCACATCCTTCTCCAATGAACCCCTTGTAAGCCTGGACATAAAGGATGGGAATGGGACTAGAAACAGCTCCTTTCAAATGACTGCCCACTCCCCTGGGCCATCGTTCAGCAAAGAGTGTAGGAAGACTTCCTTGAAGTGAGGCATCTGAGGACCAGCTCCTGCCACGGCAGACCGAGATTGTTTGTCCAAAGCATGAACCCACAGTGCCCCAAGCGGAAGGCGGATGCTTTTACCATGCGACCACTGAAGTAGCCCAAATCAGATCATTTCAGCTATAAATTTTGGTCTGCATCCCTGTCATACTCTTGATGACTGCAGACAGCCCAACATATCTATTTACATACAACATCAATTATAGTACTCTATTCTGATCTAGGGAGTTCTAAATCTAAGCAGTCTTGTGGTCTTTTCTCCAAGGATGTCGCAGTAACCAAGTATAACAATAGAGCCTACCGATAATCACCGTAAAAAGCAGAAACTGAGTGCATCATGCAGCACAATATATTGTGATAAACCATCCCAAGTTTTCTATCCTCCACTGCTCTGGTACTTGTGTCCCACGCCAAGTGCAACCAAGATTCCTCCCCACCCCCATTCTGAGTTTTGCTCTTTTTATAAAATTAGAGATGCTACAAATTACTATGATAATTAACCAATTGTAATGAAAATGTTCACAAACAAAACGGACACCAGCACCCTGTTGTATCAGGATCTGTACCATCGCTAGCTTCCCCTTGAAAATCGGCATCTAATACTTGTGGGTCCTACCCAGTTAATAAATTACAAATAAATAAAAACATTTTCCTTAATTTCCTCTTAGATGTTCAATACTTGCATGCTTCCCCAAGCTAGAGTGTGGTTACAGATTTTCTACACTGCCCAAACGAGCAAATGAGAATATTATTTCACAAACTGCCCCACTCTCTGGACAAATGTCACTGTAGGTTTCGATCCTAATACTAATTTAGTGCAAACTGCCTCGGCTGGTGCAAATCACTCCAACTTTCCTGTTAGGTTTAGTGCAGTAAACCTTTAATAAAAGCCCCCGACACTCATCTCATCCCTACAAACCTATCCACTCATGTCTCTACTGCCACCAAACACACTCTAAATAAAAAATGAATTGAAAGAAACATTCAGTGCTGCAGGACAATCCACATCCTATTGGGTTCACTGCCAGCCCACATGCTACTAATCTCCTCTAGCTGGCCCATGTTAGTCGAGCGGTGTCCTTCATTAAATCGCCAAGTGACCGTTTTGTGCTTTAAAAATAAATTAGAACTCTAGCCCCATTCATTTCAATGGGGCACATCCTCGCGCTCTCCCTGGCCACACGTCATTACGTGCTTGAGAGCAGGAAGGTGGCGGACCAACCCAGACATTCAAACTGTGGAGGGCTGAACCTTTATAAAGCAAAACTACGAGGCATATCATTCAGGTACTAAATAGTTTTAATTATTACAACCAGGATAAAATGACGGCCGATGAGGGCAGCCACCACTATGTGTGAGTGGTAGCTGCTCTCACACAGGCTGGAAATTCACTTCAATAAAAGCCTTCAACACTCATCTAATCCCCACAAACCTATCCACTCATATCTCTACTGCCACCAAACACACTCTAAATTAAAAATGAATTAAAAGACACATTCAGTGCTGCAGGACAATCCACATCCTTTTGGGTTCACTGCCAGCCCACATGCTACTAATCTCTCCTAGCTGTGCTGTCCGATATCACGTTTGGGAGAGAGTAACTGGTTTTAGGCTGGGTGATGAGATTGACAGGATAAGATCCATGTGCACCATATGATGGCTGTTTAATTCACTTTTAGTTACTCTCAACATTTTTTTTTTTTTTTTTAAAGCACTACTTTTATTTTTCTTCTCCTGAAAGTGAACTGGATCAAAATCCATTTACAGCCAACATCTGATTTGCACAATCATCATTTAAGACAGAAATGAACACACAATTAATTACAAACACAGCTGGAATCTGTTGCTAATTGTCATAATTTTTTTTAAACATTCATTTCCAGCTCAGGCAAGAAGTCTTCTTAGGATGCTCCGAAAACCTGTGGACATGGCCTACCTAGACTTTAGCAAGTCATTTGACACAGTCCCACACAAAAGATTAATAGTCAAATTAACCAGCCTGAGAGTGGGTCTCAGGGTGGTAGCCTGGGTAAATCATTGGCTGGACAATAGGACACAGAAGGCAATTGTAAATGGAGTCCACTCTGAAGAAAGAACGGTTACCAGTGGGGAACCACAGGGTTCAGTATTGGGTCCAGTCCTTTTTAATGTCTTCATAAGTGACATTGCAGAGGGACTGGAAGGAAAAGTATGCCTCTTTGCAGATGACACAAAGATCTGCAACAGGGTTGATACACAAGGAGGCGTGGAAAGGATGAGAAGGGACTTAACAAGGTTGGAGGAATGGTCAGAGGTATGGCAGCTAGGATTCAATGCAAAGAAGTGCAAAATAATGCACCTGGGAAACAAGAACCTAGGGCAAGAATACACAATTGGGGGAGGTAGTAGCAACAACAAAAAAGGAAAGGGACCTGGGGGTAATCATATCAGATGACCTTAAGGTTAGCAAGCAATGTGAGAAGGCAGTAGGGAGGGTGGGGGTATACTGGGATGCATAGGGAGAGGCATCAGCAGCAGAAAACAGGAAGTTGTTATCCCTCTGTACAGACAGTTGGTGAGACCCCATCTGGAGTACTGTGTCCAGTTCTGGAGACCCCATCTCCCCAATGACATAGACAGGATAGAGGCAGTCCAGAGGAGGGCAACTAAAATGGTGCAGGGTCTGCAAGAGAAGCCGTATGAGGAGAGACTAAAGGAGCTTAATATGTATACCCTTGAGGAAAGAAGGGAGAGGGGGACACACGATAGAAACTTTAAGTACCTCAGTGGAATCAACAAAGTTCAAGAGGGTAGCATCTTTCAGAAAAAGAGTCGTGCAAGAAAAAGGGGACACAATCTAAAGATAGAGGGGGGGCTGTTCAGGGGCAATGTGAGGAAGTATTATTTCACAGAGAGGGTAGTGGATGCATGGAACAGCCTTCCTGAGGAGGTTGTGGGGTCTAAAACTGTGGAAGAATTCAAGAATGCATGGGACAGACATAAGGAAATTCTTGTGGGGGGTAGAAAGAAATAGGCTGTTAGTTAACTAGGATCTGCGGCCTATCCTGTAGGTAGGAAAATGGGTAGACTAGATGGGCCAAGCGGTCCTTATCTGCCGTCAAAGTCTATGTTTCTATGTAACCTAAACAAAACAGATGACCTTACAACTGTACTCATTTTTTTTTTTTTATTTATTTTAGTCTTTGGTAACTGGGTAAGGCCCACTAGGCACAACTGCCTATTTTCAGGGGCAACCTGGTAGCACCGGGCGGTTAACTGACTTGCTCAGAGTCGCACAGTATGCAAATGGAGGCGGTGAGAATCAAACTCAGGTCTGGTCTGCTGGATGTATCCAGCTCGTTCACACCTCATTCCTCTAACCTCTAGGCTATACTGCCAGCTAAACTACTGAACTCTCCATTGGGAATAACAAAGGTCACTAAATAATACAGAATTCTATCCACTGGTGATAAAATATTTAAACTGCTATATGTTGAGATTTCAACAGGCATACTCCTCAAATTTAAAACTACGTTGTAAACTATTTAATGATCACCTCAACATGTACAGTCATGGCCAAAAATATTGGCGCCCTTGCACTTTTTCAAATAACTCACAATTCCTCTAAACATAAGTTGAAATTAACTGTACAGTATTTGGTCTCCACAATTCTTTATTTCTCTGTTAATATTACAGAACCTTTGTTTTTGATTCAGAATTTAATATATCCTTTTAAATCAGAAAATGAAAAGAAATGGCACTGACAAAATTATTGACACCCTAGACTTAATATTTGGTAGCACAGCCGTTAGTCAAAATAACTGCAATCAACCGCTTCCTATAGCCATGGATGAGCTTCCTGCACCTCTCTACTGGCAGTCTGGCCCACTCTTCTTGTGCTAACTGCTCCAGTTCTCCCAGATTTGAAAGGTGCCTTCTCCCAGCCGCTGTTTTCAGATCTCTCCACAGATTTTCAATGGGATTTAGATCTGGACTCATTGCTGGCCACTTCAGAACAGTCCAGCGTCTTGTCTTGAACCATTCCTGGGTACTTTCTGAAGTGTGTTTGGGGTCATTGTCCTGCTGGAAGACCCACGACCTTCGACAGAGACGCAGCTTTCTGACACTGGGTTCAACATTGCACTCCAAAATGGCCTGGTAATCTCCAGATTTCATGATGCCATGCACACATTCAAGGCACTCACTGCCAGAGGCAGCACAGCAACCCCAAAACATCACTGAACCTCCTCCATGTTTGACTGTAGGGAAGGTGTTCTTTTTTTTGAAGGCTTCATTTTGTTTTCTGTAAATACAGAGATGATGTGCTTTACCAAAAAGCTCTAATTTGGTCTCATCTGTCCACAGGACATTCTCCCAGAAGGATTTTGGCTTGTTCAGGTGTGTTTTGGCAAACCCCAGTCGGGCTTTCTTATATCTCTCTCTCAGCAGTGGGGACCTCCTACCATATAACCCCCTTTCATCGAGTTGGCGACGGATGGTGCGAGTTGAAACTGTTGTACCTTGTGTCTGAAGGTCAGCTTGAATCTGTTTGGCAGTTGATCAAGTGCTTTCTCCACCATTCGAACAATCCTGCGTTGCAATCTTCGATCAATTTTTCTCTTGCAACCACGTCTAGGGAGGTTGGCTACAGTGCCATGGGCCTTAAACTTCCTGATAACATTACGTATGGTGGAAACAGGAACATCAAGGTCTCCGGAGATTGATTTGTAGCCTTGAGATTGTCTATGCTTGGCTACAATCTTCTGTCTGACCTCCTCAGACAATTCTCTGGCTGTCTTTCTTTTCTCCATGCTCACTGCGGTAGACACATTGAGACAAAACAGGAGAATTAGTCCTTTTCTCTATTCAAACTGGTTGAATGAGTGATTTTTGTATTGCAGGCACCTGCAACTCACCACAGGTGAGTTCAATTCCAAAGTGAAGGAGAATCATCTGCTTGACATCTGATTATTTATAACTACTTCTAAAAGGTGCCAATAATTTTGTCCGGGCCATTTAAGGATTTCTGTGTGGAATAAGCTAAGACTTAGTAAATTTTTCTGCTTTTTGTGTTTTATTCCACTGCAAACCCCAAGAAATACATATGTGAATACCAAAATATTTTTTAATTTCAACAATTTTCTGGAAGGAATGGTGCATTATTAGAAAAAACTGCTAGGGCGCCAATATTTTTGGCCACGACTGTAACTTTTTCAGAGTCCAAATCTAAATGTTTAACTGTCTGTGTGACTACCCTGCCGCCTTGTATCTGTCTGGATTGATGCCTTGTACATACCCTGAAATCACTCAAGTGAATGCACTGTACTACTAACTTCCCGTTTCTTTCTCCCTCATTGTGACCGAAAGAGAGACCTGGGTCTCGTCCTTCTTACCTGGTTAACAATAAATAAATAAAAACAACATACATTATTAAAAGATGTCCTATATTTAGAAACGATTTGATCAGAAATTTTATGTAACAACTTACTGCCATATTACAAAAATCGAATAAAAACCGATTTTGAAACTGCAATTCAAACTTCAATAGTTAGAGAATTTTTCATTCTTTAAAGACACTGGATTTCTGATTCACTTGCTTTAGAATCTAATTTACATGGACTTTCCAAACAATAGAAGCGCTCTGGATAGGAGGGTCAATACCAGTCCATTCACAGAAGAAAGGGTCCCAAAAGAACTCCTAAAACTCAAGGTGGATGAAGCAATGGGGCTTGATGGGATGCGCCCCAGAATTCTAAAAGAACTAAGGGGAGAACTAGTGACATCACTGACTACCCTTTTTAACAAATCATTTGGAGGGGGGAAGAGGGTGGTACCTGAGGACTGGAGGAAGGCAGATGTTATTCCCCTCCACAAAAGTAGGAACAAGGCAGGAAACTACAGACCTGTTAGTCTGACCTCAGTGGTCGGGAAAATTATGGAATCACTTCTGAAAGAAACAACTGTTGAGTGTCTAGAGGTCAGCGGGGCACAGGATCCAAGGCAGCATGGATTCATAGAGAGAAGGTTATGTCCGACGAATCCAATAGATTTCTTTGACTGGGAGACCAACGTAGTAGACCAGGAGGGATGTGGATATGGCCTACCTAGACTTTAGCAAGGGATTTGACAGTCCTACACAGAAGATTACTGAACAAGTTAGCCAGTCTGGGAGTGGGTCCCAGGGTAAAAAATTGGCTGGACAACAGGACACAGAGGGTAATAGTAAACTGTGTCCAGTCAGAGGAAAGGGGGTTACTAGCGGGGTGCCAAAGGGTTCAGTACTGGAACCGGTTATCTTTAATGTCTTTACAGGTGACATTGCGGAGGGACTGGAAGGAAAAGTATGCCTCTTTGCAGACGACACAAAGATATGCAACAGGGTTGATACACAATCGGTGTGTGGAAAGGATGAAAAGGCATTTAGCAAGGTTGGAGGAATGGTCAAAAGCATGGCAGGTTAGATTCTATGCAAAGCAGTGCAAAGTAATGCACCTGGGAAACAAAAACCCAGGGGAAGACTACACAGTGGGGGAGTACTAACAACAACAAAAATGGAGGCAGGACCTGGGGTAGTCTATCAGACGACCTAAAGGAAGGCAAGCAATGTGAGAAGGCAGTAAGGAGGGCTGAGGGGTACTTGAATGCACAGGGAGAGGCATCACCAGTAGAAAAATACAGGTTACTCACCTGTAACAGGAGTTCTAGGAGTGGTATACGTTGTTCATCCACACTTATTGGCAGGTTCCTTGCCGCTTAAATCTTGCGAAAGGTCTTCAGCTGGCTCCTCCCACCCACCGGGTGGTAAAACTCTCAGCTCCACCCATGATGCCAGATCTAGCCGCTGGAAGCCAGGTTGTCTTGTCGAAGCCAGGGAGGTCGGGTGGATTGTGTGGATGAACAACATATACCACTCCTAGAACTTCTGTTACAGGTGAGTAACCTGTATTTCTAGGGACGTGGATATGTTGTTCAATCCACACTTACTGGCAGACTCCTAGCAATTCTCCAGGAGAAGGGAGGCAAGGCGCGTACCCCCAACTTAGGGAATAAGGAGTGGAGAACCAAGGTCCCAAAACCAGCATCCCAGCGTGACTCTAGGTCGATGAAGGGTATGCCGACTTCCAGGTAGCAGCCCCGCAGATTTCCTGGATAGGGACGTCCCTAGAAGCAGCCACCGAAGCAGCGGTATGACGGGTAGAATGAGCTCTTATCGCTTTGGGAGGCTCCATGCCTGCCAACCTATAGCAGAGATCTATGCGGGAGGTGACCCACCTGCCTATCGTCTGCTTGGCTGCAGGTCTGCCAGGTGCAGCTTCAGCGCAGGTGACAAACAGCTGGCAAACCTCTCCCCAAACTTCAGCCGTCCACTCCTTATAAGAGAGGGCTCTTCTAGGGTCCAGAGTACGGAGCCTATATTAGGCCTCCGAGGTGTGATTGGGGTAGAACACCGGCAGAGTCAACACCTGGTTAAGGTGAAACTCAGACACCACCTTCGGAAGGAATTTCAGGTGGGGGTGCAGGACAACCTTGTCCTTGTGGAAGACCAGATAAGGAGACTCGATGGAAAGCGCCTGGAGCTCTCCCATCCTTCTGGCTGACTAATAGCTACCAAGAAGGCAGTCTTCCACGACAGGCGAGATATGTCACACCTGCACATCAGTTCAAATGGCTTGCCCATGAGCTTAGCCAATACCAGCAGCAGATCCCACGGAGGTGGAGGTTCTCGCACCGGAGGGGATATGTGATCAAGGCCTTTGAAAAAGCGCCCGACCACCTTCTGCTGTGCCACCGACTGCTTGCCGGCCCATGCCCAGTAAGCAGAGATGGCTGCCAGGTGCACCTTGATGGTCATCGACCGAAGCCCTAGCTGAGAAAGGGACCACAGGTAGTCCAGAATGCTAGCCAAGGAACAGGAGGACGGGTCCAACCCCTTGTCCTGACACCAAATGGAGAATCTCTTCCATTTGAAGGCATTGCATTTTCTAGTCAACTCCTTATGGGATGCCTCAACGACATTGAGGACCTCGTCAGAAAGAGCCAAGGCCTTGAACTCTAGCCACTCAGGAACCAGGCTGTCAGGCGCAGGTACTGAAGGTCCGGATGGAGTACCTTCCCCTTGTTGACTGAGATCAGGTCTGGGCGGGCTGGAAGCCGCCTCGGGAGCCTGGAGCTGAGGCTGAGGAGATCTGGATACCAGAACTGGCGGGGCCAGTCTGGGGCTGCCAGAATCACCTGCGCCTGGTCCCTCTTCACCTTGAGAAGCACCTTGTAGATCGAGGGGAATGGAGGGAAGGCGTAGAAGAGGCCCAGGGTCCACAGCCGTGAGAAGGCATCCCCCTGCAGCAAGCCCTGCTGAGGGGGGGGGCGGCGTGAAACAGCCTCAGCTTCGCATTCTCCTTGGAGGTGAACAGGTCCACCTGAGGGGTGCCCAGTGGGAGAACAGATCTTGTACTACCTCCGGCAGGAGAGACCACTCGTGAGATGCAGCGCCTATCCGGCTCAGGCATCGTCCAGACTGTTGCAGGCTCCTGCCACATGGATGGCTAGGAGATCCGCCTCCAGGTTGATCACGAAAAAACCAAGTGCGGAGAGCCTCCTTGCACAGGGGCAAGGATTGCATCCCACCCTGAGGGTTGAGGTAGTACATGGTCGTGGTGTTGTCTGTCTGGACATGGACCACTTGACCCCGTACAAATGGAGTGAAGGCGGTGAGGGCTAGTCGGACTGCTCCAAGCTCCAGCAGGTTGATGTGGCATTGAGACTCCTGAGGGGACCAGAGACCGTGGGCTCTGAGCTCCCCCAGATGAGCACCCCAACCCAGAGAGGTGTCGGTCGTCAGAGTGACCATCTGCTCGGGGTGGACAAATGGGATACCCTCCTGCAGATGAGCTGGAACGAGCCACCACTGGAGGCCATTTCACATCTCCTGGGTCACTGTCACTGGCTGGTCCAGAGGATCACAGCGCTCTGACCATTGGCGGGCCAGCCCCCATTGCAGGGGACGCATATGCCAGCGGGCTCAACGGACCACGCTGGTGCAGGCCACCATGAGGCCCAGAAGGCGCAGAAGTCCCGGGCAGGGCGCAACTGCCCAACCAGAAATGACTGGGCAAAGGAGGAAAGGACTTCGGCCCTGTCCACTGGGAGCCGTGCTCTGGCTCTAAGAGTGTCGAGCTCTGCCCCAGTGAACTGAATCACCTGCAATGGCACGAGTTCTGACTTGGCCTCGTTGATAAGGAGGCCAATCTGAGAGCAGACCTGGAGGGCCAGATCCCTGGACCGCTCCACCTCCAACCTGGATGGGGCTGCAATCAGCCAGTCGTCCAGGTAAGGGTACACCTGGACCCCTTGGCGCCACAGGAATGCTGTCACTACTGCCATGCATTTGGTGAAGACCCTGGGAGCTGGAGAGAAGCCGAAGGGCATGGCCCGGAACTCGTAAAGGGATCCCTCTGCTCTGAAGGCAGAGGAATGGACTGAGTGGAGAACAGAACGCATCCTGAAGGTCCAGAGAACAGAACCACACACCTCGTTCCAAGGATGGAATGATCTGAGCCAGAGTGACCATCCTGAAGGTGTGAGACCTTAGGAACTTGTTCAGGTCGTGTAGGTCGAGAATGGGGCACCAGCCCCCTGTCCGTTTTGGGACCAGGAAGTACCTGGACACAAACCCAGGGTCTGGAGGGGCGGTCTGCCACCTCCCTGATCACCTCTTTCTGAAGAAGCAAGGCAACGTCCGCTGATGAGCAGACAGAGGCTGGGAACCCACTAGCTCCCATGGGTGACGGCTGATAGGAGGGAACTGCCGATTCCAGAGGCAGACCCCTGCCTACCACTTCAACACCCAGCAGTCCGTGGTGATAGCGGACCAGGTGGAAAGGAAGTGGCAGAGCCGTCCCCCCAAGGGGGGAACCCAAGGAGGAGTGACGAGGTTGGGGGTGACACCCCTCAACCCGTCACTGGGCAGGCTTGGAGGAAGGGCCGACCGAGAAGCCGCCTGGGCCTTTTCCTCCAAGCTTCCTGCTGGAGGAAGTGGCAGGTTTAGCTTTGGGGTGCCAAGCACGAGCCTGCTGGCCCTGATGCTGGTGTTGCTGGGCCAGACGTGCCAAAGGGGCTGAAGGACTAAAGGGCTTATGCTGCTGCTGGCGGCCTTTGTCCTTCTGGGCAGATATTACCAAGTCCAAGGTGGTGTTGGACTTCTTGATCCGTTGGAGATGACCCTCCACCCTGGGCCCAAACAAGTCGGTACCCAGGAAAGGGATGTCTGCCAGCTTGTGCTGGGTATCAGCCGTAAAGGTGCAGATCCGTAGCCAAGCTCTGCAGCACATGGCCACTGCGGCCGCTACTGACCGGGCACACAAATCAGCAATGTCCAATGAAGCTTGGAGCTGCTGCTTAGCCACCGCCCTTCCCTTATCCCGCATCTGCTTGACCGTCGTCTGAAGGTCAGCTGGGAGATGAGGAATCACCTCATCCAGGGAGCCCAAAAGGGCGTGTGAAAAGTGTGCCATCAGGACAGCCGAGCTAGCCTGAGGAAGGCCTAGGGAGGAAGCAGCGTATACCTCCACCCTGAGTAGTCCAATGTCTTGGACTCCTTATCGGGCAGTTTGTCCACATCCCCAGTGTTCCCGGAACGCTGGAAAATGCTATCAGTCACTAACCCCTCCACACAGGGATGCTCCGAGAAACCGGAGAGTGAACCGGTAAGGACCGCATACTTTCGAGCCATCCTAGCCAAAGGTGCAGGACAAGATGCTGGCCGCTGCCACAGCTCCAGGGCCGGGCCAACAATGGCTTCGGCCACTGGAAAGACCTCCTTAGGGGAATCCCCTCGGTCCAGTATCTCTGTGAGGGGATACTTTGCCCATTTTGAAACTGGTTCGGGCTTCATCCCAGTGGACTCCGAGATGAGTCGAAGCATTCCTAAAAACAAGGATGGGCTCTCGTCCACTGACTGACCCCCTGCAGACCCCAGGTCAAGCGGCCTGGAGAACAAGGAGTCGTCGTCGTCAGACTCCGAGGAGTCTGCGAACAGCTGCCGAGCGCCTGAGTCACCCCCCACGTGCCAAAGTCGATCGGGAGTGAGGGTGACGGACAACCTATGGGGCAAGCCCTGTCCTGACCGAGAATCCTTGGTCAGGGCCCCAGTCTTCGGTTGTGGAGGCGGAGGTTCCATCACAGTGGGTGGAGCAGCTGGTTTTGGCCGAACAACCGGTGCCGGTTTCGGCTCCTCGACTACGAGGGGTTGTTTCGGCTGCTCAGGTGACAGTCACTTAATGGCCAGAGAAGGCAACAGAGTCGGCTTATTCCCGGACAATAAGAGCTGCTGCCACATTAAATCCTCGCAGCGCTGACGCAACTTGCGCCGAAGCCTATCCTTTGAAGAGGACGACAAGTATGAGCGGCGACGCCGCTTTCCATGGTGCCGAGACCGAGACCTTTGGGGATTCCGAGCGTGGGTCAGAGAGGGGACGGGGGAAACCCGCTCGTCCCTCAGTACAGGGACCTTAACCGGGGACTCTGGCACAGGAGGCACAGGCAAGTCCTCAGTTTCCACTGGGGGAACCGGTGAAGTAGGGTTGTCGGCATCACCAGTCAACAAACCGTCCGACGGGTCGAGAAAAATCTCGACTGCGTCGACGGGTATCTCGGCCGGCTGACCTGACTGGGACACCGTGAAGCCAGCGGCCTTAGCCGCAACCTCGACCAAAGTCAAAAGTCGACCATCTGGTTAAGGGGATCTCTCCCGCTCCCACGAACATCGATGGTGGGACTTACTTTTTGAGTCCTTCTTGGACCGACTGGAATATCCCAATGGTCCTTCTCCCTTGGTGGAGAGGGAATGGCAAAGCTCCTTAAAAGAAGCTATATATGAAGAGCCCAAGGAGAGCGGGATAAATGCTGCGACCGAAGAGGAAGAAGACGCGGCCTGGGCCACCTCCTCCTCGAGGGCGATCATCTGCTCCAACTGTTTCGCGGACACCGCCCAACGGGCCTCCTTCGACTTGATCGACGGATACTGTTTTTCAGGGCAACCCAGAAGTCAAGCAGAACGATCCTCCAAGACCGAAGCCGAAAAGGATTTGCACAAATCGCAAGCCTGCAAATCGTGGCCAAGCCCCAGGCAGTAGACGCACATGGAGTGCGGGTCGGTCCGGGACATCTTCTGCCCATAGGGGCACCAACGAAAGTCGGGAGTCGATTGGTCCATCGCAGCCGCAAGGGAAAAAGAAGACCTAAGTCTTGTAAATTTTAGAATTAGTTTTGGGTTAACCGAAGAGTGTGGATCCAGGCCTAAAACGCAGAGCACTAAGGAGAGAACCTGAGCTTCCAAGCGGTAAGGAAGATCTGGCGTCATGGGGCGGAGCAGAGAGTTTTACCACCCGGGTGGGTGGGAGGAGCCCGCTTGAAGACCTTCCGGTAAGATTTAAAGCGGCAAGGAACCTGCCAATAAGTGTGGATTGAATACATCCACATCCCTAGAACAGGAAGTTGTTTTCCCTCTGTACAGACAGTTGATAAGACTCCATCTGGAGTACTGAGTGCAGTTCTGGAGACCCCATCTCCACAAGGTCATAGACAGGATGGAGGCAGTCCAGAGGAGGGCAACTAAAATGGTGAAGGGTCTGCAACAGAAGCCATATGAAGAATGACTAAAGGAGCTTAACATGTTTACCCTAGAGGAAAGGAAGGAGAGGGGGTACACGACAGAAACATTCAAGTATCTCAAGGGAATCAACAAAGTCCAAGAGGACAGCATCTTTCAGAAAAAGAGATGTGCAAGAACAAGAGGGCACAATTTTTGAAGATAGAGGGAGGACGGCTCAGGGGCCACGCGAGGAAGTATTTTTTCCACAGAGAGGGTGGACAACACATGGAACAGCCTTCCAGAGGAGGTAGTGGGGTCAAAAACAGTGGGGGAATTCAAGAATGCATGGGACAAACAAAAGGCAATTCTAATGGGGGGCAGGAGGAAACCTGCTGTTGGTTAACCAGGATCTGCAGCTTATCCAAAAGGTAGGTAAATGGGCAGACTGGGTGGGCCAAGTGGTCCTCATCTGCCATCAAAGTCTATGTTTCCATCATAAGAATGTAGTCCAATATTCCACCCAGGTATTTAAAACTGGGAATTGTTTCAAAAGGGGCCCCAGATTTGCATGTAATTGACAAATGGTCAATTTGTTTTGAAAGTTTCTGTGCCTATCCAAACAGCATTGTTTTTTTTTTTTTTTTTTTTTTTTTTTTTTTTAAATCAAGCCAATATTGTAAACCAAGTATATTTATCCTGCAAATCTGCATAAGGTCTTTGAGATGCATACAACACATCAGTATGTAAGGCATTAGATGTTTTACACACAATGGGAATGTTGTTTACAAAGATTAAGAAGAGTTGGGAGTTACTGTAGATCCCACATAGACACCTGATCCGATCAACCTCAGTGATGAAAGTGTCTCCTACTTTACCTGCTGGGCCTAGCATAAAAATATTCTTTAAACCAAAATAAATGTATTCCCCTAGTCTAGTTACTTTTTACTTTTCAAACATCAAGGCACTGCATAATTTATTAGGGTCAAAAGCTTTTGTGAAATCAGTAAACAAACCTACCAAATGTCCCTGATCTATTGCTTCTACCAAGTTATCTTGCAATCCAGTAACATTTCATTTGCTGTGTATGGTATCACACTATTTGAGCACAAGTACAGGACTGGAGTAAAATACAGTTAAATGTTTTTATAGGTGAAAATAAAAAACAGAATTTTAGAAACATCCCACCCTCCAAAGGTAAAACAACCAATTATGCTTTTAAGCCAAGAAAACCATTTTGATACAACCTACTTGCGGCTACATCGAAGTGTGTAGTCTTTTTCCTGAATGTAAATAGGTACAACAGCACTGCACAGCACCATTCCACATACACAGAGCAGTCCCAAGCCACTCACTTTTATCACTTTGCTCTAAAAGTCTGCGTTTTTCCTTTAACAGAATTTATCTTGCATTCAATTTTCCTTACTCTCGGTGAAGTTTAAGTTATGTATTTTATTTAAACACGTTTTACGAAGTTACAAAGCAGAACCCTAGGAGGCTCGTTTCCAGTTGTGACCCAGTGGGTGGGGGAGAGAGGAATTTACACAGCAATACTTGTTATAAGCAATCGTTACAATTATCACAGCACAGGAAGCAAGCGGAAATAATATAACAAGTACAAATAACACCTAGCTACAGGCTAGTGCAAATTCTGGAAGGGAAAGTGCAAACTGTGTCTTGATTTTCCCAGCTGGGATATAGCAAATAATTAAAATTAAGTGTGAACCATGCACTGTCAGCCTAAACTGGCTTTTGAATACCAAAAGCTGCCTAAAATGATAGCCTAAGGGGGTGTATGTACACGCAGAACATAGCCCAGCTAACAGCATTTTAAATAGGGGAAGGGCAGCTACAGCATGACTTCAAGCGTGTTAAGGACTGGTTCAGCTCACACAAACTTGTCCTGAACTATAGCAAAACAAAAGTAATGCCTTTCTGCAATACAAGAAGCAAGCACAACTCTCGACCCCTCGCTATCAGGAACCAAGCAGGGATTACACTTGAACCAGTTCCAGAGTTTAAGTACCTTGGCATCACCCTGGACAGATCCCTCTCCTTTGCACGGCATATCGACAATGTTGCAAAGGCCACGAATATACGGATAGGCCTTCTCCACAGACACAAACACTGCATGACAGCTGATGCCCTTAGACTGGCGATTAACAGCTCTGTCACTTCAGTCACTGACTATGGACTAGCTATCTACGGCTCAGCTTCCCCCACTGCCCTTCGCAGGGTATCGATAGCGCTAAACAAATCTTGCCGACTCCTAACAGGGCCCTGCCCGTCTAACATACACCTGCAATCTGTATGCCCAGGCTGGGTGGCTACCACTCCGCAGCAGGATCCAATACCAGACCTGCCTGGTAACCAACAAGGTTCTCCTCGGGCTCTTGCCGCCAGGTGTTGAAAAGCTTCTTACTGTAAACAACAGCACCCAGCATACCAGAAATGCACACCACCAAATCTACCGGGTCCCCAGATGCCGGACCACCATGGGTCAGAGGTCTTTCGCCTACAGAGCCCCTCTACGGTATAACTCGCTCAACAAAGAAACACTTACTGCTGGTACGCTTGGCACCTTCAAAAAGCAACTCTGACAGCACCTCACGTCAACCAGTCAGTGTGATTGTTTCCACTAAGAGGATTATCTCTCCTCCCTTGCTGGCCCAAGCTGTCCCGTAACCTCCCTAGGTTTGCAATACTCTGGCTCCTGCTTCCTCCTCTTACATCCCTCCTGCCCTTCCTCCATCCCTCCCTCCCTATGCCTCCTCTCCATTTCTACCCCCCTCTTCCTCTGGCACTTATAGGACGTGGGTCCCCTCCTACTACTATCAGGCACGCATCCCTTCTACCCCCCTCCTCTTAGACAATGGTTCCTCAGCCAGCCTACTATTTTCTGTACCCCACTTACCCTACCCTCACTAACTCCATTGCTCATGTGTTATTTTCTCCTGTTAACCAGCATTTTTATTGATGATGTTGTCTTGCTCCAAGTAGGAATGTATCCTTAGCCTAGCCTTTTCCTTGCTTAAAGTCTGTCAATCCTTGTCAACCTTTGTATGTAAGTTTACCCTCCATCCTCTGACATTCTACCCTTTGTAAATAAGCAGTTCCTGCTCAAAGGTATTTGTAATCTTAAGAGTTTAATAAATAAAATAAATAAATACTATCAAAGATGTGCCTCAAAGTACACACAGTCTACTGATATCAGCAGCTTCAGTGACAATGACTGCCTCCAGCCCTTTATCAGAGTAAGTCTAAGGAAGAAAGGGCTGTGGCCCCAAACATTACAAGCAAAGAAGGGGTAGCAATAATGAGAACTAGAAAAAAGGTGTAGCCTTCTTTTATGTAGTAACTACTGTGACGCTTGGCCAGCTGGTTATGGTTATTTAAGCAATAAGGCACAACAGGGTGTGAGTTATTGGAGATTTACCCATGCCTTACGTGGTGTGTCACGAGGTGCAGCCGAATGACTTAACCACACAAGAAGTGGGTAAATCACCCAATAACTCACACCCTGGTAATGCCTTATTGCAAGTATACAATGGACCCATATGTAAAATAAAATGTAAAATGTGTTTAATTATGTTTTTTTATAAATGCCATTCCTCAGCCGTGAGTTATGTAGGATTTACCCACGGTCATGTGACATGTTTTGACCAATGAGGTTAGAGGATTTTCACACACCATTGTATAAGGTATGATATTTGTAATATAAAAACATAGCATGTGACTGTCTCACATAAGACAGCCTGTGCTTCCATGGGTGTCCCCCCTGCAAGGTTTCAGTGAAGCTAAGGGATATGCAAACTGACCAGGATTAATTAACGGACTTCCTTCAGAATGGCATTTTATTACCTTTTTATGACATGCCTAGGCTTTTTGAAGTGCAAACCAAATGTGACTTTAGGCTGATTCCTGTTAGATTTCTAACACATTGGTGCCAGTGTGGGATTGCTAAGTTCAAAGGAAACATGTGTAATTAAGGAGTTATACATAGGAAATGTATTTTTTCTCCTGATGGCACCTTATTTAAAATACCTCCTGATAGGAAATAATTTTTGTAATTTTATATTTTAAAAGGAGGAGCTAGATGACTCACAGAAGGGGTGTGGAGACAGAGTTTAAACTGATACTTGTGTCTGAAATGTTGTCATATCATCTTGGGACTCTAGAGTGACACAGCTCTCTGATCTAACTTAACACACTTCCAGAGGCAATACCTTAGATAGCAAAAATCTAAATGTATTGTGGTAGGAGATTTGCTTTGTAATTTTCCATTATTCTTTTATGCGATTGTGAGCTTTTACATACTGTTCTGTGTTTACATTTTTCATATTTTTATCATCTTTTAGTAAAGTACATTTTCTTAAGATACTGCCTGGGTGTGTCTTCCAAGTTCTTTTTGCATGTGATGTATACATGGTTAAGTCTGACAGCTGTTTGAAGGGCTTGATAGTGTTACTAAACTGGGAAAAGGTAAGAATATAACCAAGGTCTCTTATAGGAGTTAAAAGGGTTCATTTTGGAAGTCTGGCTGGGTGCTCCTGGCAAAAAAATTGTACCGCAATTCCCGAAGAGGGTATGTATCTGAGCCTGTTCATTGGGTATGCTACCATAAGGTTCACAGTTTGAATCCCCCCAGATCTTGAGACTAAAGGTGATTCAGAACCCAAAGCAGACAGCAGGGTTACCCTGTCTGTTACTTGTTCACACTATTGCGCTCTGAGGTTGGCACTGTGGGAGCAGAGGGCCTGACCTGTGGAGTGCATTTGTAACACCTACCATCTGTTTCTCCTGACTACTTCTGCTTAGAAAAGTACAGTGAAATGCATTCAAGACAGATACAAAATAGTTGGTCAGGTGGTGCTGACGGTTGAGGCGCTGGACACCATACCTCACACCACACCGGCAACCCGGGCTTGTGAGCGAACACGGGTCACGGGGTTGGCCAGGGAGGGAGAGGGCTTCCTGCCGCACTGCTCCTAGACTGCCATCAAATGAAGCTATGGTGGCAGGGCAGCAGATGCAAAACATCTTGGCAGGCTGGTGGCAGAGTGATGGTGCGTGTCTTGGTATATATCACCGACAGCGAAAAGTCAACATCAACTACAGCGCCAGGTCGCTGTAGTGTCGGCGCTGGACCCCGGCACTGTATTCCAGGGGTGTTGTACCCCTTCCCCTAAACAGCTACAACTCAGAGTCGATTACATTTGGGGGGGGGTGCTGGGGGAACAGCCCCCTACGTGGGAGGTTGGAGGGCAAAGCCACCAAGAAAAATATGCTTCTCAGTGAGAAACCGTATGCTGACCGCAAATGCGGTCAACATGATGGTTTCTCTGTACAGTCGTTAAACAAAAATTTTTGTCGACGACCGGTCATGGATCCTGTGTCTCCAGGCACATGCACACAGATGTTCACTGCACACTGCCAGGTCAGGGGAGAAAAGAGAAAAAGACAGCAATGACTCTGGGCTTGTCCTCTGACCTGCACCATCACCCTGGGGCTCCCGGCAGAGATCTAGATGGAAGGACCCCCCCCTTCCTAGACCTGCCACATGGGGCAATCTATGGGCACAATGTCACAGTTAAGTCCCAGGGGGGAGGTGGCAGTCGGCTGGAGGAAAGCTTGCGCAGAGCAGTGCTGACTGGCTGAGAAAGAAACACCTATAAAAATAAAAAAAAAAAAAGATTGAAACAAAATGTATTAACAGTATTTCATTTCAAGTTTAATAGAGCATAAGTCAGTGCAGCCCTTTACGCATAAAAAAAAAAAAGGCAAGAGGAGGATTCTCCAGTATATACCTATAAGAACGCCAAGCCTAACTGAAGAAATGACTTGTTCACCCAACAAAATGAATTACATTCAGCAGTAGATTTTATTAGCATAAAAGTAGTGTCACATGCTGGCCTGGTGGCACAGAGGGTTGAGGTACTGGACACCGGTGACCCAGGTTCAGGAACGACCTCAGGTCATCGGGTGCCGGCTGGGGGTGAGCAGAATTGAGCATGCCGACGGGCAGCTCAC
The DNA here is from genome assembly GCA_016271365.2 of Neoceratodus forsteri. Classification (NCBI taxonomy): domain Eukaryota; kingdom Metazoa; phylum Chordata; order Ceratodontiformes; family Ceratodontidae; genus Neoceratodus; species Neoceratodus forsteri. The sequence goes on along the minus strand of CM028131.1, from coordinate 1,632,065,399 downwards.
TTCTCCCGAGGGTGGTGAAGGTGGGTTGGTGCCTCTACCCGTAGTTCCACTCCCACTGGGTGGAGGTCCGGTGGGTAGCATAGGCGGAGAGGGGGCGGCAAAAGTATCGGGAGGTGGAAGAGGCTGAACTGGCGCCACGGGGTGCAAAACGTGCCTCCACACGCTCACACGGCCATCGGCCGGGGTCAGGGGAGAAAACCATAAAAATATAGATGTGTCCCCATCACCAGCTGGCGGGAGGAGGCAATGGAGACCAAAAAGCTTAATTAAAAAAATAAAAGTAGTGTCACAATAAAAATCTAACTAAAATCAATGTTTCATGGTAACAGTATTTCTAACGTATCAGTGCAATTAATAAAAAAATTATTTGGTTCCCAAAATGTCTTACATTAATTGGAGACTATCATAAAACAATCTCCATATCTAATTAACTGTCATCTCTCTCTGCATCCACTATCTGGGTCAATGCTGTTTTTAAAACAAAGCCAAAGTTCTAGTACCAAAATCCTTTCCTGCTTATTTGCAGATTTTATAATTCAACACATCATTCAAATAAAGTACTTTTATTTCACACTCACTCATAAACAGAAACTTAAGTGTGGTCGGCAGGTCCCAACCCAAGTAATTTCACTTCAGGATTACAAAGTAGGGCAGATTAGAAAAAAATGAGGAGGATGAGATGCTTGCTATATTCATACAGCATACCATACCATGTCATGCAACAATTAGAAAACAGCAAATCTCAAGTAATGTGGATAGCAATTATAATGGAAAACCTGCCCAGAATATGCCACCCCCTAATTGTGGGTACCTTCTACCACCCTCCATTCAGTGATGATTATGCCACAATAGAATATTTGAATCAGTGCACTGATAACATTTTCAAGTAGCATCCAATGTGTGGCTTAATCATTATTGGGATTCAAATAAATTACCACTGGGGCAAGTTATACAAGGTAGCAAATTGTGAGGGTGAGAACAAGAGTGAATAGTAACTTGGATAGATCCAAAAGCAAATGGTTTGATGCTTTTTACTGGACCAACTTGGATGTTACAAAAAGAACAAAGTGCTTAAGCTTTCGTACCAACCAAACCTTTCCTCGGAAGCTTAGTAACTTAGATGTGATTATGACAAATTCAGACAAGTGATGTGTGCAGCCGATAGTCTTGCCACAAACCGGAGCTTAAGATGGCAAGGTAGCATTAATATTGTCCAAGTTATGCAAAGAGCAACAGTCTCGGAAAAAACAACAAACTTATGTAGGAAGTGGAGTAACGTGAAGAAAGGTAGGGTGGTTGTTTATACTGCAGATCAGACATGGAAAAATGTGGTAAATGTAATTCATACTGTGTGGATCAAAGTGCACCAGTCAAAACTATAGGGAAAAAAAAGGGTAGAGATAAACCAAGTGTATCCAAAGAATTTAAGAAATTCCTACATCAGATAGACTGCCCTGAAAAATAATGATCTAGAAAGGTATCATAGATTGAGGAATTAAATAAAACAGAAAAATTAAAACACTAAGAACTACTATGAATGAAATGTTGAAACTTTAAAAAAAAAAAAAAAAAAAAAAAATCAAGTCCTTGGAAATGGTGATAAAAAAACAAAGGAATTTTTGGATAAGGAAAGGCAAGGTGGTCAAACTGACAAACCGAGTAAATCCTGCAATTATGGAGGGAGTGGGCAGTCTTCTGAAGATTTAAATAATTTTTTTTTTTAATAATGTTACTACTAATAGCTGGCCTACCTGCGCAACAGATAAATTTGCCGATGTGACGTGGGCGAGCCAGATTCAGGAATGGACTCTGGACACCTGAGGGCCGGCTGGTGGTGAATTGAGTGGCCATCGCATGCTCTCCATCTCCGAGGGGGGAAGGAGTAGAGTGACTCCGGTCCGGTGCTCCCGGGGGGGACCACAGGATGCGCCGCAATGGAGCACCTACAAGCGTCGCTCCTCGGGGGCCGTGTCGGACGCATGACGCAGTCGTGGTGTCTGCCTTAAGGGAAAAAGTGCATCCGACGCACCAAGGGACACCTCCCGCCCAGTAGTGGACCTGGGGTCCCCCGGCGCATCTGTTACTGAGCACCGACGTCCTGGTCTCGGTCAGTGGCTGGCTGGGTGCCGGCCGACCATGGGGGAGCTGAAGCAGCCCTGTTCAAGGGCAGGCAGCTTCCAAGGAGCTGCAGACGGGCTTCCTGGTCTTGGTCGGTGGCTGGCTGGGTGCCGGCCGACCGTGGGGAAGCTGAAGCAGCCCTGTTCAAGGGCAGGCAGCTTCCAAGGAGCTGCAGGCGGGTGTCCTGGTCTCGGCCGGTGGCTGGCTGGGTGCCGGCCGACCATGGGGGAGCTGAAGCAGCCCTGTTCACCATAAGATAAAATGTCTTCACACCCCTCATGAATCTTCCCCAACCCCCCCCCCAGCTTCCAATCATGTGCCTGTGTTTCTGACTCATCATTCTTGCTGTATAGTTCCTTGCAGCCTACCTTGTTCATTCCTCTCAGGAACTTGAAGATCTCTACCACATATTGTCCCTCTTCCTTCTGGCCTCCAGAGAGTACATGTTCAGAGCTCTAAGCTCATCCTCGTAGGATCTGCCTTGCTAGCCCAGGATCATTTTGATCACCCAGAGCTGGGCACAATATTCTAGATGGGGACTCACCAGTTATCTATAGAGGTAGTATCGCCTCTTTCCTGCTGCTGCTGAACCCCCTCCCAATTTACACCAACATTCTGGTCACCCTGCAGTAGACATTCTTACACTGACTGAACTGTTTTAGGGAGCTGCTTATGATGACATCAACTATTCCAAAAGTCGAGTGAGAGCTGCGGTTTTACAGAAGGGTGCATGGAAAACGAGGCTGGCTACCCTTCTGCATAAAAAATGCCGTCTCTACATACATGCTCAAATGTAAGGACAAAGGAGCAAACCACAGCATAAAGTGCAGTACAGTTTTACCAGCATCCCGGAGGGCTAAACCTGCCTCCACGTACCCCAGTGCTTCGTTCCCCTCGAGCATCATCAGGACCCTTCTGTTATACCGCTTTGAAATAACTAGCACCTTATGACATGATGAATGAAGAGCCTGGATGTTGAAACTATTGAGATCATGTACTTTTGATATTTATATCTGAAACTGGCATGCACTGCACTTTATTGTGCTGAAGTCTCCAACGTAAAGTGACTATCGATTCACTTTTGCACACGATCTTTACATAGCTAAGTAGAAGTATCTGCACAAAAAAATAAATCCTTTAGAAATTTCATCATTGCATCTGGAACATTTATTTAAGAAACTCTTACATAGATACATACAATTTGTAGGCAAATAAGGACTGCCTGGCCCATCTAGTCTGCCCATTCTTCCTACCTTTACTTACATTGTAGCCTGTAGCTGATCTGCAGCTTCCCCCACTTCCCCATTTCTAGTATTCCCATGTATCAGTCCCATGCATTTTTGAATTCCTCCACATTTTTGCCTCCCCCCCAACCCTGCAGGCTATTCCACGCACCCACCACCCTTTCTGAAAAGTAGTACTTCCTCACACTGCCCCGGACTCTACCTCCTTCCAACTTTAAGTCATGTCCCCTAGTTCTAGTGCATCCTCTTTTCCTAAAGATACTATTCCTCTAAAAGCATGACTTGGTGACAGACCCAGTCTGCCTGATCATTTTGTAACCCACTAGATGAACGGCTGAGGAAGACAGAAGATTCTCCTCTGCCCAATGCGGCAAACTTAAGAGTTTCCATGAGCCTGTTTTCACTTGTTGTGCCTCCTTGATAATTTCTGTATATGACTGTCACTGCACTGTCTGTGCGCACCTTTACTGCCCAAGACGCGACCTGGTCTTGAAACTTCGCAAATGGCAAGGAAAAAACTGCCCTTTATCTCTTTACACTCCTTACCAGAGTTCACTATCAGGCGACTGTCCTCTTTAGGCACAGAAACAGATCTGAGAGACAGCCAGAGTGGCGCGTGGTTGCAGAGTTTGAAACTACATTCCAAATTCAAAAATGTGCATAGGTTCTGTATCCAGGGCATCACTCTCAGCCAAGATGGCTGCATAAAGTGCAAACATTGAAGTGAGGGATTCCTGGGACTGGAATCTAGTTTAGCACCACATCCCAGCTCAGGACACTGGTGTCTGCCATCAGTATCACTTCCAGGGGTCAGAACAGAAGCATCCCCTTTAAGAGACTCTGTACAGTCTCCCATCAAGACAATGACTAGTGGAACAACAAGGGAACCAAACTGGAACTGGATATTGTTACAAAGCTGGCAAACAATGCGAGAGGAGATGAACTTGTACAGACCATGCATGGAGGTGAGGTCAAGGGACTAACTTTACTGCTGTCGTTATCAGCCCTATTGTTTGAAAGCATCAGTCAGCTGAAACTACTGTCCAAGACTTGAAATATATCTCCTGTAGAACATTCTCTACCCTCATTGGTGATAGGAAAACTCCCAGTAAAGCTATCCAAAAGCAAGCCATCAGACAATCCAGACTCTGGGAGGGCTTAAGAGAGCTGTTCTCTGATTACAATCAAGCTCAGGAGTCAAAACTGGCACCAGCCCACTAGCCAAATGCTGGTGGATTTTGTATTGGGCTAGTAAGAGTTTCCTTTAACTAGCCCTGTGGGCTATAAGTACACCAGCCGGGCCAGTGGAAGAGTCTGTGGGGCCTGTGGATACTTCAGAGTCGCTAACCCTGCTGGCTAGTGGCTGCAAAACTTAATTTTGACCCCTGAAGCTGTGTTGTTCCAGGACTTGCAGTGTCCAAAGCACTTGTTTTTGGCTGCCAGCTCTCAGGATACCCTGCTCAGGAAATCATCCAAGTATATGGGTACACATGGTGACCCCCAGACCACCAGGCAACTACAAGAACAATCACAACCTTCATAAAAACTCTTGTCGCTGAAGCCAAGATCAAGGAAAGAGCTTGGTACTGAAGATGTTAGGGCAAAATAGCAAACCTCAGGAATCCCTGATGAGAATGGCAGATCAGAATGGGAAGGTAAGCATCCGAGAGGATGATAGAGGCCAAGCATTCCCCTGGCCAAACAGCTATGATTGGGTGCAAAGACGTACATCTTGAACTTAGTTTGCCACAAAAATTTGTTTAGGCTTTGGAGATCCGAAATCGGGTGAACCCCACCCATCCACATATTCAGAACTGTAAAGTGAATGGAGTAAAACCCCAAGCCCCTGTCTAGAAGGGCAACTGGACTGACTGCTCTTATATATGTAGGAAAGTGTGAGTCACTACCTCCCCTTTCCTGTGATTGGTAGAGACTGGGGTCTGGAAGAATCGGTTTCCAGAAGGCAAGGTAAAGAATTCTTATTGCATAGCTGGGTCAGGCAGTGTCAGGTATAACTAGGAACAATTTAAGCTGTCCTGTACGAACTTGTAAATCATAAGTAGAGCACAGTAAGTAGAGCCCAAGGGACCTCCAGCATCTTTGTTAGAGACAGAGACTTCTTCCATATTCTGGTGACCAAGTCGGGAGGGACAACAAATGCCTGGCCCCTCGAGGCTTCCCAGATGCAAAATGCCTGCCCTACTTGTCAAGTTGTGGATCTGGTTTGTGGAGTCTGAGGAATGGCAAAAAAATGCTCGATTAGAATAGTAGCATCTGTGGAGTTAAAGCTGCATTCCACGGACAATTCTTCCTAAGTCTGTGGACTTCAGTGGGGCAATTTTTTTTTCTGAACTTCTCCGGAAGTGGGGGCAGGGGCGTGATGACAACCCTTTTGCATCTGCAGTCCTTGTGCACAGAGGTCCCCTCAATTTTTAGAGGACTAAGCACTAGGCCCAGGGTTCTCGGGGACACGGGCACCTATGTCATTTATGCACATTTTGTGCTTCGGAACACTCGCCCGCCAGCCCACAGAGTCCCCGAGACTCTCCGCAGCACAGGTCCCAGGAGTACTGAGCGGGCCGTGTACTGTGCATGCGCAACTGGTTTATTTTTTCCCCCTTGCTGCCTGGTGATTTTGGTGCCCTGGAGGGTGGCACACACCACCAGATGAGGTAGGGAGGGGGGAAATGAGAAGGAAGACAGTGCAAGCAGCAGTATTCGGGGAGGGGGCGTGCAATCAGTTCCCCCTTCAAGCCACCTGCGCCTTGGTTCTGCCAGGGGAGAAAGCGAGAGAACTAGAGGAGCGCTCAGCGACAGGCTCCAGAGCCATTTTACCGTCGATGGGTGGTCTGATTTCCTGCCTACCTATCAGCATCAGGAGGTACAGCCCAGGAGTAAGGAAGCCCGGAGACCAGCTTAGGAGAGAGAAACGTGGCAGGAGAGAGAGAGAGAGAGAAGGCAGAGAAAAGAAAAAGCGTTCTCATTTGCAAGGGTGTAGACAGGCATACTCACTGTACACATTTGTGTACAGTTTTGTTGAGTGCCTGTCACAAACCATAAGCCACTCTGTTAATATTATCATTCTAATCTGTAGTATTTGGGTTAGTGTAGGCCACTGAGGAGTGTCCAATACATGTATAACCTCTTTAGAGAGTAGAGGAGTCTTCGGACGACAATCTGACTTGTTTGGAGGGGGGTGCCATTTGGAAAGGATGTATATATTTTTTAATTGGGGGGGGTGTAACTGTTGGAGATTGTGTACAAAATGGAAATTTCTGGCTACACTCCTGCTCATTTGTTTAAAAACGAATGCGCGGTCAGACAGAACGCCCAGTCACTCAAGTAGACAAAGGATTTGTGCAGGTGCATACTGCACATGTTCCCTGGAGGCACCAGTGTTAAACTTAATGGAAAATAGTGATTTTTTTTTATTTACAATTATTTTAGACAGTTTAGGGCATCACAACTATTTTTGGCAATGGTTTAGTGAGCTTAGGGTTTACTGTGTCTTTTGTGCTTTGTGCAGGGCCAAGTCGAGTTGCTCCCAGGAGAGGAGGAGGAGAGTGAAGAAGCTGGGCGGGGAAGCCTCATGAGCAGCATGTCTCAACAAAGCCTTACTGATTATTTTGGTGGAGGGAAGTCCTCCACACCAAAGGACGAGGAACAAACAACGTCATCCTCCGAGTGTGACTTAATCACATCTCAGGAGACAGCTGACATTGTGAATGTTGAAACTGATGATCAGTCTTAACAGACTGCATCTGCTAAAAGCAGCAAGAAATTAAGGTTGTGGAGGGACAGCTGGACAAATTTATTTCCATGGCTATAAAGAAGGAAGCAGAGGGGAATGTTGTTGGGAAGTGCAGTTGGTGCAAAAAAGGTGGCAAAAGCCATCCATTTTTTCCACAACTGGCACAACGAATTTGCAAGTGTCTGCTTTCTACAGACATGAAAGAAACAGAGAACATTTGCTGGTGCAAACTGGAAAGAAAACAGTAGAAAAACTATCTCTGCCAGTGGCATCTGAGAAGCAGATCTCGGGTCCTGAGGCAAAGGATGACAGTAAAGTTGTTCAGTTAATGACAGTGTACTGCCTTACCAAACAAGAGCAATCACTCAACCAGTTTGAAACACTAATAACTCTGCAGGTGAGGAATGGAATCTTTTGGGCCAGGGCACAGGGTGGCAGCAACTGTTGCTTGAGGACTGACACTAATATTGGTGTGTTTGTCAATCCACAGAAGCGAAATGGCTGTCCAGCCTTGCAAGACAATGGCACAATCTACTCTGGTTGGGATGCAAGATATGACATGCTGGACTCCATAAACGAAGTCCTACAGGAAAAAAATCAAAGCTCACTTAGCAGATTCTCAGTTCCCTGGGGTAACAACGGATGAAACCACTGATGTAACCATTCACAACAAACTGAACATTTATGTGAAATGTGAACACAAAGCACAGGCCAAAATTCATTTTGACTGTATTGCAATACCTGATGGGTGGGCAGACACAATTGTGGCAGAACTGTTACGTGTGTGTACTGCTAATGCAGTTGACCCTATCAAGATCACCACATTAGCAAGTGACGGTGTCAGCATCATGACTGGAATGCACAATGGGGTGGGTGCAAAGTTAAGACAGCAAGTTAACCCAAGGCTGATTCAGATTCATTGTGTTGCCCACAGACTGGCACTGGCAGCAGGTCAAGCATGTCAGGACAACCCTGTATTCAATGACTATCAAGTAACCATCAAAAATGTGTACAGATACTACAGCAACTCTGCAGTATGGTGCAATGCCTTGCGTTTCATCCAGGAAACTCTCAGTGATGAAAATATCAGATATCTGTCCCTAAATGAACCTGCAAGTTTTCGGTGGCTGTCACTGCATACTGCAGTTCAAGCAATTCATAGATCATACCCTGCACTTTTACAAGCCCTAGACCATGATGCAGCAAAAGGTGCGGCAGAAGCAAAAGGCCTTCACACAAAACTGAAATCAGTCTGCTTTATCTTATGCACTTTTTTCATGGATGTCTTAGATGTGGTGAATAAACTGTCTTTAGTCATGCAACGGGACAGTGCTGACATTTCGGTGGCCAGCAGCATGACAGAAGCCACAGTTACTAGACTACAGCAGTTTAAAGAGCAGAATGGGGTAGAGCTACAGAACACATTTCAGGTACAAATAGCCCTACCTGGCATGTGGCAGAATCAAAGTGAGCCAATAAGCCCTCACTGCGAATGCAGTTCAGGCGACATCTCAGGGATATCTGGCGCAACTCACTGAAAACTTTCACACAAGATTTGAGACAACTTCAATGCCGCTGCTGCATAACTTAAATGTTCTTTTAAATCCAAAGTGTCTCCCAGATGACTCCAACATAATGGACCATGGATTGCAGGAATTCAAGGATGTTTCCACTTATTTCCAAGAAACAACCTTCAAAGAAGAAACACTGCCAGCAATTATTGACCAACACAGGGCTGAGAATGATTACGGACAATTCAAACTTGTTCTGAAATCTAAAAAAGGACCAACTTTGCTCAGTAGTGTCTGCCAAGACTTAACTGAGAACTACTCAGATGTTTTCCCAGATTTTGTCACAATGGCCAAGATTTTACTTGTGTCACCTGTTACATCAGTGGCATGTGAAAGAGGGTTTTCTGTACAAAACAAAATAAAAACCAAAGGTAGATGTTCCCTAAAGGCAGGCACTATGAGCAAGCTCATGCAGACTGCCCAAGAAGGAGCTGAACTTGAAGACTATGACCCTCATCCAGCATTTAAGAAATTTAAGGCCATAAGACTACGAAGAAAATAATTATTTTAAATTTTAAAATGATTTAATAATTGTCTTTAACAGTTTGTTTTTTTTAGTTTCAGAGACAATTTGAGTGACTGACACTGACCCAGAGACAGGACGATGGAAGAACTTGGACACAGGAGTAGAAGATAAGTATCAAAATGTTTGTTCCAACAAGGGTGGGGGGATACAATTTTTAAATTTAGCCCCTTAAGGTCAATGTTTCTTTTGGTGGGGGTCCCGTTCAGCAGAACGGATCAAGATTTAAAGTTCCTGGGAATTGGCCCAGGTGCTGGGTGGATGGCCATACCCCATTCTGCTAAATTTAATATCATTTTGATTTTGGTGATAGAGGATCACAGTCTAACAAGTTCAGATGATCATGTGTGTGTGTGTGGGGGGGTAAACTATTATGGTCCCAATGCAGTCCCTGTGTTTTTTTTTGTTTTTTTTTAGTGGGGCACAGTCTGAGATTATTGTCAAATGTAGTGACCTAACCCATTCTGCTCTTTCCACAGTCTATCTGCAACAGTGGCTTCTTCTACTGTCATCAACAGTACACCACAGTTAAGAAATGTGCAGGAGGAAGAGGTGTTGGGTTATGGGAGACGTTATGGGCAGGAGGGTGTTAGAAGATATTGCCACAGAAAACATGGCACACCATGAAAAAAGAAGTTCAAACAGAAAAAAAGCAGACTCATGCACTTGCAGTGTGGCAGCCATGTACAGATAATTCCACCAAGGCACCACCTGATTGTGCCACACACCAGACAGATTGGGAGACCTGCTGAGTCAAGGTAATTGTTGGTGGGGGGGGGGGAGCTTTCAGTCACCCCATGTGCTATCCAGTCATGAACACTGGCACTAGTTCTCTTTTAGCTCACACACACACACACACACACACACTTAAGAAATGTGCAGGAGGGTTTTGGAGAAGTTATGGGCTGGAGGGTGTTTAGGAGAAGTTATGGGCTGGAGGGTGTTTAGGAGAAGTTATGGGCTGGAGGTGTTAGGAAACTGCCACAGAAAAAATGACAATCTAATGCCATGAAAAAAGAAGTTCACTAGAAAAGCAGACTGTGCAGATTTCATGCCACCAACCAGATTAGACTGTGCCACCGTTAAACCGGACAGATCTAGGAGACCTGCTGAGCCAAGGTAGGTTGTGAGTGGGGTGGGGAGGGTGGGTAAGAAATGTGCAGGAGGAGAGTCGGAGAAGTTATGGGCTGGAGAGTTGTGTGGAGACATTAACTGGGCAGAAGGGGTGTTAGAAGAATGCCCAGGACTCGTACACACAGAAAGCAGATACACTGCAGACTCAGTTGTCATATCCACTAGATTGTGCACCTGTCTTTTCTCAACAGCAAATCAGCCGTCAAGGCTAAAAGGGTGGGAATGTGGGGGGCTTTCAGTCACTCCAGTCAAATCCAATGTCTCTGGTACAGCCAGGTTGAGGTATTCTTACAATTTAAGAAGATTTTGTGCAAGAGAGTAGCATGGAGAAGTTGTGGGCAGGAGGGTGTAGGCGAAGAAATAAATCACTTCTATGCCAGGTCAAGATAGTGTAGCCAGTCTGGTTTAGCCAGTTAAAAAAAAACTGCACTAAGCCATGGGGCAGCAACCACACAATCATGTTAGATTGTGTCATCTAACTAAGTATGAGCATCACTGGTTGGTGGTAGCTGGGAGGGAGGTTTCTGCAATGTTTGGTGGGTGGGCACTGCCAGAGAGTCTGAAATAGGGGGGGCTGATTATAGTTTGCATCTAAAATGTCAATGTGCAGGAGAGAACGAAGGAGAAGTATTTTGGGCAGGAGGTGACCGATTGGGCGACACAGGTGACTATCAGCAATGACTGTTAGTGTCTATTAATGTTTACATTTTCTTACTGTCAGTACCTAATCTAAGGGCAAACTTTGTTTGTAGCAGTTTGGCAAATAAATAATTGGGCAACAGCACTCAACTGCAGCAGTAGAAATTCCAATTCAATGTACCAGAACTGCAAAACTGTAAGTACATTTTTCTCACTGTAATTTGTGACAGTCATTGAACAAATGAAGGAACAACAGTCAATCAACAGTCACACAGGGGACTCTTTATGTTTATGTGATCATTTACCGTTGTGGTTACTTAGCCATCACTGGTGCCTTGCAGGAATGCAAAACAACACGGTCTGCTCAAAAAAAAAAAAAAAAAAAAAAAAGACTTTGGCATTATATTAGCAACATAATGATTCAGGAATATGAAAAAAAAAATATGAGTATATAAATACAAAAAAAAACCTTAAATGCACTTTCCAGACTCGTTCCATTCATTTCAATGGGGACTCCCAAAAATTTCACGAGGACGCCCAGATTTTCAGTCCAGACCCCCCATGTTTTGTTTTCAAGAAAGTCCTGGACTCTTCAACAAAAAATCCTACCGAGAGCCCTGTAGGCCCCTCTTGGAGATAACTTTCTTAAGTTTAGCACCCACTTTCTTCTGTGCTTGAACCTACAAAAAAAAGCTGACTTTATAAATTCAACGTCCACTGGAAGGACAAGTGAGAACTTGGCAAGTTCCCACCCACATTAGTTGGACCTTCTTTTCCTCATCCCAACCACCACACCATCATCGCTATGTGAGGAGTGTGGGGACATAGCACTCACCTCTACGTCTGAATCGATTCCATCGTCTGCCCTGCAGTCACAAATAAACCCAATGGAAGAGGGTTTCCTCAGCTCCCACAGTTAACATACTAACATACTAAAAGCCAGCAGAATAGGCCAAATGGTCTGTCAAATGGCATTTTCAGCATTGCGACTTGGAAGTTATACTAGAATTGCCTTACCCAACTATCCTGAAGGAAACAAACCCCAAAACTCAAAAATCTCCACTCAGAGAGAACACTATCTGGTGTGCCTTCTATCCTGTGCGTGTGTGTTTGGGGTGGGGGGGGACTAAAGATTTGATAGAAACAGTGCACATTTAAGGAAGGGACCCTACTTCCTGTCAGTCATCAGTTAGGGTGTGCCTCCGGTCCAGCTGCATGCAGGTGAATACCTCCTAAGTGAAAGGCTGCTGGAATAGAAGGATATGAAAATGATGGGGAAATTATAAATAGGCCCCTTTCATGTCATTGCTGCTTCAAATAAAGTATGTATGCAGGTCTAAGGTCAGCTGGTTGGGATTACATTTTTTTTTTGTGTGCCCCACAGACTAGCCTACCACTTCCTCGGGCTTGTATCTCCTGTTGCCATGATCTTCTCCACCTGCCTCCCTCCGTCGGCCCACGGTCCTGTGCCCTGCACCCAGGAGGTTCGGCACAAACCCTACCAGAAGGCCCGGGAAGAGAAATCACATACAGTGACCCCAGGGAGGTACACATGAGACAAAGTAGTTGCACTCTGGGGACTGGCGTGGTGGGAGGAGTGGCCACCATCGGTGAAGCTGGACCCATTTTCCACTTTTCTGGCGGGGGGGATGTGTACCATGACGTCAAGGCACAAAGTCGACAACCGCCACACTCCCTCCCACAGTGAGATTTGATGTGTTGCTGTGCCAGGGGCCAGCAAATGCAGAGCCTCATGCCCCCCTCCCTCCCTGAAGAAGGCCAGCAGTCACTGGATGCTCAAGCCTCTTCCCCCCCTCCATTCCCAAACCTACGTCGTTGGTGTCACAGGCAGAAATCCAACCGCTGTGCCGGTGGGCCAGCCCGGGTTACTATAAGGGAGAGCATCGCAGTCCAGAGTCGAGGCAGGCTAAGGCACTGGTCACCTTACCATCTGCCACGCCAGCGACCTGATTTCAGAAACGTAGCAGGGTCATTTGGAGGCCAGCTGGAAGGAGGACTGGGCATCCCGCAGACTGCACAGGCTGGGTGGTACAAGAGGCAAGCACCAATTTCAGGGCACCGACACAGACACACGTAATGTGTGCACGTATCAGCACGAGTGTCACTGCACGCTGCTCAACCCATTGGGGAAAAGGGAAAGAAAACAGAAAAAGAAAAAAAAAAGTATGTCTACCAGATGCCATGACAGCCAGTGCTCTTGGGTCCCATCCCACATGAATCCCCACTGGTACGACAGCGAGGGGAGTGGCAAATGGGACTGGGGGGCGTTGGCAGAAGCCTGAACCAGGCAGAGGTGGCAGCTGAGGGCTACATAGCTATATGGGGGAAAAGAGAGAACATGAAGGCATTGGCACAGTGTAGTACGACAAGGCAAATCAGATGCTGATGTGCATAAGGAGAGGGATCACTAGCAGAAGGAGGGAGGTAATACAGCCCCTGTATCAGTGACAGCACTAGGGTTTTTAAAACATGGGTCAAATTAGACCTACTGATCTAAAAATGTGGGTCCAAATGAGAAGTAACAGTCAAAACCTAAACAAAGGTACAAATTTCACCAGTACAACAGCTAAAACTTGTTATGAAAAAATGCTTTCTTACTGTTCACTTTTACATCTTTCTGCAACTGTTACAGACCAGGTGCACCACTAAGAACACACTGTCAAGTGGAAAATGGGTGATTTCTGGACAGGCTGCAACTTTTTCCCCTTTGTGCCCTGTTTAGATCTCTGGTTTGCCCTCACTTGGAGTATGGTGTGCAGTTTTGGAGTCCGCATTTGAGGAAGGACAGGGACAGGTTAGAGGCAGTTCAGATACAAGCAACCAAAATGATACAGTGGCAACAGGGCAGGTCCTATGCAGACTGCTTGAAGGATCTCAACATGTACTTGCTGAAGAACCGGAGAAAATGAGGCGACATGACTGAAATGTTCAAGTACCTCTGTAGAATAAACAAGGTAGACAACAGCAAGCTCTTCACAATGAGTGGTAACACAGGTACCTGAAACTGACGCAGGTGGGGGTTCAAACAGGATGCCTTTTTTTTGCTCATTAAAGAAAGATTAGGAATAGACTGGAATAAGCTTCCAGGGGAGATTATCGGGACTAGAACAGTGAGAGGGTTCAAAAGGGGATAGGTAAAAAATGGAAAAAGTCCAGGTCCAGATGGTTATGGGGCGAAGTTTATAAGGCAAAGCTTGAACTCCTACAAGAGCCCTTACTACGCGCTATACAAGAAAGCGAAGAGACAGCAGTTCATCCTGTATCATGGCAACAGGCAACCACCTCGGGTCTTACCTGGAAACGAGCTTCATCTCAGTGTGCCTTTCACGGTTACCAGATTTCAAATAAATAAATTAAATCTTGACCATCTTAAAACTGCACAAACTGGCACATCTCTGCGACTCTTACGGACCAATTTTGGTCTTAAACCAAGATTATAAAATCTACACTAGCATTTTGGCACACCATTTGGATACAATCCTGCGTGAACTTATCCATCCTGATCAATCCGGATTTATCCAGAACAAACAGACAATATTAAAATAACTTTATCCATAATTATAACACGGGGTAGACTGAAACAAATCAGGCAACGGTCAATGAGCATCACCTGACTGTTGATTAATCCCCAATATACACACAGTTGGTATGAAGGGGCACCCAGCAGTATCAGTGGGCTGAGCGGCACTCATTACCTTGTTCAGAACCAAAAAGTGAATGGCAGCCATTACTCCAGTGAGAGCAGTGCCACAGTCCCCGTTGCCAGTCTGCCGATAGATAGAGACACACAAACCATGACACTGAATTCAAACCTGCAGTGCTATCTCTGTCAGTCAGGGATACATTGACCTATTGCCTGAATGTTTCATCCTACCCCATATTATAACAAAGAAACACAGTCTTTGTCCCTGCAGCCCCCAACACCCAACACCCACTGTAATGCCTGTGCCCCCCAACCCCGTGTCTCGTCCTGTGCAGCCAAGCTTGTGGTAAGAGCCCCCAACCGCTCACCCCCGCGGATCTCCAGGAGCCGAGTGAGACAGTGAAGTCCCCAGTGTTCTGGTTAATGTATACCAGTCATACTGAGCAACTCACTGAAGTAGTTAAAGTTTTTCCTCACCCTCCCGTTCCATCCCTGTCGCCTTGGAGGAAAGGTCATCCAGAGGGTGTGTATCGTGGGATTGGTATGCCTGAATCCCGATTAACCAAGACTTTTGTCCACACAGCCACAGCGGCAACCCTCACCCACACTTGCTCACCACCTGCAACTTGTCTTTCCCCACCACCACCATGCTGTTTTGTCTGATGCAGCAGAGTGACACTGTGTACCACAGGTGGTGAGCATTAGACACTCGGACAAAGCAATGGATCCGCTGCTACCGCCACCCCGCTGCAGTTTCTGTCGTTACCTGATCACCCCTTCAGTCATAGCTGCACAATGATCGCAGCAGTTTTGGATGGTCCTGTTTCTGTTACTATGGCAGACAGCTAGCCCCATCTCTGATCGTGCTTGCCAGACAGGCACATAGAGTCAGAGCGAGAAAGAGCGATAGCCAACATGTTGGTCTCTCTCTCCCTCTCTCTCTCCAGCTTGTGAGCTCCATGGCAGTGTGGAGTGGCAGCGAGTGAGGGAAGCTGAAATAGTGCCTAAAAGGTCAGTCTTGGACTTCTGTTGTACTGCAATCTGTGCATAGTGCACACAGAACAGAAGGTGTCCCCTGCTCCATGTCCTCCGAAGAGAAATGTTTGTAAACTTGCGGCTATGTGCCACTGGTCGGTGTCTCTCCATCTGGGTGTCAGTGAACCTACATTTCTGAAGTGAAACACACAGACCGCTCTGGAGGAAGGCATGTGGGAGAAGTGCATCACCCAAGACTCTGTGCCCACAGAACAGAAGACGTCCCCTGGTCCCTATCCTTTCCTCTGCTGACTGGCGATGTGTGGAAACTTGCAGCTGTGTGCCGCCGGTCGGAACAGACATCAGCAGAAGAGACATCGGGACGAGGAGGTTGGCGAAAGGTCCGCGAGAGAGACAGAGAGAGACACAGTGAGCAATGGAACTGAAACACTTGTCTCTCTCTGCACATGTCCTGCAGCAGCTGTGATTGTGCATGTTCAAGTTCATAAATGTTGAGACAGTGAATTGTCGGTGTGGTAGCTGCCGTTCATTAATGAGAGACCATGAGAGAGAGAGAGGAGGTGAATGTCCCCCACTGTCAACAGAGCAGCTGTCAGAAAGATTATTATGCAGAACTAATGTCAGAAATCATAACAGTACAAATTTTTTTTTTTTTTTTTTTTAATTAAATCTTCATGTTTCTTGGAATTACAACAGACATACAGTTAAAAATATCTGGAAACAGTACATGAGGATACAAAACAAAAAGGTCCAATGAAGGGTGCCACCCTTCTTAATACACGCAGGTTAAAATAGGTATTCGTACTGTTTCAATTAGACACAATTTAATCTAGACAGAAAGTATGTGCAGATTTCAATTGCTGTTATTTATAGAGCCCATAAACTGCATGATACTTAAAGTCTATTAATATGTCTACAGAAAATACAATCTCTGTGAGTTGATTGTGTCTATCTTGTGCATAGGTACCCGAGAGGTAACATCCGATGAGTAATCTAAAATACTTTATTTCTTTTATACTAATATACTTGGCAGTATGGCATTAAACACTTAACTCTTAAACGACCTGGGGAGGGGGGGAATAGTCTGAATCATTAAGAAAATCCACACCCCTACCCCACTACTGTGTAACTATAAGACATTGAGCCTTGCAAACTTTAAGCCAGACAGAGATTGTAAACACTTTCCCTGTCAAAACCTTCAACAAAACTGTCCCTCAAAGGGGAAATAATTATAAACGGAAGCCCATCCCGTTTCTCCTGACAGGTAAAGTGTTATTTCAATGCTTGCTATTTTACTGGCATCAAAATGATTGTTGCAGGTTCAGGTAAGAGTGGCAAACCTGGTATGTGGCTTATGACTTAAAATCAGGACTCCCCAACTTCTTCATCAGGATCGGATTGGTCCGATGCATCTCTCCTTCTCGGCAGTGGAGCATGTCGCTAGGCCCACTTCAAAGTTTCAGCCGGGTCCAAGAAAATATACCCCTTCCCCTTATAAAAGGATCCTGAGGCGTGCTGCAAAGACCATACTGTCGGAGATGTCTGCTTACCCAAGAATGGCCTGGACCCCATCAAACCGCTTCTTTTTTCACCTTGTGGAACAACTCAGGTCGGGGTAAAGGCGGACTTGAATGCCGTCTTGCAGCAAGACTCTTTTCTGTCATGCCAAGACAAGGATGAAATCTCTGGAGACAGCAGTGTCTAGGACTGCAACGATGGCTCTGGGAGCCTCGGGGTTATCAGGACGCCCCCTTGATGCCACTCGATAGGTCTTCTGAATCATGATGCGGTGTTCAGCAAAAGCTTGTCCCAACTGCTGCTCCAATCATTCAGCAATAAAACAAGCCCAGATGGTCCCCCTTGCTCCATTCAGGCATTCCCACTATCCTGAGATTCGCAGTCTGGGTCTGATTTTCCAGTGTCTCAAGCTGGGACCTCAAGTGAGAACTGTCTAACTAGTGTGGTGACAGTACCCAGTGATGCCTTTAGAGTACTTGCGAGTCTCTGTTACCTCGGTTTTTATCACTGTTACATCCATTTCTAGTGTATTGACTATTTGTCAGGGAGTCAAATTTGTTAGCTAGACCAGACACCATAAATATCAAATCGATTAATTTTTATTCCTAGTCTATAAAGTTTCTTCTCCAACATTGGTGTCTTCAGAAACACAGCGACCCTGGGCAGACCTTGTGGCTGGTGGTCTAGTAACATTTTTAGCTTTTGCTTCTTTCTGCTGTACCTTGTCCTTTTTTGGGTTATCCATTTCGAATCTGCCATGCTTCTGATTGAAAGAGTGTGTTTATCTGCCAAAGTGCCGAGCAATGTATTTAAATGAAACTTAGTTTAATTTTGAAATCAAGAGCTTAAACTCTAGACAGCCATCTTGCTTGGGCTCAACAGCACCCCCCCCCCCAGTACACAATTTCTGACATTTGTATCTGCATGACAGCATTCAGATTGCCATTATTTCTTCGGGGCTATTTTACAAGGCGGCAGGATACAGTCATTTTTTTGCCTTTTAAACAGGGAGAAAACCTCTATGTTGTTTTCTCTTTGTTTTGAGCGCACTCCATGTTATAAGCAGAATAACCCACGACAGGGTGTGTGGTTATTGGGCATTAATCAACACCCCAGGTGCTGTGAGAACACTTGGCTGCGGCCTCGTGCCTCACAATGCAACCGGGGTGTTGATTAATCCCCAATAACGGCACACCCTGTCATGGGTTATTGCTTACTTGATCACGCTCATCAAACTAAAACCCCATTACTTAAGTCTTGATGTCCAAAAAGCATCTGATAGAGAGTCTCTTGTCCCCCAACCCCCACAGTGCTCTTCATAAATTTGGATTCCCACCAGACTTTATTAGTACTATTACAAGGTATTTACACCAGGCCCCAAGTGACAGTAAAAGTTAATGGTTCCCACTCTAACTGTTTTACTTTAACCCATGGTACTAGGCAGGGCTGCCCCTTACCCCTATCTTTTTGCTATATATGCTGAACCCCTGGCTCAATTTCTTGGGCAACAATTACACATCCAGGGATATCAGACAGGAAACCACGTTCATAAAACAGCATATTATGCGGATGACTTATTGCTATATATTACCCAATCAGAACAATCACTACCAGTTATAGCTCACTGTCTCTAAAAAATAGAGCAGGTCTCTGGTTACAAAATTAATAGTAAAAAAAAAAAAAGATGATTTACAGATACATTTTCAACCTTCAATGCAACTGCAACTTCAGTATCCCTATAACTGGAATAAACCACAAATTAAATATCTAGGGATCCATCCTACCACAGACCTAACCAAACTACATGTGCGGAATTTTCGCCCTTTAATTGAGCAAATTACCTCTGACTTTATGATCTGGCACCATCTACCTCTATCCCTTCTTAGAAGAGTTCAAATGATACAAATGAATATTCTACCCCGATTCCCATATCTTCTTAAAAATATTTGTATATTACCTGTAAAGACAGAATTTCAAAAATGGGATAGGAGGATCTCGCACTTTTTGTGGCATGGAGAACGCCCTTGAGTGGCATATAAAAAACTACATTTACCTAAAACTAAAGGCAGTTGAGCACTGCCTAACTTAATATGCCACTACAACCTTAATTCAGCATATTTTACATTGGCTTAAGCCACTTTCAGCTGCCCCTCAATGGGCAGAAATCGACAGAGACTTGGCCACCATTTCCTTACATGAGTTTATCGTTTTTTTTCAACCCACCAGTTAGATTCAAGCTCAGTACCCTCGATTTTTACAGCAACCATATTGCGTAATTGTTCGCATTTTTTGACATGCCCGGAAAACCTTCAGGGTGCTAAACAGGTGGGTATTCCTGCTTTGGACCCTCATTTTCTCCCTCTGTGGTGAGACCATAAACTTCGCACATGGCTGCGACTGGGATTGGATCAGGCCTACCAATTTTATTCTGATGGGATCTTAAAGTCCTATAAGGGATTTCAGTCTGAATTCCATCTACCTAAAATGGACTATTATAGATTCCTTCAAATTAGACATTATTTAGATCATTTACCAGGATTACAAGCTGATTTACAAACAGCAGCACCTATCTTCCCATTTATTTTGAACATTAAGGATGAGATAACCATTTAGGTTTTTCTGTATGTTTATGTACTATATGTATTTTATATACTATAATTTATGTGTTGTATATATAATGAAACTTGTCTTGAATGTTACGGACCCCACCGAAAACCAGTTAACACTCAAATGGGTTATCCTTTTCCTTGACATGTTCTTAAGGAATAAACTTTTACAAACAAACTCAAGACTTTTTTATCCTCCGTTGCTACTGGGTACTTATAGTGGCCCCACAAATCTTATGGATTCTTTGCATTTCACCTGGGAAGCTGAATTATCTGTCTCTCTGACATCAGTGCAGTGCACGAAAATCTGGCTCAGGCAACATAGAAATTTGGGCACCTGTAAATTTTCTTTCTCCGACGGCTGGTCTTCGGGCTTCATTACTCCTAAGTTTTTCGCTTGGCATCCAGACAGCCTCTTCGGATACATCCACTGCATAGGCGGAGGCCAACCCCGTTAACTGTAGCTGATGGATAATGGAGGGGACTTCTTTTCTGGATCCTCTGCGAATTGAACAGCTAAATCCGATGCCCAGGATAAGGCTGCTCTGGCAGAAAATAGGTTTGCCGTGGCAGCCTTAAGGGAGGTTGCCGAGGCTTGAAAGCCTTTTTTGAGCAATGAGTCCACCTTTCTGTCCACTGGGTCCCTTAGTGAAGCCCCTCCCTCGGCTAGAATGACAGTTTTCTTGGTCAGGTTAGAAATCAAGGGGTCGATTCTGGGGCAGTCTAACCACTTTTCAGATTGTTTTTTGTCAAACTTGAGAAGTTTGGAGATCCATTTGGGAACAGGATACGCATGCTCCAGACCCCGCCATTCTTCTTTTAGCAAGTCCTCAATGGCGGGTGGTAGAGGGAAAGCTGTAGCAGGTCAAGAGGTGGACGCCAAGCGAAAAACCTAGGAGTAATGAAGCCCGGAGACCAGCACAGGAGAGAGAAATAAAGTTACCCGTTCTTATCTATGGTGAGAATTTGGCTGGAAGGTAGCCAGTCAATATTTTAGGACCCCTCAAAATCACAGCCATGTTCCACTCCTCTCCAGATTCTACATGCTGGAGGCACTGTGGCTGTGAATTAGCTACCCATTCTCCCATTTTTTTTGGTCCTGTCCAATCCTTACTCCATTCTGGAATGATGTAGATGCAGCTCTGAGGGACTTGGTACCTGATGTCCCTTTGACCCCAGAGAAAGCCCTTTTACTGCATTATCCTCCTCAGTTAAAGCAGAAGCATTTACTATATATACACACACATATGGCATACTGCTGGCAGCAGCTAAAAAGACAATAACCAAGTTATGTTTGCAAAAGACTCCGCAAAGATATCCCAATGGGAGAATATTGTTTATCATAGTTATCGCATGGAAAAAATGACACTACAACTACAAAATGCCTACCAATTTTACAAAATAGATGTACTGCTTGGCTAATGTATGTAGCTCAGCATAAACAGGAGATCATGCCATAAGGGCTTTTGGACTACCTGCAGGGAGAGGGAGCATATATAGTCATTGGCTTCCAGACTGGGCAGTCCCCCGGGCCCCTTCAACATATTATTTTATCCCATTATTGGGAAGGTGGGTCCCCAAGATTCATCTGAGCTCCTGCCCCCTCTCTACTTTATATTCTCCATTTTTACTTTCTGTCATCCGTTTGTCATTATCTATTTTATATGGTTATTATGTTCAAGACAGTTTTACCACATATTGCAATATTCAAATGCTGCATTGTATGAAAGACCAGAAAATGTTGATGTACCATAAACAATTGGATAAAAAATACAAGTTCCAAAAGGGGACAGGACAGGCACATCCGAATAGTGCGCTAAGGGGGCCGACAGATGGGGGAGGTAGGGAGGACTGATGAGGAACATTCTCAAACTTAGGCTCTGGCAGACTGAATATGCTGGTAGGCTTTTAATCTTCTATCATTTTCCATGTTTTCTAAGTCAGGTGTGGGGAAGAGTAACAGACACCGATTCTGGTGTCTTTTTAAAGCGCATAGCACTAAAGAAACAAGTTCTGGACAGAGCCAATAGCGGCAGTGCACAGCTGTCAGAGCGGCGGCAGTTTTTGGCACAGATAGCACAGCTACCAGAGCAGCGGCAGTATGTCATTCACAAGATGGTGGCAACAGATCATGCACAGGCAGCTGTGCCAGAAGTGCCACAGTTAAGTAGTGCGCCCGCGGCGGGGAGCGACAGTGCCGTGGAGGGGAGCTCCATCCGTGGAGGCCAGCACAAACGGAGTCAGCACTGTACAGAACTGTCCGCATCCCTGTAGGAGAACACAGGGATGCGTTCCGCTCACAGTCCTTTTGTTCTTCTACAATGATCGCAAAGCGTCTGCAGAGCTCCACCCACGCAGCCGTAAAAAACGGAGTTCACCACAGAAAATAGACAAAGTATAAACAAAAATGGGACTAAATATATATTTTTCCAAGTCTCTCTTGGGCTGTCTGGGATTCTTCTTTAAGCTTGTAGCTTACTGCATACAAATATCAATCCCCCAGTCTTGATACAGAAATTCATTTTCTCCTTTACCAGACTGTCATCTCCAGACTCTAAAGGTTTCTATGGTCTTCAATGGTCCTTTGGACCAGTAAGTTCTCATTTTTAGTGACCTAGGACAAAGAAAAAAAAACAGGTCCCAGACTCATGGCAAGTGGCATTTAAAAAGCCTTCTGACATACTTATAAACGTCAGAGATCAAAAATACAACAGAGATCAAAAATAATAAAACTGCTTGACCAATAAAGTCCGACTGAGATGCTAAATATATGTATCATTGTACAATGTACAAAGGCAGGATTCAAACTCATGTGTTACATCGCTAAAAAATAGTTTCAAAAAGGATATCCACCATTCTGTGACACCAGGTATCATGTGGCTACGTGGCCCGCTGACATCCAGGTTTGAGCGCCAGCAGCTAAGGCTTACAGGAAGGGGAACAATTCAGCATCCTTAGGATGCGCTCCTCCCAGGGGAGGAAGAGAATGCACTGCTCTTGCCTCGAAGTGGAGATGGAGTGGTGATGCCCTTGGAAGCTTGGGTAACCATGTGCTACTGGGCACCCATCAGAGTTACTGCTGATGCACACACTTGGAAGGTTGGGGGGGTGCCAAAATAGGGAAAGGGGTGGTAAGTGGGCCTGGGAGCAAAAACAAATAAACCAAAACATGTTGGGGGAGGGGGAGACGGCCTTTGTTAGTCTTCCTCTTATGACTTGCTTGCAAATGTCTAAGTAGCACACAGTCTGTGCAGAGGACTCTGCTTTAAAAAAACAATGCTGAGGCTCTGGAGTCTCCTCTCCTAGTCAACCACCGCAACGGACAGAATGGATTTGATAGACATATTCAGCCACCTACTCCTGGAATACTGTAAAGAATGATACATAATGTGTCAGGGAGCCAATCATCATGCATCCTCTCTCCAGATAGCTAAGCGGAACAGTGGCTGCTCCTCCAGTGGATGATACTGCTACTCTTTGTCCAGCAAGCAGGGGATGCATGAATGCAAGTGCCCCGTCGCCTCCCTCCTCAGAAGCAGAGTACCTCACCAAAGTGACATGCCTGGCCCCCAGCCATCCTCAGGCTATGACTCCACAGCTCACATCAAAGCAAAAAAAACACTGCTACTATGTTACAGGACCAGCCCAGGAGACATCACATTGATGTGCCTGACTAGCTCAGATTAAATATCTTATTTATTTTTATACTTTAAGCCCCCTTCTCTCTGGTATAGGGAGGCGGACCAGGGGGATCTGGATACCCTGGAGGCGCGGTCAAGGAGGTGGGGGCTGAAATGTAATGCCGGGAAATGCAAGGTACTACATTTGGGGGTAAAAAAAACCCAGGCCATGAATACATTCGAGGGTGTCACACTGCAAGCCACATTGGGAGAAAGGGATTTAGGGGTGGTGATAGACAAATTGAATAACACTGAAAATTGGAGAAAAACTGCAGCCAAAGCAAACAGGATACTGGGCTGCATAGCCAGGGGAATTACATCCAGAAGGAGGGAGGTGATCATCCCTCTGTATAACGCCTTGGTCAGGCCGCAGCTCAAGTACTGTGTACAGTTCTGGAGACTTCCTCTGAAGAAAGACATAGCGCTGCTGGAGAGGGTCCAGAGGATAGCGAACAGGATGATTCAGGGCATGGAGGAGAAGCCTTATGAGGAGAGACTGGAAGAGCTTGGGCTTTACTCACTGGAGGAGAGGAGGGATGGGGAGATATGACAGAGGTATTCAAGTATGTAAAAGGAATAACCAGGAGTGGAACCAAGGAGCTTTTTAGTCTAAAGAAGGGTGGGAACAACCAGGGGCCATGAGTGGAAGCTGGGGGGGGGGACAGGGGGGAGCGTAAGAGGCATTTTTTCACTGAGAGAGTGGTGGAGCCGTGGAATGCGCTGCCTGGGAGGCTGCTGGAGGAGGGCACAGTGGAGGGATTCAAGAAGGGGTGGGACAGGTACAAGGGGAAACAAACTAAAGAAGACCCTCCTGGGGGCTGGGGGGCTGGGGGGCTGGTAAGGCAAGCAACCACTAGGTTGCTGGCTTTCGAGCAGCCAAGACAGACCATCTGGCCTATTTTGCTGGCTTTTTTAGTATGTTAGTATGTATAATCCTCTTCCCAAGTAGGCCAGCCCCATCTCCCATGTCCCAAGAACTTACTATCTGGCTTTAACTGGGTCCCAACCTAGAGTGGGGGTAAGGAGAGGGTATTGCCTACCCCCTCTCAACCTAGGGGCAAGTGAAGCCCATGATGGAGAGGAGGCTACAAGTTGTAGTTGGGACCTGAGCACACCACAGGTGATTCTGCACACACCAGGGTATTTCCTGTTTTGTTCTGGTTCCGCATTCCCTCGGGAGGTCGGCGTGCATGAAGCCCCAAGCATGTGCATGCAAGTACCCTTGGATCGGAGTTTGGCTGACATCTTCCCACCGACTACTATGCTTCGAAACTGCACTGCAACCTGTGTTCACCTTGGTGGCAGTACAGCAGCAGGGAATCACAGCCCACCCTTCCCAGAGGACAGTGGCCTCTGAGATGTTTAATCCTCCTTCACTGATCGGCACTCCAACAACTCAAGCTTGTTCCCCAACTCAGGCTGCTGGCATCGCGAGCAGTAGCACTACCACTGCCCCAAAAGGCCAGCTGAATAAAATGTACGTAGTAGCAAACCAAATAAATCCAAAAAACAATTTTATTTATTTTTTGGTAAATACAGTAGTTATTAAACTTTCTCATGTTTGCACATCCACAGTGGTATTAAATAAAGCAAATATATACGAATCAATGCATGCTCAAGTCATCTGTTTCATATTTTTCTAGGCAGAATAAATGGCTATAACATCTATCCCCTCAGTAGCTTTAAGCCTGTTCAAACCCTAAATCTAACCCTGAAAGGCATTCTGGAGCACAAAGGAGGGAGAGAAGTGAAACTCTCCAACATCATTTACAACAAAAGCGTAACAGGAGAAATGTCCATCATCCACAATACAACTCAAAGCGTAGCACCTCACCAGAGGTGTTAAAGCTTATTGGTGTACTGAACACCAGCAGTATTAAAACCACAGCTTTAATGTTACCGTCTATGACCATTAACAACAACTCGTGTACTGCAGTAGAACAATTCACCACAATTAAGCGCCTTTCCTGTCAACCCATAAGCTAAAAAGCAGCTGCGGACAAACAAGCGTAGCAGCTTCCGCCTTCCAGGGCCCAGAATTACAACCCCTGGATAACCATGATAACATGCCAACAAAGAAAAAAGTGCAGTTTTTTTCTTTTAACAAAAAGTATGGACTTTCAACTGTGAACCAAACACAATCCCAGATTTTGCCTTGAAAAACATGTAAACTGCATTACAAGTTCTGCATTACAATGCAGAAACTGCAGTTGGTGACAGTATCACTCACATTTTGTAATGGAGTCTGGTCAACTTCCATCAGTACTGCCACAGTATTTTTCAAAGGTTTTACTTTTACCCTGAAAATGTTTACATCCTGACACCAGTAAACCCAGGACACACAATCATGGGCAGGAACTGGAAGGCTCCATGGACTGCCAACTGGATAAGTAACCTTTCCACTCCAAATGACTGGTTCAAATGTTACACAGGACAGCAGCAACCAAGTTCATCAGATATTTATTACACTCAGAAGCGGCATACCAAAGAGGCTGCTGGGAAAAGAGTAAGATACTGGAGTCATAATGGTTACAAGGGAAAAACTAATTTCCAAAATTGTTTGGTTTCCGTATTTCTCTACAAACCACACACACACACACACACACACACACACACACACACACAGGCCTCAAACCCAGCATAAAGAATCATGGGTATCCAAACCCCTGCATATTTCATCAGGTCGCTGTTCAATGGCCTATGTGAAATAAGTTGTGGAGGTCTCATGCCAGTTCCTACTTGGGCAGAAGTCCACATCACAAAATCATCATCACAATCTAATCTATCCGTGTACAGTCCTGCTTTGAAAATTTGAACATTGCTAGGTTCCACAACCTCATCTGGCATCCTCTGAAGTGAGGGTGGTTAACATAAGGAAGAGCCTACCTGATGAGGATTTGGAACCCGGCACTATTCAAGATTTCAAAGCAGGACTTGACAGACTCAGTTTGGAACAGTAGTGATATTATGCAACACCTTTCTTAACTAAAATTCAATATGCAAAAATTTCACACAATCACCAGTATAACATCAGATAAGGCTTATAATGCAACATTTGGAGACATCATTATTCCAGATATAGCCCACCTTGCATCTCAGCTGAGAGAAGCATATCAGGGCATGAAATTAGAAGGAGCCCACTGGCTAAATGCTAGTTCATTTCGTATCATCAATAAAAATGTTCTTTAAGCTGTCATGAGAAGAGGCCATATTCCAGTATATTTAAATGTACAGAAACGTTGTGTGTTTATTCATAGATTCATAGACGTGTGACAGCAGAAAAGGACCGAAACAAGGCCCACTAAGTCTGCCCATTTGTCCAGCTATCTGCTTGTCCGCCAGCCAGTTTCCCACCCATTTAACTACCCTCTGCCCCAGTTCCAGTCCTGCCATTTTACACAGCAGCCTCCCGTGGGGCACGGAGTCAAACGCCTTCCTGAAATCCAAATAAGCCACGTCTGCCACTCTCCCCGATCCAGTTCCTGGGTGACCCCTTCATAAAACTCTATCAAATTCGTTTGACAGGATCTGCCCCTGGTAAAACCATGTTGCCTTGGATTTATCGGGCCGCTGTCCTCCAGGTAGCAGGTGATCCTGCCTTTTATTAGTTTCTCCATGAGCCTTCCTACCACCGATGTCAAGCTCGCGAGCCCGTAACTTCCCACTTCCTCTCTCCGTCCCCCCTTATGCAGCGGGACCACATTTTCCTGCCTCCAGTCTAGTTATGACTTCTTCCTAAATATCACAAATAGTCACAGAATTACAATGCTGTTACCATCTACTATATAGCAGCTGGGCTCACAACTGTATTACACTCGATTTATAAAAGCACATAGATCACACCAAAATATAGTGATCCAAGTCAAATAACTAATGAGTTGTGAAGCTTCTGAACTGCCTGCTGTTCTGTTTCTACGATTAACCACAAAAAAAAAAAAAAAAGTACTGTATTTAGCAGTTTTCACTTAGAGGTGGCGAAATGTTACCATCAGCATTTATCACAGTGTGGCAGCATGCTACAGTGTAACACATAAGCATTAATCACCGACAGAGGAGGGCTCTACCGGTGGATTAATGCCCGCTGGGGGGGGGGATTGGTGCAGGGTGAAGCCGAGTTCCAACCCCAAAGCAGACATTAATCACCAGTACAGCCAGACTCGGGTGATTAATCAATATGTAACCTGAGCTCGTTGGTGTGCACCTTGCTGCCGGCGACCCTAGGGGCACAGGGACAGTTTGCTGCCCAAGAACGGTGTATGTCACCCACAG
Organism: Neoceratodus forsteri; assembly: GCA_016271365.2. Classification (NCBI taxonomy): domain Eukaryota; kingdom Metazoa; phylum Chordata; order Ceratodontiformes; family Ceratodontidae; genus Neoceratodus; species Neoceratodus forsteri. The sequence continues at coordinate 1,632,037,686 of CM028131.1, read as the reverse complement.
TGACAGCAGTCACCAGAACCGGCCACAGGGCTCAGTCCAGCATGCGTCGGCGATCACGGTGCGGGGGGGGGCGGGGAATCGGAGCGATCACACAGGTGCAGGGCGGCGGACGGCTGTGTAGCGCACAGATTCGCCGTGCTTCCAGCTGTTGGGTGCCTGCCAGGCAGATTTGTTCATGGTGGGGGGGGGGTGTCCAGGGGCGTGTGGCCGTGCATCGCTCTGATGAGCATGATATCATCTACAGTTCCTTGCAGAGGCCAGGTGTCCTGCGGCAGGCAGGCAGAACGGTACCAGCTTGTGCACTACCAAGCAGCGGCTCGCAAGTGCAGTGGGTGGCGTGAGGGGGTGGTGACGGAGCAGGTGGGTCCCCTCTACTGCTGCAGTGGCCACAGGTGGTACTAACCGAGCGGGCGTTAACTGTGGGTTAATACCCGCTCGGTTTGTGTCACCTGTGCCACTTTGGCCAATACGGCTGCTCCATTTCACTGCTCTCTGGTGAGCCATGTTACAAAGGTTTTTAGAAGTCTCTGCTTGAGTTTGAACCATGCCAATTGCTGAAGTAAAGTGAGGCAGTGCATCAATAAATGATCCTTCTTGGTAACCGATTTTTGACTCCTACAGAACATAGTGCAGGAGTAAGAGCCAAGGGCTTGACAATGAAACTAGAAACACCACTCGAACAGGGATTGCAGGGATGGACGAAGCCTCTTGGTTTAGATGCGAAGTGCCAGGGCAGCAACTGCCGTTCTAATAAAATGTTACTGTTTCACCCGCTATTGTCCGTGGCCTTTCTTGTGCTTAGTCAAGGACTCAGTCATAAAACCACAAGTCCAACAGGGCACATGTACCACCTTCAGATCTGAACTCCTGTAGCCTCAGCATTGTAGAAAAGGAGTCATGTTAAGGGTGTGTATGCTCTGTACTCAGATCAACTCGGTTTACATAAAGAGCATGCTTTTAATCCTAAATGTTGCACCATTTCTGGTCCTGCAAGGCAGTAGGAGCAGTCTATTAGCATTACACTGTGAATGGCGCATGGAGTTTGCTACATGCCCCAGATTCCCACATCTATATCTAAGAATCCTACTGGCCCTCTGAGACGCGCGCGCACACACACACACACACACACACACACACACACACACACACACACTTTACACATTTATTTATTTGAGTTTTGGTAACCGGGTAAGTCCACTGAGACAATTACAGTTCCCTTTTCTGGGTCGACCCGGGGGCGAGAATCAACCACGAAGGTATGAGTGCAACAAGCAATGCAGTTCTCATGTTACAAGGATGGCATTCGGCAAAGTACATGTCAAGACAAAATGTTGCAAGTACACAAACAATTGACAACAGATTTGACAAGCGATGCATGAAGTGAATGCATGATGCAAGCCTAGATGGGTTATATACAGGGCAGTTTATAGTACAAGACTTCACAGTAAACATACTAGTAATATACATGGGAGTGACTAAGTCCAGAGAATTCTACACGCACTAGTCTCATATTATGCTAGGTGTAGCAGTAGTGGAGTGGGAGAAAAGTACGGCAAGAGGAGGCATGAAACACTAAAGGTAGTTCAACGCGTGTCACTTATGCAATGGTGGTTGCTGGACTACCAAGTGCCGTGACAACAAAATAAAGTTTGTTTTTTGTTAGTTTACTTGCATGTCTTAAACACATACCAAGTTTACAAATGTGTCTAGTCTTGCCCTGAAGGCTCCCAGCTCTACAGGAATTCTTGTATTTTACAGAAAACTAATAAGTCTACAGGAAAAGCATTTCCATAGACTTTGTTTCTATGGGTAAGAAAATAAAACTACTTGTCAAGTGAAATAAATGTATTTTACAGGAAAACACAGAACAATTACCATTTCTAGTATTCTAAGCTTCTGTCTGCAGACGACACAATTTCATTATGAAACTAAAATCCCTTATAAATTATAATACACAGCACGATTATACTGTGACCTGAAAAAATTTGTTCTCGACATATATATTCAGAACAGCTTTTTCAGAACATTCAGAACTTAGTTCAGCTGCTGTAATCAGAGCTCACTACAGAGCTCGAAATCACCAATCGTGAGCTCAGCCGCAGTCTCAGCTGTGTCAATCAAAGCTGTGCACTTGGTAAAGCCATGGTTTCAGATTAAAATTCATAAAAGTGTTTTAAAAACATGCTGACTTTTGCATTAAAAAAATAAATAAATAAATAAAGACAACACACCAAAGTATTAGAAACTCAATGATTCACCCACCTTGTTGGTGTTGTGACATCACTGAGGCACTCTAGCTTCATTCTCATGCAAAAAGAAGTCAGGACACCAGCTAGGTGTGTGAACCAGTTAGTTCTTAACACTCTGGTGTTAATTATTCTCTATGTACTCTGATTTTAATTTATTATGCTTTATGCCCCCTTAACACCCAACCTGCCCTGTCAGCCTCTCTCCCTAGCCCAGTTACCTGCTGTGCATGGGACTTACCTTCCGACGGTGGACCCTACAGTGCCTTAAGGTTTCCCCCTGTGACAGAGCCCCAGGGTTCCACAAGCCCAGGAAAAGTACAGCTCGGGAGCCCAGTGAGCGGGTGCTTGACCTATGAGGAGAGGATGTTTCATTCTGCAGGCTGAGAACTTTCCTAAGTTTCTGTTCCCCTCCACCAGCTGCCTCACGGACTAGGACCAGAACAGACAGCTGCACTCCAACATGATGATATCCCAGTCAACAGGTGCCCACCCTACCATTGCGGCTCTGCTTACACTGCCCCATGTGGCCACCCAGGTGGCTGTACTGCAGTGGAGCACATCGACCGACCTTCCTGGAGGACAGCAACCTCTGGGACCCTCGATCCTCCTTCCCCGGCCAGCCCTTGACGACTCAGGTTCACTTCTGAAACCACGTCTCTGGCTCGGGCTCACTTCCAAAACTATGTCTCTAGCGTTGCAACCACTGTGTCAATAGGCCAGCCTATGCTATCTGATCTGAGTTTACGGATAGATATTTAGTTGATCTGTAAGCTCTGGAACCTAATTAAGCCAAGGTTCTACCTACAGTATGCTGGCTGACTGCTTGCCAACAACTTTTTTACTTACAAACTCCATGGGTCCTTGTTTGGCAGTGATCTACTGACAGATGGTAGGTTTTGCATCAGGCCAATAATATTTTACTTTAATTAGCCCTGCTGGCTTATACTGGAGAAGGCAACATTTCAATAAGTAAACCAGTCAGGGCTACAGGAGTGTCTGGGGCTGACTTTTCTCAGACAGCAATCCTGCCTGCTAGTGAGTAAGACAGCACACATGTCAGAAGTTCATTAGTTCTACCATCTCAATCTCTCCCACCAGCCTTGCTCTCGGCACTAGAGGAATGTCTGCAATGTACAAGATCACAAGACAATTCACAGAAGAGGTACTGGACTGCAAGGTTAGTACAGGGAAATCGGTGGCAGATCATGGGGGAGGGCCCACATCAAGGAACTTCACAGGAAAACTCCTCTTGAGATGTAAATCAAGGCTACTAATTGGGTATAGGAGCCTATGTGGGGGTACAGTGAAGGAAAGGAAGCTGCTCAGTGTTGCACCTTTCAGCTTTTTAAGCCATCCCCCAAAAGGGAGGGGGCAATATGCAACACACCTCATTACATCATGCAGACACAGAAGCTCAAAGCACTGTGGAAATAACTACTTTAACTGCTTTGCTGATGAAGCAACATAATGTATGAAATTCTGCTTTAAAATATCAATGTGTAAGGTGAAACAACATCCTTATCCCACACTGTAACCTGAGCAGTGAGGAATGTCCTTCTTGATAAAGTTGCGAGGTAATCATGGGGTGGATGGAGGCTGCTTGTTATGTGTGAGTGTAAGGCTGGCAATGTGGAGTTCAGTGTTTTGTTTAGGTGGCAAGAATGAACTCATCCCTCTCTCTACAGACACTGCCTCAGGCCCCTCAATTGTCCCACAAGTGATGACCTGGTGTATCTTGGTGAGCCCCAAAGAGGGTAGCCTCTCCCAGTCTGTCTCAAATTCTTATCTGTATGTTGCTTTGGACCTGGTCCCGGACTTCAAGAGGGCAGACTTTGCAAAATGGGAACACCTCTGGAGAATCCTGACAAAGTGGGGGGTGAAGGAACAGTGGGAGAAACTTAAAGGAGCCACAGCAGAGGCAATAGGCCTCTGTGTAAAGCTAGTAAACAAAGCAAAAGAAAGAAAACGCACTATGGTTTCAAAAGAAGTGGCATGGAAGGTTGGGGGGAGAACAGGCGTTTGGAAAATATAAGAAACCACAGAGGGAGGGAGACAGGGAAATGTACCAGGCAAAGCAGAAGGAGGTGGGGAAGGCAGTCAGGTGCGCAAAGGTACAAACTGAAGAAAAGATAGCAAAATCAGTAAAAGAAGGTGACAAAACCTTCTTCAGGTATATCAGGGAAAGGAAACAGACCAATGGAGGGATTGTGAGGTTGAATAAGGAGGGGTGTGTGTGTGTGTGTGCGCGCAGAGAGGGACCTAGAAAAAGCAGAAATTCTAAACAAATACTTCTGCTCAGTATTTACAAAGGAAGGGGAGGGATCAAAATTAGCAAGCAGAAACACACACACGGGTGGGGGGAGTGGAGACCAGTCCATTCATGGAGGAGAGAGTCCTAAAGGAACTCTCGAAACTGAAAGTGGACAAGGCAATGGACGGATGGGATGTCTCCACTCACCACTGCGGCCTCTATAGCAGGCTAAAATGGCTCTCACCCGCTAACCATATAGACTTCGTCTTAGGGTGCTTCACTGGAAAGGTCCATGGCACTGGCACCCCTCCAGGGTTTGCGAAATTTCTTGTCCCATCCATCTCCTCCTCATACTCCCTCAGGTCCCAGGGACAGGCCCTCCTCAAGACACTGGCTACACGGACTCAAATGGGTGGGCGGGACTTTGCTGCATTCGCTCCCAAACTGTGGAACCCCTTCCCTGCCCAGGTCCGTGCCGCGCACTCACAGATGTGTCTCCGTTCCTCCCTATGGAACCATCTTAAACTTGCCTCAGCCTGTGGCTGCTCCAAACCCCCGTGAATTGATCCATCACAGCACTCCCCTGCTCTGGAGCTACTCCTGGACAAAAGACCAGACTCCAAGAGGTTGCTAAGCTGTATACAGTGTCACATCTGAAGGATTTCGATACTGTGCCCCTGGAACTGCTCTTGGCTTCCATAAGGTGTTTATGTTGTTATGTTAATACTGTATAATCTATGCCTTACCATGCTCGTACGCTGTGTTGAATCTGTAACATTACTGCTCTTATCTCCCACAAGGTGTTTATTTTTGTTATGTTAATACTGTATAATCTATGCCTTATCATGTTTCGTATGCTGTATTGAATCTGTATCCTCACATGAACTACAACATGTCTGATTTGTACAATGTCGTTGCATGTACATAAATCTATTATTCCTGTACTCTCCCGGGTCATACCTGAAAATAGGCAATTGTCTTGTCTAGTGTACCTACCTGGTTAACAAAAGCTAAATAGGTACTACCGGCACCACTGACAGCCATATTTAACAAATCACTAGAGAAGGGAGTGGTAACCAAAGGACTGGAGGAGGGTGAATGTGGTTCCACTACACAAAAGTGGGAGCAAGGTGGAGGCTGGAAATTACAGGCCGGTCAGCTTGACCTCAGTGGTGGGGAAAATCATGGAATCCATGTTAAAGGAAAGGACTGTGGCATACCTGGAGGCTAGTGGGGCACAAGACCAGAGGTAACGTGGATTCACAGCAGGGAGATCTTATCAAATAAATCTGATAGGATTTCTTTGACAAGGTAACTAGAGTGGTGGATCAGGGAAGGGCGGTGGACATGGCCTACCTAGATTTTAGCAAGGCATTTGACACTATCTCACACAGGAGGCTAGTAAACAAGTTCCAAAGTCCGGGAGTAGGTCCAAAGGTGGTACACTGGGTCCAAAATTGGCTGAGCAACAGGACACATAGGGTGGTGGTAAATGAAGTTCAATCCCAGGAAAGGGGGATGACAAGTGGGGTGCCACAGGGCTTGGTTCTGGGGCCAGTCCTCTTTGATGTCTTTGCGGATGACACCAAGATCTGCAATAGGGCAGACACTCCAGACAGGATGGAAAAAATGAGAAGAGACCTAGGCACATTGGAGGAGTAGTCAAGGGTGTGGTAGCATAAATTCAATACAAGAAAGTGCAAAGTCATGCATTTGGACAACAGGAATCCTGGAGAGGAATACAAAATGGGGGGGGGGGGATACCAACAACAACAAAACTAGAAAGGGACCTGAGGGTAAACATAACGGACTACCTGAGCTTGGAGACCAAGCAATGTGAAAAAGCAGTGGAGAGGGCTGGAGGGATGCTGGGGTGCATAGGGAGGGGCATCACCAGTAGAAAACAGGAGGCGGTGATGCCACTGTACAGACAACTGGTCAGGCCACAACTGGAATACTATGTTCAGTTCTGAAGAGGGCATCTCCGGAAGGACACTGACAGAACGGAGGCGGTCCAGAGAAGGGCAACAAAAATGGGGAAGGGAATGCACCTGAAAAAATATGAGGAAAGACTGAAAGACCTCAATATGTATACCCTGGAGAAAAGGAGGGAGGGAGAGAGAGAGAGAGAATATGATAGAGACATTCAAGTACCCCAGGGAATCAACAAGGTCCAGGAGGGCAGCATCTTTAAAAAAAAAAAAAAAAACAAACAAACAAACAAGATGTGCTGAGGCACTAGATGCCACACTTCACACTACGCAGGCAACCTGGGTTCAGGAATGAACCTGGGCTGCCAGGGGTCGGATGGGGGGAATAGGAGGACGACTGAACATCCCAACGGATGCTCTCCTCTTCCAGCCGAGTGGGTTACCAGGTAGCACAAGCATCCATAGCTCCTCTGCCCATGGAAGCACGGGTAGTAGGGGCATGCGACTCTATGGAGTCGGGGAGTGAGGGAGGACGATGTCTGGTGCTTTACGACGATGTGCGTCAGCAAGTTGTGGACGAACATCCTCTGCACCAGCGCACTCAGGGGATAGGGAAAAAAATGGCGGAAATGCATCCAACCCGGCCGCAATGAGCACAATGAAACCAGGGGGATCCTGGTGGCAGGACTTGGCGGATGGAGGAGGGGATACGAGGCCCCCTCCGGAACCAAGTAGCCAGGCAAGGAAGAAAAAAAAAAAAGATGTGCAAGAACAAGAGGGTCACAATATGAGGCTAGAGAAGACTAAAGTATCTGAAGAAATGTGTCTATACAAATTAAAGTGGCAGTAGTGCTCACTATAGTTAGGGCTAGTACCCATTTAAGGTTAAAGTGTGAAATTTTGCAGCTTAATAACTTTGCCACCATATAACGGATTTGCCTGAAATTTGGCAGGCACAGAGCGGTACCACAGATCCCGGGATCTACCAAGTTTCGTAATGGCTGAATATACGGTTGCAGAGTTATAAAGCAACATTCAGTAGTGCATTCACGCTTTTTAGCATTCTTAGCTTCACGCCTACAAGATTCATACGGTTTTCTGCGCGACGGTCAGCATAACCTTCAGGGAATATGCAGCTGGGGTCCCCGTGCTGCCTTTCGAAGATTTTGTGAAAAAATATTAAACGGTTCAAAAGTTATTCAAAACAAGAAGTTTCCCATTATAGTCAATATGAAAAGTTAAAAAGTTCGACAGTGTTGTGAATGCAGTTTTTAGTGTCGCAAATGACCCCTGTAGTGTTGTGAATCAGCCATTTTTTTTTTTTTCAGTTAGTGGTCACAGAAATGCTTGGCACTTAAATTTGGGACCCTCAAGGGACACAATTTTTTTGTGTTCACCTAGTCGAGCCCTGAGGATGCTAGCCCTGTCTCTTTTTTTTGGGGTTAAAACACCCCAGAAATATTTTTTGAAATTTTTGTAATTTGTAGTGTTCAGGCTTGCAACACTTTCGCGATTTTTTTTTTTTTTTTTACGTAAAGTGTCGTGATTTGAGACACTACTTTGTGACACTATGGCCAAAATAACAGGAATTCTTTGCCACCCTGCTGCAAAAGAACGGTTTTGTCTTTTGGGCTGAAATTTGGAAGGAAGAAAGCCAACATCCCACAGATGTGCTTTTTGGTGGTTTGGTGACAAAATATTAAGGGATGCAAAGTTATGGTACTCCGGAGTTGACGCTTTTTCCCCATAGACTAACATTACGGTATCCACCACGCCTTTCGGGGCCCGTATCTCGGAAACGCTTCGATATACAGACTTTGTCGGTAAATGCATAGGAGGCGAAGTGCAAAATCTAGCCAGGAAAGTCATAATTTATATGAAATTTTAATTTTTATTTCCCTACATCGTACAGTTCCTCAGATATAAGCAATTTAGTATTCCAAGTGCTCATTTTCTGCTCCGAGGCCCCTTATTATGCATACATTCTTTGTACTCACTGTGTTTCTCTATGCAGCTGCTGGTGAAAAAAGGGTGCACGCTTTCGTTACTGTCACAGTTAGCGTTCCCACTTGCGTTTCCGTAACAGTTTGTGTTAGCATTCCCGTCTATGCCACTCTGTGCGTTACCCTTTGCGCTTGCATTACTGTTACCATGTGCACTACCATTTGCGTATGCACTTCCAATTACGTTTGCATTTCCTTTGGCATCATCGTTGCTGTTACCGTTAACATTTGCGTTTCCTATTGCATTACCATGACCGTGCGTGTTAACATCTGCATTCCCATACGGGCTTGCGTTTCAGTTTCCGTTTGCATTACTGTTCCCGTGTACGCCACTGTGTGCGTTACCCTATGCGTTTCTGTTTGCACTTGCATTTGCATTACTGTTAACATTTGCATTTCCATTATGTTTTTTGTTTGCGTTTTGTTTTGCGTCACCGTGTGCATTACCATTATTGTTTGCATACGTGCTTCCGTTTCCTTTGGCGTCATCATGCCTGTTACCGCTAGCATTTGCATTTCCTATTGCAGCACCGTAACCATGCACATTACCATTTGCATTTCTGTATGTGCTTGCGTTTGTTACCATTCCCGTTGACGCCAGTGTGCATTACCCTTTGTGTTTTCGTTTGCGCTTGCATTTGCGTTTCCATTACTGTTTTTGTTTGCATTTCCTTTTGCATCACCATGTGCATTACGGTTTGCGTTTCTGTTTTCATTAACGACTGTGCTTGTGTTTTTATTACCGTTTGCGTTATCGTTTACCTTTGCATCACCATGTCTACTAGCATTTGCGTTGCTGTTACTTCATTATTTATAGTGCACATTCTCAAAAAGAAGGGAAATTCATGGCAAAAAACTCTGTTTAATACATCAGTTAGGGTTGTTCCACAGCGACAAAAGTGAGGAAATTTGATACTAGGGTTCCCACCACCCCTTGCACCCCACCCCCACCAACAGGCATCGGGTGTGCGCTGGGGTCATTGGTTTTACAACCTTTGAGCCAGCGGCTCGTTTACAAAGATACCTCGTCACAGAGAGGACACACATGGTTAACATAGTTTACAGAGTACGGTCAAGACAGAGTAACAGATTTTTACATGTTTACAGAATACAGACATACAGAGTCGACATAGTATTACATAGGTTGCGTGAACAGAGATACATATTATTACATACAATTGCTTGAACACGTGTAGATAAATAAACATTTCAAGCAGTACCAGCAGGTATTGGCACAGAGAGGGAGGGCAGGGGGAGGTGTTCAACCCAGTGCACCATGTCAATAGTGCCAAAGGAAACAGCAGAGTATCTTTAGTGACAGGTGCAGCAGCGGGTGTTGAACAGCAGGTCTCGTAAGGCAGCTTTGAAGGGGGCAATTTTGGCGGTGTTGGAAATGGCTGCGGGGAGTGAGCTGAACCAGGTAGGGGCTCTGTAGCTGAATGACCTCTGAGCCCGGGAGGTCCTAGTTCTGGGCACTAGTAGAGTGACCTTGTCCAAAGTTCGGGTGGAGGCTCTGGGGTGTGTAAATTGGAGAAGCACACACCCAAGGAGGGGGGGAAGAGAGCCCAAGTAGGATCTTCTTGGTTAGCAGGCCGGTTTGGTAGCAGATGCATTCGTTGAGGTTTAGGAGTTTGGCCATGTCATAGAGTTGACAGGTGTGGGTGAGTCTGGGGGCACTGGTCAGTAGCCTGCAAGCCTTATTTAGTGCGAGTCTAATCTTGCTGAGGGCAGTGGAGTTAGCAGCACCATATACTGGGAGGCCATAATCAATTAGGGACATTAATGCGGACGTGATGGCGAGCCTGAGGGCATCATGAGGGAGGCAGTCCTTGTGCCGGTAGAGGATTCCAAGGCACACGTTTGCAGCGGAAGCAAGGGCAGTAATGTGGGCATGAAAGTTGAGGGCCGAGTCAAATGTGATTCCAAGGTATTTGTACGAGTAAACTTGTTTGAGTGGTTGACAAGTGCTCGTAAAGATTTGGAGGGGACTTTTGCTGGCTTTGTTCTGGGGGTGGGCAAAGAGCATTGCCTTAGTTTTTTTGAGGTTAATTACTAGTCTGCTCTTCTTAAACCAATTCTCAGCATCACTGAAAGAGTGCTGGAGGGAGTCTTGGAGGGAGGTGAGATTTTTGTGAGCTGCATAAATCACAGCATCATCAGCATATAGCAGAATATTGCCAGAACAGGCGCTAGGCAGGGCGTTTAGGTACAGGCTAAAGAGTAGTGGGCCCAGGATAAAGCCCTGGGGAACACCGGAGCGGATAGGACAGGTTTCTGAGAGCACCCTGTTTATTTTGACACGCTGGGAGTGGGCTGATAGGTAGCAAGCACACTAGGAGAGGGGGCAAACGGAGAAACCTGTATGGTTGAGGGCATTTAGTAGGAGTGGGTGGGACACAGTGTCAAAGACCTTAGAGAGGTCAATATACACTGCCCCAACTAGTGAGCCGTGGTCCAGAGAGGCGTGTAGGAAGTTGGAGAACTCCATTAAAGCTGTGCCTGTACTGTGACCAGCGTGGAAGCCATGCTGTTCTGGACAAAGGATGTTATATTTTGCAACGTATTCTGTGAGTTGGATGGCCACCACTTGTTCTAAGGCTTTGGGGAGAGAATGGAAATTGGCCAATAGTTGCTGGGGGCGGACCGGTCACCACCTTTGTGAATAGGTGCGACTGTCGCAGTTTTCCATGCTGTGGGGAATTGCCCCAGACAGAGGGATCGGTTCAGTAGTTCTGTAAGTGGGACCAGGACCAGCTGGAGTATTTTTGAGTCCATGGGGTCGCTGCTAGGACTGGTGCCTTTTAGTGCTTTAAGTAGGAGTGGTTTGGCTTCCCGAATGGATACCTTGTGTAGGTATAACCAGGGGCACTGTGGATCTGAAGGTGGTGGGTTGTGAGTAGGGTCGAAAAAGTTACTCGGGAGGACAGGGATAAGATCAGTAAAGGATGAGTTAAGGCAGTTGGCAATGTCGGTGGGGTCAATGATGGTGCCACTGACTGTAAGGTGTGCTGGGGGGGGGGGGAGCGTGATTTCCCAGTTATTTCTTTTATACTGTCCCAGAAGTTCCAGGCACAGCCCCATGAGGAGGTGATGGTGGCCTGGTAGTGGTTTGTCTTGACTTTTGCGGATGGTCCATGTGCACCTGTTCCGGGCAGCGTTACATGCCTGTCTGTCAGCAGCCCGACCAGTCTCGGTGGCAACATGCCAAAGGTTATCCCTGTCCTTGAGTAGCTGGAGAAGGGCAGGGGTGACCCAGGGTGCATTTTGTTTTTGGGAGCGGATCATGGTGAAGGGTGCAAAAAGATCACAGGCCTTGGTAAAAGCCTGTGAGAATAGGTTGAGGGCAGTGTCAACGCTCATTGCCTGGCGGACGGGAGACCAGTCAATGTGAGCAAGGAACTGCCCGAGTTTTTGCACCCCTCCTGGGTGAAGGCACCTGCGGTGAGTGGTTTGGGCTACAGGTTTGGGGGTGGGGGTAGACCAGAGGAATAGGAGAGGGGTGTGGTCGCTTAAGGAATCTAGGAGGACTTGAATATCTTGAACCTTTTGGGGTCGGTTTGAGACAAAGATGTCTAGGAGGGTGCTTGTCCCTGCCTTCTGGTTACATCTGGTGGGTTGTGTGACAAGCTGGGTTAGGTCCAATGCAGCAAAAGTGTCTTATCGGTGAGGTAGTGGGACTGAGCCAGTTTACACTGAGGTTTCCTACTAGGACTTGTTGAGTCTTATGGGGGAGGGAGGAGAGATATTCGGTGAGAGATGATATTGCAGGAGTCTGATTCCTCGGGGGGGGGGGATATAGGAGACTGTGAGATAGAAGGGGCTCTTTGATGGGTCTGGGGAGTTTGAGGATTAGGGCCTGGGCATCATCTACAAGCTTGGGGGCTGGGAGGGCGTGGCCTACAATGGTGTCACAAGCATAGAATGCACAACTGCCTCCATGTTTACCTACCCTATTCTCGCGAAATAGGGTGTAGCCTGGGAGGGAGACAAAGGAGTCCAGGTTTAAGGGAAGAAAACACTAAAACTTCACATACAAGAAGATGTCAGCAAGGAAGTAAGTAAACAGTAAATTAAAAAAAAAAAAAAAAAAAATTGGGACGAACCCTCGTTAGGTGTGGAGCACTTTGTGACGCCTGTTCCCCTTTCAATTACTACATGTTTGCATAGCACGCTTATTCATACCTGAGTATGAAACAAAGAGTGGACATGATAAACCTAGAGTCCTTTCAAACCTTAAATCACGTTAGAGATGTTTTTACAACATCTGACTGGAACTTATAAAAGCTCTATTTGTTTGATCTTGTTAATACCCTTGAGTATGTATGTTGACCAAGACCAAGATCCTGTCGCCTTCTCAGCCTTTGTTTCTCTAACGTGATTTAAGGTTTGAAAGGACTCTAGGTTTATCATGTCCACTCTTTGTTTCACACACAGGTGTGAATAAGCGTGCTATGCAAACATGTAGTAATTCAAAGGGGAACCGGCGACACAAAGTGCTCCACACCTAATGAGAGTTGGTCCCAATTTTTTTTTTTTTTATTTACTGTTACTCCCTTGCTGACATCTTCTGTAACTACAAATCTACAAATTGCACTTGATATCTGCAACAAACGTGCACTTTTGCTTAATTCTGTGGGAGGTGAAACTAACTACCCTTGGTAATTGCTTTTTATTCACATATTTATTTAGGGTTTAACCAAGAAGGGGCTTGTAAACTCTGTTTATCTTGTTAGTAACTTCAGAAGGATTTAAATACTGCATTTGGGTAGGTCCTTGGAGGTAGCTAGATAGTTTAACTGTCAGCAAATCCTAGTAGACAATTTTTAAATTTCAGGTGGCTGAGCAGTTGAAAAAGAAACTTGCAAACTCTGCTTATCTTGGAAGTAACCTCACAAGTGTTTAAATACTTCATTCTGGTTGTCCCTTGGGGGTAGCTGGATTGACTACTAGGCTTTTGGGACTGAAACTATTTTTAAATAATTTACTGGTGCGTAGGAGTTTGTGATAGTTAAACTCTTTTTAAACAGAGTTACTGGGGTTAAGGATGGTCACAGAAAAACCTGCAGTGTGAAACAGGAAAAGACAGGTCTTTCAAGCAACAGAGGGTGGTGGATTAAGGTTTACGTTTTGTTACAATTCTTAAGATTTTCAGTGCAGGAAGAGTTTAAAGCACAGCTGACTTATTTTGGGCGGACAGCTCTCAGAGCACAAACCACCAGGCCTGTTTTGGGGCTGGGAAGGTTTACCTGTGTCTGACTTGGATGTGTGGATTTTCTCTGATTGATTAGCAGGGTATTTCTCTATCAAATTGTTGTGTAGGGCATCTTCCTGACAGGAAGGCACTCACTGCAGCAGTGGGTCAGAGCTTCTAGCTGATTGTTTTGCGAGAGGCAAAGTTTAGGCCCAACCCCTTCCCACCCTCACCCCACCCACCCCTCGGAAATAGTTCCTTTATACCGGGGTTCTGACATCATTTCCTCAAGAGTGCAAGGTGCATGTCACTGTCATATCCTCTCTAGCACACTGCACTGACAATATAAGCATAAACATTGTATAATATAAATATATATTTCTACATTACAAACCAATCACACAAAAAAAAAAAAAAATGTGGGAGTAGTGCAATGTAATGGCTGTGGGCAGCAGTCTTCCGGAGTCTTTCTGGAGGCTGAGATGCTGCCCTATTTGCAGACAACTGTCTGCCCTGAGGGGAAGTTGCCTGTCTTCAGGCCACACTGGACAGTAGTATGGGACCTTCCCCAGGCCACAATGGACAGTAGGAAGGAACCTCCCCATCCAGGAGCACCAGAACCACCACCACTACCTCAGAGGTTGCAAAAGCACAGCAGTTGGACCACAGTGGGCTCAGGGAGGATGAGGATGGTGAAACAGAGGCACACCCAGTCACATGTTACACACCACAATCCATCGCCATTCTGGGGGAGCATAGCTCCCCTATAGATACACCCGCAGAGGAGACTAAGGAGGCTGAGGACAACTGTCACAAGGGAGGCCCACAGGAAGGAGGCAGAGGACACCACAAGGAAAGGAAGCAGCTCCTGGTGGGGGACTCAATTATTAGGGGGATAGAACTGGGAGGAGCTGGGAAATCTGAAGTAAGGTGCCTGCCTGGTGCCATGGCTTGGAGGGACAGGAAGCGCATCCTCAGGATCACAACAACAGCTGCAAGGGATTCTGAGCTGGACATAATTGTCCGCCTAGGGACAAATGACTTGGCTCATCATGAGGTTACAGCAGTGCAGGAGGACATTGCAGAGTTGGGGAGGGGCCTAAGACAAGTAGCAAACACAGTATCCTTCTCAGAGGTGCTGCCTGTCAAAGGCATGGGGAGGCGAGGGTAATTGGCACCATGCAGTTTAATGAATGGTTGAAAAATGGTAAGGAGCACAGGGCTTTGGCTTCATTAGACTGGGGTTCCACCTGGAGGGACACTCAGCCTATACTGGCAGGATGGTCTGCATCTGTCCAGGAAGGAACAAGTCTTTTGAGCAATCGGTTTAAATGCTTCATTGGCACTTTTAAACTAGTCAATGGGGAGGCACTGACAAGCAGCAGAAAAATCCCAGCCTCTCCCTACAAAACAGGGTACTGAAATGAGAAAAAGACCAAGGTAGAACGGTCAGTGGGGATGCTGCAACAGAAGGTAAGGCCATCAAAAAATGGAGAGCAGTGAGTACCAATGCCCGTAGTCTAGGTAACAAGCTTCCTGAATTAGTGGCCTTGATGGAGGAGGAACATCTGGATATCGTGGCAGTCACAGAAACATGGTACACACAAAACCATGACTGGGACGTAAACATGCCAGGATACACTATCTACAGGAGGGACAGGAGGGTAAAGAGGGAGGAGTAGTTCTTTACATAAGGGAAGGAATAAAGCAACAGAACAAAAGGGTAAACAGGGAGGAGAAGAAGCACTGTGGGAAAATTTGGAGACAGGCAATGGCACCACAATCCGCTGAGGGTTGTATAGAACCCCTTCTCAGGGGAGAAATGGATAAGAAAATGATAGAAAGTATACTTAGAATGGCAGAAAAAGGGGAGATATTGCTGATGGGTGATCTGAATATGCCAGATGTTAACTGGAGCAGTTGCAGCTGCCACTTGAAGAGTGCAGTTATTCTAGATGCCCTACGGGGCATGCCTTGAACAACTAGTACTGGAGCCCACTCGAGAGGGAGCAATATTAGACTTGATACTCTCGAATGGAGATGGAGAGAGGATCACAGATGTAGAAGTGGGTAGCCATCTGGGAACTAGCGACCATCAGACAGTATGGTTCACAATAAACACAGCAATAGAGTCAAACCATACAAAGACAAAAGTACTGGACTTTAGGAGGCTGACTTTTGCCAAAATGGGTGAGTGCCTAAGGAATGCACTAGCAAATGGGCAGGAAGGAGGGTGGAAGAACAATGGGAATAATAAAACTGCCATCACAGAGGTAACGAGCCTTTGTGAAGCAAATAAACAAAACAAGACGATGTAAGAAACCACTATGGTTCTCAAAGGAAGTGGCAGTGAAGGTTCAAGAAAGAAAGCATTCAGGAAGTACAAGGAATTCCAGGAGAGCAGGACAGAGAACTGTATCAGTTAAAGCAAAGGAGGCTGGGAAGGCAGTCAGAACAGCAAAGGCCCAAACTGAGGAAAAGATAGCCAACTCAGTTAAGAAGGGAATAAACCCTTTATAGGTGCATCAGGAGCAAAGGAAGACCAAGGAGGGATAGTGAGGCTTAATAAAGGGAGGGAGGTGGGCAGAGGGAGAATGTGAAAGGCAGAGATACTAAACAAATATTTTTGCTCAGTATTTACAAAGGAAGAGGGGGAGGTACATAAAACAAACAGTAGTATCAACTTCTGTATCCAGAGTGTTACCAGCCCATTTACAGAAGAAAGGGTTCTGAAAGAACTCTTAAAACTGAAGGTGGACAAAGCAATGGGGCCTGATGGGATTCATCCCAGAATTCTAAAAGAACTAAGGGTAGAACTAGTGACACCACTGACTACCCTCTTTAACAAATCATGGGAGGATGGGGTGGTACCCGAGGACTGGAGGAGGGCAGATGTGATTCCCCTTCACAAAAGCGGGAGCAAGGCAGAAGCAGGAAACTACAGACCTGTTAGTTTAACCTCAGTGATAGGAAAATGATGGAATCACTTCTAAAGGAAAGAACTGTCGAGTATCTAGAGGCCAGAGGGCACAAGACCCTAGGCAGCATGGATTCACAGCGGGAAGGTCATGCCAGACGAATCTGATAGATTTCTTTGACTGGGTGACCAAAGTAGTAGATCAGGGAGGGCTGTGGACATGCCTACCTAGACTTTAGCAAGGCATTTGACACAGTCCCACACAAAAGATTAATATATAAGTTAGCCAGCCTGGAGTGGGTCCCAAGATGACAGCCTGGGTAAAGAATTGGCTGGAGAATAGGACACAGAGAGTAATAGTAAATGGAGTCCTCAGAAGAAAGGAGGGTTACTAGCAGGATACCGCAGGGTTCAGTATAGGACCAGTCCTCTTCAATGTCTTTATAAGCGACATTGCAGAAGGACTGGAAGGAAAATATGTCTCTTTGCAGATGACACTAAGATCTGCAACAGAGTTGATGCACAGGGTGGGGTGGAAAGGATGAGAAGGGACTTGGCAAGGTTAGAGAATGGTCAAATGTATGGCAGCTTAGATTCAATGCTAAGAAGTGCAAGGTAATGCACCTGGAAACAAAACCCAGGGAAGAGTACACAATGGGGGTGAGATACTAACAACAACAAAAATGGAAAGGGACCTGGGGGTAGTCATATCAAGATGACCTAAAGGTGGGCAAGCAATGTGACAAGGCAGCAAGGAGGGCTTGGGGGATACTGGGATGCATAGGGAGAGGCATCACCAGTAGAAAACAGGAAGTTATTATCCCTCTGTACAGACAGCTGGTGAGACCCCATCTGCAGTACTGTGTGCAGTTCTGGAGACCCAATCTCCGCAAAGACATAAACAGGATGGAAGCTGTCCAGAGGAGGGCAACTAAAATGGTGCAGGGTCTGCACCGGAGGACATATGAAGAGAGACTTAAGGAGCTTAATATGTATAGCCTCGAGGAAAGAAGGAGGAGAGGGGGACATGATAGAAACTTTCAAGTACCTCAAAGGAATCAACAAAGTCCAAGAGGGTAGCATCTTTCAAAAAGAGGTGTGCAAGAACAAGAGGGCACAATTTGAAGATAGAGGCGGCTCAGAGGTAATTTAGAAGTATTTTTTCACAGAGAGGGTTGTGGATGCATGGAATGGCCTTCGGAGGAAAGTTGTGGAGTCAAAATCAGTGGTGGAATTCAAGCATGCATGGGATAGTCATAAGGCAATTCTGGGGGTGGGGGTAGAAAGAAGTAGGCTGCTGGTTAACTAGGATCTGCAGCTTATCCAGTAGGTAGGGAAATGGGCAGACTGGGTGGGCCAAGCGGTCCTTATCTGCCGTCAAATTCTATGTTTCTATGTTTCTATCCCAGAATCCCCTGCAGATAACAGCACAGCAGGGCTGCAGCAGTGGGAGATTCAATAACCTGCAGTATAAGTTAGAGTTTGTAGAAGCTTTCACCTTTCTGTTTGCTGGACCCGCTGTCCTCCTGGTGATAAGTGCACAGAGGACAGTACTTAACTCCAGCAAAATAGCAGGACTGGGAAACATCTGACTGGAGCTTATAAAAGCTCTAACATATGCTGCAGACTACCAATTCTCCCATTGCTGAAGTCCTGCTCTGATGTCAGTCAGCTGCAAGGGATTCTGGGATTTGTAGTTGTAAAATGTCAGCTTGAAAGTAAGCAAAATTAGTCTGAGGCAATCTACTTATACTACAGTAAACAATAAAGAAAAAACTGTTTTACACACAAAATGCAAATTGTGAGTTGGGACCAGCACACTTGGGTTCTCAGTGCTCACTGTTTCCCTTTAAAGGGGTTTCCTGCCGACTCTGCTACCCAGGGTACTGAGTAGTGCACCAAGTACGCAGAAACTGGTTGATGCTTACCTTGACAGACTCTACAGTTTTCATGTCTACCATTGTAATTGGTAGACTACTACATGTGTTCACCAAGCTCTGGGAAAATAAGTGCTTTCTAATGTTACGCTTGAATTTACAACATCTAAGCTTATGGGCCTGTCCCTATACAGTATTGTACTGGATGCCATCAGATATCTGTTTGATCTTGTTAATACCCTTGAGTATGTATGTTGACCAAGACCAAGATCCTGTCTCCTTCTCAGCCTTTGTTTCTCTAACGTGAACATGTTAAGGGCCACCAGCCTCTCTTCGTAGTGTTTGTCTTCATACTTGATCATTTTGGTGGCCCTGCACTGCACCCTCTCAACTGCCTCAATTACCCCTTCTGCACTGAGCACAGCACTGCAAAAATACTCCAGGAGGGGTAAGACCAGGGCACTGAAAAGAAGCAGTGTTACTTTCCCTTCCCTGTTGGTCACCTCCCCCTTTTGATACATCTAGGCATTCTGCTGAACCTCTGGACAGCAACCCCACACACACATCCAGGTCATTTTCTGCCTCCACTGCAGCAAGAGGAGCCCCACACAGTGCGTGTATGTTTCATCTCATCTTTTTTTCTCCCAAAGTATAGCAACTTGCATTTGGTTAGACTGAATCACAAACTCCTGGAGTCTGACAAATCACTCTTGTTCAGGTCCTCCTGAAGTTTGTCCAAATCCTTAGGTGAGTCCACCATTCTGGTCAGCTTGATGTCATCAGTATGCTGGAGCCCAGTTTCCAGATCATTGATAAAAATTGTTAAAAGGCAGTGGCCCTAGCAACAACCAACCTCCAGATGCCACAGAATGCCCCCTCCACTCGTAGTGCCTTCCCACCATACCCCTTTGCCCCAAACCAGTTAGCAATCCACACTGCGTATGCTTTGTATAAGTATTCTTTAACAACAAAAAAAAAGATTCTACTAAACAGGTCCACAGATACCGCCCAAGGTCAGGTGTTACCAATATGGAACACACCCGTCATTTTAGCAGACCACCCTATCCCTCCTGTAGAAGGTGCTGCCCCACCGTACTCAATTACTGTAACCAGCGATCCAGAATGTTGCTGGACATACCAGAAATCTATTTCTGGTTTGTAAGCAGTGACAACCTGTCCAGAACGTTTACTTGCTCAGTTAAAGTACAAGCTTATATTACTGGGGATTTTGCCTATGTACAGTGTTTAATGGGGCCTACCCTCAAAATATTTCCAGACAGATCTAGAAAATATGTCATACATCCGGTTTTAGAGCCCCCAACCACATCAGTTCACCTTATTGAGTTTTAAATGTTTTTATATCTTATCTTCTTAAAACAGCGCAAAAAAAAAAGTGCTATGCAGCGCCTTCTGATTTGGTATCATGATATAATGAAATGGCTCGCCAAGTTATGACCATGACAAAGTCAATAAGAGACAGATGGGTAGCGATGGATGTGATAGGAAGAGCTGCCCCAAGAACATCCCCTTCCCATTTAACAATATACTGGTTGTACTTAAAACGATGCACGTATGGGCTACAGTCAAACACATGGGGTGAAGGTGGGATGGGCAGGGGGGGCATGACCTCACTGATCCTGCTGGGGGTCCCTAAAGCCAGCCCTGGGTACCCCACCCAACCAACCCATTCCGTATTATATTGCTCAAATCAAGAGCAAACTGTACGACCGTTAAAGCAGTAATTCCCAAGAGTGGCCTCAGTTCAGGAACTCTCTTGATGCGATAAGGTGCCCTACATCTGGTCTCAGTGGGGGAGGAACCCCTTCTAGGTGATGACAAGCAAGGCTAGAGACACGGGCCTTCTCGTCGCTTTGGGAGGGCAGGCGGGAGTCCGGAGCCGGGGATCACGGGTTGAGGCACTCGACCTTCCGGCACCTCCTTCTCCCGAGTTCCCGACCCCCGGCCGACCTGCCCAGCTCTCTAGTCTCGTAACAGCAACAGCTCACTGACAAGAAAGGAGACAGCGGCGGGCCCGCCTTACCTGTGGACACCCCAGCCAGACGTCCTTCGTTCGTTCTTACTGACGCTGTACAGGCGGCTCCTCCCGGGCCGTGACAGTTCCCTTGCGACTCCGTGAAGTTTAGCTCTCACCGACAGACAGTACTAACACCTCCTCGCGCGCGCGTACCCGACACTGACGACCGATGGGGTAGGCAGCTGCAGGATGGAGCGCGCAAAGGACCCTCCCAGCAGCCAACGTCACGCAAGCCGCGCGCCTGGTTTGTTTCGCTCATGAGGCGCGCACAGGGGTGCTCTTGTCAATTCTGTAGCGTAGCTGTGTGAATAACTGCGCGCGACCACTGAAGAAGCCGATTGGCGCGCCTCTCCACCTTTGAGACACGGGTGTAGGCAGGCATACTCCATGGTGTACAGTTTTATTTAAGGGGGCAACAAATAGGCTTTTTTGGTCCATCAAAACATAACACAGAACATGCTGAAGCTTTCTGTAATTTTATTCATGGGGTCAAAACAAGAAGAACTGATCACTAATGCTGTCTTTGCATCCCAAGGACAATACAGTTTTACATTACAGGCTCTGGGTTGGTATGTGGGTGTCTTATCGAGCAATGTAATGGCATCTGTGTTTACCCATGCATGGGGGGGACAACAATCGGTGTCCTGAGATACAAAAGTTGTGTTTATTGTGCTAAATGAGACAACAAACAGGATCCTGGTGTACATATGTATATTGTCTGGCTACACCCCTGCTTTGAGGACACATTTTTTATTTTATTTTATACCCGCTAGAAGTCTATGCAGATTACCCATTGAAGACTCCAGACAAGTTGAGTACAGTTGTTAATCCGACGGAGCAGGGCCACATGTTTATAGACAGCGATCCAGGAGTGTTTGTCAACGTCGCAGACACCGTTTGGCATTACTCTCTGGCCCTGCCCCACCTCTTCAGTTCTGCACCATCCCTTGCCCTTATGGTCATTGTATTGCTCCCCATATCTAGGACGCACCTGGTGTTGCTCCCCGTGACACACCTGGAAATGAGCAGCCTAGGCGTCAGCGCAGTAGGATCTTTCCGATAAAACTTTCTTAAATGATTAACATTTTAAAGACATTTCTCACCTAAGCATAGTTATTACTAAGAAAAAATATAGCAATGAAAATGTGCTGGCATACTGATGTGATAATAGCCAATGCCATTTCAAGGAATTTGTATACCTAGTAGGATTTGTGGAATAGTATACTTGCTGAAGTGTCTAAACGGGTTAAAGAGGTGGCTACTCAAGACAATAACTGGAGCCCTGGCAGAAAAGTCTTCCAAAGATTTGCAGGAAAAAACCTGGGCATCACAGCGAACTGACAAATGACTTCAAGGTAGTCACATTAAAAATGTTTATTACAAAAACGTTTAAAAAGCAGCAATTCCCAGGCCACCAATGTTTCACATCTTACTCAAAGCTTTATCAAGGTCCTTATACTTACTGAAGTGTTACTTCCTCGAAAATGAGCCCGTAGGGCTAATTATTTCAAAAGCTTTACCAGGAAGGATACACTGAGCTTGTTTCGAGATGCATAGGGTGGGGTGGGTGAGGAAGGCTTACAGTGCAGACCACAGAGGGCCAAAATACAATGTAACTGCCCCCTGATACTCCCACTTATCTGGGCTGCCCCGGCGGTCTTGGGGGCTCAGCAGTACCTCCCAGAGGGGCCGGGCCTGAGTCCTTACCAGTAGTTTCTTTGGTGCCTCCACCTGGGGCCCCAGTGTCACCTCCTGTGGGTAGAACAGGTTAGCACATTTCCCCAGGATAAGTAAGGGTTTTCCCTTTAATGACTGCCCGTGATGACCCCCCCAAACCCACAATGGTTTTACCCACACACAGCAGATGGAAACAGATGAACAATAAATAACCCGTTTATTACCACACACTAATACAAAGAAGGTGGGGGCTATTCCTCTCAGACCTCCCCGTTACAAAACATTCCCTTATTCCCACTTCCCCTTTCACCTGGGTGCACCCAGACCATCAACGTTGGTGGGTACTGTGACGTAGACAGCCAGCTCTGAGTGCTGTATCATTTCTTTTTAGTATAAAATGTATTACTGAATGTCTCCTGCTGAAAATCAAATGCTCTAGGAGTGATCTCACTCATCCCTCCCAGATTTCAGCTGAGAGATGTAAGCCATAAGAAAAATGCTGACAGCATGTGAGTTCACACACACTCAGTTTTAGAGACAATGTGTTACATGGAAGACTTTAATCAAGGATCATGTTTCTCTGAGCTAATTACAGATTTGTTTAAATTAATTTTGTTAAGAGGGAAATCATAAAAAAGGTTTATGACGTTGAAGAGAAACCCAGGTTATTACACAGAGGTGCGAAGTTGTAAATGCTCCTATGAAGCCTGTATGAGGGAGGGTACAACATGGGATCAAACAAAGTGTCATTCGAAGGACATGAATTATGCTGAAGTTGCAGAATGTAATACTTTTGTATAAGATATATATTTTCATATATCCTGACAGGGAGGAGCTAGGTGACCTCCTGAAAAGAGGTGGGGTATAGCCAGCTTTTAATTTAGTCTGTTTTATTTCACAGACACACATTGTTACCTAGACTCTGACCACGAAACATCTTGAGAGCACTTTTGAGCAAGTATTTAAAGACTAAGTACTGTAGTAGGAATTGCACTGCTTAAAACTTTGTTCTTTTAATAGATTTGTATGTCTGGTGGCATAAAAGTTCTGCATTTTGTGTTTTACATATTTTTAAAAATGTTAGTAAATTATTTTTTAGAACTTACTTGGTCTGTCTTTGACTTCTTTTCAGTTGTAAGAAAAGTGTATGGTTATTCCAGATACTAAACATAAGCTTGTATGGTGGTACCAAACTGGAAAGAGACACGTTTTAAATCTGAGGTCTTTATTAAAGTTTTAAAGGGTTCAACTCTGTATACCTAGTTAGGTGCCCATATGCAAATATATCTGGCCCCCTGAAGACAGATATATCTGAGCCTGTGCATTGGGTATGCTAACAAGAGGTTAACAGTTTGAATCCCTCCAGAACTTGAGACCAAAGGTTGATCTGAACTCACAAAACAGACAAAATGGTTACCTTGTCTGTTACACTGTTCATAAAACTGCGCTCAGAGGTTGGTACTTTGGGAGTAGAGGGCCTGACCTGTTGAGTGGGTTTGTGACAGATTTGATTGGCAGCGGTGACATAATTTTGGTATCACAAGCTTTATTGTTTCCTGTCAGCTGAGACTGTAAGCTCTCTTGCAAAGAAAGAGAAAAAGGCAGGTTTTATTTTAGAAAGGAAACAGAACTATATATCACTTGGCATACAGTCGAGTTCCTACCCATTTTATTTTTTTTTCTAAAGTACTTGCAAGTCAGAGTAGCTATATTCAGGGAAGAAGAAGATGGCTTCGAACTACAGCAGGCACACTGTAGATTACGTGAAGCAGTTGTACGGGGACAGGGGAGTCCTGGTCAAATTGACAGCCAAAAAGCAGAACCTTGTAGAGGCCCTGATGGTAGCAGATACCCAGAGCAGCGAGTCACTGACCGTGACTGAAAAGGACAGCAGGGCCACTGTCAGTGAAGGGCCACAGCAGCAGGGGATAGTCACCAGTATCCTGAATCCAGAGGTACTCCAAACTGCAAATTGAGTTGCGCAGAATGGAACTGGAGGCGGAGCGACAACACAGGGAGGCAGACCGTGAGGAGTGTGAGCACCAGCAAGCTGCAGAAGAGAAGAGAGAGCGAGAAAGCAGAGAGGCAGAGGAGAGAGGAGCGCCAGTGGCAACACGATCTGGAGAAGCTACGACTCCGACCAGCGACACCAGAGCAGGTAAGTGGCTTGGGTTTAACTGGGACTGCAGGACTGGCTTACAAATTGAACTCCAAATTAATAGCCGAGTTTATGGAAAGGGAGGACATGGATGCCTTTTTAAATTCTTTTGAAAAAGTTTGTATTCAGGCTAAAATTCCTAGAGAGTCCTGGAGCTTCCAGCTATCCCCGCTACTTACCGGGAAAGCTCGGGATGCATTGGGTCAAATGAACAATGAGGACAGTGATGATTATAGCAAGTTAAAAGCTGCACTGTTAAAAAAGTTTGACTTAACTGCTGAATCATAGAGAGCTACTGTAGATTCTGTAAGCTCAGGAGAAGCCCTGATATGAGCTATGAGAGTTAGCCACAAAACAACATCAGTTTTTAAAACGTTGGTGGGAAGGAACTGAGGCAAACTCTGTTGACAAAATTGAAAATGTGATTTTATTAGAACAGTTTTATTGGGCTTGCCCAGCTGAGCTAAAAACCTGACTAGAGGACCAAGATCCAAAAACAGTGCAAGAGGCTGCTGAACTCTCGGGCCGCTATGCCAAGAGCAGACCTGCTCTGAGAGCGAATGGGGCGGGCATGGCAGTGCAGAAAGGAAAAAGCATGCCTTCAGGGCAGCTAAAACCCTCACTGCCTCCACCGAAACCAAGTAGCCCCAGGTTTCAACGAAAAGATTTATCAGAAGTAAGAAATGCATGTTGGCTATGTAAGAAAACTGGGCATATTGTCAGACAGTGCCCCAAAAAGGCAAGCCAAAATACACAACAGGGTGCTAGAAAAGAAGTGGGTTGTTTGTGTGTCCCTGAGAGCATGCCAGTAAACATGAGGGAACACATGCACCCAGTCATAGTAAATAGTGTACAGACGCAGGGGCTAAGAGACACAGGGGCATCCCTGACATTGGTAAAGGGGGATCTGGTACAGCCTGGTCAGCTTATACCCAATAAATACGTAACAGCACAAGGGTTTACTGGTGAAGAGAAAACATTGCCACTTGCTAGTGTTCTCCTGGACTGGGGTGAAACAGGAGGAACTGTGCAACAGGTGGCTGTAGCCAACACATTAGCAGTGGATGTGATCCTGGGTAACAATCTCCAACAGGGGATGGTATGTGCAGTTACTCGTAGCCAAGTGGCAAGGGGAAAATAGTAGTTCCCTGAAACCCACAGAAACCAATGTGGAAACCACTGAGAGGCTGGTTTCCCAGCCTGTGTCCCCAGATGGGGAGACTGATAAAAAGGGGGCAGAAATTTCCCCAGTAGCAAGTAACCACACAGCTAGATGGTTACTCTGAAGAGGGAGGGGTGACATCTTATCAGAGGGTTGGGATTGACAGTGATCCTGAGGGCTCTGACACTAGTGCTAGGGACCCTAGTTTAGCGATGAAAGGGAACCTGTCCCATTCCTTGGGAATGTGTGAGGGGTTTGCAGCTGCTCAAAGGAGTGACTCTAGTTTAGAGAAGCTTAGGGCTTGGGCAGATCCGGAGGGCACACAGGGAGGTGGCGGCAGACATAAAGTTTATTAGGAAAATAGACTTATGTATACAAAAGACAGTGCAGACAGAGGGAGGGATGCTAGGCAGGCAGCTTGTCGTTCCCCAAGGGTATCGTAAGCAGTTGCTCAAGATTGCACATGATATTCACTTGTCTGGTCATCTGGGAATTGTACGCACGATGCAGCAGTTAGCCCAGAATTTCTACTGGCCTAACTTCACCCAGCAGGTGAAGGAGTATTGCAGGTCATGTCACTGGTGCCAAGAAATAGGGAAAGTGGTCAAGAAAACCCAAGCAGCCCTAATTCCATTGCCTATAGTGGAGGAGCCATTCCAGAGAGTGGGAATGGATATTGTGGGGCCTTTAAATACCCCCAGCTCCTCAGGGAAGAGATTCATCCTGACTATGTTGGATTATGCCACCCGGTACACAGAGGCAGTCACCCTATCCTCACTGAGGACAGACAAAGTGGCAAATGCCTTACTTGGGATTTTCTCCCATGTTGGGTTTCCGCAGGAGGTAATCACCGATCAAGAGGATTCCTTCATATTGCACCTGATGAAATGTTTATGGGAGAAGTGTGGGGTGGTGCAGAGATGCATGGCACCATATCACCCACAAGCCAATGGACTTGTGGAACGATTCAATGCTACCCTAAAGTCAATGCTCTGGGTGTTTGCTGAACAGCATGGAAGGGACTGGGAGAAATACCTTCCCCACCTGTTGTTTGCATACAGAGAGGTGCCACAAGAGTCGACAGGATTTTCTCCCTTCAAACTCTTGTATGGATGCTGGGTACATGGGCCCCTAGACTTGATCCAGGAGGACTGGGAAGGCAAGCACGCCATCCAGGGAACTCCCATAGTGGATTACATCCTTAGGTTTAGGGAAAGACTGAAGGAGCTTATGGGGATAGCCCAGAGCAACCTGGCAGCTGCCCAACAGAAACAAAAGGAGTGGTACGACCACAGAGCCAGAGCTCTCTCGTACATGGTGGGTCAGGAAGTCATGGTCCTTATTCCGGTCCACAAAGACAAGCTGCAAGCTGAGTGGGCAGGACCATACAAAGTGGTTAGAAAGGTAAATGACATGAACTACATTGTGGAGTTACCTGACAGAAGACAGACTGAAAGGATGTATGTACCATGTCAACATGATGAAACCATATGCAAATAGGGCTGACACAGTGTTTGCAGTGTGTAATCATGGGGAAGGGACGGACGAAGGAGACCTCCTTCTGGACTTGCTAGAAGAGAGTAAGCGGGAGTCCTCTGTGGAGGCAGTAAAATTGTCTCCCCAGCTGAACCCGGACCTGGTCCAGAAAGTAAGGGAGGTTTTAGCAGACTTTATCCCCTTGTTTAGCGCCAAGCCTGGACTAACCCCCTTAGCAACACATGATGTGGAGACGGAGACAGGGACATAGACGCCCACACAGCGAACAGCATATCAGGTGTCAGAGGCTGTCCAAAAGGACATTAGGAGGGAAGTGGAGGAGGTGCTGGATTTAGGGGTAATCCAGAGATCCCACAGCCCCTGGGCCTCACCCACAGTCCTTGTGCCCAAGCCAGATGGCTCAACTCGTTTCTGTGTGGACTATCATGAACTGAATGCAGTCACAAAGTCCGACGCCCACCCGATGCCCTGAATGGATGAACTCCTGGATAAGTTGGGAGGGGCGACCTACCCTAGGACTATTGACCTGACCAAGGGGTATTGGCAGGCAGAATTGACAGACAGAGCTAGGGAGAGGTCGGCCTTCATCACTCCGATAGGCTTATTTGAGTTTAAAGTAATGCCTTTCGGAATGAGCATCCGGCCACTTTCCAAAGGTTGATGAACCAGGTGTTAAATGGCGCTGAGGAGTGTGCTGAGGCATACCTGGATGACATTGCCATCTTTAGTACCAGCTGGGAGGAACACCTGTCCCACCTAGGGAAGTGCTGGGCAGGATACAGAGGGCTGGGCTCATTGTCAAAGCGAGAAGTGCCAGGTGGCCATGGGAGAAGTGGCATACCTCGGGCATCGCGTAGGCCAGGGACAGCTCGATCTAACCAAATAAAGATAGGGGTGATCCAGGCATGGCCCAGACCAGAAACCCAGAAGCAGGTCAGGGCTTTCTAGGGACAGCAGGGTACTACAGGAAATTTGTGCTCAATTACAGTGCCTGGCTGCTCCCTATCTGACCTGACAAAGAAAAGATGCCAAACAAAATTACCTGAGACCAGCCTGTGAAGAAGCCTTTACCAGACCTAAGGAGGCCCTACAGTGCACCTGGTTTGACAAGTCCTGACTATAGCAAAACCTTTATAGTTCAGATGGACGCCTCAGACATGGGTATTGGGGCAGTACTGAGCCAGACGTCCAACCAAGGGACAGATCACCCAGTAGAGTACCTCAGCAGAAAGCTGCTTCCCAGGGAGCAAGCGTACTCCACAGTGGAAAAGGAGTGTCTTGCCATAGTGTGGGCCCTAAAGAAATTAGAGCCATATTTGTATGGGCAGCATTTTGTGGTGCAGACTGACCACAACCCCCTGGTTTGGCTGACGCAGATGGGAAAGAACAATGGCAGACTACTAAGATGGAGTCTTGCTTTATAAGGGTATGGTCTAAAAATCGTACATAGGGCTGGAGTGAAGAACCACATCTCAGATGGGCTGTCTAAGGTCTATGAGGCATGAACTGATTTGGGAAGCTCATCCCATGTAGGGGATAGATCCCCCAAATTCAGTCTAGGTGGGGAGGAGTGTGACGTAGACAGCCAGCTCTGAGTGCTGTATCATTTCTTTTTAATATAAAATGTATTACTGAATGTCTCCTGCTGAAAATCAAATGCTCTAGGAGTGACCTCACTCATCCCCCCCACCAGATTTCAACTGAGAGATGCAAGCCATAAGAAAAATGCTGACAGCATGTGAGTTCACACACATTCAGTTTTTAGAAACAATGTGTTACATGGAAGACTTTAATCAAGGATCCTGTTTCTCTGAGCTAATTACAGATTTGTTTAAGTTAATTTTGTTAAGAGGGAAATCATAAAAAAGGGTTATGTCGTCGAAGAGAAACCCAGGTTATTACACAGGGGTACGAAGTTGTAAATGATCCTATGAAGCCTGTGTGAGGTAGGATACAGCATGGGATCAAACAAAGTGTCATTTGAAGGACATGAATTATGCTGAAGTTGCAGAATGTAATACTTTTGTATAAGATATATATTTTCATATATCCTGACAGGGAGGAGCTAGGTGACCTCCTGAAAAGAGGTGAGGTAAAAGCCAGCTTTTAATTTAGTCTGTTTTACTTCACAGAGACACACTGTTACCTAGACTCTGACCACAAAACACCTTGGGAGTACTTTTGAGCAAGTATTTAGAGACTAAATACTGTAGTAGGAATTGCACTGTTTAAAACCTTGTTCTTTTAATAGATTTGTATGTTTGGTGGTACAGTATAAGAGTTCTGTATTTTGTGTTTTACATTTTTTTAAATATGTTAGTAAAATTCTTTTTTAGAACTTACTTGGTCTGTCTTTGACTTCTTTTCAGTTGTAAGAAAAGTGTATGGTTATTGCAGATACTAAACATGAGCTGGTATGGTGGTACCAAACTGGAATGAGAAGCATTTTAAATCTGAGGTCTTAATTAAAATTTTAAAGGGTTCATCTCTGTATACCTGGTTAGGTACCCATAGGCAAAGATATCTGGCCCCCCGGAGACAGATATATCTGAGCCTATGCATTGGGTATGCTAACAAGAGGTTAACAGTTTGAATCCCTCCAGAACTTGAGACCAAAGGTTGATCTGAACTCACAAAACAGACAAGAGGGTTAGCTTGTCTGTTCTACTGTTCACAAGACTGCGCTCAGAGGTTGGCACTTTGGGAGTAGAGGGCCTGACCTGCTGACTGGGTTTGTGACAGGTATCTCATGGTCCCTTAGCCTGCAGGCCTACTGTATACCGTTGGGGCCCTTACACAATCGCACAAGTTCACAGAAAGTAGGTAAAATTGGTGTAGAGGGAAGTTCCCTCCTGGCAGAGACAACAAACATCTCCCCTGAGCTGCAGCTCGGGGGTACTCACAGTGCCGGAGAGGGGGCAGAAGAACTTCGTAGTCCACACATCGTTCACACAAAAGGGGCGTAGTTCTTCACCTGCCTGGCCTTTCCAGCTTTGCCTGCTGGCCTTTATATATGGTTTTCACCAGGCAGGCCTGTTTATTCTTCTTTCCACAGTTCCGCTGATCTTTTGCAATGGGGGGCACAGCAGGTCAACTCCCTGATGTCATTTAGCAATGCACTTCCCCAGCTTGTCCCCTGGAAGAAACTCTGCCTCTGATGCAGCAGCCTCCTAGACGCCCCAGACGGGAAGTCACAGTACCTTCAGGCCAAACAGTCTGCCCCAGTACCTTCAGGCAACCAACCTGAGGGGCCCTCCTGCACCCCAGTGGCTGTCTGGCTTCTTCCTGTTCCTGCTGCCTGGTAGAGGAAGAAAGTGGGTGGAGAGGGATGCAGCCCAAGAGCCTTTGACAGGCAAACAGCCCTCAGATTTCCCTTTGGGGGACCAGGGATTCCTCTTCGTCCTGCTCCATCTCCCTGCTCTCCCTCCTCTCTGTCTCTCCCCAGTCCCAGCCTTTTAAACCCTCAGTCCCATTCTTCCCTTATTGGCCACTGTGTCCCAAGTGACTTCCCAGCTGCTCTTAGTGTCCTGGCAGCATGGGGGCCACCATCTTGTACTCCCTCCGGTTGGAAGTTTCAGGGCCCCCCCGGTCACACTCTAGCCTTTGGATCAGGCTGCCCTAAACTGCTTTCATGATCGGAGCTCCTCTGGTCACTCTGCACTGCTTCCCTGGTCTCTCTGCATGCTTGGGGACCAGGAAACACTTAGAGAACTATGGGCGGCCGAAAAAGGATGCCTGCCCCTTTAACTGGGCCGGCAGTCCTCACACAAGGGCCACCATGATGTCCACACCGGAGGAGAGGAAAAAAAGAAAAGAGCCATTGCTCTCGCGTGGCCCCCGAGCACCAAGATCCCGTTGCGCTGCACTTTGTAGCACCGGTAGTATGCTGCCCCAGGTTGGAGCTGAGCAAGCCAGCATAAAATCTCAGCGAGGGGTCACCAGGCACGAGCACTGCCCAGGACAGCCACAGAGGAGGGGCAGAGGAGCCCGCACCCCCACCTTAGGTAAGCCAGGCTTGAGGGGGCTTACACACTCCCCTGGCAGAAAACTTGGCATCGCGACAAGCCCCTCTGGGAAACCCATGACCAACAGTAGGCACTTTACTGACTCTACCCAAGATCCCTAACTAATACCAGCAACCATCGGATCCCCAAATGAGCTTGGAATGGTTGCAGTAGCATACTATATGCGTGTAAGAGGGGGTAGACATCTACATTCCCCCACTACCCCCCTAGAGCAACACACCGGAGGATGGAGAACCAGCACCACAGGCTGGAGGAGAACATCAAGGGGTAGATTTGCGGGCTCGCCCAGGGATTTACACATGAGCTTCACAGCGGGCGGGGGATGGCCTGATCTGTGGAGCAAGGCACGGCTGGCACTGGGGCAGGGGGCACAATCAGTCTGGTAAGGCCCTGGTCCATCATCCTTCCTCTGGGCAATCTCTGTGCTTCTATACCATCGGGGGTTGAGTCCGGAACCTGGGCAGAGCCCATAACAGCAGGTGACTCAGTATCTCATATAGGCAGGCACGCTGGGGGGGGGCCTCCTTGACCCCCCCAAAACCCACTCCAGGTGTGGCCCGGATGCCAGGACCATGGGCACAGCCTTACGGACAAAGGGCGGGGCCTCGGGATCCAGGTAGGTCAGGGGTTCCAAGTGTCTGGTGCTGGTGAAGGGGGCAGGGGTCCCGCAGGACCCTTCCCAGTAGGGGAGGGAGCCATCGGGCCCCATTCCCCACTGCGGACAAAGGGAGTCCACTTCCTCCCCCTCACTCGCCTTTCCGGAGGAGTCCCTGGGTCCCACGGAGGCTGTCGGGCATCCCGAATCAGGGCTCATGTTGGGGTGTCCCAGGGTGGGGGAAAAAACCCGTTCCTGCCACTTATGTATTCCACGGGTAATGGGGCACCTTGCCATTGGCAGGTTGGACTCCGAAGCCAGGGTAGGCACAATCTCCCCTCTGGGGAGCAAGTGATTTCAGTGTACCATTTTCTCGAGCCCCCGGCCATGCTCTTGCCTAATATGGTACACCGGCAGGCCAGTCAGTTTCACCACCACTAGACACCCATCCGGGGCCCAGCAGTCCTGGATCTTGTGCTTACCCTGGAATCCCAGGTTTTGCAGCAAGACCCTGTCCCCCACTTCCAAGTCCTGGCTGCAC
Organism: Neoceratodus forsteri; assembly: GCA_016271365.2. Taxonomy (NCBI): domain Eukaryota; kingdom Metazoa; phylum Chordata; order Ceratodontiformes; family Ceratodontidae; genus Neoceratodus; species Neoceratodus forsteri. Next base: position 1,632,005,577 of record CM028131.1, on the reverse strand, counting down.
ACTCTGGCATCATACCTCCTCTTATTCCCCTGACATCTCTGAGCCGCTGCCTCGGAGGCGAGTTTGTATGCCACGTGGAGCTGCTCCCGTAGGTTGCTAGTGTACTCCAGGTACGATTTGTGGGAGGTCCCATCAGCAGATACCCCGAAACAGAGGTTCACCGGCAGCCAGGCCTCACAACTAAACATTAGGTAGAAGGGGGAGCACTGGGTGGCATTGTTCATCATGCAGTTGTAGGCGTGCACCAGTTGCCCCACCCACTGACTCCAATTAGCCTGGTCAGCAGGGTCCAAGGTGCCCAACATGTTTAGCAGCATTCGGTTGAACCGCTCGGACTGGGGGTTCCCTTGGGGTGGTAAGGGGTGGTGTGGGATTTCTGTATGCCATAACAGGCCAGAATGGACCCGTTTAGGGAGACCGTAGTGTTGGACATACAGCTGCTGCAGGACCTTAAACACGGTGCTCGCCTTTTGGTCCCTGGCGGGGAAAGCCTGCGCATACCGGGTGTAGTGGTCCGTGATGATCAGTATGTTGGCCACATTCTTCCACTCTGGCTCCAAGGACAGAAAGTTCATGC